>CM026271.1:21263967-22582683 GCA_014851425.1 Senna tora
TTGCTAGCTATGGTAGTAGGAGCAATTATTAAGAAATAACACAAGGACTCAAGTGGTACCTTGAGGATTTTCCCTTACGACTTAGTGATGAACTAACTCCCATATCAATTTGAACTATGATAGCTATAATTCCATTTCCAATGGCATTTTTAATATTAATTCCAACTTCTTTTTAATTAGTCCATTTAAGAAAAATACCAAAAATAGTAATTTAGGTCCTTTTAGTTTACTTTCATTTCACTTCTCATTTAGTAGATAGCTAAAAAATCTCACACATCACTTTAATTTCTTAATTGCATGTTTTTGACACTTAGTTTAGCTTAGGATCTTAAATAAAGGCTCCTTGAGTGAATACGATCCGGATTGCACTGCTATATTGCATTTTAATTCGGTTAATTTGGTCAACATTGCGAAGGGTGCGATCAATGATACATGTATAAAATAAAATAAAATTCAAATCGACATAACACCCACATGATCAAAATGTAGGCCTTGAGAACTGACACCTTGCTAATCCGAGACCTGTCAGATGTTCTGAACCTGTCTCTGAAAACATTAGCAAACGAGGGGTGAATCATACGACTCAGTGAGAGACTAACCCATCCTAGGCGTAGTAGCGAGCACCACTACGACAGGGAAAGGGTGACAATCACATACTTATGCAGAATGTCTCGTACACACCATGAAACATATAATGTGATCAAATTCACCATTCGCAATCCAATCTATAGCATAGATGCCAAGCACAAATAATCATTCAAAATTTCTCAACTACATATCAAAAACTTCCATCAAACCCATTCACGAATCAAATTAACAAATAGTTCAAACTCAAATAGCATAGTCAAAAACATCAAGTTTGAAATCGATAAGTCAACAAAGATCAAATAAAACATAGTACAATCATTCACATACCCTTGGGAGAGTTAATCACAGTGCCACACATAAACAATTCCTTACGAACACAAAATCAAATTCTGACAGAGTTCATATCATAATACCAATAGCACGTCATCCAAATCAATATTTCACAAAAATCAACAATCCAAGAAAACAAATATTTGGGTGTAATATTGGCCGCATAGGGTTGAGGTTGCTTGGGCACCATTTAGTGAAGGAAGGTTGTTGAGAATAATATAATTTTACAAGAATTAGTTTACAAAGCCGGTGTCCAAGGTTTTCCAAGTAATAAATAGCATGAATCATCGACTTGATTTCAAAAGGATAAGAAATGCAGTATGTAAAGAAGGGGGTTCATACAATTTAAAAAAAAAAGTATGTGACCAACATTACCTATTCAAACAAATTCCTTCCCACAAGCAAACAAGGGTGAGGTTCAACTAGGTTCCTTCACTCCTCCTTTGTTTACCTATGAGTTCTTAGAAAATGGGTTGGCTAAGTGGTTCAATTAGGTTCCTTCCCATGCCCGCCTTAGTACCATAACAGAAGGTTAGTCCCATGGTTCACCTTGTTCCTTCCCATTCATCACTTTATAACACACTAAATCACTCAAATCAAGCAAAAAGACAATTCCTTCATAAAGGCACCAACATACCGGCAAAATCAATCAAAGGAAATACAACACCATCTCAATCATTCTATCAAGACTCTTGTTCATACACAACATATATCAAATCCACACACAATCTCAATCAAATCTAAAATGCAACAACAACACGCGTCATTGGCCAATTCATAATGGTCCAAATTACACAAACAATCTCTTTACTAGGCCAATTTAGATTCAATCATAATTCATATTAACTGCATGATTACAATCACACGATTAATCACAACACATAATTTAATCATCCATTTTTGGGGCTAAGATAAGAAAGTCCCTCACCTTGGCCACTTCACTTAGCATTCCCTTTGAGCACTGACGTCTCCAAGGAAGTACTTGAACACTATCTCATCCAACCAATTCAATCCATATAAAATTTCATACAATTTCCTAGTTTCTCTACTTATGACTTCTTACACTTATCCAAACCCCCAAGTTCACTTACTTAGTCTATGGTCATCATTTGGTGTTCTTTTTAGATTAAACATAATTTAATACATAATTAATTAATCTCACAATCTTGTTCATTCTCCAAGCTCCATTAATGGAAATTTTACCAATATGGGAAGTTCTAACCTTCATCAGGGTTCACATACCACCAACCTAACCATTGGGCATCATTCCAAATCATTTAAAATATCTAAACATATAATTTAAAGTTCATACATACCAACAAGCATCAAGGAAATCCACAATTTCCAAATTTTCTCCAAATTCGTAGGTCATGAACCCTAAAGTGGAAATCTCCATAGAACTCAATATTTGGATGATCTCTATGCTCAAAATGATTCTAAGGTGATATATTATTGATAGATAACTCATTTCTAACAAGAAACCTATTATTTAAGTGGTGGAGACAAGATTTTAGTGACTCACCTTGTGGGAATCCGATTTTGGAGTTTGTGGGAGATAACCCAAGCTCCTTGATGCTCAACAATGGTGGAGGAAGTTTGAGAGAGACTTAGGTTGGTGGTAGGAAGCAACAAATCTAGTTGGAATGTGAAGGTTTTGCAAAATCTCTCATGCCCTAAGAGAGAGTTGGGAGGAAGAGGAAGAAGAAAATGAGTGGAAGGAAGAAGTGGCGTGAGCAGGTTGTCAAAATCGCGATTTAAAATCGTAAAATCGTACGATTTTACGATTCTACCTACTAAAATCGAGTTGAATCGTAGGTAAAATCGTGCTGGAGTAAAATCACGGTGGAATCGGGTGAAATCGGTGGAATCAGCGATTTTACCAACCGATTTTACGATTTACCTCAACCAAAAAAAAACTTGTTTGATGTTAAAAAAAAATCTACAGCCCATGCCCCAGCCCAATCACAAACCCTAGCCATTTTTGATGTCATTACCATAACAAATGGATGTCATTACGTCAAAGTATCAGCTTTTGCCCTTTGGGAATTCCACTCTAGACGTTACTATTGTTGCTCAAGTATATTAATTACTTACATTATAGTACTAATTTAATTTATTCATTCTACAATAAATGAATTGTTTTAAGTTTTAACTAACATGCATATATATGTTGCAAATGAACAAGGAGTATTATATGGCAGCATCACTATATTTCATATTTAATTTTGTATTTGATTTACTATATTAATTAGATACTTATGTTATATATATATATATAAAACATAAAATTCTTATGATTTTATCATAGGTAAATCTTACGATCCTATGATACGATTACGATACGATTTTGCACCCCCTCTACGATTTTACTTAAAATCTAGACTTTGACAACCTTGGGCGTGAGAATGCTCGTGGAGTTAAAAAAAAATGTGTTCTCATGAGTTGGTGGGAGATTTATTGGTAATTTAGACATTTGACAACTTTTGAGATATGGTAAAAGAAATTTGTGATGGGATTTTCTTATCTAGATTCATTTGTGGGTAAAAATAGGAAAGTTTAGAAAAATTTTTGGTTATCATAGGCCTATTAAAAATATCTGTTATTGTGTGTCTTGCAGATGAAATTTTCCTACCCAGTTTTTATTTTCGAAAAATTCTCAAATTTAAACTATAACCTTTGAATAATTCATATGACCACTTTTAAACAAAATTATAATTTTTCTACGTAACTTTCATATTTATTTAATTTCTTAAATTCTCAACTCTAAAACTATTAAATCTTAATTATATCCCAAAAATTTTATTTCACTCTAAAAATTTATTTTTATTTTCTTTAGCCAAAATGTTTAACTTCAATTTCACAATTTTATCAATTTCATATTATCCCATCAATTCCTATTTAATTTTAACACAAAAGTATTATTTATTTATGTGTTCATTTATTTATTTATTTATTTATTTTGGTCCTTACATTCCAACTCCAAATGATGACCATGCTAAGTCTTACTATACACAATTGACCTGATTCTAAAATACCCCTCGGGTATTACAACTACAAAGATCAAACACAAATTTCATAGGAACTACAACAAGATATAAAAAAACAGAGTGAAAAGAAGCTTCATGATCTTCAACAGAGGCAACACACTTCCAAATCCTCTCTAAGGATTTATCTTTTGTTGCTTCCTTGCCTTTCCAAGATTTGCTCCAGATCTGGAAATTTGTTGTCAAATCTTCAACTCATCAACCCAAATAATAAACTTTCCTAAAGGAAGAGGAAACCTCCCTATTGGAGACGAAACCTCCTTAATGGAGGAAGAAACCCTCCTAATAGAGGGAGAAGAAAAGAGATAAAAAATTAGAAGGTAAAAGTGGAGAGGGGGGGTGCCCGACAGCAGCCCCCTCACTATCGCTCACTCTCTCCTCTGTGCTCTCTAGGTTTTCTCGACAACACTCTAATGGATTTTTTAAATAATGTACATTAATAAGGTTACGACTTAAGAGCCTATTTGGCACAAAATGCTTTTTCTTTTAAAAAAATACTTATTTTAAAAGTTGTTCTTTTTTTTTCGTTTTTCACAGGTATCCTTTTATTGGAGGCAATTCTGTTCGAGCTAGCTGAGATCCCATAGGCCCTAACGGGGGTGGAGCTCTCCCAGCAGAAATTTTTTCATATACAAGACTCGAACCCGAAATTTTACTTAAAAGGAATAGAGTACCTACCACTCCAAACATTGGTAAAGTTGTGCTATTTGAACAAACTTTTGAAAGGCTAAAAAATGTTTTTAAGTTGTATCAAAGTTTTTTTAGTTTTGAAACAGAAACTATAAATTGAAACTACTGCTTTTTTATTTTACCAAATAACTCTTAATAAAATTAATAGTTTCAATATATTCTTATTTATTTTACCAAAAATTTATATTCCCTTATATTTAAATAGCACTAATAAATTTTTAATTAATAAAACAATAATCATAAATAACAAAATATCATTAACTTAAAAACAATAATCTATTTATTTAATATTTTATTGAATGAATACAATAATTAACATTTTATATATATTATTTTAAAAAGTATTAACAATAATAATTATTTATAACCATTTATCTATTTAATAATTAGAGGTAGGGGAAGAAGAAACTATTAGGAGAGACTTAACTATAAATAACATAACCATAAAAATGTGTAAAGAGTAAAGACAGAACATGTTGGCACCACTTGATCCATATAACCGACCCCGCCTAGTGGAAAAAAACTTTGACTATTGATGTTGATCTATTTAATAATATTAATAACATCATAAATTTATATATATATATATATATATATATATATATATATATATATATATATATATATTTCAGTAATTTTATAGTGAAACATTTTTTATACTATTATCTCAAATACAAACTATTTCTCAGCTAACAAAAAAAACTAAGGTCAAATGCTCAAATTGGTCCTAAAAGTTTAGAGTAAGTTTCAAGTTCGTCCTAAATGTTTCATTTGTTTCAAATTGGTCCTGTAAATTTTCGACCATGTTTCAAATTGGACTATCGTTACAAACCGCTATTTTATTAAATGTTGATGTCATCATTGTCCAATCAACAACAAAAATTCTAAGTCATTAATTCTTGCCACATCATCATCTTCCTCTTTCATTTTTTTGCATTTAGGAATTCTAATTTAGTCTTCACTCTTCACACAATACCCCTCTTTCATTTCGAAACGCAGAAAAATGAAAGAAGAAAATGATGATGTGGCAAGAATTGATGACTTGAAATTTTTTTCATTTACTGGACAATGATGATATCAGCACTTACCAAAAAAATATAATAGTTTGTAACAGTAGGACCAATTTGAAACACGGTCGAAACTTATAAGACCAATTTGAAACAAATGAAACATTTAGGACCAATTTGAAACCTTCCCTATACTTTTAAGACCAATTTGAGCATTTGACCTAAAACTAACTTTCAACTAAATTTTCTAAAAACAAGATGCTTCTCTCAAACACTTTTTTCTTGAAAATAGCAATTTCCAAAAATAAGCCTAAAGGGACCCTTACTTGTATCCAGATATTTTCTATCTTGACTGCACACCTCAGAAACCTAAAACAACTGTTAAGTCTCATAATTTATGTGTGGAACTGCAAAGAAATTCCCAATAATAATTTAGCATGTGATCTGTAGGTCTCACTCGGTCCCATTTTCCGGTACAAAATATTGCATATGCATCGGCTGCATACCTGATTGACAGTGAATCCATATCAATAAATAAGATAGCGTTCATCAAGAGAATCCATGACAAAGGAATACAAAGGGAAATTGGAGAGGTGGTGAGCTTTAGCTCATTGCCTGTCACCCATTAGATTTGTCTCGAAATCTGTGCTATTTTAAATTTAAAAAGGAGAAAAATTTTTAGCACTGATCTTAATACAGATCCAATAACTAACAAGTAAGCTCACCACTTCTCCATAACATTGCCCTACAAAGAATGGAAAATGTTCACACGCACTATGTCTAATTTTATGTGCACCCCCCACGTGTTAACAGTTAAGTAATTAAAATTTAAAATATAATATAATTTAATTTAACATTTTTGTATCCCTCAACTATAAGTGCACCCATATTTTCTCTCTTTTCTTCCACTAAACTCTTAACACATGGCACGAATTCGAATCCATAAAAACATCCAAGAAAAACTGAAAAGCAGAGCAGCTTCAAACTTACTTGCCAACACCATGCAGCTGAGTGACATGGGTCCAACGTTGATCCAAATATTCCCGAGAGAATCGCTGTAACATTATTGCCCTTTTCCTTTGAAGGCCTAGACTTTTTATTGTGTCTTCTATGTCCACTGCGGCAACTTGAGTACAAGCTTCTGCATCCGGACATAAATTGAACAGATTTGATATCACCCTTCCTGCCTGCATTGCAAAATTATACCTCATAAGCAGTGGTTAATACTTTGTTAGTTTGTTTACACAACGACATTTTATGATCTTTCTTAACCTGAAATGCATACCAGAATGTTGTAAAGAAAGCAGAAACACCTATCTTTACTAAATTCCATTTGGAGCAACATAGAAGCTACTAAAATTTATGGTTATAAGTTTAAGTGCTAATTTTCTATCAGAAATAACACTTGAAGCCTTCCTTCCCTGCTTGGACCTATGGTTTAGATCATCCTCTATTTCGCCATTATTTTGTACTATCGTTCAAATATGTGTTATATTTTGATTGAACAAACACATGATAGTATGAAAGGCTTATAAAATGTATAACATATGAAACTATTCAGTGCTATCTATACTATTACGCCTTACCCTATATGGAACACCAAATGGAACCTTAAGAATAGGTGGCTTAGAAGATCATGGGTTTTAAATTCACTAGGCATCTCTAATTCTAGATTTCATGTAATCTTAAACTAGAAATTGTCACACCTTTCAGACGAACTGAAGGAAAGAAAGGAAAGTGTCTTCCAAGAATAAAAGAGCTTTTTAAATGATATTGCTCAAGAAATGATAGAACCCAACCAGAAAACTATGGATACGTTCTTTGTTCTTTATGCAGAAAGGGAAAGGGAATGGGTTTACTGTGTTTGGTAGTAAAAATTTGGAATGGAAATGGAATGAGAATCTATTAAAATTACCACTTTATCCCTTATATTAAAATAATAAAAAGAAAAGAAGGTTAGGATTGTGTCAAATCAAAGGGTATAATAGACATTTTGTATTTTTTTTAAAAAAAAAAAACCGACAGGAGAGGAAAAAGGAAAAGTAGGTAAGGCCCACCTCCTTCCTTATTTCCAATTAAGGATCGCGCCCTATATAATGTATATGAAAATACTGGATCTTATGAATTAAACCACTAAAAACAGAGGCAAATCACCAAAATGGCAAAGTTTCCTGTACAGAAAGAATAAAATGCAGGAAAATAACACAGCTGCTAGGCCCTCAAGATGCTAGCTATCTCCTAAACCATTCCATAATATTTTCCACGCCCCTTTCCTCATTCCTTCTTCACTCTTTATACCTCCAACTGTGACAGATTTGACAAACCCTCCCATGAGAAGAGTAACACGTGTCTGTTTACCTACCTTGCCCAAAACCATTACATAACACCCTACCCATATCCTTCCTAATCCTACCCTCTACGTTCCTTCCTGACCCTTTTAGAACAAACCTTGAATATTGGAGTCCTTCAAGGAATAACACCATTTATGAAAGGTCTACCACTTTCAATGAATATTCATTTTGATTTTTCTATTAAAACAGAAAAATTACCAGAGAAGAAAATAAAAACTGAAGCACAAGATCATGTTTAAGAGAAACCAAAAGACAAAAAAGAAAGAAAGAAAGAGAACCAAGAAAGATGCACCATGACAAGAAAGCTCACTAGCCCTGCTGAATATCAAACATTGTCGACCCTTGAAAGAAATCATTAGCTAATCAATGGCTAACTACAAAAGACTTAGAGTCAATAGGTTTCTTGTCTAAAATGTTGCATGAATAATTTTTTTCCAATTAATAGCTCCAAAAAAGCTGTTGCAAAAATCAAGCATTCAATTAACAGAAAAAGAGAACAAATGAAACACTTCCGGTGCTCTCAGAAATCCTGACAACTGTATAGTAATTTGAAAAGACACCAAAAATATAATTAGTTTAAGTCATTCTCTTCCTTTTGAAGGAGGGTTCAAATCTTCCAAATGGAACAAGACTGACTTTAATTCTCTAAGACCCAAAGAAAATACAGTACTAACTGTAAGGAAAGGGTAGGGGAGGTCAATCTCCTCTTTCTCTCTTTCTTGTTTATATATCCTTCAAAATACACCAAATTAAGGTATTTTAAAATTGTAAGGAATAGAGATAATGGAGGATTAAAAATTAATCCTCCATTATCTCCCCCTTATTATTGAACTTCCCAAAGGGGAAGAGATTATATTTCTCTCCCCTTCCCAACCCTTTCCCTCCTTAATCTCCAATCCAAACAAACCCTTAAGGTCACATAGCCGCAAATGCATATCCACTGCCAATCCTCATGTGTAAATGTTATCAATAGAAGAAGACTAAACTTGCATTAAAATGTACTGTTTCAAATTACAATAATAATATGAGAGCTCAAAATGAATATTGACCTAGAAGGGGGCTAAACTAAGAAATAACTCATTCAAGGAAAGAAACTCTAGATGGATGCTATCAAATAACTTGCCTAAAACTCAACCATAAACAATTATAAACTATATGTCTCCATTTCTTTTTCATTTTAGAAATAAACAGATAAGACATTAATTGGAGCCCAAATGTTGAGGTCACTATCTCTCCAACGAAAAGAAAACTTGGTATCAGATAATTAGAGCCACTGTTCAAAATGTTGATGAATTCTGACTATTTCACAGTTTCATGATTTATTTGCATGCCTTGCAAGGAGAGAAAAGCCACTAGTATACCTTGTAGATTATTAATTTCTAGTAGGGGGATACATAAATATATACCTGCAAACCAGTAGTACGGTTGAGGAGCATACATATTACCAACACCCTCCAAGGGTCATGAACATGATCTTCTTGAAGGAGACCGAACTGAGAGCGTGGAGGTTTCCATGTATTATCAGGAGTTCTTCTTTTGTAAGCTTCATCCCACTTCTCAGAAGTTGAAAGAGTAGTCTTAATAATCTTAGGCTTTTTACTACAACTTGATTCATTTTCCAACAAGTCGTCTGCATTTTCTTCTATTTTAGGTACCTTCTGAAAGTAAGGGGAGACCTTCAAAGAAGCAGAACAAGATTTTATGTACGTTCTTGAACGTTTAAGTTTCATGCTTTTTGGATCATTCTTGGCCTTTTGAACAGCATCATGTGCCACAGTTCTCTGATTCTCAGATTTTATCTTCTTCGATTTGACTGTTACAGTTTCAATTTCATTTCCACTGGCTTCCAGTGCATCCTCTATGGCATCAATATCACTTTCTTGACCATGTTGTTTCAAAGCCACCTTTTCATTGTCATTCTGAAGAAAAGGGGAAAGAGTTTGAACTTCCACACAGGCTGTAGGTTTTGGAATCTCAGTTTTCTTACGCTTCTTGGATTTAACTTTTCCAGTAATATTTTCATTATCCAGTGCCTTGATATTTGTCTTCTTCCCTATTTCATTCTGAAAGTTTGAGGAGCCTTTTCTGATATCACAATGTGTTAGTGTTTTCTGATCCTTGGGTTTTCTCTTCTTTTTGGACTTAACATTTCCACATTCAACTTTATCTCCATTTTCTTGCAAATTATCTTCAATGAAGTTTCCTCTAGTGCCTGGAAGAGCAATGGAATTAATGTCACAGTCATTTAAGTGAGGCTTGACATTATTCCCCTTCTCAATATCCTTCTGAAAGTAAGGGGAAACCTTTCTAACATCAGAAAGTGCTATATTTTTTTTACCCTTGGTTTTCCTCTTCTTGGATATAATATTTACAATTTCAGTTTGATGTCCTTTCGCTTGCAAATTATCTTCAATGAAGTTTCCTCCGGTACCCGCTAGAGCAATGGACTTATCAGAGTCATAATCCTGTGGTTGGACATTATCCTTTTTCTCAATACCCTTCTGAAAGTAAGGGGAAACCTTTCTAACGTCAATAAGTGCTATCTTTTTCAGATCCTTGGTTCTTCTCTTCTTCTTGGATTTAAAATTTGCAATTTCAATTTCTTCTCCAAGATCTTGCAAATTAGCTTCAATAAAGTCCCCTCTCTTACCAGCTAGAGGGATGGACTTAATATCACCATCATAACCCTTCGACTTGACATTATACTCCTCATTAGTCTTCTGAAAATAAGGAGACGCCTTTATAACATCAACATGCGCAATATTTTTCTGATCCTTTATTTTTGTCTTCTTAGATTGAATATTTCCAGTCTCAACTTCACTTCCATTCACCAGTAGTTTATCTTCAATGAAGTTTCCAATAGTACCCTGCAATGCAATGGAATCAAGCTCACAGTCAGGACCCTGTGAAACCTTTGGACCTTGAACAAGCTCCAAGTTTTTCTCTTTCTTAGATTTTTTCTTCCTCCTGGGTTCAATTTTTCCAACATTACCCATTAAAGAAATGGAATCGACCTCACTTTCACCACCCAATCCCTGTAAATTGACAATGTCTCTGCTTTTCTTAGCCTCAGTTCGCTTCTTCTTCTTCCTGGGTTTCGCTTTTCCAACGTCAAACTCAACCTCACTCTTGTTCGCATCTTCCAGGTTTCCATGAGGAGATGCACATAAAGACTTCATTTTCCTGAGTGCACCACACTAATTTTATATTTCTAAAAATTAAAGAACTATAACAAGAGAAAGTAAAGAAACGACTTACACGCACCTCAATTCTGAAGATAACTAACAATGGCGCTCAGGTATGTGGACTATCACAACACAGAAGAAATCACTCGCCACTTCAATCAATTTGTCACTGGTGCCATTTGGGATGCAGATACGTTTCAAGACGACGAACAAAGGCAATTTTTGCCCTAATTCGTGCGTATGTGTTCGTACATTTTTTTCTTTTATATATCTTTATTTATATGATTTTAAATTTTAATTTTAAATAAAGTGTAAAGGATTTTTGGTACTTACGATGTTTGACTTTTTGTTTAATTGCAGTCAATAATGTATTTTAATGTTTTATTTTTCAAATAATTTTATTATTTTCACTAACATCGTTCAAATATAAAATAGTAAGGTTACTCGAAAAATGAAACGTTATCATTATAATTGTAACACTCATTTCTTTTCTAGTAATTAATTAAGGAGATAGTTGTTAATTGTGTGATTTAATTTAAAAAGGCTTCTGTGTCACATTTGTTGATGGCTTGATGCATTTTTTTTTTTTGAGAAACAGGACGGTACCTGGATATAAATATTATTCATTAAAGATCGTTTCTACAGAATCAAAAATAAAAAACGGAACTGACTCAATCCAAATTCTATTTCATGGGTAATTTTTCACATACTTAATCAAAGAGTCAGCCACAGCATTACATATTCTTGGGATCCACCTAAATTCAAAATGCTGAAAGTGCAGACTTGCTTCCAATATTTGTTGATGGCTTGATGCAATAAAAATTTAATTAAGTGTTGGGGATTTCAGTGAAAGGTAAACAAAGAAGTATGGGGTAAAAATAAATAATGGTTTATAAGTAATGTTTTAAAAATCGGACCGTTCATTGAACCGAAAAACCTTTTGGGTTATGGGCTATCCAGTTCAATTGGTTAAATCCATGGTCGAACCGGTTGATATTATATATATAAAAATAATAATATTTGAATAATTTTTATATCAATATATATATATCTATTTATATATGGCTTTGGAGTTTTTGGTGTCACACAAGCAAAGTGTGATACAAAAAAATAACTTCTCCACTAAAAATAACTTCTCAATAAATAACTTCCCATGATTTAATATATTATTTAAAATATAATTATTATATATATTTTAAAATTTAAAAATTATCAAATATTTAATATTTTATTATTTTAAATCATAATAATAATTTTATCTTATATATTTTTTTTAAAAAAAAAAGTAAAAAACAAATTAGATGCACAGTACGTGCATACGAAGCCTCTAGTATATATATATATGGCTTTGGAGTTTTTGGTGTCACACAACCAAAGTGTGACACCAAAAAAATAACTTCCCCCTCAACTTCTCAATAAATAACCAAGTATGATAGGTGGTTACTAAAAAAATGGAGAAGTGCATAACTTTTCATTTTTTTTTATTTTTTTATTTTAAATTATGATAAAAATTATATTTAAAAATTTTAAAATTTTTAATTTTTAATGATTTTAAAATATAATAACTATTTTATATTTTTAAAAAATTTAAGAATAAATTACATGTATGCACGTAGGTGCATGCGAAACCTTTAGTATATATATATGGCTTTGGACTTTTTGGTGTCACACAACCAAAGTGTGACACCAAAAAAATAACTTCCCCCTCAACTTCCTAATAAATAACCAACTTCTCACAAAATAGTTATATTTTATAATTAAAAAATATAAAAAATATATGATTGGAGGATGTGAGAGAGAGAAAACAATAGGTGGTTACTAATAAAATGGAGAAATACATAACTTCTCTTTTTTTATTTTAAATTATGATAAAAATTCTATTTAAAAATTTTAAAATATTTAATTTTTAATAATTTTAAAATATAATAACTCTTTTATATTATATTTTAAAAAAATTTAAGAAAAAATTACATGTATGCACGTAGGTGCATGCGAAGCCTCTAGTATATATATATGGCTTTGGAGTTTTTGGTGTCACACCAGCAAAGTGTGACACCAAAAAAATAACTTCCTCCTCAACTTTTCAATAAATAACCAACTTCTCAATAAATCTATATCTATATTTATAGCTATATTTTATAATTAAAAAATACAAAAAAAAATAATATGATTGGAGAATGTGGGAGAGAGAAAACAAGTATGATAGGTGGTTACTAAAAAAATGGAGAATTCTATTTAAAAATTATTAACTTTTTTATTTTAAATTATGATAACAATTCTATTTAAAAAATTTTTAATTATCAAATATTAAATTTTTAATGATTTAAAAATATAATAACTATTTTATATTATATTTTTAAAAAATTTAAAAATAAATTACATGTATGCACGTAAGTGCATGCTAAGCCTCTAGTATATTAATTATATTAGAAAATTATATTTTTATACATAAATTTAAAATATAATGAGTAATTTATATTATTCAACTATATATAAAAAAATAATAAGCTCAAATAATATTAATTAAAATACTTATATCATCTACACACTATATTAGTTGTTTTATAATCATATAAGATTTAAGAATGTAAGATACACAATGCATGTAGTCAAGTTTAACCCAAAATGTCAAGCCCAACTCTAAAAAAAAAAATTTAAAAAAAAGCTGGTTAATCAAAACCAGTCTGGGTCACCGATTATTTTCCAGGTCATCGGTTTTAGTCGGTTTTGACCAGTCCAATTCGGGTCAACTTAAAATCGAATTTTTAGCTAAACCCAGACCGGACGAACAGCCGGTTCTCGGTTCAACCAGTCCAATCCGAGTTTTAAAACATTATTTATAAGTAAAGATAATGGGAACCTAATTGAAATAAAATTCTGAATAGAGAGCCAAAATCTTAATCTTTCCATTTGTCACCAACTAAACCCTCCTTTACCCCAATTTCTCTACCATTCAACACACACATCCCCATTTGAAAAAAATAGAAAAGAAGCCAAAACCTAGAGCTTGGAGAGAAAAAACTTAGTGGTGGTGGTGGAGAAAGTGTCAAGGGGCTCTCCCTAGCTAACACTCTATTTGTTTAATTTTCTTCACTCAAGATAGATTTAGCTCTCTACCTCTATTTTTATTTTGAACCCCTTCTCTTGATTCTTAAAGACTAGTAAAAAAAATTTTGACTTTAATAATAATGGAGAATTGAAAACTTGTGTTCTTAGTTTTATACACTTCTATTGGATGAGATTTTGATTTAGGGTGCTCTCAAGTGTTTTGGTTCTTTCTTACCTATTATTCCCTTTTGATGATTGGTCTTATTTCCTTTATCTTCCATACATTTTGGCTACTGTTTAGTGTTGATTTGTATTCTATATTATTATGTAAAGTGGACAATGTGGCGTGATGGTTGAAGCATCTTGCTTCCAATAATTAGTCGATTCAAACCGGAAGGGGAAGAAGCGCCCTTTTTTTCTTCTTATCTCCAACCATGAATTCTTTTTTTCTTTAACTTAAATCATATGGCTTTCCTCCATATCAATCCATTATTATTATATTAATTAATGTATGAATATATATATATATATATATATATATATATATATATTATGTTTGGGCACTGGGTATAAAAAACGAATGCCTCAATCTTCCCAGGTCCTTGCGTGCTAGCACAACCTCAATTAAGACCAACTGCAAGTTCTAGAAGAAAACAAGTTAAGCAATTAAAACACTAAATATATGTATATATGTAGATCAGTGTTTGAGCTTATCCTTTCAACAGGGTTAGGACACACAGATTGGTCTTTCAATAATCTTTCTGACTTCCTCAAGTATGTGTTAACCCGCTCAAGCAAACAAGAATATCTTTTATGCTAAAAGGAAATTTCTAATTGGGTTAACGCCCTAAAAATATTACTAAATCAATGCGTGTGATCTATCCTATTCACATGCGGAAACCATATTTTCATACAATCAGGTATTCAGTCACACATATATATAATTTACATATTAATCACATGCCGCAAGGCGTGTGATCTATCCTAGTCGCATGCAGAAGTTATATTTATATATATATATATATATATATATATATATATATATATATATATCATATTGTATATAATCTTAAATTTTTTAAGCATGAATTGAACTCATGAATACTTGACCATCTCCTCATGGTAGTACCATACGCAAGTTCCATTTTTATTTTAGTCAATGTTCACCATTTTTATTATTCTAATACTTTATATGCAACTCATCATTTTAGAAATATACTAGTATTGAACCCGTGCGATGCACGGGATATATATACAGATTATTATTTTATACTAGTTTAAATCATTTCGTAATCTAAAAATAGTAGACACATATAATTTGGAGTATAAGGGTTTTTTAGTGTTATCGTAAACAAATAGAACACATTGTCTATTTGTCAATAATCTTACAGGTACTAATGTTGTTGTTAAAAATTTTCCATCCTATAATAACATAACACTTCAAAAATCATATCTAATAATAGTAATATTTAACATCTTAATCATAAGATTGAAGTTTGTAGACTAATCATAAATCAAACCTTACGAATAGCTATTAATCTTAAAATATTAATAACAATATACAATATATAAGAATAATCTCTATGCAAAAATCATTTAACAAATGCAATGACAATCAAGCCAAAAAAAATGCCATGACATTGAGTGTTTCGACCCGTGCAATGCACGGGATATATGAATAAACTCGAAAATTATGAGCATCTATTAATTTAAGCATATAAATAATAATACATAGTAAAAATATTAGAAAATATGGCTACTCATTAGGCTGATGTGTCAAGTATCACCTCAGCAAATTTCCACCATTTGATATGTTAATGAACAATAAATCTACAATAATAGGTCAACAAAAGCTCTAAAAACAAACTCAAAAAAGCAAAAGCTCTTCATTTGCAGTAATTATTGAAGTTTATTATTGGGTTATTTATTCCTTCCTTGTATTTTCCTCCTAATCCCTAGGTTGCACTATACCCTACAGGGGTCTGGAGATGCACCCTAAAAACAACTGAGATATGTGATTGCCATACTATGCCAAAGCATCATAAAATGTCAAAAATCAATTTCACAACCAAACATTATGTGGAAGCCCTCAAATTCTAACCAAGCAATATTTCATTAATTAATTTTCTTAATGACGTCTTGTTAAAACCTTTACCTTGCCCATAATTTTCACTAATTTTTCATCTCATTTAGTGATTGTCTGACCTCTACATAAGATGAATTAAATTATAGTTAAAATACTCTCATGAATATGGGCGTAGAGAATTTAAAACATTTCTCCAATAAATACATTCATACTTTTATAAAAGAGGCAATGAATCAAAATGGAAGGACGATTTACTAAAAAATTGATTTGTATAAATGCCACCATTAATGGTGTTTTTTAGCAAGTGGTCACAAGGAAGAAGAATAAGAGGGAGAAGCAAAATGGAAGAATGAAAACATGATGTGTGAGGAAGATATAAGAAAAAAATATATAATTACTTGAGAAAGAGTATAGAACATATAAAAATAAATAAATAAATATACATGAGAAATAAAAAGTAAATAAATAGAGATATGCACAAGAAGAATAAAAAGTATGGGAAATAAAAAATAGATAGGTAGAGATAAAAAATAAACATGGGAAAAATAAAAAGTATGTATGAACAAAATAAGTAGATAGAGATAATCATGGGAAGAATAAAAGGTAGGCATAAAAAAATAGGCATGGAAAAAATCCTACTTTTTTAATTCTTTTCATGTATATCTCTACTTATTTACTTTTTTTTAAGGAGGAAATAGATACAGAAAATATAAAAAAATAAATAAATATGTATAAAAAAAATAAATAATAAATAAGTAAAGATAAACATAGAAAGAATAAAAAGCATGCATAAGAAATAAATAGATATAAAAAATCACCTTTTTAATCAATAAATATATATGTTTACTTATTTACTTTTAAATTTTTATAAATAAATATAAAAACAAATATATTGAAATGGATATAGAAAATATAAAAATAAATAAATAAGTATCTCTACTTATTTAATTTTTAATTACGGGGAAATAGATATTGAAAATATAAAAATAAATAAATATGTATGAGAAAATAAAAGATAAATAGATAGAAATAAACAGAAGAAGAATAAAAGTAGGCACGAAACAAATCCTACTCTTTATTCTTCTCATGCTTATCTCTACTTTGTATCTATTTATTAATTATTTATTTTTTCAATAATTTTTTCATTTACTTGCTTTTATTTTAGGTCAAATGTCCATTTTGGTCCTCTATGTTTCAACCAAGTTTTAAAATGGTCATTTATCTTTCAAAAGTTCTATATTGATCCTTCATGTTTCCCCAAAGTTTTATATTTGTCCTTTAGGTTTCATTAAGGTTCTATATTGATCCTATATGTTTCATTAAAATTCTATATTAGTCTTTTATATTTCAGTGAAGTTCTATATTGGTCCTTTATGTTTCAATGAACTTCCATATTGGCCTTTATGTTTCACTGAACTTCTATATTGCCATTTATGTTTCATTAGAGTTTAATATTGACAATCTCAGCATAGTTTTATTTTTGGCTTAAACAACGTCATTTGTGTGTTTTTGGTGTGTCTAAGGCCATGTCAGCTATCTAATACACGTATGAGAGATTATATGCTCGTCACGTCAGCAGCTAACTTAAGAAATTGACGGACATGGACAGAAGGACCAATTTAAAACTTCTGGGAAAGATAAATGACTAATTAGGAATCATACTTACATATATTTAATTAATACATAATTAGGAAAAATAATCTGATAGTATTTAACTGTTAAGATAATTTAACTGTTTTAAAATAACATTTTATGTGATTATTAACTTTGTGAATTATTTACTTCAAATCATAAAAGATTGTATTGGGGGTCAAATTATTTTAAAAAGAATTATGGAAAAGATATTATAAGATAATACATATCATATGTAGAAGACACTACTCTGCAGTCTGCAAGATATATGTGAAATTTTATAATTAGCTATATTATTAATTATTAATTTGTATGACTTATTAGTGTAAAATCAAATCAATTGTTTTTTTGGAAATCGTGGATGCTTTTTGACAAATAAGCCAAAATTAATTTTTAAGTTTGATTATAAATATAAAATTTGTAACGCAAGTATTTGAGAATAGAGGGTTCATGACAAATTGACAACGGATTCAAAGAGAATATATCAATATATATACATGAAGCAAGAGAATAAATGAAGAAAATTATGATAATTTCCCACCACCGCTTATAACCTGTCTATTGTTCATTTATATTGAGTGTCAGCTACACTTATACTTAAGATGAAACTTAAGGTAACCATTTCAAGTTTTCATAGGGGTGATAAAATTCATAAAACGACCACTGAACTCTCAACTCCATAAGGCCTGAAAAATTAGAAATAGTTAACCATGAAAATATAAAATCTACAACGATTGGAGAGAATTAGAAATTAAAATATACATACTAATTAAAAACTGTACATTGATAAAAAAAAAACAATCATAACAAAGTACATTGATCAAAACACTGTACTTAGCATTGGTTCCAAAAGATTTTGTAGGAATGGAAGTCCTTGGTAGGGTCGAACCCAAGGTCTAGTCTCTGCTCCCTATTGCCCACGCCACTTACCCATTCGGTGATCCGAACGGTATGTTTTGGATACATGGCACTTTCCATGGAATTATAATACTACAGAATTACAGCATTAAATCAGAAAACTAAAAGATGTAGCGATACCTCTAGCTGCTGCTAATGCTTCAGAATAATTTCACAGCAATACATTAGCAGTGCTGCAGGAGCTCTTTTTATATTGATTATACACACGGTATTCAATTTTAAATTTCGGAGCTGTTATAGAATAATTGATTGATTGGGACTTTAAAACGCATACTACACAAACGAAAATTTCGGTCTTGATTTTTGTCAACCATTGAAATCTGGCGAGGTCATCAAAGTTACAGTTCAAAACGTGTGTAGGGGTGTCAATTCGCTCATTAAGACCATTTATCAGGAATATATTAATTACAACATGAATTCATTTAAAATTGTTACTAATCACAATTGAATCCAATTGAGAGAGGGGTGCCAATTCAGCGGGGTTTTCAAATCTACTCATTCAATCTTGTAATTATGCTTGTATTGTTTTGGTAGCATTTTCCATTGAGGATGTCAGATTGAACTGACATGTTGGATGATGGCTTATACCTGTAATTCCTTATGACTAATTTAAATGGCCTTTTATGACACATGGATTAGATGTTCAAAAATAAACTATTGTATGATTAGGTGGAGGTTGAGCAAATCATGCATCGAGTATGTATCAAGATTTGGCTCTATATGTAGATTCTTTTATATAGATTAAAGATTAAAGATAATAGATAGATATAGATTTATCTAGAGAAAATAAGGAATTCAAGAAGGTGAATCTTATGTTTAATAATTTTTTTAGAGATTATTAAAAAACATATATTTAAAATGAATGAAGCATACTGATAAATAATGACTGTAAATAAAGTATTTTTTATTTAATTTAAAACAAAATTTTAATTATTTCTCACCCTTATCCAATCAAAAGCATAAGATGAATACATTCAAAGGCAAGCTTGGTCCAAATGCAAAGTGCAATACCATTTAAGGGATTGTCTGTAACGCACGCCAAAAATCAATATAAATGTATTGAATGTTGTTATTGGGTGATATATTATATTAGAATAAATTGGTGTGTGAGGGGCCTTAATGACATTCAATTATAAATTTACCTTCTTGATTCCCTCCACTGAGTGAAGGCGGGAAATCACAATAATGTCGGGTGAAAGATCTGAAGTAAATGCTTAGAGGCGAGGTCGTAGATTTGAGAGTTATATATGTTACTATATAGATTTATATAGATATATAGATATATATATATATAAATAGATATACATTTTATTAAATTTTTATATCATACATTGAACTCACAATTTGAACCCAATTCATTTTTTCAATTCTCTAAATTTTTATATTATATTAAATGCACATATTTGAGGCCTATTTTTTTTAAGCCGAAACAAGTTTGAGGCCTTGATTATTGCAAAATGTTGACTAATTATATATGAAAGGGGTTAACGGAATTAAATGCGAGTGTTTAGGCCAAAGCATTAAATGAGCATATTGAAGGCATCACATTTGAATTAAAATTGAATGTAGGGAGTCATAAATTATAATTGTTATGTTGATTTGTGAATTTGAGCATTCAAGTAGAGGCTTTAGAGGAGGTGAGAGGATGGGTATGTGGAGGATGAACAAAGAGTATAGAAAGGACACATGGCAAGAAATTAAGCCATGTATATGCCTTTAGTAATATATATAGATATATAGATGCTTTCACATTACATTTTTTTCTTGCTATGATTGTGCATTTCTATATCTTTCTTCTCTTAGGTTTAATTGGTCTTTTTTCTCTTAGGTTTAATTGGTCAGACAATGAAGAAAACAAAATTAAACAATTGCACATCATAAAAAGTCCTCAATGTTTTTTTCAAAAAACATTATTGTACAATTGGTAATAACTTAACTATAGAAATGAGTAAAGACATAACACATTGGTATTTGCTTGATACATACATTGTCGTTGTAAATAGTTGACAAGTTATTTATCAATCTTAATAACAATTTAGTCCCTAATCCATTCATAGTAGGAATTGTAGGAAAGAGAATTGCATTAGATCTAACTTCTTCCAGATGATACGAACCTAATATCAATCTTAGAAGTCAATGTATCTTAAGATATCACACAATCCTTACTATATATAATGATTACAATGCAACTGTCACGACCCCCACCCGGAGGCACGTGACCGGCACAAACAAAGGGCCCAACCCTGAGTCTGTTAGCCTTAACACCTATTTCATTTAACTATCATTCCCATTCGCGTACACACATTATCAATATATATGGCTAACATCTCCTGTGTGACCTATCTTACACCTGCAATCCAAAGCCAAGTGCTGCTTCAGTTTATATGTATACTCAAACACACATAATATATATATATCCGTCATATACGTTGCCACACACTCCGGTGTGTGACATATCCTATTCACATGCAAATTCGTATACATAATAATAATAAGTCCCCCAAAATAATCATATCTTTAAGTATGTGGAGCTGACAAGTCTAGAGTACAATAACCACAGTGTAATCAATTCATTACAATATCCAAAACAAAATCAAAGCCACCCACGGAGACAGAATTTGAGTGCTAGCAAAACGTCGCCTTCATTGAGCCGACGTGGAAGCCTGACCGGTACCTGTATCTGAAAAAGTAAACCACTAGAGGGTGAGTCAACGACTCAGTGAGTGACTCCCCCATCCTAGGTGTAGTAGCGGGTACCACTATGACTGGGAAGGGGAGAAATCACATTCACATACACATACACTTCAATTCATCCTTGATAATTATATAATTGCTCTCAAGCAATAGAACATGTACAAACTCTACTTTAACCGTACCACAACATACATTAATCATGGATACTGACATACGTGTATCAAGAATCACCGAATACATAGATTAACATCCAAGTGTGGTTCACCCACCAAACTTCCGTACCTTTGGTTACCTTGTTGCCGCCGTGGCGTGTCGGTCCTCCCTATCTATCCCGATGCACTATAAGACTTAATCCATCGTCATGGTTGGTTGGATTTGAAATATAGTAATTTAAAAACAAGGTTTCCTCAACGCCACGTCAAGACAACAAACGATGTCATGACCCTTTTAAGAAAATAGCTTTGTCTTGACGTCACGTGAGGATACCGGCCATCGTCATGGCATGTTCGAAGAAAAGGAAATCTAGTCATAGTGCATACCACGGACATTGAGGGTTTACACTAATGTTGAGTACCTATACGCTCGGTATCTTACATCGATACGCATAGGCACACGACCCATTCCGGCACCGTCTCCACGGAATGTTGTGTTCGGTGGCGCACCCCAGCACCAACTCGCCGAGGTGTCCATTTACATCGGCACTTTCCGGACCATCGTCTCGGGAAGGCCGTTTGGTTCAATCCAGACCAACTCAACGGATTAACCAACTAGTAATGGTGGCATACTCCGGACTGGCTCAACAGAGTATCCACAAGTGTATATATACATTAAGGCAATTTCGAACCTTACCGGACGAAATGCCAACATGAAGGCACTTTCCGAACCTGCCCCATGGAAAGCCCTTACCCTTGGTACCAAACATGTTATTGCCATAATTCTCGGGTCAAGCACATATGTGTGCGGAATTCTTCATCGTCACCCATATGTACTTGATCCACCATATTTCCACTTTAACAATCACAAACAATTCATTGTACAAAATTCCAGCAATCGCCAACATAATGACAGAGTATTACTAGCAAGCATAAAATTAAATATTTACAAGCATTCACGTATAAGCAAGCCCACAAATCAAGGTTATCATACAACCCTTGGGGCTAGGATGGAAGGGTCCCTCACCTTGGCCGCTTCACTTAGCGTTCCCTTTGAGCACTCTCGTCTCCATGGAAGTATTTGAACCCTATCACATACAACATATTCAATCCATATAAAATTTCATACAATTTCCTAATTTCTCTACTTATGACTTCTTACACTTATCCAAACCCTCAAGTTCACTTACTTAATCTATTTGGTGTTCTTTCTATATTAAACATAATTTAATACATAATTAATTAATCTCACAACCTTGTTCACTCTCCAAACTCCATTAATGGAAATTTTACCAAATATGGGAGTTCTAACTTTCATCAAGGGTTCACATACCACCAACCTAACCATTGGGCATCATTCCAAATCATTTAAAATATCTAAACATATAATTTAAAGTTCATACATACCAACAAGCATCAAGGAATTCCACAATTTCCAAAATTTTCTCCAAATTCGTAGGTCATTTAGAGTGGAAATCTCCATAGAACTCACTATTTAGATGATCTCTATGCTCAAAAATGATTCTAAGGTGATATACTATTGATAGAGAACTCATTTCTAACAAGAAACCTATGATTTAAGTGGTGGAGACAATATTTTAGTGACTCACCTTGTGGAAATCCGATTTTGGAGTTTGTGGGAGATTGCCCAAGCTCCTTGATGCTCAACAATGGTGGAGGAAGCTTGAGAGAGCCTTAGGTTGGTGGTGGGAAGCAATAAATCTAGTTGGAATGTGAAGATTTTGCAAAATCTCTCATGCCCTAAGAGAGGGTTGGGAGGAAGAGGAAGAGGAAGGTGAGTGGAAGGGAAGAAATGGCGTGAGAATGCTCCTTGAGTTAAAAAAACATGTTCTCATGAGTTGGTGGGAGATTTATGGGTAATTTAGACATTTGACAACTTTTGGGGTATGGTGAAATAAAGTTTTTATTGGATTTTCTTAACTATATTTATTTGTAGGTAAGAATAGGAAAATTTTGAAATTTTTGCCTATTAAAAATATCTGTTATTGACAATGTTGTAAGAACCGAACCGGACAAAGACTCAGACAAGTGTTCGGTTCATGGTTTGATCGGTTAAACCGGTCGAACCATCGGTCGAACCGGATGATGCAATAAATAATAAATATTCTTAATATATAAAATGACATCACTCAAATTTTAGGTTTCAATATACATAATTTTGAAGTTTTAAATTACATGACTTCTCAAAGTTTTAATTTTTAAGACTTGTCAAGCTTTGAAAGAACTTAATCAAACCAAATATGAAATTATTGATAATCATGACTTTTAAATTTTAATTTTCATGACTTTTCTAATTTTAATTTTTAAGATTTCTCTAATTTCTTTTTTATGTTATTTTTCCTTTATATTTTTTAAGTTTTTAATTTTTTTTTAAAAATAAAATTGGACCGGTTGGACCACCGGTTGACCGGTCCAACTAGAAAAACGGTTTTTTGGTCCAACCGACTCGTCTTTGTATTCGGTTGGCGGTTGAACCGGTCGGACCGTCCGGTCCGGTCTGGTTCTTACAACATTGGTTATTGAGTGTCTTGGAGATAAAAATTTCCTACCCAATATACTTTTTATTTTCGAAAAATTCTAAAATTTAAAGTATAAGCTTTGAATAATTCATATGACCACTTTTAAACAAAATTATAATTTTTCTACCTAATTTTCATATTCATTTTAATTTCTGAAATTCTCAACTCTAAAACTATTAAAATCTTAATTATATCCCAAAAATTTTATTTCACTCTAAAAAATTTATTTTTATTTTCTTTAGCCAAAATGCTTAGCATCAATTTCACAATTTTATCAATTTAATATTATCCCATTAATTCCTATTTAATTTTACCTATCTATATGTATACACAAAATTACTATTTATTTCTATTGTTCATTTATTTATTTATTTTGTCCTTACATTCCAACTCCAAACAATGACCATGCTAAGTCTTACTATACACAATTGACCTGATTCTAAAAATACCTCTCGGGTATTACAATCTTCCCTCCTTAAGAAATTCGGGGATACTAACCTTAGTCTTGGAACAAGAAGGGGTAAGTCTTGCGCATCTCGGCTTCTACTTCCCACGTAGCTTCCTCCGCCGAATGATTCCTCCATAACACCTTCACCAATGAGATTTCCTTTGACCTCAACTTCCTCAATTGTCTATCAAGGATTACCACTAGTACTTCTTCGTAGGTCAGCCCTTCTACCAATTGTATCTCTTGAGGCTGTACCACATGAGAGGGATTCGGCAAGTACTTCCGCAACATGGACACATGGAGCACTGGATGTACACATTTTTAAAATTTAACTAGAAATTGACTCGTGGATTGCACGAGTTTAGTCTACAGATGTTTATTTTTGTTTTCAATCAAAATAAAAATGATTGAATGGTGTTTGTCCTTTAAAAACGTACATTTGCGTTAAAAGCTGAATGGACAGGTTGCATTCATATTTACTTTTATGCAAAAAATTTCTTTAAGTAATATCTGTATATCAAATTGCTTACACTTTAATAATAACAAAAAATTAGTGCATACTAATGATAAATAATTTTAATTACGTTCCAAATAACCAAACCAAATTAATCAATAAACGTTGATAGTCATATGATAAACTTGTGAAGCAATTAAAATATTTCTTTTGCTTATATATATATATATATAGTTCAGGTAGAAAACTTCAAAAGACACACCAATTCTAATTAAGACTCTTGTCTACAACTGTCATAATCCAAACACCTGGACTGTAATTGGCACATAGA
The DNA here is from genome assembly GCA_014851425.1 of Senna tora. Taxonomy (NCBI): domain Eukaryota; kingdom Viridiplantae; phylum Streptophyta; class Magnoliopsida; order Fabales; family Fabaceae; genus Senna; species Senna tora. The sequence goes on from CM026271.1 coordinate 21,289,466, forward strand.
CCAAGCCACCACTAGGCTAGGTCTAGCAAGTCTAAAGTAGTGATGAAACAATACAAATCACTACATTTATATATATATATATATATATATATATATATATATATATATATATATATAAGACAATATGTATGGAACATTTCACAAATTTACAAATAGATCACATATGCAGTATCAAGGACGAAATTAGTTAAGAGGAAATAGATGGTCAACACAGGCATTAAAAAGAATTAAATAGACTATTGTGACAAATCTAAAACATATAGATCACATATCACAAGAAAATTAAACATACCAAAATTAAAATATAAATGTTTAGGGAGGCTATGACCTAATATGCATGCACGTCGAGTTGGCAATTATTATACAGAGTTTAGTCCAACTTGTAATTGATTTGGGCACATTTTGGCTTGCACTGCACTCAAAATAGACTCTTTGAGGCCATTAATATTATCCATAAGTTTAAGTTCTTAGACAATGAAGAAAATAAAACAAGTATACATCAAATATAGCCCTCAACGTTTTTTTCTCAATAATCAATGTAGATTAAAACATAACTATCGAAATGAGTAAAGATTAATAAGTATAATTTTAAAGCTAAAAAGGATAAGCATAATTTCACTATACCTTAAAAATTTTGGTTTCGTTTCTTCATTAAGTCTTTTTGTGTTTGTGAAATTATAGTTAGTATATTATGTACTCATGCTCACATAATGTACTCTATGTGGTATTAAAGAAGCTATTTTATTATTCACAACTTCCGTGCAAAAAATTAATATTATTATTTAATTATCATTATTTGTAAGTTGTAAATGACATTAAAATGCCCTTGAAACAATATCTGACATTATTATATATATCCTTTTAATATCAATCATAGTTAATATGAAATATGGTTTCAAACTAACGCTAATGTTATAAATATATTTTTTGTAATGTTTGATTTTGAATCTTAATTAAATAATAAGAGTTTAGACTATATATATATATATAATTTGAGGGCAAGGAAACACCGTAGAACTATAGTGTTTCCCGCCCAATCAATGTTTTTTATTAAACAATTATGTGGGCCCATTGTTTAAATACAAAATCTTTTTTATCTAAACTAAATACAATATTTATTTATCTTTCAATTTTATTAAAAAATAGAAGTAAGGCACGTTTGGTTACGTGAATATTGGATGTAATAGGAATGCTATGGGAATGGAAATGGAAATGTTGGAGGGAATGAGAATAGTAATGTGAAAGTGATGTGATGTAATGTGTGTAACGTCCTAGTTTCTTAATTGATTTTATTTGCGGAATTAGGTTATTTAACTTAACTCTTAAAATCCCAGTCCAATTTTTTTCTTTCTTATCTTATGAGAGTAATAAAAGTTAAGTGTTATCCCAGGAATCGTTTACTTTCGGTTGGTTATTTAAACCTAAGAAACTAGAAGTTACGTGTTATTACTCTCGCGCTCTCCCAAAAATCATTTTTGTACATACAAGGAAAATTAGATAAAACGAGGTACTAACCTCCATACATTACCTAATCAGTATAGAAGCTAAGTCTACTGCATACATCCATACATATACACATGCATAAGTTCAATAGTAAGTGGCACCCAGGCCTAAATAGTTAGCTTCATAGTCCAAAAAAAGTGTGACTCCTAAGTCACAACCAAAAGTCAGCTCCTTCGCTACCTATCCATCATACACCCTCTCTAGGTCCCGTGGTTGTTTGTGTCCACCGAAGGGAAGAAAAAGAGGATGTTGACGGCCTTCAGTATCTGGAAGTACCACAAAAATGGGACTTCCAGCAGCTCCACTTCAATCTCCAATAGCGGGACGTACCTGGGCATCTAAACAAACTAACGTAGTGAGATATAAAATCCAAGAAACGTAGATTACCAGTTTTATAAAAACTAATTAGTGGTTCAGCTGCATTACAAAGAATATAGAAAATCTTCCTCCACAGATTAAGAGATAATTTAACTATTTAACATCAATAACAAGATATTTCCGCACATGAGTTCAAGATATATGATCATGCTGAAGAAGTCTTAAACAGATAAAATAGCCATTTTCTTTTAAATTATGCACATTTACCAACGCATGCACTTATCAGTCATGTCAAACACCAGATCTCTCCAGGACCTGTACAACTGGCTAAACCATTACAATCAATAAAAGCAATCTAATGAAACAGGACAAAACCCGACTTACCAATATAGTAAAGTCCGCCCATATAAGGCTACAGGAATTACCCAACATCCCAGGGCGTCCCCCGATGTGCGCACAAAGTTAGAACCTTAGGATCACCAGTCCCGGACTAGATTATCTCCTCACTAGTTGCTAGACAGCTACGTCCCGGACGCATTCCTAGCCAGCCTACTGTGTCCTTTCCATATAGATCAAATAATATAACATAGGTTTTTTCACAGGTAATGTTTATTCAGTTGCCAATCACTTGCCTCTCCAGGGCATCTTAGTTCACACTGTTTGCCTCCTCCGGGCATATGCATTCATTCACAGATGCATGCTAAAATACCTGTCTTTAAGGGCATTCCAGTTCACAAATGCATGCTAAATCTCAATTCCAGAGTTGGATGCCACACACTTAAATAGACTGATTAAAATATGTCAAGTTTGCATTTAGTCAACTCAAAGTCAAACAAAGTCAACCACAACGTCAAATATAACTTGTGCAGCAAGTAACATGCATAACTTCTCATACAGGCATCCAAAAGTCATGAAATTTCATCAGAGGCATCTTTATTATATATTTAATAGTTTCAGCTGGTTTTTCAAGAAAGAAAATTACACTTTGACCCTCAATTTCCTCAATCTTTTCAAAAAGGTCCTTTTTCCAAAATAAGTGAAATAAAGACAAAAATCCAAACATTTAACTACATCCAGCCGAAAAAAATTGGTCAATTAGGATCTACTACACACATCATGAAAGATTCCATCAGAATTCAACCAGAAATTGGGTCAAAATAAGAATTTTGGGATTCTTTCTAGTTTTTCTTTCAAAATGGTCCCTATTAAGACCCAATTTCAATTCTGGGTTGTTTCAAGCTGAAATAAAGTTACAGCAAGCTTCACAAGACTAAATATGACTTGCTTGTACAGTTTTCACAATCCAAAACAGCACAGAACCCATATTTTTGCAGCAAAACTCTTTCCTTAGGAAATTTCTCAAGAAAAGTGATTTTTGTGTCTAAATATGGTTAGGAACCATTCTGACCACTTCCAATCCTGTACACAACACCCCAATATCCCATAGAGTCATGGTGGATAGGTGCCTAGTCTCAAATAACTCAGGTTACCTAGTTTTGACATAAATAAAGAAAGCAATGTTTTTATTTCATTTTAGTCCTCATTAGTAGCTCTTTTTTGTTCTGACTTCTGTCCATCCCTAATTAACCTTTCCTCACCAGACTAGGGCCAATTATGACTTGCAGAGCAAGTGAGTGCAGCCATATCAGGACAGAGGTGAGATTTATGCAGTGATTTTGCCCCTTTCTTGTCAATTTTCTCATTTAAGGGGTTTTCGTGTTCTAAAAGCCAAGCTAGGTACTTTTGGTCCGTTTTTCTTCCTGGAAATGCCCTCTGGGAAATCTGAAGAGTGGGAGGAGTTGGCCTACCCCCTCAGAACCTGAGTTCCAAACTTTTATATTTGGATTTCCCACTTCTTGGCTCACTACAAGTTCATCTTGCATTTCTTGCATTCTAAAAGAGTCCTGACCTTACCATCCCTCATCCATTCTTTTGTTCCCTCACTGCCTCATGACATAGACACCCCAAACTCAGAAAACCACACTTGGGGTTCATTTGGCAGTTCCTTTACCTAAAATAGGACAGTTACCCCTATTTTTACCATTAGGGCTTTACTTATCAATTAGGTGGTACTCTACTGATTTTTCAATGTATCCACATGTTTTAAGGCCTCCAATGACATTATGTAACATCAATAAGATAGGAAGTAAAATTTTCACATGGTTTGACAGCAAGGAAAAGTCCCTCAGAAAATTAAAAGTTCATTTTTTCATTTTTTTTTCTTAATCAACTACACTACCTAGGTTATTTTCATAGAATAAAGGGGAAAATCTCAGTATCTTCAAAGTAGTTAGAGGTTCAATAGTTTCAGAAAAATAGTACCAGCATCAAAACAAAAATCACAACCAAAACTCAGCAAGCATATTCAAAAATAGTGACATCAAAGGCTCACTTCTGTCATTTTAAGCATATCACTTGTTCTAACAGCTTTAGAGTTAATAACCTTACATTCATGCATCTTAAAGAGGCTTATCAGACTCCCTTTTATAACAGAACATGAAGGAGGAAGTCCACAACTAATTTTGACAGCAATTTGACAGTGAGTAAAATCAAGAAAGAAAAACAATTTAACAAAGGCAAATTCTCAGCTTTTCAATTGGAAATTTCTTAGTACTATGGTAGGAGTTAAAGTAAGGGATTTTTTCTGATTTCTAGTACCTTATAGTCCCATTACCTATTACTAAGTTGCTCTAGTCCAGTTCGAAACCCAGCTTACCAGAAAAACACAGAACACAACAACACAAGTTCTACATCAGAAAATAGGGTTTTGACTTTTTAGTGGACTTTCGAGGCTTTGATCAGTTGTACAGCAGCCTCTGATGGAACACACATTTAGGGGTTATTAAAGTTCATCCTCTTAGCTTTCTTTTTACTAATTACACACTTCATTTGGTTGAGAATCGAGAGAGTTATGCTCTCTTGAAGAAACATTGCCCAAAACAGGGCTTCACATGGTAGCAACGAGAAAGAAGGTCATAGAGCCTTATACCACCACCATTGATGGATGCTCTTGACTCAGAGATGAAGAAGGAAGGGTAACCCTACGTTACCTTGAATTTCCAGAGAAGAAACGTGGGTTTGAGCCTCTGAATCTTTTGGGCAAGCTTGGTGATTACAACACTCCTTGAGTGTGTGTGTGTGTGTGTGACCAAGTTTTTCTGCTTCTTCGTTTGCTTCCAGGTGCTAACCATGAGCCTCCAGCCTTCTTTCCTGCCTCATCTCTCTTTCTGAAGTCCACTCTCACCTTTCTCTCGGTTTTCTCTTTCAGTTTTCAGCTGGTGCATCCCTCTCTCTCGGTTTCACTCCATTATAAGGAGACTTGAGGCATGTGATGCTGGAATGATTAGGGAGTGAGGTGTCAGCTCCCAGCAGCTGTTAATTTGCGTTAAGACACATAATTTTGTGTGCTGGCAGGGATTTAGGGGCTGTTTGGGTGGTCTTCTAATGCTTAAACTCGGTTTTAGTGTGGATTAGGTGGAATGGTTTAAGTGGCCATTAGATTAAGTTATAGCATGGCTAATTTCGTTTTTCAAGTCTTAATTCTGATTATTTTTCTTTGTATATAGTTTCCTAAAGTTATTTGCTGCAGCTAAGGCCATAATTGGGTAGTTAATTGGCTCTCAAAGTGGTAATTTCGCTTACCAAGCAAAGGGTAACCTTTTAAGGGGTTAATTTGCTATTAAATTCCTATTTATTTCACTTTTTAAATTGTGTAACTTGCCTAATTCCCTTCATTCTCTATCAGGTCTCGTGGCTGGTACTTAATAGGGTAGTTTTGAGTGTCTTTGGGTGGCTAAATTGGGCTTTCTTTGGTAAGTAAGCTAGAGTGCCTTATTTCAAAATTTTCATTTCTATCTTTTTAGTCCCTAAATTTCTACTTTAGAAAATGTGTCAATTCAGAACTTTTCTTGATGTTGGAGTCCTTTAGTCAAGTCTTAGGGTGTCTCTAAAGTGTCCTAGGGTACTTTTCTAGGGTCAAATAGGTCTTCTTTACCCTTTTTAACACAATAAAAGAAAGAAGGCTAAAACTAAGTTTTTCTTTCAATTTAATCCCTAGGGTTTGGGTTAGGGTTCCTCTGGCACTTTTTCCCTAATTTTTTGGTCTCTTGACCCCTAACTAAAGTTTCTAATCCTATTTAAAGGCAAAATCAAGTACAAACAAGTTCAATCAAACTCACATCAAAAGTCAAACATAAAAATCTTGGTCAAAATTGGGTTTGAATTTTCAGGATGTTACAATGTGAATGGAATAAATGTGGATAAAAAAGTAAGAGCAAAAACATAATTTCATCACATTGCAAAAAGTTATGTTTAGTAGGAAAAGTGTTGGATTATAAGAAGAATTATGTTAATTTTCGCAAGCAACCAAACGTGCTCTTATCTGTTTTATAAAAAGATATAAAACTATATTCATTAATAGCTTGTGAGAAGATGAAGTCTATATAAATAATGGAAAAATATAATGATTTTTTACACATGCACCACAATAAATCAAGGTAGTTGAGAAAAAGTTTATGAGTTTTATTTTTCAAAACATGTATAGAGAAAAATTAACAATTTTTTGTGCAAAAGTTATAAATAGTGTATTTTAATTTTCATACTTAAATCATATACTAGAAGACTTCTTTACATTCTCTGATGGCATTTAGTTAGTTTATTTAGCATGTATATAATTAGTTAATTCTTTTGATTCTCATAATTTATACTTGAGGCCATTTGTGAAATTTGATTACAACAAATTTATTAGTTCTATTACTCTAATATCATACTTACTAATTTTATAAATAATTTATATGTATAATTAATAATATTAACAGTAATAAATATAATAAAAATGTTAATTTATATTTGGTAATTTAATATATTATTGTTAGATTCAAATCCATGTGTACCTCACTTTTTAAACAGTGTTAAGTATGAAGTTTAAAATTTAACATATTAAGATTAGATGTTTATCCACTTTTGCTAAATTCAACGATAACACTAAAATCTTTTAAAAAATTAGCATCAACTATTTAATATTATTTGTTAATAGCCAATGATATATTTAATAATGTCATTCGTTAATAACATTATTTGTTAATTTTGTTGTCATAATTAAAGTTAAAATATCGACGAGAGGATGTTCAATAGTACTGAACTTCAGTACATTCTTCCAATCAATTGGTCCCTAATCCATTGAAGGTGGGTCCTTATTAGTATATGTCCCTTTAATATTGATAAATAACACTAAATGAGTACATGGTGTATTGAAGTTTAGTGCTCCTATAATACTTAACTTTTATTTGTTCTCAACACAATCGCTAAGTACGTTAGTGTCAATCATAATGTAAGCTAATAATAATTTTTTAATTAACACTAAGATTATATATTTTTGTAGAGTAAAAATAAAATAGTGTTATTATTATAAGTATACTTTTTTTTATAATATTATTGTGCTATATGCACGGGCCAATGCTAGTAAAAAGTAAATTGAAGGTAATTTTGATTAGCAGTTATGCTTTAAAAAATATAGTTTGTAAAAATTTACACCAAAATTCGCAAAGTTAGCTTCCCAAATTAATAGCATATATGTACAAATATGTTCTTAACGACAACATTGCCATATATATTAATAAAGTTGTTAACATGTATAGTTTAAAGGTAAACGATCATTAATCGGAGAGTGTGATTGAGCTGAAAGCACTCATTCACATATAAGCAACATTGCGGTGAGTTGTGGCCGCATTAGCATTTTGTTGTAGTCTTTCTATGCATATCTGCATCACATTGCAATTGCGATGTGTTGCGGTTACGGCAAGTGCCGCAACACCAATTGTCACGACCCCCACCCGGAGGCACGTGACCGGCACAGACAGAGGGCCTAACCCTGAGTCTGTTAGCCTTAACACCTATTTCATTTAACTATCATTCCCATTCGCGTACACACATTTTCAATATATATGGCCCACATCTCCTGTGTGTCTTATCTTACACTTGCAATCCACAGCCAAGTGCTACTTCAGTTTATATTTATACTTAAACACACATAACATATATCCGTCATATACGTTGCCACACACTCCAGTGTGTGACATATCCTATTCACATGCAAATTCATATACATAATAGTAATAACTCCCCCCAAAATAATCCTGTCTTTAAGTATGTGGAGCTGACATGTCTAGAGTATAATAACCACAAAGTGTAATCAATTTATTACAATATCCAAAATAGAATCAAAGCCACCCATAGGGATAGAATGTGAGTGCTAGCAAAACGTCGCCTGCACTGAACCAACGTGGAAGCCTGAACGGTACTTGTATTTGAAAAAAAATAAATCACTAGAGGGTGAGTCAATGACTCAGTAAGTGACTCTCCCATCCTAGGCATAGTAGAGGGTACCACTACGATCGGGAAGGGGAGAAACCACATTCACATACGCATACACTACAATTCATCTTTAATAATTATATAATTGTTCTCAAGCAATAGAACATGTACAAAATCTACTTTAACCGTACCACAACATACATTATCATGCATACTGACATACGTGTATCGAGAAGCACTGAACACATAGATTAACATCCAAGTGCGGTTCACCCGCCAAACTTACGTACCTTTGGTTACCTTGTTGCCGCCGTGACGTATCGGACCTCCCTATCTATCCCGATGCGCTATAAGACTTAACCCATCGTGATGGTCCGTTGGATTTGAAATATAGTAATTTAAAAACAAGGTTTCCTCAATGCCACGTATCACGACCCCAAATCGGGAGTACATGACCGGCAAGGGATTAGACTTTTACCTCTAAACCTGTAGGCCTTACCCTGTAAACATAACTATAACTACCCTGCTATACAATCAATATGTATATATCATAGTAGTGGCCACACCTCACTGGTGGCCTAATTAACTTGCAATCCGCGGTTCGCTCAATACCGCTTCAGTTCAACTCAGTGTATAGATATATATCAGCACTCATAATGTAAATATTTATATCATTTTGACCGTACGTCTCAATACGTACGATTTATCCTATTCACATGCAGCAAGCACGCATAATATATATATCCATATCATATTGACCGTAAGCCTCAATGCGTACGATCTATCCTATTCACATGCAGAAATTTATGTACTCAAACATATATCCTAGTTTATCCCCAACTGGACCCTGTCTTTAAATATATGTGAAGCCGACAAGTCTAGAGTAGGTACATATCAAAAGATCTAAATATATATATACATCTCCTACAACTGATAATATGTACAACTAAAAGAGTCAAAATAACAGAAAGTCTCCACCCACGCGAACAAGTGTGTAAGGATGGTATGATGTCCGTATCACTGTCCGGACGTGGATACCTGCCCGGTCCCTGTATCTGAAACATTGAAGCAGAGGGAGTGAGTCAAACAAAGTCAGTGAAAAGCTTCAAATCCTCGGCGTAGCGGCGGGTACCACTACAGCTGGGGAAAGGGAAACACCCACAATCACATGCGCATGAAAATCCAGTTTATCAAATGTTATATTACGATAAGGCAATATTAATATAACTTTAAAATCAAAGATAAACCTACGAATCATGTTTTTCTATCATGCTTCTCATAATCAAGCAAACATTTTTAACATATCATTTGAAAACTGTAAATCACTTAACTGACCCTTGTACCAGGCTAGGGCAATGGCCTCAATGGGCAATTTCTTTTAAATCTTTAACTGACCCTAGTGCCAGGCTAGGGCAATGGCCTCAACGGGCAAATCTTTTAGTCTTTTACTGACCCTAGTGCCAGGCTAGGGCAATGGCCTCAACGGGCAAATCTTTTAGTCTTTTACTGATTCTAGTACCAGGCTAGGGCAATGGCCTCAACGGGCAAATCTTTTAGTCTTTTACTGACCCTAGTGCCAGGCTAGGGCAATGGCCTCAACGGGCAAATCTTTTAGTCTTTTACTGACGGCCTCACGGGAAATTGTTTTAACTTGTTTCTCTTCCCAAGCTTTCAGCTGGGATCCTGACTCTATCTACCCATTACTATCCTAAACTGACTTTACCTAGGTAGTGTGAACATCGCTACGACTCACTAATCAATTAAGAGATCTTATTAATCCTCTAATTGTTCCCAAACCCTTGGTTTAGATCATAACCTCTCTAAGGTCTTCCCTATGTTCAATTACCATTAACTGTCGACGTTTACCAACAACTTCTATAAGATTTCTTTAATGAATTTCTAATTAATAGGGTAAAACAAACCTTGGACTCAATCAACAACTTACCCCCTTGCTTGTCCTGTTTCGCGTATCTCATGTCATCACATGGATACCCTCCAGTACCTCTTTACCTATAGTCAAACACACATATACAAATACTTTCACATATAACAAATTAGGAACAACAATAGCATGGTAACCACTAGATAATTCTTACAAACAGGCAAGTAGGGAAACCACATATCCACATCCTTAATCAACCCTATAGGGCAAGGATGGGAAATCCCTCACCTGGACGGCTTTCTTGCGCTTGTCCTGGAGTAACTCCCGCTCCGGACGATTCGTGGTTTCCTAACGAATGCATTCAAGTGGTTAACATCACAAACTATATGCAATTCGTATGCATACAACATGTTCGTGCCTAAAAATGCATCTAGACATTGCCAAGAAGTGAGTCTTTGGTCTTATCCGTCTTCCCTCTCTTCTATGAGAGTCTCAAGTGCCTCGCACTTGGTTTCATACCACTATCGCTCTCCTTGAGTTGCTTTTGGGGTCTTGGATTTGAGTTACTAAACCTCAATGTGCTTCTAAGCTATCCTACTTAAGGTTACCTAATGATGGTGTATAATGAATTTAGAAATTCAAGAAGTTGAACTTAGCTTATTCCGCAAGTTTCTATTCTTGAGGAATAAGAAGACATTTGAAATGATTTTGATCCTTAAAAACATTGTTGGGGGTTTCCTAAGATGTTTAGGATTGAAAATAGGAGGTTCGGACACCCCGAATTGGCTTAAAAATGAATTTTGGGCATGCTGGGCAGAGACCGGGCGCTGTAGCGCCCATTCTGGCGCTATGGCGCCAAGCTGCTGCCCAGCAACTCTTTGTATACCCGAGAGCTGGCGCAGCATCTCCGGTTTGGGCGCTGCAGTGCCAGCTCGCAGCACAGCAATTCGTTTGTTGTGCTGTGGGCTGGTTTGGGCCCGTTTCGGCCCCCTTCCAACCCCAGCTTCGACTCTGCACCTCAAGGGTTTTATTCACCTACATGCCAACGACAAAAATCCAACCCTAACTACTCAAATCCAAGCCCGGTTCCAAATTTATCAACGAATCCCCAAATTGGGAATATTTAGAATTTTCAACCCTAAACCCTTTCAAATTCGAATTCGGCTAAACCCGAGGGTATAGCCTCGATTCTTAACCCAAATAAGTGTTCAAGAAGACTTCCTAGATCTCAATCTACCCTCTAAACAAACCAATCGAAGGTGGATCGAAGAAATCCCTAAAAATGAAAAAATTGGGGGTTTCGAATGAAATTGGGGTTACCAACCTTTGATTCGATTGGTGGAAGGTGTAGGAGGCGTCGTACCCGAGCTCCGGTGACTTCTTCCGGCGTCGGCTAGCTCTCCCCGGTCACTTTTCCGGCGATCCCCAACCCTTCTTCTTCTTCTCCTCCGTCCGTCTCCGCCCTCTCTCTCTACGTTTTCTTTCCCTCTCTTTTCTTTCTCTCTTTCTTTCTTCTTCCTTCCTTTCTTTCTTTCTTTCTTATTTTTAATCATAACCCCACGACACCTACCCCTCTTTTTAACAAAGTTAATTAAAATAATATATATATATATAATAATAAAATAAATAAATAATAACTGAATAATAATAATAATAATTATAATAAAGAATAGGTGGAAAATATCTCCAATTTAAATCCTCCTCTTTCCAATTAATTTTTTTTCTCTTATATCCCTAATTTAAATACGCAAAAATATTTTCTACTCCCTTTTCCCTATTTAATTCAGGTTTCCAATTCCTTAGGTCCTGAATTATATCCTAAAAATTATTTTCTACTTCTTTTCTTCCTCTTCTTATTTATTTCAAGCTTCAGAATTTTTCTCGGGTATTACACCACGTCAAGACAACAATCGACTTCATGACCTTCTTATCAAAATAACTTTGTCTTGATGTCACGTGAGGATACCGGCCATCGTCTTGGCATGTTCGAAGAAAAGGAAATCTAGTCATAGTGCATACCAAGGATGTGGGGGGTTTACACTAATGTTGAGTACCTAAACACTCAGTATCTTACATCGATACGCATATGCACAAGACCCATTCCGGGACCGTCTCCACGGAATGTTGTGTTCGGTGGCGCACCCTAGCACCAACCCGCCGAGGTGTCCATCTACATCGGCACTTTCCGGACCATCATCTCGGGAAGACCGCTTGGTTCGATCCGGATCAACTCAACGGATTAACCAACTAGTAATGGTGGCATACTCCGGACCGGCTCAACAGAGTATCCATAAGTGTATATATAGATGAAGGCAATTTCAAACTTTACCTGAAGAAATGCCAACATGATGGCACTTTCCAAACTTGACCCGACGGAAACCTCTTACCCTTGGTACCATACATGTTATTGCCATAATTCTCGGGTCAAGCACATATGTGTGCAGAATTCTTCATCGTCACCCATATGCACTTGATCCACCATAATTCCACTTTAACAATCACAAACAATTCATTGTATAAAATTCCAGCAATCGCCAATATAATGACAGAGTATTACTAGGAAGCATAAAATTAAATATTTACAAACATTCACGTATAAACAAGCCCACAAATCAAGGTTATCATACAACCCTTGGGGCTAGGATGGAAGGGTCCCTCACCTTGGCCGTTTTACTTAGTAACCCTTGAGCACTATTGTCTGCAAGGAAGTACTTGAGTCCTAACAAATAGAACCACACCAATTAAACTACTCATCTACACATGTGTGTAGCTAATTTTCCATAAACTCCATATTAACCAATCTTCCACTTCTACACATATCAATGCCTAAATTCCACTACCTAAGCTATGATCATCATTTGGGAGTTTTGTTTTTGGCTTAAAATCAATCTTACTTTAAGAAACCATCTTTAAAAGTTTGCACCCCCATCAAGCTCCATCAATGGAGAGTTTTTGCCAAATATGGAAAATTCCCAATTTGAATGTGGGTTCATCAATCAACATTCCAACTAATAACTAAACATATCATTTAGAGTTCATACATATCAACAATTTCAAAGAAATAAAAAATTCCAAAAATTTTCACAAAAATTCGTCCAACATGAACCCTAGGTTGAAATCCTCCAAAGTAATCCTTATTAGGGTGTTTTCTATGTTCCAAAAGAGTCCTAGGTTGATATACTATCCATTAGCAACTCATTCCAACAAGAAAATCATGATTTAAGAGGTGGAGGCATGATTTTTGGAGCTTACCTTAAGGGAATTCGAAAATGAAAGTTTGGGGAAGTTGCCCAAGCTCATTGAGGCTCAACAATGGTGGTGGAGACTTGTAGGAGTCTTGACTTAATTGGTGGGAGGAAGCAAGAAAATGAGGGAGAAGTGGAGGATTCATCACTTTCTTCCTTTCCCTAGCACATAAGGAGAAGTAAAGAGAAGAAGATGAAAAGAAGAGAGGAAATGGCGTAGTGCTCCTGGAAGTGAAACAAAAGTGTTCCATAAATTGCGTAGGAGATTTAAGGGTAATTTTGGGCAATTGACAACTTTTGGGGTAGAGTGAAATAGAGTCTCTTAACTATATTTATTTTTAGGTAAGAATAGGAAAATTTTGAAATTTTTGGCTAATCATAAGCCTATTAAAAATATCTGTCAAGGAGTGTCTTGCAGGTGAAAATTTCCTACATAGTATAATTTTTATTTTCGAAAAATTCTCAAATTTAAACTATAAGCTTTCTATAATTCATATGACCATTTTTTAACAAAATTATAATTTTTCTACCTAATTTTTATCTTTATTTTAATTTCTTAAATTCTCAACTCTAAAACTATTAAAATCTTAATTATATCCCAAAAATTTTATTTCACTCTAAAAAATTTATTTTTATTTTCTTTAGCCAAAATGCTTAACTTCAATTTCACAATTTTATCAATTTCATATTATCCCATCAATTCCAATTTAATTTTATTTATTTATATCTATACACAAAATTATTATTTATTTCTATTGTTTATTTATTTATTTATTTTGTCCTTACATTCCAACTCCAAATGATGACCTTGCTAAGTCTTACTATACACAATTGACCTGATTCTAAAAATACACCTCGGGTATTACACCAATATTATATGCGGTCTGCAATTTAAAACCCTACTCCATCCCCTTAATCAAACAGGTTTCTTTTACTATAGTACTATACTGCTGATTCATGGAGTGACTATTGTTGATCTTTGTTGAGAGTTCTTGATGGGAAAGGATATCCCAAAGATCACAAAACATAATTTGAATTTTTAGAGAAAGGATTCTTAATTTTTTTTGAAAAAAGGATTAATAATATCCATTGTTTTGACAACTTTATAAAAAAACATAATTTGGCATATGTCATATGAAAAAAAAAAGTTGACTAATGCCAACCAAGGTACCAATAACACTAGGACATGAAAATTATTAATATTTACAAGTAAAGCCTGACAAATGTCAATCAAGAAGTCTCAAATCCTCTTCACTTTCTTCTAATATGAAAAAACGATAAATTATTACTAAAGATCTCATGCTAACAAATAACAAGTGCTTAGAATTATGCATCATTAAGCCTATTTTATTTCATTTATAAAAATTTAGGTGAGAGTCTAGGGGACATAGCTTTAGTCTAGGTGTAATCAGAACATAATTCAATTTATTATTAAGGTCGTTACTCGTTGTCACCCAATAACTATATTAAGAGCTGAAAATTTATTCAAAAATATTAGTTCCAATTTGTAACTATGGAATATTCCGCCTAAGGACACGTGACATTAGGCTTCCAGAAGCATCACGGTAGCTTGTCCTAGTGACACGTGGCACCACTCATCTATCTCCTACGTGGCTGGTACCCACGTCTCCCCTCTTGGGCTCCCGTCCAAGACACGTGGAAAGCCTCCAAGCATCGTGGGACGGCCCATGCACGTCCAGCAAGAACGTGGGTCGACCACGTTCTCTGTACTATCCGTGGGGTATTTTTAGAATCAGGCCAATTGTGTATAGTAAGACTTAGCATGGTCATTATTTGGAGTTGGAATGTAAAGACAAAATAAATAAATAAATAAATGAACAATAGAAATAAATAATAATTTTGTGTATACATATAGATAAATAAAATTAAATATGAATTTATGGAATAATATGAAATTGATAAAATTGTGAAATTGAAGTTAAGAATTTTGGCTAAAGAAAATAAAAATAATTTTTTTTAGAGTGAAATAAAATTTTTGGGATATAATTAAGGTTTTAATAGTTTTAGAGTTGAGAATTTAAGAAATTAAAATAAATATGAAAATTAGTTAGAAAAATTATAATTTTGTTTAAAAGTGGTCATATGAATTACTCAAAGCTTATAGCTTAAATAAGAGAATTTTTGGAAAATAAAAATTATACTGGGTAGGAAATTTTCATCTGCAAGACACTCAATGACAGATATTTTTAATAGGCTTATGATTAGCAAAAAATTTCAAAATTTTCCTATTATTACCAAAAAATTTATATAGTTAAGAGAATCCAATCAAAAGTTTATTTAACCCTATCCCAAAAGTTGTCAATTGCCCAAAATTACCCTTTAATCTCCTACCCAATTTATGAAACACTTTTGTTGCACTTCAAGCACCCAGGAGCACGCACCAAGTCCATTTCCTCTGTTCTCTTCATCTTCTTCGCTTTACTTCTCCTTTCTTATGTGCTAGGGCAAGGAAGAAAGTGATGAATCCTCCACTTCTCCCTCATTTTCTTGCTTCCTCCTACCAAGTCAAGACTCCTACAAGCCTCCACCATCATTGTTGAGCCTCAAGGAGCTTGGGCAACTTCCCCAAACTTCCATTTTCGAATTTCCTTAAGGTAAGCTCCAAAAATCATGCCTCCACCTCTTAAATCATGATTTTCATGTTGGAATGAGTTGCTAATGGATAGTATATCAACCTAGGACTCTTTTGGAACATAGAAAACACCCCAATAAGGATTTCTTTGGAGGATTTCAACCTCGGGTTCATGTTGGACGAATTTTTGTGAAAATTTTTGGAATTTTTTATTTCTTTGAAATTGTTGATATGTATGAACTCTAAATGATATGTTTATGCATTATAGATGATTTGGAAGAATGCCCAATGATTGGGATGGTGATTTATGAATTTTGTACAAATGAGTAAAATTTCTATATTTGGCAAAAACTCTCCATTGATGGAGCTAGATGGTGTGCAAACTTTTGAATATGATTTCTTAAAGTAAAATTTATTTTTGAACTAAAACCAACTCCCAAATGATGACCATAGCTTAGGTAGTGGAATTTAGGCATTGATATGTGTAGAAGTGGAAAATTGGTTAATAAGGAGTTTATGGAAAATTAGCTACACACATGTGTAGATAAGTAGTTTAATTAATGTGGTTCTATTTGTTAGGACTCAAGTACTTCCTTGGAGACAAGAGTGCTCAAAGGTTACTAAGTAAAGCGGCCTAGGTGAGGGACCCTTCCATCCTAGCCCCAAGGGTTGTTTGATAACCTTGTTTGTGGACTTGTTTATATGTGAATGTTTGTAAATACTTAATTTTATGCTTGCTAGTAATACTCTCTCATTATATTGGCGATTGCTAGAATTTTGTACAATGAATTGTTTGTGATTGTTAAAGTGGAAATATGTGGTGGATCAAGTACATATGGGTAACGATGAAGAATTCCGCACACATATGTGCTTGACCCGAGAATTATGGCAATAATATGTATGGTACCAAGGGTAAGGGCTTTCCGTCGGGTCAGGTTCGGAAAGTGCCTTCATGTTGGCATTTCGTCGGGTAAGTTTCGAAATTGCGTTCATGTATATATACACTTGTGGGTACTCTGTTTAGCCGGTCCGGAGTATGCCACCATTTCTAGTTGGTTAATCCGTTGAGTTGGTTTGGATTGAACCAAGTGGGCTTCCCGAGACGATGGTCCGGAAAGTGCCGATGTAGATGGACACCTCGGCGGGTTGGTGCCGGGGTGCACCACGGAACACAACATTCCGTGGAGACGGTCCTGGAATGGGACGTGTGCCTATGCGTATCGATGTAAGATACCGAGCGTATAGGTACTCAACACTAGTGTAAACCCTCAATGTCCGTGGTATGCACTATGACTAGCTTTCCTTTTCTTCGAACATGCCATGACGATGACCGGTATCCTCACGTGACGTCAAGACAAAGTTATTTTCTTAAAAAGATCATGACATCGATTGTTGTCTTGACGTGGCGTTGAGGAAACTTTGTTTTTAAATTACTATATTTCAAATCCAACCGACCATGACAATGGGTTAAGTCTTATAGTGCACCAGGATAGATAGGGAGGATCGACACGTCACGACGGCAACAAGGTAAGCAAAGGTACGTATGTTTGGCGGGTGAATCGTATTTGGATGTTAATCTATGTTCGGTGTTTCTCGATACACGCATGTCAGTATTCATGATTAATGTATGTTGTGGTACGGTTAAAGTAGAGTTTGTACATGTTCTATTGCTTGAGAACAATTATATAATTATCAAAGATGAATTGAAGTGTATGCGTATGTGAATGTGGTTTGTCCCCTTCCCGGTCGTAGTGGTACCCGCTACTACGCCTAGGATGGGAGAGTCACTCACTGAGTCGTTGACTCACCCTCTAGTGGTTTACTTTTTCAGATACAGGTACCGGTCAGGCTTCCACGTCGGCTCAGTGAAGGCGACGTTTTGCTAGCACTCACATTCTGTCTCCGTGGGTGGCTTTGATTTTATTTTGGATATTGTGATGAATTGATTACACTTTATGGTTATTATACTCTAGACTTGTCAGCTCTACATACTTAAAGACATGATTATTTTGGGGGACTTATTATTATTATGTATACGCATTTGCATGTGAATAGTATATGTCACACACCGGAGTGTGTGGCAACGTATATGACAGATATATATTATGTGTGCTTCAGTATACAATAAACTGAAGCAGCACTTGGCTGTGGATTGTAGGTGTAAGATAGGCTACACAAGAGATGTGAGCCATATATATTGATAATGTGTGTACTCGAATGGGAATGATAGTTAAATGAAATAGGTGTTAAGGCTAACAGACTCAGGGTTAGGCCCTCTGTCTGTGCCGGTCACGTGTCTTTGAGTGGCGGTCGTGACAAAGTTGGTACCAGAGCCAGGTTATTTTCTTTAAGTTTGTGGAGCTATGGTATGACCGGGTGTCAGCTTAAACCGTCGTTATGATCCTGGGCATAACGCCGGAGTTAAGCGGGCACTTGTGGGAGTATCCAGGAAATTGTGTTAGTTTTCATTTCTAAAATTCTTTTCCTAATTATGATATGTAATAGGGGTCTCATGGAATGTTAAATCCTTGTGCAGTACAGGGATGCCACCAAGAACTAGAGCGGCTACACGGGGTGGAAGAAACCCCGAGACTTCTGATGGAGCATCGGCACAGGTCGAGAGAGGTGTTCCACAGGGCCGACCCCGAGGTCGTGCTCATGGCCGAGGAGGGCCAATCAGGGAAGAGAGATTAGGCGTCAATCACCAGAGCCCCAACCCGAAACCAGTGCCCCATCTATTGCTGAGATGTTAACTGCTGAGTTTCAAGAGCTGAAGGCAGAGATGAGGCAACAGATACAATGAGAAGTGCAGCGGTTAGCCACTACTTAAGAAGAGATTCCACTAGATCAGGAAATTGAAGTGGTGGAAGAACCAGGGAGAGTATGGTTACCAAGAGATGTACCCCGAGGGCAAAGGGGAGCTCGTAGTGAAATACCAGTGGCTAAGTTCCTGAAGGTTAACCCACCAACCTACTGTGACACTGATGAGAAGGAGGATCCTCAACATTTCCTCCGTGATATTGTCCGTATAGGGCAAGTGTTGAGATGCCTTGGAGAAGAATTAGCCGAGCTTGCTTCCTTCTAGCTGAGTGGTGCTGCAAGAATTTGGGTAGAGTCAGTACAGGCCGGCCACGCCACACGAGTAGCCCCGATGTGGTGGGAGGACTTGGAGAGAGAATTCTTAGACCGGTTTTTGCCAGAAGGAACACGGGATACAAAGAGGCAACAATTTGAAGATCTATGGATGACTTTGAGTATGACGGTTACAGAGTTTGAGTTGTTGTTTACGGAGCTAGCTCAGTTTTCCCCAGAGTTAGTTCCAGATGAACAGGCTAAGATCAAGAGGTTCATATAGCGACTAGTGGAGCCACTGTTTATAGCTCTACTACCACAGAGGAAGCAATTTGAGACTCTTGCACAGGCGGCTGACTGTGCAAGGGTCATTGAGAACAGGAGGAGATTTGCGACGCCAGCCAATCCCAAGGGAAGAAATCAAGCAGAAAACGAGAATCAAGGAGGATGGAAGAAGAAGCAAAAGATTATAGGTGGTACCACCACAGTCCCAGCTCTCATGGGACCCAGCAGACCTACCGGGCAGCCTTGGATGACTACCACAGATTCGGGGGTAAGGAGTATCTATCTGGGTGGTCAGAGGGCTCACAGCAGTGTGCATAAGGGGAGTCAGAGGCCCCAATGCGGTTAATGTGGAAAGAATCATTTCGGTACCTGCCGAACCCTGAAGGGAGCTTGTTTCAACTGTGGCCAAGTGGGACACCTTGCTAGGGATTGTCCTCAGAAGCGGAGTGGAACTAGTGTGAGGAGCAACCATACACCGGGGTCAATACCAATCCCAGCCCCACCAGTTAGAACAGTACCACCGCCTACCACTGGCGGAGGCAAGGGTCGTGGAGCTGGAGGAAGAGGTCCGGGAACCACTGGAGGAGGATAGGCCAGAGTTTTTGCCTTATCTCAACAGGATGCACAGGCTTCAAATGCTGTGGTGACAGGTACCCTCACAGTCTGTACTCAAAATGCACATGTGCTATTTGATTCCGGTTCAACTCATTCATACATATCACCTACATTTGCTATTAAGATCGCTAAGAGCCCGACAAAGATGAAAGAGGCAATGTTGGTCTCTACACCTATGGGTGAATCTGTATGGGTAGAATACATATGTGAGTCTTGTCCAATAGTGGTTGAGGGCCATGAAACGGTGGTGGATTTAAGACTGTTGTACATGGTAGACGTAGATGTAATCTTGGGGACGGATTGATTAGCCTCGTGTCATGCAGTAGTGGACTGCATGGCCAAATTTGTGAAATTCAACATGCCTGGCGAGGACCCTTTTGTGGAACATGGTGATGGGGCGAAGTGCCACCCGAGGTTGATATCTGCATTTAGTGCTCTCAAGCTTCTTAGTAAGGGATGTACAGGCTACTTAGCGTCAGTCAAGGATGTAGAGAAGGAAGTACTTTTCGTGAACCAAGTGCTCGTCGTTCAGCAATTCCCGGATGTGTTTCCTGAAGAGTTACCTGGTTTTCCACCTGATAGGGAGATTGAATTCGGGATCGACCTACTGCTGGGTACTCAACCAATATCTATATCACCTTATCGAATGGCTCCGCGGGAGTTGAAGGAATTACAAACTCAGTTGCAAGAATTGCTAGACAAGGGGTTTATACGACCCAGTGTCTTGCCATGGGGTGCATCGGTCCTATTTGTCAAGAAGAAGGACAGTACCTTGCGGTTGTGTATTGATTATCGGAAGTTAAACAAGGATACCATCCGCAACCATGATCCTTTACCCAGAATAGATGATCTATTTGATCAACTACAAGGAGCCAAGCGATTCTCAAAGATTGATCTGCGGTCAGGCTATCATCAGTTGAAGATTAGGCAAGAGGATGTACCCAAGACTGCATTTCGTACTAGATACGTACACTACGAATTTTTGGTGATGTCTTTTGGGTTGACAAATGCCCCCGCAGCATTTATGGATATGATGAATATGGTGTTTAAGCCTTATTTGGACCAGTTTGTCATAGTGTTTATAGATGACATCCTGATGTACTCCAAGAACTCCGAGGAACATGCAGAACACTTGAGAATGACCTTGCAAAGGTTAAGGGAAGAGAAATTATATGCCAAATTCTCGAAGTGCGAATTCTGGTTAGACAGGGTAGCTTTTCTTGGGCACGTGGTATCATCACAGGGAATCCACGTAGTCCCAAGTAAGGTGGAGGCAGTGAAGAGTTGATCCCAACCTACCTCAGTGCCAGAAATACGGAGTTTCTTGGGCTTAGCCGGGTATTATAGGCGGTTTGTGTAGGATTTCTCAAAACCCGCTGCACTTATGACACGGTTGACACAGAAAGGGGTGAAGTTTGAGTGGACGGAGAAATCTGAAGAGAGTTTTTAGAAGCTAAAGGATAGCTTGACCACAACTCCAGTGCTAACCCTTCTTGAAGGCATTGGAGGGTATGTGGTATACTGTGACACTTCGCGAGTTGGGTTAGGATGTGTATTAATGCAGCATGGTAGGATGATTGCCTATGCATCAAGGCAATTGAGGAAGCATGAGAAGAATTATCCAACCCATGATCTCGAAATGGCGGCGGTAGTGTTTGCCCTGAAGATATGGAGGCACTATCTCTACGGAGAAACATGTGAAGTGTACACAGACCACAAGGGCCTTAAGTACATCTTTGAGCAGAAGGATATGAACTTGAGGCAACGTCGTTGGATGGAATTGTTGAAGGACTATGATTGTACGATACTATACCATCCGGGGAAGGCCAATGTAGTGGCCGACGCTTTGAGCCGAAAGTCTATGGGTAGTCTAACTCACATTGAATAAGTGAGGAGACCGTTAGTTCGGGAGATATACGGGCTGGAAGAAAGGGGGACTCGATTTGAGATCAGTGGTTCTAATGTGTTTCTAGCTCATATTCAGGCAGAGTCCAACCTGATTGAAGAAGTCAAGGTTAAACAAGAGCAAGACCTCGACCTCAAGATAGTGATCGACGCAGTGAGAAAAGTGAAGATGAGTGATACTCGATTCTCTATTGATGACAAGGGGGTGCTCAGGTTGGAGGGACGATTGTGTGTACATTTGGTTGAAAATCTCAAGGAGAGGATATTAGACGAGGCACATAATACGGCGTACTCTATCCACCCCGGGGCTAATAAGATATATCATGACTTGAAACAGTTATATTGGTGGAACGGGATGAAGAAAGATGTGGCAAACTATGTGTCCAGGTGTCTTGTATGTCAAGAAGTGAAAGTTGAACATCAGAAACCTGCTGGAATGCTTCAACAGATTAAAATACCTGAATGGAAATGGGAAAGGATCACTATGGATTTCGTAACAGGGTTGCCTCAGTCACAGAAGAGGTTTGATTCAGTGTGGGTGATTGTGGATCGCATGACGAAGTCCGCACATTTCCTGCCAATGAAGACCACTTACGGAGTGGCACAGTATGCCCGGTTATATTTGGCAGAGATTGTGAGATTGCACGATGTTCTAGTGTCAATAATCTCTGATAGAGGGTCACAATTTACTTCTCGATTTTGGAGGGCATTGCAAGAAGCGTTGGGGACGAGGGTGGATCTCAGCACGACTTTTCATCCCCAGACAGACGGGCAATCAGAAAGGACCATTCAGATATTAGAGGATATGTTGAGAACATGTGTGATGGACTTCGATGGGAATTGGGAACAATACTTACCATTGGCTGAGTTTGCCTACAACAATAGTTACCAAGCCAGCATTCAAATGGCACCTTTTGAAGCTCTCTACGGTCGGAGGTGTAGGTCTCCGATCGGTTGGTTTGAGGTCAGTGAATCGAAGGTGGTTGGTCCTGAACTATTGCAAGAAACTTTAGAGAAGGTGAAGTTGATTAGAGGAAGGTTGATGACAGCTCATACTAGACAGAAGTCTTATGCGGACCATCGCAGAAGAGAACTTGAATTTGCCGTGGGGGACCAAGTGTTTCTGAAGGTTTCCCCAATGAAGGGAGTGATGCGATTTGGTAAGAATGGGAAGCTGAGTCCGAGATACGTGGGACCATTGAAGATACTGGAACGAGTGGGAAATGTCGCTTACCGCCTAGCCTTGCCACCGGAGTTGGAAGGTGTATCCAGTGTTCCATGTGTCCATGCTGCGGAAGTACTTGCCAGATCCCTCTCATGTGGTACAGCCGCAAGAGATACAATTGGTATAAGGGCTGACCTACGAAGAAGTACCAGTGGAAATCCTTGACAGAAAATCGAGGAAGTTGAGGTCAAAGGAAATCCCATTGGTGAAAGTGTTATGAAGGAATCATTCGGCAGAGGAAGCTACGTGGGAAGTAGAAGCCGAGATGCGCAAGACTTACCCCTTGTTGTTCCAAGACTAAGGTTAGTAACTTAATTCAAATTCGGGGACCGAATTTCTTAAGGAGGGAAGATTGTAATACCCGAGGGGTATTTTTAGAATTAGGTCAATTGTGTATAGTAAGACTTAGCATGGTCATTATTTGGAGTTAGAATGTAAGGACAAAAAAAAATAAATAAATGAACAATAGAAATAAATAATAATTTTGTGTATACATATAGATAAAAAAAATTAAATAGGAATTTATGGGATAATATGAAATTGATAAAATTGTGAAATTGAAGTTAAGCATTTTGGCTAAAGAAAATAAAAATAAATTTTTTTTTAGTGTGAAATAAAATTTTTGGGATATAATTAAGGTTTTAATAGTTTTAGAGTTGAGAATTTAAGAAATTAAAATAAATATGAAAATTAGGTACAAAAATTATAATTTTGTTTAAAAGTGGTCATATGAATTATTCCAAGCTTATAGTTTGATTTTGAGATTTTTTCGAAAATAAAAATTATACTTGGTAGGAAATTTTCTTCTGCAAGACACTCAATGATAGATATTTTTAATAGGCTTATGATTAGCCAAAAATTTCAAAATTTTCCTATTATTACCAAAAAATAAATGTAGTTAAGAGAATCCAATCAAATTTATATTTAACCCTACCCCAAAAGTTTTCAATTGCCCAAAATTACCCTTAAATCTCCTGCCCAATTTATGAAACACTTTTGTTTCACTTCCAGCACCCAGGAGCACGCACCAAGTCCATTTCCTCTGTTCTCTTCATCTTCTTCGCTTTACTTCTCCTTTCTTATGTGCTAGGGCAAGGAAGAAAGTGATGAATCCTCCACTTCTCCCTCATTTTCTTGCTTCCTCCTACCAAGTCAAGACTCCTACAAGCCTCCACCACCATTGTTGAGCCTCAAGGAGCTTGGGCAACTTCCCCAAACTTCCATTTTCGAATTTCCTTAAGGTAAGCTTCAAAAATCATGCCTCCACCTCTTAAATCATGATTTTCTTGTTGGAATGAGTTGCTAATGGATAGTATATCAACCTAGGACTCTTTTGGAACATAGAAAACACCCCAATAAGGATTTCTTTGGAGGATTTCAACCTAGGGTTCATGTTGGACGAATTTTTGTGAAAATTTTTGGAAATTTTTATTTCTTTGAAATTGTTGATATGTATGAACTCTAAATGATATGTTTATGCATTTTAGATGATTTGGAAGAATGCCCAATGATTGGGATGGTGATTAATGAATTTTGTAGAAATGAGTAAAATTTCTATATTTGGCAAAAACTCTCCATTGATGGAGCTAGATGGTGTACAAACTTTTGAATATGATTTTTTAAAGTAAAATTTATTTTTGAACTAAAACCAACTCCCAAATGATGACCATAGCTTAGGTAGTGGAATTTAGGCATTGATATGTGTAGAAGTGGAAAATTGGTTAATATGGAGTTTATGGAAAATTAGCTACACACATGTGTAGATAAGTAGTTTAATTGGTGTGGTTCTATTTATTAGGACTCAAGTACTTCCTTGGAGATAAGAATGCTCAAGGGTTACTATGTAAAGCGGCCAAGGTGAGGGACCCTTCCATCCTAGCCCCATGGGTTGTATGATAACCTTGATTGTGGGCTTGTTTATACCTGAATGTTTGTAAATACTTAATTTTATGCTTGCTAGTAATACTCTATCATTATATTGGCGATTGCTAAAATTTTGTACAATGAATTGTTTGTGATTGTTAAAGTGGAAATATGTGGTGGATCAAGTACATATGGGTAACGATGAAGAATTCCGCACACACATGTGCTTGACCCGAGAATTATGGCAATAATATGTATGGTACCAAGGGTAAGGGCTTTCCGTCGGGTCAAGTTCGGAAAGTGCCTTCACGTTGGCATTTCGTAGGGTAAGGTTCGAAATTGCCTTCATGTATATATACACTTGTGGAAACTCTGTTGAGCCGGTCCAGAGTATGCCACAATTGCTAGTTGGTTAATCCATTGAGTTGGTCCGAATTGAACCAAGCGGGCTTCTCGAGACGATGGTCCAGAAAGTGCCGATGTAGATGGACACCACGGTGGGTTGGTGCCAGGGTGCACCACCGAACACAACATTCCGTGGAGACGGTCCCGGAATGGGTCGTGTGCCTATGCGTATCGATGTAAGATACCGAGCGTATAGGTACTCAACACTAGTGTAAACCCTGAATGTCCTTGGTATGCACTATGACTAGCTTTCCTTTTCTTCGAACATGCCATGACGATGGTCGGTATCCTCACGTGACGTCAAGACAAAGTTATTTTCTTAGAAAGGTCATGACAACGATTGTTGTCTTGACGTGGCGTTGAGGAAACCTTGTTTTTAGATTACTATATTTTAAATCCAACCGACCATGACGATGGGTTAAGTCTTATAGTGCATCGGGATAGATAGGTAGGACCGACACGTCAGAACAGCAACAAGGTAAGCAAAGGTACGTATGTTTGGCGGGTGAACCGCACTTGGATGTTAATCAATGTTCGATGTTTCTCGATACACGCATGTCAATATGCATGATTAATGTATGTTGTGGTACGGTTAAAGTAGAGTTTGTATATGTTCTAGTGCTTGAGAACAATTATATGATTATCAAAGATGAATTGAAGTGTATGCATATGTGAATGTGGTTTCTCCCCTTCCCGGTCGTAGTGGTACCCGCTACGACGCCTAGGATGGGAGAGTCACTCACTGAGTCGTTGACTCACCCTCTAGTGGTTTACTTTTTAAGATACAGGTACCGGTCAGGCCTCCACGTCGGCTCAGTGAAGGCGACGTTTTGCTAGCACTCACATTCTGTCTCTGTGGGTGGCTTTGATTTTATTTTGGATATTGTAATGAATTGATTACACTTTGTGGTTATTATACTCTAGACTTGTCAGCTCCACATACTTAAAGACAGGATTATTTTGGGGGACTTATTATTATTATGTATACGCATTTGCATGTGAATAGGATATGTCACACACCGGAGTGTGTGGTAACGTATATGACAGATATATGTTATGTGTGTTTGAGTATACATATAAACTGAGGCAACACTTGGCTGTGAATTGTAGGTGTAAGATAGGCCACACAGGAGATGTGAGCCATATATATTGATAATGTGTTTACACGAATGGGAATGATAGTTAAATGAAATAGGTGCTAAGGCTAACAGACTCAGGGTTAGGCCCTCTGTCTGTGCCGGTCACGTGTCTTCGAGTGGGGGTTTGTGACAAAGTTGATACCAAGGCCAGGTTATTTTCTTTAAGTTTGTGGAGCTACGGTATGACCGGGTGTCAGCTTAAATCGTCGTTATGATCCGGGGCATAACGCCGGAGTGAAGCGGGCACTCGTGGGAGTATACAGGAAATTGTGTCAATTTTCGTTTCTAAAATTCTTTTCCTAATTATGATATGTGATAGGGGTCTCATGGAATGTTAAATCCTTGTGCAGTATAGGGATGCCACAAAGAACTAGAGCGGCTACATGGGGTGGAAGAAACCCCGAGACTTCTGATGGAGCATCGGCGTAGGTTGAGAGAGCTGTTCCACGGGGCCGACCCCGAGGTCGTGCTCGTGGCCGAGGGAGGGCCAATCAGGGAAGTACTCGCATGGCCAGCACCAAAGGATCCTCCAAATCACTGTACGACCGACAAAATGACATCAACAGCGGTCAACGCAAGCGGTAAAAAACACAGCACATGGCCTTCAGAGGCGCAAGCAATGCTATACAGATGAACGAACCATTGGCCGTCACGGCCAACATCTCTGGATATGATGTCAAACGAGTATTAATAGACCCCAGATTGGCTGCTTACATGCTCTTCATGAGAACTTTGGAAAAAATGCCCAACTGCAAGGAGTAGCTGACGCCAGACGAAGGAACTCTTGTCGACTTCTCAGGACGAGCCGTAGAGACACGAGGAAGCTTCACAACATGGCTCACCTTGGGCGCGCCACCAAAGAACGCCCGCACGAAGGTTAGGTTCACCGTATCGGCAGCCTCGTCAATATACAACGTTGTCTTGGGTCGACCGACCTTTAGCCGTCTCAGAAGAGTCGTATCCACAGCTCATCTGACAATAAAATTCCCCACAGTAGAGGGAATAGGGGAAGTGCAGGCAGACCAAGGACAAGCCCACCCATGCTACTCGACAGACTGCCCCAAGGGAGACAAGGTTGAAAATCATATTGGGAACACTCTCGAGATAGTAGACCTACGCGATGAAATCCCCAGAGCCTGACCGCAGCCTACGGAAGATCCTGTAAGCATTTTCCTAGAGAAAGAAAATAACAGAGAGATCTGAATAGGAGCCCTCCTTGACCAAACGACCCGAAAGAAGTTCCAGGAGTTACTTACCAGGTACAAGGACGTATTTTCCTGGAGCGCTGCGGACATGCCGGGAATAGACCCCACACTCATATGTCATTCCCTGAACACCAAAGATGGTCCCGGCGTCATCCAGAAAAAATGGCACTTTGGCGAAGAGAGGCAACGGGCAATCAACGAAGAAGTACAGAAGCTTCTAGACACTGGGTTCATACGCGAATCACAATCCCCGTAGTGGCTCTCGAACGTGGTCATGGTCAAAAAGGGGAACGGGAAATGGCGAATGTGCGTGGACTTCGCAAATCTAAACGAAGCCTACCCAAAAGATGCCTATCTGCTCCCCAACATAGATAAGCTAGTGGACGGAACAGCTAGGAATCGGATGCTGAGTTTCCTTGATGCCTTCTCGGGGTACAGGCAGATCCAGATGAACCCAAAAGACCAAGGAAAAATCTCCTTCATCATGGGCAGGGGCGTCTACTGCTATAAAGTCATGCCCTTCAGATTGAAAAACGCGAGTGCCACCTACCAGAGGATGATGGACATAATCTTGGATCAGATTGGTCGCAACCTCGAAGTTTACGTCGACAATATGGTGGTTAAATCCATGGAATTTGAACAATACCTGGCGCACTTGGAAGAAATCTTCCTAGTCTTGCGGACGCACAAAATGAATCTAAACCCGAACAAATGTGTCTTCGGCGTATCAGTGGGAAAATTCATAGGATTCATGATCACACAAAGGGGAATCGCGGCTAATCCCGAGAAATGCGCAGCCGTCCTCAACAGGGAGCGGCCTCGATCAGTAAAAGAGGTACAGAGGCTAAACGAGAGGTTAGCAGCCCTCAATAGATTCCTATCAAGGATGGTCGACCGATGCCTTCCCTTTTACAAAATCCTGAAGACAACACCAGCGTTCTAATGGACCAAGAAGTGTGAAAAGTCTTTCCAAGACCTCAAAGCTTACTTGGCTAAACCTCTGGTGCTAGCAAAAGCAGTTAAGGGGAGAACCTCGTACTGTATGTAGCCACCACTGATCATGCTGTAAGCTCGGCGTTAATAAGAGAAGAAGGGGCCAGACAATTCCCAGTTTACTACACAAGCCATGCTTTGCAGGGAGCCTAACTCAGATACCAACGAGTGGAGAAGCTCGTGCTCGCTCTCGTCCACTTGGTCAGGAGGCTTCGACCTTACATCAAACAACACACGATCATGGTCTGAACCGACCGGCCCCTGTGGCAGATACTGCAAAAATCAGACTTAGCAGGGCGAATGACAAACTGGGCTGTCGAACTCTCCGAATTCGACATCAAATACGAGCCCCAATGGGCGATAAAAACCCAAGCATTGGTAGACTTCGTCGCCGAAATGACTCCTTCAGAGTGCCATCAGGGGGACGCCCCGGCTTCAAATCACAACGAGACTATCGAGCCACAGCCAGAAAAATCCCCATGGATAGTCTACATAGATGGCTCCTCGACTGGGAAATCTGCAGACGCCGACATCATACCAGAGAGCCCCAATGGAATCAAGGTGGAATAAGCCCTGCGCTTCATGTCCCCCACCTCCAACAACCAAGCTAAATATGAAGCACTCATTGTCGGACTAGCACTAGCTCACGACCTCGCCGCCTCAAAGGTCAAGCTATTCAGCGACTCACAGTTGGTGGTCGGACAAATCAATGGATACTTTAAGGCGAAAGATGCTATTATCATCAAATACGTAGAGCGTGCCAAACAAGAAATCAGCAGGTTCGAAGCCGTCTTGATAACACGGATACCCTAGAACCAAAACACCCAAGCGGACGCCCTCTGCAAACTGGCCGCCAAACCGAGCCAATCGGAACTTAAAACAGTCCTGCGAACAATGCTTCGCACCCCAGCATAAATCCAGACGTACTGCTGATAGCAGTTGACGATTCCTGGATGGCTCCAATAAAAGCACACCTAACAGAAGGCGCCCTACCTACGGATAGGGAGCTAGCCTGAAAAACTAGAAGGCAAGCAGCTCGATACTTTGTCTGGGGAGACGACCTATGCAAAAAGGGATTTTCATCCCCGCACCTCCGATGCATCTCGACCGAAGAAGCAAGCTATGTGCTACAAGAAATCCACGAGGGCGTATGTAGTACCCACCAGTCCGCAGGAGCACTCCGCAAGCGAGCCTTGCGCTCTGGATTTTATTGGCCCACAATGAGCGTAGACTCAGAGTCTTTGGTCACCAACTGCGACCAAAGTCAGCGGCACGCCCGATTCATACACCAACCACCCGGTGAATTAAAGCCAATCGAATCTCCATGGCAATTTGATACTTGGGGTACACTCCAAAGGAAGTTCCTCATAGTGGCGGTTGACTATTTCACGAAATGGGTCGAGGCTCTACCCCTAGCCACTATCGGCTCCCAAAACGTCCAAAACTTCCTCTGGTGGAACATCATAACCCAATTCGGCCCGCCACAAACATTGATCACCGACAACGGATGTCAGTTCGTCATTAAAAAATTCGAGGATTTTTGCAAAGAATGGTGCATCGACCACAGAACCACCTTGGTCAAATATCCGGCGACTAACGGGCAAACGGAAAGGGTAAACTGCATCATCCTCGAGGGACTGCGGAAATGCTTGACAGATGCAAAAGAAAATTGGGTGGACGAGCTCCCCTCGGTCTTACGGTCCTACCGAATGATAATACACTCAGTAACAGGAGAGACTCCTTTCGCTCTGACATATGGGTAGGAAGTGATAGTTCCCGCCGACATTGGGGTCCCCTCGAATCGAGTGCTAAACTACTCTGATTCAAACCCGGTAAATTTACTAATCAGCCTAGATATGGCTCAAGAACGCAGGTAATTGGAATCACTTCTCACAACACATACAAGTTAACACACCTGACGAGAGAGCACGTCCCAAATACTTGGAACGCTAGCAGTCTCAAGAAATATTTCACTAAGTCTTAGTCCAAGACAAGTTCACAAGTATTACACTATGTCTTAGTCCATTGATCTAAATAAATACAGAATGCAATACGATTGACCAACTGTCGTACTTGAAATTCTTTTTACTATTCAAAGAATGTATATTTACATATGGGGACTAGCGCCCCAGAAATACAAAACTGACGACGTGGATATGCCACGAAGTCTGAATCTAAGGGCATCCTCACTTGATAGATGCGGCTCCTCACCCGACCGTAGAGGGTCCCTTCGAGGACTTGGAGCCACATCGTAGTCCTCTATCCTTAATGGAGGATCTCCTTGAACGCGGGCGCGAAACTCTCCCCCAATGTTCTCCCAGGAATGGTGAATTCTCGCCCTGATCTCCGATGAAATATAAATGCCCATCAAATCCTCTAATTGGTCCATGCCATTTTGCGTCCCGTAGATAGCAAAGCACAGGAAATCCAGGCAATGAACCCGCGAAGAGTCGGCCTTACTCTTTGCCAGCTCGTCCTTCAACTCCTTCCATCTCCCGCTGATAAGCAAAGCCCGCCAGACGGCTTAGCAACAACATCGTTCCTTTGGTCATACGCTCTAAAGCAAAGTCATCCCCATAATCCAGCAGATAATCCCGACGAGCTAATATGACCCGCTCTGCCTCAAAAGGAATCAACTTCCCTCTAAAGGAGACACCCTCGTCAAGGAATCGGATGGGCATCTCCTCGGAGGGTACGAGAGTATAGGAAACCCTTTTACGGCCACGACGATTTAAGCTGGCTTCACCCACTTCATTCGTGACGTCCGTGTTGACACCCTTGGTGCCCTCATCCGCATAAGCACCCTCGTCCGCATCCGAAGGCGGAATGATAGCATTCGAAGGCACCGACTGCCCATGCTTCCGACTTGAGAACTCGATGGGGGATTTAGCCTCCCTTAAATGCCACCTAGGGTCAATCCTGAAAAATAAGAAAACACTCAATACTTAGTGAGGCACAAAAAAGCGCAAAATACGTGACTCACTATCAAAAGGCTACGAAGTGAAGAGAATGACGCTCTTCGTTCTCAGTAAAAAGGGGCCGAAGAGACACTTCGAAGCCCAACCAAAAGGAACGAAAGTGGAAAAGACTCTGAAACTGAAAGGAATGACCAAAAGGCCCCTGACCTTTGAGTTTCCTCTGCACACCCCAGAGGGCACTTCCGAAAAATCCCTCCACGCAATGATGAGTCCTCCTCGGAAAGACACGCACTTTCTGCAGAGACGGCTTAAAAAGAAATTTTTAGGCTGGTTTTACTTTATTCTACTTCTCCAAAAAGAAATTTGAGATGGCAATGAATATTTAGAGGTTTGCTTATACTCTCCAGTAGCCAAAAAATTAAACAATTGTTATTTAGATGTTTGCTTATACTCTCTAGTAGCCAGGAATATTTTCTTGCACATTAAATCTGTTCTTCTTGATATGATTGCGCATTTCTTATATCTTTTTTCTCATAGGTTTAATTTGTCAGACAATGAAAACAAATAAAATTAAACAATTGTTCATCATATATAGCACTCAATGTTTTTTCAATAAACAATATTCTACAATTGATAATAAATTAACTATAGAAATAAGTAAAGACAGAACACGTTGGTGTCGCTTGATCCATATATTGTTGTTGTATATAACTGACAAGTTATTTGTGAATATTAATAACAATTTGGTCCTTAATCTATTCATAGTGTGTCATTGTTAATATTAATAAGAATATGTAATCTAAAAATTTTAAATTAATATATAGACCATTTATGTACTTATTGTAAAATTAATTATATATTCATTTCTTTTTTCTACAAAAAAGACAAATATATCTTTTTGTTTAGAAATCAATTATCGTTGCTTCATAAAGGATTTTTAGAGAATAAATTTGTTTATTATTTATCTATTTAGAATATTTTTTTCTTATATATAACGCCATTAGCTGAAAAAACAATTTTATAGTTTCATCTTTGTCAAATTTTGTACCCTACATTGTTTAGAGAATGTACGTGGTCCTAGGGTAAATTTAGATTTTATATAGTACAAAAATTGGCAAAGTGATATAGTGTCGAAAAGAATGAAAAAAGATATAGGTAGACTCTAATCCATCCAGAGTGAGTTTTCAAATATTAATCCTTTATTAATTAAACATAAAGCGTTAAAATAGATTGAATATCGGGTTGTTTGTGGAGCAAGTGACATCAAATTTATTGTTCATCTATTGATTAGACTTTGGGCGAGTCACGTTGTTAAGAATTATTCTCAGACTCCAATGCCTCAACTTATATGTTTCAATTTTTTTTGAGTGGTCTATTTAATACTTTTGAATGCCTGTGTTCACCGTTTGTTTTCTCTTACTAATGCCATTCTTGATATTGGATGTCATCTATTGGATGTGATCTATTGGAAATTTGTGAAATGGATCCACACATATTGTCTTATTTGAAAATTCTTAGGACTACATATATATGGTTTAAATTTGTGTCCTTTAGTGATTTGTATTGATTCATCACTTGAGGCTTGCCAGACTTAACTAGTGTTGGCTTGGTCTACTCGACGATTATGGCCTAGGAATTTTTGTTGTCTCAGTTTCACACAAGAGTCTTTTAAAATTTGTATGTATTTTGAATTTCTACCTTAACTATATATATAAGCAAAACAATTTCTTAATTCTCTTTTTGAAGTAACTTGACACCAATTCATATAAGAGTTTTTAAATAATTCAAAATGTTCATTAATATTCTAAAAAAAGTATTTCCAGCTATAAATGTAACATTTACTATTCAAACCATACAAGATGTCTAGTTTTAGCTTTGAAGCTAATCCAGGTAAAAAAATTACAAAGCCTTCAGAGAACCAAATAAGTACAATAACATACTAAAAATAAAAGGACAATATAATCTCCAAGTCATGGAGGTAGCACATGATAATGGATCCGGTGTTGTACAGAACCGGACAGTTAGGAGAGAGATAGAGACGAAGGTAAAGAACTTGTGTAGGTGGTCTCCGATCTTCCATTATATTGTCATCAAAGCCTTCAAATCCCAATGTTAAGTCCATAATGTTTCCACCACTTATCACTTATTTCTACTTCCACTTCTACTTCCCATCAAATCACTCAACTTTTACCAAACGCCCTCTTAATGGGAACGCCAATGCATATTGCACATAGCACTCACCTTTCTAATCCCATGTGAGACAAAGAAAATTTCAAAACACGAAGTAAATTAGCTCACCAAACCAGAATGTGTGTTGTATAGGATCGATACCAAAAGTAAAAATCTGGAGGAAAAAAATTGTTAGTAAGTTTTTAAACTAGAGGTGATTGGATGATCGATTTGAAAAATGTATAAATCATATTACATAATAAATAAAAAAATACATAGATGAATATCTTTGGTACTTCATTGATGATTTGATTGATTCATAATATATAACCAACCCTTGTAATGAATCACCATCATCATCTTCATCTTCCATGACAAATTTCTTCATAAAGTCTAGGACAAATATAACATTCCTACCCGAGTATATCCTTCAAACAGATAATTTAATATTTATTAAGGGTTAATGATACTGAAATCGCGGAAAATTTAAAACTTTTATTAATAAATTGAAATACTGAATAACTATTTTCTATAATTTACATAAATCAAGATCGTTTAATATAATTCCTAATAATAACTTCATCTGACAAATGTACTAAGCCTTATGTAAGCTTTAATCAAACCAAAACTGCTTCTTGCAGCATCATTCGAAAACATTCTTGAAGACATTCTACAAGCAAGACATTTTTCATTCTTAGGTTCTTCCCCAAGCTCTGCAATACCTAAATATAGTAGCATCATGAGATAAAAATCCAGTAGGACAAGTAAATAGAAATTCATAAAACATTTTTGCTACTATACTCAGGACTATGCCAAAATACCTCAACCAGAATTCATAGAACATTGTAAGCAATAACTTTCACAAAATGTATGAGCTTGGAGAGCATCACCCATCAAATACTCGCACATACCCTATTCATTCGTTTCTCAAGTTCCGCAGTAGGATTCATTGTGTCTTTCCCGAAGGAGCAAAACTTCGTCTCCTTTACTATTCACATTTATAGGATTCATTGTGTATTTTCTGAAGGATCAACAATTCGTCTCCTTTATCATTCACATTCATTGGATTCATTGTGTCTTTCTCGAAGGATCAACAATTCATCTCCCTTAGCTTATTGTTCACATTCTTAGGGTTCATTGTGTCTTTCCCGAAGGATCAACAATTCTTCTCCCTTTCCCTTTTCATTAATAAGATTCGTTGCGTCTTTCCCAAAGATAAACAACTTATCTCCTAGATCAGCTATTCAAATGTAAATATATTGAAAGAATTGGTCCTAATCATGGTTCGCCTAACTTTAAGCATGTTGCTCTTTGAGTGGCCACATAGGGCATACTAGCTTCAAATTCGGTAACCATCACGGTGTTTTTAGTAAATTCATTCTTAATCAAATGGATGTTTTACCATCCAAATTAGGGTACAACCATGGAAATCCCAACGGTCGTCCCATACCGACAGTTGGTCAATAGATCATGGACCTATTCTTTACCTATGCATGTACATTGAATACCACGCAACACATACAATGTCACGTCCCCCTATCGGACGTCTGTGACCGGCACGGGAAGTAGGATTTCTCCTATCCCGTAAGCCTCTAATCCCTGATTGATATTGTCACATGTTTATAACTACCCATTTCTAATACAAACAATATATAGTATTTATGGTCATTCATATCCGGTGACCTAAGTAGCATGCAATCCACGGCTCGCTCAGCGCCGCTTCAGTCTATATATATACACATATTCATTCACACGTACATATAGTATACATATTGATCACGCGCTTCAGGGCGGGTGATCTATCCTATTCACATGCAGAATTTCTGTATACAGTCAAACATATATTCAATCACCGACTTGCATATAGTTTACATATTGATCACACGCCTCAATGCGTGTGATCTATCCTATTCACATGCGGAAGCCATATTTTCATACAATCAGATATTCAGTCACACATACATATAATTTATGTATTGATCACACGCCTCAATGCGTGTGACCTATCCTAGTCGCATGCAAAAGTCATATACGTATATACATGATATATATATTATATCATAGCCTATATTCCCATCACCAAGACCTAACTTTAATCTGTATGAAGCCGACAATGCTAGAATCAAGTGTGACATATATATATACACAGCAGATGTAAACATACATACGCCATGCCCAAAAAGGATTTATATATATATATATATATATATATATATATATATATATACGTATATACATCACAACATGTATACATAATCAAAATAACTACGGACGCGTACAAAGCGTCCGGTCTTCAGAGTTGTCCGCCTCCTTGAGAAGAAGTGGACGCGTTCCCGACTCCTGAACCACTTGTATCTGAAACATGTAAACAGGGGGGGTGAGTCGAACAGACTCAGTGAGAAGCTCCCCCATCCCTGGCGTAGCAGCGGGTACCACTACAGCTGGGGGAAGGGAGCAACCACAACCACATGCGCTTGAAACGGATTCGTATTATGATCTTTAACGTGATCAGGCAATCAGTAAATCATATTCACAATTTAAAAT
Source organism: Senna tora (assembly GCA_014851425.1). Taxonomy (NCBI): domain Eukaryota; kingdom Viridiplantae; phylum Streptophyta; class Magnoliopsida; order Fabales; family Fabaceae; genus Senna; species Senna tora. Next base: position 21,325,657 of record CM026271.1, read on the forward strand.
CCTATTTCATGCTTCTAACATATTTATTAATCCGCATGTAAATCAATCATAAACATATAGAATATGGTTCCATAGATAACATATATTTGTGCACGTAGGCACTCACTTTCTGTCTCCCGCATTACGCTAAGAGAAATACTGGCCCGAAGGCAATTTCATGTACGAACCTGGTGGATCACACCAGGAACTTTCTGACTCCAAGGCATGCTTAGAGTAATAGCCGGCAACTTGTCTGACCCCGGTTAAACCAAGGTAATGGCCACTATGTGGCATACTTACTGTTAACTGAATCCTGTCTGTCCGACCAGGATAACCGACTCGATCTACCCGAACTAACATATTCGACCTTGAAAGACTCCCTATTAATAACTAACTGAATATCATACGTGTTCTTTAGTTAGGCCTAGATTTCCCCCGTTTCAATTATGCAACACTTTCACTCATATTTAACAACCTAGGTTCATTTTCCTCAATGTACCATACGGTCAAAACCTTTGCACGATGATAAATTTAAATGGGTTTCTAATATTAATGAACCCTCACATATGAAATTCTGACTCAATCCTATCCACGGTATCATATAAGGCTCGGTGAGCCACAATTGCACATATACACTTTAGACTAATCATATAAGCACATGTACAATTGCACGTTGACTGCTTACTTGGAAATCATACACGTGTGATATAATTTATTCATATAAATAAAATTCATATAATAATTACACAAAATAGAGCAAACCACATTTCCACGTAGTCATCCAACCCTGTGGGGCAGGGATGGGAGAGCCCCTCACCTCGTTGGCCCTCCTGATCAGTACTGGGAGTGCCTGAAGCTCCAATCGCTCTGTGGTGCCCTATACACATATATATTTAGGAAATTTAGAAAGCGTAACTAAACATCTAAAAATACGCGTGTCATGCCAACGCTCATGTACCCTTTAGATATTTCTAAGAACTAATTATTTAGTTCGTTACGTCGTCTTATTTACTCTTTCTGAAAGTCCAAAATGTCTCATATTCGACTTTCACACTTCCGAGCCATTTAGAACCTCTAATTGCTTAAGTTAGAGATTCCCACTTGTCTAAATTTCCCTTCATGTATTCATACGAGTATTTAACTATCAAAAGAATTAAATTCACGGTTCAAAAGAGGCTCTAGCTTACTCATTCCACCGTCTCCCTTATTCGCCGAGTAAAAGCTTAATTATTACCTATTTAATTATATATAAAAATATAATTGGGTATAATTAGAGTCTTGGAACCAATTTAGCGGGTCTTAGGTGTCCACCACGGGCTAGACCAAGGTGTTCAACCCACCGCACAGCTCTTTACGGTACTATGACTTAGTATTTCGCCTCTTTTTCACCGGATTGGGTCCCGGTTGAGACGGTAAATACTCGGGCTTTATTCCCTTGACTATTTCCAGCATTTATAACACTTATACTACTCCAATCCAAGCCTAAACATGCATCAAATTATCAATTTCAAATTTATATCAATTTCCTAACCCAATTTTTCCTAATTTCCATACCCGGTCAAATTCCTACGGTTTAACTTCGATTCTGAACCTCAATAAGCTTTCAATAATATCCACTAAGCTCAATTTAACCCCGAAATGCCCCGATTGGAGGAGATTGAAGAATTCCTAAAATACCCAAAATTGGAGAAATTGGGGTTTGAGAGATTTAGGGCTTTCTTACTTGATTTCAATCGGATGGGGAGCTTAGTGGGTGGTGAAAATGAAGTCTAGTGGCCTTCACCGGCGGCGGAATCCTCCCTCCGGCGTGATTCCGGTTGAAAACCGTCGAGAGCCTTGCCTTCTCTCCTTGTCTCGTGCTTGTTCCGTTGGGTGCTCGTGCGTTGCTGCTTCTGCTTGTTTTTTTTCGTTTTGCTTCACCCTTAACTTAACATATTATATTATATATATCATTTATTTGTTGTGTGAGTGTTGGCTGGTTGCTTTATTTTATTATTATTTTATTTGTGTGTGTGTGTAAATGAGAGAATGAGTGAGTGTGCTTTAATGAGTGGGGGGTCACGTTGGCCCCCCATATATTTTAATATATATATTTTTTATTTGTTATATCCCTTTTTTTTCTTTTAGGTCATAAAAAGAATACTTAGATTTCCTATTTTTCTCCCGTTAATTTTATTTTATCTTTAATTTAATTTATTTTTTTTCTGAAAGAAAAATAAATTTAATAATAATGAAAATAATCCAATCTAAATATCTCGGATATTACATACAAACCATAATAAACTTACAGCACTCATTATGCCAAGAAATGCAATTTAATGCTCTCATCATGGAAATGCATAATTTTAAAAGTGTTGAGGGTATCTTGTGTCCTACCTTGTTTCCAAGCTAATTTACCCTTTTCAGAATTGAATACTAGTTCCCACATCTAATATCCATTTCCTCAATCTAATGCATTACAACACATGTATATGTACAAATCAGCATTATTCAATACTCACATCAGCTCCAAGCCCAAAACATACAACTATGCAAATTCATGAAGTGTTCAAAACAACTTTAGCATGCTCACAAAGTTACTAATAAGTTCCATGCTTTTCTTGCGCAACAGGAAATGATGTTAACTTAGACTCAAATTCATTTACATATATGGCTTAAAGCAACTAGCACTTAAGAAGCTATCAATAGAGCTTAATACTTCAAGCATAAAATTTCACAATTTAATATCACAAAAATAGAGAACTTGCAAAACAGTCCCTAAAGAAGTTCATACTTTTCATGAAATTTTCTCTTTAAGGTTTAATGTAAAGTTACTGAATTACAATCCTCAAAATAGTGTTTGTGCATCAAAACGATAACTGTCATAGCATAAAATCACTTACAATGTCATTTTCCAGAAATCCTAGAAAATAACTTTTCTTTTCTGTTAAGTCCCTACAGCTATACACTTTGCTTTTAACACTTGGAAAGGCAAGTTAAAATACTATTAAGTTATAAAATAAACTTTTAGACATGCCCTAATATTCACAATACTCAGAAGATCAATTTAGCATCTATGACTGTAACATACCTTAATAATTTTAAAATAAACTTTTAGACATGCCCTAATATTCACAATACTCAGAAGATCAATTTAGCATCTATGACTGTAACATACCTTAATAATTTTCACATTCTTGGAGAAAAATGTCAATTTCTTTCTTGGTTTATCAAAAATCCATTTCTACTATTAGACCACCTCTTAGCTTACCCAAATACATGTTAGAATACAAGTTGTCCACTAAATAATTCCTTAGCTATGCTCTTGCCCCAAACCCAAGGCTTGTTTCCCCAAAATCAGCAAAATCGAGCCAAGAGAGTTCCTTATGGACACTTAGTATTTTGGCCTGTTAAAACCATACCCATGAGTCTTTTCCATACACCACAAATCACTTATTTGATGAGTTCATATTATGTGACGAGCAGCATGAGAGTTTCTTGAAGTTATTGCTAGATAACCATTACTTTCATAGTGTTAAAACTGAAAATTCCTTTATGCTTCTAAGCTATCTTAAAACTTCAACAAGTACTTTAATCAATTAAACCCCAACTAGTAACTAGGGTCCTTTTTAACACATTAAATGAATTATAAACATAGCAAACAACAACCTGACAGAGCAAAGCATAGAATCAAAAACTACATACCAACAAATAGTGTTTTTTCCCGAAGGAGCAAAATATTTTTCTTAAATTTTCTGGGAACTTCTTATCATATACTCTATCGCATACTCGAAGCTCAAGGTCCTAGAAATTCGCATTGAAAGGTTACAAATTGATGAATAAACAAAATGCATAATAGAATACTATGCACAATAGCCTACTTTTGAAGGGCTTTTCCCAAAATTTAGACAATGGATTTTCTACAAAAAGGACTCTATGGAAAGCTATGGATGTTAGCTTTCTCGGGGATTTGGGATCACTCAAATCGGCAGAGTAACGAAAGAGAAAAATGCATTTGAGTGAGAAAAGTTCAGAAAAGACGCTGAATAGAGACATAAGTAAACAAACAACGATTTCCAACCGGTTAAGCAAATTAGGCACACGATTTAAAGCTTGGTGTGAGCTTAGAAAGTCTTAGGGAAGATATACATTTGTTCTCCAAACTCAAAAGTTCGAAGAAGATGAAAGATCCACATCTAACACTCAGTTTCCACAGCTCGAACTCAGCAAGATTTGAGTCCTTGCTACTCAGTCTTTTTCTCCCTCTGCCCAGCTCCAATCTCTAAATTCCTTCACTCACAGCCCTCTCTCACGTTATGTTTCTCTTCTATCTCACTGTAATATCCGAGATTCTTTTATTTATTATTATTCTTATTTTATTTTTTTTAAAAGAAAGGTTAGATTAAAGATTGGAATAAAATGAAGAGAAGAATAGGAAATTATTTTTTTAGGAGAGGACCTAAATGAAAAGGAGATTAAAGAAGTGGGGGAAAAGCAAGGATTTAACTACAAAATATAGTTTTTTCAGCCTAATATTTTATTTTTGGGGCTGAACCGTGTTTCCTTTCAATTTAAAAAAAAAAGAGAATTAGAAAGGGAGAGAGAGATGGACCCGAGAGAGAGTAGAGAGAGGAAGAGGGAGGAAGGAAACGGAGGGGACAGACCGGATTCTCGCCGGAGAAGGTTGTCGGGACACTTCCACGGCACCTATCAACCTTTCTATCCGATTGAATCAAGGTAAATAATCCCAAACCTTCAAAACCCCAATTTCTTCCAATTTTAGGGATTTTTTGGGAAATCTTCATTCACCTCCATTTGGGATATTCCAGGGGTACATTCGAGCTTAGTAAGTGTTCTTGAATGCTTAGAGAGGTTGACAATCAAGGCCAAATCGTAGAAATTGGCCGGCTTTGGAAATTATGGGAAATGGGTTAGGAACTCCTCTGAATTTCGAATTTGCTGGTTTGTTGCATGAATAAGCTTGGATTGGAGTAGTATAGGTATTATAATTGTTGGAAATATACAAGGGAATAAAGCCCGAGTAATTACCGTTGCAACCGGAGCCAAATCCAGTGAAAAAGAGGAAATATACCAAGCCACAGTACAACAAGAAACTATGTTGTGGGCTGGACACCTCGGCCTAGCCCGTGGTGGACACCTAAGACCAACTAAATTGGTTCCAAAGCTCTTCTTATACACCCTTTTGAGTTCTAGACGCACCCGATTATGTTTTTCATAATTAATGAGGTCGTGAGAAAATTCTTACTCGGCAAATAAGGGAAACCGCTGAACGAGTAAAGCTAATGACTCTTTTTAGCAATAAATTTATTCCTTTGTTAGTTAGAATTACTTATGAACATATGAAGTGGAATTAAGTCAAGTTAGCATCTCAAATCTAAAGCTTTCGGAAGTTCTAAATGATTTGAATATGTGAAAGTCGAGTACAAAAACATTATAGACTTTCTGAAAGAGCAAGTAGACGACATAACCAGCCAAGCATCTAGTTCTTGGAAATGTCTAGGGGGTACATGGGCATTAGCATGACATGTGCATGATAATTGCTTAGTTACAAGTTGCTAACTGCTTAAACACATGTGTATAGAGCACCACAGGGTAGTTGGAGCTTCAGGCACTCCGAGGACTGATCAGGAGGGCCAACGAGGTGAGGGGCTCTCCCATCCCTGCCCTACAAGGTTGGATGACTACGTGATAAGTGGTTTGCTCTATTATGTGTATCTGTTATACTATATGTGGATTGTTTGATGAAATTGTGTTATGCTTGTATAGTCGATAAGTGGTTTGCTCTGTTATGCTTGTATCTGTTATACTATATGTGGATTGGTTTGCTCTAGCATGCTTCACCGAGTCTTATATGTTATCATGGGTAGGATTGAGTCAAAGCTTTACAGGAGAGAACTCGTAAATTATAGAAACCAACTGAGTTGATTATAACTATAGAGATTCTGTTCGTATAACATGCTAAGGAAGTGAACTTAGTCTCTTAGGTGTGAAATAAATGTGTGGCATAACCAATAGGGAGGAACTAGGTTCAACGGGGAAAATGAGTATAGTAGTCAATCAGTTGTTCATGGGGTATCATCCAAGAGTAAGTATTTAGGTTGTGTTGGTCAAGGATAGTCTGGGTAGATCGAGTTGGTCATCCTGGTTCGGCCAACCAGAAATATAGTACCAATGAGTAAGCCACTTAGTGGCCATTGCCTTGGAAGAACCGAGGTCAGATTAGTCGTCGGCTATTGCTCTAAGTGTGACTTGGAGTCAGAATGGCCTAGCGTGATCAACTAGGTTCAAACACGAGATTGCCTTCGGGTCAGTATTTCTCTTAGCAGATAGCGGGAGACAAAAATTGAATGCATACCAATACATGTATATGAGCTTGTTTGATATGTTACTTATGGAAGTAAATGATATATTTGTGGATGATTTACGTACGAAGTGAAAAGTATGTTAGAAGAATGAATTAGGATTATCGTTGTGAATATGATATATTGACTGACTGATTATATTAAATATCGCAATGTAATACGTTTCATGCGCATGTGGTTTTGATTTGCTCCCCTTCCCCAGGTGTAGTGGTACCCGCTGCTACGCCAGGGATGAGGGAGCTCCTCACTGAGTCTGTTTCACTCACCCCCTATTTAAATGTTTCAGATACAGGTGGTTCAGGTATCGGGAACGCGTCCACTTCTCCTCAAGGAGGCGGACAAGTCTGAAGACCACACGCTTTGTCCGCGTGGGTAGCTTATTTTGGTTATGTCTTTAAGTCCTGATGTATATATATATAAATCCTTTTTGGGCATAGCTTTTGTGCATATACAACTGTTGTATATATATGTCATACTCTAGCGTTGTCGGCTTCATGCAGGTTAAAGATAGGTTATGGTTTTGGGACTATGATATTGTATATATTATATATATGACTTCCGCATGTTACTAGGATAGATCACACGCACTGAGGCGTGTGATCAATATGTAAACTATATGTATGTGTGGTTGAATATATGTATGTATGGATATATGACTCCGCATGTGACTAGGATAGATCGCACGCATTGAGGCGTGTGATCAATATGTAAACTATATGTATTTGTGGTTGAATATATGTATGTATGGATATATAACTTCTGCATATGACTAGGATAGATCGCACTCATTGAGGCGTGTGATCAATATGTAAACTATATGTATGTGTGGTTGAATATATGAATATATATATACTGAAGCGGTGTTGAGCGAACCGTGGATTGCAAGCTACTTAGGTCACCAGAAATGGATGGCCACATATATGTTATATATTGATTGTATTAGAAAAGGGTAGATATGAACATGTATAAATGTTAATCAGGGATTAGAGGCTTACGGGACAGGGGAAATCCTACCTCCCGTGCCGGTCACGGACTCCCGAAATGGGGTCGTGACACTTACCAACTCTAGGTCCCTCCCTTTCTCTCTTCTCTTGATTTCATGATAGATAAGGGATAAGAATGGGTGTGTTTTCTTTTTTTGGGAATTAGGGCTGATTATCTTGTAATGAATGGTTAAGGGTTGAGATAAGTGTGAGACATGTGTTTTGTGAGAGTTTAGGTGTTTTCACATCCTTCAGACTTCCATAAACCAACACTTCATTGAGGGAGTATTTTCTTTGGGGATAAACCGATTTTTTTGCCACACTTAAATGGGAAAATTATATATTTAGCCCTTTTTTTTCATCTTCATGTTTATATTTTTATGATTAATAATTTATCTTTTACCCATCAAATTACATATTTAAGAATTAACTATTTTAATTCCTAAATTTTCTTTATTTATCTATAAAGTCTTACACCTTGATTTAAAAAATTAGTCTAATTATTTCACTTAAGCATCTTTGGGAGCGGGATGTTACAGCAAATACATGATGTTGAAACAACAAGTTTGTGTATCAATATACATAAGGTTAATATCCTTTAACAGATATGAGTTAAAGTGGTTTTGGGATAGGAAAACAAGGTTGGCATGATAAAAATTGTGTGCCTAAGGCTAATTTTGGACGTTTTGAAACTTTATCCTTTTTATTTATTGTAGCATTTATGAAGAGAGATAATTAGTTTTATAAAATAGGGAAAGAAAACTGTAAATGTATAATCAGTTACGTATTAAATTCTTGCACGCAATCTATTTTGCGTGTTTAATAATTAAAGATTATATAACAAAAATATTACTTATTGTAATTAGCATCTAACTTAAACACCAATTATTGTGAAGTTTTTGTGTCGCATATTTGTTTAAAAACATTATATGATGAAAACATCAAGAATAACTTTTTGTAAAAAGATGGTATAAATACAATATAAATATGTTCTTAATGACAAAATTACGATATACATGTTATACTTAGAATTAAAAGATCACATATAAAAAGAAAACATTATTATAAAGAATTATATTAAAATAGAAAACAAATTTAATATCAATAAATGCAGTGAATTCATGCAATTTAAAGATGGATTTAATTAGTATTTCAGTTGGTTTTATACTTTTAAATGTGAAATTTTCCACAATAAAAGAAGTGAACCCGCTGAGGTTTGGTGTTAGCACTTTTTTCACCCTTTCAGATGAAGGTCTGAAGATAGCTGAGGAAGATGCAAAGGGTTTTCTTCTAGCTCTTGCTTAGTCCTTAGGCACAAAAAAAATCATACATTTATTTTTTTATTCAGAAACAACAAACTATTTGAAAATTAATTATCGTCACATCATAATAAAAGTTTATATAAATGTAATATTAAAACATAGGAAATGTTTGGTATGTGCCATCTCAGATAATATATGTAGTATTTTAGATACCATGGTATAAAATGAGGTCAGCTCAAATAGTCTGTTATTAATGATACTCTTGTTTAGTATATATGAAGTTTTACATCATAGTGATATAAGATGCAAATACTGTTTGGTATTTTATATTAATCAAGTATTGTTTGCTATCTTGAAATACCATGTTGTGAATGCAATACAAATGAGTGCTATAACTCAAGATAATGTACCTCTCTTGTAATACCCGAGAATTTTAGAAGCTAGAAAAAATTAAATAAAAGAGGAAGAAAAGAAGTAGGAAATATTTTTAGGATTTAATTTGGGACCTAAGTAAATAGAAACCTGAAATTTAAGTATTTAGGAGGGACTAAACTAAAAATATATTTTAATTATTTTTACTTTAGTTATTAATTATTTTAATTTTTACCTATCTTATTTTATTTTCATCCTAATTACTTTTTATTAGTTATTAATTATTTTACTTTATTTTTAATTATTTATTTATTTTATTTGGGGGGGGGGGGTACCGTGGGTTTAATAAATAAAAGGAAAGAAGAAGAATTAAAAGAAAGGAAAGAAAGAAGAGAAAGAGAGAGAGAGAACCGAGAACAAGAGAGAGAGAGAGAAATCGAGAGGTAGAGAGAGAGAGGGAGACGCCGAGAAGGAGAAGGAGGGGAAGAGGGAGAACTCGCCGAAAAAGTGGCCGGAGGAAGCTAGACGACGCCGGAAAAAGTCACTGGAGCTTGGGTACAACATCTCCCACACCTTCCACCGATCAAATCAAGGTTGGTAACCCTAATTTCATTCGAAACCATCAATTTCTTCATTTTTAGGGATTTCATCGATTCACCTTCATTTGGGTTGTTTCGAGGGTGGATCGAAACCTAGAAAGTGTTCTTGAACACTTCGTTGGGGTAGGAACCGTGGCTATAACGTCGGATTTGGCCGAATTCAAATTTGTAAGGATTGGGGTTGAAATTCTAATTATTCCTAATTTGGGGAAATTATTGAAAATTAGGATTGAGCTTGGATTTGAGTAGTTAGGATTGGATTTTTACTGCTGAATTATAGGTGAACAAAACCCGTGAAGAACGAAAGGAAAATTTAAGTCGGAAGGTGGTCGGAAAATGCCCAAAATCGGTTTGCCCAATTATGCTTTAAGGGTGATGTTGAGAGTTCTAAACTTCCTCTTTTCGATCTTAATCACTTGAGGATAATTCTAAATATGCTATCAAGCATCAAGAATTATTTTAGGTACCTTCTTGTTTCTCAAGGATGGAAGCTTGCGGAACAATGAAGTCCAAATTTAAAAAAGGGCAACTTTATTCCTTCGTAATTATTAGGAAACCTTAAGTAGGATAATTTAAAAGTATATTGAGGTTTAGTAACTCGAATCCAAGGCTCCAAAATCAATTCAAGGTGAACGATAATTGTACGAAACCAAGTGTGAATCACTTGAGACTCTCATGGAAGAGAGGGAAGACGAATAAGACCAAGAACTCGGTTCTTGGCGACGTCTAGGTGCATTTTTAGGCACGAGCATACCATACGCATATGAGTTGAATATAGTTAAGATTGTTAACCACGTGAATGCGATTGTTAGGAAACCACGATTCATCCGGAGCGGGAGTTACTCCAGGACAAGCACAAGGAAGCCGTCTAGGTGAGGGGTTTCCCATCCTTGCCCTACAGGGTTGAATAAGGATATGGATATGTGGTTTGCCTACTTGCCTATTTGTGAGAATTACTTAGTGGTTAACATGCTATTGTTGTTTCTAAATTGCATTATATGAAAGTACTTGTATATGTGTGTTTGATTATAGGCAAAGATGTACTAGAGGGTATCCATGAGATGACATGAGATACACCGAATAGTACAAGCCAGGGGGTAAGCTATTAATTGAGTCCAAGGTTTGGTTTATACTATGTATTAGAAACTCACTAAATTGATTGCAAAGAACTATTTATAAACGTCGACGTCATACGGTAATTGAACTTAGGAAAGAAATGATAGAGTTAGGTTATGATCTAAACTGGGGGTTTAGGTATTAATTAAGGATAAATACGATCGCATAATTGATTAGAGAGTCATAGGGAAGTCTCACATTACTTAGGTAAGGTCAATATAGGATAGGAATGGGTAGATGGAGTCAGAGTCCCAGCTGAGAGCTCGGGAGGAGAAACAAGTAAGATAAAGTCGCCCGTGGAGGCCATTGATCTAGCTTGTTCTAAGGTCAGTTGAATTATTCTCCCATGGAGGCCATTGCCCTAACTTGATATTGGGGTCAGTTAAGAAAGTTGCCCGTTGAGGCCATTGCCCATTGTGAGATACGTGGACCAGTTAATTGATTGATCTAGAAGAGATCACGTCCAGTGTGAAACACTCGGACTAGATTTATAACTTTCATATAACATGCTTAAAGTGATTGTTTTGTTCTACAAGAAGTATGATAGAAGAGCATGATTCCTTAGGTTTATCTTTGTTCATATGTTATATTAATATTTCCTGATCGTACTATAACATTAGATAAACTGGATTTTCATGCGTATGTGATTGTGAGTGTTTTCCTTTCCCCAGCCGTAGTGGTACCCGCCGCTACGCCGAGGATGGGAAGCTCTTAACTGAGTCTGTTTGACTCACTCCTCTTATTTAAATGTTTCAGATACAGGGATCGGGCAATCATCAACGTCCGGATAGTGATACGGACATCAGACCATCCTTTACGCACTTGTTCGCGTGGGTGGACACCTTTTGGTTATTTTGATTTCTTTTATTCTAAAGTTGTAAGTGGTGTGTATATATTTACAGCTTTCGATGTGTACCTACTCTAGATTTGTCGGCTTCACTTGTACTTAAAGACAGGGTCCAATTTGGGAAAAACTAGGATATATGTATGAGTATATAAACTGCTGCATGTGAATAGGATAGATCGTATGCATTGAGACGTACGATCAATATGATATGGATATATATTTTACGTGTGATTGCTCCATGTGAATAGGATAGATCGTACGTATTGAGACGTGCGGTCACTATGATATAGATATATACTATGTGTGTTGAGATATATCTACATACTGGGCTGAAGCGGTATTGAGCGAACCGTGGATTGTAGGTTAATTAGTCCACCACTGAGGTGTGGCCACTATTATGTTGTATATATTAATTGTATAGCAGGGTAGTTATAGTTATGTTTACAGGGCAAGGCTTACGGGTTTAGAGGTAAAAAATCTATTCCCATGCCGGTCACGTACTTCCGAATTGGGGTCGTGACATCTCTGTAGCTTTGCTCACAATACAGCATTATACAGTTGAGGTCTAAGGCTGTGTTTGGGGAATCTTTTTCAAATTCACGAAAGCATGCCTAGTGAATTGCAAGAGATTGAAACACTATGAAGAAAAGGGGGAAAAAGAGGGTGGAAGGGAAGCCAAGTAGAATATGAGAGAAATCTTACACTTCTTGTCACATAGGGAGCATGTGATCATTTGGTTTTGTTTACATTCACCACCAAGCCCACAAAATTTGCATCCACAAAAAGGACATAGCCAACCATATTGAGGAACATCCTGCAGTTTTAAAGCCAAGGATTTCTCATCATTTATAATAGAAAATTTAAAGAAACTGAATCTAACCTATCCCTATAGGTAAGAAAATGAAAATCAAGTTAAATTACCTCTATACTCATAGTCTCATACAATGTGTATGGAATGTGGAGGGACACTTTCCATAGCAAATTAAAGCTCCCCCTTCTTCACAAATGGAACAAACTCATCGCTTTTGTCAGTGGCAGCTTCTTTCAACAACAACGGATTAGCTATATAAATATTAGCCATGAAATCGGTGACAAATCAGGGGCCAATAAAAAATAAAAAGAATATAAGACAAATGAGAAATAAAGCATATATAAATCCTATGCACAAGTAAGAAAACAAGTAGATTAATACCTTTTGGTATTTTGTTGATATGATAGATTAAGAATATACAATCAATCCCTGTAATGGCATCATCTTCATTATCATCATTTTCATCTCCCATGTCCATAAAAACTATAGGGCAACTAGTTGAAGATGTGAAACTTCAAGTTTGAGTGTGTTAATACATATAGAATGAGGCATTTGTATAGACGAGTGTGAGAGGTTTTGGTATAGGAAAATAAGGGGCGAGGATGAAAACTACATGTAAGTCTAGTTTTGGACTTTATGAAAGTTTATCCTTTCATTTAATTATTCTTTTATGAAGAGTGATAATTATTTTCCATGAAAATAGAAAAAGTTAACCTTTTTGTAGTTGAAATATATAATCAATACCAATGAGGGGTTGGTCCAAGTAGTAAGTTGCTTGGTATCTCTTAAGTAAGGTTTCGGATTCGAAACCTTGTGAATGTAGTTATCTCTATTGGGAGGCTCTTCAATCATAGCTAGGTCAAGTCCAGAATAGTCAGGGTAGTACCTTAGAGAGCAAGCAACCAACAAAAATATATATATAATCAATTACGTATTATTTTCATGCACAATCCACATGTTGCGTGGATGATATAGCGACAATATTCGGATTTTGATTAGCATCTAAGCTTAAAGAATATAAAACAAAATATATATAGTTTATAAAAATTTACACCAATTCTCAAAGTTAGCTGTAATAACCCATAATTTTATTATCTTTGGGGAATTATTCGTGTATTAAATAAATAGCCTATAAAATTTTTTTAAATTTATTTTTGGGAGTTATTATTATTCTTATAAAAAAAATAAACTTTTGGAGGACAAGAAATAAATTTTAGGCTTTCCCGTTGACCTCGACCTTGCTCTGCTAGGGCTTTCCTGGCGGTAGTCAACACAGGTGAACGGAGTCTGTTTTCTGGCGTGAGCCGTGTATTCCGACAGCGTTATCATTGCCGTCGAGTGCAGCTACTGCACACAGAGATGAATTCGAGGGAGAGAGACGATGAGCAACTCGTGCTCTATGACGACGACGACGTGAAAACAGGGGTGGAGCGTTGTGGGTTCGCGTTGATGGGAAGAATCACGTCAACGAAGCCGGCGAACAGAGGTGCGATAGAGAACGCCTTCAGGAATATTTGTAGCCATCCCAAAGGTTTCAAGGTTGAGGAACTGAGCCTAAACACCTTCCTCTTCCAGTTTACTAAAGAAGCCGAGATGATGAAGGTGCTAGAGGGAGGCCCATGGAACTTTCGAAATAGATGGTTGGTGTTGGCGAGGTGGAGAAGGGATTTGAGTGAGTTTGATGCTGTGTTTTCAAAGGTGAACATATGGGTACAATTGTGGGGTGTGCCGTCCCATTGTAGAACAGAGAAGGTGGCTCAAAAATTGTGTTTGCTGCTAGGTGAGGTGATGGAGGTGGTTTTGTATGAGGAGCAGAAGACAGCGAATATATTTATGAAAGGATTGGTTCGTTTTGATCTTACGAACCATTTGCGAAAGTTATGAATATGGGAAACGCAAGGGACGACGTCTTTTGGGTGGACTTCAGATACGAGAAAATTCCTAGATGTTACTATATGTGTGGTATTTTCGGTCATGATGAGACAGAATGGACAACAAAAAAGAAGGCGGAGGATAAGGGCGAAGAGTTTATCCCAAGAGATTTGGGGTCATGGTTAAAAGCTGAGATCAATGGGAAAAAGATAGAGTGGAGTGGAACGAAGAAGCAACGGGGTTCCAAGGATGATAGAGAGGATGTCCATCGTGTGGGTACAGTGAAAAGAGTTAATACAGAGGGGTTATTGGAGAAACTTGCGCGGTTATCGGTCAAGGAGAAAAGAACGACTTTTATTAATCCAGATAGTGAGACGTTATTTGTGGCGAGGGATCATAGTGTGGCTCATGGAGGGAAGACGATGGAAAGTGACGGTGTGATCTCCGAGATAACTAGAGGGGGAGAGGATGATAAAACACCGAAAGTAAGTGGAGGAAATACAGGGATGGGGAATAAAAATGCGAACCCGGACCAAGAAAAGACAATTATGAGGGTTGTGAAAGGTGGAGTAACAACGTGGAAGAGGATGGCCAGAGAGAAGGAGAATTTTGTACCTGTAGAAGTGATCAAGAAGCGTATGTTTCATGATTTAACTAATGCCATGGAGTGCTTAGAGGAGGATGTGCAAGAAGGAGGGAAGAAAGCAAGACAAGGAGAAAGAGAGGACAATACCGTTTATGAATTATCGGCGGGACCTGGTATCCAGGCCTGCCAAAAGCCATGAAAACATTATCTTGGAACTGCAGAGGGCTTGGGAACCCTGGTGCAGTTCAGTCCTTATGTCGGCTATTGAGGCAACAAGATCCCAACGTTGTGTTTCTTTGCGAAACCAAACGTACAGTGAGAGAAAGTGACAATGTGAAGTGGAGGTTGGGTTACAGAAATGGGTTCATAGTTCTGTGTGTAGGAAGGAGTGGAGGTTTATTAATGTTATGGAAAAGCGATGTTGATGTTACGATTCGGTCTTATTCAAGGTATCATGTGGATGCCTTAGTGAGAATGCGGGGAATACCCGAATGGAGGTTAACGGGCTTCTACGGAGAACCGGTGACGGCACAATGTCATTTGAGTTGGAACACCTTAAGAAGGCTCAACGAGGGTGTAATAGAACCATGGATGGTGATAGGAGATTTTAATGAGATTCTACTAGCTGATGAGCAGCGGGGTATTAATCAGAGACCGGAAGGGCAAATGCAGTTATTTAGAGACGTGGTGGATCATTGCTTGTTATTGGATCCAGGGTACTCAGGGTACAAGTACACTTGGAATAATAAAAGAGACGGAGAGGCAAATGTTCAGGTCCGGCTTGATAGGGCCCTTATTAATCAAGAATGGGGTTCGCTATTTCAAAACCATAAGGTGAGCCACCTAGTTGGGAACGATTCGGATCACCTCCCCATTTTACTCGACACAGAATATGCAATGGTACACAATCAACAACATAAAAAGAAAATTTTTCGGTTTGAACACATGTGGACGGCGCACAATGAGTGTGCTAATATAATCAAGGAAGGTTGGAGGTCAATTTCGCTGTCAAGGGAAGGTAATCACATTGCGGGAAAGATGGAGGTAATTAAAACGGAGTTGACAAGGTGGAATAAGGAAGAGTTTGGGAATGTAAATTACAGAATCCACTCCTTGCAGGAATCGCTGCAGGAATTGTACAGTAGATCTGAGGATAATATCGATATGGCGCATGTTAGACGGACCGAGAAATTACTTAAGTAGGCATTAGAGCAAGAGGAGATTATGTGAAGGCAACGCTCTAGAGTGCAATGGCTGAAAGGGGGGGACAAAAATACAAAAAAATTTCATAACTTGGCGTCAATAAGACTGAAGAAGAATAATACTATAAAACACCTAAAAGATGATTTGGGAATTTGGATGGAAGAACTTGATGATATGGAAAATTTGGCAGTTGATTACTTTAAAAATGTCTTTTGCTCCATAAAACCCACGGAGTTCGATTCGGTTACGAATAAAGTACCAAGAAAAGTGACAGAAGAGATGAATAGGAGTTTGGATGCAACGTTTACAAGAGAAGAAGTTAAGGATGCGGTGTTTAGTATGTACCCCACTAAAGCGCCTAGGCTGGATGGCTTTTCGGCATTATTTTACCAAAAATACTGGGATGTAGTTGGAGCGGATATCACAAGGATGGTAATGGGCTTCTTGAATGACGGAGTTTTTCCAAACTCAATTAATCACACTAGAATTGTTCTAATTCCGATGAAGAATGACCCAGAGGATTTAATGCAGTTCCGTCCAATAAGCCTGTGCGACGTATCATATAAGATAATCTCAAAAGTCTTAGCTAACAGACTAAAAACCATTCTTCCCATGATTATCTCGGATAATCAAAGCGCATTTGTACCTAACCGCCAAATTACGGATAATGTCCTTCTTGCTTACGAGCTATTACATGCTCTAAAGAACAAGCGCTATAACAAGAATGGGTTCGTGGCTATGAAGTTAGACATGAGTAAAGCTTATGATAGAGTTGAATGGGGATTGTTGGAGGCGATGATGACCAAGCTGAGGTTCAGTAATTACTGGGTTCGGTTGATTATGCAATGTATTTCATCAGTTTCATTCAGAGTAATGGTAAATGGGGTTGATTATGGTTCTTTTAGACCAGAGAGAGGACTAAGACAGGGAGACCCGCTATCACCGTATCTATTTTTACTAGGTGCCGAAGGATTTAGCAGCTTACTTCATGACGTTGTGGCTAATAATGCCATTCGCAGTGCACAGGTATGCCCTCATGCGCCGACTGTTTCTCATTTATTTTTTGCGGATGATAGCCTTTTATTCTGTAGAGCGAATCCTCGGGACATAAGTAATCTAATGGAAGTCATTAGAAAATATGAAGAAGCGTCGGGTCAAGTAATTAATTATGATAAATCTGCTATTTTCTTTAGCCCTTGTGTCAATATGGGATAGAGAAGCTCTATTATGGCAAGACTTAATATTCTTAGCGTGGCTTTCAATGAAAAGTATTTAGGTTTACCTACTATGGTTGGTAGGGATAAATTTAATTCTTTTGAGCCAATTGTTGATAGAGTATGGAAGAAAATGCAGGGCTGGAAGGAGAAATTACTGACCAAGGCAGGAAAGGAAATTTTGATTAAGGCTGTCGCTCAATCCATTCCTACTTATTCAATGAGTTTTTTTTATTGCCTTACAATTTGTGCCATAAGCTGAATATGATGATGGCCAAATTCTGGTGTGGCGATAATTCTGACAATAATAAAATGCATTGGGTGAGTTGGGAAGGGCTATCCCAACCAAAAAGTTGTGGAGGTATGGGGTTCCGAGATTTGAGTAAATTCAATTTAGTTTTACTGGCGAAAAAAGGTTGGAGATTACTCCAATTCCCAGACTCTCTTCTGGGTAAGTCCCATAAAGCGAAGTATTTTAGGAATGGGACTTTTATGGAAGCCGACTTGGGTTCCAACCCTTCCTTTACTTGGAGAAGTATTTTGCATGGTAGAGAAGTGTTGAAGAAGGGGCTGATAAGAAGAATTGGGGATGGGGTTAAGACCAACTTATTTAACACTCAATGGATACCATCAATTGAGAATTTTTCTATTCCATATACAAATCAGCAAATGGGGTTGGATGCCACGGTTAACATGCTAATTATGCAGGACTCAAAAAGGTGGAATGTTCCATTAATTATGCAGAACTTTGAACCCACAATAGCTAAGGCAATTTTAAGCATACCATTGAGCAAAACAGGGGCGGTGGGTGTGTGGATGTGGAAATTCTCTAACAATGGAGTCTTCAACGTTAGATCGGCTTACAAGGCTATTCATAAGACTTATGAAACAAGCAATGGGTGGAGGGTCTATAAACTAGTATGGAAGCGAATTTGGAATATGAATGTGACCCTAGTAGTGAAAAATTTCATGTGGAGGGCTTGTAGGAATATCCTACCTACATGTGTAAATTTGAAGGGTAGAGGCTTAGCTATAGACGAGAAGTGCTTTATTTGTAATGATAGTAGTGAAACTACTTTACATGCTTTATGTGATTGTTCCAATGTGCAGGGGATGTGGCGTGATTCAAGAATTGGAATGGGAGCAACAAATGAGATGTCTTTCATTGAATGGCTTAAGGGGCAAATGGAAAACCTAAGCACCAAAGATTTTGACATCATGTGTATTATGATGCACAGAGTGTGGGATCGACGCAATAAGATAAGAATGGGTGATGTTAGTGATGGCTTGGATAATATATGGGAGGAGGCGAAGAAAATATGGAGGGACTTCAATGAAGAAACAAGGACAAACTTGAACCCAATTGTGAATGCTGAACGGGTTCGCTGGACACCACCACACTGGTCACGCATTAAGGTGAATGTGGATGCTAGTATGAACACTCATGGGGAAGGGAAGATAGGATGTGTAATACGCAATTTTTCGGGGAGATTTCTTGCTACAAAAATTATGATTATTCTAGGAATTAATTCTATTGAGCTACCTGAGGCTATAGCAGTAAATGAAGGAGCATGCTTTGCTAAGGAGATGAGTTGCAAAAAAATTGAAGTGGAAGGAGATTGCAAGAAGGTTATTGATTTACTAACTAGTAAGAATTTTAATTTATCTTATTTAGGCCTGATTATTGAAAACATTTTAGCACTTAAGTCAGATTTTGATTGTATTTCCTTAATTGGGTGCCTAGAGAAGCAAACGTGGTTGCTCATACTCTGGCAAAAACCAATTTTAATCTTTCTGATGTATCATTGAACTCTCATGTTTGGCTTGAAAATTTTCCTTCCGTCATTTGTAATGTGCTTTTCAGCGATTGCTCTTGATTAATGAAGTAGTCCAGGTATCGCCCTGGTTTTCAAAAAATATGTACATGTGTATTTTCTCCACATACTTTTCCTTTTTCTTTCTTCTTTTTCTTCCTTTTCTCTTTCTTCCATTTTTCCTTCTCTCTTTTCTCTTTTTCTTCCTTCCTTCTGGAGCCTTCCCGTCACTTCCCCATTCTTTTTTTGCTTCTTTCGTTTGCTTTACATATTAACCCCACCCCACTTTTTTGCCTATTGCCTCAACGTCCGCTGAAAATAGAGTGCCACCGCCGGCCACCGATTGTCGTCGGCAACAACTCTCCCTCCCCTCACCAATTTTACACTTCTCAAGGTTTCTTTCTCTCTCCCGAACACCCTCTTTCTCTCTCTTAATGATTTAGATAAAATGGAGATTGGGTGAAGGTTGAACTCCATTTTTAGGTGAGTTGGGATGCTTAAAATCTTTTAAGATGATTTCATGTTTTGATATGGACATAATAGACAATTTTGAAGCTTTTTCATGAATTGGGAAATATATGCAACTTTTTAAAATTAATAGGGTGGTTCGAAGTTTTAAGATTATGGTATGTTGCTATAGGTGATGGAATTAGTGGGTTAGGGATGAAAAATTGAAGAAATAGATGCAAAATCATAATTTTATGAAAGAGGGACAAAACTGATAATTTTCAAAAATTGTGGGTAATGAACAAAAATTCCATGAAGTCTGCTCATTTGAGGAAGATTTAGTTCCAAGGAATCTCTCATGTAAATTAGGAAATTTTAGATACCTTTAAGAGCTACTTTCAAAACTAAACTTGTCTTAGGGACTGAATTGAAAATTTTAAAAATTCTGTGTAATTAATGTAAATACTTAAATATGCAATTTTCAAATAATACTAGCCCCAATAGTATTCCATAACGAATTTTGGTGAAACTTTAGAGGTGTTAAAGATCATTGGAAGTAAGAATTGTTAGAGGGTAGAAATTAAGGTGAAAAGTGTACCAAACTTAAGATCACATCTTAAAACCTATAAGTTCTTGATCATTATACCTTTCGGGATTTGTGAAAGCATGTTTAGAAGAAATTGGGGAATATTTTGAGGGAGGGATATTTGTAATTTATTTAAATGTGGGAATGATGTTTTATGATCTTTAAAATTTTAGGCAACTTTGAGGATGATCATAATGTGGGAATTGATTGGAGACTTCTGGAAGCTTATCTTTTCTGCTTGGGTTGCCAGTGAGTGGATGATATCTACTATAGCATCTTTTACCTACCTTCCGTATTTTTAATGATTTTAGCCTATTAGAATAGCATGGGGGAATAAACCAAATTTCTATGATTTCATCTCTCTATCTCTACTCGAGAAACTTTATTTACTAAATTGATAATTTGATTATCTTTAATTCGTCTCCCATTTTTATTAATTATTATTCTATATAAGTTCTTCTTTGCGAATTGGTACCATTTTGCATCAATAAATTTTTTCTTCTCTTTATTGGGAACGATTCAGTTGATTTGAGGTTTCTCTTTCGAAATTACTTATTGAACATTTTTTTTTCAGCAATGACACTTGATTCGTTATGTGGAAATTAATTATTTCTGTTTGAATTCAAGAATATTTGATTCCTATAATTTGAAAATAAAAAGTGACATTGTACTTTTAATAATGATATGTATTTAAAGTATATTTTTGGGAAGCCATCTGATATAGAACCCTGCAGCTAGCGTAGTATTGTTAGCCCTTGGTGCACCTTGGAACCCTAGTCAGCAGGCATGTTGTTAGCCCCGAATGTCGGCCAACACATGTGAATTGGGTCGGTATTCGTGAGCCTTGTTGCTCATGTCTGTTCTGGTTGGTTCTGTGGATGTGGTTTCCCTATCTGATTTTGACATTACTCTGATAAGATTTCGAAAAAGCATTTTGATTTGGAAATTCTAATTCTTTTTGTTTTGAAAGTCATATGTTATTATTATTATTATTATATTTTTATTAGAAAATACAACCGTGAAATGCTTTTGCGAAAAACTCGTGCATATTCCTGTTATGGTAGGTATTATCTGCTCACTGAGTTGCAAAACTCACCCCTCATTTCATTTTTCAGATAAAGTTGTAGCATTGGATTTGTCCCGTTTTGCATAGTTCGAGGCTATCGTGTACTTTGGTGAGCTCTCATTGTTCGTGGGTATTATTCTAAACCTTAGATGATTGATATTTGAATCTAGAGTGCTCCTTTGATCACAGGCAGGGTCCTTAGTATTCCTTTGTTGTATTTTGAAGGAATGTATATTGGTTTTGAATTGAGTAAGAGCAGAGCTCTCTACTAGAAATAATTGTACTAGTTATTAGACTATTTTGGAAAATGTTTGGGGCGACTGTGTAAATTGGGATGTTTGATTTAAGGGGAAAGTCTGCCAGAATTTTTGTAAAATCCTCATATGTAATTAAAGGAAAATATTAGAACTTATATATACATTTTGGCTTATATGAGTTGGCTTATCGGACAATATGTCTTTCTTTGAGTCCAGTGTCAGTCACTTCTCCTTTAGTTTTTGAGGTTGTCACAGAATGGTATCAGAGGTCTAGGTTTCCTGTGATCATTGGAGCAAAGTGTTCTTAGGTGGGACCTTATCTATGATTATGAAACCCGGACATAATTATAGATAAGATATCATGGAAGGCCTTATAGGATGTGTTGTCTTTTCATCCATTCCTTCTATTGAGCCTTTCCAATCATTTAGGGTACTTATGGGTGGTATATCCTTAATTTGGCATGGTGTTATTGAAAAGTGTGGTGTGGTGATTGTGCCAATTAGGGAAGGTTTACCTTGAATTCTTATTTTCCCTTGTTTTGGAGAATTTGGAGTGCTACAATGGTCTTTATAAGAACTCAATATTATCTTGATTGATTTTTTGGACACTTATGATGAAAGTTACTCAGGAAATTTTAACTCTATCTAGGTTCAATAGAAATGTAATTTTTAATAATATTTGAAACTCTAAGAAAAAGAGGTTATACAAGAATTTTGAATGAAGAGCACACATTAGAGTCAATTTTTTTCTTTACATCTAAGAAAAAGAGGTTATACAAGAATTTTGAATGAAGAGCACACATTAGTTCATGACTACAACTTGTGTTTGACCGAATTGATATATGAGGATCATTGGGAGGTATATTTCAGTAAGGGTGGTGCAACCGCAAACTATAGGTTAGTGTCAACGTAATTATAGTTTTTGGATGTTGTAAGGAAAGCTTATTAGAGTAGGTTTTGACAGTGATGATGATTTATGGTCATTGTTCATAAACAAATACTGACTGAATTGTAAACTAAATTGACTACCATATTACATTGATGGCGATTGGAGGAGAGCATGTGGTTTAAGAATGTTGTTAGAGTATTAAAATAGGATCTAGATGCACCATATGGGTATGAAGATTCAAAATTTGGGAAAATATTTTGATAGGCGAGTATTTAATAAAGATTTTCTGAACAAGTTAGGATTTAGTTAGTATATTATAGTCAATATGATTCTAATTAAGGCTATGGTTATCCATTTGACATTAGTATTAGACTTGGGTTTTAGGGAGATTATGACTAGATGTTAAATTGTGATTAAGAGAGGAGAATTGGTGAGAACAACTATTTTATGCTCATTGAAATGTAAGTATTGGCTTGGTATTGAGTAATGTAGGGGTTATTGAACTAAGTACACAAGATAAATCAAGAAATATTTGTAGTTAAAGAGTAAAGAGGTGTACTTATTTGAGTACAATTGTATTTGCACCACATTCTTAAATTGATAGAAATATAACTACTTGAGGTTTCATTTAAATAGGTTATGAATCATCTAGTCAATGACTTGTGATAAAAGCGGTTAGATCGCAAAAGTATTTTCCTTATGGATCATAGTGCGAGGATTGGATTTGATTATAGGTAATAATTATTAGAGTTCTCAAGGTCTTGTTTTTCTACGAAAATCTTGATGGAAGGGTTTACTAGGAAGTTGCATACTAGGAAGTTGCAAGGTTAGAACTTTGTGAATGTGAGAAGAATTTAAAAAGGGGCTCAAAATATAGCTAAAGGTCATGTATCTTTTTAAAGAATATCATAGAGCAAATGGGTTAAGGATTACTTTTGACTCTATGAATTATGACTTGGAAGTGGCATAATGGTATCGAGTTGATAATACAAATATTTACCCTTGTATCTTTTCGCATTTGACAAGCTTTTGTTGAGTTTAAAGAGTCATTATGCATGGTTTAATGTTATTCAAGAGCACTTAAGAACTTAAATCACAATATTGCTAAATCCATGATTTTATTGAATAAATTGCGATATTTCTCGAGTTTTGTTAATTTCAGAACCTCACAATTGTTTTTGATTGGTTTGTAGGTCAACTAGGTTGAGGAATAGCAAGAATTCAACTGCTAGAGGTCGAAAACGATGCTAGAAAGTGAAGCCGGTGCAAGAATTGAAGCTTAGAGGCAATTTTGGACCCATGATTCTGTTATACCCGCTGCAAGCGGGTAGACTTCAGTTCAGAGGGAAAACATCCCGTTTAAAGTAATCCGCCCACTACCAGCGGCTACATTGGATCTGCACAATTGTCTCACGATTTTATGAGCTGGAATGAATTGTGGGCCCACTTTTTCAGCATTTTGCCACAAGGGAAGCATCTTAAGTCAAAGAGGAAGAAATCTAGATGTTTGGAGGCACTTAACCTAATTTAGAGATTAACCCAATCATTCGATCACATCCAACACACAAACACATATCCTCTCAAGTCTCTCTCATGTTTCCTCTCCATTCTCAGCCACCATATCCACATTCTCTTCATCTTCTCCACTTTCTACACTCATCCACACGAACATCCAGCAATATTCTTCATCATCCATGGCTAAACAAGGGTTGGAGGAGCTTGGTGAATCATCTCTCCCATTCATGAGTGGCTATACATCTTGTGGTTTGGAGGAGGATGATTAGGGCTTGAGCTATGGCATCCAATAGGGAGTTTTTCTTGTTTTCCTTCTATTTACCTTCATGGATTCATTTTTATCTAGTTAATTTTGTGATGATTTTTGGTTTCATGGTTATGGACCTCAATCTTTAGTGTAGATAGATATTAGGAAATTAGTTGTTGTAGTTTATGATTCCATTGATGATTATGGTTACATTGAGTTTGGTTAAATTTGATTGTAGTTATGATTTTCTATGGAAATACTCTAATGGAAAAGGACTTTGTTGAGTTGAATTCTAATCCAATTTAATTTCTACATTTGCATTCGTGTTGGTATTTAATTATATTGTGTTAATTATCCGGTTGGCTAGTTGCATCATCTAGTTAATTTGCTTAAGTTTAGAGGTTTCTAAACTACATTAGAAAATGATTTTTCATTGATTAACTCCACACTTTTTGATACAAAGGATAGCCCAAAGCATTCTTCAACAAAGCATATTCATCTCATTTCATTCACCTCACTTTTACTTTGCTTTTAAAATATTGAAAAGTCCCAAAAAGAGTTAGTTCTAGTTTCATTTAGTTGGACCGATTTTGGTTCTTTGTGTAATTGTGCTAGATTCTCACGAATCGGATTGCTTTCGCATGATTTCTTTGGGAATGATATAGTTAGGTTGTGTTTTGTTATTGTATTTTGTGTTCTAAGTTGCGTATTTTCATTTTAGTATTTGTTTCTTGGCTTATTGTGATTTTTAGTAAGTTTTTTTGCTAGTTTTTATTTGCTTTTTCATAGTTGTCCTATTTTCTTTTAGCAAGGAATTACTTATTTTAATTGCATTCAATTGTGTTTTTGTTTGTGTTTATTGTTTCTAGGTAGTTTATAATTGTTCTAGCATTTAATTTTAGGCTTGAGTAGTCATTTTGAAGCATTTTCAGTTGAATTTTTGTTGGTTTTTCGAATCTACCCTGTTTTTCTGCAGCATCCGTATAGAGTAGCATCTGCTATTGACTTACCCGCTAGCAGCGCATGAACCAACCGCTGGCAGTGGGTGAAACACTAAATTGAGCACTTTTTCATTCTGTGTTGGTTTGTTGCCCGATTTCTCGTATGTTTTGATTATTTTCTTTCTTTTGTTTTTTGTTTGTTTAGTGCATGTGTAGAAGTTTTAGGGCATGCTCATTAGGCATAAATGGAAATGGAAATGGAAATGGAAACGGAATGCATTTGATGTGTTTAGTAGAAAAAGTTTGGTAATGGAAATGGAAAGGGAATGTATTAAAACGACCATTTTACCCCTTATATTAAAATATTAAAAAGAAAAGAGGGTTATAATTGTGTCAAATCATGTCAAATCAGAGGGGTATAATAGATATTTTGTAATTTTTTTCTTTTTTTTAAGTTGATGGAAATGAAAAAGTGAAAAAGTTAGTAGAGCCAGTGGGTCCCACCATTTCCATTGGCATTTCCATTAGCATTTCTTGCTAATGACCTAATTCCATTGGATTTAGAAATTGAAAGGACTCTTATGAAAACAAGAAAACTCAAAAAGAAAGTAATTAAGACTAACCAAGAAAAAGAAAGAAAACTAGAAATAGAAGAAATGGCCGACGAAGGTAACGGAGACAATAAGGATAGGATGAAGAAGGTAATAATGGGGTAGATCAACCTAAGAAGTCTATTAAACAATTGACACAAATTGATTATAATTTTCAACCTTTAGTTGGTGCTACTCCTACTTTTACTACTGAGTTTGAAATAAAGGTTCTCTTGTGCACTCACTTCCAAAATTTCATGATCTTCCAGGTGAGAACCCGTATACACATCTGAGCTCTCTCCACATGCATTGCATGACGATGAACCCCGTGGGGGCTAAACTTGAAGAAGTCGTGTGGAAAGTTTTCCATCTCACTTTGGCAAGGAAGGCAGAGAATTGGTATATGAGTTTGCTAAGGTACACCTCAGATGCTTACTAGACATGGGATAATTTGAAGAAGCATTTTATTGAAAAATATTATCCTTCAAACAAAGCTGCCGCAGCAAGGAAAGAAATCTCATCTTCAAGGCAGGAAGAGGGTGAAACATTATATGGATATTGGGCACGTGTTCAAGATATGATAGCAAAATGTCCAAACCATCAAATGCCACCGGAGCACTTGGTCCAATCTTTTGTTTATGGGTTAATTGATGAAGATGCAAAAATGCTCAATGCAGCTGCTAATGGGTCCATAGAAGACATGCCCCCTGATGAAGCAATGGAGTTAATTAAGAAGCTCGCCTTGAGTAGGCAGAACACTACCACAAGGGATACCCGAGTAGTAAAAGAGATATCTCTAGCGGATCGAGATCCATTATTGGTGAAAGTGGTACATGAACTGTCTGCACTAACAACGAGGGTGGATGGACTGACCATCCAATCTCCACAATCACCAACTCAACAGCTAGCAATGGTATGTTCTAGTTGTACATTCTGCAATTCCCCAATGCACATATCAGTAGATTGCCTTGGTCAATATGAAGACGTGAATGCAATGTACCAAGCACGGCTTGGGCAGTACCAACAAAGGGACCCTTACTCCAACACATGCAATCCTGATTGAAGAGATCACCCTAACTTCAGATATGAGAATAGCGGTAATCAAAATACTCAAGGATTTGGCAGTGGGCAAAGTCAAGGGAACTATCTTTCTAAAGGAAGAAATTCTTATGGTGGTCAATATTCAAATTTTCAAGGGGCTTCATCTAGCCAAGAACAAAAAAAAAACCACCAATACTATGGTTCCTGTTAATCAAAATACATCTTCTGGAAATGATGAGATCAAGCAGTTGTTAGTAAAGAGTTTTTCAGATATTGCTTCAAAGTTTGACCAAGAGCTGAGTATCACTGATGATAAAATCAAGGCCGTCACCTCGCATGTTGACCAATGCTTCTCCAATATCATGACTAAGTTTGAACAAATGGAAGTAAAGCATGACAACTTGAACTCATTTGTCACTCAGTTGTCTAACAAGAAGAGTGATGAACAAGTAGATCAACCCTAAGTCACTGAATGCCATATGCCTTAGAAGCGGCAGAAGGGTCAGATTTGAAGATAAGGAAAATGATGAGGAAATTGTCTGTGAAAGTCCTCTATTGTCACCGCTCAAGCTTTCTGAGAGATCCTAAGAAACCAGACTATGAGAGAAAATTCAAGAAAAGAAGAAGGAGCAACAACAGGAACCGAAGGAAAAAGAGGAACAAGAGGAGAAGGAAGAAGCAACTAACAAAGCCATCTCCACCCAAAAAGGTAAGGAGATAAGTATAAGTGATCTTCCCTTTCCTAATTCATATTTGCTAAGTAAGAAGGTCAAGGAAGTTAAAACTGATGAAGAGGCACTTAATTTATTTACCAAACTAGAAGTTAACATCCCCTTATTAGAGTTGGTAAGAAAAGTGCCTATATTGCAAAAGTTTTGAAAGACCTTTCTACAAATAAGAGAAGGTTTACACCAAATGAGAGAGTTCAAGTAAGCTCCAATGTTTCTGCCCTTTTCAAACCCCAATTCCCGGTCAAGTGTCAAGACCTGGGGTCTTTCACAATCCCATGTACTATTGGTAAGGTTACTATAGGGGGTGCATTACTTGATCTAGGAGCTGCTATTAATGTCATGCTCAAATCTGTTTATCAGGCCCTAGGTGTTAAAACACTCCATCCCACTACAGTAATCTTATAATTAGATTATAGGTCAATTAGGCAACCTGATAGGATTATAGAGGACCTCTTGGTACGAGTGAAAGATTTGTTTATTACAACTGATTTCTATTTTCTTGATATGGCTACGAGAATGCCTCAGGATTCCACTCTCATTTTAGGTCGTCCCTTCTTGAGGACTGCTAACACTGTGATTAGCATGAAAGAAGGAACGACCTCTATGAAAGTGAGAGATCATAAAGTTAATTTTAATATGTACGAGGCCATGAAGCATCGATATGAGGACTATTCTTAACTTGGAGTTAATGCAGTAGATGTAATGATGGAAGATGAACATATAGGTTATAAGCTTGATGATGATAATTTTGAATCTAATGTTGATGCATTTTCTTATGGTTATTTTTCATTCACTAAACTTTTGCATGCTGATGATGACACTCTTGCTTGATTCTCTTCTTTATATTCTACCCCATCTACTTGCTCTTGTGGAGGTAATCCTTCATGTCTTAACTACTTGACAGTTAATTGTACACATAGTACCCCACAAGCTGATACATTTTCTATGACTAGTTATTCTTTGGATTCTCTTTTTTCTTTGAGCAGTTATGATGGCCCTTTGGGGAAGTTGTTCATTGAGTTTTCAGGTGAGTCAAACGATGAAGCGGGGATGGTGATGCAAAACAAATTTCAATACATTCTTCCATGTGATGATGCCCTCGCTGCTGAGTAAGGGAATATAGTGCCAAGGTTGGAATGCATGGAAGTTGAGGCAAGTGGTAAAAATGAAATTCTAAAGGGAAGTACTCTTTCCACATTAGATATTCAAAAATTAGTTCCTTCTGTAATTCAACCTCCCACTCTAGAGCTCCCAATGATCATTGCTAATGGGTTATCTGACGAGAATGAAGGGAAGCTCTTAAACCTTTTGATAAAATATAAAAGAGCAATAGGGTGGACTATAGCAGATATACTCGGGATAGGTCCCGCAATTTGTACTCACAGAATATTTCTAGAGGAAGGGTCACAGCCCAAGAGGCAACCCCAAAGGAGGTTGAATCCTTTGATTTTAGATGTGGTAAAGAAAGGTCACAAAGCTTTTGAGCGCGGGTATTATATATCCAATTTCTGACATTAAATGGGTTAACCCTGTGTAGGTTGTACCAAAGAAGAGTAGAATTACAATAGTGAAAAATGAGAAAGATGAGTTGATTCCTACTAGAGTCCAAAACTCGTGGTGCATGTGTATTGACTATAGAAAGTTAAATGAGGCCTCTAGAAAGGACCATTTCCCTTTACCTTTTATTGACCAAATGCTTGACAGACTTGCTGGTATGTCTCATTACTATTTCCTTGATGGTTTTTCTGGTTATTTTCAGGTACCAATTGCTTCGGAGGATCAAGAGAAGACTACTTTCACATGCCCTTTTGGCACCTTCGCATATAGAAGAATGCCCTTTGGCCTTTATAATGCCCAGGGACTTTTCAAAGGTGCATGATTGCAATTTTCAGTGAGTTCCTAGAGGAAAGTATGGAAGTCTTCATGGATGACTTCACAGTTTATAGTACCTCTTTTGAGTCTTTCTTGAATAGTCTTGAAAAGGTTTTAGATAGATGCATTGAGAAAAGCCTAATTTTAAATTTTGAGAAATGTCATTTTATGGTGAATCCAAGGCATTGTGCTAGGTCATTTGATTTTTGAAAATGAAATTAGATCTTTTTTGGGTCATGCAAGTTTCTATAGGAGGTTCGTTAAAGATTTTAGCAAAATTGCATCTCCATTGTCTCAATTACTTCAAAAAGATGCAGAGTTTGATTTTAATGAAGCATGTAGGTCTGCTTTTGAAGAATTGAAATCTAGACTTGTTTCTCCCTCAATACTTTCTGCTCCTAATTGGCAATTACATTTTGAAAATTCATGTGATGCATCTAATTTTGCTATTGGAACCATGCTAGGGAAGAAGGAGAACAGAGTTTCTAAGGTGATTGCATATGCCTCCAAAACGTTAGACCCAACACAAATTAATTATACAACCACTGAAAAAGAATTGTTTGCCGTTGTCTTTGCCTTGCAGAAATTTAGACCTTACTTGCTTAATTCCAAGGTTGTAGTGTTTTCTGACCATGCTGCAGTGAAGTATCTTTTCTCAAAACCTCATTCCAAGCCCAGTCTAATCAGATAGGTCCTCCTCCTGCAAGAATTTGACAAAGAGATTAAGGACTGAGCAAGAGCTGAGAATCATGTGGCAGACCATTTGAGTCACTTACCAGAAGATACAAAGGGAGTGGACTCTTCTAACTCTACTTTTGATATTTTTCCAGATTCTTTGTCATGTACCATAGCTCGTCATGAGCATTGGTATGCTCATATAGTGAATTTTCTCATTGGTGGAGTGAAACCCCCTTCTATGTCCACTTTTCAGTTACAAAAGCTAAAAGGAGATGCCAATTATGCTTGGGATGCGCCTCATCTTTGGAGACTATGTGTTGACCAAGTCAATCAAAGGTGCATACCAGAAGAAGAACATGAGAGCATCTTAACTGCCTGTAATACCTTGGCTTGTGGGGGCATTTTGGTGGAAAGAAAACCTCTAAGAAAGTCTTAGACTGTGGTTTTTGTTGGCCAACTTTAGTTAAGGATTCTGTCAATTTTTGTAAAACTTTTGATAAGCATCAACGTTTTGGGGGTTTTGGATGGAAACAAGAAATGCCTCAACAACCTATGCTATTTTGTGAAATTTTTTATGTTTGGGGCATAGATTTTATGGGACCTTTTCCCCCATCAAACGGTTTTACTTATATTTTATTGGCAGTAGACTATGTTTTAAAGTGGATAGAGGCTGTAGCTAAATTTGTCAAGTCCAATATCTTGTGTAGGTTTGGGATCCTTAGAGCTATAATTAGTGATCAAGGCACCCACTTTTGCAATAGGCTTTTCAATAGCCTATTAGCTAAGCACGGTGTCCGACATAAAGTTTCCACACCTTACCACCCACAAACCAATGGACAGGCAGAGGTATCTAACATGGAAGTTAAGAAGATTCTTGAAAGGATAGAGATTTCCCAATAGGTAGTAGATTGTGGAATTTTTCTTTGTGGTTTAATTATGTTTTTTGTGTATTTTGTTGGTATTTGTTTGTGCTTTGTGTGTTTGTTTAAATTGTGTGGTTGAACACTCCCTTGGTTGTTGAATGCATGAATCTTGATGTATGAGGATTTTTATTTATGGATGGAAGCCAGCAAATTAGGTTCTAGGAGTAGGAATAGATGAATTTTTATGTTTGTTAGGAGTCTCTAGTTGGGTATAGGAATGAACGAAATGAAGAAATGAAGTTTAAGGGTCAAAATACCCTATTTTAGGCAAGCCTCTGTAGTTTTCATTGCCAGTGGGTAGCCTTTTTCTTGTTGCCAATGGGAGCTAAAGATAGCCTCCCTGTTTCTCCCCTGTTTTACCTTTCTTTGTTTCGCTTCTGACTTACCCGCTGTCAGCAGGTGGCCTTCTACTCGCTGCCAGTGGGTGAGTCTGTAAGCAATTTAAAAAAAAAAACAGAAAGGAAAAGAAAGAGAATTTTATTCAATAGTTAATTATTATTATTATTATTCTTTTATTTTTAAATTTCAAAATTTTTTTCTTTTCTGACCCCAAATCCCTAATCCCTCTTTCATCTTCTCCTTCATCAAGCTTTCAAAACCTACGGCACCCACTACCAACACGCAGGAGAAGAGCCACATCCGAGAGCCCCCCACAGCCACCATCTCCGTTCACCGTTACCACCGCGCCAGCCGCCGTCGTCTTCCCTCCACTCTTCCATTCTTGTTGTTCCCCTATTCATCCTCTCTTTCTCTCCCTTTCTTGCTCTCTTTCCCCAAACCGTAACCCACACCACCACTTCCACCATCTTTTCCGGCGAGAAGCTCGCCAGAAAATCACCCCTCTTTCCTCTATTTTCCTTCTTCAACAACCTTTCTCTCAGCCCCAAAACCCTGAACCATCACTTAACTACCACCCACAAAATTATTAACAGCTCCTTTCCCAACCATTTTCCCCAAACCCCCCTTCCTCCATTATTCCCACCTCTCTTCTTCCCCCAAAAACTCGAAACCCACCCCCTTCTTCTTCTCTTTCCCCAAATCGTAACCCACACCCCCATAACCCCAATCAAAACCTTAACCCACCTTCCCTTCATCCTTAAACCACCACAGACCTCCCTGCCCTACTCTCCCTCCCACACCCCCATCACCCAAACCGAGACCTTCCTTCCAATCTTCCATTCTCCACTAGGTAATTCTCTGATATTTTCCTTTTATTTATTTATTTTATTTATTTAGTTATTTATTTTTATTTTATTTTATATTTTTATTTTATTTTTCTGAAATTTTTATTTTTATTTAGTTATCCAATTGAATTTTGCTTGAATATAGTCAACCTTTAGTAGGATTACTATAGCATTAGTTGATACATAATCACATCTTAGTCTTGATTTCCACTTAGTTCTTATTGTATTGCCTAGCATTTTAAGTTATACTTAGTGTGATGACCGCCCGCTTGACGGAGTCGCCACCGAATTTTCAATCAAAATTTGGAAAAAGAAAAATAGACTTTAAATTGAACAAGAAATGAATTTTCACAAAATATTGGGGTTCGGGAGTCTGATTGAGATAAAGGGAGGTGTTAGGTACCCTTCTTCCCCCGTGCCAAGACGGTTACCCTAAAAATTAATATTAAAATTATTTGGCCTTAAAAATATATACAATCATGGAAGAAAGTGAGGGAGGGCTTGACCTAGGATAAATTCCTAGGGCCTACGTACCCTCAGAGAGGGATCAAAGTCCACCTTGTTCGTGTGACATGCAATTGTGTGGGTGAGGGGAGGTCTATCGAGCAAAAACTCAGATAGCCTCCCAGTGCAATGTATCTTAAGAGATCAAAGCCTTCTGGTACCTATCTACCAAACAATATATACAAAGAAATACAATAAATGTGCACATGTGAAGGCTCATCAGGCGACATGCCCAGATGGCGTGAGCACTAGTACTCCTATAGAGGCAAGGGCCCCTTGGTGGTACTAGGTTACACAATATATGAAAAGTGTTTAGGAAATAAGACAAAACAATTTCCACCTCTAAAGGGCAGGGGGTCGCGACGTATAAAAAGATATGTCGCGACCCCTAGCTTCTAGAGTAGGGGGGTCACGATGTATAAAACTACCCGTTGCGAACCCTACTCGATTTTTCAGGAAAAAGCAGTAAGGACTTTGGTGCTCAGATCAGAAGAAGGGTTGTAACGCCTACACCAAGCAGTTACAATCCATTTCATAAATAAATAAACAAGAATTGAAATTGAGAAGAGTAGAGGTTTGGGGTATGGATTGATAGGGTGGTGTGAGCCAGTGAAGAAAGTAACAAGAAACTTTACCTTTTATTCTAGTTTCCACAGCCTCTTAGTTGTCCTCCTTTCTTCCCCTTCCCAAGTGATGGGACTCACTATACTCACTATTTATAGTGAGTTCCATGGGTTATATAAAAGGAAAATTGAATCTGTGCATTAATGTGTTGGCGGTCGCGACGTATAACCCAGGGGGTCACGACCCCTAGACCTCAATTTACGTGTAGCGGAAGAAACAACAAAAAAGCGGGAAATAATTTAATTTTGGGACTTTTTCAGGGGGGATCGCGACCCCTAATCCCAGGCGGTCGCGACCCCTTCTTTCCGGAGCCTTTTTCTTGCTCTCCCGGTGTCCGATTTGAGCAAAGTTTATGTCCATTTTCAAGGATTTTTCGTCCTCTACACAACGGAAGAAGTTTTTGGCCCATCCGAATTAAGATAAAACCTCGATGATCAAATATTTCATGACTGCCAGATTTTAATTTTTAAAAGACCTTCGTCCCTCATCCAACCTTTTTCTCGGACTCATTTCTCTTCCGTCCGATACCCGATTAGCACAAATCTTATGTCCATTATGAAGTATTTTTCATCCTCTGCGCAATGGAACAAGTTTCAAAGCCAAAAGACTTTAGATGAAACTATAGTTATCGAATCTTCATCTACTGCCAAAATTCAACCTCAAAAGACTCTTATTTCATCGTTTGTTTTGACACTCAATCGGACTTATCTTCTCTAGGTTCTTTCCACCTCACAATCCTCAAGATTTTGGGTTGATCCTACTTGCACCCCTATTCATTCATTAATTTTAAAAAGTCCGGACAAAATGGGTTGTCTACAGATTCCCCTCTTAACTTGCCTTTCTCTCGAAAGCTTTACTGAAAGAGGTGAGCATGGCTCACAAAAAGGAGAGGGAGGACAACAAAAGACCAAAATAGACTCCTATTTTGTTCGGGGCTCAAAAGTGTGTAAAATCAATCAACAACCAAAGCCTAGAATAGTGCAAGTGCAACCTTGAGAAATGTATTACCTAGAAAAGTCCTAAGCTACCAGTGCTATGACTCGTCATTGCCCCCATCTTCGGCACCCGGCATGTCCACCTGAGGTGGATAGGGTCCTATGGTTGCATCGTGACAGCAAGCCCCATCAAGGAGTTGGAGCGCTATTAGCTAGAGGGATAACTAATTGGTGATAAAACTTAAGAAAATCTACCCGATCATGCACCCCAAAATATGAAAATAATGAGAAATGGTATTCCCAATTTATGGGTGTCAAATTTCGAAACACTCAACGCTGAAAAATGCTCACTACGGAGATCTTGACGGGCAAGAATATCCAAAAAGTTGTACGTGTCAGATTCCAAAACATTTATTGGCAGAATCTGAGTCCTATGGAAAATTTGTGGATGTCAAATCCCGAAACACTCATCGGCGGAATCTAATCCCTATGGAAGAAGAATTATGGGCGTCAGATCCCGAAACACTCATCGGCGAAATTTGATTCCTATGGAAAATGGTGGGCGTCATATCCCAAAGCACTCATCGGCTGAATCTAATCCCTAAAACATGCTGGATGTCAAATCTTCAAAGCATTCGATGGTTGTCCATGAACACCGAAGACTGATCATCACGAAAATCTGATAGTTTCCAAAAATTATGAGTACTAAGTTTCTAGTGGTCGGACAACTCAATGGAGACTTTGAGGAGAAGGATGCTACTATCGTCAAATACGTGGAGCATGCCAGACAAGAAATCAGCAGGTTCGAATCTGTCTTGATCACACGGATACCCCAGAACCAGAACACCCAGGCTGATGCCCTCTCCAAACTGGCCACCACGCCAAACCAATCAGGACTTAAAACAGTCCTGCGAACAACACTTCGCACCCCAGCATAACCCCAGACATACTACCAATAGCAGTTGACGGCTCTTGGATGGCTCCGATAAAAGTATATCTAACAGAGGGCGGCCTGGTTACAGAAAAGGAGCTAGCCCGAAAAATAAGGAGGCAAGCAGCTCAATACTTTGTCTGGGTAGAAGATCTGTACAAAAAGGGATTTTTGTCCCCGCACCTCCAGTGCATCCCGGCCAAAGACGCTAGCTACTTGCTACAAGAAATCCACAAGGACGTATGCGGTACCCACCAGTCCACAGGGGCACTCCGCAAGCAAACATTGCGCTCGGGATTTTATTGGCCCTCAATGAGGGCAGACTCGGAGGTTCTGGTCACTAACTGCGGCCAGTGTCAGCGGCACGCCATGTTCATACACCAACCGCCCGGGAAGTTAAAGCCCATTGAATCACCATGGCCGTTCGATACTTAGGGTATGGACATACTCGGTCCCCTCCCACAAGGTACGCTACAAAGGAAATTCCTCATAGTGGCGGTCGACTATATCATGAAATGGTTTGAAGCTGAACCTCTGGCCACCATCGGCTCCCAAAACGTCCAAAAATTTCTCTAGTGAAACATCAAAACCAGATTCGGCTCGCCTCACGCGTTGATTACTAATAACGAGCGACAATTCACCAGCAAAAAATTTGAGGACTTTTGTAAGGAATGGTGCGTCGATCACATAATAGAAAGAGCAAACTGAATCATCCTCGAGGGATTGTGGAAACACCTAGCGGATGCTAAAGAAAATTGGGTGGACGAGCTCCCCTCAGTCCTATGGTCTTATTGGACAACAATTCACTCAGCAACAGGAGAAACTTCTTTCGCTCTCACGTATGGGCAAGAAGCGATAGTTCCCATCGACATCAAGGTCCCTTCGAATCAAGTACTAAACTACTCTTATTCGAACCCGAAAAATTTGCTAATATGCCTGGATGCGATCGAAGAGCGTAGGGAAGCTGCGGCACTCAAAAACGTCGCTTACAAACAAATACTTGCGCAAAGCGCAATCGGGGCGTCCGACCTCGAGAATTCAAGAAAGGTGACCTGGTCATGCGAACAACGATAAACAATAGGTGCGACTGCCTGCACAACAAGCTTGCACCTAATTGGGAAGGCCCATACAGGGTCATTGGAATCGCTTTTGATAGCACAAACAAGTTAGCAGATTTGACGGGAGAGCACGTCCCCAATATCGGGAACGCTAGCAGTCTCAAAAAATACTTCACTATGTCTTAGTCCAAAGACAAGAACAAGTACTCCACTATGTCTTAGTCTCAAGACAAGTTTCCTATGTACTCCTCCATGTCTTAGCCAAAAAATAGATGTACCACTGTAAATTTAAATAAATACAGAATGCAATACGATTGACCAAATCTCGTACTTGAATTCTTGTTACTATTCAAAAATATATATTTACATATGGGGACTAGCGTCCCGAAAATACGAAAGTGACGATGTGGGATATACCACGAAGTCGAAATTAAGAAGCATCCTTGCTCAGAAGACATGGATGCTCGCCCGATCGCAGGAGTCCCTTCGAGGATTCGGAGCCATGTCGTAATCCTCAATCAACAGCGGAGGATCACCTCGAACACAAGCACGAAACTCTCCCCCGATATTTTCCAAAGAAGGGTGCATTCTCGCCCTGACCTCTGGTGGAATAGAAATGCCCATCAAGTCCTCGAACTGCACCATGCTATTCTACATCCCATAATTAGCAAAACGCAGAAAATCCAGATGACGAACCCTCGAAGGATTAGCCTTACTTTTCGCCAGCTCATCCTCCAATTCCTTCACTCGGGTGGTCAGTTGTGTATTCTCATCCATCAGGGCCACCACCACTTCCTGCACAAACCCTCACAAAAAGAATACCGAAGCTGGAAAGAAAAGAGGCCTACCCCCTCCATCTCCTGCTAGTAAGCGAAGCCTACCAGGCGGCTGAGCAGCAGCATAGTCTCCTTGGTCATACGCTCTAAAGCATAGTCATCCCCATAATCCATCAGATAATGTTGACGAGCTAATATGACCCGCTCAGCCTCAAAGGGAATAAACTTCCCTCTAAAGGAGACACCCACGCCTAGAAATTAGACGG
The DNA here is from genome assembly GCA_014851425.1 of Senna tora. Taxonomy (NCBI): domain Eukaryota; kingdom Viridiplantae; phylum Streptophyta; class Magnoliopsida; order Fabales; family Fabaceae; genus Senna; species Senna tora. The sequence goes on from CM026271.1 coordinate 21,362,738, forward strand.
GTATCTCCACGGGGGGTATGGGAGTATAGGGAACCCTCCTACGACCGCGACGATTCAAGTTATCCTCACCCACCTGGTTCGTGATACCATCATTAACACCCTCAGCGCCCTCGTCCGTATTCGAAGGCGAAACAATAGCACTTGTGGATGACAACCGCCCGCGTTTTCGACTCCAAGAACTCGGTGGAAGAGTCAACCTTCCTTGAATGCCACCTAGAGTCAACCCTGAAAACAAAAGGGAGAAAAACTCAGTGGACCTAAAGGCGCAAAAAGAAGCGAGCTCACCGTAAAATTTAGAGACTTACCAAAGGCAGCACCAGTAACCACCGCACCCCTTAATAACTCAAAAGCTGTCTCCTCATACTCCTCTCGGTCATATCGAATTCGAAGAGTAGGATTAGAACACTTAAGGGGAAAGCGGGGGCAACAGTCTCTAGGCCGCACCCAAGGTGGGCAAACACCCTTCTTGGGTACCACCTTAAAGAAGTACGACTGCCAAGCATGATTGTTGCCTAGCAGGTCTGAAGTAGTAAACTCCTTGGCATGAGATTGAAAGAACACCTATCTGTGTGCCTCGCAGACGACGTAGAGTGAGAGAAACACATTGGGCAAAGCCTCCAGTTTGTTCGCCCGACAAACCCTGTCGAAAGCACTGAGTATTGACCACGCGTTAACTGCGCGGGGCAAACATTCAGCAAGTTAAGCATGGCTTCCACAAAGCCTAAAAAGGGTGGAATAAAGGCGGCATTATAGGGGACGCAGAGGGGGAGAAAAAAACTGACGCTGTTGCTCGAAATGATGGTCTCTCCCTCCCTCATCGGCCTTATTTTGTAATCCTCAGGGAAAGAATGAGCAAAGCATTCCCTCCATATTTTCTCATTGCCGAGATCCGGCACCACTCGCGATTCCACCTCGGCATCCACAGCCAGAATATTGGTTGTGCACCCAGGTTCAGGATCAGCAGAATACCATCCCGCAGAAACCGCTTAATGAGGCATCACCAGGTCTTCACCCTCCTTGGATAAAACTCCCCGATGGTCCACTGAATCTCGCAACAAAAAAAAAATCTCTACTCTCTCCCTTACTCCCTCCATGGCAACCAGTAGCAAAGACTACTCAAATTTAGGGTCCACAAAGGAAGACACGGAAGCGATAACGCTTGAAGAAGCCTTTACGAAAAATAAAACCAAAAGGAGAAAATGCTCATGTAAGGATTAGAAGGAAGAAAACTGCGGAGTAAAAGAATGACGCTCTCCGTTCTCAGGAAAGAGGTTCCCAAAAGATACTTCAGAGCACAACCAAGAGGCGCGAAAACAGAAAGACTCTAAAACTAGAGGGAATGACCAAAATGCCCTTGGCCTTTGAGTTTCCTTCGCACACCCCCAGAGGGCACTTCTAGAAATTGTCCTCTACACAATGATGGCTTCTCCTCGAAAAGACGTGTACTTTCTGCAGAAACGGCTACAAAAACATGCTAAGGAAGTCAAGCAGTTACCTGCCTAAATCAAGACGTGTGGCATCTTCGACATCCCTACTCTCTCAAAGGAAATCAGGAAGAGATACGTGAAACCTCTTCAACCGAACGACTGACCAAGATGGCCAGCTCAATTTGCGGACGGGCTCGTTTGACAAAAGGGAACATGGGGGATATCTTCCTTAAGTAGCTTGCTAAAAGAAACATAAGTCCTTGAGCACCCGACACCCGTAGACTTGGGGGACTTATGTAACTATGGAATATTTCCCCCTAGGGACACGTGGCTCTGGACTTCCAGAAGCCCCGCACTAGCTCACACCAGTGACACGTGGTACCACTCATTCACCCCCTACGTGGCTAGTATCCACGTTTCTCCTCTTATGCTCCCGTCCAAGAGATGTGGGAAACCTCCAAGTATCATGGGACGACCCACGACGGATAGGAACGTGGGTCGAGCACATCCTCCCCTAGACTTGGTATAAAAATGCCCTCACCCGGGTGTGGACACCCTATTTTATCCGACCCCGAAAAATGCAAATCAAATATAAAATAAAATAAAAAATAAAAAATGCAAAAATATTATTTTTGTTAAAAAATAAGAAAAGATGAAAAGTGAGAGATGATCTACTCTTAGATCTAATGGGCCAAGCCCAAAAGATTTGAGAGAACCCTAGCTTATAAAAGTGAGAAGCCTAGGTCAAATTGAAAAAGAAGAGAAAGGAAGAGAGGTGGCTAGGTTAAAGATGGAGAGGAGGTTAGGTCAAAGAGGAGTGGAGGAGATGAAAGTGGCAAGAGGCAAGAGGCAAGAGGAGGAGAAGGAGTCAAGAATGCATGGAAATGGGAAGGGAAACCTAGAATGAAAGGTTGAAGAACCAATTGAGGGGGTACTCTTCACTTTAACACTTTTCTGTTTTGGTTGAATGTGATTGCTTGCCTTCTCCATTTTGGATTTGTTGTTTCGACATTTATAATTAATTTCTTGAATTTTTATCTTGTTTATGCATGTCTTTAGAGTATCTTTGAATTTTTTCATGAATTTTGAATTCTTTTTATGGAGTCAAATAATTTTTGTGAAAACCTCTGCCCGAATTGATTCTGAGTTCGGGCAGTGTGCCTTCAATGCAAGATTTTGATTTCAATTTAACTCCAAATTCAGTGATCTATTATTTTCCTAAAACTAGACATCCATAGCTTTCTGACCATAGGTCTTTTGTCAAATTTCATTGGGTATTTTGCTCCCAGCAATTTTTATAAAATCAATTTTTCAAAAGACGTTGCAGAGTGACATCCTGAACGTTAATCTATTTCGTGAAATTATTTCTCCATCTACACAACTCCGTTTTAATTGATTTTTGTTCCTAAATATTCTTCTTGGTCTCTGGAACAAAGGATAAAATTATCATGACCAAATTCATCCAGAATGATTTATGGCATATTTATTTATCCCAAAGTATCATTTCAAACAACTTCTGGGTAACTGTGCTTTCAAAGATCATATCTTACAAATTACTTTTGATTTTGGGGCAAGGTCAGCGGAGCTGTGTAAGGGATATCTAGCTCTTTCTTACCCTAGGTTTTGACAATTTTCTATATTTCGGAAGTAGTCCAATTTGATTTCTTATTTAATGTCTAGAATCAGAAAAGTAAGCGTTGAAAAGTTTTTTTGTTTTTCTTAAAGAGAAAAATCCAAAAATATCATAGATCCTTTGTTTGTGTTTTTTAATCAACCTCTTTATTTATTTGTCCAACTGGTGTCACCAAGGAGCCTATGCTTCTATAGGAACATTGGTTTACACGCCATCTGGGCATGCCGCCTGATGAGCACCACACACCCACCTTGTTTGATTTGTTTTGTTAAATGCATGTCGATAGGTGCCGAGTGGCTCTTGCCTCTTTAGGCACATTGCACTGGGAGGCCATCTGAGTATTCACTTGATGAGCCTCCCCTCATTCACACACTTGTATGTCACAGGAACTACGTGGGCTTTGATCCCTCCTTGAGGGTACGTAGGCCCTAGACTTTTATCTTAGGTCAAGCCCTCCCTCTTTCTTTTCCTCATTTTTCCCCATAATTGTATATATTTTTAAGGCCAAATAATTTTAATATTAATTTTTAGGGTAACCGTCTTTGGACGGGGGAAGAAGGGTGCCTAACACCTTCCCTTCATCCCAATCAGACTCCCGAACCCAACATTTTTTGAAAATTCATTTTACCCCACTTTTGAACTTATTTTTCTTTTTCCAAATTTTGATTGAAAATTTGGTGGCGACTCCCGTCGAAGGTTCCGGTCTTCACACTTGGCGACTCTGCTGGGGACTTTTTAATTATAGAGTCAAGCCCTTTTCTTTTAAAAAATTAATATTAAAATTATTTGGCCTCCTATATTTGTTTGTATATATCTTCGTATACTTGTGGTTTCTTTGTTGCAGTGTTTCCACCTTTGAGTGGAAGGGAAGGGTAGGTAGGGTGCTCCATAAATTCACAAATGCACTATTTACATTTATTTCAACCTACAAATTGGCTCCTATACCTGGAGTACGTCCAAATAAGTTAGAATGGGATATGAGAATCTTTCCCTGTTGGGCTTAGGCCTACAGAGGTTGACCTATCTACCCTACTTAGATTGTTACTTGCCTTAAGCGTTGATTCACACCGAATTCTCTATGACAGGATCCTCTCTTAAGTCAAGGTCTCTACCTTTGGTAGGGGCAATCTAAGGGCATTTTTAGGGTATCTAAATCCCAAGCTAAACCATGTGCAAGTTGACCTTAAAAGCCTACCTTTATTAGGTCAGCCAATTTTAGAGACCTTAAGAGCCAAACCTTTACGACACAAGGAGCAAACTTCCTCATGCATACATTTAAAAAAAAGAGTAAAAAAAAAATGTTCATTTCTCTTATAATATTCTTTGAATTGTATATAAAATTGTTTTTCGAATAGTGAATAAAAAAAACATTTTCACTTTACATCACATATATATAAAGAAAAATTTTCCTTGGCATTGTAAAAAGAAAAATTTTCCTTTTTTCATATATATAAAAATAAATAAATAAAATTTCCTTTGCATTATATAAAAAAAATTCTTTTTCTCATATTTTTCTTTCGCGTAGCACATGTATATGAAAAAACTCTTCTTCGCGTTATCTAAAAAAACAATTTCTCATAACTTCCTTTGCCTATATATTAAAAAAAAGAAAACTTTTCTTTCTAAATAAAAAATTTTCTTTTTCTCGTAACTTCCTTTGCATGTATATATAAAAAGGAGAAGGAAAATCATTTACATTGTATATAAAAAAAAGCGAAAAAAGTTTCATTTTTCTTATATTTTTCTTTACATTGTATATGAAATTGTCTTTTGAATTATCAATAAAAGAAAGAAAAAAACAATTTTTCATTGCAGTGCATGTATATATAAAAATAATTTTCTTTGCATTGTATAATAAAACAAATTTTCTTTCTTATATTTTCATTTGCATTGCATACAAAATTCTCCTTTGAATTATGAATAAAAAAAACCTCCTTCTCTAGGCATTGCATATACAAAAAATAATTTCTTTACATAATTTCCATTTGCGTTGCATATTCTCCTTTGTATAAAAGAAAAGTAAATCATTTTTTTCTTTGCATTATATAAAAAAAAAGGAGGAAAATCATTTGCATTGTGCATATCAAAAATAAAAAAATTTCCTTGCATTGTAAATAAAATTTTCCTTTGAATTGTGAAAAGGTTTTTTTTCCTCTTTGCAGCGTATATATAAAATTTTCTTTACATTATATTAAAAAAAGATTTCCTTTTTCTTATAAAAAAATTATTTTGTTTGTATTACATTTAACATTTTCTTTTGAAATATATAAAAAAAAAACAATTTTTCCTTTTTTTTAAAAAAAGTTTCTTTGTATTGTATATATATAAAAATAAATATTATTCTTTGCATTGTATATAAAAAAATGGTCTGCATATAAAAAATATTTTCCTTTTTCTCATAATTTTCCATAAAAATAAAAAATTTTCTTTTTCATTTTTTTACCACATTTGTTTCTAATGTAAATCACCAATGTTTTTCCTTTCCTCTTGTAAATAATATTTGTACATGTGACGAGGATGTTTTCTCTCTTACATTAAGTCCTAGGCAATAGGATTGTATCAACATTTGTTCATTCACCTGCATAATTTGTAAATAGTGGCTATCTTTACAATTATTGAGGCACATGGTGTCGATCTTTTGGCCTTGTACTAGCAAGCTTCACGCGAGCTAGAGTCAAGGTTGTGACTGATAATTAGGACGTTTAACGTGAAGGAAATATTCTTTTTCCTACTAATCATGAACTTTTATACTTTGAAGAAACTCTGTTTCCGTTGAGAATCCCATTTGCTGGTCGCAACATTTGACTAAAAGCCAAAGAAACCCAATGCGAGTGTAAAGAAACTTTTCTTTACACTTCAGTCTTGGTCTCTCATAGAATCCCTTGATTGACAAGGAGACGACTAGAGATCCAGAGAATGATCCTCAAGATAATTGCAAATGTAACCACTTCTTTTTTGAAAAGAAATCTTCATCAAGATACCTGTAAGGACCGTTTAACTTAACATGATATTTGTGGTGAAGGCATTTCTCTCATATTCTTTTGTTGATTTGTTTCTTTTCTTTTTCGCATTTTTGCATTACATTCAAAGCTATAATTGTACTGGGCTGGTGCTCGATAATTGTTTGGCCTCAAGAACGAGTCTGGCTGTTGAAGCTAGAAGGTGACTAAAGAATCACCTTTCTAGATCCATTCTTGCATTGGGCCTCAGCACTTCCATTGGGCAACCCTCGTTTTGAATTTGCAGTATAAAGAGGGTCATCGCCTTAGAACTACCATTCTTTCCTTGAACCTCGATGCCTGCATTAGGGAATCACCAATTAGGCCATATCTTAGACCCTAGTGCCCGCACTGGGGGATGTGCTCTCAACACGTGTCTAGTACTCAGTGTTTATACTGGGGAATTATTGTCTTAGGGCATGTTTTGGTCTCTCATTGGGGAACCATTATTTAAAACTCATGGTTCCATTAACACCTCCGTACCCTAGATGGTACAAGCCACAACTTTCATGAGAGTACCACGCGAATGCATGTGGTCATTCAACTGAGGAAGGTAGCATTTTTCAAGTCAGTGTCCAAATATTAATGAGGAACAACAAGATCACTCCAACTCCTAAGTTTGAGAGTACATTCGCAAAGAGGGTAAAATGCGACAAGCTTGATTAGAAAATGTTAGAGTGAATGACATCAAATAGTTTGAAGTGCCTTCGAATATTTTTCGAATTAACTTCGTCACACTTATTTTGGGAATAAAGTAAAGTGTCTTTTTATCAATAACCGTAGTTCATTTGCTCCATTATAACATTCGAATGTTCGGAATCCTCGTCTAAATTGATCCAACATTGGCAATTAACTTGATTGATAAAAGAAGATATCGCACATATGCATAGTCGTGAGTCTCTTAAGCATTACTCACTTCATAAGTGACACGCTTCACACACCTCAGTCTTAGCCATGTTTTCCGGGGAATTGAAAAATGAAAAAATAAGAGAAATAGAGAAAAAGGAAAAGAAAAAATAAAAATAAGGAAACAAGCCTTAACAAAAGCAAATAAGTTGGCTATATCAATGATATGAGGCATTTCTTGGTTTCCCCAAAACACAATGAAGATCACCTCTAGTCACCCCATTTGGGCCAGGAGTGGAATTTTCAAAGTCTGAACCAAGTCAATGCTCACTTGGGATGGGTAGTCTTTCGACTTTGTGTATTTTAGGGAATCAATTGCTAAAAAAAGAGAGAAAGAACAGTTTCGTTGTCAGCCACTTTTAAGCCTTCATGCATATGTTTTTAAAATTACTTGACATTAAAGTAAACCCTGAGGAATAATAAAGATGTCTCATGATATAATTTCAATCCATAAAAAGAGCTTTGCAAATTTAGTATCCAATTGGCTTTCCAAGTGACCAATGTCAGCATCAAACCCTGTGGGAAGTTATTTGAGCCAAACACTCATTTCTTTTCATCTATGAGTGTAATCTGTCTGCTCATGCCGATTCTAGAACTTGTTTTTAATCTTAATTGAAGCTTTACATGCATTGGTTTGATAGAAAGGATGGAGGCATTCATTTCATTCTCCCTTTTTCCCAAACACAAACCTTATTTAAATGTCTTTTTGCCACCTATTTTGAGCCTTTTATTAGCAATTTTCAAGACACTTCATCATGTGATTCTTATATGAGTATTACATTGCATATATTGTCTGACCACTCATTCTCGCTAGTTGGATTCGCCTAGCAATTCAAGTAAGCCAAGAAAAAGGCTTGAAAAAAAAGAGAAAAGAAAAGAAAGAATAAAATGATTATTGATGAAGAAAGAGAGAAAAGAAATAAAAGTGCACAAGAAAAAAGAGAGAAGATCCAAGGCAAACTTTGTTGTTGGATAAAAGAACTATCGCTTGATTAGGTCAAATTTATCGTACTCATTCAAGAAACTATTATTTCATGCTTGATAATTGCTAACTTCATTTATTAAACACTTTTTCCACTTTAGCCATTCCTCCATCATTACAAGCTTTTAAAGACCTCTTGATCTATTACACTAATACATCTGTAGTGGAGATATAGATTAATTACAAGCCTATGGTAACTGGCTAGTGGAACAGATTTGAGTGAAAATATTCCAACAATGGGGAGTGAGAGAATTACTCGTTCTTTGGTCGGTTATATTGGCTAGTTGGATGCTTAGTTTGTTCAAAGACCTTATTAACTCTCAAATGCAAAGCTCCTGGGTTAGAGCAATTTCAATTCAAAGAGTTGTCACTATGTTCCCACAATAATTTTTGGGTCCCATTTTTCCCTTTCATAAACCCACATTTTGCACCCATAAAGTCCTCATTGAGGTGTAGCAAATTTAAATGTCTTGTGTAGGGCTAATAAAATGAGAGAGAGACTTCAATCTTAGCACTCAAAGAATAATGTAATATCCGAGATATTTAGATTTAATTATTTTCATTTTTATTAAATTTATTTTTCTTTTAGAAAGAAAAATAAATTAAATTAAAGAATTATAGGGTTAAAAAAATAGAATAAAAAAGAAAGTAATATGGGATATTTATAATTTTTTAGGACCTAAAAGAAAAAGAGGATATAACAAATAAATAAATTTTTCAAAAAAAAAAATTATATATATATATATAGATAACATCTAATAAAATATATATATATATAATAAAATATATATATATATATATATATATATATATATATATATATATATGGGGGGGGGGAACGTGACCCCTCCCATTTACACACACACACAAAATATAATATATATATATATATATATATATATATATATGTGTGTGTATAATAAAGTAGACCCCCCACTCCACTAAACAAAAAACGCACGCACACCCCCCATTCACAAAACATAACAAATAAAAAAGAGAGAGCACAAGCAGCGAGAAACTAGGCACAAAACCGAGAGCTCAAAGAGAAGGAGGAGGAGCACTTGCACGGCGGGAAACAGCCAGAATCTTGCCGGAAAACACGTTCCACTGCCGGTGAAGGCCACCAGACTTCATCCTCACCACCCATTAAGCTCCGATTAAATCAAGGTATGAAAGCCCCAAACTCTCAAAACCCCAATTTCTCCAATTTTGGGTATTTTAGGAATTCTTCAAATACTTCCAATCGAGGCATTCCGGGGTTAAATATGAGCTTAGTGGGTGTTATTGAAAGCTTAGTGAGGTTCAGAATCGAAGTGAAACAGTAGGAATTGACCGGGTATGGAAATTAGGAAAATTGGGTTAGGAAATTTCTCTAAAATTCGAAATTGATAGTTTGATACATGTTTAGGCTTGGATTGGAGTAGTATAAGTGTTATAAATGCTGGAAATAGTCAAGGGAATAAAGCCCGAGTATTTACCATCTCAACCGGAACCCAATCCGGTGAAAAAGAGGCGAAATACTAAGCCACCGTTCAGTAAGGAGCTGTGCGGTGGGTTGGACACTTTGGTCTAGTCCGTAGTGGACCCGCTAAATTGGTTCCAAGGCTCTAAGTATACCCAATTATATTTTTATATATAATTAAAGAGGTAATAATTAAGCTTTTACTCGGCGAATAAGGGAGACGGTAGAGTGAGTAAGCTAGAGCCTCTTTTGAACCATGAATTTAATTCTTTTATTAGTTAAATACCCATATGAACACATGAAGGGAAATTTAAACAAGTGGAAATCTCTAACCTAAGCAATTAGAGGTTCTAAATGGCTCGAAAGAGTGAAAGTCGAATATGGGGATTCTGGACTTTCAGAAGGAGAAAATAAAACGACGTAACGAACTAAATAATTAGTTCTTGGAAAAATAGTTAAAAGGTGCATAAGCATTAGCATGACACGTGCATGGTAGATGCTTAGTTACGCGTTCTAAATTTCTTAAATATAATGTGTATAGGGCACCACAGAGTGATTGGAGCTGCAGACACTCCGAGTACAGATCAAGAGGGCCAACGAGGTGAGGGGCTCTCCCATCCCTGCCCCACAGGGTTGGATGACTACGTGGAAAATGTGGTTTGCTGTATTTTGTGCAAATTGATATATGGAATGTATTCATATGAATAGATTTGTGTTACGCGCGTATGATTTGCAAGTAAGTAGTCGACGTGCAATAGTATATGTGCTTATATGATTAATCACAAGGTGTATATGTGCTATTGTGGCTCACCGAGCCTTATATGATACCATGCGTAGGATTGAGTCGAAAATTCATATATGAGAGTTTATTAATATTAGGAACCCATAAATTGATCATCGTGCAAAGGTTTTGACCGTATGGTACATTGAGGAAAATGAACCTAGGTTGTTAAGTGTGAGTGAGAGTGATGCATAATTGAAAAGGGGGAAACTAGGCCTAGCTAATTCACACGTGTAATATTCAGTTAGTTATTAATAGGGCGTCTTTCAAGGTCGAATAGGTTATTTGAACTTGTTCAGGTTAGTTCGGGTAGATCGAGTCGGTTATCCTGGTCGGACAGACAGGATTCAGTTAACAGTAAGTATGGCACATAGTGGCCATTACCTTGGTTTAGCCGGGGTCAGACAGGTTGCCGGCTATTACTCTAAGCGTGCCTTGGAGTCAAAAAGTTCCTAGTCTGATCAACTAGGTTCGAATAAGACATTGCCTTCGGGCCAGTATTTCTCTTAGCGTAATGTGGGAGACAGAAAGTGAATGCCTTCGGGCAAGTATTTCTCTTAGCGTAATGCAGGAGACAGAAAGTGAATGCCTACGAGTATAACTATGTATGACTTATGAAAAGATTTGATATATGTTTATGATTGGTTTACATGCGGATTAATAAACATGTTAGGAGCATGAATTAGGATCTTTAATTGTGAATATGATATATTGATTGCCTGGTCATATTTAAAGTCACAATATAAATCCGTTTCATGCGCATGTGGTTGTGGTTGCTCCCTTCCCCCAACTGTAGTGGTACCCGCTGCTATGCCAGGGATGTGGGAGCTTCTCACTGAGTCTGTTCGACTCACCCCCCTATTTACATGTTTCAGATACAGGTGGTTCGGGCGTCGAGCACGCGTCCACTTCTTCTCAAGGAGGCGGACCGATCTGAAGACCGCACGCTTTGTTCGCGTCGGTAGTTATTTTGGTTATGTACATGTTTTGTCATGTATATATATATAAATCCTTTTTGGGCATAACGTTTGTACGTTTACATCTACTGTGTATATATATATCATACTTGAATTCTAGCATTGTCGGCTTCATACAGATTAAAGTTAGGTCTTGGTGATGGGAATATAGGCTATGATATAATATATATCATGTATATACGTATATGACTTCTGCATGCGACTAGTATAGGTCACACACATTGAGGCGTGTGATCAATACGTAAATTATATGTATGTGTGATTGAATACCTGTTTGTGTGAAAATATGGCTTCCGCATGTGAATAGGATAGATTACACGCATTGAGGCGTGTGATCAATATGTAAACTATATGTAAGCCTCACTTTGTCCCTCGGGTTTCTTACCCTCTTTTTCAAAAAAATTTGGAAAATCCTTTTTTCCATAACCCAGAAAAGCCTCACTTTCATCCCATTGTGGTCATTCTTTGGAGATTCTATATTCATATTTATGGTATCTTGTTGTTGTCAGTAGGGTGGTCAATGTTATCACTTAGAACGACTCATCCTTTTAATAGAAGTCCACTCTTCCGTTGGATTTCTCCTTTTTCTCATGTGTATCATGTAGACACTTCTCATTAGTCCCAAGATAAAGTTGATAAGTCTTTCTTTGTTCGATTATCATTTTAGACAGGGCATTTTAAACTTTTGGTAATCTCATTCTAAAATGAGGGAGCTTGTGCTTCACGTTTGCAAACCATTGAAAATCAAAGTGTGAGGGAGAAACAATGCTTGATTTCGAAAATTGAAAACAAGTAACTTCTTCTATGAGATTTTTCCATTCGGTTCTCAATGATTAAAACCAATATATTGATTAATTTCTTTACATGGTATTCAATTGTTGAGACCAAGTTAATCGACTTCTAAGAGAAGAAGTTATTGACTTCAAAATGAGATCAGAATTTTCTCACTTGGCTTTTGACTATTTGTTCAAAACTGAAGCATCTTTAACCCTCTTTGTTTGATTTTCAATGATTAAGGTATGATCAAATGGTGTTTGTCTTCACTTGTTTTTACTCGTCTAGCTCTTAGGAGAGCGAGTTTACCTTATCCCCTCATTGAATAGACTGTTACCCTGTCTCAATCTCTTGGCCGGGGAATCGCTTTCTCTCTAAGTGTGGTCCTAACCCCTCATCCATTGACTTGGGAGTCTTCTTATTTTTAGAGATAGGGTCACAAGGTCCCACAATGTGTCTCTTTCTGTGCTTATCATGGGATTTAGATGCCCCAAATTCTCTCTTAATTCTTTGATAAATTCCATTCTAAGGAGAGGAAGGTTATACTTTACATTTACATGTAAATCCTTGAAAATAGAAGTATGAGGGTAGACAATGCTTGGTTTTGAGGATTGTAATCAAGTCACCTCTACCATGCTATTTTTTCTACTTGGTTTTCGATGATTGAAACCAATGTATTGATTTATTTCTTTACTTGGTTTTCAATGGTTAAGACCAAGTTAACTTTTTAAAAAAGAAGAGGTGCTTGATTAGTGTTCAATACTCAAAATCAAGATGAATTTCAAAATAAGGTCAAAGATTTCCTTAATTGGCTTTCGACAGCTTAGTCAAAGCTGAAGCATTTTTTTACCCTTATTACTTGATTTTCAAAGATTAAGATGTAATTAAATAGTGTTTGCCTTCACTTGTCTTCGTTTTTTCCCGTTGATAGGAGAGTAATTTTACCTCCTCATTATATAAACAGTCATCCTGCCTCGATCTCTAAATTGGGGAATTCCCTTCTCTTGAATACAGACTTAATCCTCGCACATTGACTGGGGAATCGTCTTGCCCTTAGTATTGGGATCGAAGTATCCCAAAAACGTACCCCCCCTCTGCTTGTCTTGGGATTTCAATGTCTCAAGTTCTCTTTTAACTTCTTTGTTTGCGGACAGGAGAATCATTTACTCTGCATCTAGGGTTGGGATCCCGGGGTCCCAAAGCAGGTGTCTGGCTATATAGGGTCTCTAATACCCTGAATTTTCCTCCATTCTCCTGTTGGTGGACTGGGGAATCATCTTTTTGGTTGTCAGGATCCTAATGTGCCCACAACATTCTTTCCCTAAGAAGGCTGGGGGATCGCTTCCCCCCAAAGTGTTGGGGCATGAGTATCCCCAAATGTTGTTTCCATTTTCCCTTTTAAAGAGAAAATCAAATAAAAATAAATAAAATGATGTTTTGGACCATGCTTGTATGCATATGCTCATGTTATCACTATGTTTGCACAATACTTCCAAAAGTTATCAAGTGATTATTGTGGGATGATTGCATAGTACTCATGATTTTTACATTCCTATTTCCATTTTACATGGTATTCGCATGAGCATTTGCATGATCCAAATATGCATAAATCTTTTTATCACCTGCTAAAAACCCGAGCAGGTTGGGAAGAGTAGGAAAAACATGTTTTGTGTAATCTTTATCACCTGCTAAACCCAAGCAAGTTGGAACAGCAGGAAATTCATGTTTTGCATGAATCCTTTTAGACCTGTGAAGTCCAGGCAAGCTGGGAAGCAGGGAAAATCTTTTTAGTCACTTAAACTTTATTTCATGTGGTGATCAGTTTTCGATGCTCATAGAAAGCCATCAAAAATCTGGTACGCATAATTTTTGGGACTCGTGCCTGCCGCGATCTCCTTGGTTGTCAAGCTATCACCAGTAAGTGTTTGGGAATCTTAGATACCCAGCTTTTTAATTGGATCAAATCTCACCAATAAGTACTGCGAGATCTGGCACCATTGAATCCTACCAAAGAGTGTTTTAGGATTCAGTATCTTATCCCGCCAATAAGTGTTTTGGGGTTGGATATGGGAATCAACATCCTACCAATGAGTGTTTAAGGATAGTGATAGCCGCCTTTTAATTGGACCAAATCTCTCCAATAAGTGTCGCGAGATGTGGGACCATTGAATCGTACCAATGAGTGTTTTAGGATTCAGTATCTTATCCCGCCAATAAGTGTTTTGAGGTTGGATACGGGAATTGACATCCTACCAATGAGTGTTAAAGGATAGTGATACCCGCCTTTTAATTGGATCAAATCTCTCCAATGAGTGTTCCGAGATCTACCACCATTGAATCCTACCAATGAGTGTTTTAGGGTTCAGTATCTTATCCCGCCAGTGAGTGTTTCGGGGTTGGATATGGGAATTAACATCCTACCAATGAGTGTTTAAGGATAGTGATACCCGCCTTTTAATTGGACCAAATCTCACCAATAAGTATTGCGAGATCTGACACCATTGAATCCTACCAATGAGTGTTTTAGGATTCAGTATCTTATCCCGCCGATAAGTGTTTTGGGGTTGGATACGGGAATCAACATCCTACCAATGAGTGTTTAAGGATAGTGATACACGCCTTTTAATTGGACCAAATCTCACCAATAAGTGTTGCGAGATCTGGCACCATTGAATCCTACCAATGAGTGTTTTAGGATTCAATATCTTATCCTGCCAATAAGTGTTTTGGGGTTGGATATGGGAATCAACATCCTATCAATGAGTGTTTAAGGATAGTGATACCCGCCTTTTAATTGGACCAAATCTCACCAATAAGTGTTGCGAGATCTGGCACCATTGAATCCTACCAATGAGTGTTTTAGGATTCAGTGTCTTATCCCGCAAATAAGTGTTTTGAGGTTGGGTACGGGAATCGACATCCTACCAATGAGTGTTTAAGGATAGTGATACTCGCCTTTTAATTGGACTAAATCTCACCAATAAGTGTTGCGAGATCTGACACCAATGAATCCTACCAATGAGTGTTTTCAGATTCAGTATTTTATCCCGCCAATAAGTGTTTTGGGGTTGGATATGGGAATCAACATCCTGCCAATGAGTGTTTAAGGATAGTGATACCCGCCTTTTAATTGGACCAAATCTCACCAATAAGTGTTGCGAGATCTGGCACCATTGAATCCTACCAATGAGTGTTTTAGGATTCAATATCTTATCCTTCCAATAAGTGTTTTGGGGTTGGATACGGGAATCTGACACCCACAACTTTTTGGAGATTCTTGCCCGTCAAGATCTCCGTAATGATCAGTTTTCACCGTTGAGTGTTTCGAAAGCTGACACACATAAATTTTGGGGGCTCACGAGCCGCGCCGTAAGATTATATACTGCATCCAAAATTAAAATCGACATTATAAAGTCTAAAAAGTTGAAGTTGATTTTTTTTCTCTTTTTCCATGGAGTAGACTTGGCAATACCATTTCTCATTATTTTCTTATTTTGGGGTGCATAATCGGGTAGATTTTCTAAAGTGTCACCAATTAGTTTTTCTTCTCCCAAGACAAATAAGGGCATCCTTTTGTCTTTACTTGTTCCCTCCGTCAACGCCAAAAGCGTCCCTTTTGGAGGAAGGCAAGTAAAGAGGGGAATTTGTGGACACCCTATTTTCTCCGGCCCCGAAAAATGCAAATCAAATATAAAATAAAATAAAAAATAAATAAAATAAAATAATGCAAAAATATTATTTTTGTCAAAAAATAAGAAAAGATGAAAAGTGAGAGATGGTCTACTCTTAGATCTAATGGGCCAAGCCCAAAAGACTTTAGAGAACCCTAGCTTATAAAAGAGAGAAGCCTAGGTCAAATTGAAAAAGAAGTGAAAGGAAGAGAGGTGGCTAGGTTAAAGAGGGAGAGGATGCTAGGTCAAAGAGGAGTGGAGGAGATGAAAGTGGCAAGAGGCAAGAGGAGGAGAAGGAGTCAAGAATGCATGGAGATGGGAAGGGAAACCTAGAATGAAAGGTGGAAGAACCAATTGAGGGGGTACTCTTCACTTTAACACTTTTCATGAATTTTGAATTCTTTTAATGGAGTCAAATAATTTTTGTGAAAACCTCTGCTCGAATTGATTCTGAGTTCGAGCAGTGTGCCTTCAATTCAAGATTTTGATTTCAATTTAACTCCAAATGCAGTGATCTATTTTTTTTCTGAAACTAGACATCCATAGCTTTCTGATCATAGGTCTTTTGTCAAATTTCAT
This sequence comes from Senna tora, assembly GCA_014851425.1. Lineage (NCBI taxonomy): Eukaryota > Viridiplantae > Streptophyta > Magnoliopsida > Fabales > Fabaceae > Senna > Senna tora. The sequence continues at coordinate 21,378,929 of CM026271.1, forward strand.
TGGGTATTTTGCTCCCAGCAGTTTTTATAAAATCAAATTTTCAAAAGACGTTGCAGAGTGACGTCCTGAACGTTACTCTATTTCGTGAAATTATTTTTCCATCTACATAACTCCGTTTTAATTGATTTTTGTTCCTAAATCTTCTTCTTGGTCTCTGGAACAAAGGATAAAAATATCAAGACCACATTCATCCAGAATGATTTATGGCATATTTATTTATCCCAAAGTATCATTTCAAACAGCTTCTGGGTAACTGTGCTTTCAAAGATCATATCTTACAAATTACTATTGATTTTGAGGCAAGCTCAGCGGGCTGTGTAAGGGAGATCTAGATCTTTCTTACCCTAGGTTTTGACAATTTTCTATATTTCGGAAGTAGTCCAATTTGATTTCTTATTTAATGTCTAGAATCAGAAAAGCAAGTGTTGAAAAGTTTTTTTTGTTTTTCTTAAAGAAAAAAAATCCAAAAATATCATAGATGCTTTGTTTGTGTTTTTTAATCAACCTCTTTATTTATTTGTTCAACTGGTGTCACCAAGGAGCCTATGCTTCTATAGGAATGCTGGTTTACACGCTATCTGGACATGCCGTCTGATGAGCACCACACACCCACCTTGTTTGATTTGTTTTGTTAAATGCATGGTAGATAGATGCCGAGTGGCTCTTGCCTCTTTAGGCACATTGCACTAGGAGGCTATCTGAGTATTCACTTGATGAGCCTCCCCTCACTCACACACTTGTATGTCACAGGAACTACGTGAGCTTTAATCCCTCCTTGAGGGTACGTAGGCCCTAGACTTTTATCTTAGGTCAAGCCCTCCCTCTTTCTTTTCCTCATTTTCCCCCATAATTGTATATATTTTTAAGGCCAAATAATTTTGATATTAATTTTTAGGGTAACCGTCTTCGGACGGGGGAAGAAGGGTGCCTAACACCTTTCCTGCATCCCAATCAGACTCCCAAACCCAGCATTTTATGAAAATTCATTTTACCCCACTTTTGAACTTATTTTTCTTTTTCCAAATATTGATTGAAAATTTGGTGGCGACTCCCGTCGAAGGATCCGGTCTTCACATCGGTGAGTTCAAAAAGAGACATGTTACACAAATTCTGGATACACAAAAGCTAGACTTAGCCTTCCGAATACCATACACTTCCTCGTTAACTGAAATATCTCCGCCTCGGAGATCTCCTTCAACAAAGCTCCTAGCAACTCTAAGAGACCCTTGCTCTCTCCCAGTCCAAGGCAACCTCCAGCGAGTGGCTCACCCGCCCGGAGTACCTTACACACGTCCTAGCCGCACACGGCCTGTAATCAACTTGCCTAACGGCTCCTACGGACGTTAACACAACGAACTACATGGACTTTGATCCTTTCACAAGGGTACGCAAGCATCTAGGTTTCCACCTAAGGACAAGTCCCCCAAGGTGACGACCCCTTGCGGTCCTTATTTACAACATAAAATTGTCTGAACCAAAAACCACAGTTACAATATATATATATATATATAAGGGGAATAGAAAAGAAAGAAAAGCAATGAAAAAATGATGAATAAAAGAGTAGAAACCGAAAGCAATAAGGGTCTTAGGCAAGTTTCTTGGTGGTTGGAAGATGATTTTTTAGTTAGACTCTGTTGGAGCCCAAGTAATCATTTAATTAGAAGTCAATTCAAAATGTTTAGTTTTGCATACTTTCTTTCTTCATAAACACTTTTCACCATAAATATGCATCCATCATTACAAGCCATTAAGACCTCATGATTTGTTGAGCTATCACATTCTAAGCGGAGATTTAGATCTCTCTCAAGCCTATGGTAAAGTTCTAAGTAAGTGACATTAGAGGGTAAATGTCCAACACTAGTGAGTAGAGTGAAACACTTGAGTCATCGGTCATTTGCATGTTCTAGTTAATTGCTATGCATGGTTGTTTTGCTTTTGTTGCATGAACCAAGAACATGACCTCTTGCTTAATCGTTTTGCCTCTTGATTTGGTTGGTCATTCTGTAGTTTTTCCTGCAATTCCCTTGATTGCATTTTTGACTGATTGCGTTGCCCAGGAGTGCAAAGGTCCAAGTGTGGGGGAGTTGATAATATCAATATTTACCCTTGTATCTTTTGGCATTTGACAAGCTTTTGTTGAGTTTAAAGAGCCATTATGCATGGTTTAATGTTATTCAAGGGCACTTAAGGACTTAAATCACAATCTTGCTAATTCCATGGTTTTATTGAATAAATTGCGGAAATTCTCGAGTTTTATTAATTTGAGAACCTCGCAATTGTTTTTTTTATTGATTTGTAGGTTAACTAGGTTGAGGAATAGCAAGAATTCAAGTGCTAGAGGTAGGGAAAGAAGTTGGAAAGTGAAGTCGGTGCACGAATTGAGCTTAGAGGCAATTTTGGACCCATAATTCTATTCTACCCACTGCCAGCGGGTGCCTTACAAACTGCCAGCGGGTAGACTTCCTTTCAGAGGGTAGACTTCCTAGTGGGTACATCAGATATGCACAATTTTCTCGCGATTTTATGAGCTGGAATGAATTGTGGGCCCACTTTTTCAGCATTTTGCCACAAGGGGAGCATCTTAGGTCGAAGAGGAAGGAATATTCTGGATATTTGGAGGAACTTAACCTAATTTAGAGATTAACCCAATCATTCTATCACATCCAACACACATATCCTCTCAAGTCTCTCTCACGTTTCCTCTCCATTCTCAGCCACCATATCTACATTCTCTTCATCTTCTCCACTTTCTACACTCATCCACACCAACATCCAGCAATATTCTTCATCATCCATGGCTAAGCAAGGGTTGGAGGAGCTTGGTGAAACATCTCTCCCATCCATGAGTGGCTAGACATCTTGTGCTTTGGAGGAGGATGATTAAGGCTTGAGCTATGGCATCCAATAGGGAGTTTTTCTTGTTTTCCTTCTATTTACCTTCATGGATTCGGTTTTATCTAGTTCATTTTGATGAGTTTGTGATAATTTTTGGTTTCATGGTTATGGACCTCAATCTTTAGTGTAGATGGATGTTAGGAAATTAGTTGGATTAGTGTTTTGTAATTTATGATTCCATTGATGATTATGGTTACATTGAGTTGGTTTAATTTGATTGTAGTTATGATTATCTATGGAAGTACTCTAATGGCAGAGGACTTTGTTGAGTTGAATTATAATCCAATTTCATTTCTACATTTGCATTCATGTTAGTATTTAATTAGATTGTGTTAATTATCCGGTTGGCTAGTTGCATCATATAGTTAATCTGCTTAAGTTTAAATGTTTCATAACTACATTAGAAAATGGTTTTTCATTGATTAACTCCACACTTTTTGATAGCAAGGATAGCCCAAAGCATTCTCCAACAAATCATATTCATCTCATTTCATTCACCTTACTTTTACTTTGCTTTTAAAATATTGAAAATCCCAAAAAGAGTTAGTTCTAGTTTCATTTAGTTGCATTTAATTCCATTTAGTTTCATTGCACACCAAGTGTTTGATAAAATTCCTCAAAGACATCCCTTTTTGTGTTAATTTGTGCATAATTGTCTGAAGAATTCATAGGCTCCACGAGAGAGAATTAGGTTGTGCCACTATCTACACTTTCTAGTATTATTTTGATTGGTGTCGGCCTCGCGACAAGGCTGCGTCGCATCAGGATTAAATAAAATATGATTAAGTCACGCTAGGTGTTGAGTGTACTAATACATTCAAGAAAATTGAGCACTCATGAAAGGTATAGATTATTATACCAAATAAAATCGTCAAAATGCGAACCAAGACGTATTTGGTAAGTTGTATTAGGTCTCACTATGAGAAGTCATAAAGGATATATTATTACTTGTTGAAAAGTTAGAACTCATACGTAATACTTCTTTATGACAACTAATTACCTTAAGGCCTTAGAACTTGAGTTCTTCTATAAAAAAATAGATTGATAACCTTTTAGTAACTTAAGTTAAGTAGTTTATATTGAATATGAAAGGTTTACATTGTCATACAAATGAACTCTTTGGTGGTTCTGAATGTATATACATAGTTTCTCTTAGCTATACTCCTTATAATAATGACTACTAATTTAGTGATGGAGGTTGTTATTTAAATCTTGGTACACTGGAAATGTTGAATGTTTTCTTGAGCAATTTTGAAGGATGGAACCAACTCATGAGATCTAGAATATATAAGGTAAGTAGCTTAGAGGAAGGGAAGTTTAGGAATTTAGCAAGATACATCAAGTGTTACAAAGAAAAAATTATCTTGGTGTTATTGCTAGATGCTATATTGGACTAGTTAAGACAAGGTCAGAGAGAGTTTTGATTATCGTGTGGGATAACTTTGGATAAATTAAGTAAGTGAGTCTTAACATTTGAAGTGGTTGTTAGGATATTGAAGGAACAGAAGACAGTACTGTAAAGTCTATTCCCAAATATTAAACGATAAGAATAGTTTGTATTTTAATGGATAATGTCTCTAAGATACATATGTCAAGGAATTAGAGCTTTTAAAGGTTTGATGTTCCTAGGATTCCAATATATACTGTAGAAAATAAAGTTTATCTAAATATACAAGGTGAGCATTTACTCAAAGTATTCCTTGCCAACCAACAACCCATGCGGACAATACAAAATTTTAGGATATGTTGAGAGCATGCATTCTAGACTTTTGTGGGGATTGAAAAAAACTAAAAAAAATAAAAATGTTTCCAGCAGACCTTGTGCTCAACAATAGTTGTCGAGTTAGTAAACAGGTGACACCATTTGACGCCCTTTATGTAAAGTGTCAAATGTCTTCCATAAGCTAGCCCAAGGTGGGAAAGCTAAACTTTTGAGTGACTTAGTGCAAGATGCTTTAAAGGAAGTTAAGTTAATTCTTTGTTAGTAGCACCAAGTAACAAGAAGGGTAACGTTGATCATAGACACCATAATATAGAATCCACTGTGGGGAAATCATGTGTTCTAGAAGGTGTTACTTAGGTAAGGATTAGTTAAGTTTGGACGAAGAGGGAAATTAAGTATAAAACGGCTTAGTATTTGTGACAATAAAAAGAAATCAAAACATAGAATGAAACAGTAGGAAACAAAGAAAAGCAATTTTTTTTTATACATTTCACTACAAAGAAATTGCTAGGTTGGAGAGTTGGCCCGTTTCACCAACCAATACGTGAGTCGGGTTGGTGCATCACTGACCGGTTCTAAGATCGGCCCGCAACTGTCTCATTGTCATATTATAGCAAGGGTTTCAGAAGAAAGAGAAGATGAATTTCGAAAATCTAATGCAGATTTTGTAAATGAAACTCGAACTGTCGTGACCGTTCAAATGTGAGCGTTATCTTCACTCAAATTAATTATTTTTAAATATTTAACTAATCCGAGATATTTAATATATAATTAAATACTTAATTAATCCAAAATGTTTTATAATTAAAATAAAAATTAATTTTTACGGGCTACTTGAATAGTCAACGTGGGTCCGAATCGTGGGATGGGCCAGTTCAAACCCAAAAAAAATTGATGGGTGGTAAAAATTCGAACCCGTAAAAATGCGAGCCAATATGACTCCACCCATTTAAACCATGAGCTGCATGAGTTTGGAACGAGGTACCTCCGTTGCCGCCTCCCTTTTTATTCCACCATCATAGAATTAGATTATAGAATGAGACATTTTTCAGTCCAACTTCTCTTGTTTCTAAATTTCGATTCACGTAATTGTTTTATATTAAACTTAAACTAACATTACTCATAATATTTTCCTCTCCTCTTTCATACAATTAGCTTATAAAATTCAATTTAATTAAAAAACTAATATAAGATTCCTTGTAAGTAAACGACTTAGTATTTGTGACAATTAAAAAAAAAATCAAAACATGGAATGAAACAGTAGGAAACTAAGAAAAGCAATTTTTTGTTATACTTTTCATTACAAAGAAATTGCTAGGATGGAGAGTTGGCCCGTTTCACCCACCAAAACGTGAGTCCGGTTGGTGCATCAATGACCGGTTCTAAGATCAGCCCGCAACTGTCTCACTTTTTTCCGGCCCGTTGCAAGCCAACCCATATGTACTAGCCATGTTGACCATTGTTGCCGACTCTTGGGAAAAGATGGAGTGGATAAATACAGTCCCAATAAACTTAGTTTATTTAGCATGTGTATGCAACAATTCACATAATTTATTGGAAAAAAAAATGAGCAACGCTCTCCTTTAATTCGTAGTGTTGTCTTTACTAACTTGCCTAGCGGTTCATTTGCAAAATATTTACCACCTCTCACATCGCCACTTTTCCTTCTTCTAGTGTCTTGCTCTTTTACAAGAAACATTATTAGGACGTTCTCAATTAAAATTTACTCTAGTTTTGTCAATTAATTAATTTTAATTGTATTAAGGAGTGAAAGCAAGAAAACAAATTGACAAGTATTCATGTCGCTCCTCGACCAACCGATTTTTTTTTAAAAAATTTTAAATTCCCAAAACAAACTTTGCGATGAAAAAACTATTCTCGAAAACAATCACGAAACCACAATTTTAATATTCGCCCGAAATTTATTTGAAAGTTCTCCCAATAAACAATCTTTGTTATAGGTTTGTAGTCATGTTAAACAGAAAAAAAATGCAGAGAAAATAAAAATATAGGTGATTTTTCTTGTTACAACCAAATCTATGATTATATATACATATAGAAGTTTGTTCACAATTTTAGTGGCGAGAACCCATCATCCCACCATTATAAATAGTTTTCTTCTACAAATGCATTTTTATCAAATTTTTTTTTTGATAGTTCAACTCAAAAAGAGGCAGGAAGCACACAACACATAACAAGGGATCATATCAAAATGGAAATGAATTGGATAAGTGTCACAAATTTTTCTTTGTTCCTATTGCTAGCTTCTTACGCTGAAGCCCAACACATGATCTTCGACATAATAAAATATGGTGCATCACCTAATCGTGATATGACTCAGGTAAGAGCACATGGACATCAAATATGATCTGTGCTCCAACTATAATCTCTTCCTCGATTTTTTCAGTTGAAATGATTTTTCATAAATTTAACTTTCGTGGTTTGTTTGTTCTGAAGGCTTTGAAGAACGCTTGGAAAGATGCATGTGCATCGACGAATGCTGCCAAAATTTTGATTGCTACTGGTACATACAAATTAGGACAAGTGGATCTTAGAGGTCCTTGCAAGGCTCCTATTGAGGTTCAGGTTGACGGCATAATTCTAGCGCCAGCAGACCTAGACAAACACGATGGAAACACTCAATGGGTTAAATTTGGGTACATTAACTTCTTCACGTTATCTGGTGGTGGAACTTTTGATGGCCAAGGCCAAAGTACATGGAAACAAAATGATTGCGGAAGAAATAAGATCTGCAAGAAGCTTTCCATGGTAAAGAACACGTTCATTTACCATTATAGAGTTTCTTCCACAAATTTTCATTTGTAAAATGTTAACAACTGAGTTTTCCGTCTCTTTTTTCGAATTTAGAATTTTGGATTTGGCTTCCTCAACAATTCAATTGTCAGAGACATTACCTCAAAAGACAGAAAAAATTTCCATGTAAATATTCTGGGATGCAATAATGTTACATTTGCAAACTTTACCATCAATGCCCCAGCCACAAGCCCAAACACCGATGGAATTCACATTGGATGATCAAGTGAGATCAACATCATCGACTCCTTCATAAGCACCAGCGGTGATTGCATTTCTCTGGGCGATGGCAGTAGAAAAATAAATGTCTTAAGGGTTACTTGTGGATCAAGGCATAGAATCAGCGTTGGAAGTCTTGGAAAGTTTACATACGAAGAGCCTGTAGAAGGTTTTACAGTAAAGAATTGCACCTTCAGAAACACAGACAACGGAGTAAGGCTCAAGACATGGCCTGGTGCCCCAGGAACCACTACTGTGTCTGATTTGCATTATGAAGACATTATAATGGTTAATATGAGCAACCCGATACTTATAGAACAAGAATATTGCCCATATAATCAATGTCCGAAGGAGGTTAGTAGCATACACGAACCATATTTTAATTTATTTACGGTGTTTCCGTTGAAGTAATACAACTTTTTTGTTAGAAAAATCATTTTAATCGGTTTAATTGCTAAACAAAATTGATTTTCTATTCAACATTTAAAACTAGTTATCTTTTGTTTGAGTTTTATCCACGGTCCCTAGTGTCTAAGATTTGAAGCATTGTATTCATTGTCTTTTATGATTGCCCTCAATGAATATGCAGACTCCATCAAAAATAAAGATAAGTAAGGTCACATTCGAGAACATCAAGGCAACCTCCGCAACTCCAGATGGCGTTAAACTTATATGTAGTAGCGGTGTGCCTTGTGAGGACGCAAAGCTTAGTGGAATTGATCTCACATTCAACGGAGCTCCAACTACCGCTAAATGTGCTCATGTAAAGCCTGTAATTATTGGGAAAGCACCTAGTTGTGTAGTTTAGATTTTCTCAAGAGCTAGATTGGATCGTCATCTTCTTTCCATTTCTAGTGCATCTAAATTTTAGACAAGCCATCCCATGATTCTCAAGGGTGATGTCCTTGTCATAATTCATTGCTCGATAGATTACAATAACGTAACAAGGTCTTGTAAACAAATGTATATATATGTCAATCTTTTGATCTTACCCCTCCTCATTGTCATATTATAGCAAGGGTTTCAGAAGAAAGAGAAGATGAATTTCGAAAATCTAATGCGAATTTTGTAAATGAAATTCAAACTGTCGTGACCCTTCAAATGTGAGCGTTATCTTGACTCAAATTAATTATTTTTAATTATTTAACTAATCCGAGATATTTAATATATGATTAAATACATAATTAATCCAAAATGTTTTATAATTAAAATAAAAATTATTTTTTACGGGCTACTTGAACAGTCAACGTGGGTCCGAATCGTGGGATGGGCCGGTTCAAACCCAAAAAAATTGATGGGTGGCAAAAAATCGAACCCGTAACAATGCGAGCCAATATGACTCCACCCACTTAAACCTTGAGCTGCATGAGTTTGGAACGAGCAACCTCCGTAGCCGGCTTCCTTTTTTTTGTTAATGGATGTATTATTATTTTTTATTCCACCATCATAGAATTAGATTATTAAATGAGACATTTTTCAGTCCAACTTCTCTTGTTTCTTAATTTCGATTCACATAATTGATTTATATTAAACTTAAAATAACATTACTCATAATATTTTCCTCTCATCTTTCATACAATTAGCTTATAAAATTCAATTTAATTATAAAACTAATATAAGATTCCTTGTAAGTAAACAACTTAGTATTTGTGACAATTAAAAAAAATTAAAACATGGAATGAAACAGTAGGAAACAAAGAAAAGCAATTTTTTGTTATACTTTTCACTGCAAAGAAATTGCTAGGTTGGAGAGTTGGCCCGTTTCACCCACCAATACGTGAGTCGGGTTTGTGCATCATCGGCCCGCAACAGTCTCACTTTTTTCCGGCCAGTTGCAAGCCAACCCGTACGTACTTGCCGTGTTGACCATTGTTGCCGACTATTGGGAAAAGATGGAGTGGATAAATATAGTCCCAATAAACTTAGTTTATTTTGTAGGTGTATGCAACAATTCACATAATTTATTGGAAAAAAAACATTTGCAGCGCTCTCCTTTAATTCGTAGTGTTGTCTTTACTAACTTGCCTAACGATTCAATTGCAAAATATTTACCACCTCACATCGCCACTTTTTCCTTCTTCTAGTGTCTTGCTCTTTTACAAGAAACATTATTAGGACGTTCTCAATTAAATTTACTCTAGTTTTGTCAATTAATTAATTTTAATTGTATTAAGGAGTGAAAACAAGAAAACAAAAATGACAAGTATTCACGTCGCCCCTCGACCAACCGATTTTTTTTTTTTAATTTTAAATTCCCAAAACAAACTTTGCGATGAAAAAACTATTCTCAAAAACAATCACGAAACCAAAGTTTTAATATTTGCCCAAAATTTATTTGAAAGTTCACCCAATTAACAATAAATTTTGATAGTTCGAGTCAAAAAGAGGCAGGAAGCACACAGCACATAACAAGGGATCATATCAAAATGGAAATGAATTGGATAAGTATCACAAATTTTTCTTTGTTCCTATTGCTAGCTTCTTACGCTGAACCTCAACACGTGATCTTCGACATAAGAAAATATGGTGATGCGGAACCCCAGCCTATGGTCAAAACTAAAACGCCAACATGCGCTTTGAATGAAGCCAAAACCTTGGAATAAACACCCGCCCCACTGAACCCCTAAGAAACCCGTTATTAGAAACGCAGATAATAGAGCTAAAAGGAAGAGAATGAATAAACGCCACAAAGATAAACTAACCTTTGATAAGTAGATTCAATCTCTTGATGCAACAAGCAAAGAAATCCATCCTCACTTGCACACACACATAGAAGTTTTCATGAAGAAAACACACTCAATCAAATTTCATTCAACTTCCCTTAAAATATAAAATAAGGAGTATTTATACTCCAAGAAAAAAACCCTAAAAGAAACTAATGGGTCTTTCACTCTTTCAAACAACTCATACTTCAGCCCAAAATAAAGTAAACCCTATTGGACCTTTAAACATTAAGTCCAAACTAATTTAAATAAACATTTTAAGCCAAAAATATAATGATTTAGGCTTAAATAAGTTTCCACATGTATAGTACTTGGTCCAAGCTCTCCAAATTAATGTTTCCTAGCCCAATACATGTTGTTAAGCTCCATTTTCAGCCCACTTGGTGTAAATGATGTTGTCAACAACAATTAATGGCCTGATTGCTATTTAGTTTGTCCATGTCACTCCTATAAGCTCTTTCAAAGATTCCATGATTATTCTACCTCTACCATTGCCTCTTGTGCTCGTATGATTCCCTCTTTCCTCGAAATGATTTGTCATCAAATCTAAAACCATATGAGAAGAAGAAGAAGAATTAGAAACCTTGAAAATATGAAGCTTAATATACTCACCTTGAAGACTAATCTTGTAGGCATCACTTCTAGGTCTTTTTAGCACTTGAAAACAATCATCTTTTTCAGTATCAAGAATGTGGTTCCAATAGTTTGGAGATTTCTCCCTTTTTAATTGCTCCAAAACCCAATCAGTAGGTTCAAACACCACATATTTCCATCGCTGAATTTGTTGCCAATGAGGAAAGTAAAAAATTTCACCCTGCTTAAAAATAACATCAAAACCCATATCAAAAGCATCACATCCAATATCAATTGATTTAGAAACTTTAAGTAAACAAAGAGTATGTGCTGAACATATGTTTTCCTGTGAAGCATTAAAAAATCATTGTTTGACTATGTTCCCACATAATATCAAGCTCTACTTTGAATTTCTTTTGTTGCCAAAGATCATTTGTCTCTTTGAAATTAAATCTTTCTCCAAACACAAAATCAATGTGATTATTTTTCCCACCAGGAACTAAAGATGTTAAGTCTTTAGTTATTTCAACTGCAAACTCATCTTCATGTACCCGTGACAAAGAAAGAGCACTACACAAATATGGATCAGTATAAGCACAAATCAATGACTTTTCTTGATGTTGGATTACTGTAGGTGATTCTAAGTCTAAGTATGCTCTCTTAATAGCTTCCTTTTCATCAAAGAATCCTTCACTCTGTTTTTCACTCTCCATTGGGCCATTAATTTGTTTCTTTTCTTTATTAGCCTCTTTTCCCTCATTTGTTTCAATTTTCTCACTAACCAAATCTCCAACAATTAGAGATTCAACATATTCATTATGCTCACAAACCACAAAGTGAGATTTAACTTCTTTTTCAATTTTGTTAAAGTCCAACTTCTTTGAATAATCCTCTACAATAGATAACTTCTCAAAGCAAGAATAAGCAAATCTTTTTTTCATCACCCTTTTCATCTCATCCCATGTGGCAATAGGATCTTCAGCATATAGATTCCTTAACTTCTGTAATTCATCCCACCAAATCATTGCATAGTCAACAAATGCAAAATAAGCTAGTCTAACTTTCTTTTCTTTAGAGTAGTTATGACGTGCAAATATCTTTTCAACCTCTTTCTCCCACTTCAAATATTCAGCACCATCATTGATTCCTCTAAAAGTAGGAATTATCTTTTTAGTAGAGATCAAGCTTCTACTCCTCACGTCATGTCTTTTTTCCCTCATTTTCAAATTCTCATCTTTAAACATTTTGTCAAACAATATATTAAAATCACCAGCTCTATTTGCAATGCTTCTAGTATTTGCAAGACAATTTTGCTCCAATCTTTTCATTTGATATTCACTGTACTTAACTTTGGCTCCATCCTATCAAACATCTTCATCATAGCATTCATGGTATCAACAGTCGCTCCTTGTTCAAGTCCATCTCTTTCTTTGCTATTATTCATTTAGAAATCTGCAAGAAAATGCTAGCAAATAAAATAGCCTCACCAATTCACTCTCTCGTGCTTACACTCAAACAAAATGTGACACTCGTGTTTGCACTCAACTATGGCTTTTACACTCTTCTAGTCTCACCTTTATATGCCTTTTACCACTCAAGATTACCTTTGCAAGTTGGACTTCAGAACCAAATCCACTAAATTAAAGGGAAATTCACCCAAGTAGCAATTTATAAGAATACAAGGATAAGCCTAAACAAGAATGGAAAACAATCCAATTCTAGAGGCAAATTAAAGTGATCAACAAAAGAAACATAAATAACACACGAGTAAGGATGTATGTTATGTGAGAAATTCAAGCTAAGTAACAGAATGCAAATGCTACTTACTAATGTAATTAGAGCCAAATTGGGCTAAGAAAAAAAATGGAAACCAAGATTGAAAAAAAATGACAAGATAAAATAAAATCAATGAAGAATTGGTTTAACCCAAAGGGTAAGTCCAATTTTGAAAATAAAATAAAAATACAACCAAATCAGAATTAACCCCAAACTTAAAATTCAAGTAAGCACAATCAAATTTAAGAGCTAACTAAGCACCGCTAAGCTTAAGGATCGAGGTTTGACACAAAAGGCAAATTAAAGTTAATGAAATCTCCCATTGATCAGATTTGTTTCCTCCAATTTGTTGCATACACTTCGAATAATTGGAATCAAATTTGAATTCCAAATCATTCCACATTCTAAACTAATGTGCAGACTTTTTTTGCACTTTTTTTTGTTCTAAACAAGAGAAATTTTTTTTTTTTTTTTTTCTAGCAACAAACGTAAAATCTGGAGGAAAAAAAAGAGCAAAACTTGATATGTGAATTGTTTTTTATGCTTTTCTTTTTAGAATTGAGGAAACAATAAGAACGAAAAATCTAAGCAAAATTAAGAATGGAAATAAAAAGATAAAAAGGAATTTATCTAATGTCAAGCTCTGATGCCAAATGATGCGGAACCCCAGCCTATGATCGAGACTAAAACGCCAACACACGCTTTGAATCAAGCAAAACCTTGGAATAAATACCCGCCCTACTGAACCCCTAAGAAACTCGTTCTTAGAAACGCAGATAATAGAGCAAAAAGAAAGAGAATGAATAAACGCCACAAAGATAAACTGTCATGACCCCAAATCGGGAGTACGTGACCGGCACGGGATTAGACTTTTACCTCTAAACCCATAAGCCTTACCCTGTAAACATAACTATAACTATCCTGCTATACAATCATTATGTATATATCATAATAGTGGTCACACCTCACTGGTGGCCTAATTAACTTGTAATCCGCGGTTCGCTCAATACCGCTTCAGCTCAACCCAGTGTATAGATATATATATATCAACATTCATAAAATAAATACTCATATCATATTGACCGTACGTCTCAACACGTATGATCTATCCTATTCACATGCAGCAAGCACACATAATATATATATCCATATCATATTGACCGTACGCCTCAATGCGTACGATCTATCCTATTCGCATGCAGAAGTTTATATACTCATACGTATATCCTAGTTTATCCCCAAACTGGACCCTGTCTTTAGGTACATGTGAAGCCGACAAGTCTAGAGTAGGTACATACCGAAAGTTTTAAATATATATATACAACCCTTACAACTTATAATATGTACAACCGAAATAGGCAAAATAACAAAAAGTGTCCTCAACGGGCAAATCTTTTAGTCTTATAATATGCGCATGAAAATCAAGTTTATCAAATGTTATATTACGATCAGGCAATATTAATATAACATAAAATCATGGATAAACCTACAGATCATGCTCCTCTATCATACTTCTCATAAACAAACAATCATATTTAACATATCATCTGAAAATTGTAAATCACTCAACTGACCCTAGTACCAGGCTAGGGCAATGGCCTCAACGGGCAATTTCTTTTAAATCTTTAACTGACCCTAGTGCCAGGCTAGGGCAATGGCCTCAATGGCCAAATCTTGTAGTCTTTTACGGACCCTAGTACTAGGCTAGGGCAATGGCCTCACCGGGAAAATCTTTTAGTCTTTTACTGACCCTAGTGCCAGGCTAGGGCAATGGCCTCAATGGGAAAATCTTTTAGTCTTTTACTGACCCTAGTGCCAGGCTAGGGCAATGGCCTCAACGGGAAAATCTTTTAGTCTTTTACTGACCCTAGTGCCAGGCTAAGGCAATGGCCTCAACGGGAAAATGCTTTACTCTTTAACTGACCCTAGTGTCAGGCGAGGGCAATGGCCTCAACCGGCAAATGTTTTAACTTGTTTCTCTTCCCAAGCTTTCAGTTGGGATCCTGACTCTATCTACCCATTACTATCCTAAACTGACTTTACCTAGGTAGTCTGAACATTCCTACGACTCACTAATCAATTAAGAGATCGTGTTAATCCTCATATTGTCCCCAAACTCTTGGTTAGATCATAACCTAGCTCTAAGGTCTTCCCTAAGTTCAATTACCATAAAACGTCGACGTTTACTAAAAACTTCTATACGATTTCTTTAATGAGTTTCTAATTAATAGGGTAAACCAAACCTTGGACTCAATCAACAACTTACCCCCTTGCTAGTACTGTTCGGCGTATCTCATGTCATCACATGGATACCCTCCAGTACCTCTTTACCTGTAGTCAAACACACATATACAAATACTTTCATACATAACAATTTAGGAACAACAATAGCATGTTAACCACTAAATAATTCTTACAAATAGGCAAGTAGGCAAACCACATATCCACATCCTCAGTCAACCCTGTAGGGCAAGGATGGGAAACCCCTCACCTGGATGGCTTCCTTGCGCTTGTCCTGGAGTAACTCCCGCTCCGGACGATTCGTGGTTTCCTAACGAATGCATTCAAGTGGTTAACATCTCAAACTATATGCAATTCGTATGCTTACGAGATGCTCGTGCCTAAAAATGCATCTACACGTTGCCAAGAACCGAGTCCTTTGTCTTATCCGTCATCCCTCTCTTCTATGAGAGTCTTGAGTGCCTCGCACTTGGTTTCATACCACTATCGCTCTCCTTGAGTTGCTTTTGGGGCCTTGGATTTGAGTTACTAAACCTCAATGTGCTTCTAAGCTATCCTAGTTAAGGTTACCTAATGACGGTTTATAAGGAATTTAAAAATTCAAGAAGTTGGACTTAGCTTATTCTGTAAGTTTCTATTCTTAAGGAACAAGAAGACATTTGAAATGATTTTGATCCTTAAAAACATGGTTGGGCGTGTCCTAAGATGTTTAGGATTGAAAATAGGAGGTTCAGACACCCCGAATTGGCTTAAAAATGAATTTTGGGCATGCAGGGCAGAGACTGGGCGCTGCGGCGCCAAGCTGCTGCCCAACAGCTCTTTGTATACCCGAGAGCTGGCCCTGCAACGCCAATTTGGGCGCTGCATCGCCAGCTCGCAGCACAACAATTCGTTTGCTGTGCTGTGGGCTGGTTTGGGCCCTTTTCGGCCCCCTTCCGACCCCGGCTTCGACTTCACACCTCACGGGTTTTGTTCACCTACATTCCAATGACATAAATCTAACCCTAACTACTCAAATCCAAGCCCGATTCCAAATAAATCAATAAATCCCCAAATTGGGAATATTTAGAATTTTCAACCCCAAACCCTTTCAAATTCGAATTCGGCTAAACCCGAGGGTATAGCCTCGATTCTTACCCCAACTAAGTGTTCAAGAACACTTCCTAGGTCGCAATCTACCCTCGAAACAACCCAATCGAAGGAGGATCGAAGAAATCCCTAAAAATGAAGAAATTAGGGTTTTCGAATGAAATTGGGGTTACCAACCTTTGATTTGATTGGTGGAAGGTGTAGGAGACGTCGCACCCGAGCTCCGGTAACTTCTCCAGCGTCGGCTAGCTCTCCCCAATCACTTTTCCGGTGAACCCCAACCCTTCTTCTTCCTCACACCTCTCTCTCTCTCTCTCTCTCTTTCTTTCTTCTTCTTTCCTTCGTGCTCTCACTTTTTCTTCTTCTTTTTCTTTTATAAAATGTTGAATAAATGGGAGGAGTCAGTTACGGTGCTCCAAATAAATAATAATAATAAAAAACTGAAAATCAAATGCTTTCAATTTAGTCCCTCTTCTTCCAATTTCGGATTTTTATTCACTTAAATCCCCAAATTAAATCCCTCCTCTTTCCAATTAAATTTTATTTTCTCTTATGTCCCAAATTAAATACCCAAAAATATTTCCTACTCCCGTTTTTCCTATTTAATTCAGGTTTCCAATTTCTTAGGTCCTGAATTAAATCCAAAAATTTATTTTCTACTTCTTTTCTTTCCCTTTCATTTCATTTTAAACTTCGAAAAATTTCCCGGGTATTACATAAACTAACCTTTGATAAGTAGATTTAATCTCTTGATGCAACAAGCAAAGAAATCCATCCTCACTTGCACACACACATCGAAGTTTTCGTGAAGAAAACACACTCAATCAAAATTCATTCAACTTCTCCCTTACAATAGAAAATAAAGAGTATTTATACTCCAAGAGAAATAAAACCCTAATTCACTAATGGACTCTACTAACATAACATAAAATAAACCCTATTGGACCTTTAAACATCAAGTCAAAACTAATTAAAACATTAAATCCGAAATTATTGTTTTAAATCACTAATTGGCTTTAAATAATAAAACCTAAATATAATGATTTTCGCACAAATAATTAACCCAAATAAAAATAAGAATTTTAAGCCCAAAATATGATGATTTAGACTTAAATACGTCTCCACTTGTATAGTACTTGGTCCAAGCTCTCCAAATTGATGTTTCCAAGCCCAATATATGTTGTAAAGCCCATTTTCACCCCACTTGGTGTTAAGGACGTTTTCAACAACAATTGACAGCCCGCTTGCTTTTTGATTTGTCCAAATCTCTGCCATAAGCTCCTTCAGTGATCCCATGATTATTCTATACTCGTATCATATGGTGCATCACCTAATCACGATATGACTCATGTAAGAACACATGGACATCAAATATGAACTATGACCCAACTATAATCTCCTCCTGCATTTTTTCAGTTGAAATGATTTTTCATAAATTTAACTTTCGTGATTTGTTTGTTCTGAAGGCTTTGAAGAATGCTTGGAAAGACACATGTGCATCGATGAACGCTGCCAAACTTTTAATTCCTACCAGTACATACAAATTAGAACAAGTGGATCTTAGAGTTCCTTGCAAGGCTCCTACTGAGGTTCAGGCTGACGGCTTAATTCTAGCGCCAGCAAACCCAAAAAAAACTCGATGGAAACACTCAATGGGTTAAATTTGGGTATATTATCTTCTTCACGGTATCTGGTCGTTGAACGTTTGATGGCCAAGGCCAAACTGCATGGAAACAAAATGATTGCGGAAGAAATAAGAACTGCAAGAAACTTTCCATGGTAAAGAACACGTTCATTTACCATTAAAGAGTTTCTTCCACAAATTTTCATTTGTAAAATGCTAACAACTGAGTTTTCCTTCTCTTTTTTCGAATTTAGAATTTTGGATTTGGCTTCCTCAACAATTCAATTGTCAGAGACATTACCTCAAAAGATAGCAAAAATTTCCATGTAAATGTTCTGGGATGCAATAATGTTACATTTGCAAACTTTACCATCAATGCCCCAGACACAAGCCCAAACACTGATGGAATTCACATTGGAAGATCAAGTGAGATCAAGATCATCGACTCCTTCATAAGCACTGGAGACGATTGCATCTCTCTGGGTGATGGCAGTAGAAACATAAATGTCTTAAGGGTTACTTGTGGACCAGGGCATGGAATCAGCGTTGGATGTCTTGGAAAGTTTACATACGAAGAGCCCGTAGAAGTTTTTACAGTAAAGAATTGCACCTTTAGAAACAAGACAGCAGAGATAGGATCAAGACATGGCCTGGTGCCCCGGGAACAACTACTGTGTCTGATTTGTATTATGAAGACAATATAATGGTCAATGTGATTAACCCGATACTTATAGAACAAGATTATTGCACATATAATCAATGTTTGAAGGAGCTCAGTAGCATAAACGAACCATATTTTAATTTATTTACGATGTTTCCGTTGAAGTACTACAACTTTTGTAAGAAAAAAAGCATTTTAATCGTTTCAATTACTAAACAAAATTGATTTTCTAATCAACATTTAAAACTAATTATCTTTTGTTTGAGTTTTAACCATGGTCCCTAGTGTCTATGATTTGAAGCAGTGTATTCATTGTCATTTATGACTGCCCTCAATTAAAATGCAGACTCCACCAAAAATAAAGATAAGTAAGGTCACATTTGAGAACATCAAGAGAACCTCCGCAATTCCTGATGGCGTCAAACTTATCTGTAGTAGCGGTGTGACTTGTGAGGACGCAAAGCTTAGTGAAATTGATCTCACATTCAAGACCTACCTTGGGTCGTCATCTTCTTTCCATTTCTGCTGTATCCAAATTTTATACCTCCTTGCTTTTCAAAATTGTTCATTATATCGTTGAAATCACCAAGGAAAAACCATGGGGTATCATTACTAGGTCTCGGTGTTCTTACCAAATTTCAAACCTCTTCTTTTTGTCCATCCCTGGAAGGCCCATACACAAATGTAAAGTAGCAAATCCCATTAACAAGATCAGAATTACATCTAGCATGAATACCATTCCTACTAGAAGATATAAACTGCATATCAACTGAGTCATTCCACAATAATGCCAATCCCCCCAACTGGCTCCACATACATACTATTATTGAAATTTAATCCACTTTGCCTTACTTTCTCCATTTTCTTCTCCTTCGCTTTTGTCTCCATTAGGACGACAAAAGAGGGCTTGTATTTTCTACATATTCTCTTCAGCTCTTTCACTGTTAAGGCACCCCCAATACCTCCACAGTTCCACGAAACACCTATCATGGGCCTTTGGTGGTTGTTTTAGGACAGCCACCTGAGCCTACAGACCTACGCTCATTCACCATATCACTAACTTTCACTCCAGCTTTAAACTGAAATTCAGATTCCCCATCTCATTAATTCTCCAGCTCCCTTCCCTAATAGGAACTTTAACCAAATTAAACTCCATCACCTCCTTCCATTCAAATACAGTATTCCTTACTCTACACCTTTTCCTTCTTTTTATCATCTTTGCTTCCTTCATTAAAACTAGCCTGAGTAGTAACAAATTTCTCCAAACATATCCTTTTTCTGCCATTGAGTCCTCCTCCAATTCAGTAATTCTCTTGATAGACACTTTTTTCAAAGTACTCAACAACTTACTACTCTCCACCAATTTAACCACCCTACCATCATCCTCTAGTATGTCCTTTTCCGGAGGCATCTCAACTAAATACACTAGGGGTTTCACCAATATTATCTCATTTCCCTTCAATGCCTCCTCTGACATTTGACATTCACCTCCCCCTCACTCCCTTTCCTTCCCCCACTCCTGACTTTCTCATTATTGAGCTCTTTCATTACAACCTCCTTACTTCTGTGGACACCACATTTTGTCCGGCCCCAAAAGGTGCAATCAAAATAAGGAAAAAGAGAGAGAAAAGAAAAATATAGGGTTAAGGGAAAGAGGGTCGCCACCCATGACCTTGTGGGTTGCGACCCCAAGTATAAATTCATAGTGGGTCGCAACCCAAGGGTGCTGGGGTCGCAACCCCACTTGTCATTTATGACGAAATCGAATCAGATTTGAAATCAAGCATGGGTAGCGACCCTAGAGTGGGTGGTTCGTGGCCCCTTGTCATAAAAGACAAAATTTTCTATCCCAAAATAGAGCTTTTCCGGTCTACTATAAATTGGAAGCCTCATTTTGTTAAAAAGGACGGAGTTTTGGAGATTCTGAGAGGCTGCCAAATTATTGAGTGAACGAGACTTGGTAAGTGACCACACTTAGGAGCTTCTGCCATATCCACACATGACATAGCATAGGTGACCCTAGAGTGGGTGGGTCGCGACCCCCTGTCATAAATGGCCAAGCATGGCTTGCGACCCTAGAGTGGGTGGGTCGCGACCCCTTATCATAAATGGCCAGATTTTCTTTCCCGAAATAGAGCTTTTCCGGTCTCCTATAAATTGGAAGCCACATTTCGTTCAAAAGGACAGAGTTTTGGAGATTCCGAGAGGTTTCCAAATTATTGAGTGAACTAGACTTGGTAAGTGACCACACTTAGGAGCTTCTGCCATAACCATACATCACATAGCATAGGTGACCCTTCCCGGCGAGCTTGTTTCAGACTAATGGGATAAGAGCAGGGCCTCGTGACACTCCGTGGGTTGACTACGTTCCCCTCAAGATGTCAGACCTGAGACTTCGAGCCTGTCATGACCCCCCTATTGGACGTCCGTGACCGGCACGAGAAGTAGGATTTCTCCTATCCCGTAAGCCTCTAATCCCTGATTGACATTTTCACACGTTCATAACTACCCAATTCTAATACAAACAATATATAATATATTTGGTCATCCATTTCCGCTGACGTAACCAGTTTGCAATCCACGGCTCGCTCAACGCCGCTTCACTCTATATATATATACACACATATACATTCACACGTACAAATAGTATACGTATTGATCACGCGTTTCAGCGCAGGTGATCTATCCTATTCACATGCAGAAGTCCTGTATACAGTCATACATATATTCAATCACACGCTTGCATATAGTTTACATATTGATCACACGCCTCAATGCGTGTGATCTATCCTATTCACATGCGGAAACCATAATTTCATACAATCAGGTATTCAGCCGCACATACATATAATTTACAATTTGATCACACGCCTCAATGCGTGTGATCTATCCTATTCACATGCGGAAGTCATATATATATACACATGATATATATTATATTATAGCCTATATTCCCAACACCAAGACATGACTTTAACCTGTACGAAGCCGAAAATACTAGAGTTCGACATATATATACAACGGTTGTATATCTACAAAAGCTACATCCAAAAAGGAGTCATATATACATATACATCCTGATTTATTTACATAAACCAAAATACGCTACCCACGCGGACTATGCGTGCGGTCTTCAGAGTTGCCCGCCTCCTTGAGATGAAGTGGACGCGTTCTCGACGCCTGAACCACTTGTATCTGAAACATGTAAACAGTGGGAGAGTCGAATAGACTCAGTGAGAAGCTCCCCCATCCCTGGCGTAGCAGCGGGTACCACTACAACTGGGGAAACGGAGCAACCACAACCAAATACGCATGAAACAGATTTATATTGTGAACTTTAACATGATCAGGCAATCAATGTATCATATTCACAATTAAAATCCTAATTTATGCTCCTAACATATTTATTAATCTGGATGTAAACCAATCATAAACATACATCATATGGTTCCGTAGTTAACATATACTTATACACATAGGCATTCAATATCTGTCGCTCGCATTATGCTGAGAGAAATACTGGCCCGAAGGCAATCTCTTGTTCGAACCTAGTTGATCACACTAGGAACTTTCTGACACCAAGACACGCTTAGAGTAATAGCCGGCAACTTGTCTGACCCCGGTTAAACCAGGGTAATGGCCACTATGTGGCATACTTACTGATGACAAAATCCTGTCTGTCCGACCAGGATGACCGACTCGATCTACCCGGACTAACCTAAACAAGTTCAACTAACATGTTTAAACTTGAAAGACGCCCTATGAGAAGCTAGTTGAGTATTATACGACTTTATTAGTTAGACCTAGTTTCCCCCTTTTCAATTATGCAACACTCTCACTCACACGAAACCACCTAAGTTCAGTTTCCTCAATATACCATACGGTCAAGATCTGTACAACGATGATCAATTTAATTGGTTTTCTAATATTAATAAACCCTCACATATGAAATTCTGACTCAGTCTTACCCACGGTAACATATAAGGCTCGGTGGGCCACAATATCACATATTCACTTGAGAACATCATATAAGCACATAAACAGCTTGCACGTCTACTGTTTACCTGCTAATCATATACGCGTAACATATAGACATTCAGATAGACATAATTCATATAACACTTTGAACAAAATAGAGAAAATCACATTTCCACGTAGTCATCCAACCCTGTGGGGCAGGGATGGGAGAGCCCCTCACCTCGTTGGCCCTCCTGATCAGTCCTCGGAGTGCCTGGAGCTCCAATTACCCGGTGGTGCCATATACACATATATTTAAGAAATTTAGAAATGTGTAACTAAACATCTAACGTGCACGTGCCATGCTAATGCTCTTGTACCCTCTAGATATTTCCAAGAACTAACTATTTAGTTCGTTACGTCGTCTTATTTGCTCTTTTTGAAAGTCTATACTGTCTTACATCGACTTCCACACATTCGAGCCAATTAGAACCTCTAAATGCTTAGGTTAGAGATTCCCACTTGTCTAAATTTTAGTTCATGTGTTCATAAGGACTTCTAACTAATAAAGGGATAATTTCACGGCTCAAAGAGGCCTTAGCTCACTCATTCCACCGTCTCCCTTATTCGCCGAGTAAAAGCTTAATTACTACATCTTTAATTATATGTAAAAATATAATCGGGTATACAATAGAGCCTTGGAACCAATTTAGCGGGTCTTAGGTGTCCACCACGAACTAGACCGAGGTGTCCAACCCACAGCACAACTCCTTACTGTACGGTGGCTTAGTATTTCGCCTCTTTTTCACCGGATTGGGTTCCGGTTGAGACGGTAAATACTCGGGCTTTATTCCCTTGTCTATTTCCAGAATTTATAACACCTATACTACTCCAATCAAAGCCTATTCATGCATTGAACCAGAAAAATTCAATTTATAGCAATTTTCTAACTAATTTTTCATAATTTCTACAACCGGTCCATTCCTACGATTTCACTTCGATTATGAACCTCACTAAGCTTCCAATAACACCCACTAAGCTCAAACTTCACCCCGGAATGCCCCGATTTAAAGAAATTGAAGAATTCCTAAAATACCTAAAATTGGAGAAATTGTGGTTTTGGGAGTTTGGGGATTTCTTACTTGATTCAATCGGCTAGAAAGCTTGGTGGTGTAGAAGGAAGACTTCCGGTCACCGTGTCCAGCGTCGGAACACGTTTTCTGGTCGGTTCCCGTAGTTTCCTCTCCGTCTCGGGTCCGTTGGCACGCTGCTCTCGGTTCGTGCGTGGTCGTGTGCGTGAGTCTGCTTCTGTTCTATTTTTATTCTTTGTGTGTGTGTGTTGGCTAGTTGTGTCACGGGTATAAGCCCCGCAATTACTAAAATAAATAAAAATAAAAATAAGTGGTTAAATCCCTTTTTTCTTTCCCCCTTTTTGTTCTCCTTTTCATTTAAGTCCAAGAATTAATCTATTTTTCCCCATTTTTCTCTTCTTCTTCTTATTTCAACTTTTTAATTATTTAATTTAATTTAATTTTCTTTCAAAAAGAAAAATAAATTAGATAATAATAATAATTAAAGTTAAATATCTCGGATATTACAATCTTCCCCCCTTAAGAAATTCGGTCCCTGAATTTCAAACAAAATACTAACCTTAATCTTGAAACAGATCAGGATATGTCCTGCGCATTTCACCTTCGACCTCCCACGTAGCTTCTTCGGTCGAGTGATTTCTCCACAAACCTTTAACCAATGGAATCTCCTTTGTTCTGAGTTTCTTCAACTGCTGATCTAAGATTTCCACTGGCTCCTCTTCATATGTCGGATTTTTGGTTAGTTGCACGTCTTGCAATTGGATTACGTGCGAGGGATCGGGAAGATATTTTCGGAGCATCGATACACGAAAGTCAAGATGTACTCCCACCAATTCCATAGGCAATTCCAACCGATACGCCACATTCCTAATTCGTTCTAAGATTTCAAATGGTCCGATATACCGAGGACTTAACTTCCCTTTTTTACCGAACTGCATTATGCTTCTCATCGGTGATATCCTCAGAAATACCTGTTCACCAATAGCAAATTCGAGTTCTCTCCTTCGATTGTCTGCATAGGATTTCTGCCTACTCTGAGCCGTTAACAATCTTTCCCTAATGCACTTCACCTTCTGCAAGGTATCTTGTAACAATTCTGGGCCGATTAGGCTAGCTTCTCCGACCTCGAACCGCCCAATCGGGGATCTGCACCTACGACCGTACAGAGCCTCGAAAGGTGCCATTTGGATACTTGCTTGATAACTATTGTTATATGCAAACTCAGCCAAAGCTAAATACCTTTCCCAACTTCCGCCGAAATCCATAATACACGCCCGAAGCATGTCTTCAAGAATCTGAATGGTTCTTTCTGATTGCCCGTCAGCCTGTGGGTGGAACGCAGTACTTAAATCAACTCTCGTTCCCAACGCTTCCTGCAATGACTTCCAAAACCTGGAAGTGAACTGTGGCCCTCTATCAGATATTATGGACACTGGCACACCGTGCAATCTAATGATTTATGATAGATAAATCTGCGCATATTGACTCACTCCGTAAGTGGTCTTAACTGGCAGAAAGTGCGCAGACTTAGTCATGCGATCCACTATCACCCAAACCGAATCTAATCCATGTTGTGATCTTGGCAACCCTGTTACAAAATCCATTGTTATCCTCTCCTATTTCCACTCAGGTATTTCTATCTGTTGTAATGTTCTGGCGGGCTTATGGTGTTCAGCCTTGACTTGTTGACACACTAAACACCTGGCTACATAGTTTGCAATGTCTTTCTTCATGCCATTCCACCAATACAACTGTTTCAGATCGTGATACATTTTATTAGCTCCCGGATGGATTGTATAAGCTGTCCGGTGTGCTTCTTCAAGGAGTCTTTCCTTCAAGTTATCAACTATAGGGACACACAACCGTCCTTCCAACCGAAGTACTCTGAAATCATCAATAGAGAATCGGATGTCGTCCCCCTTCTCTTTAGTTACAGTATCCTTGATTTGCTTGAGGTCGGTATCTTCATCCTATCTAGCCTTCACCTCTTCTACCAGAGAGGACTTAGCTTGCAAATGAGCTAAAAGTGAGTTAGAACTCTCAATCTCAAACTGATTCCCCGTTTGTTCTAGCTCGTGCAACTCTCTGATCAACGGTCTTCTTCCTTCACTTATATGAGCAAGACTGCCCATGGATTTCCGGCTCAGAGCATCGGTTACCACATTAGCCTTTCCTGGATGATACAAGATCGTTCAGTCGTAGTCTTTCAACAACTCTAACCATCAACGTTGTCTCAAGTTAAAGTCTTTCTGCTCAAAAATGTATTTGAGGCTTTTGTGGTCTGTATAAATTTCACATGTCTCACCGTACAGGTAATGTCTCCATATTTTCAAAGCAAAATACTACAACAGCCATCTCGAGGTTGTGAGTCGGGTAATTCTTCTCATGTTTCCTCAGTTGTCGCGATGCATACGCAATCACCTTGCCGTGTTGCATCAAGACACACCCTAACTCGATCCTCGACGCATCACAGTATACCACATACCCTCATGTGCCTTCAGGTAATGCCAACACCGGAGCGGTACTGAGACTGTCTTTCAGCTTCTGAAAACTCTGCTCACACTTGTCATCCCATATGAACTTCACCCCCTTCTGAGTTAGCTTAGTCATAGGTGCAACAACCATAGAGAAATCCTGCACAAATTTTCTATAATATCCAGCCAAACCCAAGAAACTGCGAATTTCGGTAACTGAGGTAGGCTGGGACCAATTCTTCACCGCTTCTACCTTACTTGGATCAACGTGGATTCCCTCTGATGATACCACGTGACCCAAAATCGCAACTTTATCAAGCCAGAATTCACACTTAGAGAACTTGGCATATAGCTTCTCTTCTCTCAACTTCTACAAGGCTAATCTTAAGTCTTTAGGACTTCATATTTCAATATTGTATCCATGCTTCTTAAGAACTCGAGGTGAAAAACTTTAATTAAAAATCAGCTACATTACTACTAAATTGAATTTTGTGAACACCAATATCACTATGACATTTCTTTTATAGCTTTGATAATACCAATATTTACCCTTGTATCTTTTGGCATTTGACAAGCTTTTGTTGAGTTTAAAGAGTCTTTATGCATGATTTAATGTTATTCAAGGGCACTTAAGGACATAAATCACAATCTTGCTAATTCCATATTTTTATTGAATAAATTGTGATAATTCTCTAGTTTTATTAACTTGAGAGCCTCACAATTGTTTTGGTTGATTTGTAGGACAACTAGCTTGAGGAATAGCAAGGATCCAAGTGCTAGAGGTCGAGAAAGAAGTTGGAAAGCGAAGCCGGTACAAGATTTGAGGCTTAGAGGCATTTTTGGGCCTGTTCTACTGTTCCACCCGCTGCCAGCGGGTAGCCTTGCAAGCTGCCAGCGGGTGGACTTCAGTTTCAGAGGCAAAACGCGTATTTTAAGTAATCCACCCGCTGCCAGCGGGTACACCAGTTCTGCACGATTTTCTCGCGATTTTAAGAGCTGAAACGGATGGTGGGCCCACTTTCTCAGTGTTTTACCACAAGGGGAGCATACTAGGTCGGATGAGAGGGAATATTTTGATGTTTTAGAGGCCCTAAAACCTAATTTGGAGAGAACCCACGATTTTACACACATTCATCACCCAAGCTCTCATTCTCTCAAGTTCCTCTCACATTTCCAGCCACACTCTCTTCATCTTCTCCACTCTCCACACCCATTCAGACCAAATTCCAGCAACCTCCATCATCATCCATGGCTAAGCAAGGGTTGGAGGAGCTTGATGAAGCATTTTCTCCCATCCATGAGTGGCTAAACCTCTTGTGCTTTGGAGGAGGATGATTAGGGCTTGAGCTATGGCATCCAATAGGGAGTTTTTCTTGTTTTCCTACTACTTCTCTTTATGGATTCATGATTATCTTGTTGATATTGATGAGTTTGTATTGATTGTGGCTCCATGGTTGTGGAACTCAACTAGGTTGTAGTTGGACATTAGGAATTTATATAGACTTGTGATTTGTATTTTGATTCTCCCATTGTGGGTTTTGATTACATTGGATTTGGTTGAATCTTATTGTAATTTTTAATTCATTGTGGAAGTCACTCTAATGACAATGGTAATTGTTGAGTTGAATTCTAGTTTATGTTAAATTCCTCATTTGCTTCATTGATGGTATTTGATTAGGCTTGTTAATTGTCCGGTTGGTTAATTGCATCCTCTAATTAAATTACCTAGGTTTAGTGGTCACTAAACTACTTTAGGAAATGGCCTTTCATTGATTAACTCCATACTTTTTGATAGCAAGGATAGCCCAAAGCATTCTCCAACAAAGCATATTCATCTCATTTCCTTCACCTCAATTTACATTAGCTTTAAAAATATTGAAAATCCCAAAAAGTGTTAGTTCTAGTTTCATTTAGTTGCATTTAATTCCATTTAGTTTCATTGCACACCAAATGTTTGTTAAATTGCCTCAAAGACTTCCCTTTTTGTGTTAATTGAGCATATTTGTCCATAGAGTCCATAGGCTCCGCGAGAGAGATTCGACCTAGGTTGTGCCACTAGCTGCACTTTCTAGTTTTAATTTGATTGGTGCCGGCCTCGCGACAAGGCCGCGTTCATCAAGCTTGTCAATATCTTATGATGCATACTGCATTTTTCTCATACAATATTATTAGTTCTGCATTGGTTACCGGCAACCGACATGTTTCTTTAATATGAGGAATCATGGTTCTTAACCAAACACACATATAGATTGCTTCATGAATATCCAATATCTCTAAGTGATTTGATAATGTAGCTATAACAATTTTCTTCACTTACTATCAAAAAAAACTCCTCCATATGTAAATATCCAAATAATTGTGGCTTTCTTTCCTTTGAGAAGAGTGAATTGGGATGATATATTCTTTGAAGATATCGAAGTATTTGTTTCACACCATTCTGATATCCTTTGTTAGTGCAAAACTAAACTTTGCTAACAAATTTATGCAATAGATATGTCTGCCTTGGTACAAACTGTCCTTATTGTAGTAAGGTACGGTACTTCGGGACCAATAAACTGTTTATTATCTTCTCGTGGATGAAAATTGTATGTTTTAATTTTATATCAAGCGGACGAATGATCACACGGGAACTTAAAACTCCAAACAAAATCTTGACTCCCAAGGTTTTTCATTCCAAATCCATTTCTCAAGTATTGTGCAGGTTTTGAAATCTCTTCTGGAGTTCCTACAGTATTTATGTCCTCAACATAAACTGCAATAATAGAAAATCCAGAGTTTGCCTTCTTTAAAAAAATACAAGGACAAATAGGATCATTCTCATAACCTTTTAATAAACACTCACTGAGACGATTATACCACATTCATCTAGATTGTTTCAATCCATATAAGGATATTTGTAATTTGATGGAATATATATCTCGAGATTTTGATTTCTATGCTTCACGCATTTTAACTTCTTCAAGGATTTTTACGTCATTATCTAATGACTTATGTAACTACGGAATATTCCCCCTTGGGACACGTGGCACTAGGCTTCTAGAAGAGCTGCATGAGCCCAAGTTAGTGACACGTGGCACCACACATTCACCTCCTACGTGGACGGTACCCGCATTTCCCCTCTTAAGTCCCCGCACCAGGGATGTGGGAAGCCTTTGAGCATCGTGGGACGACCAACGTCGAGCAGGAACGTGGGTCGACCATGTCCCATACACTTTGTATAAAAAGGCCCTCACCCGAGGGACTCAAGGACATGAAGACAGATAGACTCTGAACACAGAGAAGCAAGACTTTGCCTTCCAAATACGATACTCCTCCAGGTCCACTTAGAGCTTGGTCCACCGTATCCCAAGCTCCCCCGTCAACCAGTGTATCTCCGCCTCGAAGATCTCCATCAGCAAAACTCCTAACAGCTTAGGGAGACCCTTGCTCTCTCCTAGTCTAAGGCAACCTCCAACGAGCGGCTCGCCCACCCGGAGTACCTTACACACGTCCTAGCCGCACACGACCATCTACAGGTAATCACCTTGCCTCACGGCTGCCACAGACGTTATCATAGCAAACTACGTGGACTTTGATCCCTTTCTAAGGGTACGTAGGAACCTAGGTTCTCACCTAAGGACAAGCCCCCCAAGGTTATGACCCCTTGCGGTCCTTATTCTTGACTTTCAATTGTTTGAACAAAAGATAACAGTTACAACTTATATAGTTACTACATGGATCAATCATATATCAAGTTTTTCAAAAGCTACCATCTCAATTCAATATGGAAATGTTCTATCCATAATTGGATAATAAATCTCATAATGATCTATGCCACGCCTTTGTGAAAAACTTTGTGTCACAACTCGTGCACAATGTGCATTTTTATTATAAATATATAGGTCAAAATCCCAATTTTGTCCTCTTTGTTTCACTCTTGTTTTATATTGGTCCTTTATGTTTCAAAAAGTTTAAATTGGTCCTTTATGTTTCACTCATGTTTCTAATTAGTCCTTCTGTCCATCTCCGTTAGTTTTTTCTGTCAAGTGATTATGTGGCAAGTTGACTCATCTATACACATAACATTTTTGTTGAGTCATGGATACACATCAGCATACCTCAGTTGTTCCTCTTCTTCTTCACTTCCGCTTCAACATCTTCTTCTTCTTCTTCCTCTTCATTCTAGACGAGAAAGACGCAAAGGAAGCGCATCTCTCCTAGAAGGCTGATACATCGGCATTTTGAAAAACCCATGACTCACTTTCGACCAGGATGAAGAATTGGGATTGGCCCTGATTTCTCTGGCTCACAATAATACTTCCCAAGAACTGGTTTTGCTTCTTTTTTTTTGCATTTTTTGGTTAAAAATAAAACAGAGATATCAAATATGAGATATATAGTACGACAAGGTGGATCTCACCCTCCTACGAATCCCTTGCGTCCGATCGCATTCCCCGAAGCTTTCTGTAGAATTCATGGATCGACTTTGCAAGAGCAAGTCGCGCGGATGATTTGATGGGTATTTCAGCCATCGATTCCAAACCCATCAATCTCACGACAATACCAAGAGGAGCAGTAGAAGAAGAAGGAGATGAAGTAGAAGCAGAGGAAGTAGCTTCAATTTTGTGCTTAGTCTTGATTTGATGATCGATTTCGTTAGCAGGTAGAGAATCGAGGTCTCTGATTTGATTGAAAGGGTGAGTGGGAAAGCAGAGGATTCGGTGGAGGATGCCGATGAGACAACCTGTAGTGGCTTTCTTGGAGGAGCACATGATTCGACGTCTTTCTCGTCCAAGATGAAGAAGAATAAGAAGGAGATGTTGAAGCGGAAGTGAAGAAGAAGAGGAACAGTTGAGGTATGTTGATGTGTACCCATGACTCAACAAAAATGCCATTTGTATAGATGAGTCAACTTGCCACATCATTACTTGACAGAAAAAACTAACAGAAATGGACGAAAGGACTAATTTGAAACATGAGTGAAACATAAAGGACCAATTTAAACTTTTTGAAAAATAAAGGACCAATATGAAACGTGAGTGAAACATAGAGGACCAAAATGAGTTTTTGACCTAAATATATATGTATATGTGTGTGTGTGTGTGTGGATGACTATATTTTCAACATTGGATTCTTCCTAAATCCTTCAAATGATCAATTGCATGTTGGGATTCTTAGTCTCATTTATAACCTCTCAATGAAAGCACCTTTAAGAGAATTTTGTAACCTTCCAATTAGTATGCTTAAAGGTATATTATTGTGTTCTTAATGTGAGCTTATGGATAGAGTCCTATAAATATGAAGCTATTGTAAACAAGAGAATAGATGAATGAATTTGGTGCATCTCTCTCTTATGTTCTTATTATTTCTCTAAGCTCTTTTTCTTATGTTCTTGTTGCTCCTAAATTCTTTGTTTTACAACACGTTATCAACACGAAGCTTTAGAATTTTGTGTCGAAAGGAGCTTAAACTTGTTTCCATCATATCATGGTAAGCAAGAATTCATTTTTTCTTCTCGTTATATAAGTTTTACCAAATCTCACAATGCATAAATTGGTTGCACCTAATATGTCAAAAACAAAATATTTGTCATGTTTTTTTTGTTTCATAATTTATTTGAGTGCAATATTGAATCTTTGAGATACTATCAAAGAACAAAATCATGCATCCCTAAAGTATTCATGCATCCCTGAAGGATGCGCAAAATGCAATGATTTTTATTCGTTATCATTTGCATGAAGAACTAGATATGAAAATAAGAACCAGTAGTTCTTTGGATTAGTTTAAAGAAAAGATATGAGTTCCAAAAATGATTAATGATTCATCTTAAAGTTCTTTCTAATTGGATGCACTTACATCTGCAATAGATTTTGTAAGTGAATATACGTCATCCTTGTTTAAAATTAGCTTTATAATTAAGTTATGAGGAAAGGAAATTACTAATGAATATATGTTTTGAATAAACATATTTTACTTTTCATGCTTCGAATGTGCTCCTGCAGTAACAATATCGAGAGTCTAGATTAATTTATCAATTATTATGCGCTAGTTTCTTGTTTGCTTGTGGAAGAGCAAAATAATGAGTTTTGAGCTTCTGATGAAGAATAACTAAAAACCTTGTCTAGTTGGATCAATTTCATTTCCTGAAGTGAATGTGGCTTTTTCTCGAGGTCATGGATGAGGTCGTGGTGCAAAATGAGACCATGAAAGAAAATATATTTTGGACTATTGAAAATAATTTTCCATCAAATTATGAAAATAAAAGGGCTACACTGAAGAACATGAACGAGACAAAAAATGACGATAAACTACTTCATTGAAAAAAAAAAACCTCAAAGAAATGAAAACATCATTTGCTACAAATGTAGCATATGTTATTGGTCTTACATTTTGTTATACTTTATTATGCTTCACTAAACATAAAGGAAATTGAAATAAAAGTAAATTTATCTAAGCTTGTAAATTCTTTGTAAATTCTACTATTTCTTATGGATCACAAATGAAAATTGATTGTGATGTTTCTAATTTTGTTTTCTTTTTGGAAGACTTATCATTTAATTAGTGACAAAAAATGACTACACTTACAAAATATTTTTAGTTCATATTTCATTTGAATTTGAAGTATAACTTGCTCCCTTAGTGTACTAAAATGACTTTAATTTTTCTTTGAGATTAGGAATTACATTCAATGTTATGAAGGATGACATATGTCTTGTGGAAAATAACACAATTCATACAATTCTCGTGACAAAATTAACATTAGCTAAAATTAATGTTAAGATATCTAGTTTTGGAAATATCATAAAAGACTCTGGAAGAGCTCATATTTCATTGTCAAATAGATAAATTTCTTATATTGATGGTACATTATATATTTCTTGTAGATCCAGAAGAAATCTACCAAATTTCAAAGAAATATATATTCACCGTAGTGGTTATCACATCGAACAAAAATGAGGGAGATATAGAATATCCATACATTACTTCTACTATATCAAGTCTGAAGCTTATATTAGAGAAACTCTTTACTTTTCTTTAAGGTTATATTTAACAAATATAAAATTTGGTGAATCAAATTTTATGCACCAAGGTGGTCAGACCCTAAGACTTTATGCTTTAACATGATTGTCTTGGTTATCCAAATTCACTTTTGATGCAACGTATCATACAAAATACATACGCACATCTATTCAAGGACCAGAAGATCCTAAAAGCATTTAATTTCTTTTGTGAATCATGTGCTTAATGTGAATTAATTATTAAATAATCTTTTTTTCTATATTACCCATCAAATCTCCTTATTTTCTACAATATATTCAAGATGCCTATAGTTATGTTCATCTATCATGGGGCTCATTTCAATATTTTTTTCATTTTAATTGATGCTCCTAATCGATGGTCATAAATTTGTTGACTTTTAACTTGTAATATAGCTTTTCTAAATTACTTGCTCAAATGATACAATTAAGGGCATATTTTCTTGATTAGATAAAAACATTTTATGACTATTGGATGCCAATAGGAATTATAGTTCAACTATTAGTACAATAGCTAATGAATTTGAAATACGCCAAAAGCGTGGTAGACTAATTGGTGTAAAAGATATCATTCCCAAAAGGAGAACAAGTAAAGAAGATGCTATTAAGGATATTTCAAATATAAATCAACAATCCCACATTTCTGAAAAAGTAACTCCTTAAGTAGTTACATCCTCAGAAGTGGATACAATACCCCAAAATTATGAGATCTCATTGAATTATAGAGAAATGTGAGAAATAAATGAAATTGTTGTTGATTATATTTTCATATGTAATTGCATCGGAGACTATTAATGACGAGGGACCTGATCCAAAAACTAAAAAATGATATCGATATCGAAATGATTGGCCAAAATAGAGAAAGACAATATAAGCCAAATTAGACTCGTTATCAAAACGAGAAGTTTCTGGATCAATTACCCAAACACCTGAGGATGTTAAACTTGTATGGTATGAATGAATTTAGTGCATCTCTCTTTTATGTTCTTATTATTTCTCTAAGCTCTTTGTCTTATGTTCTTGTTGCTCCTAAATTCTTTGTTTTACAACTGGTGGAGCGTTTTTCACCTCACCATTAAATTCTTTTTCTCCATATAAATGTATACTTGCTTTGCTCTGCCCCAGTAGCGTTTTCGACTTTGTTTCATATGTGCTAATATATACATATATATTACATGTTGATTTACTTAGAGCATTACTTTTATATATATATATATATATATATATATATATATATAATTATATATAAAACCAATCTTTAATTTATATTGATTATGTTAAGTATTTATATATCAAAGTTTATGATAAACAACTTTTATATTAAGTATTTACCTGTTTGAATTTTTATAAGTTGTAACTACAGAATATTCCTCCTTGAGACACGTGGCACTAGCCTTCCAGAACATTAGAAGGAACGCGAGTCAGTGACACGTGGCACCATTCTCCAGCCTCGTACGTAGGTTGTACCCATGTCTTCCCGCACATGCTCTCGTATTAGAGATGTGGGATACGCTCAACCATCGTGGGTCGACCAGTACAAGGAAGAACATACGTTGACCACGTTCCCCTTTACACTTAGTATAAATACCCTCACCCCGGTGACCTGACTAAGGCAAGCAAGACATGATACTCTAATAAGTACAACACACTATCACCTCCACATCCAAGCCTGATCAATCACCTCTCATGGTTAAGCAGACAGAGCTCATTTACCCCTCTGGATATCTCTATCCACAAGCTCCAAGCAACCCAGAGAGACCCTTGGTCTCTCCTTCCATTAAGGAAACCTTCAACTGGTGGCCTGCCCGCCTAGAGTACTCCACACACGTCCTAGCCGCACATGGCTTTCATAGGTAACGCTCCTGTATAACGGCTCCTATGGACGTATACTCTTCGAACTACGTGGACTTTGATCCCTACACAAGGGTACGTAGGCACCTAAGTCATCACCTAAGGACAAGTCCCCCAAGGTCACGAGCCCTTGCGGTCCTAATTTCTGATTTAGAATTTTCTGAACCAAAAATTATAGTTACATTGGCGCCCACCGCGATCCTTCTCAAACCACAATGCCTTGTGCATTCTGCCGATGAACGACATTTGTTTTTTTCAAGGAATAGGAGTATATACTTAACACTCAGAAACTCATGTATTAAATCCCTTTTCTTGCAAGAAAAGTTTACAGATGGCCGACTTGAGCACACCTGCCACCACGATCGACGCAAGCGCTCCGAGGCGCATCACTCAGAACATACAAGGAGTAGTTGACCTCGTCGTGGTAGAACCAGGGGCTTCAAACACCAACCAATTGCAGAACGTCACGGCAACCCAGGTAGCCATTGCAGAGAACACCACACAACCCTCAGCAATCAAGGAAGAGATATGCTCATGGCACCCTATGGCATGCCGCACAATCAATGACCTCTTGGTAGCAGCCAAGAACAAACCAACTCCACAAGGACCTCGCATGAAAGCGAAATAGCCCGGTTGAAAGCTGAGATAGCATTGTTGCACCAAACATAGGGAGGCTGCCCCCGAACAAGCATGGACGCTCAGATACCAATACAGGACGCACCAGCTCTGGCAGATCTGTTAGCACCAGAAATGGTCGGGGCCTTTAATGCCTTCAATACAGTTCGGAACCCTCCCAATGGAGTTCGATCGACTATCGCTCACCACACCAGCTCCACCACCCGCCATTCTACCAGGACCTACGATGGTCGCAAGACAAGCAGTTCGTCCGCCCGCAGAGTATCCGTGACCACCAATTCCAAATTACCCACCGGGATCCTATCTGCATATGCCATGGGCAGGGACCTACAACCCGTATGCTCCATACGGTATAGGCTCGACTTACTCAAGACAATACCATTGGGTCGGTTATGACTTCCAATGGAAAGGGAGGGACCCCTTCACCCAACAAGTCATGAACTAGCGTGTTCCCCTAGGCTTTAAAATGCCCTTACACATAGAACCTTATGGAGGAGAAATAGACCCGCGAGATCACCTCAACATTTTTAACTCAGCCATGTCTATACTCGGTATGTCGGAAGGTCAACAGTGCCGTGTCTTCTCTTCTACTCTGAAGGGAGTGGCCCTGAGATGGTTCTCACTACTGCCCACAAACTCTATTCATAGTTTCGAACAATTGGCCCAAAAATTCCTTACCCAGTTCGCCAGTAGTAAGGAATACCAGAAAAACGAAGACTCCTTCATTGGTTTTGACCAAGAAGAAGGAGAAATGCTGTAGGCCTTTCTTGGCACGATTTACAAAACTCACTTCAGGTCTGAGGTCTCCAAGACGCTGTCACCATCTTCGTCATAAAACAAGGCCTCTGATGCTCACAGTTTTACAGGGAATTGAACAGATGTTTAGTGTCTACCCTGCAAGAACTAATCCACAGGGCGAAATGGTTCATCCAAGAGGAGAATGCCTAAATAGCCAAAGATAAGATGAGGAAATTCTTGGTAAACAGGATCAACTTAGAGCGATCAGAGAAAAGGAAAGAAAAGCCAGCCACATAGAATCAGATTCCCAAAGAAAAGAACAGTAGGAAGCGCTTGCTCGACCCCCAGAGGACGGTTCACCAGCTATACTCCCCTCAACAAGTAACATGTTGGGGTTCTGGAAGAAATCTACCACTCAAATATGCTCATCTTCCCTCCGCAAATCAAACGACACAAAACAGGAAAACCTGTGGACAAGTCCATGTATTGCCAATTCCACAAGGTTTATGGGCACGAAACCAACGATTGCATACACCTAAAAGATCAAATTGAGGACTTGATTTGGAAAGGTCAATTGGGCAGATACATCAAGGACGAAGGTAGAACCAGCACAAATCGGTCGAGAGAAAACAATGACCAGACACCTCCCCTGCAAAAGGGGACCAACTCTCAACCGCAAAATAAGAAGAGGATGGAACGCTCCATACTCACCCTCGATTACGTCCCAAAACAAAGGAGGAGGGAAGAAGGACCCAAGAATGACCCAATCACCTTTGACCTCACCAACCTCCAGAGGCTGACTCACGATGACCCCATGGTCGTAACCGCGGTAATAGCAAATTACAAAGTGAGGCGTGTCCTCATAGACCAAGGATCCTTAGCCGATGTCCTTTACTTCGACACCTTCAAGAAGCTCAGGTTGAACAAGGAAAACGTAAAGCCCTTTCTCGACACACTCATTGGGTTCTCCGGCGCCCAAGTGCCCGTAGAGGGAATCATAGCTGCCCATGTATCCGTAGGCACCTAACCAAAGGTGGCAAGCCTCGACGTAGACTTCATCGTCGTTTCGGCACCTTTAGCATATAATGCCATCCTAGGGCGACATTCCCTAAACAAGCTAAGAGCCTTCGTGTCAACAGCACAACTCACACTGAAATTCCTGACACGTCATGGAATCGGCAAAATCACCGCGGACCAGAAACTAGCGCGAGCATGCTATGCAGGAAGCCTAACTAAGACCACCAAGGTCGTTCGCCTTGGTCCCAAAGAACCACGCGGAACCCTCAAAGGGCAAAGACTTAGGAGTAGAACTCAGAGTGTCCGCCCGCCCGGACAAAGCCTCCTCTTAAACTCTATGATGAACTTTGCGTCGCATACTCGAATTACCTTTTGGCTAGATATTATACATGTGTTCGTTTTCCACAAGTTAGGAATTACTATTTCTAGCCTGTCTAAGGCTTCTAGGATTTCGATCATAATCGTTTTGTTTACTATTAATCGAAACTTCCTTTCTCTTTGAAAAAGACATGAGCTATGCCAAAAACCAAAGCAAAATTTGCAAAGTCAGAACTCGCGACAAAGCCCTCTTATGGCAATACGGGTTCTGATCACCCCCGCAGATACTTGGAAAATATCAAGATCATGCGAAAGGTTCCCCCAGAAAGACGGTACCACTCGATTGAGTAAACCTCTTGGAATCTAATGGCTCCACATGGAGTTCTAAAAAGAATGTTCATACATAAACCATGCTAGCAGTCATCATGCAAAGCTGTCTTGATCACACGACACTTACGCAGAAAAACCTTTTCACCCAGAATTTAAAGGAAAAGCCTTTTTCACCCAGAGGTGAAAAGCCTTTTTACGTAGAAGTAAAAAGAAAGCGAAAAATTGAAAGACAAAAGTCGTTGCATTAATTGAATCATCTCATTAATGTACAATTGAAGAGCGGTCGCCTATTACACTAGGAAAAATGCAAAAAGAAGAAAAAGCCCTACAAATACAATCTACTCTTGGGCATCCCCAAGATTAGCATCAGTCGAAAGACGACCCCTAAGCTCACCATCAAAAAGCTCCAAAGCAGGATGTAAGGAGCTTACCCACTCAGCGGGAAACCTCTCCCCACGAAGACGCGTGACCTGCGCCACCGCTGGCAGCATCCCGTACTTCCTCTCTGCCAGCATCTTTGCTTGACGATCAGCAACGTCTCTGATCCTGCTCTCAGCATCCAGTCAGGCCGTTAAATTCTCATGGGCTAGAGCTTCGTCATTCCTCAAATCTTCAGGAAGAGCACGCAGCTCCTACAGACGCTTCTGCGCATCTTCCTGCCGAACACCTAGCTCCGCATGAGCCCTCCCCAAGTCCGACCGCAAAAATTTGACCTCGATGAGTTGATCGCCTTCAGCATGATGACGAGCAACCTCGCGAGTCAAGGACCGTACCTCACGATCTATGTCCTCGCACTCCTTCACCTTCCCCCACAAGTTTGCACGCACCTTCTTGAGTTGTTGCTGTGAATGCACCAAGGATTTGCTTCTCGCAACAAAGAGACCGACCGATCGATCTAGATCCTTCAAAATCTTGACTTGCGTGGAAGACAAGAAAGGTGTCACGACCACGAATCGGGAGTACGTGACCAGCACGCAAAATAGACTTTTACTTCTAAACCCATAAGCCTTACCCTGTAAACATAACTATAACTACCCTGCTATACAATCAATATATATCATAATAGTGGCCACACCTCACTGGTGGCCTAATTAACCTACAATCTGCGGTTCGCTCAATACCGCTTCAACTCAACTCGGTGTATAGATATATATCAGCACTGATAAAGTAAATATTCATATCATATTGATCGTACGTCTCAATACATACGATCTATCCTATTCACATGCAGCAAGCACACATAATATATATATCTATATCATATTGACCGTACGCCTCAATGCGTATGATCTATCCTATTGACATGCAGAAGTTTATATACTCATACATATATCCTAGTTTATCCCCAAACTGGACCTTGTCTTTAAGTACTTGTGAAACTGACAAGTCTAGAGTAGGTACATATCGAAAACTGTAAATATATATACACAACCCTTACAACTTATAATATGTACAACCAAAAGAGTCAAAATAACAAAAAGTGTCCATCCACGCAAACTAGTGCGTCAAGGATGGTCAGATGCCCGTATCACTGTCCGGACGTCGATGCCTGCTCGAAACCTGTAACTGAAACATTGAAGCAGAGGGAGTGAGTCAAACAGACTCAGTGAGAAGCTTCCCATCCTCTGCATAGCGGCGGGTACCACTACAGCAGGGGAAGGGAAACACCCACAATAACATGCACATGAAAGTCCAGTTTATCACATGTTATATTACGATCAGGCAATATTAATATAACATCAAATAAAAGATAAACCTACGGATCATGCTCCTCTGTTATGCTTCTCATAAACAAACAATCACATTTAACATATCATCTGAAAAACTACAAATCAGTCAACTGGTCCATGTATCACACAATTGACAACGGCTTCAACGGGGTGATCTTTCAATTTTTAACTGGCCCTAGTGCCAGGCTAGGGCAATGGTGTCAACAGGCAAATCTTTCACTTTTTTAACTGACCCTAATGCCAGGCAAGGGCAATGACCTCAACGGGCAAATCTTTCAGTTTTCAACTGACCTTAGTGCTAGGCTAGGGCAATGGCCTCAACGGGCAAATCTTTTAATCTTTAACTGACCCTAGTGCCATGCTAGGGCAATGGCCTCAACGGGCAAATCTTTTTAATATTTAATTGACCCTAGTGCCAGGCTAGGGCAATGGCCTCAACGGGCAAATCTTTTAAATATTTAGCTGATCCTAGTCCTAGGATAGGGCAATGGCCTCAACGGGAAAATCTTATTTGACATGTTTCTCTCCCCGAGCTTTCAGTTGGGATTCTAACTCTATCTGCCCATTACTATCCTCAACTGACTCTACCTACGTTGTGTGAACCTCCCTATGACTCATTAATCAATTTATGACATCTTTTTAATCCTTATTTCATACCCAAACCCTTGATTAAATCATAACCTAGCTCTAAGGTCTTGCCTAAGTTCGATTTCCATAAAACGTCGACGTTTACTAATAACTTCTATATGATTTTTTAATGAGTTTCAAATTAATAGGGTAAACCAAACCTTGGACTCAATCAAAAACTTACCCCCTTGCTTGTACTGTTCGGCGTATCTCATGTCATCACATGGATACCCTCTAGTACAT
The DNA here is from genome assembly GCA_014851425.1 of Senna tora. Taxonomy (NCBI): domain Eukaryota; kingdom Viridiplantae; phylum Streptophyta; class Magnoliopsida; order Fabales; family Fabaceae; genus Senna; species Senna tora. Next base: position 21,419,295 of record CM026271.1, read on the forward strand.
CTTTACCTGTAGTCAAACAGACATATACAAATACTTTCATATATAACAGTTTAGGAACAACATTAGCATGTTAAGCAGTAAATAATTTTTACAAATAGGCAAGTAGGCAAACCACATATCCACATCCTCAATCAACCCTATAGGGCATGGATGGGAAACCCCTCACCTGGACGGCTCCCTTGTGCTTGTCCTGGAGTAACTCCCGCTCCGGACGAGTCGTGGTTCCCTAAAAATTGCATTCACGTGGTTAACAATCTTAACTAAATGCAACTCATATGCGTATGGTATGCTCGTGCCTAAAAATGCACCTAGACGTCGCCAAGAACCGAGTTCTTGGTCTTATCCGTCTTCCCTCTCTTCCATGAGAATCTCAAGTGCTACACACTTGGTTTCGTATAATTATCGCTCACCTTGAATTGATTTTGGAGCCTTGGATTTTAGTTACTAAACCTCGATATGCTTATAAATTAACCTACTTAAGGTTTCCTAATAATTACGAAGGAAATAAGCTGCCATTTTAGAATTTAGACTTTATTGTTACGCAAGTTTACATCCATGAGAAACAAGAAGGTACCTAAAATAATTCTGGATCTTAATAGCATATTTAGAATTATTCTAGGGTGTTTAAGATTGAAAAGAAGAGGTTTGGAGCCCTCAACATCACCCTTAAAGTGTATTTGGACAATCCGAGCAGGGACCCGGCACGTTAACGTCAAGGTTCAACCTTAGTAACCTCGGGCCAGCTCTTCACGGGTTTTGTTTAGCTAATGTCTTAACAACATAATTTCAATAATATCAATCCAAACCTATTTACTAAAACTCAAGCTCAATTCCTAAGCTAACAATAATTTCTCCAATTTAGAAATAATTATAATTTCAACCCCAAATCCTTTCAAATTCGAATTCGACTAAACCCGAGGGTATAGTCTCTATTCTTACCCCAACTAAATGTTCAAGAACACTTCCTAGGTCTCAATCTACCCTCGAAACAATCCAATCGAAGGTGGATCGAAGAAATCCCTAAAAATGGAGAAATTGAGGGTTTCGAATGAAATTGGGGTTACCAACCTTTGATTCAATTGGTGGGAGGTGTAGGAGACGTCGTACTCGAGCTCCGGTGACTTTTTCCAGCGTCGACTAGCTCTCCCCGGTCACTTTTCCGGCGAACCCCAATTCTTCTTCTTCTCCTCCACGCCTCTTCTCCTTCTCTCTCTCTCTTGTTCTCCCTTTCTTTCTTGTTGGTTCGTTCCTCTCTTTCCTTTATTCCTTTTTTAATTCTTTCTCCTACCTACCACGGCACCCCCCTTTTAATTATAAAAAAAATAAATGAATAAATAACTAAATAATAAATATAATAATTTTATTAAAGAAGAGGTAAAAAAATATCCCCAATTAAATCCCAGCCCTTTCTAATTAAATTTTATTTTCTTTTATATCCCAAATTAAATACCCAAAAATATTTCCTACTCCCTTTTCTTCCTCTTCTTATTTTATTTGAAGCTTCGAAAAATTTCCCGGGTATTACAATCTTCCCCCTTAAGAAATTCGGTCCCCGAATTTCAACTAACATACTAACCTCAATCCTGAAATAGGTGAGGATATGTCCTGCGCATCTCCGCCTCGACTTCCCACGATGCTTCCTCAACCAAATGGTTTCGCCACAGGACTTTCACCAATGGTATCTCCTTTGACCTCAGTTTCTTCAACTGGCGATCTAGGATTTCCACTGGCATCTCCTCGTAAGTTAGACTTTCAGCTAGTTCTACTTCCTGGGGTTGGATTACCTGAGAGGGATCTGGCAGGTACTTGCGAAGCATAGACAGGTGAAACACCGGATTAACTCCTTCCAATTCCGCTGGAAATCCTTGATGGTATGCAACATTTCCCACGTGTTCTATGATCTCCAACGGTCCGATGTACCTTGGACTTAGCTTGCCTTTCTCGCCAAATCTCATCACGCCCCTCATTGGTGAAATTTTTAAGAAATCCTACTCACCCACAGCAAACTCTAACTCTCTTCTCCGGTTGTCAGTATACGACTTCTGCCTACTCTGAGCCGTGGCAAGCCTTTCTCTAATGGACTTTATCTTGTCCGAAGCATCCTGCACAAGTTTTGGACCAACCAACTTGGCCTCTCCGACCTCGAACCACCCAATCGGGGACCTGAACTTCCGACCGTACAAAGCCTTGAACGGTGCCATCTGAATACTAGATTGATAACTGTTGTTATAGGCAAACTCTGCTAACGGCAGGTATCTCTCCCACCCTCCGCCGAAATCCATAACACATGCCCTAAGCATGTCCTCTAAAATCTGAATGGTCCTCTCAGATTACCCGTCCGTCTGGGGATGAAACGCTTTACTCAGATCAACCCTCGTCTCCAACACCTTCTGCAATGCTCTCCAGAATCGAGAGGTAAACTGTGGCCCCTTGTCAGAGATAATCGACACTGGTACTCCATGCAACCTCACTATCTCTGATAGGTACAGCTGGGTGTATTGACCCACTCCGTAAGTGGTCTTAACTGGCAGGAAACGTGCGGACTTGGTCATCCGATCAACGATTACCCAAACTGAATCGAATCCCCTCTGTGATCGTGGCATTCCTGACACAAAATCCATCGTAATTCTCTCCCATTTCCATTCAGGAATTTCTATCTGTTGAATTGTTCCGGCGGGCTTTTGGTGTTCAGGCTTAACCTGCTGACACAATAAACATTTAGATACGTAGTCTGCCACATCTTTCTTCATACCATTCCACCAGTACAATTCTCTCAGATTCTAATACATTTTATCACTACCCGGATGGATTGTGTACGTTGTCTTGTGTGCCTTTTCAAGAATTGTTTCTTTCAAACCATCCACCATAGGTACACACAGTCGTCCCTCCAACCAGAGTATGCCATTGTCATCTATGGAGAATCGGACGTCGTCCTTCTCCCCCTTAACCACTATAACTGTAATCTGTTTGAGGTCGGCGTCTTGATCTTGCTTGGATTTAGCTTCTTCAATTAGAGCTGACTTAGCTTGGATGTGGGCTAGGAACAAGTTGGAATTCCCAATTTCCAACTGAGTTCCAGACTGTTCTTGGCCACAACGGTGGATATGATAAAATTACTTCTCCGAGGAGTTAACTATTTCCTTCTCTAGTGAGGCTTACCTTGCCTCAATCTACTTGTCTGACTAGCTACCTTCGTAGTGACTTCTTATATCCGTCTTGGAACACGCCAAGACACTAGCTATTTGCACAGCACACTAGGTTCTATTTCTTTAAACTCCCCTACATCAGAGTCCCCATATCTAAATATCCTCTACTACCAAGCAGCTACCCTTCTGTTGGTTTCCCCCGATGTATTCTTTGTAAATGACTCGTCCCGAAAAGTCCGTTTACATCTTACTACACCCTCTACTCTACGTCTAGACTTACCGCTTAAACGGCATGCACCCTACGTAGGTGTTTATACTTTGTGCCATTAGTGTACCCAACCCTTACGAGGTTGTTACACTCACCGCCGACCCGGTTTACCCTACTCGTGTCCTGACGAAGCTAAATGCCATGATACTTGCCCAACTATGTTTTACACTAGCCCAACTATCGTACATTTATGACTCGTGTTTCCCTTTCTCTTCCGGACTTCTACACTTACCCTTAGTGGTTTCCATAACCACTTCAGGTTACTCCCTGTCGACATCCCATGTCTGACTGACTTAGACTCCTCTCTAACTACTACTTGTAGTCATTTCTGTTTATAATGGAAACTCATCAGTCACCTCCTTACCATCATACTCATTACTCTGCCTCAGGCTCAGTTCAGTCTTCACACCTGAAGACCTCGCTTAACACGACTATGACTGTGGATCTATACCATCCTTAGGATAGTCCACTTAGAGTTGCTCATTTTATGCTAACTCTACTTGTTTGGTTTCCGTTGGCTTTTACCCTAACTTGGCCCATTCGGACTCCTCAACAAACATAGATCCTGTATTCCTACTTGGAATAATTGATCCGTTAACACCAGCATGAACCTTTCCAGACATGCTCTACTCCTCTTGACCAAACGGGATCCGCTCCCCCGGTTTGACTCTTTCCTTTCTTACGCTGTGGCATAAGTTCACGAACATATACCGCCTCTTGCAAGTGTGCTACCCATTGGGTTCCAATCGTCCCCAACAGTAGCGTACCTGTTTTATCGTTTGGCTCGTATCTCCCGATGCTTACCTGACTCCGTTCCCGTATTCACTCTCTTCTTTTCATTTCGTACCTACGTGGTACTCTTTCTTCGAGTATTTCTCAATACTTGTTATTCACTACATTCTCCTTCTCGATTAACCGTCCTTACGGTTAATTTTCCCTTTATGGCACCCACATGGCCACTTATACATTTGGTTTGTCCACTCATTCTCCACCCTTAAACGGGCTTCAAACTAATGGATTTACGGTTCACTAACCTGTGGACCTGTGGAACAAGCTTACCTAGCTATGTCCACTACAATCTGTATACTATACATGCACTTACGGTAGTAGTTGGTTCTCCACCTCCTACTTGACTCTTATCCTATGGGGTCCTATAGGATTCCGCTCTTCCCTTGTTATGGGACTACTTATCCCTGTCTACTTTCTCTTGCCTCAGGCCTCCACGAGTCCCTTTGGGGTTTATCTCTCACGTTATCTCGTTCGAGAGCTATCTACCACAATAGCACTCATTTTCTTATCTCTGGACGGTACCTAAAGGTCTACGCCCATTTCCATATCTAGACCTGCTTCGGTCTCATACTTTCGGGTCCATTATCACCCTATGGTCCCTTAATTGGTAACCCTTAGGTTTACCTGTATACTCCCTTGGCACTTTAGCACTCTCTAGTGCTTTTCGATGTCTACTTACTTTAATTACTCCATGCGAGTGATTTCTCATTTACGTCTACCATCCTTATACAGATTACCTGTAAAAGGACTATTTTTTGGTAGGGTATTGGTCACATGAGTTAGTTTTCTTAGGCACCCTGCAGGTTTTAAAAATGAACTCAAGTTTACTTCTTAGAAAATGACGCCTAAGGTTTTCGTAAATGGTTAGGGTTTAACCAATTAGAATGACACAGATTGAGAAAAAGTTTTCATGAAAATTTGCCTTCCAATGGTTATCCCTAGTATTTTCAAGAAAAGTTTAAGGGTCTTTCAAAATCTCTCATCCGGAAATACCAAAAAGATTTTTACAAAAAATTTCTCATGTGATCAATATCCTATTCTCTTTGCTCGTCCTTAAGCAACCCAAGAGAGTTTGGTTGGGCTTACTCCTTTCTTTTCCCCCTTGTTCGGTTAAGTAACTAGCAATTCACGGATCGAGCGCAGGATTGAACTAGGCACCTTCCCTGTGCCTTCCCATTTACCCCGTTTCCAGCTCGGCATATGGTCACGCTCTACGCGTTTACATATGCCTCTATTTCTTAACATCTATCTCTACAAAATACGGTTTGGCCACTTTGCCCTTCCATATACCGTATCCTGATTTTCTAGTCCATAGACTTCTACTTCTATACTGTGGCATACACCACCTCTTTTCTGTTTACTTTCTAGGAAGGACAACTCACTTCCTTTAGCCATAGCATACCGCACTGTTGTGACCCATTTGCGTGCTCATCTTCCTGTCGGTCTCATGCCTCATGGCCCTATTTACTCTTGTCTGTAAACTTTCTATTTCAACCGGCCCATGGGCTTACTTTCTTTTCTACACGCCAAGCATGTCTTTTCTTTCACTTTACAAACCATTCCTAGCCTAACTACCATTCACTGCATATTTCTATTCTACTTACATTCCATCCTATAATCAAACAACTTCTGCCTATACCATGGCACACAATGCGCCGCTAACAGAGCAAACGGATTGTTTCATTTAATACCTGCAAAAAAATCACGCATTGTAGCGCATTCCTGCCTACAATTGGACCAAATGTGTCTGTGTCTAGGTAGCATCGTCAATGGATGTCTCCTTTCCCTATTATGGCGTCCTAAGCTTCCCGGGGTCACTGCCACCCCAAATTCCGCCTTAGTGCTAATCGGCACTTGTGTATTGTACAAATGATATGCTTTGCATAGAATTTCACATATAAATTCTATGGCTAAAGCGATGACTCGAAAGAATTCATGACTCAACATCCTGGGTACTCCCACAAGTGTCTGTTTAATTCAACGTTGTGCCCAGGTTTCACAATGAAGATTAAATCGACACCCGGCTATATCAATGGCTTCACATGACTTAAAGAATAACCAAGCTCTGATACCAAGTTTGTCACGACCCCGAATCGGGAGTAAGTGACCGGCACGGGAATAGACTTTTACTTCTAAACCTGTAAGCCTTACCCTGTAAACATAACTATAACTACCCTGCAATACAATCAATATATATATATATATATATATATATATATATATATATATATATATATATATCATAATAGTGGCCACACCTCACTGGTGGCCTAATTAACTTACATTCTGCGATTCGCTCAATACTGCTTCAGCTCAACTCGGTGTATAGATATATATTAGCACTCATAAAGTAAATATTCATATCATATTGACCGTATGTCTCAATACGTATGATCTACCCTATTCACATGCAGCAAGCACACATAATATATATATCCATATCATATTGACCATACGCCTCAATGCGTACGATCTATCCTATTCACATGCAGAAGTTTATATACTCATACATATATCCTAGTTTATCCCCAAACTGGACCTTGTCTTTAAGTACATGTGAAGCCAAAAAGTCTAGAGTAGGTACATATCGAAAGCACTAAATATATATACACAACCCTTACAACTTATAATATGTACAACCAAAAGAGTCAAAATAACAAAAACTGTCCACCCACGCGAACTAGTGTGTAAAGAATGGTCTGACGTCCGTATCACTTTCCGGACGTCGATGCCTGCCCGATACCTGTAATTGAAACATTGAAGCAGAGGGAGTGAGTCAAACAGACTCAGTGAGAAGCTTCCCATCCTCGGCGTAGCGGCGGGTACCACTACAGTAGGGTAAAGGGAAACACCCACAATCACATGCGCATGAAAGTCCAGTTTATCACATGTTATATTATGATTAGGCAATATTAATATAACATCAAATCAAAGATAAACCTACGGATCATGCTCCTCTATTATGCTTCTCATAAACAAACAATCACAATTAACATATCATCTGAAAACTATAAATCACTCAAGTAGTCCATGTATCTCACAATGGACAATGGCCTCAGCGGGCAGATCTTTGAACTTTTAACTGACCCTAGTGCCAGGCTAGGGCAATTGCCTTAACGGACAAATCTTTCAATTTTTTAATTGACCCTAGTGCCAAGCTAGTGAAATTGCCTCAACTGGCAAATCTTTCAATTTTTAACTGACCCTAGTGCCAGGCTAGGGCAATGGGCCTCAATGGGCAAATATTTTCATCTTTAACTTACCCTAGTGCCAGGCTAGGGCAATGGCCTCAACGGGCAAATCTTAACTGACTTATTTCTCTCCCCGAGCTTTCAGCTGGGATTTTGACTCTATCTACCCATTACTATCCTAAACTAACTCTACCTAGGTTGTGTGAACCTCCCTATGACTCACTAATCAATTTATGACATCTTTTTAATCCTTATTTCATACCCAAACCCTTGATTAAATCATAACCTATATCTAAGGTCTTGCCTAAGTTCGATTTCTATAAAACGTGGACGTTTACTAACAACTTCTATACGATTTGTTTAATGAGTTTCGAATTAATAGGGTAAACCAAACCTTTGACTTAATCAACCGATAACCCCCTTGCTTGTACTGTTCGGCGTATCTCATGTCATCACATGGATACCCTCCAGTACCTCTTTACCTGTAGTCAAACACACATATACAAATACTTTCATATATAACAGTTTAGGAACAACAATAGCATGTTAACCACTAAATAATTTTTACAAATAGGCAAGTAGGCAAACCACATACCCACATCCTCAATCAACCCTATAGGGCAAGGATGAGAAACCCCCCCACTTGGACGGCTCCCTTGTGCTTGTCCTGGAGTAACTCCCGCTCCGGACGAGTCGTGGTTCCCTAACAATTGCATTCACGTGGTTAACAATCTTCACTATATGCAACTCATATGCGTATGGTATGCTCGTGCCTAAAAATGCACCTAGACGTCGCCAAGAACCGAGTTCTTGGTCTTATCCGTCTTCCCTCTCTTCCATGAGAGTTTCAAGTACTTGGTTTCGAATAATTATCGCTCACCTTGAATTGATTTTGGAGCCTTGGATTTGAGTTACTAAACCTCGATAGTCATCTAAATTATCCTACTTAAGGTTTCCTAATAATTACGAAGGAATTAAATTGCTATTTTAAAATTTGGACTTTATTGTTCCGCAAGTTTCCATCCTTGAGCAACAAGAAAGTACCTAAAATAATTCTTGATGCTTGATAGCATATTTAGAATTATTCTAGGGTGTTTAAGATTGAAAAGAAGAGGTTTGGAGCCCTCAACATCACCCTTAAAGTGTATTTGGGCAATCTGAGCAGGGACCCGACATGTTAACGTCAAGGTTCAACCTTAGTAACCTCGGCTCAGCTCTTCACGGGTCTTGTTCAGCTAATGTCTTAACAACATAAGTTGAATAATACAAATCCAAGGCTATTTACTCAAACCCAAGCTCAATTCCTAAGCTAACAATAATTTCTTCAATTTAGAAATAATTATAATTTCAACCCTCAATCCTTTCAAATTCGAATTCGACTAAACCCGAGGGTATAGTCTCGATTCTTACCCCAACTAAGTGTTCAAGAACACTTCCTAGGTCTCAATCTACCCTCGAAACAATCCAATCGAAGGTGGATCGAAGAAATCCCTAAAAATGGAGAAATTGAGGGTTTCGAATTAAATTGGGGTTACCAACCTTTGATTCGATTGGTGGGAGGTGTAGGAGACGTTGTACTCGAGCTCCGGTGACTTTTTCCAGCGTCAGCTAGCTCTCCCCGGTCACTTTTCCGGCGAACCCCTACTCTTCTACTTCTTCTCCTCCACGCCTCTTCTCCCTCTCTTTCTTCTTTCTCTCTCTTGTTCTCCCCTTTCTTTCTTGTTGGTCCATCCCTCTTCTTCCTTTATTCCCTTTTTAATTCTTTCTCCTATCTACCACGGCACCCCCCTTTTAATTATAAAAAAATAGATAAATAATTAAATAACTAAATAATAATAATAATTATTATTATTATATTAAAGAAGAGGTATAAAAATATCCCCAATTAAATCCGTCCTCTTTCCAATTGAATTTTATTTTCTTTTATATCCCAAATTAAATACCAAAAAATATTTCCTACTCCCTTTTGTTCCTCTTCTTATTTTATTTCAAGCTTCAAAAAATTTCCCGGGTATTACAAAAGAAAGAACGTTATAAAAAAAAGTGACATACTCACAATAATGGGACCTTCAAAGGTCAAAGACTTACCGCTTTCTTCTTCCACATGTTGCTGGCTTGATGTAAGTCAGCTAAAGACTTGACCGCACCCTGGAAAGCCCGTCGAGCAACTGCCAAAGGACTCGAGTCAATTGCCCTACCAGCCCTCTTCTCTAAATCCACAGGGAATTGCGTCCCCAGGTCTACTAGAGCAAAGGGGGGCAACTCCTCCCCCAACAAACCTTCCACGGATTGCGAAGGTTCCTCCGAACCAAAACCTCCTTCTGAAGCCAGATCTTCAGAAGCAATGACAGCCATTTAACTCACCATTGCATTCCCTCCAACAGTGAGGGATCTAGCTTTCTCAGTCATTGTCTCATCTGCTCTGGCTCCCCCAACTGGAGTCTCAGCCATTGTTTCATCTGCAATAGCCCTCTCCCTAGCTGAAACAGTAACAGCGGCCCGATCGACTGCTTGCTCTATGCGAGCTCTCTTGCCCGTAGGTTCCTCGGCATTCCCAGTAGAACCTGAGACCGCAGAATGAGAGTGGGATAGAACCACCTTCACAGGAGATTGACGAGTAGGTCCCGAAGGAAGAAAAGTACCCTTCAAGGAAGCAATCACTTGAGCCTCCACTGTGGTTGACTTCTAGTGAGAAACCTGAGACAAAGGTCGCGAGTCCACCCCAGTTGGCTTCTTGGACTCGCTTCCTTACCCTTAGGGTTTCCAACTTCTTTCTTTTTTTCTCTCCCCTTAGGGATTTTGCCATCTTTCTTTCCATCTTTGCTCCTTTCTTGCCCTTGAAGATTCTCTTGTCTTCAGACCCTATCAAAAGTAGATGAAGTATGCCTTCGAACAACTTTTCCGCTGCCCTCGATTGCTCTGGCATGGGCTCCGATAGCCTTTTCTTGACTGGGAGAAAGGTCTTTCCTTGGTTTTTCCCCTTATTCTGGCTGCTATCCCGAGTACGGCTTAGAGGAGAAGGAGAAGAGAAATATCCTCCATGTCAGTGAAGTTGAAAGGGTACAACCTATCATCGTTGCTGGCCATGGCATAATCTTAAAGAGGATGGAGGTATGAAGACAGAAAGACAAAGTAAAGCTTTGAGATATGAAAGATATGGAGGATGCGTTCAGAGAAAACAAAGTTAAACTAAAGAAGTTTTCAAGTGCAGGGTATTTATAAGGGTCCCAAAAGGCGTGACGATTCAAAAGTCGCAACCTCCCTTGAATCCCGCAATGGAAAATAATCATCCCATGTGCTCACCCGAAGTTGCAACCGATTGATTCAACCCGACACATGGAGGAAGGAAAGGCTCAGATTCAAAATCCCAAAACCGGTAGAGGAAAGACCTGGAAGCCCCCGGAAGCCCAAGAGCCTCTCAAAGGGCTCAAAGGGCCTTTACGGAAAATCCACAATTGGGACAAAATGATGGCACCCCTCGAAAATGCACAAGCATTAAATAGAGAAAAAGGCTAAGCAGAAGTTGCGAGTCACCCGAAGCAATAGCAACCAGTTAGGTCATGACACGTGGCATTAGTGACAGCCTAACTCTTCAAAAAGAAACTCAGAGAATGTGAAATCCTCTTTGCCCGTAAGCTCGACCAACTTGGACGACCTCATTCGGGCACGACGGAAGAACTTGCCCCCAAGAAACTTGGGAAAGACACTGCAAATGGTCAGTAAAACCCTTGACCTTTAAAATTGCTCCACATACCCCAGAGGGCAATCTCATAATTTTCTTTCTTCACAATGATGACGCCTCCTCAAAAAGACGCGTACTTTTCTACAGAGACGGCTCGAGAAACTTGCCGAGGAAGCCAAGTAGTCAAGCGCGCAGATTAGGACGTGTGGCACCCCTGACAGCCTATTCCTTCGAGAGTGATCCTCAAGAAAAAGCATGCCAAATCTTTCATCCGAACGTCTGACCAACTTAGTCCATCTAACAAACGGTCGAGCTCGTTTGGCCAATACCCTTGGCAGGAGACCTTTCCCTAAATAGCTTGTTAAAGAAACTTAAGTCCACGGGTGCCCAGCACCCATAGACATGGGGGACTTATGTAACTACAAAATCTTCCTCCTTAGGACACGTGGCACTAGCCTTCTAGAACGTTAGAAGAAACACGAGTCAATGACACGTGGCACCATTCTCCAGCCTAGTACGTGGCTTGTACCCATGTCTTCCCACACACGCTCTCATATTAGAGACGTGGGATACGCTCAAGCATCATGGGTTGACCCATTATGAACAAGAACGTGGGTCGACCACGTTCCCCTTTACACTTAGTATAAATACCCTCACCCGGGGGACCTGACTAAGTAAGTAAGACAGGATACTCTAAGTATAACTCACTATCACCTCCACATCCAAGCCTGATCAATCACCTTTCACGGTTAAGCAGTCAGAGCTTATTTACCCCTCTGGATAGAATTATCCAATGGATTATTGGGATGATTATACATTAGAGCATATGACCAAGGAAGCCATACTATTGCTCAGTCACCTGGCAGGCTTCGCTTACCATTGAGAAATGGAAGGGGTAGGCATTGTATTTTGATCGTTGCTTTATTCTCGTCTAGTGGCTTAATTTGAAAAAATTTTTCCAGGGAGTGGTAGAGAAGTTGCTCAATGAGAACACTCAGTTGCGCGACAGAATAGATCACCACTTAGATTTCTTGCATTTTGGCAACTACGGGATGCAGAATGGCAATGCGCAGTTGGAGGATTTAAGGGGCCTCACGGTTGCTCTAGAAATAAGGGCGAAACTTTATCCTTCATGAGAGAAGTTTGGGAATGAGTTTCGAGCTCGCTATCACCTTGATCCTCCTTTGTGGATAGAGGAATACATCAACCCAAATCCGTGTAGGGATGCTCAGGCGGAGGCGGCGGTCATCTTGCAATCTGGTGATTAGGTCGAAGAACAGCCAACTCCCCAAAATGCTTCCCATGGTGAAGATGCTTGAGAGTTTAATTTTTGTATTTGGAGGCGGTAGACCTCCTTTTTTATAAAACGGGGCGGTTGACCCCTCTTTTTGAAAGTAAATGAACAAGGAACTTGACTTAAATACGGTAGTTGATCAATCGCATTTTGTACCGGGTTTTTATTAATCGTAATGAGTACATAAAATTCCTTGACATAGCATAGCAAATTTTTCAATAGACTAAGACAAAGTGAAGAAATTTTTAAGACTACTAGCATTCCAAGTATTTGGTATATGCTCTCCCGAAAAGTGGGCTAATTTGTAAGCACCATGAGAGGCAATCCCAATAACTCTGTATGGGCCTTCCCAGTTTGGTGCAAGCTTCCCATGGAGGCGATCTTGCCTGTTGTTAAATGTTGTTCGCATGATTAGGTCACCTTTTTTGAACTCTCGGGGGTGTACTCTTCAGTTGTATTTTTGGGCGGCAAGCTGTTTGTATGCGGCAGTTTTGAGTGCTGCAGCTTCCCTGCATTCTTCGACTGCATCTAGACTGATGAGCAAGTTTTCTGGGTTTGTGTCGGATTAATTTAGTACTGGGTCTGAGGGTACTCCGATATCGGCTAGGATTATAGCTTCTTGACCATAGGTTAGAGCGAATGCTGTTTCCCCTGTCGCCAAGTGAACGGTTGTCCGATAGGACCATAGGACTGAGGGGAGTTCGTCTACCCAATCTTCCTTTGCTTCTGCCAATCATTTTTGTAGTCCCTCGAGTATGATTGTTTGCCCGCTCGGTCTGACCATTGGTCTCTGGATATTCAACTGAGGTCGTCTGATGGTTGATGTGCCATTGTTTAAAAATTCATTGAACTTTTTGCTGATAAACTGCCGACCATTTTCAGTGATCAAGACATGAGGAGGATTGAACCTGGATATGATACTTCGCCAGAGGAAGTTCTGGACATTTTGGGATCCCATGGTGTCAAGAGGTTTGGCTTCGATCCATTTTGTGAAATAATCGACCGCTACTATGAGGAATTTCCTTTATAGCATGCTTTATGGAAGGGGCCTAAGTATATCCATCCCCCAAGTGTCGAATGGCCAAGGGGATTCAATAGGCTTTAGCTCTTTGCGAGGCTGGTGTATGAAGCTGGCATGCCGTTGGCATTGATCATAATTTGTGACTAACTTCTCAGAGTCTGCTCTCATTGTCGACCAACAGAAATCCAAGCGGAGCACTTTTTTACGGAGGGTACCCGCATTTTGATGGGTTCCGCACACGCCATCGTGAATTTCTTGGAGGACGTAGTTGGCGTCTTCAGGTGAAATACGCCTAAGATGTGGGGAGGAGAACCCCTTTTTGTACAAATCTTCTCCTCAAACGAAATATCAAGCTCTGCTTGCCTTCTTATCTTCCTGGCTAGTTCATTTTCTTCGGGTAATGTACCCTCCAATAGCTATGCCTTTATTGGGGCCATCCACGAGGCGTCGATTGCTATTGAGAGCATGTTTGGAGTTATGTTGGGTGCTTACAATGCCATTCGCAGGACCATTTTGAGGCCTGACTGACTTGGCATGGCGGCTAGCTTGAAGAAGGCATCAGTCTGGGTATTTTGGCTTCATGGTATCCATGTGATCAAGACGGATTGGAACCTACTGATTTCTTATTTGGCGTGTTCCCTATATACTTGGTGATAGTAGCGTCTTTTACCTCGAATCCCTTTTAAGTTGTCCGACCACTTGTTGTGAATCGCTGAATAGCTTGACCCTTGAGGCGCCTAGGTCATGAGCTAGCGTTAGTCCGGCTATGAGTGCTTCATATTTAGCTTGATTGTTCGAGAATGGGAACATGAAGTGCAGGGCTTGTTTCGCCTTAATTCCGTCGGGGCTTTCAGCTACGTAGACTAGCCATGGGGATTTTTCTAGCTATGGCTTGCATGTCACGTTAGTCTTTGTTTCTGTTGCCAGGGCATCCCCCTCTTGGCATTCTGACAGAGTCATTTCGGCAATGAAGTCTGGAAGTACTTGGGATTTGATCGCCCGCTGAGGTTCATATTTGATGTCGAACTTGGAAAGTTCTATGGCCTAGTTTGTCATTCTCCCTGCTAGGTCTGGCTTCTGCAGTATTTTTCGCAGGGGCTGGTCGGTTCAAACCATGACCGTATGTTGTTGAGAAAAAGTCAGAACCTGCGTGCTGAGTGGACGAGGGTGAGTGCTATTTTCTCCACTCGCCGGTATCGTAGTTGTGGTCCTTGCAAGGCAGGGCTTGTGAAATATACTGGGTATTGTTCGGCTTCTTCTTCCCTTATCAGGGCTGAGCTTACTGCGTAGTTCTTGGTGGCCAAGTACAACACCAAGGTCTCCCCTTTTATGGTTTTTGCTAGTATCGGAGGCCTAGCCAAGTAAGTTTTGAGGTCTTCGAATAACTTGTCGCATTGTTTCGTCCCTTGGAATGGTGGTGCATCTTTCAGGAATTTGTAGAAAGGGAGGCATCAGTCAGCCATTCTTAATAATAATCTATTGAGGGCCGCCAGCCTTCTGTTGAGCCTCTGCACGTCCTAGATCGAACGACGGGGGTTCCATGTTTAGGAAGGCCGCGCATTTCTCCTGATTGGCTTAAATTCCTCTTTGAGTGATCATGAAGCCTGAGAATTTGCCTACTAATACTCCAAAAGTGCCCTTTATTAGGTTCAGCTTCATCTGGTGTTTTTGCAAGACCAAGAAGATCTCTTCTAGATGTTGCAGCTGCTACTCGAATTCTAGGGATTTTATCACCTGTCGTTGATGTAGACTTTGAGGTTCTGACCGATCTGCTTCTTGAAGACTATGTCCGTCATTCTCTGGTAGGTGGCACCCGCATTCTTCAATCCGAAGGACATGACTTTGTAACAGAAAACTCCCCCATCGGTGATTAAGGAAGTTTTCTCTTGATCTCTCGGGATCATCTGGATCTGGTTGTATCCTGAGAAGGCATCCAAGAAACTTAGTAAACGGTGTGTCGCGGTCCCATCTACCAGTTTGTCGATGTTAGGAAGTGGATATGCATCTTTTGGGCAGGCACATCTGCCATTTTCTTGATCTCTCGGGTTGGTGAAGTCCACGCAGATCTGCCATTTTCCGTTGGCCTTTTTTACCATGACCACATTAGATAGCCACTCTAGATACTACGATTCTCATATAAAATCGGCGCCTAGCAGCTTCCGTACATCTTCGTTGATTGCTTGCTGTCTTTCCTCGCCCAAGCGTCGCTTTTTCTGGATAACACCGGGACCGTCTTTTGTGTTGAGGGAATGACAGATGAGTGCTGGGTCAATAAATATACTAGCTGATCAATATATATATTCAATTTAGTGCACTTTAGTCAATGATAGATGTTCATATGAAAACCTTTATTTGTCTCCAAGTAATAGAACCATACCTGTGTAACAAGACTTATCCCATTATGGGTAAACTATGCAACTGACATCCCTTAGGGCGTCCCATGATGTGTGCATACACCGTCAGTCAAATAGGATCATCCACCATACCTCTGTACGTGAATCGCCTCCTATGTCGCATTGAACAAGGGTATACTAGGCGTGATTATATCCTAGGATTATAGAAACTGTAATACTTAGATAAGCTACCCCAACTAACCTCCATCACCAGTCGGGCTAACTAACCTAAGCATTAGTTTTCCAACACATACAGTAATTCCTAACTGACTGAATATCACTGCATGCAGGATATCATATAACCGTCCCATAAAAGTTACAAGATATCCATCCCAAAATTCTAGTCTAACGGTAGCATACAACTTCCTAACACCATTCTTTTCCACCAGGCAATACATATATATATATATATATATATATATCATAACAGGTAATTATATGGCTATCTATGCCCTTAGTAAGCCCCATATTTAATGTCAAATAAAAACAATAAACCTCATATGGCTATCTATGCCCTTAGTAAGCCCCATATTTCACAATTCGGGTAATTATAGACATTTTATCCCCTTAGTTTTTCTAAGTAAGATCCATAATTCCCTTCTTTGGACACTTTTCTAAGAGGTTCTTGTTTTCATTGCACTTATAAAGGGTTTTCCACTTATTACAACCACAAAGATATCCGCACTAAGAGATAAATTAGAAAGATCATATTTCACTTACTATAATAATTCACATACCTCTTCTATCAGCTACCAATACATTAAAAATCGTTATTATGGCTGTGAGCATTACAAATATACAAGGTAAGGACAACATACCATAAATCCATCAATAACCCAATTATGGGTCCTTACCAAACCAATCACAACATAATTAACGAACTTTTACTAGAAATAGTCAAGTGCTCTTTACAATAGTACAAATGCACAAAATAAATTCAGCAATCCCCATACCCATCATAAATTCAGTAAGTGTCTCCATAATAACAATTAAGAGTTAAAAGGACAGAACACAAGAATCACAATACACAACAAAGGACTTCTAACAACCCATAGACTAAATCATAATAATAATATAGAAACTAACAAAAACAGAATTAGTAAATACATAGCAAAATTAAAGATTTCAAACAAGCAAGATTAAAGACATATAACACTGAGATTGGGTCTTATAATGCCCATGGAGAGTTCTAAATTATGCTACCTTCTATCCAAGCGTCTCTAGAATTCCAAAAAATGGTGATGAGGATGATAACAATCCTTTTCTCTCTATTCCCGTTACTTCATGATTCAACTCCTCCGCCCTAAGACATCGTTCACGATCGTTCAACCATTGATGGCTATGGTGGCTCTCCCTTTCTCAATTCTCTTCTCTCGGTTCTCTCCCAAATCCCATCCTCCCCGTCTCCCTTTTATTCTCTCTCGGTTCCCTCTCTCTTGCATTCTAGGAAGGAAATTAAGGATTAAGTAAGTATTTTAATCTTATTCCTTATCCTAATGGAGAAGGCTAGTGGGTGAGGTGCGTGGCTAGAGGTGACCACAGTTGGAACATGTGGTGAGGAGTGTCTGGTGTGTGCTTAAGGTTTAGCCACATTGTGGAGAACCCTTTTATGGAGCTCACACATAAATAAAGAGGAGGAGAAATCTTATTTTCTATTTGCTTTTATTTTTTGTTTATTTATATTACATCAACATGTTTTGTTTTTGTTTTTATCTTTTATTGTATAAGACTCCTCATTAGGTACCAATGAAAAGTTCTTGGGAGGAGACCTCCTAGTGAGAGAAATTGGTAGAGAGAGAATATTAGTATATTATGTATTTTATGTCATCAATCAAACTTGATTATGCATATATATTTTATTTCATCAAACCTTCAAGCTGCTCTTTGTGGCTAAGAAAATAGATTCTAGTGTGAACATTATAATTAGTATATTATCAATATTCTCAAAATGATTGGATATATCCTACCATGGATATTGCTTTTCTCTGACTTAGATGCCACTGTATACATTGTTCAAAACATTTAAAATGAATAAGCATAAATATTCAATTTCTAATGTAAAAATATATAGAAAATGTATATTTTAATTCCCTAGTCTTTCCATAATTTCTTCTATTGAATACATATATATACAGAGCAATGCATTTTGTTCTCTAGTTAGATACGAATACCTTTGGTGTACCGTTGATTTGATAGTTTAACGATACATAGTGAATGCTTGAAATGGCTCTATCTCTATCATCATCATCTTCTTCCAAGACCATATTATCCTGATAAAGGTTAGGGCAAACAAAATTTTATAAGGGTGGAATGCTACAAGTTTGTGTCTTCAATACAAATAGGTTAGTGAACTATTTATAGATGAGAGGGAGGGTTTAAGATAGGAAAAACAATGGACGGAAATGAAAACTCAAAACCATGGCCCGACCTAGTTTTGAGTCTCAGAAAACTACCTTATCCTTTTTATTAATAAATGCTTTTTATGAAGAAAAATACTTGAAAATTTCTATGAAACAAATTAACGAAAGTAAACATTTTAGATGGCAAAATGTTTAATCAATTGAGTACATATTAAATTTATGTATAATTTATTTGTTGAACAACTGACGTTTATATTACATTTAATGTAAAGTACTTTGGTACTCCTAATGTTGGAGTCTTTGGTAAAATATATTCTTAATGTTTGATTGTGGTAATTATGCCCCGAACATTTCATTTCTTTTAAGCAATCTTACCCTTTTCACTAACACCATTAAAATAGATAACGGTTGTGACTTACGTGGCCTGACACCATTAGAAAGAAACTTCTTTCATTGTTGAGGATGCGTCAATTCACCAAGTTTCAAAGCAAAACGATGACTTAATTATCGCATGAAAAATATCATACTTAAATTAGGGAACTTGATGACAAGGATATAAAGAACTTGATCTAAAGATTTTTCTTTAGGATATCTCATAGGTTGCACGTGAAACAAACTCTTTAGAAGTTGTGAATATTATCCGTAATAGGGTTGTTACTTCTCACTTATTTGGGGTGTATTTGGTTACTGGGGTGGAAGATGTAATGGGAATGGTAATGAGAATGACAATGGAAATGGGAATGTTGGATGTAATGAAAATGTCATGTCAATGGTAATGGGGATGGTAATGAGAGTAAGGTTTCAGGGGATTGGGTTGCTAAGTGTATGAACCACTCCATAGCATTCCCTTCTAGTGTCATTCGGAATACTTTCCACTTGACATCCTCTACCTTAGTACCTATAGGCTTTAGTGCATTGCATGT
Source organism: Senna tora (assembly GCA_014851425.1). Taxonomy (NCBI): domain Eukaryota; kingdom Viridiplantae; phylum Streptophyta; class Magnoliopsida; order Fabales; family Fabaceae; genus Senna; species Senna tora. Next base: position 21,438,362 of record CM026271.1, read on the forward strand.
GTAGAATCTATAGGTGCATATAGGGAATATCACCTGCCAATCCATGAAATTTTGTCAAGGAGTTCAGCAATGGTCCCTTTAGTTCAAAATCATTGTCAAAGACCGGGACAAGGTTTTAAGATATGTCATTGGGGGAGTCGACTTTATTTAGGTCTTTAAGGGTGACCCTTTTGTCAAAAATTCCATCCCCATGATCACCCATGGTTATGGCGGGAATTTTCCCCTCTTTTCTCTCTCCTAAGTTTGGTTAAGATTTGCTCAATCTCTGAGTCCAAGGGAAACAAGTCTCCCTTAGATGGTTAGGTCATAAACTAGAGAAAGACCCGTTTATGTTGCCACACTCGCCGTGGCGAGTGCGGTGGCGAGCTTGGCAGCGAGTACAGGTACTCGCTGTAGCAGCAAGCACGGGGCGAGCAACAGCAAAAAAAAAATAAACAATTCGAAAAATGAGGAGGAAAGCGGGAAAACAAGAAGAAGATAAGAGATTGTAAAAAATACCTGTTTGTTGAAGACGTAACCAACCTTTAGATGAATCTATGATTCCCTGGCAACGGCGTCAATTTGATCGCTCACAAAATCGAATCACTCCGAATTGAGGTTCCAACCGGTCGTCATAGTTGTGATCAAATAAAAACCTTAGGTAGCACAGGGTGTAACCCAAGGGTCGAATCTCTCACGGAATCTTCGTATTAGCCCTACAATTAGTTAGAGTCTAAAGCCAGTAGGTATTTGCAGAATGAGTAAGGATGCGATGGGTATATATATAGAATGAAACAAGTTCCCAAGAATAATAGAACTTAACAATCACAGCCAATTTGAAGTTATTTGGGTTTAATCAATCATTCTTAAATTCATCATATTCATAAAAGTCATGCATTACGAAAGCCTATCTAATGACAATGTTATCCCCGACCGGTAACATTAATAACATGCATCAAGAGATTTTATGATATTATTAAACAAACAATTGCTCGACTGGGTCAATCAATTTAATATAATATTATCACAATTAGAAGATGAATACGATCAAGAACCCAATTAATAGATATATATTCGAATTCCAAGAAATATAATTCCAAGTACTCTACCACATAATCAATGATTACCGACCTGATATGAAGGATCTAACAGACTAAGTACACGCCCATTCATGGAAGAATCCAATAAACTAATGACATGTGATTAAGAAGAAAATTATAATCAATCAATCAAAAAGGATGAAATACAAAAGACGAATAAATTAACAAACCTTAATGAAGAGTCATCGGCTCATCCCTATACTAATTCTTCTTGGGTCGCTCATATTCTCTCTACACTCTAAACTATACTAATATGTGGGAATCACTGAATGAATTACAACTTGATGAAACGTCTATTTATAATGCTCCGGGAGTCCCAGTTTGATTCCATTGGTTGCTACAGCGAATGCTCTTTTCTTTTGATATGTTCTCCTCTTAGGCCTGGCTACGAGTTCTTGCTTTGGTTCTAGTTCCTGTACTTGCAATATATCTTCCCATTGATCCCTGTTAAGTCTGCAGCACTCAACAAAGCAAGACGAAAGGGACAAAAAATATGTATATTTGCTTTGCCATGACGGTAAATTGTTCATACTAATATTTATATATAGTTAAGATACAAGCTCATTGAGGAAGGCTCGAAGGAAAATGATCAAACTTTATGATAACCCTAGCCAGGGAGAATCTTCTGGTATGGCAAAAGAAAGATGAAGAAGAAAAAGAAGACAGCGGAGAAGAAGAAGATGATGAAATTCAGGTTGATCCAAAAGACATTGAATAGTGATGATACATAAATGAACTCAAGGATGCAAATAATGACATTATGACAGTCATTATGGACCATATGATCAACCATAATTAGTTGAGTTCTAATTAATTTGGCAATTAAAAACCCTTGCACTAGTATTTTTATTTTGGTTTGTTTAACTTAGACATTAATCATCTATATTTTAGATAATTATTTTCTTTGTGTGGTTTTGAGTTTCATCCTCCTCTTCCATGATATTGCTTTCCTGTGAACAAGAAATTAAACTGCATCATAGACTGTGTAATACCCGAGAAATTTTTTCGATGTTTAGAATAAAATAAAAAGGGAAACAAAAGAAGTAGAAAATAATTTTTAGGATTTAATTCAGGACCTAAGAAATTGGAATCCTGAATTAAATAGGGAAAGGGATTAAATTAAAAATACATATTAGTTATCATATATTTAATTATTAATTAATTTACATTTAATTATTTTTATTTATTTATTTATTATTTAATTATTATAAATATTTTATTTACTTTTAATTAATTGGAGGGGGGTAGATGCCGTGGTTTTAATAAGTGAGAAGGAAAGGAGAAGAATTAAGTAATAAAGGAAAGAAAGAAGGGAAAGAGAGAGAGAGAACCGAGAGGGAGAAAACGAGAAAGAGAAGGAAGAGAGAGAGAGTGTGACGGGTGAAGGAGGAAGAAGGGGAAGAGGGGGATTTCGCTGGAAAAGTGGCCGGAGGAAGCTAGCCGAAGCCGGAAAAAGTTACCGGAGCTCGGGTACGACGTCTCCCACACCTTCCACCGATCGAATCAAGGTTGGTAACCCCAATTTCATTCGAAACCCTCAATTTCTCCATTTTTAGGGATTTCTTCGATTCACCTTCGATTGAGTTGTTTCGAGGGTAGATTGAAACCTAGGATATGTTCTTGAACACTTAGTTGGGGTAGGAATCGAGATTATATTCTCGGATTTGCCCAAATTCGAATTTGGAAGGATTTGGGATTGGAATTATAATTATTCCTAATTTGGGGAAATTGTTGAAAATTAGGATTGAGCTTGGATTTGAGTAAATAGGCTTCGATTGGTATTATTGAAATTATATTGTTGAAATATTAGCTGAACAAGACCCGTGAAGAGCTGACCCGAGGTTACTAAGGTTGAACCTTGACGTTAACGTGCCGGGTCCCTGCTCGGTTTGCCCAAATACACTTTAAGGGTGATGTTGAGGGCTCCAAACCTCTTATTTTCAATCTTAAACACCCTAGAATAATTCTAAATATGCTATCAAGCATCCAGAATTATTTTAGGTACCTTCTTGTTTCTCAAGGATGGAAACTTGCGGAACAATAAAGTCTAAATTCTAAAATGGCAGCTTATTTCCTTTGTAATTATTAGGAAACCTTAAGTAGGATAATTTAAAAGTATATTGTGGTTTAGTAACTCGAATCCAAGGCTCCAAAACAAAATCAATTCAAGGTGAGTGATAATTGTACGAAACCAAGTGTGAAGCACTTAAGACTCTCATGGAAGAGAGGGAGGACGGATAAGACCAAGAACTCGGTTCTTGGGGACGTCTAGATGCATTTTTAGGCACAAGCATACCATACGCATATGAGTTGCATATAGTTAAGATTTTTAACCACGTGAATGCAATTATTATGAAACCGTGATTGGTCCGGAGCGGGAGTTACTCCAGGATAAGCACAAGGAAGCCGTCCAGGTGAGTGGTTTCCCATCCTTGCCCTATAGGGTTGATTGAGGATGTGGATATGTGGTTTGCCTACTTGCCTATTTGTAAGAATTATTTAGTGGTTAAAATGCTATTGTTGTTCCTAAATTGTAATATATGAAAGTACTTGTATATGTATGTTTGATTACAAGCAAAGAGGTACTGGAGGGTATCCATGTGATGACATGAGATACACCAAACAGTACAAGCAAATGGGTAAGTTATTGATTGAGTCCAAGGTTTGGTTTACCCTATTAATTAGAAACTCATTAAAGAAATCCTAAAGAATTTATTTGTAAACGTCGACGTTTTATGGTAAAAGAACTTAGGAAAGACCTTAGAGCTAGGTTATGATCTAATCAAGGGTTTGGGTATTAAAGAAGGAGTAAAAAGATCTCAAAAATTGATTAGTGAGTCATAGGGAGGTTCACACTACCTAGGTAAAGTCAGTTTAGGATAGTAATGGGTAGATAGAGTCAGAATCCTAGCTGAAAGCTCGGGAAGAGAAACAAGTCAGACAAAAGATTTGCCCGTTGAGGCCATTGCCCTAGCCTGGCACTAGGGTCAGTTAAAGATTAAAAGATTTGCCCGTTGAGGCCAATGTCCATTGTGAGATACATGGACCAGTTGAGTGAATTATAGCTTTCGAATGTTATGTTAAAAATGATTGCTTGTTTATGAGAAGCATGATAGAAGAGCATGATCTGTAGGTTTATCTTTGACTTTATGTTATATTAATGTTGCCTGATCGTAATATAACATTTGATAAACTGGATGTTCATGCGCATGTGATTGTGGGTGTTTCCCTTTCCCCAGCTGTAGTGGTACCCGCCACTACGCCGAGGATGGGAAGCTTCTCACTGAGTCTGTTTGACTCACTCCCTCTGCTTCAATGTTTCAGATACAGGTATCAGGAAGGCATCGACGTCCGCCAAGTGATACGGACATTAGACCATCCTTTACACACTAGTTCGCGTGGGTCGACACCTTTTGGTTATTTTGATTCTTTTGGATTGTACATATTATAAGTTGTAAGGGTTGTGTATAAATATTTACAGCTTTCGATATGTACCTACTCTAGACTTGTCGGCTTCACATGTAGTTAAAGACAGGGTCCAGTTTGGGGATAAAACTAGGATATATGTATGAGTATATAAACTGCTGCATGTGAATAGGATAGATCGTATGTATTGAGACGTACGATCAATATGATATGGATATATATTCCTGTGATTGCTGCATGTGAATAGGATAGATCGTACGTATTGAGACGTGCGGTCAATATGATATATATATATATATACTATGTGTGTTGAGATATATCTATATACTGGGCTGAAGCGGTATTGAGCGAACCGTGGATTCCAGGTTAATTAGGCCACTAGTGAGGTGTGGCCACTATTACGTTGTATATATTGATTGTATAGCAGGGTAGTTATAGTTATGTTTATAGGGTAAGGCTTACGAGTTTAGAGGTAAAAATCTATTCCCATGCCAGTCACGTACTCTCGATTTGGGGTCGTGACAGACTGTCCAAAGGAACCAAATGAATAAGCATTAATATAATATTAAATTTCTAATATAAAAATATAGAGAAAATGTGCTTTCTTCCCTACCCTTTCCTTTTTTCCTATTGAATATATATATAGGTATATATATAGACACATCATAATGAACTTTGTTCCCTAATTAGATGTGAATACCTTTGTTACACCGTTGATCTGATAGTTTAATAATATATTGTCAACCCTTGTAATGGAATCATTGTCATAATCTTCATCCTCCATGACCATTCTCTTCACAAAATTTAGAGCAAGCAAATATTTTTTAAAAAGGAATTAGGTAGCTATAAGCTAGGTTGGTGTCTTCAATAGCCATAGGTTAATAAGGTATTTATAGCTGAGAGAGGGAGTACATTTAGAATAGAAAAAGCAGTGGGCTTAAATAAAAACTCAAAACTAATTAAGTAATAAACAATATACATATTTAAATTTTATATACTTACTAAATATTGCAAAGTAAGTCAATCTCATCTATGTATTGGGATGATCTTCACTAGCTGAGAATGAATGTCCTGCTGATGACGATTGTCCATGTCACGACCCCATATCGGACGTCCGTGACCGACACGGGAGGTAGGATTTCTCCTATCCCGTAAGCCTCTAAACCATGATTAACATTTATACATGTTCATAACTACCCATTTCTAATACAAACAATATATAATATATACGGCCATCCATTTCCGGTGACCTAAGTAGCTCGCAATCCACGGTTCGCTCAACACCGCTTAAGTCTATATATATACATATATCTAATCACACATACGTATAGTTTACATACTGATCACACGCCTTAGTGCGTGCGATCTATCCTAATCACATGCAGAAGTCCTGTATCCATTCATACATATATTCAACCACACACATACATATAGTTTACATATTGATCACACGCCTCAATGCGTGCGATCTATCCTAGTCACATTCGGGAGTCATATTTCCATACGAACATATATTCAGCCACACATATATATAATTTACATATTGATCACATGCCTCAATGCGTGTGATCTATCCTAGTCACATGCGGGAGTCATATATATATATATATATATGATATATACAATATCATAGCCTAATTCCCAAACACCAAGACCTATCTTTAACCAGTATGAAGCTGACAATACTAGAGTTCGAGTATAACATATATATACACAGCAGTTGTATATGAACAAAAGCTATGCCCAAAAAGGATTTATATATGCAGTCCCGACACCTGAACATCCTGTACCTGAAACATGTAAACAGGGGGGGTGAGTCAAACAGACTCAGGGAGGAGCTCCCCCATCCCTCGCGTAGCAGCGGGTACCACTACGGCTGGGGAAAGCGAGCAAATCACAACCACAAGCGCATGAAACGGATTATATTGTGATTCTTTATATGATCAGTCAGTCAATAAATCATATTCACAACGATAATCCTAATTCATGCTTCTAACATACTCAGTGCATCGTACGTAAATCATCCACAATTATATATCATATATTTCCATAAGTAACACATCAAACATGTTCACATCCCTATGCTCATAGGCATTCAATTTCTGTCTCCTACTTTATGCTAAGAGAAGTACTGGCTCAAAGGCATTTTCGTAATTGAACCTAGTTGATCACACTAGGAACTTCCTGGCTCCAAGTCACACTTAGAGCAATAGCCGGCGACTTATCTGACCTGAGTTTAAACCAAGGTAATGACCACTATGTGGCATACTTACTGACAACATAATCCCGTCTATCCGACCAGGATGACCGACTCGATCTACCCGGACTATCCTAAATAAGCACAACTAAACTGTTTAAATCTTGAAAGAAACTCTAAGAACAACTACTTGATTATTATACTTATTTCTTAGTTAGGCCTAGTTTCTCCCTTTTTGATTATGCAACACTCTCATTCACGCTTGACAATCTATGTTCAGTTTCCTCAACATACCATACGATCAAGATCTTTACAGTGACGATCAATGTGATTCGTTTCTAATGTTACTGAACCCTCACATATGAAATTACGACTCAATCCTACCCACGGTAACATATAAAGGCCAGTGAACCACATTATCGCCTATACACTTGAGCCTAAACAAATAAGCACATATACAGTTCACATGTTCACTGTTTACTTATTAATCATACACACGTAATGCAAACTCATTCAGATAATTATATTTCATATAATAACTGCATAAAATAGAGCAAACCACATTTTCACGTAGTCATCCAACCCTGTGGGGCAGGGATGGGAGAGCCCCTCACCTCGCTGGCCCTCCTGATCAGTCCTCGGAGTACCTGAAGCTCCAATTACTCTGTGGTGCCCTATACACATGTATTTAAGCAATTAACAACATGTGACTAAGCAACTATCATGCTTGGGTTAGAGATTCTAATTTAGCTAGATTCCATTTCATGAATTCGTAAGAACTTCTAACTAATAAAAGAATATCTTTATGGCTCAAAAGAGTCATTAGCTCACTCATTCAACAATTTCCCCAATTTTCTGAGTAAAATTTTAATCACTACCTCTTTAATTATAAAAATAAATAATCGGGCGTAAGAGGAGTTTTGGAACCAATTTAATTGATCTTAGGTGTTCACCACTGGCTAGACCGAAGTGTTCAGCCCACAGCACAGCATCTAGTTATGCAAGCTGTGCTGTGACTTGGTAAAACTTCTCTTTTTCACCGGATTTGGTTCCGGTTGTTAAGGTAATTACTCGGACTTTATTCCCTTGTATATTTCCAGTAATTATAACACTTATACTACAATCCAAGCTTATTCATGCATCAAACCAGCAAATTCAAAATTTAGTATAATTTCTAACCCAATTTTCATAATTTCCCCAACCGGCCATATTCTACGGTTTGGCCTTGATTCTCAACCTCCCTATGCATTCAATAACATCTACTAAGCTTCAATTTATCCCCGAAATGTCCCAAATGGAGGTATTGAAGATTTCCTAAAATCCCTAAAATTGGAGAAATTGGGGTTTTGAGAGATTGGGGCCATTTACCTTGTTCCAATTGGATGGAAGGCTTGATAGAGGTTGTAGAAGGGTTTCGCTCACCGTCTCCGGCGTTGGAATGGCTTCACCGGCATGATTTCGGCCAAACCCCGTCGTGCCCTTGCTTCTTCTTCTTCTTCTTGGGTGCGTCTCGTCCGCTTCTCTCTCTCTCACGCTTCTGCTTTTTTTTTTCTTTCTTTCTGTTTTTGTTTCTAATGAGATGGGGAGGCACGGTTTTAGCCCCCGAAATAAAAAAATAGGCTGAAACATATTATTATTATTATTATTATTATTATTGTATTTAATCCCTTTTTCTCCCACCTTTTTAAATCTCCTCTTTCACTTAAGTCCTTTAAAAAAATATATTTTTCCTATTTTTCTCTTCTTCATTTTATTTTAACCCTTTAATCTAATTTATTTTTCTTTCTGAAAGAAAAATAAATTAATAATACTAATAATAATTAAAAAAGAAATCTTGGATAATACAATCTGCCCCCTTAAGAAATTCGGTCCCTGAATTTCAAACAATACACTAACCTTAGTCTTGAAACAGATGAGGATACGTCCTGCGCATTTCACCCTCGACCTCCCGTGTAGCTTCTTCGGTCGAGTGATTTCTCCACAAGACTTTAACCAATGGAATCTCCTTTGTTCTGAGTTTCTTCAACTGCCGATCTAAGATTTCCACTGGCTCCTCTTTGTATGTCAGGTTTTCGGTTAGTTGCACGTCTTGCGATTGGATCACGTGCGAGGGATCTGGAAGATATTTCCGAAGCATCGAAACATGAAAAACAGGATGTACCCCCTCCAATTCCGTAGGAATTTCCAACCGATACGCCACATTCCCAATTCGTTCTAGGACTTCAAACAGTCCGATATACCGAGGACTTAATTTCCCCTTTTTACCGAACCGCATTACGCCTCTCATCGGTGATACCCTCAAAACACCTGTTCACCAATGGCAAATTCGAGTTCTTTCCTTCGATTGTCTGCATAGGACTTCTGTCTACTCTGAGCTGTTAGCAATCTTTCTCTTAAGCACTTCACCTTTTGCAAGGCATCTTGTAACAATTCTGGGCCGATTAGGCTAGCTTCTCCGACCTCGAACCACCCAATCGGGGATCTGCACCTACGACCGTACAGAGCCTCGAAAGGTGCCATTTGGATACTCGCTTGATAATTGTTATTGTATGCAAACTCAGCCAAAGGTAAATAACTTTCCCAACTTCCGCCGAAATCCATAATACACACCCGAAGCATGTGTTGAAGAATCTGAATGGTTCTTTCCGATTGCCCGTCTATCTGTGGGTGGAACGGAGTACTCAAATCAACTCTCGTTCCCAACACTTCCTACAATGACTTCCAAAACCTGGAAGTGAACTATGGCCCTCTATCCGATATTATGGACACTGGCACACCATGCAATCTGACGATTTCTGATAGGTAAAGCTGCGCATATTGACTCACTCCGTAAGTGGTCTTAACTGGTAGGAAGTGTGCGGACTTAGTCATGCGATCCACTATCACCCAAACCGAATCGAATCCAGATTGTGATCTTGGCAACCCTGTTACAAAGTCCATTGTTATCCTCTCCCATTTCTACTCAGGTATTTCTATCTGTTGTAATGTTCCGGCGGGCTTCTGGTGTTCAGCCTTGACTTGCTGACACACTAAACACCTGGCAACATAGCTTGCAACATCCTTCTTCATGCCATTCCACCAATACAGCTGCTTCAGATTATGATACATTTTATTAGCTCCCGGATGGATTGTATAAGCTGTCTGGTGTGCTTCTTCAAGAATTCTTTCTTTCAAGTTATTAACCATAGGGACACACAACCGTCCCTCCAACCGAAGTACTCCGAAATCATCAATAGAGAATCGGATGTCGTCCCCCTTTACTTTAGTCACAGTATCCTTGATTTGCTTCAGGTCGGTATCTTCATCCTGTCTAGACTTCACCTGTTCTACCAGAGAGGACTTAGCTTGCAAATGAGCTAGGAGTGACTTAGAACTCCCAATCTCAAACTGATTTCCCGTTTGTTCTAGCTCGTGCAGTTTTCTAATCAACGGTCTTCTTTCTTCACTTATATAAGGAAGACTGCCCATGGATTTTCGGCTCAGAGCATTAGCTACCACATTAGCCTTTCCTGGATTGAATCAAGATCGTGCAATCGTAATCCTTAAACAACTCTAACCATCGACGTTGTCTTAAGTTCAAGTCTTTCTGCTCGAAAATGTATTTGAGATTCTTGTGGTCTCTATAAATTTCACATGTCTCACCATATAGGTAATGTCTGCATATTTTCAAAGCAAACACCACAGCGGCCATCTCGAGGTCGTGAGTTGGGTAATTCCTCTCGTGTTTCCTCAGTTGTCGCGATGCATACGTAATCACCTTGCCGTGTTGCATCAATACACACCCTAACCCGATCCTCGACGCATCACAGTATACCACATACCCTCCTGTGCCTTCAGGTAATGCCAACATCGGAGCAGTAGTGAGACTATCTTTCAGCTTCTGAAAACTCTGCTTACACTTGTCATCCCATATGAACTTCACTCCTTTCTGAGTTAACTTAGTCATAGATGCAGCAACTTTAGAGAAGTCCTGCACAAATCTTCTATAATATCCAGCCACGCCTAAGAAACTGCGAATTTTAGTAACTGAAGTAGGCTGGGACCAATTCTTCATTGCTTCTACCTTACATGGATCAACGTGGATTCCCTCTGATGATACCACATGACCCAAAAAGGCAACTTTGTCAAGCCAAAATTCACACTTGGAGAACTTGGCATACAATTTCTCCTCTCTCAACTTCTACAATGCTAATCTTAAGTGTTCTGCATGTTCTTCAAAATTTTTCGAGTAAACCAAGACGTGATCAATAAAGACAATGACAAATCGGTCCAAAAATGGTTCGAAAACCCTATTCATCTTGTCCTTGAATGTTGCAGGAGCATTAGTTAATCCGAAAGACATCACCAAGAACTCGTAATGTCCATATCGGGTCCGGAATGCGGTCTTTGGTATGTCTGATTCTCGAATCTTTAATTGATGATACCCCGATCGCAAATCAATCTTGGAAAACCACTTCGCACCCTGCAACTGATCAAATAGGTCATCTATCCTTGGCAGTGGGTATTGATTGTGGATTGTCACCTTGTTTAAATTTCGGTAATCGATACACAACCACAAAGATCTGTCCTTCTTCTTCACAAAAAGGACCAGTGCACCCCAAGGAGAAAAGCTGGGTCTTATAAAACCCTTATCAAGCAATTCCTGTAACTGCGTATGTAACTCCTTCAACTCTTTCGGAGCCATCCGGTAAGGTGGTGTGGAGATAGGCTGGGTGCCAGGTTGCAGCTCAATTTCAAATTCAATCTCACGATCGGGTGACAACCCCGGCAAATCTTCTAGAAATACATCCAAGAACTCTCGTACTACCGATACTTGAGTCGATGAAAGTACTGCTTTCGTGCTATCCTTGACCAAAGCCAAGTACCATTTACATCCCTTTACAAGTAAATTGGATGCCTTCAACGCCGAGATCAAGCTTAGATACAGTGCAGCTCCGTCACCCTGTACTACAAAAGGTTCCTCGTTTGGCATATTGAATTTTAAACACTTAGCCTTGCAATCCACAACCACATGGCAAGACGACAACCAATCCATTCCGAGGATTACATCAAGATCAACCATACACAACAACCGAAGGTCTACCACAGTCTCATGGCCATCGACCTCCACAATGCAAGACTCGTGCACATATTCTACATGTACCGATTCTCCCGTTGCAGTAGAGACCAGTACTGTTTCTTTCATTCTAGACGGACATTTCTTGAATTTAGAGGAAAATGCATGCGACACATAGGAATGAGTGGACCCGGAATAAAACAAAACTCGTGCTTCAAGAGAACAAACAATGAGGGTACCTATCACAACCGCATTTGATGCATGAGCGTCTTGCTTAGAAAGTGCAAATACTCGCGCTTGTCCTCCACCTACTGCCCCTGGCCCTCTGCCAATAGATTCTGCACCACGACCTCTAGCTGCACCTGTACTTGCTGTTTGTGGTGGTACAGTTCTTACTGGTGGGGCTGAAATAGGTGTACCCCTTGGCCTCGGATTACTTTTCACTCTTGTACCTTCCTTTCTCTTTGGACACTCCCCAGCCATAAGGCCCACCTGGCCGCAGCTGTAACACCCACCTGTCAATCTTCGGCACACTCCATAATGATATCTGCCGCAAGTCGCACACTGGGGCCTTGTCTTACTAGCATTTCCACCCCCCTTGCACTCTCTGTCCCCTTTAACATTACTCCTTATACCTGTTTCATTGGTGAAGGTTGAGGATTGTCCTCCTGCAGACCCTGAGTATCCTGCTCCTCCACCTGTTGTCTTCCTCTTCTTGCTTCCACCTCCTTGGTTATCACTGCCCGTAATCGACTTGACCTTGGGATCAATAGAAGTGACATACCTCTTCCTGGTTTCAATCATTCTGGCACAATCTGCTGCTTGAGGTAAAGTCTTAAATTGCCTTCTCTAGGGTAATAAAGCAGTAAATAACGGCTCCGTGAGATGGTGTATGAACCTCTTGATCCTCGCCTCTTCATCAGGAACCAAATCAGGTGAGAATTGAGCCAGTTCTGTAAAAAGTAATTCATACTCCGTCACGGTCATATTAGGCGTCATCCACAACTCCTCGAATTGTTGATGCTTTGCATCTTTGGTGCCTTCAGACAGAAATCGACCCAGGAATTCCCTCTGAAAATCTTCCTAGGTCATCGATGCCACCCTTCATGAATACCTAGTCTGTACGGACTCTATCCATACTCTAGCAGCTCCCCTCAATTGAAATGAGGCTAACTCCACCAATTCATGCCCTGAGCACCTCAGCATGTGCCCAATTCTGACAACATCTCTCACAAAGTATTGCGGATCCTCTTTCTCACTAGTTCCGCAGAAAGTGGGTGGATGGAGTTTCAGAAATTTCGAAATTGGCAGCTCTTTTGGTGCTACCCGCGGCTCACGAGGCACATCCTGCGGTTGTTGCCATTCTCTATCATCTTCCTCAACAACCTCCATCTCTTGATTGCTAGGAATTCTTTCTTCTTCCTCGTCGACTACTAACCGGCGTACTTCTCTCTGTATTTGCCTTGTCATCTCTTCTTTTAATTCCAGAAATCCTGCCGTAAGCATTTCCGCTACAGACGGTGCACCTGTTTCAACATGAGGTTCCGGTGACTGTCTTCTCTCTTCTCCTCTCACTTGTGGTCTACCTCGACCTCAAGCACGACCTCCTCGGGCTCTACCTTGGCCTCGGGTGGGCATTCCCTCCTCCCGAACTGACTCTTGATCAATTTTAGCAGAGTTCTTCCTCCTCCCCTAGCCTGTCTCGTAATCGGTGGCATCCCTAAACTGCGCAAGGACCACACATAATAAGTACACGTATATCGATGATATTTCATATAAAAGTGAGTAGAAAGAAAAGGCTGACAGAATTTCCTGGGTACTTCCACAAGTGCCTTTTTACTCCCACGTTGTGCCCGAGATCACAACGAGGCGTAACCGACAATCGGTCATGCCTATGGCTTCATACAGTTTAAAGTAACCTACCTCTGATACCAAGTTTGTCACGACCCCATATCGGACGTCCGTGACCAGCACGGGAGGTAGGATTTCTCCTATCCCGTAAGCCTCTAAACCCTGATTAACATTTATACATGTTCATAACTACCCATTTCTAATACAAACAATACATAATATATATGGCCATCCATTTCCGGTGACCTAAGTAGCTCGCAATCCACGGTTCGCTCAGCACCGCTTCAGTCTATATATATACATATATCCAATCACAAATACGTATAGTTTACATATTGATCACACGCCTTAATGCGTACGATCTATCCTAATCACATGCAGAAGTCCTGTATCCATTCATACATATATTCAACCAAACACATACATATAGTTTACATATTGATCACACACCTCAATGCGTGCGATCTATCCTAGTCACATGCGGAAGTCATATTTCCATACGAACATATATTCAACCACACATATATATAATTTACATATTGATCACACGCCTCAATGCGTGTGATCTATCCTAGTCACACGCGGAAGTCATATATATATATGATATATATAATATCATAGCCTAATTCCTAAACACCAAACACCAAGACCTATCTTTAGCCTGTCTGAAGCCGACAATTCAAGAGTTCGAGTATAACATATATATACACAGCAGTTGTATATTAACAAAAGCTACACCCAAAAAGGATTTATATATATATATATAAATATATATACATCACGACATAATAACATAAGCAAAATAACTACACACGCGGACTAAGCGTGCGGCCTTCAGATCTGTCCGCCTCGTTGAAAAGAAGTGGACGCGTTCCCAACACCTGAACCTCCTGTATCTGAAACATGTAAACAGGGGGGTGAGTCGAACAGACTCAGTGAGGAGCTCCCCCATCCCTGGCATAGTAGCGGGTACCACTAGGGCTGGGGAAAGGGAACAAATCACAACCACAAGCGCATGAAACGGATTATATTGAGATTTTTTATATGATCAGTCAGTCAATAAATCATATTCACAACGATAAAACTAATTCATGCTTCTAACATACTCAGTGCACCGTACGTAAATCATCCACAATTATATATCATATGTTTCCATAAGTAATACATCAAACATGTTCACATCCCTATACTCGTAGGCATTCAATTTCTGTCTCCTGCTTTATGCTAAGAGAAGTACTGGTCCGAAGGCAATTTCGTAATAGAACCTAGTTGATCACACTAGGAACTTCCTGGCTCCAAGTCACACTTAGAGCAATAGCCGGCGACTTATCTGACCTGAGTTTAAACGGCATACTTACTGACAACATAATCCCGTCTGTCCGACCAGGATGACCGACTCGGTCTACCTGGACTATCCTAAATAAGCACAACTAAACTGTTTAAATCTTGAAAGAAACTCTAAGAACAACTACTTGATTATTATACTTATTTCTTAGTTAGGCCTAGTTTCTCCCTTTTTGAGTATGCAACACTCTCATTCACACTTGACAACCTATGTTCAGTTTCCTCAACATACCATACGATCAAGATCTTTACAGTGACGATCAATGTGATTGGTTTCTAATGCTACTGAACCCTCACATATGAAATTACGACTCAATCCTACCCACGGTAACATATAAAGCCCAGTGAACCACATTATCACCTATACACTTGATCCTAAACAAATAAGCACATATACAGTTCACATGTTGACTGTTTACTTACTAACCATACACACGTAATGCAAACTCATTCAGATAATTATATTTCATATAATAACTGCATAAAATAGAGCAAACCACATTTTCACATAGTCATCCAACCCTGTGGGGCAGGGATGGGAGAGCCCCTCACCTCGCTGGCCCTCCTGATCAATCCTCGGAGTACCTGAAGCTCCAATTACTCTGTGGTGCCCTATACACATGTATTTAAGCAATTAACAACATGTGACTAAGCAACTATCATGCACGTGTCATGCTAATGCTCATGTACCCTCTAGATATTTCCAAGAACTAGATACTTATTTCGTTACGTCGTCTTATTTGCCCTTTCAGAAAGTCTAGAATATTTTCATTCTCAACTTTCACCTATGCAAGCAATTTAGAATCCTCTGAAAGCTTGGGTCAGAGATTCTAATTTAGCTAAATTCCACTTCATGAGTTCATAAAAACTTCTAACTAATAAAAGAATATCTTTATGGCTCAAAATAGTCATTAGCTCACTCATTCAATCGTTTCCCTAATTTTCCGAGTAAAATTTTAATCACTACCTCTTTAATTATAAAAATACATAATCGAGCATAAGAGGAGTTTTGGAACCAATTTAATTGATCTTAGGTGTTCACCACGGGCTAGACCGAAGTGTTCAGCCTACAGCACAGCTTCTAGCTGTGCTATGGCTTGGTAAAATTCCTCTTTTTCACCGGATTTTGTTCCGATTGTTAAGGTAATTACTCGGGCTTTATTCCTTTGTGTATTTCCAGCAATCATAACACTTATACTACTCCAATCCAAGCTTATTCATGCATCAAACCAGCAAATTCGAAATTTAGTATAATTTCTAGCGCAATTTTCATAATTTTCCCAACCGGCCATATTCTATGGTTTGGCCTTGATTCTCAACCTCCCTACGCATTCAACAACATCTACTAAGCTTCAATTTATCCCCAGAATGTCCCAAATGGAGGTGAGTGAAGATTTCCTAAAATCCCTAAAATTGAAGAAATTGGGGTTTTGAGAGATTGGGGCCATTTACCTTGTTCCAATCGGATGGAAGGCTTGATAGAGGTTGTAGAAGGGTTCCAGTCACCGTCTCCAGTGTCGGAATGGCTTCACCGGCATGATTCGGGCCAAACCCCACCGTGCCCTTGCTTCTTCTTCTTCTTCTCGAATGCGTCTCGTCCGCTTCTCTCTCTCTCACGCTTCTGCTTTCTTTTTTTTCTTTATGTTTTTGTTTCTAATGAGATGGGGAGGCACGGTTTTAGCCCCACAAATAAAAAAAATTGGCTGAAACATATTATTATTATTATTTTTGTATTTAATCCCTTTTCTCCCACCTTTTTAAATCTCCTCTTTCACTTAAGTCCTTTAAAAAAATATTTATTTTCCCTATTTTTCTCTTCATTTTATTTTAACCCTGAAAGAAAAATAAATTAATAATAAAAATAATAATTAAAAAAGAAATCTCGGATATTACAGTCCATTACTTGCTTCAGGTACCTAAGAGAATAACAAATTTATATTGTCACGACCCCCGTTTAGAGGACCGTGACCGGCACAGACACAGGGAATATCACTGAACCTGTAAGCTTTATCACCTAATTGACAGAATATCTATTATTGAAAATAGATCCACATGCAGTATAATACCATGGCTACACCGAAATGGTGGCATATCCTAGGCAAGCAAATCCACGGCCAGTGCCGCTTCAGGATATAGATATAGGAAAACACACATAATATATATAACCTGTGTATTGGCTACAAATCTGAAGATGTTGCCTATCCTATTCACATGCAACAGATATATGTATATATATATATTTTGAAAACAAATTTTCCCCGTATTGCAATAAAATAAATCCTGATCTTTAAGGTGTGTGAAGCTGACAATTCTAGATTTAGTGGTACAATCTAATTGGGTACGTCTACCCTTTACTTTATGATACAATAATAAAGTAAATTAAATTAAAATTACAATTTATTCACCAACAAGAACAAGTTGTGGGTCTTGGAAAGTTTTGTTCGTTCCTCGCTCCACCGAGACTTCTTCCACCTGTACTTAACCTGTCTCTGTGTAGTAGAATGAAGTGTGAGTCTTAACCACGCGACTCAGTGAGGACTTTCCCATCACCGGCGCAAGGCGGGCACCATAGCGCTGGGAATGGAAGTCATACACAACCACATGCAAAAAAAACTGGTTACCATTAATTAGGATACACTCTTGGTGGCCACACAACAACAGAAATTTCACCCAATCACTCACATGCATTTAACAGATACGAGCATGCAGCAGTTTATTCCATGTCATCAATCAGCAAGTAAACATGTAACATATGCTGCCAGCTCTTACTTATCGGTCTTCTCACGTTCAGCATGTTTGAATCAAACAAGACGTTGTGATGACGTAATCCTGTACGTCACCACTACGCTGCACAATCAGCATTTATATGCAAACACAGACAATTTGTAGACACAGATACTATAGCATACATCTACTTAATTCCCCCACTCTGGGGTATCTACTAGCCACTACGTGGCTTTTCTACTTCGAACCCATGCACTCGGGATATTGGCCACCACGTGGCAAAGCATACTTAACCCATTGACTTGGGTACTGGTCACCTCGTGACAATTCTGTTAATCAAACAATACTTAACCCATTCACTTGGGTGCTAGTCACCTCGTGACAATTCTATTAATCAAACACAATCAACTTATATCTATCAAACAACTTATACATAGCCACCACGTGGCACGTCCTGACCCCTTGCTGCGGGGCAATAGCTTGAGCCCACTCGTCCATTACCCAACCAGGCCACATGGCGGGCACGGAACGACGTCTCGAAGCATGGCCATTGACACACCCTGGACCAACTCCACAGGATGATTTCTCTTTTACTAGGTTAGGTGATAACTCTATGGAAATAGAGTTAAAGAGGGTGAATTATAAGCCTTTTTGAAAGTATATTGATCATTGGGTGTGAATTTGGTGTGATTTTAGTGATTTACGCATTTTGATATACTAGTGAAGCATGTATCAAGACTTACGGGAAATATGCGTGATTGTGATTGATTTTTTTTATCTATTTGGCATATTGAGTTAGTGACCAAGGTCTTGATTTAGTTTCTTGAATTTTCAGGTGCCAAATTAGTAATTCAAAAGGCTGAGTTCATGGTTTTGAAGGAGCTGGAGTTAAGTTGGAGTCAACCGGAGCTAATTTGGAACCTTTGGATTGAAGAAAAGCTCACTCTTTAAGCTTGGAACAGTGTGACAGCGCTATAGCGCCGTATTAGAGAAAGAACCAAAAATTTTCCAGAGACATGGCGCTATAGCGCCGCAAACAGAGACACAACGCTATAGCGCCGGCCACAGCGCTATAGCGCCATAATCAGCGCTATAGCGCCGTGTCGCAGGGCACTTCGGGAATTTCATGTTTTTGCTGGTTAAAAAGGGTTTGGGTTGCGCGTTTTGAAGGAGATAGAGCTGGAGAAGAAGCTTGGGGCTGGAGTTGTGCTAGGGCTAGAGTTTTGCAAGTTCTTGGAGTGATTTTCATGGTCCGGAGGCAAGCAAGAAGTTGATTTAGGCCTTGGAAACGGAGTTTTCTTCTTCTTCTTCTTTACACTTGTGATTTTTCTGATGTATCACTCTAGGGCTGTGTTTATATTGATGACAATGATAGGCTAGGCTCTTCTTGTCTTAGGATTGTGGTTCCCTAGCATGTAAACTAATGGATTTGTTATTTTGATTGCTTGATTTAATGGATTTGGTGTTTATTCAACTTTGTGCTTGATGAACCCTATTTGTTTGGCCATCGGTTAGGGAAATTAGAGGATTTGGGGTTTCCTTGGGAAAGGACCCATAAATTTAGTCTTTGAGTTGAATACCTCTTGATTGATGTTGATTATTCTTGATTAACTTGATTTGCCCAAGGGATAGGTATATACCCAAGGGCCTTGAGGAGTTGGATTTAGCTTGAACTTAATGCATCTCTTGAACTTAGACTTCCATAGGCATATGTGGAGTTTAATTAGAGAGGTAGAAATTATATAGGATTGGAAGATTCATATAACGAAAATAGGGCTAAGACTAAGACCAAACCAATGAATTGAGTAGTGAAAAAAAATAGTGTAATTCCATTAGTGAAGTGCTAGGTGAAACTACAATCCTAAGAGCTCTTAATCTCATTTACTCTCTTGACTTATTTTCGCATTGAATTTGCTAAATTGCGTTGTTCGTTTGATTTGAATTAAAACATTCGATTCTGTTTGCTTGACTTAGATAAAATATGAACGCATTGGTAATTAATTCGTTTTAGCTTAGTTCCCTGTGGACGATACTCTACTTATCACTCTACTTAACCGGTGCAAGTATACACCGCCAACAAGTAATACAGTGATAAGTAGAGTATCGTCCACAGGTATGTTGATATGCAGCTTTTTAAACCCAGCTTCTTGAATATGGAAAGAGGCATTAGGTTAACACTTGCCGCTAAATCACATAAAGCTTTACCACAAAACTGATTGCCTATAGTGCAGGGAATGTTAAAACTGCTTGGATCCTTAAGCTTTGGTGGAAGCTTATTTTGTAAAACAGCACTGCATTCTTCAGTGAGAGCTACGGTCTCAAAATCAACCAATCTCGTCTTCTTTGACAAAATATCCTTCATGAATTTCACATAAGAAGGCATATGCTCCAATGCTTCAGCAAAAGGTATGTTGATATGCAGCTTTTTAAACACATCTAAGAATTTCTTGAAATGTTGATCTGAATTTTGCTTCTGGAGTCTTTGAGGGAACGATGGTGGAGGTCTATAATTTGTAGGCACTTTCTTAGGCATGTCCCCATGTGCCTCTTCAACTGGTTTCTCAATCGCCACTGGTTTTGCCTCCTTACTTGCTTCATATTTCGTTGTCTCAGGATTCCCTTCTATTTCTTTCCCACTTCTCAAAAATATTGCATTGCAATGCTCATTGCCTTCTTTCCTAGGATTAGGCTCAGTCTCACTAGGAAGGGTACCTTACTGTCTATTATTCAAAGCAGTTGCCAACTGACCCATTTGAGTCTCAAGATTTCTCAAAGATGATGCTTGGCTTTGGATTAATGCAGTTTGATTTTGAATAACTGCATTTTGACTTTGCATAAGGGCGTCATTCTTAGACATGTAAGATATCATCATCTCCTCCAAGGATGGTTTCTTCTCAGTAGGTAGAGGTAGCGCTCTGGCTTGTTGATTGAAACCCCCTATATGAAATCTAGGTGGATTGTTGGGACATGCAGATGAAGACGGTCCCGCACCTTGATTCTGACTCCAAGAGAAATTGGGGTGATTTCTGCACCCTGGATTATATGTGTTAGAGTAGGGATTATTGGCATTCCTGTTTGCCAGATACTGAACACTCTCCAAGACAAGAGGGCATTGCTCTGAAGTGTGAATTTCTCCACAATTCTCACAAGCTTGTACAAAAGGGCTCACTGCTTTAACTGCTCCCTGAATACCCAAAGATTTAACCTCTTTAGTCAAAACAACAATTTGAGAAGATAGGGATGCAAACATATCAGAGTTTTGTACTCCAGCAACTCGTGCATGCACATGTCTGTCCGAGTGCCATTGATGATTGTTAGATGACATTGTCTCTAACAAAGTGTAAGCAGCATCTACTGGTTTGGACATTAGAGACCCACCAGCTGCAGCATTAGTAGACGTTCTGATCTCAGGAGATAACCCATTATAGAATGTTTGCACTTGAAGCCATTTTGGTAGCCCATGATGTGGACATTTTCTCAATAATTCCTTGAATCTTTCCCAAGCTTCATAGAGACTTTCATTGTCCAACAGCACAAAAGAAGTTATGTCATTTCTCATCTTGGCAGTTTTCCCAGGTGGAAAATATTTAGTAAGAAATTGTTGGGCCAACTCTTCCCATGTAGTGATCGACACCTCTGGTAAAGATTGTAGCCAAACTTTTGCCTTATCCCTTAATGAGAAGGGAAAGAGCCTCAGACGAATGGCATCATCAGAAACACCATTATGCTTGAAAGTATCACAGATCTCCAGAAAATTAAGGATGTGGTTGTTGGGTTCTTCAATAGGTGAACCCCCAAACTGCCCATTAGCTTGCAAAAGTTGGATGGTAGCCGGCTTGATTTCAAAATTATTTGCTTGAATAGATGGCCTCTGGATACAATGTCGCAACCCATCAAGTTTCGGGGTTGCATAGTCAGAAACATTACGGTTGTTTTGCTCAGCCATTTCAGCTTCTTCAGAATGAGTGCTCTCTGGTGAAGATGGAGAAATAGGACTTCTAACTGGAGAATGAGAGATAGCACGCCCTCTCCTTTTCCTTCCACGCACAGGAGGTGGGGAAGCTTCAACAACTCTCTTCTTCTTCTTACCACGAGGCATACACTAGAAAGAGTACCTGAAAGGATACACAAACAACTGAATTTCAACTAACAATTACCAAAATCAGAAAAATAAAATAAAATGCTTGATCTAAGGCGCGTATTTAGCACTAATATCAATTAAATTTCAACTAAGTTCCCCGGCAACGGCGCCAAAAACTTGTTGGTTGCCAATTTAACCGGTGCAAGTAGACACCACCAACAAGTAATACAGTGATAAGTAGAGTATCGTCCACAGGGAACTAAGCTAAAACGAATTAATTACCAATGCGTTCATATTTTACCTAAGTCAAGCAACCAGAATCGAATGTTTTAATTCAAATCAAACGAACAACGCAATTTATCAAATTCAATGCGAAAATAAGTCAAGAGAGTAAATGAGATTAAGAGCTCTTAGGATTGTAGTTTCACCTAGCACTTCACTAATGGAATTACACCATTTTTCACTACTCAATTCATTGGTTTGGTGTTAGTTTTAGCCCTATTTTCGTTATATGAATTTTCCAATCCTATATAATTTCTACCTCTCTAATTAAACTCCACATATGCCTATGGAAGTCTAAGTTCAAGAGATGCATTAAGTTCAAGCTAAATCCAACTCCTCAAGGCCCTTGGGTATATACCTATCCCTTGGGCAAATCATGTTAATCAAGAATAATCAACATCAATCAAGAGGTATTCAACTCAAAGACTAAATTTATGGGTCCTTTCCCAAGGAAACCCCAAATCCTCTAATTTCCCTAAGTGATGGCCAAACAAATAGGGTTCATCAAGCACAAAGTTGAATAAACACCAAAATCCATTAAATCAAGCAATTAAAATAACAAATCCATTAGTTTACATGCTAGGGAACCATAATCCTAAGACAAGAAGAGCCTAGCCTATCATTGTCATCAATATAAACACATCCCTAGAGTGATACATCAGAAAAATCACAAGAGTAAAGAAGAAGAAGAAGAAAACTCCGTTTCCAAGGCCTAAATCAACTCCTTGCTTGCCTCCGGACCATGAAAATCACTCCAAGAACTTGCAAAACTCTATCCCTAGCACAGCTCCAGCTCCAAGCTTCTTCTCCAGCTCTGCCTCCTTCAAAACGCGCAACCCAAACCCTTTTTAACCAGCCAAAACATGAAATTCCCGAAGTGCCCTGTGACACGGCGCTATAGCGCTGATTATGGCGCTATAGCGCTGTGGCCGGCGCTATAGCGCTGTGTCTCTGTTTTGCGGCGCTATAGCGCTGTTTTGCGGCGCTATAGCGCCATGTCTCTGGAAAATTTTTGGTTCTTTCTCTAATACGGCGCTATAGCGCCGTTGGATGGCGCTATAGCGCTGTCACACTGTTCCAAGCTTAAAGAGTGAGCTTTTCTTCAATCCAAAGGTTCCAAATTAGCTCCGGTTGACTCCAACTTAACTCCAGCTCCTTCAAAACCATGAACTCAGCTATTTGAATTACTAATTTGGCACCTGAAAATTCAAGAAACTAAATCAAGACCTTGGTCACTAACTCAATATGCCAAATAGATAAAAAAAATCAATCACAATCACGCATATTTCCCGTAAGTCTTGATACATGCTTCACTAGTATATCAAAATGCGTAAATCACTAAAATCACACCAAATTCACACCCAATGATCAATATACTTTCAAAAAGGCTTATAATTCACCCTCTTTAACTCTATTTCCATAGAGTTATCATTAGGCTCACGGTTCACCCGTAGGTTCCTCCCGTGTCTCCTTACCTTAGTCTCACATATTAATAGGATTCTTTGTATCTTTCCAGAAGGATCAACAATTCGTCTCCTTGTTAATATGGATGAGTATCCTTAACAGGATATAACTCATATACCCGTCCAGATACACTCTCTGAGCCTTAAGCTATCGTCATAGCAATATAAAACATTTCTGACCCTATTTCCAGGATAGGGCAATAACCATCGTCATGGTGATAATAAAACTGAGGTCTCAAGTGCCATCTGACGTTGTTCTAGTCGATGTCTCACACTGCTAGCATAATCAAATCCGAAACCCACCAACAACTCCCTTTTTGCATGATTATAATTTAAGTCACCGTCGTGACGAGTTTTCAAAATAAAAGCTTAGTCCTTCCGTATAAGGACTCTTGCCACCGTCGTGGGAAAAGATTTAATAAAATACTCATCATACCCCCGGAGTGTGTGAGTTGGATTTGTAACACACCAATCATAGCAAACAATTATGCTCTACTCCTATGTCTTCCTATCCAAGCTACTTTCCACAACCTATTTTCTAATTCTTTCATTCTTTTAGCATTCTATATCTCTAGTTAACACATACCAGACAAGCAGAGAATGTACATACTCATCTAATCCACATAAGCATACAACCCTAGGAGCAGAGATGGAAGAACCCTCACCTTGGCCAACCTTCAATGCAATCTTCTCCTGTCACTTAAGTCTCCTCGGAGTTACTGTTGCACTCTTTTGCGTGCCATTGTTCCTATAAGAACAACATTTACTTCATTAAGATTATTACTTAGCTTAACATGTTATTTATCTCTCCATTGCTCTCACATGTAGTTCATGGTTGCCACAGAGTCAAGCTCTTGGTCTTATTGGACTT
Source organism: Senna tora (assembly GCA_014851425.1). NCBI lineage: Eukaryota > Viridiplantae > Streptophyta > Magnoliopsida > Fabales > Fabaceae > Senna > Senna tora. The sequence continues at coordinate 21,462,736 of CM026271.1, forward strand.
CTCTATCCCAACTTATGCGTATCCTTCCTCGAACACTTGACTTACTCGAATATAACACTCTACTTGAGTGTTTCACATACTTGGATTTGAGTATTAGACCTCTATCTACTTGTATTCGCATATAAGGAAGCTTATCTAGCTTGGTTGGATGAAATCCTAATTTTAGGAAGGTCTAAGCATTTTGATTCAACTTGTGTTCTAAGAAATCTAGTTTCTAAACCTCAATACACCTCTAATTCACCCTACTTAAGGTTTCCTAATAATTATGAAGGAATAAAATTACCATTTTAGAATTTGGACTTCATTGTTCCACAAGTTTCTATCCTTGAGAAACAAGAAGGTACCTAAAATAATTTTTAATATATATTCATAATTATCCTCGGGTGTTTAAGATCGAAGAGAGGAGGTTTAAAACTCTCAACGTCACCCGTAAGTGTATTTGGGCAACCCGAGCAGGGACCCGGTACGTTAACGCCAAGGTTCAACCTTAGTAACATCCGGCCAGCTCTTCACGGGTCTTGTTCAGCTAATATTCCAAGCATATAATTTTAATAATACCAATCCAAGCCTATTTACTCAAATCCAAGCTCAATCCTAATTATCAACAATTTTTCCCAATTCGGAAATAATTATAATTTCAATAATATCAATCCAAGCCTATTTACTCAAATCCAAGCTCAATTCTAATTATCAACAATTTTCCCCAATTTGGAAATAATTATAATTTCAACCCCAAATCCTTCCAAGTTCAAATTTAGGTAAATCCAAGAATATAATCATGATTCCTACCCCAACTAAGTGTTCAAGAACACTTCCTAGGTTTCAATCAACCCTCGAAACAACTCAATTGAAGGTCAATCAAAGAAATCCCTAAAAATGAAAAAAATTGAGGGTTTAGAATGAAATTGGGGTAACCAACCTTTATTCGATTGGTGGGAGGTGCGGAAGATGTTGTAACCGAGCTCCAGTGACTTTTCCCGTCGTCGACTAGCTCTTCTCCGACGCATTTCCAGCGAAATCCTCCCTCTTCCCCGTTCTTCTCCGTCCACTCCTCCCTCTCACTCTCTTCTTCTCTCTCGACCCCCTACTCTCTCTTCTCTCTTTTCTTTCTCTTTTTCTTTCTTTTCTATCTCTTTCTTTTTAAAGCCACGCACCTTTTCTCTTTTTTTTATTCTTTCTTTCCTTTTATTTAATTAAGCCATGTCACCTTTACTCTTTTTTTTTTATTCTTTCTTTACTTTTATTTAATTAAGACTCACGGCCCTCCTCTTTTTTTTACAAATAATTAAAATAAATAAATAAATAAATAAAATTAATAATAAAATAATAAATAAATATTATTAAAAATAAATTAATTAATAATTAAATAATTAATAACAAACTTGTATTTTTAATTTAATCCCTTTCCCTATTTAATTCAGGTTTCTACTTTCTTAGGTCCTGAATTAAATCCCAAAATTTATTTTCTACTTCTTTTCTTTCCCTTTTATTTTATTTTAAACCTTGAAAAGATTTCTCGAGTATTACAATCTTCGAAAAAAAAATTCCTTTACGATTTCTTTTAAACTTTCATTTTTTTCTATATTCTTTTTAAGGTTTTAATTCCTAACCTCGGAATAAATCATTTTTAAATCCTCGATTTAATTCCTAGCCCCGGAATAAATCATTCTTAAATCCTCAAAATTTTAAATAAATTATTCTTTAATCCTCGAAATTTTCTGGGGTATTACATATATATATTTGATTATATTGTACAGAACAAAATTTAAAAAATATAAAGAAACAGATTTATACCTCAGAATTTATCAAATGTGTAAACTCAGACGGTACATTTCCAATAATATTTTTGAGAATGTTGAAGACACCTCGCATCTCTATAAAGAAACAGATTTATACCTCAGAATTTATCAAATGTGTAAACTCAGACGGTACATTTCCAATAATATTTTTGAGAATGTTGAAGACACCTCGCATCTCTAATTTTAACTGTGCATTTGAAGCTTGCAATCGTGCATTTGAAGATTCCAACTCTGATTGCAACCGAACAATTTCTTGTTGAAGAGCATTTGTAGTGTCTCTATTACTATAATTCAATGGTATCCTACCAAGTCGAGTGGTAGATAATCCAAATACTTGAGTAGGGGTAGGGCCAAACCCTAAACCTCGAACTCTCCCGGGATGTTCCTTTCCAAGCACTTGCCTAAGAGAATCTTGCTCACTAATTTGAGCGGATATTGTCCCTTGATTTTCAAGTTCAATAATTTTTTCCTATAAATAAAAATAAATATACACATAAACAAACAGTGTGATACAATTAAGTGATAATAGTATTTGATAAATAAAAATAAATAATTCAATTAAATAATACAAGACAAATGGAGGTATCCCACATACAGATAAACAAACAGTGTGATATCATAAAAGCATCATAGTGGATTAATGATTGGTAGAAAATAATTTTATACGATTGCACAATTTTGTAAGAGATCCATATAATTAGTATGGAAGCCAAGAAGGAGGTGATATCATGAGAGTAACTTTGATATTTCTAAAGGGAGTGGGTGAAGGGGAAAGAGAGAGCAAAATGCCAAGCTTATTCTGCAATTTCTCACACACACAGAAATAGAATAATGGGCACGATGTAAAACTATAAGAAAAGCAACATTTAAATTCTAAGGTGGAGGATAGTTATATATGTGTGAAATCCATATATATATATAAACTATAACAAAAGGGGTAACTCAGCTCATTGTGTAAAACTCCACTCATCATTTCAAGAACATACATTAATTTAGTAATTAATGATGAGAGATTATGAGCTAAAGTTAAAGTCAAAACCCCTGTTGTCTCGTAACATCTTGTTCAATTCACTCTATTTAACTATTACCGTATACACCTAGATAATTCATTAGAAAGACAAAATAAGACAGACTATTGTAAGTGTAACAGAACCAAAAATCATGTGCACTTAGACAATAGCCACTATATATGCAAGACATCGATCAGGGTCAGTGACGTGTTGGGTAGGGTCATCATATATATATATAGAACACTCTATTGATCTCTTCTAATTGGCTGCAGATACATCTTCATGCCTCAACTCTGTCATCCCAAGGGAAGCATATACATATATCTGAATGGCCTCCACGTGGCATTCAGGGATGAATTTTGCATCTACTTCAATTCTACCTTGCAAAACCATTTGCTAAAAGTATCCTCACACCACTAAACCACTAGCTATCTGCTACCTATAAATATACTATACTGCCTTCAATTTTCCTATATATCTTATCTCTTCACAAAACCATACATCACACACTCCCTTATTTTCATGTGTGCTGTTATCACTTCCAAACAGCAATATATACCCCTCTCATCCTCCTCCATTCTCAAAGCACCCTTCATTATTCACTCTCTAATCACTAGTCACTACTATATCACTAACCTAATTATTTGTACACGAGTGTAAAAAAGAGAGGAACAAATCGAACTTTCAAAAAAGAAGACTCAAAGTTATATAAGTACTTACACAAACATTCTTAGGCTCGTCGTTAACAAAGGAACCATCACGCTTCTTGTGAGTCGCAACAAATATTGCTCCCCTACTCACAAGTCCTCCACTCTCCATTTCCTAAAATATGTCAATTAGACAATATTAGTATCATTCTACTAAATGTTTAAAAACATGCATATAAACTATTACCATCTCATGTTTCTTCCTAGCAATGCTTTAGATCCACAAGTATATGGCACCTTAAGCTTTCTTCGATTTATGTGATTATTTTTGCTTATTTCCTGCCAAGACCAAGGAAAAAATAAAGTTAGGTTGTAAACAATTTGATTTTATCTAAAAACACATTTTTTATGCTACCTGAGTTCTTGGATTCAATCGGTAATCAACAAAACCTGCCCACATGTCATATGGAATAAAGTCTGGATCATTGTCTAAGTTATGTTCTCTACTCATTTCGACCTCATAAAACGTGTGGAATAACCAGCCTCGATAATTTCTCCAATTGTTGCCAAGCTTCTTCAACACAAAGCACTTTGCAATTTCATTATCCAAGCAAAACTTAGCCTTCAAAGAACAAATAACACACATTAGTTAAATTAAAGTATATGCCAATAGAGATGTTACTATATTTAAATTAAATAAGGTCATCTAACCTTGATATTGCTAAAAGCGGTGTCTTTATAGTTACTAGGCACTTTATTCCAAGAATAATAGCTTATAGGAAATGTAGTCAAATCCGTTCCAATGATTCCAAGAAATCCACTTAATAGGCCAGCAACTTCCCCTATTGGTTGTCCTTGCATATTAAAAGGAACAACTATCTGTTGCCCAGCTGGGAGTGTCCATACTCCATTAGTCTTCAGGCGTCCATCCCTCTTGACACCAAGTGAATCTGTAGATGGAAAATGCATTATTAAAAATTTCATTGATTTGGATAATCCACTATGAAGTCATACTTACCTTCAATATCAACAGTCCAATATCTATTACATCTTTTGGCAACATATGGTGGGACTTGACGTGTGTTTGGGTCAGAAGTGAGAGGTGGAGTCGGTGCAGGAGGAAGATTTGTAGGTAAGGATGGAGTTGGGATAGGGGGACGTGGTGTTGGGTTTGAAGTGAAAGGTGGAGTCGGTGCAAGAGGTGGATGTGTAGATAGGGATGGAGTCGGGCTAGGGGTGGGGATTGGGACAGGAACTGACTCTATGGAAAAAGCACCTTGGCTGACTTTGATTCTCTTCGGTCTACCCATGCCTGCAATATAAAGATAGAAATCATGAATTAAATGGAAAAAACACCGGATAAAGATAAGAACCAACAAAAAAAGAAATCATAAAGTAGATTGAAAAAACACTACATATGGATATAAATCAAAAATATAAAAATAGGGAAAAAGTAAATGCAAAAAAATAATACATATTTGAAAAGAAACCACTACATATGGTCTTTTTGACATTCAAATAATAATAAAAACCACCGAAATCTTTTTCACATCACATTCTCAACAAAAAACCAATCACATGTTACACTATCATATGGTCATCCTCATTGTTAACTGCACTAGCTTCAATATCCATAACAGGGCATTCATCTTCTTCAACTTCTTTAGCTAATGATATAGTATCTTCATCATCTGAAAAGAACAAATCAAATTGTTGTTGTGGGTATGCCTCACTCTCATGAATAAAAATTTTCTTTGTATTCTCCCATATCATATAAGTCTCTGGGCTTTATGTGAATAGGAATGCACCACTCTTTATCGACTGCATCATTTACATAATAGACCATTTGAGCTTTAGATGCTTGAATATACGGTTCAACATCTTCATGTTCACCTGTGTGAATCAACCGAGAAAAATTAATTAAGTCAAATCCAAGAGTATCCTTTTTCATTCCCAGTGTGGTTGTTGTGTTCGCCCATTTACACTTGAACATTGTAACCATAAATCAACCATGATAATTTTACTCAATAATGTCTACCAATTTTCCATAATAAGGAACACCTCCAAATCTAGGTTGATTATCACTGTTGCTTGCTTAACTATTTGCGCCAAATGAGCCAAATACACTACTATTTTGAGTTTTTAGCCCTTGATCTCGATCCACGGTTCGAAATTTGAAACCGTGAATGTTATATGCAGTGAACCTTCTAACTTGTGACAATGGACCTTTTGCAAGATTTATGATATCATCTGAATAGGTTCCATTTTCATCATTCATAATCTACAAGTTTGACATCAAATTGTATTAAACATAATTTGAGTGGTTATATAAGATGTCAAGCATAAGATATGCCATGTGCAATTTTACTCACTCTATTATAAAACCATGAAGCAAATTCCCTATGAACAATCCTTTGTATTATTACTGCAGAACATGTACGGCTCCTCAATCTCCTTTGTGTTATCTCCTTAAATTCCCTACATTTTTTATAAGATTAACCTATTAACTTATCGTCTAATAAAGTATTCAACAACCTATATATGTTACTTACTGGACAAATGGATCCACATGTGTACAATTCATCAAAACATGTCGATGTGCTTGGTGTTTCTCCATGTCTGTAAGTCTATAATATGAAAGATTCCCAACCGGCTTGCCTATTGGAGGGAAAATAGTTTCCACAGGAGAAGAGTCAACTTCACTTACAACATTATCAACACGTCGAAGGCAGTTGAATCTTGTCTTTGTATTATTTAGATACCTAGACGAAATGGTCGAGCATTCTTCTGCTATATATCCTTCAGCTATAGATCCTTCAGGTTGTGCTTTATTACGCACATAGGACATCAATAATCCTAAGTACCTACACCAATAAGTTATACTTAAGTAGAACAACTTCTTAGACAAAAAGAATTTTTTTTGGAAGGAAATAGAAGATTATATTTTTTGAATTTTACATTTCTATTGGATACATCCATCTATAATGAACATGCCCACCTCGCTTAACTTCATCAACTAGATGAACTACCAAATGTACCATAACTATAAAGAACGATGGTGGAAATAACATCTCCATGTGACACAAGAATAACACAACTCGCTTATGAAGATTGTCCAATTCAGAATTACTGAGCACTTTACTGCAAATATATCGAAAAAACAAACAAAGCTCCAATAAAACTGCACACACTTGAACAGGTAACACATTTCTTATGGTTATCGGTAACAACTGCTGCATAAGAATGTGAGAATCATGACTCTTTAATCCGGATAGCTTTCGATTTTTTAAATCGACACATCTAGATATATTGCTTGAAAAGCCATCTGGCACTTTCACATTCTTCAAGTTACCAAGAAATTTATCTTTATCTGCATTTGTCATCGTGTATAAGGCCAAAGGAAACTTTCCACTGTCATTTGGCCAAAGATCTTGTCGAATGCCTGTAATATCCGAGATATTTAAATTTAATTACTGTCATTATTATATAATTTATTTTTCTTTCAGAAAGAAAAATAAATTAAATTAAATAATTAAAGAGTTGAAATAAAAATAAAGAAGGGAAAAATAGGGAGTATATACATTTTTAGGACCTAAAAGAAGTTGGGATTTAAAAAGGATGGGGGAAATGAGAATCTAACAACTAAAATAATAATTTTTTTTATATATTATTATTAGTAAAGGGGGAGGCCAAAACCGAGACACCCCCCCCCATTCAGCAAACACACGCACACAAGAGCAGAAGAAAACGGAATAGCATGAGATGAACCCAAGACTACGCGAGAAGGAAGAGGAAGGCGACGGACGGCGGTTTCTGGCCGGAGAAGACTCACCGATGCCGGAGAAGGTGACCGGACCTCTTTTTCACCACCCAACAAAGCTTATATCCGATTGAATCAAGGTATGGAAGCCCCAATCCTTCAAAACCCCAATTTCTCCAATTTTGGGTATTTTAGGAATTCTTCAACTCTTCCAATCGGGGCATTCCGGGGTTAAATTCGAGCTTAGTAGGTGTTATTTAAAGCTTAGTGAGGTTCAGAATTGAAGTTAAACCGTAGCAATTGACCGGGTATGGAAATTTGCAAAATTGGGTTAGGAAATTGCTCTAAAATTCGAAATTGATAGTTTGATGCATGATTAGACTTGGATTGGAGTAGTATAAGTGTTGTTGCTGGAAATAGACAAGGGAATAAAGCCCGAGTACTTACCGTCTCAACCGGAACCCAATCCGGTGAGAAAGAGGCGAAATACCAAGCCACCGTACAATAAGGAGCTGTGATGTGGGTTCGACACCTCGGTCTAGTCCGTGGTGGACACCAAAGACCCGCTAAATTAGTTCCAAGGCTCTAATTATACCCAATTATATTTTTATATATAATTAAAGAGGTAGTAATTAAGCTTTTACTCGGCAAATAAGGGAGACGGTGGAATGAGTAAGCTAAAGCCTCTTTTGAGCCATGAATTTAATTCTTTTATTAGTTAAATACTCTTATGAACACATGAAGTGAAATTTAGACAAGTGGACATCTCTAACCTAAGCATTTAGAGGTTCTAAGTGGCTCGAAAGTATGAAAGTCGATATAAGACAGTATGGACTTTCAAAAAGAGAAATTTAGACGACGTAACGAACTAAATAGTTAGTTCTTGGAAATATCTAGAGGGTGCATGAGCATTGGCATGGCACGCGCATGTTAGATGCTTAGTTACACGTTCTAAATTTCTTAAATATATATGTGTATAGGGCACCACAGGGTAATTGGAGCTCCAGGCATTCCGACGACTGATCAGGAGGGTCAACGAGGTGAGGGGCTCTCCCATCCCTGCCCCACAGGGTTGGATGACAACGTGTAAATGTGGTTTGCCTTATTTTATGCAGTTATCATATGAAATGTGCGTATCTGAATGAGTTTGCGCTACGTGTGTATGGCTAGTAAGTAAATAGTGGAAATACAAACCAAATATGTGTATATGTGATAATGTGGCTCAATGAGCCTTATGGTTTTATAAGACCCAGCTTCTCTCCTTGGGGTGCGCCGGTCCTTTTTGTGAAGAAGAAGGACGGCTCTTTGCGGTTGTGTATTGATTACCGAAAGTTAAACAAGGTAATGATCCGCAATCAATACCCACTACCGAGTATAGATGACTTATTTGATCAGTTGCAGGGCGCAAAGCGGTTTTCCACAATTAATCTAGGTATCATCAACTAAAGATTTGAGAATCAAACATACCTAGGACCACATTCCGAACTCGATCTGGACATTACGAGTTCTTGGTGATGTCTTTCGGATTAACTAATGCTCCTCCAGCGTTCATGGACATGATGAATAGAGTCTTCAAACCATTTCTGGACCGATTTGTCATTGTCTTCATTGATGACATCTTGGTTTATTCTAAGAATTCTAAAGAACATACAGAACAATTAAGATTAGCCTTGCAGAAGTTGAGAGAGGAGAAATTGTATGCAAAGTTCTCTAAGTGTGAATTCTGGCTTAATAGAGTTGCCTTTTTGTGTCACGTGGTATCATCAGAGGGAATCCACGTTGATCCAAGTAAGTTAGAAGCGGTGAAGAATTGGTCTTAGCCTACCTCAGTTACTGAAATTCGCAGTTTCTTGGGCTGGGCCGGATATTATAGTAGATTTGTGCAGGACTTGTCTAAGGTTGCTGCACCTATGACTAAGTTGACTCAGAAGGGAGTGAAGTTCATATGGGATGACAAGTGTGAGCAAAGTTTTCAAAAGCTAAAAGACAGCCTCACTACCGCTCCGGTGCTGGCATTACCTGAAGGCACAAGAGGGTATGTGGTACACTGTGATGCGTCAAGAATCGGGTTATGGTGTGTCTTGTTGCAGCATGGCAAGGTGATTGCGTATGCATCGCGACAACTGAGGAAACATGAGAAGAATTACCCGACTCACGACCTTGTGATGGCTGCCGTAGTGTTCGCTTTGAAAATATGGAGACATTACCTGTATGGTGAGACGTGTGAAATTTATACAGACCGCCAAAGCCTCAAATACATTTTCGAGCAGAAAGACTTGAACTTGAGACAACGTCGGTGGTTAGAGTTGCTGAAAGACTACGACTGCACGATCTTGTATCATCTAGGAAAGGCTAATGTGGTAGCCGATGCTCTGAGTCAGAAATCCATGGGCAGTCTTGCTCATATAAGTGAAGAAAGAAGACCGTTGATCAGAGAGTTGCACGAGCTAGAGCAGACGGGGAATAAGTTTGAGATTGGGAGTTCTAACTCACTTTTAGCTCATTTGCAAGCTAAATCCTCTCTGGTAGAAGAGGTGAAGGCTAGACAGGATGAAGATACCGACCTCAAGCAAATCAGGGATACTGTAACTAAAGAGAAAGGGGACGACGTCCGATTCTCTATTGATGATTCCGGAGTACTTCGGTTGGAGGGACGGTTGTGTGTTCCTATGGTTGATAACTTGAAAGAAAGAATCCTTGAAGAAGCACACCGGACAGTTTATATAATCCATCCGGGAGCTAATAAAATGTATCATGATCTGAAACAACTGTATTGGTGGAATGGCATGAAGAGGGATGTTGCAAACTATGTAGTCAGGCGTTTAGTGTGTCAGCAAGTCAAGGCTGAACACCAGAAGCCCGCCGGAACATTACAACAGATAGAAATACCTTAGTGAAAATGGGAGAGGATGACTATGGATTTTGTAACAGGGTTGCCAAGATCACAACATGGATTTGATTCGGTTTGGGTGATAGTGGATCGCATGACTAAGTCCGCGCACTTTCTGCCAGTTAAGACCACTTATGGAGTGAGTCAATATGCGCAGATTTATCTATCAGAAATCGTTAGATTGCACGGTGTGCCAGTGTCCATAATATCTGATAGAGGGCCACAATTCACTTCCAGGTTTTGGAAGTCATTGCAGGAAGTGTTGGAAACGAGGGCTGATTTGAGCGGAAAGAACCATACAGATTCTTGAAGACATGCTTCGGGCGTGTATTATGGATTTCAGCGAAAGTTGGGAAAGGTATTTACCTTTGGCTGAGTTTGCATACAATAACAGTTATCAAGCAAGTATCCAAATGGCACCTTTCGAGGCTCTGTACGATCGTAGGTGCAGATCCCCAATTGGGTGGTTCGAGGTCGGAGAGGCTAGTCTAATCGGCCCAGAATTGTTACAAGATGCCTTGATAAAGGTGAAGTGCATTAGGGAAAGATTGTTAACGGCTCAGAGTAGACAAAAGTCGTATGCAAACAATCAAAGGAGAGAACTCGAATTCGCCATTGGTGAACAGGTGTTTCTGAGGATATCACCGATGAGAGGCGTAATACGATTCGGTAAGAAGGGGAAGCTAAGTCCCCGGTATATCGGGCCATTTGAAATCCTAGAACGAGTTGGGAAAGTGGCGTATCGGTTGGAGTTGCTTACGGAATTGGAGGGAGTACATCCTGTCTTTCATGTTTCGATGCTTCGGAAATATCTTCCCGATCCCTCTAACGTAATCCAATCGCAAGACGTGCAATTAACCGAAAATCTGACATATGAAGAGGAGCCAGTGGAAATCTTAGATCGGCTGTTGAAGAAACTTAGAACGAAGGAGATTCCATTGCTTAAGGTCCTATGGAGAAATCACTCGACTGAAGAAGCTACATGGGAGGTCGAAGGTGAAATGCGCAGGACGTATCCTCAACTGTTTCAAGACTAAGGTTAGTATATTGTTGAAATTCACGGACCAAATTTCTTAAGGGGGGAAGATTGTAATATCCGAGATATTTAAATTTAATTACTGTCATTATTATATAATTTATTTTTCTTTCAGAAAGAAAAATAAATTAAATTAAAATAATTAAAGAGTTGAAATAAAAATGAAGAAGGGAAAAATAGGGAGTATAAAAAATTTTTAGGACTTAAAAGAAGTTGGGATTGAAAAAGGATGGGGGAAATGATAATCTAACAACTAAAATAATAATTTTTTTTTATATATTATTATTAGTAAAGGGGGAGGCCAAAACCGAGACCCCCCCCCCATTCAGCAAACACACGCACACGAGAGCAGAAGAAAACGGAACAGCACGAGACGGACTTGAGACCACGCGAGAAGGAAGAGGAAGGCGACGGATCACGGTTTCTGGCCGGAGAAGACTCGCCGGTGCCGGAGCAGGTGACCGGACCTCATTTTCACCACCCAACAAAGCTTATATCCGATTGAATCAGGGTATGGAAGCCCCAATCCTTCAAAACCCCAATTTGTCCAATTTTGGGTATTTTAGGAATTCTTCAATCTCTTCCAATCGGGGCATTCCGGGGTTAAATTCGAGCTTAGTAGGTGTTATTGAAAGCTTAGTGAGGTTCAGAATTGAAGTTAAACCGTAGGAATTGACTGGGTATGGAAATTTGCAAAATTGGGTTATGAAATTGCTCTAAAATTCGAAATTGATAGTTTGATGCATGATTAGACTTGGATTGGAGTAGTATAAGTGTTGTAGTTGCTGGAAATAGACAAGGGAGTAAAGCCTGAGTATTTACCGTCCCAACCGGAACCTAATTCGGTGAAGAAGAGGCGAAATACCAAGCCACCGTACAGTAAGGAGCTGTGCTGTAGGTTGGACACCTCGGTCTAGTCCGTGGTGGACACCTAAGACCCGCTAAATTGGTTCCAAGACTCTAATTATACCCAATTATATTTTTATATATAATTAAAGTGGTAGTAATTAAGCTTTTACTCGGCGAATAAGGGAGATGGTGGAATGAGTAAGCTAAAGCCTCTTTTGAGCTGTGAATTTAATTCTTTTATTAGTTAAATACTCTTATGAACACATGAAGTGAAATTTAGACAAGTGGACATCTCTAACCTAAGCATTTAGAGGTTCTAAGTGGCTCGAAAGTATGAAAGTCGATATAAGACAGTATGGACTTTCAAAAAGAGAAATTTAGACGATGTAACGAACTAAATAGTTAGTTCTTGGAAATATCTAGAGGGTGCATGAGCATTGGCATGGCACGTGCATGTTAGATGCTTAGTTACACGTTCTAAATTTCTTAAATATATATGTGTATAGGGCACCACAGGGTAATTGGAGCTCCAGGCATTCCGACGACTGATCAGGAGGGCCAACGAGGTGAGGGGCTCTCCCATCCCTGGCCCACAGGGTTGGATGACAACGTCCAAATGTGGTTTGCCTTATTTTATGCAGTTTTCATATGAAATGGACTTATCTGAATGAGTTTGCGCTACGTGTGTATGGCTAGTAAGTAAATAGTGGAAATACAAACCAAATATGTGTATATGTGATCATGTGGCTCAATGAGCCTTATGTGTTACCGTGGGTAGGATTGTGTCATGATTTCATATGTGAGAGTTCAGTAACTTTAGAAACCCATTTAAATTGATCGTCGTTGTAAAGGTTTTGACCGTATGGTACATTGAGGAAAATTAACCTAGGTTGTTAATTGTGAGCGAGAGGGTTGCATAATTGAAAAGGGGGAAAACTAGGCCTAACTAATAAACACGTGAAAAAGTCAGTTAGTTACTAATAGGGCGTCTTTCAAGGTTAAATTGTTAGTTGAACTTGTTAGGTTAGTTCGGGTAAATCGAGTCAATTATCCTAGTCGGACAGACAAGAGTTTGTTAACAGTAAGTATGCCACGTAGTGGCCATTACCTTGGTTTAACCGAGGTCAGACAAGGTGCCGACTATTACTCTAAGCGTGCCTTGGAGTCAGAAAGTTCCTAGTGTGATCAACTAGGTTCGAACTTAAGATTGCCTTCGGGCTAGTATCTCTCTTAGCGTAATGCGGGAGACAGAAAGTGAGTGCCTACGTGCACAAGTATGTGTTAACTATGAAACCAAATGATGTAAGTTGAGATTGATTTACATGCGGATTAATAAATATGTTAGGAGCATGAATTAGGATTTTATCTGTGAATATGATACATTGATTGCCTGATCATCTTAAAGGCCACAATATAAATCTGTTTGATGCGTATGTGGTTGTGGTTGCTCCCTTCCCCCAACTGTAGTGGTACCCGCTGCTACGCCAGGGATGGGGGAGCTTCTCACTGAGTCTGTTCGACTCACTCCTCTTATTTAAACATTTCAGATACAGGAGGTTCAGGAGTCTGGCACGCGTCCACTTCTTCTCAAGGAGGCGGACAGATCTGAAGACCGCACGCTTAGTCCGCGTCGGTAGTATTTTGGTTATGTACATATGTCGTGATGTATATATATATATAAATCCTTTTTGGGCGCAGCGTTTGTACGGTTACATCTGCTGTGTAGATATATATATATATATATATATATATATATATATATATATATATATCATACTTGAATTCTAGTATTGTCGGCTTCATACAGGTTAAGGATAGGTCATGGTGTTGGGGAATATAGGCTGTGATATGACATATATCATGTGTATATATATATATGACTTCCGCATGCGACTGGGATAGTTCACACGCCTTGAGGTGCGTGATCAAAATGTAAATTATATATATGTGTGACTGAATACCTGATTGTATGAAAATATGGCTTCCGCATGTGAATAGGATAGATCACACGCATTGAGGCGTGTGATCAATACATAAACCATGCAAGCGAGTGATTGAATATATGTATGATTGTATACAGGACTCCTGCATTTGAATAGGATAGATCACTCGCCCTGAAGCGCGTGATCAATATGTATACTATATGTACGTGTGAATGAATATGTGTATATATATAGACTGAAGCGGCGCTGAGCGAGCCGTGGATTGCAAACTGCTTAGGTCGCCGAAAATGGATGACCATATGTATTATATATTGTTTGTATTAGAAATGGGTAGTTATGCACATATGAAAATGTCAATCAGGGATTAGAGGCTTGCGGGATAGGAGAAATCCTACCTCCCGTGCCGGTCACGGACGTCCGATAGGGGGTCGTGACAATGCCCATGGCACGTAAATATTTTCGCGCCGCTAGATTATCCTTTGTCTTAAGAGGTTCATTGAGCAATGTATAAAGGACATTGTCACAGACATTTTTCTCGATATGCATCACATCTAAATTGTGTCTCAACAAATTCAACTCCCAATATGGAAGTTGAAAAAAATATACTCTTCTTCCTCCATTGGGTGGCCTGGCTCTTTCTCTTCCTTTTAACATCTTCCTCTTTCGGTTTCCCTAAAATCATTATTGCAAGAAGGACAAGCCAACCCCGTGTATGTATTCCAACCAGACAAGTTTCCAAGGCCTAGAAAATCACTAATTGTCCACATCAAAGCTGCTCGTAATGTGAACATTTCAGTTGATTAAGAATCATAAGTTTCCACCCCATCTGTCCACAACTCCTTTAACTCTTCAATTAAAGGTTGTAGGTAAATATCTATATCATTTCCTGGCATACTCTTGCCAGGAATGATCATAGAAAGAATAAAAGAAGTTGGCTTCATACACATCCATGGAGGCAAGTTGTACGGAATAAGAATAACAGGCCATATGCTATAACTGTTACTTAAAGTTCCAAAAGGATTGAAACCATCACTAGCTAGCCCAAGCCGTACATTACGTACTTCTGCAGCAAATTCTGGATGAGCTTCATTGAACGACTTCCATGCCTCGGAATCTCTTGGATGCCTCATTAGCCCATCAATGTTCAAATTTTTTGCATGCCACCTCATATGATCGGCATTTTTAGAGGACATATATAACCTTTGCAACCGAGGCTTCAAGGGAAAATAATGTAAAAGTTTTGCAGGCTGCTTCTTCATTTTACTCCCAGGTTCCTTAACTTTCCATCTAGATGTATGACATACTTTGCATGATTCTTTATTTGCATCATCTCCCCAATATAACATGCAGTCATTTTGACATGGATCAATTTTAGTATAATTAAGACCAAGTTTGTTGATTATTTTCTTGGCCTCATAGAACGAATTAGGAATTTTCACATACTCAAAGGCGTCATTGAATAATTCACGTATCATGGACATAGCTTTATCAGTCATCCGACAATAACACTTAATATGATACAAGTTAATAAAAAATGACAACCTTGAGTACTTTGTACACCCTGGATACAACTCCTCATTGCATCCCTTAATTAATTCATCATAGTATGTATCACCCCTGCTATATTGTCGATGCAACCCATGCACTCTACTCTCAACTTCATCTACAGATTCATGTGCTTCCACCCCAACATTCCTATTAAACCCAAATGCGTCCTTGACCATATCTTGCATTAAATATTGATTAGACAAACCACCCTCACCAATATCTATACCCTTTGGTATATTTGATGTGTCATTTGCATCTTTGACTGCTGACTGTCCATGCCAAACCCAAACAGTGTACCCTTCTGGGAATTGAGTACAAATTAAGTGTTCATATACAGTTTCTCTAGTTTACCATCTCCTAAACCCACAACGAATACAAGAACATTTGATCAAACCCTTGGTAATTGTGTTTGCAAATGCAAAATCTAGAAATTTGTTCAAGCCTTCTACGTATTCAGAACTAATTCGTGACTTTGTAATCCATGATTTATCCATTCCTTTAAACCTATATATATCTAAAGGTATTGCATATCTTTGGCTACTGGAAATAAAAATGAAATATAATTGGTGTCTTTTCTTATGAACGAAAGTAAAACAAAAAGCAAGCACATTGCAATTTTATTAACAATCAGAAAAGTAATACATTAAGCAATAATAGAAATGGATAGCCAATTATAGGAAGGAGACATCAGAGATGTTAACATTCCCAACAAGAAAAACAAAATTTCTGATTCAGGTAAATAAAACCTGAAGAACAAATATAAAAATTTTGGGAAATATAAAAGATCAATATAAAACTTTAAAAAAAATAAAAAATAAATTTAAAACTTGAAGCTAGCAGAGGTGTGGTTAGTTATTGTTGAGAGGTGCAAGACGTTATATGCAGGTCAAGTTAACAAATTAGTAAAGAAAAGAAAAAAAACAAATGATTAGGTATAGTAAAGTTTAAAGCTTAACGAATTGGATGGCTTTTGATTGTAGTAGCCACATATATGCATACGCAGTGATATATATATCAATATCATATCCAATTGCATTGTCTTACTAGGAAGTTAATTATACTGGGTTGCTTAAAAACTTCTAATTGACTGCTCACCAAACATAGGTCGACTCATCATTTTCATATTGAAAAAAGGGACCATTTTTTTTTACCAAATAAAAGGGAAAATTTGTATATTACTCATTGAATAATATGGCATACTAGAGAAAAAATATAGAGTTTGGTTGAGAAAGGCAAGGTTAGCAGAAGAAGGAAGATGGGGCTTTTCTTGTTATTCACATCCTATAAGAGAGTGACTGAGTGAAGAAAGTAGGTCAGGCATGAAACTAAAAAGGGCCCAAATCAGTGAGTTTTAAATTGACAGAGACATCTGCCATTTCTTTCACATAACTTTTTTTCTGGAGAGTTTGCAGTCCATTAATAAAATGATATAGGTAAAAAGAGGCTCTCATAATCAGAATTGAACAGCTGTCTATTCATTAATATATATACATATGTAATCCAATAGATATATACATATAATCACTTGGGAGACATTTAAAATAAATGCAACATGGAGAGTGCAGACTTTATGAATCACTTGGTGGATGAAGACTCACAAGAAAGAAAAGAATACATGCAATCCAAATAGATATACACACTTGGGCTCATCAAATTGAAATTTTCCAAAATGATGTACTTGCTCATGAACCATGGAACTAATCTCTTTCTTTCCCAAATGACATTCAAAAAATGAGGGACCGAGAGGAGCATTGATGGATAAATTTGGACATGAGAAAGAGAGAGAGAAAGAGGAAGAGAAAAATTGATGGTGGAAGTGGCAAAGGTGTCATTGGAAGCTTATAAGGAAAGATGTTCATAACAGTCAAAAGATTTCCCCTGCTACTCTGTATAATTTCTAATTTATTTCTAATGGGCAGAAAGAAATAAAGAGTTCACCTTACTAACATCAGTTAAAAAGAACACTTAAAATTGTATACCTATATCATTTTATTAATAGTATACCTATTTGCACTCCTTCCTAGCCTACATATATATATATATATGTGTATATATATGTGTGTATATATATATATATATATATATTAGTGACTCTAAAACAAAGCTAGATATGGAAATTGAAAAGGCAGAGTCAGGTTTTAACTATTAATTATCCATACCATACATAACTGATGTAACCAAAACAGATTAACAATCAAGGTAAACACTAAACATTGCATGTTTGAGACTTTTAATTGTATTTATCTCTAAAAATGGCACTATCAATTATACAGATGGTCGGCCCAGTGCACAAGGTTTTTAGTCCTACCCACCAGGTGAAGTCTAATTAGAGGATCAGATGTACATAACCTTAGCAAACATTTAGACTAATTGGTGTCTGAGCACCCCCTGTCAACCTGACCACCACCGTTTCATGGCCCTCAACCACTATTGGACAAGACTCACATATGTATTCCACCCGTACAGATTCACCCGTAGGTGTAGAGACCAACATTGCCTCTTTCATCTTTGTTGGGCTCTTAGCGATCTTAATAGCAAATGCAGGTGATATGTATGAATGAGTTGAACCAGAATCAAATAGCACATGTGCATTTTGAGTACAGACTGTGAGGGTACCTGTCACCACAGCATTAGAAGCCTGCGCATCTTGTTGAGATAAGGCAAAAACTCTGGCCTGTCCTCCTCCTGTGGTTGTCGGACCTCTTCCTCCGGCTCCACGACCCCTACGTCCGCCAGTGGTGGGCGGTGGTACTGTTCTAACTGGTGGGGCTGGGATTGGTATTGACCCCGGTGTCTGGTTGCTCCTCACACTAGTTCCACTCCGCTTACGAGGACAATCCCTAGCAAGGTGTCCCACATGGCCACAATTTAAACAAGCTCCCTTCAGGGTCCGGCAGGTACCGAAATGATTCTTTCCACATTGACCACATTGGGGCCTCTGACTCCCCGTATGCACACTGCTATAAGCCCTCTGACCACCCAGATAGTTACTCCTTGCCCCCAAAATGATTATTTTCTCTCTATCCCCGTTACTTCATGATTCTACTCCTCCACCCTAAGACGTCATTCACAATCGTTCAGCCATTGATGGCTATGGTGGCTCTCCCTTTCTCGATTCTCTTCTCTCGGCTCTCTCGCAAATCACATCCTCTCCGTCTCCCTTTTATTCCCTCTCGGTTCCCTCTCTCTTGCATGCTAGGAAGGAAATTAAGGATTAAATAAGTATTTTACTCTTATTCCTTAACCTGATGGAGAAGGCTAGTGGGTGAGGTACGTGGCTAGAGGTGACCATAGTTAGAACATGTGGTGAGGAGTGTGCTTAAGGTTTAGCCACATTGTGGAGAACCCTATTATGGAGCTCACACATAAATAAAGAGGAGGAGAAACCTTATTTTCTATTTGCTTTTATTTTTTGTTTATTTATATTACATCAACATGTTTTGTTTTTGTTTTTATCTTTTATTGTATAAGACTCCTCATTAGGTACCAATGAAAAGTTATTGGGAGGAGACATCCTAGTGAGAGAAAGTGGTAGAGTGAGAATATTAGTATATTATGTATTTTATGTCATCAATATTAGTGTATTATTAATATTCTCAAAATGATTGAATATATCCTACCATGGATATTGCTTTTCTCGGACTTAAATGCCACTGTATACATTGTTCAAAACATTTAAAATGAATAAGCATAAATTTTCAATTTCTAATGTAAAAATATATAGAAAATGTATATTCTAATTCCCTAGTCTTTCCATAATTTCTTCTATTGAATACATATATATACAAGGCAATGCATTTTGTTCTCTAGTTAGATACGAATACCTTTGGTGTACCGTTGATTTGATAGTTTAATGATACATAGTGAATGCTTGAAATGGCTCTATCTCTATCATCATGATCTTCCTCCAAGACCATATTATCCTGATAGAGGTTAGGGAAAGCAAAATTTTATAAGGGTGGAATGCTACAAGTTTGTGTCTTGAATACAAATAGGTTAGTGAACTATTTATAGATGAGAGGGAGGGTTTAAGATAGGAAAAACAATGGACAGAAATGAAAACTCAAAACCATGGGTTGACCTAGTTTTCAGTCTCAGAAAACTACCTTATCCTTTTTATTAATAAATGCTTTTTATGAAGAATAATACTTGAAAATTTCTATAAACAAATTAAGGAAAATAAACATTTTAGATGGCAAAATGTTTAATCAATTGAGTACATATTAAATTTATGTATAATTTATTTGTTGAACAATTGATGTTTATATTACATTTAATGTAAAGTACTTTGGTACTCCTAATGTTGGAGTCTTTGGTAAAATATATTCTTAATGTTTGATTGCGGTAATTATGCCCCCAACATTTCATTTCTTTTAAGCAATCTTACCATTTTCGCTATCACCATTAAAATAGATAACGGTTGTGACTTACGTGGCCTGACACCATTAGAAAGAAACTTCTTTCATTGTTGAAGATGAGTCAACTCGCCAAGTTCCAAAGCAAAAGAATGACTTAATTATCGCATGAAAAATATCATACTTATATTAGGGAACTTGATGACAAGGATATAAAGAACTTGATCTAAAGATTTTTCTTTAGGATATCTCATAGGTTTCACGTGAAACAAACTCTTTAGAAGTTGTGAATGTTATCCGTAATAAGGTTGCTACTTCTCACTTACTTAGGGTGTATTTGGTTACTGGGGTGGAAGATGTAATGGGAATGTTTATGAGAATGAGAATGAGAATGCGAATGGGAATGTTGGATGTAATGAAAATGTCGTGTCAATGGTAATGGGAATGGTAATGAGAGTAAGGTTTCAAGGGATTGGGTTGCTAAGTGTAGGAACCACTCCATAGCCTTCCCTTATAGGGTCATTCGGAATACTTTCCACTTGACATCCTCTACCTTAGTACCTATAGGCTTTAGTGCAATGCATGTGCATAATCTATAGGTGCATATAGGGATTATCACCTGCCAATCCAAGAAATTTTGGCAGGGAGTTCAACAATGATCCCTTTAGTTCAAAATCATTTGCAAAGACTGGGACTAGGTTTTAAGATATGTCATAGGAGGAGTCGACTTTATTTAGGTCTTTAAGGGTGACCCTTTTGTCAAAAATTCCATCCCCATGATTACCCATGGTTATGGCGGGAATTTCTTCCCCTCTTTTCTCTCTCCTAAGTTTGGTTAAGGTTTGCTCAATCTCTGAGTCCAACGGAAACAAGTCTCCCTTAGATGCTTAGGTCATAAACTAGAGAAAGACACGTTTATGTTGCCACACTCGCCGTGGCGAGTGCGGTGGCAAGCTTGGTAGCGAGTACAAGTACTCGCTGCAGCAGCGACCAACAGTAGAAAAAAGTAAATAAACAATTCGACAAATGAGGAGGAAAGTGAGAAAACAAGAAGAAAAGCAGGAAGAAGAAGATAAAAGATTGAAAAAAAAATACCTGTTTGTTGATGACGTAACCAACCTTTAGATCAATCGATGATTCCCTGGCAACGACGTCAATTTGATTGGTCACAAAATCAAATCACTCCGAATTGAGGTTCCAACCGGTCGTCACTGTTGTGATCAAATAAAAACCTTAGGTAGCACAGGGTGTAACCCAAGGGTCGAATCTCTCACGGAATCTTCGTATTAGCCCTACAATTAGTTAGTGTCTAAAGCCAGCAGGTATTTGCAGAATGAGTAAGGATACGATGGGTATATATATAGAATGAAACAGGTTCTCAAGAAAAATAGAACTTAGCAATCACAGCCAATTTGATGTTATTTGGATTTAATCAATCATTCTTAAATTCATCATATTCATAAAAGTCTTGCATTACGAAAGCCTATCTAATGACAAAGTTATCCCGGACCGGTAACATTAATAACATGCATCAAGAGATTTTATGATATTATTAAACAAACAATCGCTCGACTGGATCAATCAATTTAATCTAATATTATCACAGTTAGAAGATGCATACGATCAAGAACCCAATTAATAGATATATATTCGAATTCCAAGAAATATAAATTCCAAGAACTCTACCACATAATCAATGACTACCGACTTGATATGAAGGATCTAGCAGACTAAGTACACGCCCATTCATGGAAGAATCCAATAAACTAATGACATGTGATTAAGAAGAAAATTATAATCAATCAATCAAAAAGGATGAAATACAAAAGAGAAATGAATTAACAAACCTTAATGAAGAGTCATCGGCTCATCCCTACACTAATTCTTCTTGGGTCGCTCATATTCTCTCTACACTCTAAACTATACTAATATGTGGGAATCACTGAATGAATTACAACTTGATGAAACGTCTATTTATAATGCTCCGGGAGTCCCAGTTTGATTCCATTGCTTGCTACAGCGAATGCTCTTTTCTTCTTTTGATATGTTCTCCTCCTAGGCCTGGCTACGAGTTCTTGCTTTGGTTCCGGTTCCTATACTTGGAATATATCTTCCCATTGATCCCTGTTAAATCTGAGCACTCAACAAAGCAAGAAGAAAGGGACAAAAAAGATGTATATTTGCTTTGCCATGATGGTAAATTGTTCATACTAATAATTATATATAGTTAAGATACAAGCTCATTGAGGAAGGCTCGAAGGAAAATGATCAAACTTTACGATAACCCTAGCCATGGAGATTCTTCTGGTATGACAAAAGAAAGATGAAGAAGAAAAAGAAAACGACGGAGAAGAAGAAGATGATGAAATTGAGGTTGATCCAAAAGACATTGTATAGTGATGATACATAAATGAACTCAGGGATACAAATAATGACATTATGACAGTCATTATGGACCATATGATCAACCTTAATTAGTTTAGTTCTAATTAATTTGGCAATTAAAAACCCTCGCACTAGTATTTTTATTTTGGTTTGTTTAACTTAGACATTAATCATCTGTATTTTAGATAATAATTTTCTTTGTGTGGTTTTGAGTTTCATCCTCCTCTTCCATGATATTGCTTTCCTGTGAACAAGAAATTGAATTGCATCATAGACTGTCCAAAGGAACTAAATGAATAAGCATTAATATAATATTAAATTTCTAATATAAAAATATAGAGAAAATGTGCTTTCTTCCCTACCCTTTCCTTTTTTTTCCTATTGAATATATATATAGGTATATATATAGACACATCATAATGAATTTTGTTCCCTAATTAGATGTGAATACCTTTGTTACACCGTTGATCTGATAATTTAATAATATATTGTCAACCCTTGTAATGGAATCATTGTCATCATCTTCATCCTCCATGACCATTCTCTTCACAAAATTTAGAGGAAGCAAATATTTATTAAAAAGGAATTAGGTAGCTATAAGCTAGGTTGGTGTCTTCAATAGCCATAGGTTAATAAGGTATTTATAGCTGAGAGAGGAAGTACTTTTATAATAGAAAAAACAGTGGGCTTAAATAAAAACTCAAAACTGACATAGTTTTGTGAAAACCTTGTTTTGTGGTTTACAAAACCACATTTCATATAAATGCTTTTATGAATAATGATACTTGGACTATTTCATAAAAAGTTTTAAAAAGTAAATATTTTAAATGGCAAAATGTTTAATAAATGAAATATTAAGTTTATGTAACTATTTTGTTGAATAATTCAAATTTATATTACAATAATTTGTAAAGGACAATAATATTTTGATCGCAATGAGAATATGCACTTGAAAAAAACTAATAAAAAACATATATTTTGTAAGAATTACATTGATTTTCAAAAGTAACAAAACAAAAAAAAATTCAATTTTAGCATCAGATATTAACGTCGACATTTTAAAAAAAATCGACGTTATAGTCAATTAACGTCATTTGTTAATAACATTATTTTTGTCATAACTAATGTGAAAATGCTATTACCACAATTTCTAGCGTCAGTTATGATACTCTAATCCTTTTCAGTCATAATTAATGTTAAGGGTATATAGTTTTTTATTTGACGATATGATTAAATTGTCTTTAGTGTAAGCATCTCAAATAGAATATAAATATGTTTTTTATAATAAAATTACAAATTGTAGACAATGACATTTAACATGAATAATTTAAGGCTAAAAGATCACATATCACAAGAAAATTAAACATACCAAAATTAAAATATAAAGGTCTAGGGAGGCTACGACCTACGAAAATAAAACAAAGCTTACTCCAACTTATTATACAAAGCTTACTCCAACTTGTAATTGATTTGGGCATATTGCGATTTGCATTGCACTCGAAATAGACTCTTTGAGGCTATTAATATTATCCATAAGTTTAAATTCTCAGACAACGAAGAAAATAAAACAAGTGTACATCAAATATAGCCCTCAACGTTTTTTTGCTTCAATAATCAATGTAGATTAAAACGTAACTCTCGAAATGAGTAAAGATTAATAAGTATAATTTTAAAGCTAAAAAAGGATAAGCATAATTTCACTATACCTGAAAAATTTGGTGTCTTTTCTTCATTAAGTTTTTTTGTGTTTGTGAAATATAGTTAGTATATTACGTACTCATGCTCACATAATGTACTCTATGTGGTATTAAAGAAGCTATTATATATATCCTGTCATAAATTTTCATTATTTTATTATTCACAACTTCTGTGCAAAAAATTAATATTATTTAATTATCATTATTTGTAACTGATATTTAAATACCCTTGAAACAATATCTGACATTATTATATATATCCATTTAATATTAGTCATAGTTAATGTTAAATATGATTTCAAGCTAATGCTAATGTTATAAATATATTTTTTATAATGTTTAATTTTGAATCTTAATTAAATAATAGGAGTTTAGACTATATATATATAATTTGTGGGCAAGGAAACACCGTAGACCTATAGTGTTTTCCGCCCAATCAATGTTTTTTTATTAAACAATTATGTGGGCCCATTGTTTAAATACAAAATCTTTTTTATCTAACCTAAATACAATATTTATTTATCTTTCAATTTTTTTAAAAAAAATATAAGTTAGGCACGCACTACAAGAAATGTGATTTTTAGCGATGGTAGTTTTGGTTGTTTTGTGGCGGTTTAACGGCCACAAAATAACATTTTTTGGTGGATCTCAAACTGTCACAAATGGACATGTCACAAAGTAATTTTCTGATGGTTTTAGCCAATTGATGGAATAAACGCTAGAAAAATGTTCTTTTCGGACGGTCTGGGCCTGCCAAAAAATGAAAAGTAAAATCCTGGCGGTTTATAACTGTCAGAAAATTCCAAGTTATTTTCTAACGGTTTATAACCGTCACAAAATGAAAGGTAAATTTGTGGCAGTCATTGATTGCCAGAAAATGTTTGGTAAATTTGCGACACTTAGTGCCTGCCACTAAATGACCTATAAATTTTTGACGGCTTTAAACCGTCACAAATTGTCCATTTTACTTTTTTTTTAAAAAAATGTCACATATATTTTTAGAAAATATATATAATTGATTATATTAATGCTCAAAAAAGATACAACTACTCATAGAAGTACTTATATATAATACTCAAAATAGATAAAACTAAAGTATTTGTCATGACCGCCACTTAGAGGACCGTGAAGGGCACAGACACAGGGAATATCCCTATGCTTGTAAGCCTTATCACCTAAATGACAGAATATCTATTATTGAAAATACATCCACATGCAGTATAATACCATGGCTACACCTAAACGGTGGCCTATCCTAGGCAAGCAAATCCACGGCCAGTGCCATTTCAGGATATAGATATAGGAAAACACACATAATATATATAACTTGTGTACTGGCAACACATCCGAAGATGCTACCTATCCTATTCACATGCAACAGATATATGTATATATATATATATTTTGAAAACAAATTTTCCATGTATCGAAGTAAAATAAATCCTTATCTTTAAGGTGTGTGAAGCTGACACTTCTAGATTTAATAATACACTCTAATTGGGTGTGTGTACCCTTTACTTTATCATACAATAATAAAGTAAATTAAATTACAATTTCACTTTATTCACCCACATGAACAAGTTATGGGTCTTGGAAAGTGTTGCTCAACCCTCGTTCCACCGAGACTTCTTCCACCTATACTTAACCTGTCTCTGTGTAGTAAAAATGAGGTGTGAGTCTTAACCACGCGACTCAGTGAGAACTCTCCCATCCCCGGCGCAAGGCGGGTACTATGGCGCTGGGATTGGGAGTCATACAAAACCACATGCAAAAACAACTGGTTACTGTTAATTAGCATACATTCTTGGCGACCACACAACAACGGATATCTCACCCAACTACTGACATGCGTTTAACAGATACAAGCATGTAGCAGTTTATTTCACGTCATCATTCAACAAATAAACACGTAACATATAGTGTCGGCCTTTACTTATCGGTCTTCTCACGTTTAGCATATTTGAATCAAATAAGACGTTGTGATGACGTAATCCTGTACGTCACCACTCCGCTGCACAACCAGCAATTATATGCAAACACAGACAATTTGTTCATACACACAGTTGCTATAACATACATCTACTTAATCTGCCCAATTCTGGGGTATCTGCTAGCCACTACGTGGCTTTTCTACTTCGAACCCGTGCACTTGGATTACTGGCCACCAAGTGGCAAAACGTACTTAACCCATTCACTTGGGTACTGGTCACCTCGTGACAATTCTGTTAATCAAACACAATCAACTTCTCTCTATCAAACAACTGACGCATAGCCACCACGTGGCACGTCCTGACCCCTTGCTGCGGGGCAATAGCTTGAGCCCACTCGTCCATTACCCAACCAGGCCACAATGGCGGGCACGGCATGACGTCTAAAGCCTGGCCGCTGATACAACCTGGACCATCTCAACATGATGATTTCTCTTCTACAAGATCAGGCTCACGGTTCACCCGTAGGTTCCTCTCGTGTCTCCTTATCATGGTCTCACATATTTATAGGATTCTTTGTATCTTTCCCGAAGGATCAACAATTCCTCTCCTTATTAATATGAACAAGTATCCTCAACAGGATATAGCTCATATACACGTCTAGATGCACTCTCTGAGCCTCAAGCTATCGTCATAGCGATATAAAACCTTTCTGACCCTATTGCCATGATAGGGCAATGACCATCGTCATGGTGATTATAAAACTGAGGTCTCAAGTGCCATCTGACGTTGTTCACTGATGTCTCACATATTAATAGGATTCTTTGTATCTTTCCCGAAGGATCAACAATTCTTCTCCTTATTAATATGGAGGAGTATCCTTAACAGGGTATAACTCATATACCCGTCCAGATGCACTCTCTGAGCCTCAAGCTATCGTCATAGCAATATAAAACTTTTTTGACCCTATTGCTAGGATAGGGCAATGACCATCGTCATGGTGATTATAAAGACTGAGGTCTCAAGTGTCATCTGATGCTGTTCTAGTTGATGTCTCACATCGCTAGAATAACCAAATCTGAAACCCACCAATAACTCCCTTTGCATGATTATAATTTAAGTCACCGTCGTGACGAGTTTTCAAAATAAAAGTTTAGTCCTTCCGTACAAGGACTCTTGCCACCATCGTGGAAAAGATTTAATAAAATACTCATCATACCTCTGGAGCGTATGAGTTGGATTTGTAACACACCAATCATAGCAAACACTTACTCTCTACTCCTATGTCTTCCTATCTAAGCTACTTTCCACAACCTATTTTCTAGTTCCTTTATTCTTTTAACATTCTATACCTCTAGCAATCACATACCAGACAAGCAGAGAATGTACATACTCATGTAATCCACATAAGCATACAATCCTAGGAGCAGAGATGGAAGAACCCTCACCATGGCCCACCTTCCATGCAATCATCTCCTGTAACATTAGTCTCCTGGGAGTTCCTGTTGCACTCAATCGTGTGTCGTTGTTCCTATAAGAACAACATTTACTTCATTAAGGTTATTACTTAGCTTAAGTTGTTATTTATCTCTCCATTACTCTCACATGTAGTCCATGGTTGCCACAGAGTCAAGCTCATGATCTTATCGGACTTCTCTATCCCGACTTATGCGTATCCTTCCTCGGACACTTGACTTACTCAAATATAACACTCTACTTGAGTGTTTCACACACTTGGATTTGAGTATTAGAACTCTATCTAACTTGTATTCCCACCTAACGAAGCTTATCTAAGTTAATTGGAAGGAATCCTAATTCTAGGAAGGTATAAGCATTTTAATTCAACTTGTGTTTCTAATTGGGTTCTAAGAAACCTCAATATACCTCCAATTTATCCTACTTGAGTTCTAAGAAATGTAGTTTCTAAACCTCAATATACCTCCAATTCATCCTACTTAAGGTTTCCTGAAGGTTGTGAAGGGATAAGGTTGCAATTCACAAAGTTAGACCTAATTTGTTCCGCAAGTTTCCATCCTTGAGAAACAAGAAGGTACTTAGAATGATTTAATCCTCAAAAAGTGAATTAATTCTCAAAAGCATGTTTAGGAATGTTCTAGGGTATTTAGGATTGAAGAGAGCGGGTTTGGAGGTCTCAATTCGCCCTAAAAATGGGCATGGGGCAAGCCAGGCAAGGACTGAGCGCTGCAGCGCCCATTTTGGCGCTGTGGTGCCAAGGGGCTGCCTTGGTAGCCCTTGGCCAACCAGCAAGTGGGCGCTGCAGCGCCAGCTCACAGCACAGCAGCGTTTTTGCTGTGTTGTGGTTGGTTTCAGCCACCTTTTCGACCATCTTCCGATCCGGCTTCGATTCCACTTTTCACGGGTCTTGTTCTCCTACATATATACTATATTTAGGAAGCCCTACAATTCAAATCCAACTCCGATTCGTCGCCAAATCGGTGATTGTTCAATATTGAGAAAATAGGGTTTTATAAACTCCAAACTCTTCCAACTTCGAATCCTAACCCCGATGAGTGTTCAAGAACACTTTAGAAACATTATTCTACCCTCGAATCCGCCCAAACTCGGATTCTCAACTCAATTCTAAAAATGAAGAAAAATGAAGAAAATGGGAACTTGGAGAGAATCGGGTGTTATACCAACCTTAACTCGATAGATTGAGATGCGGAAGGTGACGAGGATGATCTCCGGCTCCTCTCCAACTCCGGCTCACCGGATTCTGGTGAGATTCCCGTCGAATTTCCTCCCACCACCAAGCCCTAGCTCCCTCTCTCTCTCTTCTCCCTCTCTCTCCTTTCCTTTCTTTTTCTTTCTTCCCTACTTCTTCTTTCCCCATAACACTCCCCCTCTCTCTTTTTCCCTTTTTATTTTCTTTCCTTTCTTTTATTTAATAATTAATATATATTGATAATAATAATAATAATAATAAAATATGAAAATAGTATAAAATAAATAAATAGATTATTAATAATGATAATAATACCAAAGAAAAGGTTGAAAAATACCTCCAACGTAATCTCTCCTCCTTCCAATTAAATTTTTATTTCCTTTTAAGTCTCAAATGGAATACCAAAAAAAATATTTTACTTCTTTCCTTCATCTTTTATTTTATTTTAAACTTCGAAAGATTTCCCGGTTCCTTTTCGATTTCTCTTAACTTTCATGCTTTTCCTACATTCCTTGTAAAGTTTTAATTCCTAGCACTCGAATAAATCATTCTTAAATCCCCAAAATTCTAAATAAATCATTCTTTATTCCTCGAAATTTTCCAGGGTATTACAGTACTTGCTTGTAGTTCTCAAAAAAAATATGTGTTTGTAAAACCAAATAATTAGTTCATTACAAAATGAGAAAAGCTCCTAAAACTACCTCCAAAAGCTCTAACTAGGCTCTTGCAATATTGAAAAAATAAAATTTATGAGTATTATTTTAGTACTGTACAATAAATATCACAAATAATTAAGTAATAAACAATATACATATTTAAATTTTATATACTTACTAAATATTGCAAAATAAGTCAATCTCATCTATGTATTGGGATGATCTTCACTAGCTGAGAATGAATGTCCTGTTGATGACGATTGTCTATTACTTGTGTCATGACCCCCTATCGGACGTCCATGACCGGCACGGGAGGTAGGATTTCTCCTATCCCGTAAGCCTCTAATCCCTGATTGACATTTTCACATGTTTATATCTACCCATTTCTAATACAAACAATATATAATATATATGGCCATCCATATCCGGTGACCCAAGTAGTTTGCAATCCACGGCTCGCTCAACCCCGCTTCAGTCTATATATATACACATATTCACTCACACTTACATATAGTTTACATATTGATCACGCACTTCAGTGCGAGTGATCTATACTATTCACATGCAAAAGCCCTGTATCCAGTCATACATATATTCAATCACACACATACAGATAGTTTACATATTGGTCACACGCCTCAATGCGTGAGATCTATCCTAGTCACATGCGGAAGTTATATTTTCATACAACATGTATTCAGCCACACATATATATAATGTACATATTGATCACATGCCTCAATGCGTGTGATCTATCCTAATCACATGCGGAAGTCACAGATATATATATATATATATATATATATATATATATATATATATATATCACATATATCCTATATCATAGCCTAAGTTCCCAATACCAAGACATATCTTTAACCTGTATGAAGCCGACAATGCTAGAATTCGAGTATAATATATATATATATATATACACAACAGTTGTATACGTACAAAAGCTACGCCCAAAAAAGGATTTATATATATATATACATCACGACATATGTACAAAACCAAAATAACTACCGACGCGGACTAAGCGTGCGGTCTTCAGATCTGTCCGCCTCCTTGCGAAGAAGTGGACGTGTTCTCGACGCCTGAACCACCTGTATCTGAAACATATAAACAGGGGGTGAGTCGAACAGACTCAGTGAGGAGCTCCCAATCCCTGGCATAGCAGCGGGTACCACTACAGCTGGGGGAAGGGAACAACCACAACCACATGCACATGAAACGGATTTATATTGCGACCTTTAATATGATCAGGCAATCAATATATCATATTCACAATTAAAAATCCTAATTCATGCTCCTAACATATTTATTACTCTGCACGTACATAAATCACAATATATATCATATGTTTTCATAAGTCACACATATCTATACTCGTGGGCATTCACTTTCTATCTCCCGCATTATGCTAAGAGAACTACTGGCCTGAAGGCAATCTCTTGTTCGAACCTAGTTGATCACACTAGGATCCTTCTGACTCCAAGGCACGCTTAGAGTAATAGCCAGCAACTTGTTTGACCTCAGTTAAACCAAGGTAATAGCCACTAGGTGGCATGCTTACTGACGACAAAATCCTGTCTGTCCGACCAGGATGACCGACTCGATCTACCTGGTCTAACCTAACCAAGTTCAACTAACATGTTTAACCTTTAAAGACGCTCTATGAATAACTATTTGAATATTATACGTGTTTATTAGTTAGGCCTAGTTTTCCCCCTTTCTGATTATGCAACACTCGCACTCACACTTACAACCTATGTTCATTTTCCTCAACATACCATACGAACGAGATCTTTACAGTGACGGTCAATATGATTGGTTTCTAATGTTACTGAACTCTCACATATGAAATCACGACTCAATCCTACCCACGGTAACATGTAAGGCTCAATGAGCCACATTATCATATATACACTTATTTGGTTTGCATTTTCACTGTTTACTTACTAACCATACACACGTAGCGCAAACTCATTCAGATAAGCATATTTCATAGTCATCCAACCCTGTGGGGCAGGGATGGGAGAGCTCCTCACCTCGTTGGCCCTCCTGGTCAGTCCTCGGAGTGCCTGAAGCTCCAATTACTCTGTGGTGCCCTGTACATATGTACTTAAGCAATTCAGAAACGTGTAATTAAGCATCAACCATGCACGTGTCATGCTAATGCTTATGCACCCTCTAGATATTTTCCAAGAACTAGATATTTAGTTCGTTACGTTGTAATATCCGAGATATTAATTTCTGTTATTATCATTATTATTAATTTATTTTTCTTTCGGAAAGAAAAATAAATTAAATTAAAGAGTTGAAATAAAATAAAGAAGTAATAGGGAAAACATATAATTTTTTCTAGAACCTAAAAGAAAATGGGATTAAAAAGATGGGAGGGAATTATAATTTAAATATTATATTAGTTTTATTTTATTAGTCTTATTTTAATAATTTTAGGGGTACAAAACCGTATACCCCTTTTACCATTACATTACAACCTATTTTATTTTTCAGCCTTTTATTTTCTTTATTTCATTTAGTTGAGGGCTTATACACGTGACCATGACCCCAATCAACCAACACACACACACACACAAAAATAGAAGCACGAAGTAGACGCGAGAAGCAGAAGAAACTGAGGACCACGCGTGAAGCACTGAGAAAGAGAGAGGAGGCAAGAGCACAACGGGTTCTCGTCGGAAAGCGTGCGTCGACGCCGGAGAGGCTGACCAGAGGTCATCCTCAACACCCAGCAAGCTTCCACCCGATAGAATCAAGTAAGAAGTCCCAAATCTCCCAAAACCCCAATTTCCCCAATTTTGGGTATTTAAGGAATTCTTCAATTTCTTCCAATCAGGGCATTCCGGGGTTAAATTCGAGCTTAGTGGGTATTATTGAAAGCTTAGTAAAGTTCAAAATCGAAGTGAAATTCTAGGAATGGACCGGTTGGGGAAATTAGGAAAATTTAGTTAGATAATTGCTATAAATTGAATTTTTCTGGTTTAATGCATGAATAGGCTTTGATTGGAGTATTATAGGTGTTATAAATGCTGGAAATATACAGGGGAATAAAGCCCGAGTATTTACCATCTCAACTAGAACACAATCCGGTGAAAAAGAGGCGAAATACTAAACTACCGTACAGTAAGGAGCTGCGCTGTGGGTTGGACACCTCGGTCTAGTCCGGGGTGAACACCTAAGACCCGCTAAATTGGTTCCAAGGCTCTAATTATACCCAATTATATTTTTATATATAATTAAAGAGGTAGTAATTAAGCTTTTACTCGGCGAATAAGGGAGACCGTGGAATGAGTAAGCTAAAGCCTCTTTGGAGCCGTGAATTTAATTCTTTTATTAGTTAAATACTCTTATGAACACATGAAGTGAAATTTAGACAAATGGGAATCTCTAACCTAAGCATTTAGAGGTTCTAAGTGGCTCAAATGTGTGAAAGCCGATATAAGACAGTATGGACGTTCAAAAAGAGCAAATAAGACAACGTAACGAAATAAATAGTTAGTTCTTGGAAATAGTTAGAGGGTGCATGAGCATTAGCATGGCACGTGCATGTTAGATGCTTAGTTACACGTTCTAAATTTCTTAAATATATATATATGTGAATAGGGCACCACAAGGTAATTGGAGCTCCAGGCACTCCGAGGACTGATCAGGAGGGCCAACGAGGTGAGGGGCTCTCCCGTCCCTGCCTCACAGGGTTGGATGACTACATGGAAATGTGGTTTGCTCTATTTTCTGCAATTGTTATATGAAATTTGTTTATTTGAATGAATTTGTGTTACACGCGTGTGATTAGCAAGTAAGCAGTCAACGTGCAACAATATATGTGCTTATATGATTAGTCTCAAGTGTATTATGTGCTATTGTGGCTCACTGAGCCTTATATGTTACTGTGGGTAGGATGGAGTCATAATTTCATATGTGAGAGTTCAGTAACAGTATAAACCAATCACATTGATCGTCACTGTCAAGAGCTTGTTTGTATGGTTTGTTGAGGAAAACTGAACTTAGGATTGTTGAATGTGAGTGAGTGTGTTGCATAATTGGAACGGGGGAATCTAGGCCTAACTAATGAACACGTTTAATATTCAGTTAGTTACTAATATGGCGTCTTTCAAGGTTAAATTGTTAGTTGAACTTGTTAGGTTAGTTTGTTAGGTTAGTTCGGGTAGATCGAGTCGATTATCCTGGTCGGACAGACAGGATTCAGTTAACAATAAGCATGCCACAAAGTGGCCATTACCTTGGTTTAACCGAGGTCAGACAAGTTTCTGGCTATTACTCTAAGCGTGCATTGGAGTCAGAAAGTTCCTTGTGTGATCAACCAGGTTCGAACATGAAATTGCCTTCGGGCCAGTATTTCTCTTAGCGTAATGCAGGAGACATAAAGTGAATGCCTACGAGCATAACTATGTGTGACTTGTGAAAATATATGATATATATTGTGATTTATATACGTGCGGAGGAACAAATATGTTAGGAGCATGAATTAGGATTTTAATTGTGAATATGATGAATTGACTGTCTGATCATATTAAAGATCACAATATAAATCCATTTCATGCGCATGTGGTTGTGGTTGCACCCTTCCCCCAGCTGTAGTGGTACCCGCTGCTACGCCAGGGATGGGGGAGCTCCTCACTGAGTCTGTTCGACTCACCCCTGTTTATATGTTTCAAATACAGGTGGTTCAGGAGTCGGGAATGCGTCCACTTCTTCTCAAGAAGACAAACAACTCTAAAGACCGCACGCTTTGTCCGCGTCGGTAGTTATTTTGGGTATGTACATGTGTTGTGATGTATATATATATAAATCCTTTTTGGGCGTAGCATTTGTACGTTTACATCTGCTGTGTATATATATATATCATACTTGATTTCTAGCATGGTCGGCTTCATACAGATTAAAGCTAGGTCTTGGTATTGGGAACTTAGGCTATGAT
This sequence comes from Senna tora, assembly GCA_014851425.1. Classification (NCBI taxonomy): domain Eukaryota; kingdom Viridiplantae; phylum Streptophyta; class Magnoliopsida; order Fabales; family Fabaceae; genus Senna; species Senna tora. The sequence goes on from CM026271.1 coordinate 21,496,891, forward strand.
ATAGTATGTGTATCATATATATATATCTGTGACTTCCGCATGTGATTAGGATAGATCACACGCATTGAGGCGTGTGATCAATATGTACTGTATATATATGTGTGGCTGAATACATGTTGTATGCAAATATAACTTCTGTATATGACTATGATAGATTGCACGCATTGAGGCATGTGATCAATATGTAAACTATCTGTATGTGTGTGATTGAATATATGTATGACTATATACAGGGCTTCTGCATGTGAAAAGGATAGATCACCCGCCCTGAAGCGCGTGATCAATATGTATACTATATGTACATGTGAATGAATATGTGTATATATATAGACTGAAGCGGCGTTGAGCGAGCCGTGGATTGCAAATTGCTTAGGTCACCGGAAATGGATGACCATATGTATTATATATTGCTTGTATTAGAAATGGGTAGTTATGCACATATAAAAATGTCAATCAGGGATTAGAGGCTTGCGGGATAAGAGAAATCCTACCATTTAGATAGGGGGTCGTGACACGTCATCTTCTTTGCTCTTTTGAAAGTCTATAATGTCTTATACTCGACTTTCACACATTCGAGCCATTTAGAACTTCTAAAAGTTTAGGTTAGAGATTTTCATTTAGCTAAACTCCACTTCATGTGTTCATAAGGACTTCTAACTAATAAGGAATAAATTCACGGCTCAAAAGAGGCCTTACCTTACTCATTCCACCGTCCCCCTTATTTGCTAAGTAAAAGCTTAAATACTACCTCTTTAATTATATATAGAATTATAATCGGGTCTAAGTTGAGCCTTGGGACTAATTTAGCTAGTCTTAGATGTCCACCACGGACTAGGCCAAGGTGTCCATCCCACAGCACAGCTCCTTACTGTACGGTGGCTTGGTATATCGCCTCTTTTTCACTAGATTGGGTTACAGTTGAGATGGTAAATACTCGGGCTTTATTCCCTTGTATATTTCCGGCAACTATAACACCTATACTACTCCAATCCAAGCCTATTTATGCATTAAACCAGCAAATTCGAATTTAGCATAATTTCTAGCTCAATTTTTCCTATTTTCCACAACCGGTCCATTCGTACGATTTAGCTTCGATTCTGAACGTCACTAAGCATTCAATAACACCTACTAAGATCGAATTTATCCCCAGAGTGTCCCGATTGGAAGAAATTGAAGAATTCCTAAAATACCTAAGATTGGAGAAATTGGGGTTTTGAGAGATTGGGGCTTTCTTACCTTATTCCAATCGGATAGAAGGCTTGGGGGATGTTGAAAGAGGACTCCGGTCACCACTTTGGCGTCAGAGCACCGTCTCCAGCGTGTTTCCGGCCCAAACCCACCGTGCCCTTTGCTTCTCCCCTTCTCCTCGAGCTCGTGCGTCTCGCTTCTGCTCGTTTCACGTTCTACTTCTCTTTTCTTTTTTTTATTTGTTTGCTAAAAAGAAGGATGGGGTACACGGTTCTAACCCCTTTAAAAAATAAAATAAGACTAATATAATATTTAGTATTAAATCCTACATCTTTCCCATCTTTTTAATCCCCTCTTCTTTTAGGTCCTAAAAAGAAATTTTTAAAATTCCATTTCTTTCCCTTCTTCATTTTATTTCAACCCTTTAATTTAATTTATTTTTCTTTTCCAAAGAAAAATAAATTAATAATAATAATAATAATAACTAAAATAAATATCTCGGATATTACAATCTTCCCCCCTTAAGAAATTCGGTCCCTGAATTTCAAACAAAATACTAACCTTAGTCTTGAAACAGATGAGGATATGTCCTACGCATTTCACTCTCGCCCTCCCATGTAGCTTCTTCGGTCGAGTGATTTCTCCACAGAACTTTAACCAATGGAATCTCCTTTGTTCTGATTTTCTTTAACTTCCAATCTAAGATTTCCACTGGCTCCTCTTCATATGTCAGATTCTCGGTTAGTTGCACGTCTTGCGATTGGATTACGTGCGAGGGATCTGGAAGATATTTCCGAAGCATCGATACATGAAAAACAGGATGTACTCCCTCCAATTCCGTAGGCAATTCCATCCGATACGCCACATTCCCAACTCGTTCTAGGATTTCAAACGGTCCGATATATCGAGGACTTAGCTTCCCCTTTTTACCGAACTGCATTACGCCTCTCATTGGTGATATCCTCAAGAACACCTGGTCACCAATGGCAAATTCAAGTTCTCTCCTTCGATTATCTGCATATGACTTTTTCCTACTCTGAGCCATTAGCAATCTCTCTCTTATACAATTTACCTTTTGCAAGGCATCTTGTAACAATTCTGGGCTGATTAGACTAGCTTCTCCGACCTCGAACCACCCAATCGGGGATCTGCACCTACGATCATATAGAGTCTCGAAAGGTGCCATTTGGATACTCGCTTGATAACTGTTATTGTACGCAAACTCGGCCAAAGGTAAATACCTTTCCCAACTTCCGATGAAATCCATAATACACGCCCGAAGCATGTCTTCAAGAATCTGAATGGTTCTTTCTGATTGCCCGTCGGTCTCTGGGTGGAACGCAATACTCAAATCAACTCTTGTTCCCAAGACTTCTTGCAATGGCTTCCAAAACTTGGAAATGAACTGTGGCCCTCTATCAGATATTATGGACACTGGCACACCGTGCAATCTTACGATTTCTGATAGATAAATCTGCGCATATTGACTCACTCTGTAAGTGGTCTTAACAGGTAGGAAGTGCGCAGACTCACTCCGTAAGTGGTCTTCAACACAAAGCACTTTGCAATTTCATTATCCAAGCAAAACTTATCCTTCAAAGAACAAATAACACACATAAGTTAAATTAAAGTATATGCCAATAGAGATGTTACTATATTTAAATTAAATAAGGCCATCTAAGCTTGATATTGCTAAAAGCGGTGTCTTTATAGTTACAAGGCACTTTATTCCAAGAATAATAGCTGATAGGAAATGTAGTCAAATCCGTTCCAATGATTCCAAGATATCCACTTAATAGGCTAGCAGCTTCCCCTATTGGTTGTCCTTGCCTATTAAAAGGAACAACTATCCGTTGCCCAGCTGGGAGTGTCCATACTCCATTAGTTTTCAGACGTCCTTCCCTCTTGACACCATGTGAATCTGTAGATGGAAAATGCATTATTAAAAATTTCATTGATTTGGATAGTACACTATGAAGACATACTTACCTTCAATATCAACAGTCCAATATCTATTACATCTTTTGGCAACATATGGTGGGACTTGACGTGTGTTTGGATCAGAAGTGAGAGGTGGAGTCGGTGCAGGAGGTGGATCTGTAGATAAGGATGGAGTTGGGATAGGGGGACGTGGGGTTGGGTTTGAAGTGAAAGGTGGAGTCGGTGCAGGAGGTGGATGTGTAGATAGGGATGGAGTTGGGATAGGGGGACGTGGGGTTGGGTTTGAAGTGAAAGGTGGAGTCGGTGTAGGAGGTGGATGTGTAGATAGGGAAGGAGTCGGGATGGGGGTGGGGATTGGGACAGGAACTAACTCTATGGAAAAAGCACCTTGGCTGACTTTGATTCTCTTCGGTCTACCCATGCCTGCAATATAAAGATAGAAATCATGAATTAAATGAAAAAAAACACCGAATAAAGATAAGAACAAACAAATAAGAAATCCTAAAGTAGATTGAAAAAACACTACATAAGGATATAAATCAAAAATATAAAAATAGGGAAAAAGTAATTGCAAAAAATAATACATATTTGAAAGGAAACCACTACATATGGTCTTTTTGACATTCAAATAATAATAAAAAAACCATCCAAATCTTTTTCACATCACATTGTCAACAAAAAACCAATCACATGCTACACTATCATATGGTCATCCTCATTGTTAACTGCACTAGTTTCAATGTCCATAACAGGGGATTCATCTTCTTCAACTTTTTTAGCTAATGACATAGTATCTCCATCATCTGAAAAGAACAAATCAAATTGTTGTTGTGGGTATGCCTCACTCTCATGAATATTTTCTTTGTATTCTCCCATATCATATAAATCTCGGGGCTTTATGTGAACAGGAATGCACCACTCTTTATCGACTGCATCATTTACATAATAGACCATTTGAGCTTCAGATGCTTGAATATACGGTTCAACATCTTCATGTTCACCTGTGTGAATCAACTGAGAAAAATTAATTAAGTCAAATCCAAGAGTATCCTTTTTCATTCCAAGTGTGGTTGTTGTGTTCGTCCATTTATAGTTGAACATTGTAACCATAAATCGGCCATGATAATTTCACTCAATAATGTCTACCAATTTTCCATAATAAGGAACACCTCCAAATCTAGGTTGATTATCACTGCTGCTTGCATAACTATTTGCGCCAAATGAGCCAAATACACCACAGTTTTGAGTTTTCAGCCCTTCATCTCGATCCATTGTTCGAAATTTGAAACCGTGAATGTTATATGCAGTGAGCCTTCTAACTTGTGACAATGGACCTTTTACAAGATTTATGATATCATCTGAATAGGTTCCATTTTCATCATTCATAATCTACAAGTTTGACATTAAATTGTATTAAACATAATTTGAGTGGTTATATAAGATGTTAAGTATAAGATATGCCATGTGCAATTTTACTCACTCTATTATTAAACCATGAAGCAAATTCCCTATGAACAGTTCTTTGGATTATTGCTGCAGAACTTGTACGGCTCCTCAACCTCCTTTGTGTTATCTACTTAAATTCCATACAATTTTTATAAGATTAACCTATTACCTTATCGTCTAATAAAGTATTCAACAACCTATATATTTTACTTACTGGACAAATGGATCCACATGTGTACAATTCATCAAAACATGTCGATGAGCTTGGTGTTTCTCCATGTCTGTAAGTTTATAATATGAAGGATTCCCAACCGGCTTGCCTATTGGAGGGAAAATAGTTTCCACAGAAGAAGACTCAACTTCACCTACAACATCATCAACATGTTGAGGCGGTTGAATCTTGTCTCTGTATTATTTAGATACCTAGACGAAAAGGTCGGGCATTCTTTTGCTATATATCCTTTAGCTATAGATCCTTCAGGTTGTGCTTTATTACGCACATAAGACTTCAATAATTCTAAGTACCTACACCAATAAATTATACTCAAGTAGAACAACTTCTTAGAGAAAAAGAATTTTTTTTGGAAGGAAATAGAAGATTTTATTTTTTGAATTTTACATTTCTATTGGATACATCCATCTATAATGAACAGGCCCACCTCGCTTAACTTCATCAACTAGATGAACTACCAAATGTACCATAACTATAAAGAACGATGGTGGAAATAACCTCTCCATGTGACACAAGCATAACACAACTCGCTTCTGAAGATTGTCCAGTTCAGAATTACTTAGCACTTTGCTGCAAATATATCGAAAAAACGAACAAAGCTCCAATAAAACTGCACACACTTGAACAGGTAACACATTTCTTATGGTTATCGATAGAAATTGCTGCATAAGAATGTGAGAATCATGACACTTTAATTTGGATAGCTTTCAATTTTTTAAATCGACACATCTAGATATATTGCTTGAAAAGCCATCTGGCACTTTCACATTCTTCAAGTTACCAAGAAATTTATCTTTATTTGCATTTTTCATCGTGTATAAGGCCAAAGGAAACTTTCCAATGTCATTTGGCCAAAGATCTTGTCGAATGCCCATGGCACGTAAATCTTTTCGAGCAGCTAGATTATCCTTTGTCTTAAGAGGTTCATTGAGCAATGTATAAAGGACATTGTCACACACAGTTTTCTCGATATGCATCACATCTAAATTTTGTCTCAACAAATTCAACTTCCAATATGAAAGTTGAAAAAATATACTCTTCTTCCTCCATTGGGTGGTCTGGCTCTTTCTTTTCCTTTTAACATCTTCCTCTTTCGGTTTCCCGAAAATCACATCAATGTTCTCCACTTGCTTCAATATTTCTGACCCTGATAATAAAATTGGTGGACTCCTCATCTCAACATTACCATCAAATCTAACTCGATTTAATCTAAATCTATGTCCTGGTTCTAAGAAACGACGATGGCCTTTGAAACACCATTTTCTAGTGACAGGTAAGCGACAAGGATTTGAATCATTATTGAAAGAAGTACAAGCCAACCCCGTGTATGTATTCCAACCAGACAAGTTTCCAAAGCCTAGAAAATCACTAATTGTCGACATCAAAGCTGCCCGTAATGTGAACATTTCAGTTGATGAAGAATCATAAGTTTCCAACCCATCTGTCCACAACTCCTTTAACTCTTCAATTAAAGGTTATAGGTAAATATCTATATCATTTCCTGGCATACACTTGCCAGGAATGATCATAGAAAGAATAAAAGAAGTTGGCTCCATACACATCCATGGAGGCAAGTTGTACGGAATAAGAATAACAGGCCATATGCTATAACTGTTACTTAAAGTTCCAAAAGGATTGAAACCATCACTAGCTCGCCTAAGCCGTACATTACGTACTTATGCAGCAAATTCTGGATGAGTTCATTGAACGACGTCCATGACTCGGAATCTCTTGGATGCCTCATTAGCCCATCAGTGTTCAAATTTTTTACATGCCACCTCATATGATCGGCAGTTTTAGAGGACATATATAACCTTTGCAACCGAGGCTTCAAGGGAAAATAACGTAAAACTTTTGTAGGCTGCTTCTTCTTTTTACTCCCAGGTTCCTTAACTTTCCACCTAGATGTATGACATACTTTGCACGATTCTTTATTTGCATCATCTCCCCAATATAACATGCAGTCATTTTGACATGCATCAATTTTAGTATAATTAAGATCAAGTTTGTGATTATTTTCTTGGCCTCATAGAACGAATTAGGAATTTTCGCATACTCAAAGGTATCATTCAATAATTCAAGTATCATGGACATAGCTTTATCAGTCATCCGACAATAACACTTAATATGATACAAGTTAATAAAAAATGACAGCCTTGAGTACTTTGTACACCCTGGATACAACTCCTCATTGCATCCCTTAATTAATTCATCATAGTATGTATCACCCCTGCTATATTGTCGATGCAACCCATGCACTCCACTCTCAACTTCATCTACAGATTCATGTGCTTCCACCCCAACATTCCTCTATTAAATCCAAATGCGTCCTTGACCATATCTTGCGTTAATGTTGATTAGACAAACCACCCTCACCAATATCTGTACCCTTTGGTATATTTGATGTGTCATTTGCATCTCTGACTGCTGACTCTCCATGCCAAACCCAAATAGTGTACCCTTATGGGAATTGAGTACAAATTAAGTGGTCATATACGATTTTTCTAGTTTGCCATCTCCTAAACCCACAACGAATACATGGACATTTGATCAAACCCTTGGTAATTGTGTTTGCAAATGCAAAATCTAGAAATTTGTTCAAGATTTCTACGTATTTAAAACTAACTCGTGACTTTGTAATCCATGATTTATCCATTCCCTTAAACCTATATATCTACAATAGAAAACAATATGTATCAGTATCTAAAGATATTGCATATCTTTGGCTGTTGGAAATAAAAAGGAAATATAATTGGTGTCTTTTCTTATGAAGGAAAGTAAAACAAAAAGCAAGCACATTGCAATTTTATTAACAATCTGAAAAGTATTACATTAAGCAGTAATAGAAATGGATAATCAATTCTAGGAAGGAGACATCAGATATGTTAACTTTCCCAACAAGAAAAACAAAATTTCTGATTCAGATAAATAAAACCTGAAGAACAAAATCTCTCCACCTTATAGGAGCTTATGGACCACGCGGAGTGGTTCATTCAAGAAGAAAATGCTCAGATCGCCAAGGACAAGATGAGAAAATTCCTAATAAACCGGGACGACATGGAGCAGACAGAGAAGAAAAAGGAGAAGACGGGAACCAAGAACCAAGCCCCCAAGGAGAAGAACAATAGGAAGAGGTCACCACCTCAACCGCGGACGCCTCCCAGGGGACGGTTCACGAGTTACACTCCCCTCAACAAGTCTCATGTTGGGGTGTTGGAAGAAATTTATCAATCGGACATGCTCAGCTTTCCCCCACAGGTCAAAAGACGCAAGACAGGACGGGCGGTAGACAAATCCAAGTACTGCCAATTCCACAAGGATTACGGACACGAAATCAATGATTGCATCCATCTAAAGGATCAAATCGAGGACCTAATCCGAAAAGGACAGCTCGGCAGATTCATCAAAGAGGAAAGCAGGGCTAACGCCGAACACCCTCGAGAGGCCAACGACCTAGTACCTATCCGCGGAGTTATTAACGTTATAGCGGGAGGACTACAGAGAGGAACCTCCTCACTACCGCAGAACAAGAAGAGGATGGAACGCTGCATACTTGCCCTCGATTACGCCCCGAAGCACAAGAAGAGGAGCGAAGCCAAGGGAGACCCCATCACCTTCGACCTCACTAACCTAGACGGACCAGTCCATGACGACCCCATGGTGGTGACCGCCATAATCACCAACTACGAAGTCAAGAGAGTCGTGATCAACCAAGGATCTTCAGCAGACGTTCTGTACTTCGACACCTTCAAAAAGCTCGGGTTGAATAAAGCCAGCCTAAGACCATTCCCCGGCACGCTCATAGGGTTCTCAGGAGCCCAGGTTCCAGCAGAAGGAATCATCATCGCCCGAACAACTAGGGGCACCTTACCAAAGGTCGCGAGCCTTGATGTGGACTTCATCATTGTCTCAGCGCCATCGGCATACAATGCAATCCTAGGGCAATCGTCCCTGAAAAAACTCAGAGCTTAGTGTCTACCGCACAGCTCACAATGAAATTCCCAACACCCCACGGGGTTGGAGAAATCATGGCGGACCAGAAATTGGCGCGAGCATGCTACGCAGCGAGCCTAACCAAGACTTTCAAGGTCGCTCGCCTCGGTCCCAAAGAAACACGCGAGGAACCCCCCGAGGCTAAAGAGTTAGGAGGAAAGAAGCCAGAGTCTGCCCGCCCGGACTCTACCTCTGCCTAGACTCCGAACGTACTTTGCACTATTACACCATCTTTAGGTCAAGTCGCATGTCTCTACTTTGAATTTAGGATTTTTAGCCTGACTACGGCCAGCCTGACCTAGGCAATCCGAATGTAAACATTTTGCTTACCTTCAGCCTAACTAAGGCTAGCCCGACTGAGGCTGCACGAATGTACTCATTTTGTCTATTATTAAAAGTACATCTTTTCAGCTAGAGACAAGACTTCAACTCTGTAAAGTACTCGCATAAGTCCTACCACAGGACAATGGGCTCGACCGCCCCAAGAAACGCTAAGCGCCCCCAGGGCCAAGCTAAAATTTCCCCCGGTAGTGCTGCAAAAACCCCTTGGGTGCGAAAAACGAACGTTCGACAAACCACGCTAGCACACCGCATACAAACCGTCCTGATCACACGGTACTCATGCAAAAGATCTTTTTACCCAAATGTAAAGAGACAACTACGAAAAGAGAAACTGCATACACGACTTTTTTCCCAGAAGTAAAAAGAAAAAGCAGGAAAAAATCTTTGCAAAAATCATTCTCATTAATGACAAAAATGAGAGGGCGTCCGCCCATTACAAAGGGTAAACACCCTAAAAATTACATAAACCTAATCTTGGGCATACCCAAGATCTACAAAGGCCTCGGCCCTAGCAGGCTCCGCATGGCCAGTACTTTCCGACGACCCCCGCCTGGTCGCTTCAGCCAACTGCTGAGAAGTAGGTCCAATCCCTGGAGCTCGCCTGCTAATTCGAGACAACACTTGGTGATCCACCAAGCGATCCGTCAGTTGACGAAGATAAGCGAGATTCAACGGAGGATCCGTTTCCATCCGGCCGCGAAGCTCACCCTCGAACAACTCCAAGGAAGGGTGCAAGGAAGCCACACACTCCGTTGGAAATCTCTCCCCACATAGACGCTCAAACTGCTCGACCGCCAGAATCATGCCATACATCCTCTGCACAAGCAACTCCCCCTAGAGATCAGCGACATTGGCAACCTTGTCCTTGGCCGCTAGCAAACCAGAAAGGTTCTCATTAGTGCGAGCCTCCGCACCCCGCAAAGCTTCGTGAAGTGAGTGCAGCTCCTGCTGGCGCCTCTCGGCGTCGTCTCAGCGGGCAGTCAGCTCCCTGCGAGTCCTCTCCAACTCCGAGCGAACGAACGCGACCTCGGAAGGGTGACCAGCTTCAGCCCTAAGACGGGCAACCTCTTCAGTCAAGGACTTAACCTCGCGTCCTTGATCCTCACACTCCAACTTCTTGGCAGACAGATGCTTCCGCACATTCGCCAACCTCTTCTGGGAGACCTCTAGAGCCTGGCTCTTAGAGGACGCAACACTGGAAAATTGATCCCGGTCGCGACGAATCTCCTTCTAAGAAAGATACATATATACGGCTGAAGTCAAAAACACGAGCCAAAGCAGAATGAGGAGAAAAACTAAGACAACGGAACTTACCGCACACTTCTCCCACTCAAAGCCGGCTTAGTGGAAGTCAGCCAGCGCCTCAGCCATCCGACCGAAGCCTCGGGCAGCGAGATTCCGGGGCGAAGTGTACAGCCTCCTGGCTTCCCTCTCTCGCATCTCCACCGGGAAGCGCCTGCCCAGTGCCACCAATTCAAAAGACAACGCTCGACCCAAGGGGTTCAGAAGGGCCAACGCGCGACCCAGGAACAAGATCTCTCGTGGCAGCCGCCTAACTCACCACTACATTCCCTCTGTCTGAGAAGGATTTGGCCTCCACGGCTGCATCGCCAGAATCTGCGACTTCCTCAAATGCAAGTTCGCCCGCCACTGTCTGAGGCGCGGGAGAGTCTCAAATAGACTCTTCAACGACCACCCTAGCCCTCTTACCAGGCGGCTGATTAACACCCTCGACGAGGCTGAGGACGGGAGGGTGAGTAGAAAGTATCACCCACATGGGTGATTGACGGACGGGAGCGGAAGTGGTAATAGAGGTTGGAACAGGGGCAGGGGCAGAAATAGGAACAGCCTCCCTCGCTGGAGCCTCCGCCTGTACATCCCCCGGCAAGTATTCCGCCGTGCGACTTGCGAGGACAACCGCAACTCCACATCGGCAGGCCGTCTCTTGGGCCCTCCTTCTCTGCCCCTGGGCAACTCCGCAGCAGAGGCTCCTCTCTTTTCCCCCTCCTGGGGTCCGCTCGCGCCAGCTTTCCCATCTTTCTTCCTCTTCTCTTTCGGAAGAACCTCTTGACGACGCTCCCTCTCGGAAGACAGAGGCGCGGAAAGCCGTCCTTCCCTCTCTCCACCAGTAGGCACGTCGTAGTTACCACAGTAGGAAACTCGAGGGCTCCCCCCGGAGACAGGCCCTGTTGACCATTCTTCCTCCCCTTAATCTGACCGGCATCATGAGTACGGCTCAGAGGAGGAGGAGGAGGGGAAGATGAAGGAAGATCTTCCAAGTCAGTGAAATCAAAAGGGTAATATCTATAGTCATCACCTCCACCAGCCATTGTGAAAACTCTCGACAAAAGCAGAAAAGGGCAAAGCAAAGGCAGAGAAAACAGAGGCAACGGAGAAAGGTAAATGCAAATGTAAAGTCACGAACTTTCAAACGTTGGACATTTATAGGGTACCCAGAGGCGCGACGATTCAAAAACTTCGACCCCTCGTATCCTGCAACAGATAAAACCTATTATCCTCTACAATCCAGCCTAGCTGCAACCGCCCGTTCCAGTCACACACATGGAAGGAAAGAACGGACAAGATGCACAACCAAAGCAATGGAGACACAAAGACCGAAAAGCCCCCAAGAACCCAAAAGTCACCTCGAGACACCTGAGGGCCTTTTCACAAAACTCTCTGCCTAGGCTAATGATGACTACCCTCGGAAACGAGTTCGCATTTAATGAAGGAGAAACGGCGGCAAAACGCTCAAGCGACAATGGCACCCGTTCAAACTCTGACGCGTGGCACCTGCAACAAAGCCTGCTCCTTCAACAAATGACCCTCAGCAAGAAATCCACCGTCAGCCACTGACCACGGACAAACATGGCCAGATGAGAGCCTTACGAAGTGACCAAACGGCCCCTGGCCTTTTGATTTCTCCCACTAGCCCTCGAAGGGTAATTCGGGAAATATCCCTCTGAGCAATGATGACTCCACCTCGGTAAGTCGCGTACTTCTTGCAAAGACGGCTCACAAACTTTCTGAGGAAGTCAAGCGTCCAGCCATCCGGTACGGGACACGTGTCTTCCCCAAGACGTCTCCTTTTCCAAGGAACGATGTGAGAGAGCCTACTTCATAAGACGGACGGCCAGTTCCCATAACCGCGACTCTAAGCGGGCGAGCTATCCCGCAAGTAAAGGCAGCGAAAACTCCTAAGTGTCTTACAAGCAAAGGAACTTATGTCCACAGGCGCCCGACACCCGTAGACTTGGGGTACTTATGTAACTACGGAATATTCCACCATGGAACACGTGGCACTGACGTTCTAGAAACACGGCCTCGGCACCACTCATCTATCGAATACGTGGCCCTCGCCCACGTCACCTCACGGAGTTTCCCCTCAACCAGACGTGGGATCTCCACAAGCCTCGTGGGACGACCCACGTCCCACGAGGTCGTGGGTTGAGCACGATCTACCCACACTCGAGTATAAGTAGACCCTCACTCGGGGGACTAAGCAAGCAATCCAGTCTCAACAGAACTGTACGCAACCTGAAGGATTACCATACCTCATCTCTGATATTCCATACTCTCTCGGTACCTGAGCACCCTCAGATACCCCACGCAAGTCCCTTCCGCACTTCGAGCTCTGTCACTGGCTCCCATTCCGGCCAACCTCCGATAAGCTCACCTCCTCCTCGGAGCATAATGTTAACAGGGCTTCCAGCAACCCCCAGAGACCATAGCTCTCTCTTTCACTAAGGCAACCTCCCAAGAGCGGCTCGCCCGCCCGGAGTACCTTAGGGACGTCTTAGCCGCACACGGCCCAATACAGGTAACAACCTTGCTTAACGGCTCCGATAGACATCAGCATGACAAACTACGTGGACTTTGTTCCCTCCCGAAGGGTATGTAGGCACCTAGGTGCACCACCAAAGGACAAGTCCCCCAAGGTTAAGACCCTCTGAGCCAAAAACGACAGTTACATATATATATATATATATTTCTGATGTAAGTGTTTGTTCTTTCTGATTGAATATATACACAAAATTGTACATAAAGCAGTTAGAAATGTGTATAAAGAGAATTTGTTTTTAGGTGGTATAGAGTTATTATGATACATTTTACTAGTTGAGGTTACAAAGTTTGGTTGAGAAAGGCAAGGTTAGCAGAAGAAGGAAGATGGGGCTTTTCTTGTTATTCACATCCTATAAGAGAGTGATTGAGTGAAGAAAGTAGGTCAGGCATGAAACTAGAAAGGGCCCAAATCTGTGAGTTTTAAATTGACAGAGATATCTGCCATTTCTTTCACATAACTTTTTTTCTGGAAAGTTTGTAGTCCATTAATAAAATGATATAGGTAAATAATGGCTCTCTTAATCAGAATTGAACAGTTGTCTATTCATTAATATATATAAATATGTAATCCAATAGATATATACATATAATCACTTGGGAGACATTTAAAATAAATGCAACATGGAGAGTGCAGACTTTATGAATCACTTGGTGGATGAAGACTCACAAGAAAGAATAGAATACATGCAATCCAAATAGATATACACACTTGGCTCATCGAACTGAAATTTTCCAAAATGATGTCCTTGCTCATGAACCATGGAACTAATCTCTTTCTTTCCCAAATGACATTCAAAAAATGAGGGACCGAGAGGAGCATTGATGGATAAATTTGGACATGAGAAAGAGAGAGAGAAAGAGGAAGAGAAAAATTGATGGTGGAAGTGGCAAAGGTGTCATTGGAAGCTTATAAGGAAAGATGTTCATAACAGTCAAAAGATTTTCCCTGCTACTCTGTATAATTTTTAATTTATTTCTGATGGGCAGAAAGAAATAAAGAGTTCACCTTACTAACATTAGTTAAAAAGAACAGTTAAAATTGTATACCTATATCATTTTATTAATAGTATACCTATTTGCACTCCTTCCTAGCCTATATATATATATATATTAGTGACTCTAAAACGAAGCTAGATATGGAAATTGAAAAGGCAGAGTCAGGTTTTAACTATTAATTATCCATACCATACATAACTGATGTAACCAAAACAGATTGACAATCAAGTTAAACACTAAACATTGAATGTCTGAGACTTTTAATTGTATTTATCTCTAAAAATTGGCACTATCAATTATACAGATGGTCGGCCCAGTGCACAAGGTTTTTAGTCCTACCCACTAGGTGAAGTCTAATTAGAGGATCAGATGTATGTACACAACCTTAGCAAAAAGTTAGACTATTTTTAAGATTTGAACCCGTGACCTTAATAATACAAACAGAATTAAGGTAGCATCTACAATCAAGTCTGAGAAAATTACTAAAGCTCCCAATTCAACACACATTAACTTCACTTTATAACAAGATAAACTACACTAGATGTCACTAATAGAGTAAAAAAATCTACTGGTAGTAGGTATCTTAAAAGCAAGTTCATGGACCCACATACCCAATTACCTTAAACTCTCCTTAGGAATAGCGCGTTAACACTTCAAATAGAAGCTATGGTGAACCATTACCCTTCACACTTCACAGTATATGATATTTTTCTTTTCCCAAACATGCAAGATAAGTAACCACACACTTAATTAGGAGCTCAGAACGAGCCATGTAATGTTTGCTAAATTTTTTATTTCTCTCATATTGTATAAAAGTGCATACTGTATATCTTCAGAAGGTAAATGGCCATGAACAAAACAAGATAACAAGAAAATAAAAAAGAAACTTAAACATGCAGCAATGCCCAGAAAAAAAGGCCATACAGCAATGTAAAAATAAATGAACTGGAATTTCAGCCTTTTGTACTATTCATGACCTTGGAACATGATTAATAGCTTTTTTATTTTTGGCTTAACAGTAGAATACTAGCATCAAAGGTTCTAACATGGCACGTAGCAGACATTAGCTCAACTTAGAAGAGTTTCGTCTCTTAATCATGCTTTGTATCTGTCTTACGGATATCACATTGCCATAGTTCAAACTAATCATCTTCATTGGCAGACTCCACAAAATGAATCACTTAATAAGACCTAGAAATCAGGAAGTAAAAATATAAAGAGAAAATTTTGTCTGCAATTAACCTCTACTGACAGAACTTAACTAATGACTAGGAATTCATAGAAAGCAGTTGCAATTTATTTAACTTTTCATGTCATAAATGTTAAATTTTACAAAGGTTCCCATTGAACAAATTCTCAACCTTGGCATACAAACAAAATAAAACATTTTCTTCTTTTGCTTTTTGAGAGCTAAAGCATATATTTGAAGTTTCTACAGCTCTATATTACAACTGGCATAATTCGGTGTCCTAAATTCTAAATTCATAAATTAAGATTCATAGGCACTTAATAATCTCAGGGAGAAGAACAAAATGAAACTACTAAAAAGGCAAAGAAACATGCATTAAAATTTTCTATGAACTAGTGAGTGTTAAAAGTTAACATAAAAAAATGATGAAATCTCAGGCCAACTTCTGCAGCTCAAGAATCAAAATCACAGGCCCACACTAATATCAAAGACCTCCCTTGAATGGGATATCCTCACTTCTTTTCCTTTCTAATTAACATCTCTAACTTATTAGTATTTTGGTCTATTTCTTTCTAGTCTTTCACAACAAATTTAAACATATATATATATATATATATATGACAACAAGAAAAATATTTCTCTCTTGTTATGAATCATCAATCTCTCTGTTTCACTATTGATGGGTTGCACACATGCAGAGCTTGGTGATTTCAATGATGAGCTACATGGGAGAGCTAAGAGTTACTCTCAAGACTTAAAAATACTTCATAGATGAACACAAATTGAACACAAATTGAACCAAATACAGATCTAACTATATAATAAATTCAAAATTCAAAATTGTGTGTATATATATAGCTAATATCACCAACGGTTTAACTCTATTTCTTAACAACGATTTTCAGAAGAAGGAACTTTAGTGAAAGAAGAAAACCTAAATTGCAATGCTTACTGCGTATTGTCTTGCTTCAATGCCCTAAACCACCGTGCTCCACGAAGACCTTCCTCAAAGCAACTCCACAAGTAGGCTGAAAACTGAGTGAGAAATCAGAACGATTTTCAGAACAACCAATCGCATCGGTGAAATTTAAAATGGAAGGAAGCTAAGTGTCACGACCGCAAATCAGGAGTACGTGACCGACACGGGAATAGATTTTTACCTATAAACCCGTAAGCCTTACCCTGTAAACATGACTATAACTACCCTGCTATACAATCAATATATATATCATACTAGTGACCACACCTCACTGGTGGCCTAATTAACCGGCAATCCGCGGTTCGCTCAATACCGCTTCAGCTTAGTCCAGGGTATAGATATATTTATCAGCACTAATAATGTAAATATTAATATCATCTTGACCGTACATCTCAACATGTACGATCTATCCTATTCACATGCAGAAAACCCACATAATATATAACCATATCATATTGACCGTACGCCTCAATGCGTACGATCTATCCTATTCACATGCAGAAGTTTATATATATATATACATATATCCTAATTTATCCCCAATCTGGACTCTGTCTTTAAATACATGTGAAGCTGACAATTCTAGAGTAGGTACATATTGAAAGCTGTAAATATATATACACAACTCTTACAACTTTTAAATATGTACAACAAGAGAAATCAAAATAACCAAAAGGTGTCCACCCACACGAACAAGTGCGTAAGGATGGTCTGATGTCCGTATCACTGCCCGGACATTGATGCCTGCCCAATCCCTGTATCTGAAACATTGAAGCAGAGGGAATGAGTCAAATAGACTCAGTGAGAAGCTTCCCATCCTCGGCGTAGCGACGGGTACCACTACAGTTGGGGAAAGGGAAACACCCACAATCACATGCACATGAAAGTCCAGTTTATCACATGTTATATTACGATGAGTCAATAATAATATAACATCAAATCGAAGATAAACCTACGGATCATGCTCCTCTATCAAACTTCTCATAAGAAAACAACCATATTTAACATATCATCTGAAAACTGTAAATCACTCGACTGACCCTAGTACCAGGCTAGGGCAATGGCCTCAACGGGCAATTTCTTTTAAATCTTTAACTGACCCTAGTGCCAGGCTAGGGCAATGGCCTCAACGGGCAAATCTTTTAGTCTTTTACTGACCCTAGTACCAGGCTAGGGCAATGGCCGCAACGGTCAAATCTTTTAGACTTTTACTGACCCTAGTACCAGGCTAGGGCAATGGCCTCAACGGGCAAATGCTTTACTCTTTAACTGACCCTAGTGCCAGGCTAGGGCAATGGCCTCAACGGGCAATTGTTTTAACTTGTTTCTCTTCCCAAGCTTTCAGCTGGGATCCTGACACTATCTACCCATTACTATCCTAAACTGACTTTTCCTAGATAATTTGTACATCCCTACGACTCACTAATCAATTCAGAGATCGTATTAATCCTCATATTGTTCCCAAACCCTTGGTTTAGATCCTAACCTAGCTGTAAGGTCTTGCCTAAGTTCAATTACCATAAAATGTCGACGTTTACTAACAACTTCTATACGATTTCTTTAATGAGTTTCTAATTAATAAGGTAAACCAAACCTTGGACTCAATTAACAACTTACCCCCTTGCTTGTACTGTTCGGCGTATCTCATGTCATCACATGGATACCCTCCAGTACCTCTTTACCTGTAGTCAACCACACATATACAAATACTTTCATGTATAACAATTTAGGAATAACAATAGCATGTTAACAACTAAATAGTTCTTACAAATAGGCAAGTAGGCAAACCACATATCCATATCCTAAATCAGGCCTGTAGGGCAAGGATGGGAAACCCCTCACCTGGACGGCTTCCTTGCGCTAGTCCTGGAATAACTCCCGCTCCGGACGTGTCATGGTATCCTAAGGAATGCATTCATGTGGTTAACATCTCAAACTATATGCATTCATATGCATATGACATGCTCGTGCCTAAAAATGTATCTAGACGTCGCCAAGAACCGAGTCCTCGGTCTTATCCGTCTTCCCTCTCTTCTATGAGAGTCTCAAGTGCTTCGCACTTGGTTTCATACAACTATCGCTCTCCTTGAATTAATTTTGGAGCCTTGGATTTGAGTTACTAAACCTCGATATGCTTCTAAATTATCCTACTTAAAGGTTTCCTAATAATTACGAAGGAATTAAATTGCCATTTTAAATTTTGGACTTTATTGTTCCGCAAGTTTCCATCCTTGAGAGACAAGAAAGTACCTAAAATAATTATTGATGCTTCATAGCATATTTAGAATTATTCTAGGGTGTTTAAGATTGAAGAAAAAGAAGTTTGGAGCCCTCAACATCACCCTTAAAGTGTATTTGGGCAATCCAAGCAAGGACGCGTCACGTTAACATTAAGTTTCAACCTTAGTACCCTCGGGCCAGCTCTTCACGGGTATTGTTCAACTAATAATTCAACAATATAATTTCAATAATTCCAATCAGCCTATTTACTCAAATCCAAGCTCAATCCAAATTATTAATAATTTCCCCAAATTAGGAATAATTAGAATTTTAAATCCCAAACCTTTCAAAATTCGAATTCGGCTAAACCCGAGGGTATAACCTCGATTCTTACCCCAACTAAGTGTTCAAGAACACTTCCTAGGTCTCAATCTACCCTCGAAACAACCTAATCGAAGGTGAATCGAAGAAATCCCTAAGAATGGAGAAATTGAGGGTTTCGAATGAAATTGGGGTTACCAACCTTTGATTCGATTGGTGAGAGGTGTAGGAGACGTCGTACCCGAGCTCCAGTGACTTTTCCGGCGTCGGCTAGCTCTCTCCAGTCACTTTTCCGGCGAACCCCAACCTTTCTTCTTCTTCTTCCTCACGCCTCTCCTCCTCTATCTCTCTCTTCTTTCTCTCTCTCGTCTTTCTTCTTCGCCATCCCTTATCCCTCTCTCCCTTATTCTTTTTAATTCCTTTCCTTTCTTTTATTTTTTATACTCCACGACACCTCCAACTAAAATAATTAAATATATATATATATATATATATATATATATATATATAATAATAACTAATTAATTAAAAATAAGATAAAATAATTAATAACTAAATAATAACAATAATAATTATAAAGAAGAGGTGGAAAAATATCTCCAATTAAATCCCTCTTCTTTCCAGTTAATCTTATTTTCTTTTATGTCCAAATTTAAATACCCAAAAACATTTATACTCTCTTTTCTTCCTCTTTCATTCAGGTTTCCAATTCCTTAGGTCCTGAATTAAATTCAAAAATGATTTTCTACTTCTTTTCTTTCCCTTTCATTTCATTTTAAACTTCAAAAAAATTTTCGGGTATTACAATCTTCCCCCCTTAAGAAATTCGGTCCCCGAATTTCAACTAACATACTAACCTCAGTCTTGAAATAGGTGAGGATATGTCCTGCACATCTCCGCCTCAACTTCCCACGTTGCTTCCTCAACCGAATGGTTTCGCCACAAGACATTCACCAATGGTATCTCCTTTGAGCTCAGCTTCTTCAACTGACGATCTAGGATTTCTACTGGCATATCCTCATAAGTTAGACTTTCAGCTAGTTATATTTCCTGGGGTTGGATTACGTGAAAGGGGTCTGGCAAGTACTTTCGGAGCATGGATACATGAAACACCGAATGAACTCCTTCCAACTCCGCTGGCAATTCTAGACGGTAGGCAACATTCCACACGCGTTCTAGAATTTCAAACGGTCCGATGTATCTTGGACTTAGCTTGCCCTTCTTGCCAAATCTCATCACGCCCCTCATTAGTGAAATTTTCAAGAGAACCTGCTCACCCACAGCAAATTCTAAGTCTCTTCTTCGTTTGTCAGCATACGACTTTTGCCTGATCTGAGCAGTCACAAGCTTTTCTCGAATAGACTCTATCTTGTCCAAAGCATCCTGAACAAGTTCTGGACCAACTAACTTGGTCTCTCCGACCTCAAACCACCCAATCGGGGACCTGCACTTTCGACCGTACAAAGCCTCGAAGGTTTCCATCTGAATACTGGATTGGTAACTGTTGTTGTAAGCAAACTCTGCTAACGGCAGGTATTTCTCCCACCCTCCGCCGAAATCCATAATGCATGCCCTAAGCATGTCCTCTAAAATCTGAATGGTCCACTCGGATTGCCCTTCTGTTTGGGGATGAACGCTGTACTCAGATCAACCCTCGTCCCCGACGCTTCCTGCAATGCTCTCCAGAATCGAGAGGTAAACTGTGGCCCCCTGTCAGAGATACGACACCGGTACTCTGTGCAACCTCACTATCTCTGATAGGTACAACTGGGCATACTGACCCACTCCGTAAGTGGTCTTAACTGGCAGGAAATGTGCGGACTTGGTCATCTGATCAACGATTACCCAAACTGAATCAAAACCCCCTTGTGATCACGACAATCCTGACACAAAATCCATAGTAATTCTCTCCCATTTCCATTCAGGAATTTCTATCTGTTGAAGTGTTCCGGCGGGCTTTTGGTATTCAGCCTTAACCTGTTGACACACTAGACATCTAGAAACGTCGTCTGCCACATTTTTCTTCATACCATTCCACCAGTATAATTCTCTCAAATCCTAATACATCTTATTACTACCCAGATGGATTGTGTACACTGTCTTGTGTGCCTCATCAAGGATTCTCTCTTTCAAACCATCCACCATAGGTACGCACAGTTGTCCCTCCAACCGGAGTACGCCACTGTCATTTGTGGAGAATTGGATGTCGTCCTTCTCCCCCTTAACCACTGTATCTTTAATCTGTTTGAGGTCGGCATCTTAGTCTTGTTGGATTTAATTTCTTCAATTAGAGCTGACTTAACTTGGATGTGGGCTAGAAACAAGTTGGAATTCCCAATTTCCAACTGAGTTCCAGATTGTTCCTGACCACAATGGTGGATATGATGAAATTAGTTCTCCGAGGAGTTAACTATTGCCTTCTCTAGTGAGGCTTACCTTGACTCAATCTACTCGTGCGACTAGCTACCATCGTAGTGACTTCTTATATCCGTCTTGGAACACCCCAAGACACTAGCTATTTGCATAGCACACTAGGTCCTATTTCTATAAACTCCCCTACATCAAAGTCCCCGAACCTAAGTATCCTCTACTACCAAGCAGCTGCCCTTCTGCTGGTATTCCGCCGATAATTTCTATGTAAACGACACCTCCAGAAAAGTCCGTTTACATTTCACTACACCTCTACTCTACGTCTAGCCTTACCGCTTACACGGCATGCATCCTATGTAGGTGTTTATTCTTTGTGCCATCAGTGTACCCAACCCTTCCGAGGTTGTTACACTCACCACCGACCCGGTTTACCCTACTCGTATCCTGACGAAACTAAATACCATGACTCGTGTTTCCCTTTCTTTTCCGGACTTCTACACTTACCCTTAGTGGTTTCCATAACCACTTCAGGTTACTCCCTGTCGACATCCTATGTCTGACCGACTTAGACTCTTCTCTGACTACTACTTGTAGTCATTTCTATTTATAATGGAAACTCATCAGTCTCCTCCTTACTATCATAAGACATAAGACACAGCTCGTAATCTTCGACGGTGTTAGTGACGTACCTGAGATAAATAAGCCACTGGTCATCACAACAAATATCTCAGGATTCGATGTCAGACGCGTGCTGGTAGATCCCGGGGCTGTTACCGATATACTCTTCGCAAAGACTTTGGAAGAAATGGCCCACCAGGAGGATCAGCTAGCGTCGGATGAAGAAACTTTTGTCGACTTCTCTGGACAAGTCGTTAAAACACAAGGAACCCTCACGACATGGCTCTCCCTAGGCACACAACCTAGGGTTGTCCGCACTCTGGTGAGATTTGCTGTATCGACAATACCATCGGCACACAATGCAATTTGGGTTGATCGACCTTGAGCAAGCTTCAAGTCATCGTATCCATGATTCATATGGTGATGAAGTTTCCTACGCTAGCCGGCATCGCAGAAATACGTGCAGATTAGGAAACCCAGACGTTCTATGCGACCGACCGGCCTACCACCAGCAAAGCCGAGAGTCTTGTCGCAAGCTCCCCTGAGATAGTGGACTTGTGGGACGAGATCCCCGGAGCCAGGCCCCAGCCTATGGAGGACCTCGTAAGCATCTGCATAGACCAGACGAACGACCGGGAAGTCCGCGTAGGAGCTCTCCTCGACCTGATGGCACGAAAGAAGTTCCAAGAATTGCTCACCCAGTACAGGGATGTATTCACCTGGAGCGTAGCCGACATGCCAAGGATAGACCCAGCGCTCATATGTCATTCCCTCAACATCAGGGACGGACCCG
Source organism: Senna tora (assembly GCA_014851425.1). NCBI lineage: Eukaryota > Viridiplantae > Streptophyta > Magnoliopsida > Fabales > Fabaceae > Senna > Senna tora. Next base: position 21,519,362 of record CM026271.1, read on the forward strand.
GCGTGATCCAAAAGAAACGACATTTTGGCGAAGAAAGGCAGCAAGCAATCAACGAAGAGGTGCAGAAGCTCCTTGACGCCGGCTTCATACGCGAGTCGCAATACCCCGACTGGCAGTCGAACGTGGTGATGGTAAAAAAGGCGAATGGGAAATGGCGAATGTGCGTGGACTTTACCAACCTGAACAAAGCCTGCCCAAAGGATGCTTACCCGCTCCCGAACATAGACAAACTGGTCGATGGGACGGCCGGGCACCGGATGCTGAGCTTCCTAGACACCTCCTCAGGGTACAACCAGATCCAGATCAACCCAAAGGACCAGAAAAAACCTCCTTCATCACGGGCAAAGGCGTCTACTGCTACCGAGTCATGCCTTTCGGACTAAAGAACGCAGGGGCCACCTATCAAAGGATGATGGACATCATTTTCCAGGAACAAATAGGTCGGAACCTCAAGGTCTACGTCGACGACATGATAGTCAAATCTATGGAGCTCGAACAACACCTGGCGCATCTGGAAGAGCTCTTCCTGGTTTTGCGAACACACCAAATGAAGCTGAATCGAACCAAATGCGCTTTCGGCGTATCGGCGAGAAAATTCCTGGGATTCATGATCACGCAAGGGGGAACTGAAGCCAATCCCGAGAAATGCGCGGCCATTCTCAACATAGAACCGCCACGAACGACGAAGGAGGTACAGAGGTTGAACGGAAGGCTAGCGGCCCTCAACAGATTTTTATCGAGAATGGCCGACCGATGTCTCCCCTTTTACAAAATCTTGAAAATAGCACCAGTGTTCCAATGGACTGAGCAATGCGAGAAGTCCTTCTAGGACCTTAAGGCTTAATTAGCCAAACCCCCCGGTGTTAGCCACGGCGGTCAAAGGAGAAACCCTTATACTTTACTTGGCTACCACCGACCACGCTGTAAGCTCAGCACTAATAAGGGAGGAAGGAGTCGAACAATTCCCGATCTATTACACAAGCCACGCCTTGCTTGGAGCCCAACTTCGGTACCAACGGGTGGAAAAGCTCATACTTGCTCTTGCCACTCGGCCAGAAGACTTCGACCCTACTTCCAACAACATACGATTATGGTCCAAACTGACCAACCCCTGCGGCAAATACTGCAAAAACCAGACTTAGCAGGGCGAATGACAAACTGGGCGATCGAACTATCAGAGTTCGACATTCAATACGAGCCCCGACGGGCGATCAAGGCCCAAGCTTTGGCAGACTTCGTCGCCGAAATGACTCCATCTGAACGCCCTCAGGGGGACGCCCCGGCTTCAGATCACGACGAGTCTACTGAGCCACAGCCAGAAAAATCCCCATGGCAAGTCTACGTAGACGGCTGCTCAACCGGGAAATCCACGGGCGCAGGCATCATCGCGGAAAGCCCCGACAGAATCAAAGTGGAACAAGCCCTGCACTTCACGTTCCCAGCCTCCAACAATAAAGTTGAATATGAAGCACTCATAGCTGGACTAGCGCTAACTTACGACCTAGGCGGCTCAAAGGTCAAGTTATTCAGCGATTCACAACTAGTGGCCGAACAACTAAATGGAGATTTTGAGGTGAATGACCCCACTATCATCAAATATGTGGAGCGTGCCAAACAAGAAATCAGCAGGTTCAAATCCATCCTGATCACACGGATCCCCCGGAACCAGAACACCCAGGTTGATGCCCTCTCCAAATTAGCCTCCACACCGAGCCCATCGAGACTTAAATCGGTCTTACGAACCACGCTTCGCACCCTGAGTATAAACCCAGATGTGTTGCCGATTACAATCGACGATCCCTAGATGGCCCCCATCAGGGCATATATAATGGCTGGCACCCTGCCTACAGACAAAGAACTCGCTTGAAAAGTCAGGAGGCAAGCAGCTCGTTACTTTGTCTGGAGGAACGACCTATAGAAAAAGGGGGATTTTCTCATCCCCACACCTTCAGTGTATCTCAGCCGAAGAAGCAAGCTACGTGCTACAATAAATCCACGAAGGCGTATGCGGCACACACCAGTCCGCGAGAGCCCTCCGAAAGCGACCCTGCGCTCCGGATTCTATTGGCCAACGATGAGAGCTGACTCAGAAGCCTTAGTTTCCCATTGCGATCAATGTCAATGCCACGCCGCATTCATACACCAGCCGCCCGACGAGCTGAAGCCTATCGAGTCTCCATGACCCTTTGATATGTGAGGCATGGACATCCTGGGCCCCCTCCCTCAGGGCACGCTCCAACGAAAATTCCTCATCGTGGTTGTCGATTATTTCATCAAATGGATCGAAGCTGAACCCTTGGCTACCATCGGATCCCAAAACGTTCAAAACATCCTTTGGCGGAACATCGTCACTCGCTTCGATCCCCCACACACGTTGGTCACCGACAACGGACGACAATTCGTTAGCGAAAAGTTGGAAGATTTCTGCAGAGAATGGAGTATAGACCACAGAACTACTTCAGTCGAGTACCCGACGACCAATGGACAAACAGAAAGAGCAAATTGTATCATCCTCGAAGGCCTGCGAAAACGATTGACGGATACAAAAGAAGGATGGGTGGACGAGCTCCCGTCGGTCTTGTGGTCATATAGAACCATAATACACACGGCCACAGGAGAAACCCCCTTCGCCCTAACTTACGGGAAGGAAGCAATCGTCCCAGCCGACATCGGAGTCCCCTCGGATCGGGTGCTCAACTACTCTGAGTCAAATCCAGAGAGCCTACTGGTCAGCCTCGACGCGGTCGAAGAACGGAGGGAAGCAGCAGCACTTAGAAACATCGCCTACAAACAATTGTTGGCACAAAAATACAACCGGGGCGTCCGACCACAAAAATTCGAAAGAGGTGACTTGGTCATGCGTACAGCGATAAACAATAGGCGCGACCGCCAACATGGCAAGCTCGCCCCTAATTGGGAAGGCCCGTACAGGGTCATTGGCATCGCCTCGCATAACGCATAGAAGTTAGCAACCTAACAGGCGAACACGTCCCAAATACTTGGAACGCCAGCAGCCTCAAGAAATATTTCGCTCGATAATGTTTCTTTACACCTTAGTCCAAAGGCCAAGCTCGCAGGCACTTCAATACGTCTTAGTCCCAAGACGAACGCCTCTTGCCTTGTCTTACTCCCAAGACAAATGTACTACTAACTCGTCTCAGTCCCGAGACAGTTACACTATGTGTTTAAAAGAATATGAAATGCAATACGATTGACCAATTCTCGTGCTCAAAATTTCTTTATATTCACATAAGGGGTCTATCGCCCCCAAATTACAAGGGGACTATCGCCCAGAAATTACAAAATCGCAAAACAACGGTCTAAAATCAAGCATCCCCTGGTAGATGCGAAGACTCGTCCGACCGTGGCAGATCCCGAGGATTTGGAGGCACCTCGTAATCCTCGATCCTCAAAGGAGAATCACCTTAAGCACGAACGCGAAACTCTCCATCGATATTCTCCCAGGTAGGACGCATCGTGGCCCTAACGTCCGGAGGAACTGAGATGCCCATGAAGTCCTCCAATTGGGCTATGCCATTCTGCATCCCATAATTCCCGAAACGCAGATAGTCCTACGACGGACCCGCAGGGTGCTAGCCTTGCCTTCCTGAAGCTCGCCCTCCAGCTCCTCCACTCGCGCAGCCAGCCGAGTGTTCTCCTCCAACAACCCCTCAATAACTCGCTGCACAAGGTTACAAGAGGATCAGTCACCACCAACGAAACACATCCGCATTAAAGGGAAAAGCGTCCTACCCCTTCAAGCTCCCGCTGATACGCGAAGCCCGCCAGACGGCTTAACAAAAGCATGGTCTCCCTGGTCATACGCTCTAAAGCATAATCATCCCCGAAATCAAGAGGATAATGTTGACGAGCCAGGATGACCCGCTCCGCCTTAAACGGGATCAATTTCCCTCTAAAAGAGACGCCCTCACCTAAAAGTCGGATGGGCATCTCTTCGGGGCTACAGGTGTGTAAGGAACCTTCCTACGGTTGAGACGAGTCAAGCTAGTCTCACCCACCTGATTCGGAGCCACGACACCTTTTCCCGTAGAATCTCCGCCCACCTCGGCGTCCTCGTCCATCCCCAAGGGCAGAATAGCAGCATCCGACCGCTTGCGCTTCCCGCTCCGAGAACTCGACGAAGGATTCAGCCTCCCCTGAACTCCGCCTAGAGTTAGCCCTGCAAAAAGGAAACGTCCAAGGCTGGGTAAGAAGGCAAAAAGAGGGGTACAAACTCGCAAACACCAACTTACCCAGAGCTGCGCCCAAAACCGTGGCCCCCTTTAAAAATTCGAAGGCCGTCTCCTCATACTCCTCTCGGTCATACCGAACCCAGAGAACAGGATTGGACCACTTGAGCGGGAAGCGTGGGCGCCAGTCAGTCGGACGAATCCAAGGCAGGCAAAAGCCTTTCTTGGGAACCACCTTGAAGAAGTACGACCTCCAGACGTGGATGTTACCTAGTAGGTCTATAATGGTAAAGCCTTTGGCGCGTGACTGAAAACACACCCATTCGTGTGCCTCGCGGACATGGTAGAGAGAGAGAAACACATTTGGAAGAACCTCCAGCTTGTGCGACCGATAGAACCTGTCAAAATGGTCCTTGACCTTTGGATTTCTCCCACTAGCCCTCAAAGGGCATTTCAGGAAATACCCCTCTGTGCAATGATGACTCTACCTCGGTAAGTCGCGCACTTTCTACAAAGACGGCTCAAAAACTTGCTGGAGAAGCCAAGCATCCAGCCATCCAAAACTGGACACGTGCCCTCTCCAAGACGTCTCCTTTTTCCATGGAACGACAGGAGAGAGCTTACTTCGCAAGTCAGACGAGCCATCCCACGTATAGAGTCAGCAAAAAATTCCTAAGTATCTTACAGACGAAGAAACTTAAGTCCACGGGCGTCCGACACCCGTAGACTTGGGGGACTTATGTAACAACGGAATATTCCATCTTGGGGCACGTGGCACTGACGTTCTAGAAGCACGGCCTCAGCACCCACTAGAGACATGTGGCACCACTCATCTATCAGCTACATGGCCCCTGCCCACGTCTACTCACGGGGTTTCCCCTCAATCAGACGTGGGATCTCCACAAGTCTCGTGCGACGACCCACGTCCCACGAGGTCGTGGGTCGAGCACGATCTCCCCACAATCAAATATAATTAGGACCTCACTCGGGGGACTAAGGAGGGGAACCTGAAGACAACGATACGCAAAGTAAAGTATTTACACACCTCCTCTGTGACACCTCGCATACTCTCTCAGTACTTGGGCACCCTCAGGTACCTCTCACAATCCCTCTACACACCACAAGCTCAGCTGCAGGTCCCGTTCCGGCCAACCTCCGGCAAGCTCACCTCCGTCTAGGAGCGTACCATTTACAAGGCTTCCTGCAGCCCTCAGAGACCGTAGCTCACTCCCACTAAGGCAACCTCACAAGAGCGGCTCGCCCGCCTGGAGTACCTTAGACACGTCTTAGCCGCACACGGCCCAATACAGATAACAACCCTGCCTAACGGCTCCTATACACATCACCATAACGAACTACGTGGACTTTGATCCCTCCCGAAGGGTACGTAGGCACCTAGGCGCATCGCCTAAGGACAAGTCCCCCAAGGTTAAGACCCCTCGCGGTCCTAATTTCAAATTACAATTGTCTGAACCAAAAACGACAGTTACAACAACATTACCATATATACTAGTAAAGTTGTTAACATTTATAGTTTAAAGCTAAAAGATCATAACTCGGAGAGTGTGATTGAGCTGAAAACACTTATTCACATATAAGCAACATTGTGGTGAGTCATGGCCGCCTTAGCATTTTGTTGATCTTCGTTGAGAGTTTTTGACAGGAAAGGATATCCCAAAGATCACAGAATATAATTTGAATTTTTAGAGAAAGGATTCTTAATTTTTTTTTTTGAAAAAAGGATAAATAATATCCATTGTTTTGACAACTTTATAAGAAACATAATTTGGCATATGTCATTTGAAAGAAAAGGCTGACTAATGCCAACCAAGATACCAATAACACTAGGACATGAAAATTATTAATATTTACTAGTAAAGCCTGACTAATGTCAACCAAGATACCAATAATATATATGAATATAATTATGTTTTTAACTTTAGTCAGTGATTCAATTCCACAGTGTCCAAATATATTATTTTAGACAATAAGTGCATAAGCAACCTAATACGTAATTTTAAAGTTGAATTTGGTTGCATTCAATTAGTTTATAATGTCAAAAGGTATATGTGCTATCAAAAGCTATTGGACTAAGTGTAGCTACTGTGTTCCTAATTTCTTAAGAAGACATTCGATTAATGAGGTTTGAATTAAAATTCAAATAATTTCCAAAAGAAGAAGAAGAAGAAGAAGAAACCAACATAAAACTCAAATTGTGTAAATTAAAATCAAAATCATCCATTCGAATCCAAACCCTTTTTCATTTCAAGTTTTCAATACCAAAAATTGATAGAGATCGTGATAGAGAGATGGTTTAAGAAGTCAAAAATCCTCTTCACTTTCTTGTAATATGAAAAAACGATAAATTATTACTAAAGCTCTCATGCTAACTAATAACAAGTGCTTAGATTTATGCATCATTAAGGCTGTTTTATTTCATCATAAAAATTTAGGTGAGAGTCTACGGGACAACGCTTTAGTCTAGGTGTAATCAGAACAGAACTCAATTTATTATTAAGGTCGTTACTCATTGTCACCCAATAACTATATTAAGAGCTGAAATTTTTTATTCAAAAATATTAGTTATAATCTATTAGTTCTTCTATTCAGGAAAGTTTTTACATATAGTAGATAAAAAAGTCCTCTATTGAATGTAAAATATGAAAAATATTCAAGTTAGCAACTGTGACTGTCGTTTTTGGTTCAGACAATTGTAATTTGCAATTTAGGACCGCAAGGGGTCTTAACCTTGGGGGCCTTGTCCTTAGGCGATGCACTTAGGTGCCTACGTACACTTCGGAAGGGATAAAATTCCAGGTAGTTCGTCATGGTGACGTCTATAGGAGCCGTTAGGCGAGGTAGTTACCTGTATTGGGCCGTGTGCGGCTAAGACGCATCTAAGGTACTTCGAGCGGGCGAGCCGCTCTTAGGAAGTTGCCTTAATGGGAGAGAGCTCGGGTCTCTGACGGCTGCTGGGAGCCCTGCCGGTGGAATGCTCTGAGGCTGGAGATGAGTCTGCCGATGGTTGGACCTGACGGAACCTACGGCGGAGCTTAGGAAGCGTGATAGAATGGCTTTGAGTAATGCTCTCTAGAAGTATTTGAGGTATCTCAGATCTAGTGTTATAGTCCTTGAACTTGCGTATCCCCTAGTCCCCCAGGTGAGGGTCTATTTATACTGAATGTGGGGAGGTCGTGCTCGACCCACGATCTCGTCAGATGTGGGTCGTCCCATGATGCCCAGGGGGTTCCCACGTCTAGTTGAGTGGGTGTTCCTGTGATAGGATGTGGGCAAGGGCCACGTCAGTAGCAGATAGTGGTGCCACGTGCTGCTATAGCGTGTGCTGCCGCTAGGCTTCTGGAAGCTTAATGCCACGTGGCCTAAGGTGGAATATTCTGTAGTTACATAAGTCCCCCAAGTTTACGGGTGTCGGGCGCCAGTGGACTTAAGTTCTCTTGTCTGTAAGCTACTTAGGAAAAAGGGAGAGTTCATCCGCGTGTGGGTATGGTCATTATGAGCTGGTCGTCCGACTTACGAAACAATGTCCTTCGTTTTGTTTCGTGGAAGTGGAGAGGTTTGGAAGGTGCCACACGTCTTGTTCCGAGTGGCTGACTGCTTGACTTCCTCAGCAAGTTTTTGAGCCGTATCTGCAGAAAGTATGCGACTTACTGAAGAGGGGTCATCATTGCTTCAGAGGGGAATTTCCCGGAATGCTCCATGGGGGCGTGTGGAGGGAATTTCAAGAGTAAGGGGCCTTTTGGTCATTCCCTTCAGTTTCAGAGTTTTTCCCATTTTTGCGCCTCTCGATTGGGCTGTGAAGCGTCTGTTGGGCCTCCTTCTTATTGCTCAGAGCAGAAGATCCCCTTTTTTCCATTTTCTGATCTCCTTCTTAGTTTAGACTGTCTATGATTTTCTGCTCCTAACCATTTGAAAAATGGCCTCGGCTAGTGTTGTTGCTTCTGTGTGTTCCTCCGTGGATCCGGACTTTGAACAGTCCCTTTTGCTGGTTGCCACAGAGGGAGTCAGGGAGAGAGTGGATACTCTTATTATGTTGCGGGAATCCGTGGACCTTCAGGAAGCTCTATCTGGAGAGGATGGGAAACCGGCGGTGCCTCCTCCGACCGTTTCCGAAAATTGGTATTCTGCTGAGCCAGAACTTGGCTCTACGGCTAACATTTCAGCGGTAGATGATGGCGTGGAATCATGGGTGTTTCCGGGAGCCGACATCGAGAAGGTGTGGGAGGAGCACTTCACTCCTTCACTTACCGAAGGCAATGAGATTAAGCCAACGGGAGAGGGGGAGACGATCCTTTGGAGCGACGGTGTTGGCTTCGTTCTTCCTCTCTGCGTCCCTTACAACGCCGCCTTTATTCCTCCTTTTTCTGGCTTCATGGAAGCCATGCTCAACAAGCTGAATGTTTGCCCCACGCAGTTGACTCAAAACTCGTGGTCGATACTTAGTGTTTTTGACAGGTACTGTCGGTCGCACAAGCTGGAAGTCCTTTCGAATGTGTTTCTCTCTCTTTACTCTGTCCGCGAGGCACACCGATGGGTGTGTTTTCAGTCGCGTGCCAAAGGTTTTTCCATCACCAACCTGCCGGGTAACAATCACGCCTGGCGGTGGTATTTCTTCAAGGTAGTACCCAAGAAGGGTTTTTGCCCGTCTTGGGTTCGGCTGCTTGACTGGCGCCCGCACTTTCCTCTCAAGTGGTCCAATCCTGTTCTCCGGGTTCGATACGACCAGGAGGAATATGAAGAGACAACCTTCGAATTTCTGAAGGGAGCCATAGTCTCAGGTGCAGCTTTAGTTAAGCTTGTATTAATGAGTTGTGCCCTTTTACTTTTCTGTCTCCTCACCGAATTTCAGATGCTTCCTCTTTGCAGGGTTGACCCTGAGCGGCATTCAGGGGAGGCTGAATCCCCCACCGAGTTCTCGAAGCCAGAAATGTGAGTGATCAGAGCCGGTGAGTGCCGTTGTTCTGTCCTCAGAAGCGAACGAAGATGCTAGGGCAGACGGAGGTCCTATGGGTGAAGGTGCGGGAGCTACGAATTAGGTGGGTGAAACCAGCTTGAATCGCCGCGATCGCAGAAGGGTTCCTTATACTCCCATATCCCCCGAAGAGATGCCTGTCCAACTTCTGGGTGAGGGTATCTCTTTTAGAGGGAAGTTGATCCCCTTTGAGGCAGAGCGGGTCATACTGGCTCGTCAGCATTATCCTCTTGATTATGGGGAAGATTATGCTTTAGAGTGTATGACCAAGGAGCCTATGATGTTGCTAAGCCGTCTGGCAGGCTTTGCATATCTACAGGAGGTCGAGGGGGTAGGATGCTTTCCTCTTACCTTCAAGGTTCTCCATGCGAGGTGACTGAATTCTTCGTGATTTTGTGCAGGAAGTGGTGGAGGAGTTGCTGGATGAGAACGCTCGACTGGCCGCCCGGGTGAAGGAATTGGAGGGCAAACTGACGGAGGGCAAAGCCAATTCTTTGCGGGTCCGTCACAAAGATTTTTTATGCTTTGCAAACTACGGGATGCAGAATGGCAGAGCACAGCTGGAGGACATGTTGGGCATCTCTGTCCCTCTAGAAATTAGGGAGAAGATGCACCCTTCTTGGGAGAACTTTGGTGGAGAGTTTCGCGTCCGTGCTCGAGGAGATTCTCTGTTGAGGATAGAAGACTATAATGTAGCCCCTAATCCTCGAAGGAATCCTTCTCAATCGGGCGAGTCGTCGCATCCATCAGGGGGGATGCTTCCTGACTTGTAGTTCGCAGTGTGTCTGCGTTTGCTTTTATATTTTGGTGCAATAGTCCCCGTATGTAAATATTTTTAGTAAGGAGAATTAGAATTTTGAGCACGAGAGTTGATCAATCGTATTGCATTCTCTATTCCTTTAAATTAGCAGTACATTTGTCTTGGGATTAAGACAAGGAGGGAGTACATAGCAGATTCGCCTTAGGACTAAGATGTAGTGGAGTGCTTAAAGAAATATTGACTAAGACATAGTAAAATATTTCTTAAGACTGCTAGCATTCGAAGTGTTTGGGATGTGCTCTCCCGTCAAGTGTGCTAACTTGTATGTGTTGTCTGAAGCGATTCCGATAACCCTGTATGGACCTTCCCAATTAGGTGCGAGCTCGCTGTGCAGGCGGTCGCGCCTATTGTTTATCGATGTCCGCATAACCAAGTCACCTTTTTTGAATTTATGAGGTCGGACACCTCTGTTGTACTTTTGTGCCAGCAACTGCTTGTAGGCGATGTTTTTGAGCGTCGCCGCTTCTCTGCGCTCTTCGGCTGTATCCAGGCTGACCAACAGGTTTTCTGGGTTTGACTCAGAGTAATTTAGCACTCGATCCGATGGGACCCCAATGTCGGCGGGAATGATCGCTTCTTGCCCATACGTCAGGGCGAAAGGAGTTTCTCCTGTTGCCGTGTGTATCGTTGTTCGGTAAGACCATAGGACCGATGGGAGCTCGTCCACCCATCCCTCCTTTGCGTCTGTCAAACATTTTTGCAATCCTTCGAGGATGATGCAGTTTTCTCTCTCTGTCTGCCCGTTGGTCGCCCGGTATTCGACTGAGGTGGTTCTGTGGTCGATGCTCCAATCCTTGCAGAAACCTTCGAACCTCTCACTGACGAATTGATGTCCCTGTGTCTGTGACGGTCACGGTCCTCTAAATGGGGGTCGTGACAATTATAATTATTTCTAAATTGGAGAAATTATTGTTAGCTTAGGAATTGAGCTTGGGTTTGAGTAAATAGGCTTGGATTGGTATTATTGAAATTATATTTTTAAGATATTAGCTGAACAAGACCTGTGAAGAGCTGGCCTGAGGTTACTAAGGTTGAACCTTGACGTTAACGTGTCGGGTCCCTGCTCGGATTGCCTAATTACACTTTAAGGGTGATATTGAGGGCTCCAAACCTCTTATTTTCAATCTTAAACACCCTAGAATAATTCTAAATAAGCTATCAAGCATCAAGAATTAATTTAGGTACTTTCTTGTTTCTCAAGAATGGAAACTTGCGGAACAATAAAGTCCAAAATTTAAAATGGAAATTTAATTCCTTCGTAATTATTAGGAAACCTTAAGTAGGATAATTTAGAAGCATATCGATGTTTTGTAACTCAAATCCAAGGCTCCAAAATCAATTCAAGGTGAGTGATAGTTATACAAAACCAAGTGTGTAGCACTTGAGACTCTCATGGAAGAGAGGGAAGACGAATAAGACCAAGAATTCGATTCTTGGCGACATTTAGGTGCCTTTTTATGTACGAGCATACCATACGCATATGAGTTGCATATAGTTAAGATTGTTAACCACGTGAATGGATTCTTTAGGAAACCACGATTCGTCCGGAGCAGGAGTTACTCCAGGACAAACGCAAGGGAGCCGTCCAGGTGAGGGGTTTCCCATCCTTACCCTACAGGGTTGATTGAGGATGTGTATATGTGGTTTGCCTACTTGCCTACTTGTAAGAATTGTTTAGTGGTTAACATGCTATTGTTGTTCCTAAACTATTATATATGAAAGTATTTGTATATGTGTGTTTGACTACAGGTAAAGAGGTACTGGAGAGTATCCATGTGATGACATGAGATACGCCGAACAATACAAGCAAAGGGGTAAGTTGTCGATTGAGTCCAAGGTTCGGTTTACCCTATTAATTAGAAACTCATTAAAGAAATCGTATAGAAGTTGTTATTGAACGTCGACGTTTTACGGTAATTGAACTTAGGAAAGGCCTTAGAGCTAGGATATGATCTAACCAAGGGTTTGGGTATTACATAAGGATTAAAACGATCTCATAAACTGATTAGTGAGTCATAGGGAGGTTCACACTACCTAGGTAAAGACAGTCTAGGATAGTAATGGGTAGATAGAGTCAAAATCCCAGCTGAAGGCTCGAGAAGAGAAACAAGTCAGAAAGGATTGCCCGTTGAGGCCATTGCCCTAGCCTGGCACTAGGGTCAGTTAAAGAGTAAAGCATTTGCCCGTTGAGACCATTGCCCTAGCCTTGCACTAGGGTCAGTTAAAGAGTAAAGCATTTGTCCGTTGAGGCCATTGCCCTAGCCTGGTACTAGGGTCAGTAAAAGATATAAAAGATTTGCCCGTTGAGGCCATTGCCCTAGCCTGGCACTAGGGTCAGTTAAAGATTTAAAAGAAATTGCTCGTTGAGGCCATTGCCCTAGCTTGGTACTAGGGTCAGTTAAGTGATTTACAGTTTCCAAATTATATGTTAAAATGTGATTGCTTGGTTTACAAGAAGCATGATAGAGGAGCCTGATCCGTAGGTTTATCCATGATTTTATGTTATATTAATATTGCCTGATCGTAATATAACATTTGATAAACTGGACTTTCATGCACATGTGATTGTGGGTGTTTCCCTTTCCCCAGCTGTAGTGGTACCCGCCGCTACGCTGAGGATGGGAAGCTTCTCACTGAGTCTGTTTGACTCACTCCCTCTGCTTCAATGTTTCAGATACAGTGATCGAGCAGGCATCGACGTCCGGACAGTGATACAGACATCAGACCATCCTTACGCACTTGTTTCGTATGGGTGGACACCTTTTTGATTATTTTGATTTCTCTTGTTGTACATATTTTAAAGTTGTAAGAGTTGTGTATATGTATATTTATAGCTTTTGATATGTACCGACTCTAGAATTGTCGGCTTCACATGTATTTAAAGACAGGGTCTAGTTTGGGGATAAACTAGGATATATGTATATATATATATATATATATATATAAACTTCTGCATGTGAATAGGATAGATCGTACGCATTGAGGCGTACGGTCAATATGATATGGATATATATTATGTGTGTTTGATGCATGTGAATAGGAAAGATCTTACGTATTGAGACGTACGGTCAATATGATATTAATATTTACATTATGAGTGCTGATAAATATATCTATATACTGGATTGAGCTGAAGCGATATTAAGCGAACCGCGGATTGCAGGTTAATTAGACCACCAGTGAGGTGTGGCCACTAGTATGATATATATATTGATTGCATAGCAGGGTAGTATAGTCATGTTTACAGGATAAGGCTTACGGGTTTAGAGGTCAAAATCTATTACCGTGCCGGTCACGTACTCCCGATTTGGGGTCGTGACAGACTATTTCGTAATAAGTTTTAAAAAGTTAATATTTTAAATGGCAAAATGTTTAATAAATGAAATATTAAGTTTATGTAACTATTTTGTTGAACAATTCAAATTTATATTACAATAATTTGTGAAGGACAATAATATTTTGATCGCAATGAGAATATGCACTTGAAAAAAAATAATAAAAAAAACATATATTTTGTAAGAATTACGTTGATTTTCAAAAGTAGCAAAACAAAAAATTCAATTTTAGCATTAGATATTAACGTCGACATTTTAAAAAAAATCAATGTTATAGTCAATTAACTTCATTTGTTAATAACATTATTTTTGTCATAACTAATGTGAAAATGCTATTACCACAATTTATAGCGTCAGTTATGATACTCTAATCCTTTTCAGTCATAATTAATGTTAAGGGTATATAGTTTTTTATTTGACGATATGATTATAATGTCTTTAGTGTAAGCATCTCAAATAGAATATAAATATGTTCTTTATAATAAAATTACAAATTGTAGACAATGGCATTTAACATATATAATTTAAGGCTAAAAGATCACATATCACAAGAAAATTAAACATACCAAAATTAAAATATAAAGGTCTAGGGAGGCTACGACCTACGAAAATAAAACAAAGCTTACTCCAACTTATTATACAAAGCTTACTCCAACTTGTAATTGATTTGGGCATATTGCGATTTGCATTGCACTCGAAATAGACTCTTTGAGGCTATTAATATTATCCATAAGTTTAAATTCTTAGACAACGAAGAAAATAAAACAAGTGTACATCAAATATAGACCTCAACATTTTTTTCTTCAATAATCAATGTAGATTAAAACGTAACTATCGAAACGAGTAAAGATTAATAAGTATTGTTTTAAAGCTAAAAAAGGATAAGCATAATTTCACTATACCTTAAAAATTTGGTGTCTTTTCTTCATTAAATTTTTTTTGTGTTTGTGAAATTATAGTTAGTATATTATGTACTCATGCTCACATAATGTACTCTATGTGGTATTAAAGAACCTATTATATATATCCTGTCGAAAATTTTCATTATTTTATTATTCACAACTTCCGTGCAAAAAATTAATATTATTATTTAATTATCATTATTTGTAACTCACATTAAAATACCCTTGAAACAATATCTGACATTATTATATATATATATATACATTTAATATCAGTCATAGTTAATATTAAATATGATTTCAAACTAATGCTAATGTTATAAATATATTTTTTTTTAATTTTTAATTTTGAATCTTAATTAAATAATAGGAGTTTAGACTATATATATATATATAATTTGTGGGCAAGGAAACACCGTAGAACTATAGCGTTTCCCGCCCAATCAATGTTTTTTTTGTTAAACAATTATATGGCCCCATTGTTTAAATACAAAATCTTTTATATCTAACCTAAATACAATATTTATTTATCTTTCAATTTTATTAAAAAAATAGAAGTTAGGCATGCACTACAAGAAATGTGATTTTTAGCGATGGTAGTTTTTGTTGTTTTGTGGCGGTTTAACGGCCACAAAATGACATGTTCTGGCGGATCTCAAACTGTTACAAATGGACATGTCGCAAAGTAATTTTCTGATGGTTCTAGCCAACTGCTGGAATAAACGCCAGAAAATGTTCTTTTCTGACGGTTTGGGCTTGCCAAAAAATGAAAAGTAAAATCCTGGCGGTTTATAACTTTCAGAAAATTCTAAGTAATTTTCTGAAGGTTTATAACCGTCACAAAATGAAAGGTAAATTTGTGGCTGTCATTGATTGCCAGATAATGTATGGTAAATTTGAGACACTTTGTGCCTGCGACAAAATGTGCTCTAAATTTCTGACGGCTTTAAACCGTCACCAATTGTCTATTTTACTTTTTTCTTAAATGTCACATATATTTTTAGAAAATATATATAATTGATTATATTAATGCTCAAAAAAGATACAACTACTCATAGAAGTACTTATATATAATACTCAAAATAGATAAAACTAAAGTATTTGTTTGTAGTTCTCAAAAAAAATATTTGCTTGTACAACCAAAAAACTAGTTCATTACAAAATGAGAAAAGCTTCTCAAACAACCTCCAAAAGCGCTACCTAGGCTCCTGCAATATTGAAAAAAAATAAAATTTATGAGTATTGTAACTACGAAATATTCTGCCTCGGGACACGTGGCACTGACTTTCTAGAAGCCCAGCCTCAGCACCCGCTAGAGACACGTGGTACCACTCATCTGTTAGTTACATGGCCCTTACCCACGTCACTTCACGGAGTACCTTAGACACGTCTTAGCCGCACACGGCCCAACACAGGTAAACTACCTTGCCTAACGGCTCCTATAGACGTCACCATGACGAACTACGTGGACTTTGTTCCCTTCCGAAGGGTACGTAGGCACCTAGGTGCATCACCTAAGGACAAGTCCCCATGTTTAAGACCCTATGCGGTCCTAATTGCAAATTACAATTGTCTGAGCCAAAAACGACAGTTACAGTGGCGCCTGTCAAGACCCTCGTTTAGAGGACCGTGACCGGCACAGACACAGGGGATACCCTTATGCCTGTAAGCCTTATCACCTAATTGACAGAATATCTATTATTGAAAATACATTCACATGCATTATAATATCATGGCTACACCGAAATGGTGGCCTGTCCTAGGCAAGCAAATCCACGGCCAGTGTCGCTTCAGGATATAGATATAGTAAACACACATAATATATATAACCTGTGTACTGGCTACACATCCGAAGATGTTGCCTATCCTATTCGCATGCAACAGATATATGTATATATATATATATTTTGGAAACAAGTTTTCCTTGCATCGTAATCTAACGGATCCTAATCTTTAAGGTGTGTGAAGTTGACAGTTCTAGATTTAGTGACACAATATAATTGGGTACATCTACCCTTTACTTTATGATACAACAATAAAGTAAATTAAATTACAATTACACTTTATTCACCCACATGAACAATTTGTGGGTCTTGGAAAGTGTTGTTCAACCCTCGTTCCACCGAGACTTCTTCCACCTGTACTTAACTTGTCTCTGTGTAGTAAAAATGAGGTGTGAGTCTTAACCACGCAACTTAGTGAGGATTCTCCCAACCCCGACGCAAGGTGGGTGCCATAGCGCTGGGTTTGGGAGTCATACACAACCACATGCAAAAACAACTAGTTACTGTTGTTAGCATACATTTTTGGTGATCACACAACAACAGAAATTTCACCCAAACACTCACATGCATTTAATGACTGTAAACATGCAGCAGTTTATTCCACGTCATCAATCAGCAAGTAAACATGTAACATATAGTGCCGGCTTTTACCTACCGGTCTTCTCACGTTTCAGCATGTCTAAATCAAACAAAACGTGTGGTGACGTAATCTTGTACATTACCACTACGCTGCACAATCAACAATTATATGCAAACACAGATAATTTGTACATACACACAAATGCTAAACATGCATCTACTTAATCTCCCCAACTCTGAGGTATCTACTAGCCACTACATGGCTTTCCCACTTCGAACCCGTCCACTCGGGTTGCTAGCCACAAAGTGGCAAAACATACTTAACCCATTCACTTGGGTACTGGTCACCTCGTGACAATTCTGTAGCAAACACAATCAACTTCTATCTATCAAACAACTACGCATAGTCACCATGTGGCACGTCCTGACCCCTTGCTGTGGGGCAATAGCTCGCGCCTACTCGTCCATTACCCAACCAGGCCACATGGCGGGCACGATACGAGGTCTCGAAGCATGGTCACTGACACACCCTGGACCAACTCCACAGGATGATTTCTCTTTTACTAGGCTAGGCTCACGGTTCACCCGTAGGTTCCTCCCGTGTCTCCTTACCTTAGTCTCACATATTAATAGGATTCTTTGTATCTTTCTCGAAGGATCAACAATTCTTCTCCTTATTAATATGTACAAGTATCCTCAACATGATCTAACTCATATACTCGTCCAGATGCACTCTCTGAACCTCAAGCTACGGTCATAGCAATATAAATCCTTTCTGACCCTGTTACCAGGATAGGGCAATGACCATCGTCATGGTGATTATAAAACTGAGGTCTCAAGTACCATCTGACATTGTTCTAGTCAATGTCTCACATATTAATAGGATTCTTTGCATCTTTCCCGAAGGATCAACAATTATTCTCCTTATTAATATGGGCGAGTATCCTTAACAGGATATAACTCATATACCCGTCCAGATTCACTCTCTGAGCCTCAAGCTATCGTCATAGCAATATAAAACCTTTCTGACCCTATTGCCAGGATACGGCAATGACCATAGTCATGGTGATTATAAAACTGAGGTCTCAAGTGCCATCTGACGTTGTTCTAGTCGATGTCTCACATCGCTAGCATAACCAAATCCGAAACCCACCAATAACTTCCTTTGCATGATTTTAATTTAAGTCACCGTCATGACGAGTTTTCAAAATAAAGTTTAGCCCTTCCGTACAAGGACTCTTGCCACCGTCGTGGAAAAAATTTAATGAAATACTCATCATGCTTCCGGAGTGTATGAGTTGGATTTGTAACACACCAATCATAGCAAACAATTATACTCTACACCTATGTCTTCCTATCTAAGCTACTTTCCAGAACCTATTTTCTAGTTCTTTCATTCTTTTAGAATTCTATATCTCTAGCTAACACATACCAGACAAGCAGAGAATATACATACTCATGTAATCCACATAAGCATACAACCCTAGGAGCAGAGATGGAAGAACCCTCACGTTGGCCAACCTTCCATGCAATCCTCTCCTGTAACTTTAGTCTCCTCGGAGTTCCCGTTGCACTCTATTGTGTGCCATTGTTCCTATAAGAACAACATTTACTTCATTAAGGTTATTATTTAGCTTAACTTATTATTTATCTCTCCGTTACTTTCACATGTAGTTCATGGTTGCCACAGAGTCAAGCTTTTGGTCTTATCGGACTTCTCTATCCTGACTTAGGCGTATCCTTCCTCGGACACTTGACTTACTCGCATATAAAACTCTACTTGAGTGTTTCACATACTTGGATTTGAGTATTAGACCTCTATCTAACTTGTATTCGCATCTAAGGAAGCTTATCTAGCTTGGTTGGAAGGAAATCCTAATTTTAGGAAGGTTTAAGTATTTTAAGTCAACTTGTGTTCCTACTTGGGTTCTAAGAAATCTAGTTTCTAAACCTCAATACACCTCCAATTTATCCTACTTAAGCTTTCCTAAAGGTTGTGAAAGAATTAGATTGAAATTCACGAAGTTAGACTTATTGTTCCGCAAGTTTCCATCCTTGAAAAACAAGAAGGTACTTAGAGTGATTTAAATCCTCAAAAACATGTTTAGGAGTGTTCTAGGGTGTTTAAGATTGAAGAGATGAGGTTTGGAGCCCTCAACATCACCCTTAAAGTGTATTTGAGCAACCCGAGCAGGGACCCGGTACGTTAACGTCAAGGTTCAACCTTAGTAACCTTGGGCCAGCTCTTCACGAGTCTTGTTCAGCTAATATTCCAACCATATAATTTTAATAATACCAATCCAAGCCTATTTACTCAAATCTAAGCTCAATCTTAGTTATCAACAATTTTCTCCAATTTGGAAATAATTATAATTTCAACCCCAAATCTTTCCAAATTCGAATTTGACTAAATCCGAAGATATAATCTCGATTCCTACCCCGACTAAGTGTTCAAGAACACTTCCTAGGTTTCAATCAACCCTCGAAACAACTCAATCGAAGGTCAATCGAAGAAATCCCTAAAAATGGAAAAAATTGAGGGTTTAGAATGAAATTGGGGTTACCAACCTTGATTCGATTGGTGGGAGGTGTGGAAGATGTTGGAGTCGAGCTCCGGTGGTCGTGGCCAGCGTCGGATGACTCTCTCCGGCGAACCTCCTCCTTCCCCCTCTCCTTTCTCTTCTCCACGCATCCCCCTCTCTCTCTCTTCTACCTCTCGTCTTCTCTCTCTCTCTTTCTCTTCTCTCTTTTTTCTTTCTTTTTTCTCTTTTAATACACCATGTCTTCCTTCTCTCTTTTCTTTTTATTTCTTTTCCTCACTTTTTATTAATTCTTTTCCTCTCTTGTTCTTTCTTTCAATGACCATGGCACCCTCCACTTAAATAATAATAATAATAAAATAATTATAATAAATAAATAAAAATAAAAATTAAATAATTAATAATTAAATAATAAATAAATAAATATTATTAAAAAATAATAAAATTAATAATTTAATAAATAATAACTAATATGTATTTTTAATTTAATCCCTTTCCCTATTTAATTTAGGTTTCCAATTTCCTAGGTCCTGAATTAAATTCTAAAAATTATTTTGAACTTCTTTTCTTTCCCTTTTATTTTATTTTAAACTTCAAAAAATTTTCTCGGGTATTACAATCTTTGAAAAAAAATTCCTTTTCGATTTCTTTTAACTTTCATATTTTTTTATATTCTTTTTAAAGTTTTAATTCCTAACCCCGAAATAAATCATTCTTTAATCCTCGAAATTTTTCGGGGTATTATAGCGGCCACCGCGGTCTTATTCAGGCCACAATGCCTTGTGCGCTCTGCCGCTAGACGACATTCCTTTTTTGGGGAGTAGGAGTATATACATAACGCTCAGAAACCTACGCATTTTTTCCATCATGTACACAGGTTATACAGGACATAATAGAGCATGACCGACTCGAACGCCCCTGTAATTCCCGAGGGGTATTTTTGGAATCAAGTCAAATATATAGTAAGACTTAGAATAGTCATCATTTGGAGTTGGAATGTAAAAAATAAATAAATAATATATATAAACAAGTAAATAAATAAAAATATGTATATATATATATATAGATAAATAAATAATCCTAATTAATAAATGATGGGATAATATGAAATTGATAGAATTTTGATGTTGAGGTTGGATATTTTGACTAAATAAAATAAAAAAAAATTTTTGGAATGAAATAAGATTTTTGGGGTTATTATTAAGATTTTAATTGCTTTAGATTTGAGAATTTAAGAAATTAAAATAAATAATAAATTAAAATAGAAAAAATATAAATTGGGTTAAATATGAATCATATGAATTATTTCGAGCTTATAGTTTAAATTTGAGAATTTTTCAAAAATAAAAATTGTACTGGGTGGAAAATTCTCATCTGCTAGAGACTCAATGACAGATATTTTTAGTAGGCCTATGATTTTCCAAAATTTTCTAAACTCTCCCATTTTTACCCACAAATAAATATAAATAAGAAAGTCCCATCATAAATTTATTTTACCATACTCCAAAAGTTGTCAAATGTCCAAATTACCCTTAAATTCTAAACCCAACTTAAGTGAGAATCTTTTTCTCCTTTCAGAACTACGCCACTCTTCTCCATTCCCTTTATCTCTTCACATTTCCTTCACATCCCACCATGTTTCTTGCTTCCTCCCACCAATTCCATGCCTCATCAAGCTCCTTTCACCATTGTTAAGCATTAACAAGCTTGGGCAACCTCCATAGATTTCCAAATTCGGACTTCCCCAAAGGTAAGCATCAAAGTCTTTTTTTCACCTCTTAAATCATAGGTTTCTTGATGGGAATGAGTTACCTATCAATAATATATCACCTTAGGATCATTTTTGAACATAGAGATCACCCAAATATTGAGTTCTATGGAGATTTCTACCCTAGGGTTTCTAACCTACGAATTTTGGCAAAATTTATGGAATTTATAAATTTTCTTAAACTTGATGGCATGTATGGACTTCAAATGAATTATTTAGGTATTCTAAAAGATTTTTAAGAATGCCCAATAATTGGAATAATGATATGTGAACATTTGGTGAAAATGAGAACTTTTCATATTTGGCAAATTCTCCATTGATGGAGGTTGGAGAGTGAACAAGTTTGTAAACTTGTTTATTTATGCATTAATTGAGTTGAACTAAAAGGGAACACCAAATGATGACCATAGGCTAAGTAAATGAACTTGGGGGTTGGATAAGTGTAAGAAGTCATAAGTAGAGAAACTAGGAAATTGTATGAAATTTTATATGGATTGAATTGGGTGTATGTGATAGGGTTCAAGTACTTCCTTGGAGACGAGAGTGCTCAAAGGGAATGCTAAGTGAAGCGGCTAAGGTGAGGGACTTTCTTATCTCAGCCCTTGATGGGATGTTTGAAATATATGAATTATATTATATGAGAATTTGATCAATTTGTATATGATTGGATGTGAATGTAAATTATGGGGATTGTGAACCTCTATGAATTGGCCAATGAGGCTTTTTGTTTTGTCATTATGATTGGAATTTGAATGAGTTTGGGTGTAGATCACTTTGACTTTGCTTTTATGATTGAGATTATGATTGTAAAAGGATGAATGACATGGGAAGTATCGTGGATGAACCATGTGCCCTACCTTATGGATGTGTGTGCATACGAAAAGGGATGTAGGACATGGAAAGGACCGAGGGTGAACCATGTACCCGACCTTTAAATATGGCAAGGTACGCGGGTCATGGGAACTAACTGGGTTGAACCATGTGCCTGGCCTTGTTAAATGGCCAAGTTTGAGACGTCGTGTTGTGACTACCATGTGGCCTGGTAGGTAGCAAACGAGTGGGCTCAAACAATAATTTGTACGTTTGGTTTGGATCCTTATGCAAGAGGGTCATTTGTTTGATATGAACGGGGAGCGTGGGAAGTAGAGAGTTTTAACCATGTTCTCCCCCTATTGCTATGATAAGTTTAGATATGATAAGGGGATGTTGTTCATATAGTGATTTCGAAAGTAAGTATTCATTTTAATTAGGAAACTTTACAAGATGAAAATGTATATAATTGTCATGTTTAAAGTTAAGATACAAAATTTTCAAGGACTACCTCTATTCAACGTAATTTCCTTAAGGTAGTATGAGTATTTCCCAAATGTTGATTTTTTTTGTTTCAAACAAAATTATAAAACTTGTTTTATTTAAAACCCGGAGGTATTTTTCCAACCCTTTTTCCTTTATTGAAACTTATTTAACTATAGTTTACATTATTTTTTCTTAAATATTTTTGCATGACTGAATAAACTTCTGGGTACTATATTAAACGGTGAGTGTAAAGCCTGAAGTCATTTCTCTAAAACAATGCTTTTAAAACTCTCTTTTTATTTCGTACTAAAGTGTTCAAGAAGTAAAGTCTATGTGGCCAACACTCCCGCCCATGAATTGTGAGGAATTGATTAAGATTGGATTTGTTTGGACTGAATTGGGATATGAGGTGGTTGATTGCGTTGTAATAGTAATAGTTCTGGGTTGAAATCTCCATTGTGTGATTGGAGACTTGTGCATTGTTGGCAATTATATTTCTAGATGGATGTATAAGAATTGTACCATGTGTATTAGTGAATGAGGTGAAAGTTATAACTATGATATGCTGATTTGTGATTATTTTAATATAGTTTGCATGTGAATTGTGATTGTCACCTTTCCCCTGTCGTAATGGTGCCCGCTACTATGCCTAGGATGGGTTAGTCTCTCACTGAGTCGTATGACTCACCCCTCGTTGTTAACATTTTTCAGACAGGTTCAGGACAAGTGACATGCCTCACCTAAGCAATGATTCAACTACTAAGACCCGCATTTTTGTTCATGTAGAAACCAGGTAGAGACTTTGAGTCTCTAGGACGGAAAGATGAACTGTAGGGTAAAACGGTAAAACTTCCACATTGAGGGAAACCATAGATGAAATTGAGCCAAGGGATGGCAACAAGCCAACAACCCCACGAAGGAGATGAAATTCGGGGACCAAATTTCTTAAGGGAGGGAGAATGTAATACCCCGGAAAATTTTGAGGATTAAAGAATGATTTATTTCGGGGCTAGGAATTAAAACTTTAAAAAGAATATAGAAAAAGTATGAAAGTTAAAAGAAACTAGAAAGGAAATTTTTTTTTCAAAGATTGTAATACCCGAGAAAATTTTTCGAAGTTTAAAAGAAAATAAAAAGCGAAAGAAAAGAAGTAGAAAATAATTTTTTGATTTAATTCGGGACCTAAGAACTTGGAAACCTGAATTAAATAGGGAAAGAGATTAAATAAAAAAATACAAATTTGTTATTAATTATTTAATTATTAATTTATTTATTTTTAATAATATTTATTTATTATTTTATTATTTTATTATTATTATTATTATTATTATTATTATTATAGAAAAAGGAGGGGGAGAGACATGAGTTAAATAAAAGAAATGAAAGAAAGAAAGAAACAGAGAGAGAGTGGGTAGAGAGAGAGAGAGAGGGCGCTGAGAAGATAAAGGGGAAGGGGAAGGTGGTGGTTCGCCGGAAATCGGCCGGAGAAAAGTGGTCCGACGCCGGCCACGACCACCGGAGCTCAACTCCAACATCTTCCACATCTCCCACCAATCGAATCAAGGTTGGTAACCCCAATTTCATTCGAAACCCTCAATTTCTCCATTTTTAGGGATTCCTTTGATTGGGTTGTTTCGAGGGTAGATTGAGACCCAGAAAGTGTTCTTGAACACTTAGTTGGGGTAGGAATCGAGATTATATTCTCGGATTTGCTCAAATTCGAATTTGGAAGGATTTGGTGTTGAAATTATAATTATTTCCAAATTAGGGAAAATTGTTGATAATTAGGATTGAGCTTGGATTTGAGTAAAAAAGCTTGGATTGATATTATTAAAATTATATAGTTGAAATATTAGCTGAACAAGACCAGTGAAGAGCTGGCCCGAGGTTACTAAGGTTGAACCTTTACGTTAACGTTTCGGGTCTCTGCTCGGGTTGCCCAAATACGTTTTAAGGGTGATGTTGAGGGCTCTAAACCTCTTCTTTTCAATCTTAAACACCCTAGAATAATTCTAAATATGCTATCAAACATCAAGAATTATTTTAGGTACCTTCTTGTTTCTCACGGAGAGCATAGTATCAATTCTCCACTATTATGTCTTCTTTCAATAAAAGATTTGAGCTTGTAATAAAAAAGAAAAAAAAGTGTTGCATATTCAAATATAATGAATTTTAGTTATTAAGAAAAAATACAATGTTAATTATTAATTTTGAATTGACGTAAAGAGTTTTAACTTGTCTAATGTGTAATTAATTTGAGCTGTATCAACATATAACTGTATTCATATGAATAATGTGATTGGCTGAACGAGAAGAGTTTGAGGTGTTCCTCTGATAAGTATCATTGTTCAATTATTCCCATTTGTTCCATATATTTAACAAAAACATAAAAAAAATTTGGCACTTGGGTAGGTGACCAAATTCTAAAATGGTAATTTTATTCCCTCATAATTATTAGAAAACCTTAAGTAGGATGAATTGGAGGTATATTGAGGTTTAGAAACTAGATTTTCTAGAACCCAAGTAGAAACACAAGTTGAATTAAAATGCTTAGACGTTCCTAGAATTTTGATTCCTTCCAACCAAGCTAGATAAGCTTCCTTAGATGCGAATACAAGTTAGATAGAGGTCTAGTACTCAAATCCAAGTATGTGAAACACTCAAGTAGAGTGTTATATGCGAGTAAGTTAAGTGTCCGAGGAAGGATACACATAAGTCAGGATAGAGAAGTCCAATAAGACCAAGAGCTTGACTCTGTGGCAACCATGGACTACACGTGAGAGTAATGGAGAGATAAATAACAAGTTAAGCTAAGTAATAACCTTAATAAAGTAAATGTTGTTCTTATAGGAACAACGGCACACGATTGAGTGCAACAGGAACTTCGAGAAGACTTAAGTTACAGGAGAGGATTGCATGGAAGGTTGGCCAAGGTGAGGGTTCTTCCATCTCTGCTCCTAGGGTTGTATGCTTATGTGGATTACATGAGTATGTATATTCTCTGCTTGTCTGGTATGTGTTAGCTAGAGGTATAGAATGTTAAAAGAATAAAGGAACTAGAAAATAGGTTGTGGAAAGTAGCTTAGATAGGAAGACATAGGAGTAGAGAGTAATCGTTTGCTATGATAGGTGTGTTACAAATCCAACTCATACACTCCGGAGGCATGATGAGTATTTTATTAAACCTTTTCCACGGCGGTGGCAAGAGTCCTTGTATGGAAGGGCTAAACATTATTTTGAAAACTCGTCACGACGGTGACTTAAATTATAATCATGCAAACGGAGTTATTGGTGGGTTTCGGATTTGGTTATGCTAGCGATGTGAGACATCGCCTAGAACAACGTCAGATGGCACTTGAGACCTCAGTTTTTATAATCACCATGACGATAGTCATTGCCCTATCATGGTAATAGGGTCAGAAAGGTTTTATATTGCTATGACGATAGCTTGAGGCTCAGAGAGTGAATTTGGACAGGTATATGAGTTATATCCTGTTGAGGAAAATTGTACATATTAATAAGGAGAGGAATTGTTGACCCTTCGGGAAAGATACAAAGAATCCTATTAATATGTGAGAATAAGTTAAGGAGACACGGGAGGAACCTACGGGTGAACCGTGAGCCTAACCTTGTAAAAGAGAAATCATCGAGACGTCGTGCCGTGTCCGCCATGTGGCCTGGTTGGGTAATGGACGAGTGGGCTCAAGCTATTGCCCCACAGTTAGGGGTCAGGGCGTGCCACTTGGTGGCTATATGTGTCAGTTGTTTGATAGATAGAGATTGATTGTGTTTGATTAACAGAATTGTCACGAGGTGACCAGTACCCAAGTGAATGGGTTAAGTATGTTTTGCCACGTGGTGGCCAGCAACCCGAGTGCATGGGTTCGAAGTGGGAAAGCCACGTAGTGGCTAGTAGATACCACAGAGTTGGGGAGATTAAGTAGATGTATGTTTAGCATCTGTGTTTATGTACAAATTGCCTGTGTTTGCATATAATTGTTGATTGTGCAGCGTAGTGGTAACGTACAGGATTACGTCACCACACGTCTTGTTTGATTCAGACATGCTGAAACGTGAGAAGACCGGAAATTAAAAGCCGGCACTATATGTTACATGTTTACTTACTGATTGATGACGTGGAATAAACTGCCGCATGTTTACAGTTATTAAATGCATGTGAGTGTTTGGGTGAAATTTCTGTTGTTGTGTGGTCGCCAAGAATGTATGCTAATTAACAGTAACAGTTGTTTTTGCACGTGGTTGTGTATGACTCCCAATCCCAGCGCCATGGTAGCCGCCTTGCGCCGGGGATGGGAGAGTTCTCACTGAGTTGCGTGGTTAAGACTCACACCTCGTTTTTACTACACAGAGACAGGTTAAGTACAGGTGGAAGAAATCTCGATGGAACGAGGGACAAGCAAAACTTTCCAAGACCCACAACTTGTTCATGTGGGTGAATAAATTGTAATTGTAATTTAATTTACTTTATCATGTAGCATAAAGTAAAGGGTAGACGTACCCAATTAGATTGTATTATTAAATCTAGAACTGTCAGCTTCACACACCTTAAAGATCAGGATCCATTAGATTACGATGCAGGGAAAACTTGTTTCCAAAATATATATATACATATATTTGTTGCATGTGAATAGGATAGGCAGCATCTTCGGATGTGTAGCCAGTACACAGGTTATATATTATGTGTGTTTTCCTATATCTATATCATGAAGCGGTACTTACCGTGGATTTGCTTGCCTAGGATAGGCCACCATTTCGGTGTAGCCATGGTATTATAATGCATGTGAATGTATTTATCAATAATAGCTATTCTGTCAATTAGGTGATAAGGCTTACAGGCAAAGGGATATTCCCTGTGTCTGTGCCGGTCACGGTCCTCTAAACTGGGGTCGTGACCAAGGGTCCTTGGCAGACATCCTCTACTTCGATACTTTCAAAAGACTCGGGTTCAACGAAGCCAGCATAAGGCCATTCCCCGGCACACTCAAAGGGTTCTCAGGAGCCCAGGTACCAGCAGAAGGAATCATCACCGCTTGAACAACCATGGGCACCCTACCAAAGGTCGCTAGCCTTGATGTGGACTTCATCATCATCTCAGCACCATCAACATACAATGCAATTCTAGGGCGACCGTCCCTAAACAAACTCAGGGTTGTAGTGTCCACCGCACAGCTCACAATGAAATTCCCAACACCCCACGAGGTTGGTGAAATCATGGTGGACCAGAAACTGGCCCGAGCATGCTACGCAGTGAGCCTAACCAAGACTGTCAAGGTCGCCCGCCTTGGTCCCCGAGAAACACGCGAGGAACCCCCCGAGGGTCAAGAGTCAGGAGGCAAGAAACAAGAGTTCGCCCGACCGGACTAGACCTCCACTTGAAAACTCCAAACACACTTTGCATCCTCACGCCACTTTTAAGTCAAAATCATGCACGTCTTTTTATTTCGAATTTAGGATTTACTTCAGCCTGACGAAGGCCCGCCTAACCTAGGCAATCCGAATGTAATCATCTTGTTTACTTTCAGCCTAACTAAGGTTAGCTCGACTGAGGCTGCACGAATGTAACCATTTTCTCTATTATTATTGAAGTATTCCTTTTCCACAAGAGACAAGACTTCCAATTTGCAAAGTACTCGCGTAAGTCCTACCACAGGACAATGGGCCAACCGCCCTAAGAAACGCTAAGCGCCCCCAGGGTCAAGCTAACATTTCCCCCAACAGCGCGGTAAAAACCCCTTGGGTGCGAAAATCACAAACTGAACGTTCGACAAACCATGCTAGCAAAACACATACAAATCGTCCTGATCACACGATACTCATGTAGAAAATCTTTTTACCCAAACGTAAAGAGATGACCACAAAAAGAGAGACTGCAAGTATGCACGACTTTTTGCCTAGAAGTAAAAAGGGAGGCAGTAAAAACTCTTTACAAAAAAATCATTCTCATTAGATGCCAAAAAATGAGAGGGCGTCCGCCCATTACATAGGGTAAACACCCCGAAAACTACACAAACCTATTCTTGGGCATCCCCAAGATCTACAAAGGCCTTAGCCCCAGCAGTCTCCGCATGGCCAACACCTTCTGACGACCCCCACCTGGTCGCTTCAGCTAGCTGCTGAGAAGTAAGTCCAATCCCTGGAGCTCGCCCGCCAATTCGAGGCAACACCTGATTCTCCACCAAGCGGTCGGTCAGCTGACAAAGATAAGCAAGATTCAATGGAGAGTCTGTTTCCATTCGACCGCAAAGCTCACCGTAAAAAAAACTCCAAGGAAGGATGCAAGGAAGCTACCCACTCGGCTGAAAACCTCTCCCCACGGAGATGATCGAGTTGCTCGACAGCCAGGAGCATGCCATACATCCTCTATGCCGACAACTACCCCTGGAGATCAGCAACGTCAGCAACTCTGTCCTTGACCACCAGCCAACTGGAAAGGTTCTCAGAAGCACGAGCCTCCGCACTCCGCAAAGCTTCACGGAGAGAATGCAGCTCCCGCTGACGCCTCTCAACGTCATCTCAACGGGCGGCGGACTCCTTAGGAGTCTTCTCCAATTCCGAGCGAAGGAGCGTAACCTCAGAAGGATGTCCAGCTTCAGCCCTAAGACGGGCAACCTCTTGAGTCAAGGACTTAACCTCACATCCTTGATCCTCACACTCCAGCTTCTTAGTGGACAGCTGGCCACGCACGTCCGCCAGTCTCTTCTGGGAGACCTCCAAAACCTGACTCTTGGAGGACGCAACACCGGTAAACTAATCCCGGCCGTGACGGATCTCCCCCTACAAAAAGCAAAGTCAGGAACATAGAAGTTAAAACAAAACGAGAACACCAGGATAAGGGAGCTCACCATGCGCTTCTCCCACTCCAAACCAGCTTGGTGGAAGTCAGCAAAAGCCTCAGCAACCCGGCTGAAGCCTCGAACGACAAGATTCAAGGGAGAAGTGTCCAACCCCTTGGCTTCCCTCTCCTGCATCTCCACGGAGAAGCGCCTACCCAATGCCACCAGTTCAAAAGGTAATCCCCCCTCCGGTGGCCCAAGGGGTTCAGAAGGGTCGACACTCGACCCCAGGACAATATCTTTTCTGGCAGCCGCTTGACTCACCACTACATTCCCTCTATCTGAGAGGGCCCCAGCCTCCACGACCGCATCACCAGACTCCGCAACTTCCTCAGCCGCAGGTTCGCCCGTAGTGATCTGAGGCACGGGAGATTCTCCAACAGACTCCTCAACGACCACCCTGGCCCTCTTAGCAGCAGGCTGATCGACCCGCTCAACGGGGCGAAGGACTGGAAGACGAGTTGATAGAATCACCCTCATGGGTGATTGACGAACAGGAGCGAAAGTGGGAACAGAGGTAGGAACAGAGGTTGGGATAGAGGATGGAACTGCACCCTCCGCCGGAGCCTCCGCCTGTACATCCCCCCGGTCAGAACTCCACCGTGCCACTCGCAAAGATAACCGCGACTCTACACCCGAAGACCGCTTCTTGAACCCTCCTTCTTTGCCCTTGGACAACTCCGCCGCAGAGGCTCCTTTCTTTTCCCCCTCCCGAGGTCCGCTCACGATACCTCTTCCATCCCTCTTCCTCTTCTCCCTTTAAGGACCTTCCTGCCGACGGTCTCTCTCGGAAAAAGGAGGTACGGGAAACCGGCTTTCCCTCTCACCACCAGCAGGTACTACAGCAGGGACATCGGCTGCTACCTCCGGAGAAAGACTCTGTTGACCGTTTTTCTTCCCCCTACTCTGACTGACGTCGCGAGTACGTCTAAGAGGGGGAGGAGGAGGAGAAGAAGAGGGAAGATCATCCAAATCAGTAAAGTCGAAAGGGTAGAAGCTATAATCGTCACCGCCAGCCATTGCAAAAGCTTGACAAAAGCAAGAATCAGAGAGAACAAAGCAAAGGCAGGGAAAACAGAGGCAACAAAGAAAGGTGAATGCAAATGTAAAGTCACAAACTTTCAAACGCTGGACATTTATAGGATACCCAGAGGCACGACGATTGAAAACCATTGCCCCCTCGTATCCCGCAACGGAAAGAATTTCGTATCCTCTACGATCAGGCCCAGCTGCAACCGAACACATAGAGAAGAAGGACGGGCGAGATTCACAACCGAGGCAACAGAAATCCGAAGACCAAAAAGCCCTCGAAAATCCAAGAGTCACCTAAAGACACCTGGGGGCCTTGTCAGAAAACCACCTGCCCAGGCTAGTGATGACTACCCTCGGAAACGAACCCGCATTTAATGAAGGAGACATGACGGCAAAACACCCAACGCCAGTGCCACCCGTCCAAGCACTGACGCGTGGCACCTGCGACAAGCCCACTCCTTCAACAGACAACCCTCATCAAGGAATCCCCAGTCAGCCACCGGCTATAGACGAACATAGCCAGAGGAGAGCCCTTCGAAATGACCAAACGGCCCTTCACCTTTGAATTTCTCCCACTAACCCACAAAGGGTATTTTTGTAAATGCCCCTCTGAGCAATGATGACTCACCTCGGTAAGTCGCGTACTCTTTGCAGAGACGGCTCGAAAACTTGCTGAGGAAGTCAAGTGGTCACCCACTCAAACCAGGACGCGTGTCCACTCCAAAACGTCTCCTTTTCCACGGAACGATGCGAGAGAACCTACTTCGTGGGTCGGACGACCTGCTCCAATAACCATAACTTCGTGCGGATGAGCCCTCCCACGAGCAAAGACAGCAGAAATTTCTAAGTATCTACAGGTAAGGGAACTTAAGTCCACGGGCGCCCGACACCCGTAGACATGGTGGACTTATGTAACTGCGGAATATTATGCCTCGGGACACGTGGCACTAACTTTCTAGAAGCCCAGCCTCAGCACCCGCTAGAGACACGTGGTACCACTCATCTGCTAGTTACATGGCCCTTACCCACGTCACTTCACGGAGTATCGCATTAATCAGACGTGGGAATTCCTCAAGCCTCGTGGCACGACCCACGTCCCACGAGATCGTGGGTCGAGCACAACCTCCCCACACTCAGTATAAATAGACCCTCACCCGGGGGACTAAGGGATACGCAACATAACGCAACGCAACACGAACGATTACAACAACTTATCTCATATCCCTCACATACTCTTGGTAACCTGAGCACTCTCAGACACCTCACACGAATCCTCTAAAGCTCAGCCGTAGGTCCCACCAAGGCCAACCTCCGGCAAGCTCACTTCTATCATGGAAACCACTCCATATAGGGCTTCCAGCTGCCCTCAGAGACTCGAGCTCTTTCCCACTAAGGCAACCTCCCAAGGGTGGCTTGCTCACCCGGAATACCTTTGACATGTCTAAGCCGCACACGGCCCAACATAGGTAAACTACCTTGCCTAACGGCTCCTATAGACGTCATCATGAAGAACTACGTGGACTTGGATCCCTTCCGAAGGGTACGTAGGCACTTAGGTGCATCACCTAAGGATAAGTCCCCGATGGTTAATACCCCATGCGGTCCTAATTGCAAATTACAATTGTCTGAGCCAAAAACGACAGTTACAAGAATTATTATAGTAATGTACAATAAATATCACAAATAATTAAGTAATAAACAATATACATATTTAAATTTTATATCATTACTAAATATTGCAAAGTAAGTCAATCTCATCTATGTATTGGGATGATCTTCACTAGCTGAGAATGAATGTCCTGTTGATGATGATTGTCCATTACTTGCTTCAGGTACCTAAGAGAATAACAAATTTATATATATTTGATTATATTTTAGAGAACAAAATTTAAAAAATATAAAGAAAAAGATTTATACCTCAGAATTTGTCAAATGTGTAAACTCAAAGGTACATTTCCCATAATATTTTTGAGAATGTTGAAGACAGCTCGCATCTCTAATTTTAACTGTGCATTTGAAGCTTCCAATCGCGCATTTGAAGCTTCCAATCATGCATTTGAAGATTCAAATCGTGCATTTGAAGATTCCAACTCTGATTGCAACCGAACAATTTCTTGTTCAAGAGCATTTGTAGTGTCTCCATTACTATAATTCAATGGTATCCTACCAACTCGAGTGGTAGATAATCCAAATACTTGAGTATGGGTAAGGCCAAACCCTAAACCTCGAACTCTCTCGGGATATTCCTTTCCAAGCACTTGCCCAAGAGAATCTTGCTCACTAATTTGAGCGGATATTGTCCCTTGATTTTCAAGTTCAATAATTTGTATCCTATAAACAAAAATAAATATACAAATAAACAAACAGTGTGATACAATTAAATGATAATAGTATTTGATAAATAAAAATAAATAATTCAATTAAATGATACAAGACAAATGGAAGTAACCCACATACACATAAATAAACAGTGTGATATCATAAAAGCATCATAGTGGATTGATGATTGGTAGAAAATAATTTTATACCATTGGCACAATTTTGTAAGAGATACATATAATTAGTATGGAAGCCAAGAAGGAGGTGATATCATGAGAGTAACTTTGATATTCTAAAGGGAGTGGGTGAAGGGGAGAGAGAGAGCAAAATGCCAAGCTTATTCTACGATTGCTCACACACAGAAACAGAATAATGGGCACGATGTAAAACTATAAGAAAAGCAACATTTAAATTCTAAGGTGGAGGATAGTTATTTATGTGTGAAATCCATATATATATATATATATATATATATATATATATAAACTATAAGAAAAGGGGTAACTCAGCTCATTGTGTAAAACTCCACTCATCATTTCAAGAACATACATTAATTTAGTAATTAATGATGAGAGATTATGAGCTAAAGTTAAAGTAAAAACCCCTGCTGTCTTGTAACATCTTGTTCAATTCACTTTAATTAACTCTTACCGTATACACCTAGATAATTCATTAGAAAGGCAAAATAAGACAGACTATTGTAAGTGTAACAGAACCAAAAATCATGTGCACTTAGCCAATAGCCACTATATTTGCAAGACATTGAAAAGGGTCAGTGACGTGGTCGGTGGGGTCATCATATATGTAATACCCGGAAAATTTTTCGAAGCTTGTAATAAAATAAAAAGTAGAAATTTAATTTCTGGATCAAATTCAGGACCTAAGGAATGAGAAACCTGAATTAAATGGGGAAAAGAGAGTTAGGAAATATTTTTTGGTATTTAAGTTTGGGTTAAAAGAGAAAATAAAATTTATTGGAAAGAGGAGGGATTTAATTGGGGATATTTTCCACCTCTTCCTTATTATAATAATTATTATTAGTAATTAATTATTTAATTATTAATTATTTTGTTTATTATTATTATTATTATTATTAATTAATTATTTAAAAAGGGGGAGGGGTGCGTGCATATAGAAGGAAAGAAAGAGAAGAAGAAAGGAAGGAGTTGAGAGAGAGATAGAAGAGAGAGAGAGTGTGAAGCATAGAGAAGAAGAAGAAGGAGAGTTGGGGTTCGCCAGAAAAGTGACTGGGGGAGCTAGTCGACGCCGGAAAAGTCACCGGAGCTCGGGTACGACGTCTCCTACACCTTCCACCAATCGAATCAAAGGTTGGTAACCCCAATTTCATTTGAAACCCCCAATTTCTTCATTTTAGGGATTTCTTCGATCCACCTTCGATTGGGTTGTTTCGAGTGTAGATTGAGACCTAGGAAGTGTTCTTGAACACTTATTTGCGGTAATAATCGAGGCTATAACCTTGGGTTTAGCCGAATTCGAATTTGAAAGGGTTTGGGGTTTAAAATTCTAAATATTCCCAACTTGGGGATTCGTTGATAAATTTGGAATCGGGCTTGGATTTGAGTAGTTAGGGTTGGATTTATGTCTTTAGATTGTAGGAGAACAAACCCCCTGAGGTGCAGGGTCTAAGCCAGGGGCGAAAGGGGGCCGAAACGGGCCCAAACCAGCCCACAACACAACAAAAGAATTGATGTGCTGTGAACCAGCGCTATAGCACCCAAACTGGCGCTATAGCGTTGGCTCTCGGGTGCACCAAGTAGCTGCTAGGCAGCAGCTTGGCGCTACAGCGCCGGGCCTCTACCCAGCATGCTCAAAAGTCCTTTTTTTTGTCAAATCGGGGTGTCCGAACCTCCTATTTTCAATCCTAAACTTCTTAGGACACCCCCAACCATGTTTTTAAGGATCAAAACCATTTCAAACGTCTTCTTATCCCTTAAGAATAGAAACTTACGGAATAAGCTACGCCCAACTTCTTGAAATTATAAATCCCCTGTACACCGTCGTTAGGTAACCTTAAGTATGATGGCTTAGAAGCACGTTGAGGTTTAGTAACTCAAATCCAAGGCCCTAAAAGCAACTCAAGGAGAACGATGGTTGTATGAAACCAAGTGCAATGCACTTGAGACTCTCATAGAAGAGAGGGAAGACGGATAAGACCAATGACTCGTTTCTTGGCAACGTCTAGATGCATTCTAGGCGCGAGCATGTAGTATGCATATGAATTGCATATAGTTGAGATGTTAACCACTTGAATGCATTCTTTAGGAAACCACGATTTGTCCGGAGCGGGAGTTACTCCAAGACAAACGCAAGGGAGTCGTCCAGGTGAGGGCTCTTTCATCTCTGCTCCTAGGTTCGTATGCTATATGTATGTGTGGTTGAATATATGTATATATATATATATATATTGAAGCGGTGTTGAGCGAACCGTGGATTGCAAGCTACTTAGGTCACCAGAAATGGATGGCCACATATATGTTATATATTGATTGTATTAGAAAAGGGTAGATATGAACATGTATAAATGTTAATCAGGGATTATAGGCTTACGGGACAGGGGAAATCCTACCTCTCGTGCCGGTCACGGACTCCCGAAATGGGGTCGTGACAGTCGATGCAACCCATGCACTCCACTCTCAACTTCATCTACAAATTCATGTGCTTCCACCCCAACATTCCTATTAAATCCAAATGCGTCCTTGACCATATCTTGCATTAAATATTGATTAGACAAACCACCCTCACCAATATCTGTACCCTTTGGTATATTTGATGTGTCATTTGCATCTCTGATTGCTGACTCTCCATGCCAAACCCAAACAGTGTACCCTTCTGGGAATTGAGTACAAATTAAGTTGTCATATATGGTTTCTCTAGTTTGCCATCTCCTAAACCCACAACGAATAAAAGGACATTTGATCAAACCCTTGGTAATTGTGTTTGCAAATGCAAAATCTAGAAATTTATTCAAGCCTTCTACATATTCAGAACTAACTCGTGACTTTGTAATCCATGATTTATCCATTCCCTTAAACCTATATATCTAAAATAGAAAACAATTTGTATCAATATCTAAAGATATTGCATATCTTTGGCTGCTGGAAATAAAAAGGAAATATAATTGGTGTCTTTTCTTATGAAGGAAGTAAAACAAAAAGCAAGCACATTGCAATTTTATTAACAATCTGAAAAGTAATACTTTAAGCAATAATAGAAATGGATAACCAATTCTAGGAAGGAGACATCAGACATGTTAACTTTCCCAACAAGAAAAACAAAATATCTGATTCAGGTAAATAAAACCTAAAGAACAAATATAAAACTTTTGGGAAATATAAAAGATCAATATAAAACTTTAAAAAAATAAAAAATCAATTTACAACTTGAAGCTAGCTGAGGTGTGGTTAGTTATTGTTGAGAGGTGGAAGATGTTATATGCAGGTCAAGTCAACAAATTAGTAAAGAAAAGATAAAAACGAATGATTAGGTATAGTAAAGTTTAAAGCTTAACGAATTGGATGGCATTTGATTTTAGTAGCCACATATATGCATGCGCAATGATATATATATATATATATATATATATATATATATATATATATATATATATATATATATCAATATCATATCCAATTGCATTGGCTTACCAGGAAGTTAATTATACTGGGTTTCTTTAAAACTTCTAATTGACTGCTCACCAAACATAGGTCGAATCATCCTTTTCATATTGAAAAAAGGGACCATTTTTTTACCAAATAAAACGGAAAAAATTGTATATTACTCATTCAATAATATGGCATACTGGAGAAAAAAAATTGTATAGATATAATTTATTAATTTATGTTTTAATATTTCTTACTTCTGACCATATAGTCTTTTTTCATTAGGTGGGGTCAAGTGACGTTAACATGATCATCTCATTAACTTCATCTGCTATATATTACTAATATAAATTTTTTTAAAAGAATATATATATATATATATATATATATATATTTCTGATGTAAGTGTTTGTTCTTTCTGATTGTATATATGCAGAAAATTGTACAAAAAGCAGTTAGAAATGTGTACAAAGAGAATTTATTTTTAGGTGGTATAGAGTTATTATGATACATTTTACTAGTTGAGGTTACGGAGTTTGGTTGAGAAAGGCAAGGTTAGCAGAAGAAGGAAGATGGAGCTTTTCTTGTTAGAAGAGGCTCCTATAAGAGAGTGACTGAGTAAAGAAACTAGGTCAGGCATGAAACTAGAAAGGGCCCAAATCAGTGAGTTTTAAATTGACAGAGACATCTGCCATTTCTTTCACATAACTTTATTTTCTGTAGAGTTTGCAGTCCATTAATAAAATGATATAGGTAAAAAAAAGGCTCTCATAATAAGAATTGAACAGCTATCTATTCATTAATATATATGTAATCCAATAGATATATACATATAATCACTTGGGAGACATTTAAAATAAATGCAACATGGAGAGTGCAGACTTTATGAATCACTTGGTGGATGAAGACTCACAAGAAATAAAAGAATACATGAAATCCAAATAGATATACCCACTTGGGCTCATCGAACTGAAATTTTCCAAAATGATGTCCTTGCTCATGAACCATGGAACTAATCTCTTTCTTTCCCAAATGACATTCAAAAAATGAGTGGCCGAGAGGAGCATTGATGGATAAATTTGGACATGAGAAAGAGAGAGAGAAAGAGGAAGAGAAAAATTGATGGTGGAAGTGGCAAAGGTGTCATTGGAAGCTTATAAGGAAAGATGTTCATAACAGTCAAAAGATTTCCCCTACTACTCTGTATAATTTCTAATTTATTTCTAATGGGCAGAAAGAAATAAAGAGTTCACCTTAGTAACATCAGTTAAAAAGAACACTTAAAATTGTATAGCTATATCATTTTATTAATAGTATACCTATTTGCACTCCTTCCTAGCCTACACACACACACACACACACATATATATATATTTGTGACTCTAAAACGAAGCTAGATATGGAAATTGAAAAGGCAGAGTCAGGTTTTAACTATTAATTATCCATACCATACATAACTGATGTAACCAAAACAGATTGACAATCAAGGTAAACACTAAACATTACATGTCTGAGACTTTTAATTGTATTTATCTCTAAAATTGGCACTATCAATTATATAGATGGTCGGCCCAGTGCACAAGGTTTTTAGTCCTACCCACCAGGTGAAGTCTAATTAGAGGATCAGATGTACACAACCTTAGCAAACATTTAGACTACTTTTAAGATTTGAACCCGTGACCTTAATAATACAACCAGAATTAAGGTAGCATCTTCAATCAAGTCTGAGAAAATTACTAAAGCTCCCAATTCAATACACATTAACTTCACTTTATAACAAGATAAACTACACTATATGTCAATAATAGAGTAAAAAAATCTACTGGTGCTAGGTATCTTAAAAGCAAGTTCATGGACCCACATACCCAATTACCTTAAACTCTCCTTAGGAATAGTGTGTTAACACTTTAGAAGCTATGGTGAACCAATATCCTTCACACTTCACAGTATATGATATTTTCCTTTTTCCCAAACATGCAAGATAAGTAACCACACACTTAATTAGAAGCTCAGAACGAGCCATGTAATGTTTGCTAAATTTTTTATTTCTCTCATATTGTATAAAAGTGCATACTGTATACCTTCAGAAGGTAAATGGCCAAGAACAAAACAAGATAACAAGAAAATAAAAAAGAAACTTAAACATGCAGCAATGCCCAGAAAAAAAGGCCATACAGCAATGTAAAAATAAATGAACTGCAGTTTCAGCCTTTTGTACTATTCATGACCTTGGAACATGATTAACAACTTTTTTATTTTTGGCTTAACAATAGCATACTAGCATCAAAGGTTCTAACATGGCACGTAGCAGACATTAGCTCTACTCAAAAGAGTTTCGTCTCTTAATCATGCTTTGTATATGTCTTACGGATCTCACACTGCCATAACTCAAACTAATCATCTTTATTGGCAGACTCCACAAAATGAATCACTTAATAAGACCTAGAAATCAGGAAGTAAAAATATAAAGAGAAAATTTTGTTTGCAATTAACCTCTGCTGACAGAACTTAACTAATGATTAGGAATTCATAGAAAGTAGTTGCAATTTATTTAACTATTCATGTCATAAATGTTAAATTTTGCAAAGGTTCTCATTGAACAAATTCTCAACCTTGGCATACAAACAAAATAAAACATTTTCTTCTTTTGCTTTTTGAGAGCTAAAGCATATATTTGAAGTTTCTACAGCTCTATATTACAAATGGCACAATCCGGTGTCCTAAATTCTAAATCCGTAAATTGAGATGCATAGGCACTTAAAAATCTCAGGGAGAACAACAAAATGAAACTGCTAAAAAGGCAAAGAAACAGGCATTAAAATTTTCTATGAACTAGTGAGTGTTAAAAGTTAATATAAAAAAATGAAGAAATCTCAGGCCAACTTCTACTACTCAAGAACCAAAATCACAGGCCCACACTAATATCAAAGACCTCCTTCAATGGGATATCCTCACTTCTTCTCCTTTCTAATTAACATCTCTAACTTATTAGTATTTTGCTTTATTTCTTTCTAGTCTTTCACAACAAATTTAAACATATATATATATATATATATATATATATATATATATATATATATATGGCAGCAAGAAAAATATTTCTCTCTTGTTATGAATCATCAATCTCCCTGTTTCATTATTGATGGGTTGCGCATATGCAGAGCCTGGTGATTTCAATGATGAGCTACATGGGAGAGCTAAGAGTTACTCTAAAGACTGAAAAATACTTCATA
The DNA here is from genome assembly GCA_014851425.1 of Senna tora. NCBI lineage: Eukaryota > Viridiplantae > Streptophyta > Magnoliopsida > Fabales > Fabaceae > Senna > Senna tora. Next base: position 21,558,624 of record CM026271.1, read on the forward strand.
GATGAACACAAATTGAACCAAATACAGACCTAACTATATAATAAATTCAAAATTCAAAACTGTGTGTATATATATAGCTAATATCCCCAACGGTTTAGCTCTATTTCTTAATAACAATTTTCAGAAGGAGGAACTTAAGTGAAAGAAGAAAACCTAAATTGCAATGCTTACTGCGTATTGTCTTGCTTCAATGCCCTAAACCACCGTGCTCCACGAAGACCTTCCTCAAAGCAACTCCACAAGTAGGCTCAAAACTGAGTGAGAAATCAGAACGATTTTTAGAACAATCAATCGCATCGGTGAAATTCAAAATGGAAGGAAGCTGAGGCACTGTAAAATACAAAACCTCATAAAATACATCTATAGCCTGTGTTAATGAAGCTTCGATGGTGCGTTGGTGGCTCGAGAAAGCCGCCAATGGAGAAGAAGAGGCTCGTGAAAATGGAGAGGGAGCAAAAATGGAGAGGGAACTGATCGATGGAAAGAGGAAAACGGAGGGAACTGAAAATGCCTTCTCGCGCGAATAAAGCTTCCTTTAATATGTCATTTTCCTACAGTTTCAACCCGGTAGGGCTTGCATAAAAAAATAACAAATTAAATAAATTTTATTTTTTGGCAGTTTAACCACAAGCAATTTACAATAACCATCAGAAATCAATTTTATTAACTGGCGGGTCCCCAACCGTCACAAAGTATGTAATTTCTTGGCAATTCAATTGACCCGCCAGTAAATTACTAGTTTTTTGTAGTGACGTTTGGTGACGTGAATATTGGATGTAATAGGAATGATAATGGGAATGGAAATGGAAATGTTGGAGGGAATGAGAATAGTAATGTGAAAGTGATGTGATGTAATGTGAACGGAATAAATGTCGAAAAAAAGTAAGGGCAAAAACATAATTTCATTACATTTCAAAAAGTTAGGGCAAAAACGTGCTCTTATGTGTTTTATAAAAAGATATAAAACTATATTCATTAATAGCTTGTGAGAAGAGGAAGTCTACATAAATAATGGAAAATAATATAGATTTTTTACACATGCACTACAATAAATCAAGGTAGTTGAGAAAAAGTTTATAAGTTTTATTTTTCAAAACAATTATTGAGAAAAATTAACAATTTTTTGTGTAAAAGTTATAAATAGTGTATTTTAATTTTCATACTTAAATCATATGCTAGAAGACTTCATTACATTCTCGGGTAGCATTTAGTTAATTTATTTAACATGTATATAATTAGTTAATTCTTTTGATTCTCATAATTTATACTTGAGGCCATTTGTGAAATTTGATTACAACAAATTTTTTAGTTCTATTACTCTAATATCATACTAATTTTATAAATAATTTAATTGATTACTCATATGTATAATTAATAATATCAATAGTAATAAATATAATAAAAATGTTCATTTATATTTGGTCATTTAATATATTAGTGTTAGATTCAAATCCATGTGTACCTCACTTTTTAAATAGTGTTAAGTATGAAGTTTAAAATTTAACAAATTAAGATTAGATGTTTATCCACTTTTGCTAAATTCAACGATAACACTAAATATTTTTAAAAAAAATTAGCATCAACTATTTAAAATTATTTGTTAATAGCTGATGTTATATATAACAATGTCATTCGTTAATAACATTATTTGTTAATTTTGTTGTTGTAATTAAAGTTAAAATATCGATGAGAGGATGTTCAATAGTATTGAACTTCAGTACATTCTTCCAATCAATTAGTCCCTAATCCATTCAAGGTGGGTCCTTATTAGTATATGTCCCTTTAATATTGATAAATAACATTAAATGACTACATGGTGTATTGAAGTTTAGTACTCCTATAATACTTAACTTTTATTTGTTCTCAACACTATCGCTAAGTACATAAGTGTCAATCATAATCTACACTAATAATAATTTTTAATTAACTCTAAGATTATATATTTTTGTAGAGTAAATATAAAATAATGTTATTATTATAAGTATACTTTTTTTATAATATAACCGTGCTATATGCACGGGCCAATGCTAGTAAAAAGTAAATTGGAGGTAGTTTCCTTTATATATAGTATAATTCCTTTTGGTGCATATACAATTGATAAAATCTAAAACTTTATATTCCATTGAAGAAAACAATAAACTATAACATTGGCTCTACAAAGTTTAGACAAACTGTTTTCCATGAAATAGGAAAAGTTACCTTTTTAGGAGATGACATATATAATCAATACTAATTAATGAAAGTTGGTCCAAGTGATAAGCATCTTGGTATCTCTTAAGTAAGGTTTTAGGTTTGAGATCTTTTGAATATAGTTATCTCTCCCGCCATATCCAGATCGAGTCCGAATAAGTCGGGACAGTGCCTTAGAGACTGAGCGCACCGACAACAGTATATATACATACATATATATATATATATATATAATCAGTTACTTATTTTCATGCACAATCTAGTTGTTGCATGGATTATATTGCGACAATATTCAAATTTTGATTAGCATTTATGCTTTAAAAAATATAGTTTGTAGAAATTTACACCAAAATTCACGAAGTTAACATCCCAAATTAATAGCATATATATACAAATATGTTCTTAACGACAACATTACCATATATACTAGTAAAGTTGTTAACATGTATAGTTTAAAGCTAAAAGATCATAACTCAGAGAGTGTGATTGAGCTGAAAACACTCATTCACATATAAGTAACATTGTGGTGAGTTGTGGCCGCATTAGCATTTTGTTGATCTTTGTTGAGAGTTGTTGATGGGAAAGGATATCCCAAAGATCACAGAATATAATTTGAATTTTTAGAGAAAGGATTCTTAATTATTTTTTGAAAAAAGGATAAACAATATCCATTGTTTTTACTAGCTCCGCATAGTTCTTTATTTCTAATGGAGCTACTTGGGTTTTTACATTCAGGTCTAACCCGCCCTCAAATTGGGCTGCCTTCCATCCCTCATCATGCCTAAACTTCAGGTAAGTAGAGAATTTGGCAAGTTCCTCAAACTTAGCCAAATACTCATCAAAGGGTCTTCCCCTCTATTTCAGCTGCAGAAATTCAATCTCCTTCTCCTTTTTAACACTCTCTGGATAGTATTTTGCTAGAAAGGTTTCCCTAATGGTTTCCCAGGTCAAGAGGCGGTTCCTACCCTCAAGTAACTGCCCACCAGTACTCAGCCTCACCTTGCAGTTGATAGACTGCAAAGGCTACTTTTGGTTGATCAGGGGTACGGAGTATATTGAACAGCTTTTCTAACTCCCTCAACCATTCCTCAGGTACAACCGGGTCATAGGTACCTCGGAATACCGAAGGCTTAGCCTTCAAGAATTCAACCCACCCCAGGTTATTCCCCTCATGATGCCCATTATCATGTTGATCATGGTTTGGGGTATTATGGTTTCCCTGGGCTTGGCGGAGTACCTCGGTAGTTGCTGAGGCTTGGTCCCTCATTGCTTGTGCAATGTTCTCAAATGCGTGCATCATTTGACGAATCATGTCACTTTCAGGTTGCCTATTGACAGCACCTCTCCTAGTATTTTCCATAGCTTTCTACTAAACAAGAAATTCACTAAGGTGATCATGAATCTCAATAATACTGTTAAATAGAGAAAAATACAACAAATAGAGGAGACATGTAAAAGTCTAGGGTTCCTAACACAAACATCGACTTAGTTCACTCAAACTGTCATGATCAGCTGAGTTTATCCAATCAGCGTTCATGTTAGGCTATCCTACCTACGAAACAGTAGAGTTCTGATAACCTGGCTTTGATACCATAATGTAACATCCTAGTTTCTTAATTGATTTTATTTGCGGAATTAGGTTATTTAACTTAACTCTTAAAATCCAGGTCCAATTTTTTTTCTTTTCTTTTCTTACGGGAGTATTAAAAGTCAAGTGTCACCCCAAGGATTGTTTACTCTCGGTTGGTTATTTAACCTAAGAAACTAGAAGTTACGTGTTTGTTACTCTCGCGTTCTCCCAAAAATCATTTTCAGCACATACAAGGATATTCAGATAAAGCGAGGTACTAACCTCCATGCATTACCTAATCAGTATCTAAACTAAGTCTCCATACATCCATAAGTTTAATAGTTAGTGGCACGCAGGCCTAAATACTTAGCTTCATAGTCCCAAAATAAGTGTGCTAGACACCTATATCCCGGACGCATTCCTAGCTAGCCTGGTTGTCCTTTCCATACAGATCATGATAATATAACATAGGTTTTAACAGGTAATGTTTATTCAGTTGTCAATCACTGGCCTCTCCAGGGCATATTATTTTTCACAGTTTTGCCCCTCCAGGGCATATGCATTCACTCACCGATGCATGTTAAAGCACCTGCCTCTCTAGGGCATATCAGTTCACAAATGCATGCTAAATCTCAATTTCAGAGTTGGATGCCACACACTTAAATAGACTGCTTAAAACATGTCAACTTTGCATTTAGTCAACTCAAAGTCAAACAAAGTCAACCACAAAGTCAAATATAACTTATGCAGCAAGTCACATGCATAACTTCTCATGCAGGCATTCAAATATCATGAAATTTCATTAGAGGCATCTTCATCATGCATTTAACAGATTCAGCTGGGTTTTCAAGAAAGAAAATTTCACTTTGACCCTCAATTTCCTCAATCTTTATCAAAAAGGTTCTTTTTCCAAAACAAATGAAAGAAAGACAATTCCAATCAATTTAACTGCATCCAGCCATACAAAATGATCATTTAGGATCAACTACACACATCCAGAAAGTTTTCAGCGGAATTTATCCAGAAATTGAGTCAAAATAAGAATCTTGGGATTCTTTCCAATTTTTCTTTCAAAATGGTCCCTATTAAGACTCAATTTCAATTCTGGGTTGTTTCAAGCTGAGACAAAGTTACAGCAAGCTTCACAGGACTATTTATGACTTGCTTTCACACTTTTCACAATGAAAAACAATACAGAAGCCATATTTCTGTAGCAAAAGTTCTTTCTTTTAAAATTTCTTTAGAAAAGTGATTTTTGTGTCTAAATTCAAATAGAGACCACTCTGGCCTCTTCCAACCCTGTACACAACACCCTAACATCAAATAGAGTCATAGTGGATAGGTGATTAGACCCAAATAACTCAGGTCACCCAGTTTTTGAAAAAAAATAAGGAAAGCAGTGTTTTTATTTCGTTTTAGTTTCTATTACTAGCTCTTTTCTGTTCTGGTTTCTGTCAAGCCCTGATTAACTTTCGCTCACAAGGCTAGGGTCAATTATGACTTGCACAACAAGTGAGTGCAGCCATATCAGTACAGAAGTGATGTTTATGCAATGATTTTGCCACTTTCTTATCAATTTTTCCACTTAAGGGGTTTTAGTGTTCTAAAAACTAATCTAAGCCCTTTTTATCTCTTTTCTTTTCTAGAAATGCACTCTTGGAAGTCTGGAAAGTGGGAGAGGTTGGCCTACCCACTCAGAACTTGATTACCCAACTTTTATAGTTGGAATTCTCACTTCTTAGTTCACTAAAGGTTCAACTAGTCTCTTTTGCATACTAAGGGTATTCTGACTTTACCATCCCTCATCCTTCCTTTTATTCCCTCACTGCCTCATGACTTTGGCACCATAAAATCAGAAAACCAAACTTGGGGTTTAATTGGCAGTTACTTCACCTTAAACAGGACAGTTACACCCTATGCTTACCATTTAGACGCTTACTTTTTAATTAGGTTGTATTCTGTTGATTTTTCATCATCTTAACATATTTAAGACCTCTAATAACATTATGTAATAGCAATAAGTCAGAAAGTGAAGTTTTCCAATGGTTTGACAGCAAAAAAATTCCACAGAAACTAAAGGTTCATTTTCTTTAAATCAACTAGTTCACCCAAGATATTTTAATAGGATTGAGGAAAAATCTCAGTGTTTTCAAAATATTCAGAGACTCAATGGGCTTAGAAAACCATACCAGCATCAAGAAGCAAAGTACCCACACATCTCAGCAAGCATACTCAAAGAAAAGGGACATCAAAGAGGAAGTTCACAACTAATTTTGACAGCAAAGCATTCCAAAAGAAATCATGAGAATGTCCATTTTTAGGTTCTTAGACTTCTTGATCAAAATTAGAAATCTTGTAGATCAATTCAGAGCTTTTTGGCAATTTAGAGGCTTAGCAATCCATATGGGAAGCACAAATATCAGCAAACAACAAGGTTAAAAGATTTACCAGCAAATTTGAAGTCAAGACAACATCACAAGTCCATTTCCTTCTAGTTTTAAACCACAAAACCAACTCTAACAGACATGATATTGTGAGTTTACATCTCTAAGGCCACTCAGAGATTTACTAATCACAATCTGGCAGCCTGAACATTAGAGAACAGATTTACAGTAATTTGATAGTGAGAAAAACCATAAAAACATCTTAGCAAAGACACATTCTTCAGCTTTTAATTTAGAGATTCTTTACTACTGAAACAGAAATTTAAATAGGTGATTAGTCCTGATTTCCAGTGCTTTATGGTCCTAATATCTATTGCTAAGTTACTCTAAACTAGCTCGAAACCCAAGCTACCAGAAATCACAAAATACAACAGCATAAATTCTACACCAGAAAAACAGAGTTTTGACATTTTTCAGTGGGTTTTCAAGGCCACGATCAGCTATACGAAAGCCTCGGATGGAACATGCATTTGGAAGTTATTAAAGATCATCTTCTTAGCTTTCTTTTGACACCTTACACGCTCAATTTGGTTTAGAATCGAGAGAGTTATGCTCTCTTGGAACAACACTGCCCAAAACAAGGCTTCAAATGGCAGCAGCGAAAAAGAATATCATAGAGCCTTATACCACCACCATTTATGGATGCTCTTGACTTAGAGATGAAGAATGAAGGGTAACCCGATGTTACCTTGAATTTTCAGAGGAGAAAAGTGGGTTTGAGCCTCTGAATTGCTTGGGCCAAACTTGGTGAAGATGGTGTTCCTTGAGTGTGTGGGTGTGACTAGAGGTTTATGCTTCTTCCTTTGCTTCCAGCTGCTAACTCGAACCTCCAGCCTTCTTTCCAGCCTCAGCTCTCTCTCTGAAACTCACTCTCACCTTCCTCTCGGTTTCAATCTCACTCTCCCAGCTGATGCATCCCTCACTCTTGGTTTCACTCACTTTATGGAGGCTTGAGGCATGTGAGGAGGAAATGATGAATGGATGAGGTGTCCAGCTCCTGGCAGTTGTTATTTTGCATTAACACGCCTAATGGTGTGTGCTAGCAGGGACTTAGGGGCTGTTTGGGTGGTCTTCCAATGCTTAGGCTCGGTTTTAACATGGATTAGGTGGAATGGGTTAAGTGGCCTCTAGATTGAGCCGTAGCATGTTTAATTTCGGTTTTTAAGTCTTAATTCTGATTATTTTCTTTGTTTATAGTTTCCTAAGAGTATTGGTTGCAGATGTGGTTACATTTTTGGTAATTTATTTGGCCATTAAGTAGGTATTTTTGGTTACCAAGTATAGGGGGCATTTAAGGGATTAATTTGATGTTTAATTCTTATTTAATTCACTTTTAAAATTGTGTAACTTGCCTAATTTCCTTAATTCTCTATTAATTATTATGGTTGGTACTTAATAGGGCAGTTTTGAGTGTCTTTGGGTAGCTAAATTGGGCTTTCTTAGGCTTTAAGTAAGCTAGGGTTCCTTATTTGCAAATTTCATTTCTATCGTTTTAGTCCCTGAATATCTACTAGAGAAAATGTGTCAATTCAGGACTTTTCTTGAGGTTGGGGTCCCTTAATCATGTCTTAGGGTCTCTAGAGTGTCCTAGGGTACTTTTCTTGGGTCAATTAGGTCTTCTCTACTCTTTTTAATTCAATAAAACAAAGAGGGTTAAAACTAGGTTTTTCTTTTAATTTAGTCCCTAGGGTTTGGGTTAGGGTTCCTCTGGCACTTTTTCCCTGATTTTTGGGTCTTTTGACCTCTAACTAAGGTTCTAATCCTATTTACAATCAAAATCAAGTACAAAAAAGTTCAATCAAACACACAACAAAAGTCAAACAGAAAAATCCTGGTCAAAGTTAGGTTTGAATTTTCAGGATGTTACAATACTCCCCTCCTTATTAGAATTTTGTCCCCAAAATTTAAAAATGTGCCTACAAATAATGCTGGATATTGTTGTCTCATGTCCTCTTCGCGTTCCCAAGTCATTTCCTGTGTCGAAACATCTTGCCACAATACTTTGACTAATGGAACGGTCTTGCTCCGGAGTTGCCTGTTCTCAAACTCTAGAATCTTCACAAGGACTAAGGGGTAAGTTAAATTTTCTTTTAATTTTACTGGCTCAGTCTTGAGTACATGTGAAGGGTTAGGAATGTATTTACGGACTTGAGAAACATGGAACACGTTGTGGAGTTATGAAAACTTTGGGAGTAGGGCTATTTGATATGCCGCGGGACCGATTCTCTTAAGAATCTGATAGGGACCTATGAATCGCGGATGTAATTTTCGCGCTTTTAGTGATCTTCCTATGCCTGTCATTGGGGTTACCTTGAGGAATACATGGTCTCCCTCATTGAACTACAATGGTTTCCTCCTCTGGTAGGCATAATTTTCTTGCCTCTGTAGGGCAATCCTCATCTTTTCCGTAATCATACGGAGTTGTTCCGTAGTCCGGCGAACTATGTATGGCCCTAACACTCTTTCCTCACCGACTTCCGTCCAACAAAGTGGGGATCTACACTCTCTTCCGTAGAGGGCTGCGTACGGTGCCATGCCTATACTAGAATGATAGTTGTTATTATAGGGAAATTCTACCAATGGCAAGTAGGCATCCCAGGTGCCTTCTTGCTCCATTGCACACAATTGGAGCATATCCTCGAGAGTTTGAATTGTTCTCTCTGAATGGCCATTAGTCTAAGGATGGTATACTATGCTAAACCTCAATTGTGTCCCTAAGGCATTTTGTAGAGCTTGCCAGAATCGCGAAGTGAATCTGGGATCTCTATCGGACACTATGCTAGTTGGCACTCCGTGAAGCCTCACTATTTTCCTAATGTAAATTTGGGCTAATTTTTCTAAGGAAAAAGTGATCCGGATGGGTAAAAAGCGAGCGGACTTTGTGAGTCTATCCACAATTACCCAGGTAGAGTCATGGTTGGAAGGGTTTCGAGGCAATCCTACTACGAAATCCATGGTAATTTGAACCCGTTTCCATTAAGGTATAGATAAAGGTTGTAGCATTCCCGAGGGTTTTTGATGTTCTATTTTGACTTGTTGACAAGTCAGGCACTTACCCACATGCTCGACTATATCTTTCTTCATCCCTGGCCACCAAAATTTCTTTTTCAGACCTTGGAACATCTTGGTTATACCGGGACGAATAGTATACATGCTCCTATGGGCTTCATCTAATATCTTACTCTTCAAATCAGGGTCACTAGGAATTACTATTCTCTCCCTGAACGACAGTACCCCGTTCTCATCTTCGTTAAAATCAGATTGTTTTCTTAAGGCAACTAGGGTTTCATCCTTAATTTGAGCTTCCTTGATTTGAGCCCGCAGGTCGCACTCTATTCGGAACTCACTCATCTCTAATTTTTCATTTGCCAACATAGTATTCAAGCCTAGGTCTCTAAATTTCTCAATCATTTTCATCTCCTCGATCATCAAGTGGGCTACTTGAATGGATTTCCTACTTAAGGCATCGGCAACTACGTTGGCTTTCCCTGGGTGGTACTTAAGCTCAAAGTCATAATCTTTCAATAAATCTACCCATCTCCTCTGTCTCATATTCAACTCCTTCTGATCAAAAAGGTACTTAAGGCTCTTATGGTCACAAAAGATTGTAAACCTAGCTCCGTATAATAAATGTCTCCAAATTTTCACTGCAAAGATTACGATCGCTAACTTTAGGTCATGGGTCGGGTAGTTCTCTTCATTTGGCTTAAGTTTCCGTGATGCATACGCCACCATTTGTTTATTTTGCATAAGCACACAGCCAAGTCCTTTCCTTGAGGCATCTGTGTATACCTCAAAAGGCTCCGATGGGTTAGGTATGGTAAGTACAGGGGGTGTGGTTAACCTATCCTTCAGAGTTTGAAAGTTTGTCTCGCACTCTGTTGACCATTTGAAAGGAGTGTTCTTTCTGGTCAATCTTGTCATAGGGTGGGCTATTTCAGAAAATCCTTTAATAAACCTCCTATAGTACCCAGCTAAGCCCAAAAAGCTTCTAATATCGGTCACGGTTTGAGGTCTTTCCCAGTTCCTAACAGTTTTCATCTTACTAGGGTCAACAGCCACACCTTGTTTGTTGATCACATGTCCTAAAAACATTACTTCTTCTAACCAAAACTCGCATTTCTCTATCTTGGCGTATAGCTGATTCTCTCGTAGTACTTGCAATACCAGTGCAAGATGTTCTTGATGCTCTTCTTCACTCCGAGAGAAAATCAGAATGTCATCAATGAACACTACGATGAATTGGTCTAAGTAAGGTCGGAAAATGCGGTTCATATAATTCATGAACATCGCAGGGGCATTGGTCAGCACAAATGGCATCACTAGGAACTCATACTGGCCATAACGCATTCTGAACGCGGTCTTAGGGTTATCTTCCTTTTTGACTCTAATCTGGTGGTATCCTAATCTAAGGTCGATTTTTGAAAACACAGTCGCTCCTCGCAACTGGTTCAACAAGTCATCTACGCGATGTAGGGGATATTTGTTTTTAATGGTCACCTTATTTAACTGCCTATAATCTATACAGAGTCTAAGGCTTTCGTCCTTCTAAACACTAGGTCTAATGAAATCCTTGCTCAGCAAGTCGTTTATTTGGGCCTTCAGCTCCTGCAATTTAGGTGGGGCCATACGGTATGGTGTGATACATATAGGTTCAGTTCCAGGCATAAGATCTATGGAGAATTCTATCTCTCTCTCGGGAGGCAACTCATGTATTTCATCAGGGAAAACATCACTGAATTCCCTGACTACTGGGATCAGACTAATTCTCTCTTTTAGACTTAGAGTTCTAAGTTCTTCAATAGTACAAGCATTTAAATATATCACAGATTTAGCAGCGCAATCTAATACAACACGATTCTTAGATAACCAATCCATTCCTAAGATTATGTCTATGGTGGACATATTCAAACAGATAAGGTTTGCGTGAAAAAGTTTAGAATTTATAGTGATGGGAAAATTTAAGCAAGTATGGGTAGCAATCAATCTTTTCCCCAAAGGGGTAGAAACATGTAGTTCACACAAATAAGGGCTGGGTGGAGAAATTTAAGGTTTTCACACATGTTTCAAAAATGAAAGAATGAGTGGCTCCTGAGTCAAATAGAATTTTAAAGTTAATGTTTTGAATCTTACCCATTCCCTCTATCAGATCCTCAGTTTGTTCATTGACAACCCCGTCCAGAGCAAAGACTCTTCCAACAACCGGTGTTCGGTTTTCTTTCCCTACAGTTCGTTGCCCTTGCATGCCTTTGCAAAATGGCCTGGTTTCCCGCACCGGTAGCAGGTGAAGCAGGGTTGAGTAGGGTAGTGTGCATTTGGCACATCGAGGACGGTTCACTCCAGCAAAGCTAGCTTTGCTCGAACTTCCCTGGGCAGGTTTGAAGTTTGGTTTCCTCACATTCAGGTTATTTTGGGGTCTTCGGTTGAATCTTTGGTTTACTGCAGCTCTATCACTCAAGTTTTTGCTAATGATACGACATTTGTCGACAAGCTCCGCAAAGTTCTTTATTTCTAATGGAGCACCTTGAGTTTTTACATTCAGGTCTAACTCGGCCTCAAATTGGGCTGCCTTCCGTCCCTCATCATGCCTAAACTTCAGGTAGGTAGAGAATTTGGCAAGTTCCTCAAACTTAGCCAAATACTCATCAAAGGGTCTCCCCTTCTATTTCAGCTGCAGAAATTCAATCTCCCTCTCCTTTTTAACACTCTCCGGATATTATTTTGCTAGAAAGGTTTCCCAGGTCAAGGGGCGGTTCCTTCCCTCGAGTAACTGTTTGGCTCCTTGCCACCATGCTCAGCCTCACCTTGCAGTTGATAGACTACGAAGGCTACTTTTTGTTGGTCAGGGGTATGAAGTACATTGAACAGCTTTTCTAACTCCCTCAACCATTCTTCAGCTACAACAGGGTCATAGGTACCTCTGAATACCGGAGGCCTAACCTTCAAGAATTCAGCCCACCCCTGGTTATTCCCCTCATGATGCCCATTATCATGTTGATCATGGTTTGGGGTATTATGGTTTCCCTGGGCTTGGCGGAGTACCTCGGTAGTTGCTGAGGCTTGGTCCCTCATTGCTTGTGCCATGTTCTCAAATGCGTGCATCATTTGACGAATCATGTCACTTTCAGGTTGCCTATTGTCAGCACTTCTCCTGGTATTTGCCATAGCTTTCTGCTAAACAAGAATATCACTAAGGTGATCAATCTAAATAATACTGTTAAATAGAGAATAATACAGCAAATAGAGGAGACATGTAACAGTCTAGGGTTCCTAACACAAACATAGACTCAGTTCACTCAAACTGTCATGATCAGCTGAGTTTATCCAATCAGTGTTCATGTTAGGCTATCCTACCTATGAAACAGCAGAGTTCTAATAACCTGGCTCTGATACCATAATGTAACATCCTAGTTTCTTAATTGATTTTATTTGCAGAATTAGGTTATTTAACTTATCTCTTAAAATCCCAGTCCAATTTTTTTTTCTTTTCTTATAGGAGTATTAAAAGTCAAGTGTTACCCCAAGGATCGTTTACTCTGGGTTGGTTATTTAACCTAAGAAACTAGAATTTACGTGTTTTTTACTCTCGTGCTCTCCCAAAAATCATTTTCAGAACATACAAGGATACTCAGATAAAGTGATGTACTAACCTCCATGCATTACCTAATCCGTATGTAAACTAAGTCTACCGCATGCATCCATATATAGATACATCCATAAGTTTAATAGTTAGTGGCACACAAGGCTAAATAGTTAGCTTCATAGTCCAAAAATAAGTGTGACTTCTAAGTGACAGCCAAAAAGTTTGCTCCTCCGCTAACTATCGATCAGGCATCCCTTTCTAGGTCCCGGGGTGTTCATGTCCACCGAGGGGAAGAAGAAGAGGATGTTGAAGGCCTTCAATATCTGGAAGTAACCCAAGAATGAGACTTCCAACAGCTCCACTTCTATCTCAAGTAGCAGGAGGTACCTGGGCATCTGAACACACTAACGTAGTGAGATATAAAATCCCACTAACGTAGATTACTAGTTTTATAAAACTAATTAGTGGTTCAGCTGCATTACTAAGAATACAGAAAAACTTCCTTCATAAGTAAATGTTGTTCTTAACTATTTAACATCAATTACAAGATATTTCCACACATGGATCCAGATCATACAATTATACTGAGAAAGCTCTAAACAGGTAAAATAACCATTTTCTTTTGAAAGTATGCACATTTACCATCACATGATCATGTCAAATACTATATCTCTCCAGGACCTGTACAACTGGCTAAACCATTACTATCAAAAAACGCAATCTAATGAAATAGGACAAAAACTGACTTACCAATATAAGTAAAGTCCGCCTATATAAGGCACAGGAATTACCCAACATCCTAGGTTACCCCCCAGTGTGCGCACAAAGTTAGAACCTTAGGATCACCAGTCCCGAATTGGATTATCTCCTCACTAGTTGCTAGACAGCTACGTCCCGAACGTATTCCAAGCCAGCCTGGTGTGTCCTTTCCATACAGATCATGATAATATAACATAGGTTTTCACAGGTAGTGTTTATTCAGTTGCCAATCACTTGCCTCTCCAGGGCATATTATTTTTCACAGTTTTGCCTCTCCAGGGCATATGCATTCACTCACCGATGCATGTTAAATCACCTGCCTCTCCAGGGCATATCAGTTCACAAATGCATGCTAAATCTCAATTTTAGAATTGGATGCCACACACTTAAATGGACTGCTTAAAACAAGTCAACTTTGCCTTTAGTCAACACAAAGTCAACCAAAATGTCAAATATAACTTGTGCAGCAAGCAACATGCATAACTTCTCATGCAGGCATCCAAATATCATGAAATTTCATTAGAGGCATCTTTATCATGCATTTAACAGATTCAGCTGGTTTTCAAGAAAGAAAATTTCACTTTGACCCTCAATTTCCTCAATCTTTATCGAAAAGGTTCTTTTTCCAAAACAATTGAAAGAAATACAATTCCATCCAATTTAATTGCATCCAGCCATACAAAATGATCATTTAGGATCCACTACACACATCCAGAAAGGTTCCAGCAGAATTTATCCAGAAATTGAGTCAAAATAAGAATCTTGGGATTCTTTCCAAATTTTCTTTCAAAATGGTCCCTATTAAGACTCAATTTCAATTATGGGTTGTTTCAAGCTGAGACAAAGTTACAGCAAGCTTCACAGAACTATTTATGACTTGCTTGCACACTTTTCAGAATGAAAAATAACACAAAAACCATATTTCTGCAGCAAAAGTTCTTTCTTTTAAAATTTCTTTAGAAAATTGATATTTGTGTCTAAATTCAACTAGAGACCACTCTGGCCTCTTCCAACCCTGTACACAGCACCCTAACATCAAATAGAGTCATAGTGGATAGGTGACTAGTCCCAAATAACTCAAGTCACCCAGTTTTTGACAAAAATAAGGAAAACAATGTTTTTATTTCGTTTTAGTCCCTATTACTAGCTCTTTTCTGTTCTGGTTTCTATCAAGCCCTGATTAACTTTCCCTCACTAGGCTAGGGTCAATTATGACTTGCACAGCAAGTGAGTGCAGCCATATCAGTACAGAAGTGAAGTTTATGCAATGATTTTGCCACTTTCTTATCAAATTTTCCACTTAAGGGGTTTTGATGTTCTAAAAACTATTCTAAGCCCTTTTTATCTCTTTTCTTTTCTGGAAATACTCTCTTGGAAGTCTAGAAAGTGGAAGAGATTGGCCTACCCACTCAGAACCTGAGTACCCAACTTTTATAGTTGGAATTCTCACTTCTTAGTTCACTAAAGGTTCAACTAGTCTCTTTTGCATGCTAAGGGTATTTTGACTTTACCATCCCTCGTTCTTCCTTTTATTCCCTCACTGCCTCATGACTTTGGCACCATAAAATCAGAAAACCAAACTTGGGGTTCAATTGGCAGTTACTTCACCTTAAACAAGATAGTCATACCCTATGTTTACCATTTAGACTCTTACTTGTTAATTAGGTTGTATTCTGTTGATTTTTCAGTATCTTAACATATTTAAGATCTCTAATAACATTATGTAATAGCAATAAGTCAGAAAGTTAAGTTTTCCAATGGTTTGACATCAAGAAAATTGCACAGAAGCTAAAGGTTCATTTTCTTTAAATAAACTAGTTCACCCAAGCTATTTTAATAGGATTGAGAAAAAATCTCAGTGTTTTTAAAATATTCAGAGACTCAATGGGCTCAGAAAACCATACCAGCATCAAGAAGCAAAGTCCCAACCACATCTCAGCAAGCATACTCACAGAAAAGAGACACCAAAGAGGAAGTTCACAACTAATTTTGACAGCAAAGCATTCCAAAAGAAATCATGAGAATGTCCATTTTTAGATGCTTAGACTTCTTAATCAAAATTAGAAATCTTGTAGATCAATTTAGAGCTTTTTGGCAATTTAGAGGCTTAGCAATACATGTGGGAAGCACAAATGTCAGCAAACAACAAGCTTAAAAGATTTACCAGCAAATTTCAAGTCAAGACAACATCACAAGTCCATTTCCTTTTAGTTTTAAACCACAAAACCTACTTTAACAGACTTCATATTGTGAGTTAACATCTATAAGGCTACTCAGAGGTTTACGAATCACAATCTAGCAGCCTAAACATTAGAGAACAGACTCACAGTAATTTGACAGTGAGAAAAACCAGAAAAAAATCTTAGCAAAGGCAAAATTCTTCAACCTTTAATTTAGAGATTCTTTACTACTGAAATAGAAATTTAATTAGGTGATCAGTCATGATTTCCCGTGCTTTATGGTGCTAATATCTATTGCAAAGTTACTCTAATCCAGGTCGAAACCCAACCCACCAGAAATCAAAGAATACAGCAGCACAAATTCTACACCAGAAAAATAGAGTTTTGACATTTTTTAGTGGGTTTTCAAGGCCATGATCAGCTGTCCGGCAGCCTCGGATGGAACATGCATTTGGGGGTTATTAAAGTTCATCTTCTTAGCTTTCATTTGACACCTTACACGCTCAATTTGGTTTAGAATCGAGAGAGTTATGCTCTCTTGAAACAACACTGACCAAAACAGGGCTTCACATGACAGCAACGAAAAAGAAGGTCATAGAGCCTTATACCACCACCATTTATGGATGCTCTTGACTCAGAGATGAAGAAGAAAGGGTAACCCTACGTTACCTTGAATTTTCAGAGGAGAAAAGTGGGTTTGAGCCTCTGAATTGCTTGGGCCAAACTTGGTGAAGATGGTGTTCCTTGAGTGTTTGGGTGTCACTAGAGTTTTCTGCTTCTTCCTTTGCTTCCAGCTGCTAACTCGAACCTCCAGCCTTCTTTCCTGCCTCAGCTCTCTCTCTAAAACTCACTCTCACCTTCCTCTCGGTTTCAATCTCACTCTCCCAGCTGATGCATCCCTCACTCTCGGTTTCACTCACTTTATGTAAGCTTGAGGCATGTGAGGAGGAAATGATGAATGGATGAGGTGTCCAGCTCCTGGCAGTTGTTATTTTACATTAAGACACCTAATGGTGTGTGCTGGCAGGGACTTAGGGGCTGTTTGGGTGGTCTTCCAATGCTTAGGCTCGGTGTTAACATGGATTAGGAGGAATGGGTTAAGTGGCCTCTAGATTGAGCTGTAGCATGTTTAATTTCGGTTTTTAAGTATTAATTCTGATTATTTTCTTTGTGTATAGTTGCGTAAGAGTATTGGCTGCAGATTTGGTTACATTTTTGGTAATTTATTTGGCCATTAAGTAGGTATTTTCGGTTACCAAGTATAGGGTGCATTTAAGGGATTAATTTGAATTTTAATTCTTATTTATTTCACTTTTTAAATTGTGTAACTTGCCTAATTTCCTTAATTCTCTATTAATTCTTATGGCTGGTACTTAATAGGGCAGTTTTGAGTGTCTTTGGGTAGCTAAATTGGGCTTTCTTAGGCTTTAAGTAAGCTAGGGTGCCTTATTTGCAAATTTTCATTTATATGTTTTTAGTCTCTGAATTTCTACTGGAGAAAATGTGTCAATTCAGGACTTGTCTTGAGGTTGGGGTCCCTTAGTCAAGTCTTAGGGTGTCTTTAAGGTGTCCTAGGGTACTTTTCTTGGGTCAAATAGGTGTTCTTTACTCTTTTTAATTCAATAAAACAAAGAGGGTTAAAACTAGGTTTTTCTTTCAATTTAGTCCCTAGGGTTTGGGTTAGGGTTCCTCTGGCACTTTTCCCTGATTTTTGGGTCTCTTGACCTCTAACTAAGGTTTCCAATCCGATTTACAAGCAAAATCAAGTACGAACAAGTTTAATCAAACACATAACAAAAGTCAAACAGAAAAATCCTAGTCAAAGTTAGGTTTGAATTTTCAGGATGTTACATATGTCATATGAAAAAAAAAGCCTGACTAATGCCAACCAAGATACCAATAACACTAGAACATGAATATTATTAATATTTACTAGTAAAGTCTGACTAATGTTAACCAAGATACCAATAATATATATGAATATAACTATGCTTTTAACTTTAGTCAGTGATTCAATTCCACAGTGTCCAAATATATTATTTTAGACAATAAGTGCATAAGCAACCTAATACGTAATTTTAAAGTTGAATTCGGTTGCATTCAATTAGTTTATAATGTTAAAAGCTATATGTGCTATCAAAAGCTGTTGGACTAAGTGTAGCTACTGGTGTTCCTAATTTCTTAAGAAGACATTCGATTAGTGAGGTTTGAATTAAAATTCAAATAATTTCCAAAAGAAGAAGAAGAAGAAACCAACATAGAACTCAAATTGTGTAATTTATAATCAAAATCATCCATTCGAATCCAAACGCTTTTTCATTTCAAGTTTTCAACACCAAAAATTGAAAGAGATCGTGATAGAGAGATGGTTTAACAAGTCTAAAATCCTCTTCACTTTCTTGTAATATGAAAAAACGATAAATTATTACTAAAGCTCT
This sequence comes from Senna tora, assembly GCA_014851425.1. Lineage (NCBI taxonomy): Eukaryota > Viridiplantae > Streptophyta > Magnoliopsida > Fabales > Fabaceae > Senna > Senna tora. The sequence continues at coordinate 21,576,788 of CM026271.1, forward strand.
CATGCTAACTAATAACAAGTGCTTAGAATTATGCATCATTAAAGCTGTTTTATTTCATCATAAAAATTTAGGTGAGAGCCTACGGGACAACGCTTTAGTCTAGGTGTAATCAGAACAGAATTCAATTTATTATTAAGGTCGTTACTCGTTGTCACCCAATAACTATATTAAGAGCTGAAATTTTTTATTCAAAAATATTAGTTACAATCTATTAGTTCTTCTATTCAGGAAAGTTTTAATATATAGTACACAAAAAAGTCCTCTATTGAAACTAAAATAAGAAAAATATTCAAGTTAGCAACTGTGACTGTCGTTTTTAGTTCAGACAATTGTAATTTGCAATTTAGGACCGCAAAGGGTCTTAACCTTGGGGGACTTGTACTTAGGCAATGCACCTAGGTGCCTACGTACCCTTCGGAAGGGATCAAAGTCCATGTAGTTCATCATGGTGACGTCTATAGGAGGCGTTAGGCGAGGTAGTTACCTGTATTGGGCCGTGTGCAGCTAAGACGCATTTAAGGTACTCTGGGCGGGCGAGCCGCTCTTAGGAGGTTGCCCTAATGGGAGAGAGCTCGGGTATCTGAGGGCTGCTGGGAGCCCTTTCGGTGGAATGCTGTGAGGACGGAGATGAGTCTGTCGGTGGTTGGACCTGACGGAACCTACGGCGGAGCTCAGGAAGCGTGCTAGAATGGCTATGCGTAATGCTCTCTAGAAGTATTTGAGGTATCTCAGATCTAGTGTTATAGTCCTTGAACTTGCGTATCTCCTAGTCCCCCAGGTGAGTCTATTTATACTGAATGTGGGGAGGTTGTGCTCGACCCACGATCTCGTGGGATGTGGGTCGTCCCACGATGCCCAGGGAGTTCCCATGTCTAGTTCAGTGGGTGTTCCTATGATAGGACGTGGGCAAGGGCCACGTAAGTACCAGATAAGTGGTGCCATGTGCTGCTATAGCGTGTGCTGCCACTATGCTTCTGGAAGCTTAATGCCACGTGTCCCAAGGCAGAATATTTCGTAGTTACATAAGTCCCCCAAGTCTACGGGTGTCAGGCACCTGTGGACTTAACTTCTCTTGTTTGTAAGCTACTTAAGAAAAGGGAGAGTGCGTCCATGCGTGGGTATGGTCATTTTGAGCTGGTCATCCGACTTGCGAAACAATGTCCTTCGTTTTGTTCCATGGAAGTGAAGACGTTTGGAAGGTGCCACGCATCTTGTTTCGACTGGCTGACTGCTTGACTTCCTCAGTAAGTTTTCGAGCCGTCTCTGCAGAAAGTATGCGACTTATTGATGAGGGGTCATCATTGCTTCAAAGGGGAATTTCCCGGAATGCCCCTTGGGGGTGTGTGGAGGGAATTTCAAGAGTCAGGGGCCTTTTGGTCATTCCCTTCAGTTTCAAAGTTTTTCCCGTTTTCGCGCCTCTCTGTTGGGCTGCGAAGCGTCTGTTGGGCCTCCTTCTTATTGCTGACAACGGAAGATCCCCTTTTCTCCGTTTTTTGATCTCCTTCTTAGTTTAGACCTTCCTGCGATTTTCTGCTCCTATCCATTTGAAAAATGGCCTCGGCTAGTGCTACTGCTTCTGTGTGTTCCTCCGTGGATCCAGATTTGGAACAGTCCCTTTTGCTGGTTGCCACAAAAGGAGTTACGGAGAGAGTGGATACTCTCTTTAAGTTGCGGGACTCCATGGACCTTCAGGAAGTTCTATCTGCAGAGGATGGGAAACCAGCGGTGCCTCCTCCGACCGTTTCCGAGAATTGGTATTCTGCTGAGCTGGAACTTGGCTCTACGACTAACATTTCAGTAGTGGATGCTGGCATGGAATCACGGGTGTTGCCGGGAGCCAACATCGAGAAGGTGTGGGAGGAGTGCTTTGCTCCCTCACTTCCCAAAGGCTATGAGATAAAGCCAATGGGAGAGGGGGAGACGATCCTTTGGAGCGACGGTGTTGGCTTCGTTATTCCTCTCTGCGTCCCTTAGAACGCCGCCTTCATTCCTCCTTTTTCTGGCTTCGTGGAAGTCATGCTCAACATGCTGAATGTTTGCCCCGCGTAGTTGACTCAGAACGCGTCGTCAATACTCAGTGTTTTTGACAGGTACTGTCGGTCGCACAAGCTGGAAGTCCTTCCAAATGTGTTTCACTTTCTTTGCCCCGTCAGCAAGGCACACAGATGGGTGTGTTTTCAGTCACGTGCCAAAGTTTTTGCCATCACCGACCTGCCGGGTAACAAGCACACCTGGCGGTCGTATTTCTTCAAGGTAGTACCCAAGAAGGAATTTTGCACGCTAGGGGTTCGGCCGCTTGACTGGCGCCCGCGCTTTCCTCTCAAGTGGTCCAATCCTGTTCTCCGGGTTCGATACGACTTGGAGGAATATGAAGAGACAACCTTCGAATTTTTGAAGGGAGCCGTGGTCTCAGGCGCAGCTTTAGGTAAGCTTGTATTAGTGAGTTGTGCCCTTTTACTTTTCTATCTCCTCACCGAGTTTCAGATGCTTCCTCTTTGCAGGGTTGACCCTGGGCGGCATTCAGGGCAGGCTGAATGCCACGTCGAGTTCTCGTAGCCAGAAACGAGAGCAATCAGAGCCGGTGAGTACCGTTGTTCCGTCCTCAGAAGCGGACGAAGATGCCGGGGCGGACGAAGGTCCTTTGGGTGAAGGTGAGGGAACTACGAATTAGGTGGGTGAAACCAGCTTGAATCGCCGAAATCGCAGAAGGGTTCCTTATACTCCCATACCCCCCGAAGAGATGCCCGTCCGACTTCTGGGTGAGGGTATCTCTTTTAGAGGGAAGTTGATCCCCTTTGAGGCGGAGCGGGTCATACTGGCTCGTCATCATTATCTTCTTGATTATGGGGATGATTATGCTTTAGAGCGTATGACCAAGGAGACTATGCTGTTGCTAAGCCGTCTGGCAGGCTTTGTGTATCAACGGGAGGTCGACGGGGAAGGTTGCTTTCCTCTTAGCTTCAAGATTCTCCATGCGAGGTGATTGAATTCTTCGTGATTTTGTGCAGGAAGTGGTGGAGGAGTTGCTGGATGAGAACGCTCGACTGGCCGCCCGGGTGAAGGAATTGGAGGGTGAACAGACGGAGGGCAAAGCCATTCTTTGCAGGTTCGTCGGCAATATTTTTTGTGCTTTGCAAACTACAGGATGCAGAATGGCATAGTGCAGCTGGAGAACCTGCTGGGCATCTTTGTCCCTCCAGAAGTCAGGGAGAAGATGCACCCTTCCTGGGAGACCTTTGGCGGAGAGTTTCACGTCCGTGCTGGAGGAGACTCTCCGTTGAGGATAGAAGACTATGATGTAGTCCCTAATCCTCGAAGGGATCCTCCTCTGTCGGGCGAGTTGCCGCATCCATCAAGGGGGATGCCTCCTGACATGTAGTTCGCAGTGTGTATGCGTTTGCTTTTGGATTTTGCGGCGATAGTCCCCGTATGTAAATATTTTTAGTAAGGAGAATTAGAATTTTGAGCACGAGAGTTGATCAATCGTATTGCATTTTCTATTCCTTTAAATTGGCAGTACATTTGTCTTGGGACTAAGACATAGTAAAATATTTCTTAAGACTGCTAGCATTCCAAGTGTTTGGGATGTGCTCTCCTGTCAGGTGTGCTAACTTGTATGCGTTGTGTGAAGCGATTCCGATAACCCTGTATGGGCTTTCCCAATTAGGTGCGAGCTTGCTGTGCAGGCGGTCGAACCTATTGTTTATCGTTGTCCGACCAGTAGTTGCGAGTCGCTGAATAGCTTGACCTTTGTGGCACCCAGGTCGTAAGCTAGCGCTAGTCCGGCTATGAGTACTTCATATTCAGCTTGATTGTTGGAGGCTGGGAGCATGAAGCACATGGCTTGTTCCACTTTGACTCCATCGGGGTTCTCTGCGATAATGCCGGTGCCCGCGAATTTCCCGGTCGACGAGCCGTCTACGTAGACTAGCCATGGGGATATTTCTAGTTATGGCTCGGTGGTCTCGCCATGTTTTGAAGCCGGGGCATCCCCCTGAAGGCGTTCAGACGAAGTCTGCCAAGGCTTGGGCTTTGATCGCCCTTCCAGGCTCGTATTGGATGTCGAATTGTGATAGCTCGACGGCCCAATTTGTCATTCGCCCTGCTAAGTATGGCTTTTGCAGTATTTGCTGCATGGGTTAGTCGGTTCGGACCATGATCGTATGTTGCTGGAAGTAAGGTTGAAGCCTTCTGGCCGAGTGGACGAGGGCGAGTATGAGTTTCTCTACCCGTTGGTACCGGAGTTGGGCTCCCTACAAGGCGTGGCTTGTGTAGTAAGCTGGGAATTGCCCGACCCCTTCTTCTCTTAACAACACTGAGCTCACAGCGTGATCGGTGGTGGCTAGGTAAAGTATGAGGGTTTCTCCCTTGGCCGCTTTGGCTAGCACCGGAGGCCTAGCTAGGTAAACTTTAAGGTCCTGGAAGGACTTTTCACACCGCTCAGTCCATTTGAACGCTGGTGCTGTTTTTAGAATTTTGTAAAAGGGAAGGCATCAGTCGGCCATCCTTGATAAGAATCGATTGAGGGCTGCTAGCCTTCCGTTGAGTCTCTGCACGTATTTCACCATTTGCGGCGGTTCCATGTTGAGGATGGTTGTGCATTTCTCGGGGTTGGCCTCGATTCCTCTTTGAGTGATCATGAATCCCAGGAACTTCCCTGCCGACACACTGTAGGCGCATTTGGTTGGGTTTAGCTTCATTTGGTGCGTCCTTAAAACTAGGAAGAGTTCCTCCAAATGTGACAGATGTTGTTCGAGTTTCATGGATTTAACCACCATGTCGTCGACGTACACCTCAAGGTTCCGGCCTATCTGGTCTCTAAAAATGATGTCCATCATCCTCTAATAGGTGGCACCTGCGTTTTTCAGTCCGAAAGGCATGACTTTGTAGCAGTAGACGCCTTTGTCTGTGATAAAGGAGGTCTTCTCCTGATCCTTTGGCTCTATCTGATTCTGGTTGTACCCTGAGAAGGCATCTAGGAAGCTCAACATCTGGTGCCTGGCCGTCCCGTCGACCAGCTTGTCAATGTTCAGGAGCGGGTAGGCGTCTTTCGGGCAGGCTTTGTTCAAATTTGTGAAATCTACGCACATTCGCCTTTTCCCGTTCGCCCTTTTGACCATCACCACGTTCGACAGCCAGTCGAGGTATTGAGATTCGCGTATGAAGCCGGCGTCGAGGAGCTGTTGTACTTGTTCGTTGATCGCTTGCTGCCTTTCTTTGCCGAAGTGCCGCTTCTTCTGGATAACGCCGGGGCCGTCTCTGATATTGAGGGAATGACATATGAGTGCGGGGTCTATTCCTAGCATATCCGCGACGCTCCAAGCGAAAACGTCCCTGTATTGGGCGAGCAGTTCTTGGAACTTTCTTCGGGCTGCCTGGTTGAGAAGGGCTCCTACGCGGATTTCACTGTTATTTGCCTGATCTATGCAAATGCTCACAAGATATTCCGTGGGTTGTGGACTGGCTCTGGGGACCTTGTCAATAGCGGGTCGGTCGGTCGCGTAGCATGTGTGAGCTCCTTGGCTTGCTCGTATTTCTGCGACCCTGGCTAGCGTGGGGAACTTCATCACCATGTGAGTCGTGGATATGATAACTCTGAGTTTGCTGAGGGTTAGTCGACCTAGGACTGTGTTGTACGTCGATGGGGTTGTTAACACGGTGAACCTAATTTTGGTGCGGACGACCTTTGGTTGTTCGCCCAGGGTGAGCCATGTTGTAAGGGTTCCTTGCGTTTCAACGGCTTGCCCAGAGAAGTCGACGAGGGTTCCATCGGACGACATCAGCTAGTCCTTGCAGTTGGCCATTTCTTCCAAAGTTCTTGCGAAGAGTATATCAGCAGCTGACCCGGGGTCTACCAGTACGCCTTTGACATCAAATCCTGAGATGTTGGCCGTGATAGCCAATGGCTCGTTTATCTCGGTCGTGTTACCTGTGCTGTCAAAGGTCACAAATTGCGTTTTATGCCACTTGCTCCGGTTGCTTTGGATGTCACCCGGTCGGCTGTGCGCGAATTTTCAGGTGCTAGCCAGGGAGTATTGCCCTGTAATGTATCCTGTATTCAAGATAAGAAAATACGGGTTTCTGAGTGTTAGGTGTATACTCCTACTCCCCGAAAAAGAAATGTCGTTTAGCGGCAGAGTGCGCAAGGCATTGGGGTCTGAGGAAGACCGTAGTGGGCTCCATTGTAACTGATGTTTTTGGTTCAGACAATTGTAATTTGCAATTTAGGACCACAAGGGGTCTTAACCTTGGGGGACTTGGCCTTAGTTGATGCACCTAGGTGCCTATATACCCTTCGAAAGGGATCAAAGTCCACGTAGTTCGTCATGGTGACGTCTATAGGAGCCATTAGGCGAGGTAGTTACCTGTATTGGGCCTTGTGCGGCTAAGACGCGTTTAAGGTACTCCGGGCGGGCGAGCCGCTCTTAGGAGGTTGCCTTAATGGGAAAGAGCTCAGGTCTCTGAGGGCTGCTGGGAACCTTGTCGATGGAATGCTCCGAGGACGGAGATGAGTCTGCCAGTGGTTGGACCTGACGGAACCTACGACGGAGCTCGGGAAGTGTGCTAGAATGGCTATGAGTAATGCTCTCTAGAAGTATTTGAGGTATCTCAGATCTAGTGTTATAGTCCTTGAACTTGTGTATCTCCTAGTCCCCCGAGTAAGGGTCTATTTATACTGTATGTGGGCAGGTCATGCTCGACCCACGATCTCGTGGGAGGTGGGTCGTCCCATGATGCCGAGGGACTTCCCACGTCTAGTTGAGTAGGTGTTCCTATGTGAGGATCTGGGCAAGTAAGTAGCAGATAAGTGGTGTCACGTGTTGCTAGCGTGTGCTGTCGCTAGGCTTCTGGAAGCATAATGCCACATGTCCCAAGGCGGAATATTCCGTAGTTACAGCAACTAAATTCAAGTGCTTTGAATTAGAAAGAAGAAAAGAAACCTCATAGATCACATAAAGAATGAGAATGCGGAAAATAAAGAAGAAAAGATGAACACAAACGATTTAACGTGGTTCAACCAATTACCCTACGTCCACACCAAGGACACATAACTTCACTATATTGAAAATAAGTTTACAACCAAAGTCTCACAATAGATCTCTCCCTAGAATTATCTATTTGAGATTATCCACTCTTTATTTACCTTTTATTATTGTATTTATATGTATCTCAAAACTCTAGTACCATAAAGATTCCTAAATTAAGCCAAATAATTAAAAGGACTTAATTATTCAATTCCTAGTTTTACTAGAATACATAATCCTTAAAATAATAAATAACTTAATTAATTCAAGACATCTATCCATAAAAAAAAAATTCAAGACATCTAAAAAACTATAAATCTTTTCCTTGACTTGAATTCTTTGTCCTAATAGATTACAATTAAATTCAAGACACTTAAAAAATTTTATATATATATATATATCCTAAGAAAACTTTTATTTTAAATATTACAAGAACTAATTAAGCGCGGGAAGCATTCAGAGCTAGGTCCCTTGTAAATATGGATGGGTGGGTTTACATTCAAAAACTATATATGTTATTAAAAGAATAATGATGTTATATATAGGATGTGTATATGGAATATTATTGATGTGAAAATGAACTAGTGTTGTATTTTGGCCTTTTGGGTCAAACTCTTGCATGTGTTGTCTCATAAAGAAGATGGATATGAATATGATGATCGATGAAAGTGACATTCACAAGTTGTACCACGTTTCTCAAACTATTGGTAACTACTGAATATTCCATCTAGGGACACGTGGCATTAGGCTTCCAGAAGCTCCACGGAAGCCTACACCAATGGCACGTGGCACCACTCACTTATCCCCTACGTGGCCGGTACCCACGTCTCTCCTCCTGGGCTCCTGTCCCAGAGACATGGAAAACCTACAGGCGTCGTGGGACGACCCACGTCCAGCAACAACGTGGGTCGACCACGTTCTCCCCCGCCTCGGGTATAAAAAGCCCTCACCCGGGGGACTCAAGGACAGAGGATAAGAGACAAACATCACACTGCACCCATTACATCAAAACAAGAGGCAAGTTGCACACATTCTGAATGCACCTAAGTTAGCCCTTGTTTAACTTACACAACACATCTCTAGAGCTTAGCCCACGGCACCACCAAGCTCCGGCCATCATCCGGTCATCCTCCGACGAATCTTCCCCCCGAAGACTCCCTCAAACAGAGCTCCCGACAGCTCTAGGAGACCCTTGCTCTCTTATAATCTAAGGCAACCTCCTACGAGTGGCTCACCCGCCCGGAGTACCTTACACACGTCTTGGTCGCACAGGGCCTTATATAGGTAACTACCTTACCTAACGGCTCCTATAGACGTCACGATGACGAACTACGTGGACTTTGATCCCTTCACAAGGGTACGTAGGCACCTAGGTTCTCACCTAAGGACAAGTCCCCCAAGGTTACGACCCCTTGCGGTCCTTATTTACAAATTAAAATTTTCTGAACTAAAAACGACAGTAACACTATTCAATACCAAAATAGTAAATGGGTCTGTAGCACCTGAGTAATTAGTCATTAGGTCCATTCTGATAGATATTCTGATCATTGACCAAAAAATAGTAACTTTTTTTATTCATTACTAACAAAACAAGAATGTAATCTTGCGAACAACCAAAAACATAAAATGGAAAATTGATTCGATACTATATATAATTATTACAATGCAACAATTCTGACTAGATGGCATCAATGTAATTCACAAATGATACAACAACAACGACGACGACAACGACACCAACTACAACTACAACCAAAGCTTTTTCTAATTAGGTGGGGTCGACTATATGGATCAAGTAAGGTCAATATGTTCTATCATGTGCTTCAAGCAATTCCCACATATCTTTTTGCCCTCTAATTTTGAAAGAATCTCACCATTTTTCCAAAAGCCCCAAAATTTTCCTAGTCCTAAGAGTGGTCCAATGCTAAAACGTATCGTCCATTCTAAAAAGCATAACCTGCTGAACCCAACAAAGCAAGAAGAAAGGGACAAACAAGGTGTATATTTGTTTTGCCATGATGGTTAAGAAACAAGCTCACTGAGGAAGGCTTGAAGGGAAATGATGAAACTTTATGAAACGATATTTCTTTCCTGTGAGCAAGAAACTGCAGCATAAAACTGTCCAAAACATCCAAATGAATAAACAAGTAATACCCTGGAAAAATTTCGAGGATTAAAGAATGATTTATTTAAAATTTCGAGGATTTAAGAATGATTTATTCCGGGGCTAGGAATTAAAACCTTAAAAAGAATATAGTAAAAGTACGAAGGTTAAGGGAAATTGGAAAGGAACCGCGAAATTCTTCGAAATTTCAAGTAAAATAAAAGATGAAAGAAAGGAGTAAAATATTTCTTTTTTGGAAATTATTCAGGACCTACGAAATTAGAAACCCAAAATAAATAGGAGTGAGAACTAAATCAAAATATTATTAGTTATTATTTGTTTAATTATTAATTAGTTTATTTTTATTATGATTATTTTAAATATTTAAAATGGGGTTGTTAAGAAAGTAGAAAGTGAAAGAAATGAGGTAGAAAATAATTTTTGGATTTAATTCGGGACCTAAGAACTTGAAAACCCGAATTAAATAGGGAAAGGGATTAAATTAAAAATACAAATTTGTTATTATTTACTTAATTATTTATTTATTCATTTTTAATGATATTTATTTATTTATTATTTAATTATTAATTATTTTATTTTAATTATATTTATTTATTTATTAGAATTATTTTATTATTATTATTATTTAATTTTGGAGTGCGTGGGGGTAGGTAGAAAGAAACAAAAGAAATGAGAGAAAGGAAAGGAATAAAAAGAGAAAAAGAAAGAGGGAGTCACGCGTGAGAGAGAAGAAGAGAGAAAGAAAAAAAAACGAAAGTAAAGGAGAGAGAGAGAGGGCGGACAGAGAAGGGAGAAGGGGAAGGAGGAAACGTCGCCGGAAAATTCGCCGGAGAGAACCGTCCGACGCCGGCCACGACCACCGGAGCTCGACTCCAACATCTTCCACACCTCCCACCAATCGAATCAAGGTTGGTAACTCCAATTTCATTTGGAACCCTCAATTTCTCCATTTTTAGGGATTTCTTCGATTGACCCTCGATTGAGTTGTTTCAAGGGTAGATTGAGACCTAGAAAGTGTTCTTGAACACTTAGTTGGGGTAGGAATCGAGATTATATTTTCGGATTTGCCCAAATTCGAATTTGGAAGGATTTGGGGTTAAAATTCTAATTATCCATAAATTGGAAAAATCGTTGATAATTAGGATTGAGCTTGGATTTGAGTAAATAGACTTGAATTGGTATTATTAAAATTATATGGTTGGAATATTAGCTGAACAAGACCCGTGAAGAGTTGGCCCGAGGTTACTAAGGTTGAACCTTGACGTTAACGTACCGAGTCCCTGCTCGGGTTGCCCAAATACACTTTAAGGGTGGCGTGGAGAGTTTTAAATCTTCTCTCTTCAATCCTAAACACCCTAGAACACTCATAAACATGTTTTTGAGGATTAAATCACTCTAAGTACCTTCTTGTTTCTCAAGGATGGAAACTTGCGGAACAAATTAAGTCTAACTTTGTGAATTTCGACCTTATCCTTTCACAACATTTAGGAAACTTTAAGTGGGATGAACTTGAGGTAAAATGAGGTTTAGAAACTAGATTTCTTAAAACCCAAGTAGGAACACAAGTTGAATCAAAATGTTTAGACCTTCCTAAAAATTACGATTTATTCCAATCAAGCTAGATAAGCTTCCTTAGATGCGAATACAAGTTAGATAGAGGTCTAGTACTCAAATCCAAGTATGTGAAACACTCAAGTAGAGTGTTATAAGCGAGTAAGTCAAGTGTCCGAGGAAGGATACACATAAGTCGGGATAGAGAACTCCGATAAGACCAAGAGCTTGACTCTGTGGCAACCACGAACTACATGTGAGAGTAATGAAGAGATAAATAACGAGTTACGTTAAGTAATAACTTTAATGAAGTAAATGTCGTTCTTATAGGAACAACGGCACGCAACAGAGTGCAACAGGAACTCCGAGGAGACTAAAGTTACAGGAGAGGATTGCATGGAAGGTTGGCCAAGGTGAGGGTTCTTCCATCTCTGCTCCTACGGTTGTATGCTTATGTGGATTACATAAGAATGTACATTCTCTGCTTGTTTGGTATGTGATAGCTAGAGGTATAGGATATTAAAAGAATAAAGGAACTAGAAAATAGGTTGTGGAAAGTAGCTTAGATAGGAAGACATAGAAGTAGAGAGTAATTGTTTGCTATGACTGGTGTGTTACAAATCCAACTCATACACTCCGGAGGCATGATGAGTATTTTATTAAATCTTTTCCACGATGGTGGCAAGAGTCCTTGTACAGAAGGACTAAACTTTTATTTTGAAAACTCGTCACGACGGTGACTTAAATTATAATCATGCAAAGGGAGTTATTGGTGGGTTTCGGATTTGGTTATGCTAGCGATGTGAGACATCGACTATAACAACATCAGATGGCACTTGAGACCTCAGTTTTTATAATCGCCAAGACGATGGTCATTGCCCTATCCTGGCAATAGGGTCAGAAAGGTTTTATATTGCTATGACGATAGCTTGAGGCTCAGAGAGTGCATCTAGACGGGTATATGAGTTATATCCTATTAAGGATACTTGTACATATTAATAAGGAGAGGAATTGTTGATCCTTCGGGAAAGATAGAAAGAATCCTATTAATATGTGAGACCAAGATAAGGAGACACGGGAGGAACCTACGGGTGAACCGTGAGCCTGATCTTGCAGAAGAGAAATCATGTTGTGAGATGGTCCAGGGTGTATAAGTGGCCAGGCTTTGAGACGTCGTGTCGTGCCCGCCATTGTGGCCTGGTTGGGTAATGGACGAGTGGGCTCAAGCTATTGCCCCACAGCAAGGGATCAGGACATGCCACGTGGTGGCTACGTATCAGTTGTTTGATAGATAGAAGTTGATTGTGTTTGATTAATAGAATTGACACGAGGTAACTAGTATCCAAGTGAATTGGTTAAGTATTGTTTGATTAATAGAATTGTCACGAGGTGACCAGTACCCAAGTGAATGGGTTAAGTATGCTTTGCCACGTGGTGGCTAGTAACCCGAGTGCACTGGTTCAAAGTAGAAAAGCCTCGTAATGGCTAGTAGATACCCTAGAGTGGGGGAATTAAGTAGATGTATGCCATAGTATCTGTGTGTATGTACAAATTGTTTGTGTTAGCATATAAATGCTAATTGTGCAGCATAGTGGTGACGTACAGGATTACGTCATCACAACGTCTTCTTTGATTCAAACATGCTGAACGTGAGAAGACCGGTAAGTAAGAGTCGGCACTATATGTTACATGTTTACTTGCTGATTGATGACGTGGAATAAACTACTACATGCTTGTATTTGTTAAATGCATGTGAGTGATTGGGTGAAATTTCTGTTGTTGTGTGGTTACCAAGAGTGTATGCTAATTAATTGTAACCAAGTGTTTTTGCATGTGGTTGTGTATGACTCCCATTCCCAGCGCTATGGTGCCCGCCTTGTGCTGGTGATGGGAGAGTCCTCACTGAGTCGCGTGGTTAAGACTCACACCTCATTTTACTACACATAGACAGGTTAAGTACAGGTGGAAGAAGTCTCGGTGGAGCGACGAACGAACAAAACTTTCCAAGACCCACAACTTGTTCATGTGGGTGAATAAATTGTAATTTTAATTTAATTTACTTTATCATGTATCATAAAGTAAAGGGTAGACGTACCCAACTATATTGTATCACTAATTCTAGAACTGTCAGTCTCACACACCTTAAAGATCAGGATCTGTTAGATTACGATGCAGGGAAAACTTGTTTCAAAATATATATATATATATATACATATATCTGTTGCATGTGAATAGGATAGGCAGCATCTTCGAATGTGTAGCCAGTACACAGGTTATATATTATGTGTGTTTTCCTATATTTATATCTTGAAGCGGTACTGGCCGTGGATTTGCTTGCCTAGGATGGGCCACCATTTCGGTGTAGCCATGGTATTATAATGTCACGACCCCCTATCGGAAGTCCGTGACCAGCACGGGAGGTAGGATTCCTCCTATCCCGTAAGCCTCTAATCCTTGATTGACATTTTTGTATGTGCATAACTACCCATTTATAATACAAACAATATATAGTATTTATGGTCATCCTTAACCGGTGACCTAAGTAGCACGCAATCCACGGCTCGCTCAATGCCGCTTTAGTCTATACATATACACATAATCAATCACACATACATATAGTATACATATTGATCACGCGCCTCAAGGCGGGTGATCTATCCTATTCACACGCAGAATCCCTGTATACAGTCAAGCATATATATTCAATCACACACCTGCATATAATTTACATATTGATCACACTCTCCTCAATACGTGTGACCTATCCTATTCACATGCGAAAGCTGTATTTTCATACAATCAAGTATTCATTCACACATATATATAAATTTACATATTGACCACACGCTCAGTGCGTGTGACCTATCCTATTCACATGCGGGAGTCACAATTCATATATGTATATACACATGATATTCAGCATATCATAACCTATATTCCCAACCACAAGACCAATCTTTAATCTGTATGAAACCGACAGTTCTAGAGTGTGACATATACATATATGCATATAGCAACTGTACAAAACAATGCTATACTAAAAGAATCATATACATATACATCCTGTCAAAATACATATAGCAGTACTACCCACGCGAACAATGCGTGCGGTCTTTAAGTCTGTCCACCTCCCTGAGATGAAGTGGAAGCGCTTCCGATGCCTATACCACCTGTGTCTGTAACATGTAATATTGGGGTGAGTCAAACAGACTCAGTGAGAGGCTTTCCCATCCCTGGTGTAGTAGCGGGTACCACTACAACTGGGGAAGAAGAGCCAATCACAAACACATACGCACACAACGGATTAAATTTCCATATATTAAGTGGTCAGGTAATTTGCTTATATCATATTCACAATAAAGAATTTAAAGGATGGATTTACATACATTTAAATTCACACATACATCATATCATGATTTAACATATAATTCCATGTGGTCCTCTGTATTCAAGTAATCATAATCATAAACTAGCCCGAAGGCAATATCTCCGTTAGGAGAGAATCTGGCCCGAAGGCAATATCTCACGTGAGCAATGTGGGAACCTAGTTGATCATTCTAGGAACCCCTGGTCCCAAAACTTTACTTGGAACAATAGTCTGACCCCAAGACTTTACTTGGAGCAATAGCCGACGACTCATCTGACCTCGGTTTACCCAAGGCAATAGCCATAATGTGGTGTACTCAAATACTTGTATTTCTGTGGTTTGACTCAAGACAAGAGACTCAATCTACCCGGACCACCCGTGATAGACTCGGTTCCCGCGTTGTACAATAAATGACCCCTATGGACCTCTACTTATTCATCTTACTTCTGATTAGGCAACCTAGACTTCCAAGTGGTTTCTAATTCGGACTCTTGATTCAAAACAAGTCACCTATGTTTATTTCCTTTAAGGATTTACATACAAACCACACTTTTCAGGTAATGATCGATGAGGTTTGTTTCTAGTATCACAAGACCCCCACAAATAAACTTAACTCGATCCTACCCCCGATATCATTCTAGGTCCCGAGGACCTTCTTTCCATATAAGGCTCCTTGAGCCACCATTTGCTTTTACAGTTCACATATACACGTACAACACATTATCACATATATTATAATTTAGGAACAACAATAGCATGTTATCTAACATGTAATTCCTACAAATAGGCAAGAAGGCAAACCATGTATCCATATCCGCAGTCAACCCTATAGGGCAAGGATAGGAAAGCCCCTCACCTGGTTGGCCCCTCTGATCGGCTCTCGGTGCGCCCGAAAGTCCACTCACAGTATGGTGCCCTATACACATATACTTGAGAGATTCAGAGACTTGAAAATTCAACCACTATCGTGTACATGTAACGCTAATGTTCATGTTCACTCTAATTAATTCCATAGACTAGTTGTTGGCTTGGAATACCCCCAACTAGTTTTTGGAACACCTAGCATGCTTCAAATTCGTGTCCAACCCTCTCTTAATCACACTATTCGGAAACGTTGAATTTGGGAATGCAAGGTTACCCAATTTCACCTCTATGTGTCCATGTGAAGTTCCCATTACCCAAGTCTTGAATTTATGGCCCAAGAGTCATAAATTCTACTTGTCCAAAATTTCCATTTATCAAAATAACCTTGAACACTTCACCTACACATGAATACACATACCCGAATACGCGTAAAATTAGAAAATTGTCTCTTTTTCCCCGAACGGGGTTCCGGGTGAGACGAGAATTACTCGGGTTTTCATCCCTCGTACATTCCAATAATTTTTAACAATTTTTATAATTATTATTCAACCTTTCAATGCACCCCAAGTCATTCCACAACACCCTTAAACCTTAACAACCACACTTTCCTACACTTTTTCCAACCCGGATAAATTCCATCAATTTGGTTCTGGTTCCTAAGCTTTCAACTCACTTCCTAACATGCATACACTTCAATTTAGGACCCAAAACACTCATATTGAATCAATTGGGGTCTTTCCAAAAATCCCTAAAATTGATAAAATTGGGGTTTGAGGGTTTCGGGACTTCTCACCTCGATTCAACCGGTTAGAAGGACGATATGGAGTAGAGGAGACTCCCAGCTACCTTCCCCGGTGAAGAGACGGCATTTTCCGGCGAGTTTTCCGACGAGAGGCTCTCTTCCTCTTGTTTCTCTCTCTAACTCGAGCTCTCTCTCTCTCTAGCCACAAAGATGGTGACCGGCTCCGACTTCCTCTCACGTCCGGCCACCACCACGCGTGGTGTCCTCCTCCTTGCTTCCGTCGACGTTGCTTTCCCGTCCAGCCCTCTCTCGCGTCTCTCCGTGCAGCAACAAAACAACGCCAGCTCTTGTGTGTTTTCTTGCCTCTGCCTCTCCCTCACGCATTTGGCCCACTTCCTTATTCTTTCTTATTACCCTCTCTCGCGTCTCTCCGTGCAGCAACAAAACAACGCCAGCTCTTGTGTGTTTTCTTGCCTCTGCCTCTCCCTCACGCATTTGGCCCACTTCCTTATTCTTTCTTATTACCCTCTCTCGCGTCTCTCCGTGCAGCAACAAAACAACGCCAGCTCTTGTGTGTTTTCTTGCCTCTGCCTCTCCCTCACGCATTTGGCCCACTTCCTTATTCTTTCTTATTACATATATATATATATATATATATATATATATATATATATATATACTTATTAAAAAAAATATGATGTAATATAATAATATTAAAAGTTGGGATACTTATAACTTAAAATAACTTGTATCTACAAATTAATAAGTAGTAGGATAGTGGGTGCTCCTATCCATTTTCAACTTTTAAATTAATTAATTTAATTTAATTAATGACGCTAGTTAAAATATTCCCGGGTATTACATATAATGCATGTGAATGTATTTTTCAATAATAGCTATTCTGTCAATTAGGTGATAAGGCTTACAGGCATAGGGATATTCCCTGTGTCTGTGCCGGTCACATTCCTCTAATCGTGGGCCGTGACAAAACATTAGTATAATATTCACTTTCTAATGTAAGAAATATAGAGAAAATGTGTTTTCCCTACTCTTCCCCTTTTTTTATTGAACATAGTTGTATATATAGAAATAGTGTAATGAATTTTTTTCCTAATTAGATGTGAATACCTTTGGTGCATCATTGATTTGATAGTTTAATAATATAATGTGAACCCTTGAAATGGAATCATTGTCAACATCTTCATCCTCCATGACAAAAGTTAGGGCAAGAAAATTTTTATGAAGACGAAACTAACTAGCTACAAGCTTTCAATAGACATATGTTAATGAGGTATTTATAGTTGAGAGAGGGAGTGGTTTTAGAATAGAAAAACAATGGGAATAAATGAAAACTTAAAACAAGCCTAGTTTTGTGATAATTAACCAAGTTTTGTGATTTACAAAATCACCTTTCTATAAATTTTTTATGAAGAATGATACTTGGAATATTCCATAAAATTTTTTAAAAAGTAAATATTTTAAATGGAAAAATGTTTAATAAATGAAATATTAAGTTTATATAACTATTTTGTTGAACAATTTAATTTTATATTGCAATAATATTTTGATGATGTACACTTGAAAAAAACAAACCAAATTTATTTTGTGAGAATTACGTTGATTTTCAAAAGTAACAAACCAAAAAGTTCAATTTAGTGTCATTTATTCGCATCAGCATTTTTTTAAAAATAAATGTTATAGTAAATTAACAACATCTGTTAATAACGTTATTTTTGTTATAACCAATGTACAAAATGCTATTGACACAATTTATAGCGTTGGTTGTGATACTGCCATTAATTTTTTTTATTGTCAATCATAATTGATGTTAAGGGTAGTTATTTTTACTGACGATATGATTATATTGGTTTTAGTCTAAGCATCTCAAATATAATATAAATATGTTATTAACAACAAAATTATAAATTGTAGATAATGACATTTAACATATATAATTTAGGGCTAAAAGATCACATAACATATACTTACCAAACTTAAAATATAAAAGTCTAGGGAGGCTATGACCTACGAACATGCATGCCCGTCGAGTTTGCACTTATTATACCAAGCTTACTACAACTTGTGATTGATTTTGGCATATTGTGATTTGCACTGCACTCGAAATAGACTGTTTAAAGGCTATTAATATTTTTAATAAGGATACTATCACCCACTCAAAATAAATATTTTTTTGTGAAACTAACGCTAATCCTTTTAGCATTAGTCATACATAACTACCAATGTTAATGTTAAAATTATATTATTTTTTGTGGTGTATATATATATATATATATATATTAATGTAAATGCATATAATCTTAAATTTTTTAAGCGTGAATTGAACTCATGAATGCTTAACCATCTCCTCATAGTATTAGTACCATACGCAATTGTTCCATTTTTATATTTTAGTCAATGCTCAAAATTTTCAATCATTTTAATTAGTAAAGACGTTCTAAACAAATTTATGAGAAACTAAATGTTTATTTAGCAACAACACCAAGTCCAAGAATAGAGGTTACCATAGTAGTGTTGTCTTTTGTTTATAGGCTAATTAATTAATTCATGATCAATAGACAAATAAAATAAAATCTAAGCCATTTTTATATTGTTTTATATATATTAGTTCCGGTTTTCCTACCTATGATTTTGATGAGTCCTTGAGAAAATATTTCACTTTAGAAAGGATTAGTAACTTATTTTTGAAAACTTATTCATTATTATAGATTTATGAGAAATTACTATGATTTGGCAATGACAAATTTAGCTTTGAATTTTTTATTATCATTATTTTATGATACTTATAGAATTTATATCTGCGAAATATTTGCGAAAAGCTCGTGCGTGCAGGTGTGTTCCCTTCCTGTTTTGGTAGGTATTATCTACTCACTGAGTTGCAAAACTCACCCCCTCACTAAAATTTTTTTTCAGATATCGTCTAGCATTGGATTCGTTCCCCTTTGTGCATAATTCGAGACTATCATGTACTTTGGTGAGCCCGCATTGTCCGTGGGTATTACTCTGAACCTTAGATTATTGTTATTTGAATCTAGAGTGCTCCTTTGATCACAGGAAGGGTTCTTGGTATTCCTTTGTTGTATTTTGATTGATTGTACATTGGCTTGAATTGATTGAGAGCAAAGCTCTCTAATAGAAACATTGTATTGGTTATTAGACCGTTGAGTTGTTGGGAAATGTTCTGATTTTAGGAGATACTTTGACGAATTTTCATTAGGAATCTCTTATGCCTTGATAGGTAAATACTAAGAACGGTATGCATATGTTTTATTGTTTGGGTTTACCGGATCATAGGGTTTTCCTTGAATCCAGTGTCGATCACTCTCCTTTTAGTTTTCTAGGGGCGTGGCAAATTTTTAGTGCGGAATTTAGGTTTTTAAGTTAACTCTTTAAGAAAAACTGGGTCACTTTTTTTTCTTTTTATAATAAGAGTTAAGTTCTCCTAAGGATCACTCATTTCTGTTTGATTTATTTGAACCTAAGAAACTAGAAGTTACGTTTTCACTCTCACACTTCTCAACACAATTAGTTAACCATACATTCATCAGAGATATCATATAAGCTAGTAGATTGAAGTCCTAGTCTCCACACTTCACATACATCATAAGTATACGGCATATAAACATACGTATATAATTCAGGAAGGGCTCACAGGCCGTAGTAAGGCACACAAGCCATATACGATAAGAATAGCTTACAAGCCATTGTCATGAATACAGCTTTAGTGTAAAACACTGCCTTCCAACTCTACATGGGAGGGAAAGACATGTCTTCTATAGGCCCACAGAAAAGTATCTTCAATTTCTGGAGGATGGCAAAGCTACCGATGGATGGCACCTCTACCCATACTGCCTCCATCTCAACCAGTAGATGATACCTGGGCTTCTGAACACACTAATGTAATGAGATATAATATCCCAGTAACACACAATTACCATGTAATACTCGGGAAATTTTTCGAAGTTTAAAAATAAAATAAAAGGGGAAGAAAAGAAGTAGAAATAATTTTTAGGATTTAATTCAGGACCTAAGAAAGTGGAAACCTGAATTAAATAGGGAAAAGGGATAAAAATTGGAAATATTTTTCAGCCTTACTTATTTAATATTATTATTATTATATATTGGAAAAAAGAAGTAGGAAATTAAACCAAAAATAAGTTTTAATTATATTTAGTAAATTATTAATTATTAGTTATTTTATTTTTTGCTTATTTATTTATTTTATTATATATATATTATTTTAATTTTAGTTAATTATCTTAAAAAAAAGGGGAGGGGGTATGCGTGTATTCATAAAGAAAGAAATGAAAAAAAAAAGCATAAGGAAGGAAAGAAAGAGACGGATAGAAAGAAAGAAGGAAGAAGAAAGAAAGAGAGAGAAAGAAGAGAGAGAGAGAGAGTGGAGCGGAAGAAGAAGGAGAAGGAGAGTTGGGGTTTCGTCGGAAAAGTGGTCGGGGAGAGCTAGCCGACGCCGGAGAAGTCACCGGATCTCGGGTACGACGTCTCCTACACCTTCCACCAATCGAATCAAAGGTTGGTAACCCCAATTTCATTCGAAAACCCCAATTTCTTCATTTTTAGAGATTTCTTCGATCCACCTTCGATTGGGTTGTTTCGAGGGTAGATTGAGACCTAGGAGGTGTTCTTGAACACCTAGTTGAGGTAAGAATCGAGGCTATACCCTCGGGTTTAGCCGAATTCGAATTTGAAAGGATTTGGGGTTGAAATTCCAATTATTCCTAGTTTGGGGAAATTATTGATAATTAGGAATTGAGCTTGGATTTGAGTAAGTAGGCTTGGATTGGAATTTCTGAAATTATATTATTGAAATATTAGCTAAATAAGACCCGTGAAGAGCTGGCCCGATGTTACTAATGTGGAACCTTGACATTAACGTGTCGGGTCCCTGCTCGGATTGCCCAATTACACTTTAAGGGTGATATTGAGGGCTCCAAACCTCTTTTCAATCTTAAACACCCTAGAATAATTCTAAATATGCTATCAAACATCAGGAATTATTTTAGGTACTTTCTTGTTTCTCAAGGATGAAAACTTGCGGAACAATAAAGTCCAAAATTTAAAATGGCAATTTAATTCCTTCGTAATTATTAGGAAACCTTAAGTAGGATAATTTAGAAGCATATCAAGGTTTAGTAACTCAAATCCAAGGCTCCAAAATTAATTTAAGGTGAGCGATAATTATACGAAACCAAGTATGTAGCACTTGAGACTCTCATGGAAGAGAGGGAAGACAGATAAGACCAAGAACTCGGTTCTTGGCAACGTCTAGATGCATTTTTAGGCACGAGCATGTCATATGCATATGAATTGCATATAGTTTGAGATGTTAACCACATGAATGCATTCTTTAGGAAACCACGATTCGTCCGGAGCGGGAGTTACTCTAGGACAAACGCAAGGGAGCCATCCAGGTGAGGAGTTTCCCATCCTTACCCTACAGGGTTGATTGAGGATGTGGATATGTGGTTTGCCTACTTGCCTGTTTGTTAGAATTATTTAGTGGTTAACATTCTATTGTTATTCCTAAACTATTATATATGGAAGTATTTGTATATTTCTGTTTGACTACAGGTAAACAGGTACTGAAGGGTATCCATGTGATGACATGAGATACGCTGAACAGTACAAGCAAGGGGGTAAGTTGTTGATTGAGTCCAAGGTTTGGTTTACCCTATTAATTAGAAACTCATTAAAGAAATCGTATCGAAGTTGTTAGTCAACGTCGATATTTTATGGTAATTGAACTTTGGAAAGACCTTAGAGCTAGGTTACGATCTAATCAAGGGTTTGGGTATTACATAAGGATTTAAAACGATCTCATAAATTGATAGTGAGTTATAGGGAGGTTCACACTACCTAGGTAGAGTCAGTCAAGGATAGTAATGGGTAGATAGAGTCAGAATCCCAGCTGAAGGCTCGGGAAGAGAAACAAGTAAGAAAGATTGCCCGTTGAGGCCATTGCCCTAGCCTGGCACTAGGGTTAGTTAAAGAGTAAAGTATTTGCCCGTTGAGCCCATTGCCCTAGCCTGGTACTAGGGTCAGTAAAAGACTAAAAGATTTGCCCGTTGAGGCCATTGCCCTAGCCTGGTACTAGGGTCAGTAAAAGACTAAAAGATTTGCCTGTTGAGGCCATTGCCCTAGCCTGGCACTAGGGTCAGTTAAAGATTTAAAAGAAATTGCCTTCTTACGCTCTTGTTCGCGTGGGTGGACTCCTTTGGTTATTTTGACTTCTCTTGTTGTACATATTTTAAAGTTGTAAGAGTTGTGTATATATATATTTAAAGCTTTTGATATGTACCTACTCATGAATTATCGGCTTAACATGTACTTAAAGACAGGGTCCAGTTAGGGATAAACTAGGATATATGTTTGAGTATATGAACTTCTGCATGTGAATAGGATAGATCGTACGCATTGAGGCGTACGGTCAATATGATATGGATATATATATATATATATATATATATATATATATATATATATATATATATATATTATGTGTGCTTGCTGCATGTGAATAGGATAGATCGTACATATTGAGACGTACGGTCAATATGATATTAATATTTACCTTATGAGTGCTGATATATATATCTATACACTGGCTGAGCTGAAGCGGTATTGAGCGAACCGCGGATTGCAGGTTAATTAGGCCACCAGTGAGGTGTGGCCACTAGTATGATATGAATATATTGATTGTATAGCAGGGTAGTTATAGTCATGTTTACAGGATAAGGCTTACGGGTTTAGAGGTAAAAATCAATTCCCGTGCCGGTCACGTACTCCCGATTTGGGGTCGTGACATACCAAGTTTTCAAAGTTTCGTTAGTGGTGCAGCTGCATTACTCTGAATACAGAAAAACTTCCCCTTTTGCATACTCAATCATATACAGATATAGACAAACCACAATGCAGCAAATATGTTTGCATACTCATCAATTACAAGAAACTTCCATGCATAAGATCATAATTAAACCAAATATTTGAATGCTTTAAATCATAAGTTCATACAATTTTCTTCACTTTGGTCAGTCATGCCAAATGAACAGTTTCACAAGGATGAATGCTCAAAATACCATTTTTCCATTTGGTCAATCATGCCAAATGAACAGTTTCACAAATATAAATGATCAAAATATCATTTTTTCCATTTGGTCAGTCATGCCAAATGAACAGTTTCACAAATATGAATGTTCAAAATATTTTCCCATTTGGTAAGTCATGCCAAATGAAAAGTTTCACAAATATGAATGCTCAAGATACTATTTTCTTTCCTCTTTGGTCAGTCATGCCAAAGACCAGATCCCTCCAGGACCTGTACAACTGATCTAAACCATTACCTTACTTTCACAAATCCAATCTAATGAAACATGACAAATAAGACTTACCAATATAAGTAAAGTCCGCCAATAAGGCACAGGAAATTACCTATGATCCAAGGCATCCCCCGGTGTGCGCACAAGTTAGAACCTTAGGATCACCAATCTCGGACTGGATTATTTTCTCACTAGTTGCTAGACAGCTACGTCCCGGACGCATTCCTAGCCAGCTTAGTGTGTCCTCTTCATACAGATCATGTATACAATATATATATATATATATATATATATATATATATATATATATACTTTCTAGGTAATGTTTATTCAATTGTAAAACCATCAATTCTATCGCCCATCATAGGCTAAAACCTCAGTTTCAACTTAATGCATGCCAAAACCATTTGCCCCTCTCAGGCATTTCAGTTTCTACAAGATGCATGCTAAAACTTATTTTCAGAATTGGATGCCATATACTTAAATGAAATCACAATATTTAAGTCAACTTAGTTCCAAAGTCAAGAAAAGTCAACACTTAACTTATGGTGCAAGTAACCTTCATATTTTCTTATTCAGGCATCCGAATTCACAAATCAACTTAGAAACATGATAATTACAGTGTAGACTAGCATACCCAGCTCAAGTCGTACTTAATTATTTACATTTCATGCTTCAATGAATCAAAAACTATCAACTTAATCCTTTTATTAATTCTTTCCCATTTTAAGACTGATTTCATGTCCAATTTAGCTTAAGATCCACACATAGAACATTTACATATATGGCATACCAAAACAGTACTCTAAGAAAACAATCATGCTCAGATTAGATCAAGAACAGTAAGTTTGCAATAAATCAGAAAATTAAGATTCTCATGCACTTTAGTCCATATTGAAACTTATTTTGCATCCTATACATTTTTAGCATTCAACAGGCTTATGCAACTGTAAAAAATAGTAAATCAAACTTGCACAACCAGAATTGAGGCATATATCACTTCAAGAAATAATAGTTTTGCAAACAAAGTCACAAAAGGAGGAATTAATGCATATAAGTCCCTTAAATGACCATTTTTATGTTTTCAACGTTCCTACTCAATTCTAACTTCTTTCACTCATGCATTAACATCATTCTCAGAGTGCACAAACCCAGTTTCATGATTCCACTTGAATCCCATAGCAAAAACATAGAATTGCAGCAAGAACATGTCAAATGCATTCACTTATAAACACGGAACTCATTTATGTACCCTTGGTTCTAAGCATGTTTTTGACTTGATTAAAACACCATTCTTCACCCATTATTTGCTGAAATTTATTCACGGGTTCAATTACCATAACATATCAAAATTTCAGGGCCTAAGTCTTCAAAAATAGTCCCATACAAGGTCAAGAAAAACTTAACAACAAACCAATGCTTGTGTTTAAAACAGTAGCTTTATGGGTCAAAAACTGTCATCAAAACATGGAATTTCTGAAATTCCGTTTTACCATGTGTTTATCCATTATAGAACTACAACATAGTAAACTTGCAGAGCTCAGAACCTCACAGAATTAAAAATAGAGATTTATGAAAACTAGTCATACAAATCAATGTTGTGTACAAGTTTGTAGGTTCAGAGGCCAGAAACTGTCATCAAATCATGAAATTTTAAAAATTCCTTTTTACCATATGTTCATATATTAGATTACTCCAACATATCAAAATTTCAGAATGTAGAACCTCTCAAAATAGAAAATATAGTTTCAAGAAAACTAGCTATCCAAATCAAAGTTATGTTCAGAACAGCAGGTTCAGGGGTCAGAAACTATCATCAAATCATGGAATTTTACAAATTACTTTTTACCCTATGTTCATACATTAGATAAATCTAACATAACAAAATTTCAGAACTTAGAACCTCGCAGAACATAAATTACAGATTCAAGAAAACTAGTTATCCAAATCAGAGTCGTGCTCAAAACAGAAGGTTCAGAGGTCAGAAACAATCATCAAAACATGGAATTTCACAAATTCATTTTTTCCATATGTTCCTTCATTAGAGTAATCAAAAACATTAAAATTTCAGAAACCAAAACCTCACAGAACAGAAAATACAGATTTATGAAAACTAGTCCTTTAAATCAGAGTCTGTGTCAAAATAGTAGGTTCAGAGGCCAGGAACTGTCATCAAAACA
This sequence comes from Senna tora, assembly GCA_014851425.1. Taxonomy (NCBI): domain Eukaryota; kingdom Viridiplantae; phylum Streptophyta; class Magnoliopsida; order Fabales; family Fabaceae; genus Senna; species Senna tora. Next base: position 21,601,997 of record CM026271.1, read on the forward strand.
TAGAATTTTACAAATATTTTTTACCATATGATACTTCATTAGATTATTCCAACATATTAAAATTTCAGAATCCATAACCTCACAGAACATAAATTACAGATTTAAATAGAATCACTCATCAAATAGAGTTTAGATTTGAAGCAGTCACTTATCATACCAATAAATACTGTAAAGCTGCCATAGATAATACATGTATTTAGTCCATTAAATAGTATATGAAAATAGATTTCTAAGGACACCTTATTCACTTAATTTGGTTAAGAATCGAAAGAGATATCCTACTTTTAAGCAAACACGCCCAAAACCCCAAAACAGCTCTAGAGTAGGAAATGAATCACCAATTTGAGACTTATACCACCATCAAGGGTGGATGCTTCTTGGAATTAAGAGTAAGAGGAACAGTAACCATGGGTTACCTTTCAATTCCCAGAAAAGATTTGAGCTGAAACCCTTTGAAGATCTCGGTTCCAAGCTGAGTTGTGAAGATGAGCTTCCCTTCAAGTGGCCTTGAGTTTCTAGCTACCTTTCTTGCTTCTCAGTCACCCAATTTCGATTCCCAGCTCCCACGTACACTTCCTCAAGCTCCTAAGACCCTTTCCCTCACTGTCCAGCTCTTAAAGTCGAGAATGGTTTGCTGCAAGTCTCTCTTTCCTCGGGTTTTATTGTACGTTAATGAGTTTTTGTATGCCAAATTGAGGTGTCCAGCCTCAATTTCTACTTCCTCACTTCGTGATCACCTATTAAGGTGTGCTGGCCACCTTAAGGCCTCATTTGGTTAGCTTAAATTTTATTTTCATGGCCTTAATTGGAGAAAAGGGTCACTTAACCCATTTTTAGATTTTTTACAATTTGGTCCCTATTTTCTTTATAATTGTAGGGTAGAAAATTAGGGTTTCTCTTAGGTTCAAGTGTCCTTAAATCATTTCTAAGGTATTCTAGGTTCCAAATTTAGGGTCATGTAGGCTTTCCTTCTAGGTTTGACTCAGTTTAGGTCCACACGCCAAAAATTCTTTTACTTTCAGTTTGGTCCCTAAATTTCCACTGAAGAAAATATGGGGATTCAGGGCTTGACTTGTGATTGATTTCCCTCATTTAGGTCCTAGGTCAAACTGGTCTTTCTCACTATGTTTGGTCATCCTAAGTCAGAAAGGTATAAAATTAAATTTTTCTTTCAATTTTGTCCTTATGACTTAAGTTAGGGTTTTCCAACCTATCTTTCTTCATTTCTAAGTTTCCCTCCCCTCCTAATTAGGGTTTCCAATCCTAATTTCTAGTAAACACACTCACTTAAGAAATCAAACACAAAAGTAAATACAATTAATTAATTTGGGAAATTCATTTTAAGTTAGAGCAGGATGTTACAGTTTTGGGATAGCAAAATAAGGCTGGCATGATAAAAAATGTGTGCCTAAGGCTAATTTACGACCATTTGAAACTTTATCCTTTTATTTATTGTAGCATTTATGAAGAGTGATAATTAGTTTTATAAAATAGGGAAAGAAAACTGTAAATGTATAATCAGTTACGTATTAAATTCTTGCACGCAATCTACTTTGTTTGTTTAATAATTAAAGATTATATAACAAAAATATTACCTATCGTAATTAGCATCTAACTTAAACACAAATTATTGTGAAGTTTTTTTGTGTTGCAGCTCCGTTTAAAAACCTTATATGATGAAAACATCAAGAGTAACTTTTTTTAAAAAGATGATATAAATACAATATAAATATGTTCTTAACGACAAAATTACGATATACATGTGAAACATAATTATAAAGAATTATATTAAAATATAAAATAAATTTAATATCAATAAATGCAATGAATTAATACAATTTAGAGATGGATTCAATTACTATTTCTGTTGGTTTTATACTTTTAAATGTGAAATTTTCCATAATAAAAAAAGCGAACCCACTGGGGTTTGGTGTTATCACTTTTTTCACCCTTTTGAATGAAGGCCTGGAGATAGCTGAGGAAGATGCAAAGTGTTTTCTTCTAGCTCTTGCTTTGTCCTTAGGCACAAAAAAAATTATACATTTAATTTTTTATTCAGAAACAACAAACTATTTGAAAATTAATTATCGTCACATCATAATAAAAATTTATACAAATGTAATATTAAAACATAGGAAATGTTTGGTATGTGCCATCTCAGATAATATATGTAGTATTTTAGATACCATGGTATAAAATGATGTCAGCTCAAATAGCCTGTTATTAATGATACTCTTGTTCAGTATATATGAAGTTTTACATCATAGTAATATAAGATGCAATACTGTTTGGTATTTTATATTAATCAAGTATTGTTTGCTATCTTGACATACCATGTTGTGCATGAAATACAAATGAGTGCTATAATACAAGATAATGTACCTCTCTGCAGCTTTGCTCACAATACAGCCTTATACAGTTAAGGTCTAAGGCTGTGTTTGGGGAATCTCTTTCAAATTCACGAAAGCATGCCCATCGAACTGCAAGAGATTGAAACACTACAAAGAAAAGGGGGGAAAAGAGGGTGGAAGGGAAGCCAAGTAGAATATGAGAGAAATCTTACACTTCTTGTCACATAGGGAGCATGTGATCATTTAGTTTTGTTTACATTCACCACCAAGCCCACAAAATTTCCAAACACAGAAAGGACATAGCCAACCATATTGAGGAACATCCTGCAGTTTAAAAGCCAAGGATTTCTCATCATTTATAATAGAAAATTTAAAGAAACGGAATCTAACCTATCCCTATAGGTAAGAAAATCAAAATCAAGTTAAATTACCTCTATACTCATAGTCTCATACAGTATGTATGGAATGTGGGGGGACACTTTCCACAACAAATTAAAGCTCCCCCATCTCCACAGATGGAACAAACATAATGGCTTTTTTCAAAGGCAGTTTATTTTCACAGCAACGGATTAGCTATAGAAATATTAGCCATGAAATTGGTGACAAATTAGGGGCCAATAAAAAACATAAAAAATATGAGAGAAATGAGAAATAAAGCATATATAAATCGTGTGCACAAGTAAGAAAACACGTAGATTAATACCTTTTGGTATTTTGTTGATATGATAGATTAATAATATACAATCAACCCCTGTAATGACATCATCGTCATTATCATCTCCCATGTCCATAAAATCTATAGGGCAAATAGTTGAAGATGTGAAACTTCAAGTTTGAGTGTGTTAATACATATAGAATGAGGCATTTTTATAGATGAGTGTGAGTGGTTTTGGTTTAGGAAAACAAGGGGCGAGGATGAAAACTACGTATATGTCTAGTTTTGGACTTTATGAAAGTTTATCCTTTCATTTAATTATTCTTTTATGAAGAGTGATAATTAGTTTCAATTCTATGAAAATAGAATAAGTTAACTTTTTTGTAGTTGAAATATATAATCAATACCAATGAGGGGTTGGTCCAAGTAGTAAGTTGCTTGATATCTCTTAAGCATGGTTTCAGATTCGAAAACTTGTGAATGTAGTTATCTATGTTGGGAGACTCTTTAATCATAGCATGGTCAAGTCTAGAATAGTCGGTGTAATACCCCGGAAAAATTTTGAGGATTAAAGAATGATTTATTTAAAATTTTGAGGATTTAAGAATGATTTATTCCGGGGCTAGGAATTAAAACCTTAAAAAGAATATAGGAAAAGTATGAAGGTTAAGGGAAACCGGAAAGGAACCGAGAATTCTTGGAAATTTCAAGTAAAATAAAAGGTGAAAGAAAGGAGTAAAATACTTTTTTGAAATTAATTCAGGACGTATGAAATTAGAAACCTAAAATAAATAGGAGTGGGAACTAAATTAAAATAAAATAAAAGGGAAAGAAAAGAAGTAGAAAATAATTTTTAGGATTTAATTCGGGATCTAAGGAATTGGAAACCTGAATTAAATAGGGAAAGGGGTTAAATTAAAAATACATATTAGTTATTATTTATTAAATTATTAATTAATTTAATTTTAATTACTTTATTTATTTATTTATTATTTATATATTTAATTATTATAATTATTAAAATTATCTATTATTTTTTTTAAAAAAAAGGGGGGGGAGTTGACGTGTATATATATATATATATAGAAAAAGAAAGAAAAAGTGAGAAAGAAAGAGAGAAAGGCGTGAGAAAGAAAGAAGAAAGAGAGAGAGAGAGAGGGAGCCGAGGAAGAGAGAGGGGAAGAACGGAAGAGAAGAGGAATGAGAGGGGGAAGGAGGAAATGTTGCCGGAAAACTCGACGGAGAGAGCCGTTCGACGCCGGCCACGACCACCGGAGCTCGACTCCAACATCTTCCACACCTCCCACCAATCGAATCAAAGGTTGGTAACCCCAATTTCATTCGAAACCCCCAATTTCTTCATTTTTAGGGATTTCTTCGATTCACTTCGATTGAGTTGTTTCGAGGGTAGATTGAGACCTAGAAAGTGTTCTTGAACACTTAGTTGGGGTAGGAATCGAGATTATATTTTCGGATTTGCCCAAATTCGAATTTGGAAGGATTTGGGGTTGAAATTATAATTATTTTCAAATTGGGAAATTGTGATAATTAGGATTTAGCTTGGATTTGAGTAAATAGGCTTGAATTGGTATTATTAAAATTATATGGTTGAAATATTAGTTGAACAAGACCCGTGAAGAGCTAGCCTGAGGTTACTAAGGTTGAACCTCGACGTTAACGTACCGGGTCCCTACTCGAGTTGCCCAAATACACTTTAAGGGTGATGTTGGGAGTTTTAAATTTCATCTTTTCAATCTTAAACACCCTAGAATAATTCTAAATATGCTATCTAGCCTCAAGAATTAATTTAGATACTTTCTTGTTTCCCAAGAGTGGAAGCTTGCGGAACAATGAAATCCAATTTCTAAAATTTCAACCTTCTTCCCTCATAAATATTTAGGAAACCTTAAATAGGATAAATTGGAGGTATATTGAGGTTTAGAAACTAGATTTCTTAGAACCCAAGTAGGAACACAAGTTGAATCAAAATGCTTAGACCTTCCTAAAATTAGGATTCCTTCTAACCAAGCTAGATAAGCTTCCTTAGATGTGAATACAAGTTAGATAGAGGTCTAATACTCAAATCCAAGTATGTGAAACACTCAAGTAGAGTGTTATACGCGAGTAAGTCAAGTGTCCGAGGAAGGATACACATAAGTCGGGATAGAGAAGTCCAATAAGACCAAGAGCTTGACTGTGTGGCAACTATGGACTACACGTGAGAGTAATTGAGAGATAAATAACAAGTTAAGCTAAATAATAACTTTATTGAAGTAAATGTTGTTCTTATAGGGACAACGACGCGCAATAAAGTGCAACAAGGACTCCGATGAGACTAAAGTTACAAGAGAAGATTGCATGGAAGGTTGGCCAAGGTGAGGTTTCTTCCATCTCTGCTTCTAGGGTTGTATGCTTATGTGGATTACGTGAGTATGTATATTCTCTGCTTGTCTGGTATGTGTTAGCTAGAGGTATAGAATGCTAAAAGAATAAAGGAACTAGGAAATAGGTTGTGGAAAATAGCTTGGATAGGAAGACATATGAGTAGAGTGTAATTGTTTGCTATGATTGGTGTGTTACAAATCCAACTCATACACTCCGGAGGCATGATGAGTATTTTATTAAATCTTTTCCCACGACGGTGGCTAGAGTCCTTGTACGGAAGGACTAAGCTTTTATTTTGAAAACTCGTCACGACGGTGACTTAAATTATAATAACGCAAAAAGGGAGTTGTTGGTGGGTTTCGGATTTGATTATGCTAGCGGTGTGAGACATCGACTAGAACAACGTCAGATGACACTTGAGACCTCAACTTTATAATCACCATGACGATGGTCATTGCCCTATCCTGGTAATAGGGTCAGAAAGGATTTATATTGCTATGACGATAGCTTGAGGCTCAGAGAGTGCATCTGGACGGGTATATGAGTTATGTCCTGTTGAGGATACTTGTACATATTAATACGGAGAGGAATTGTTGATCCTTCGGGAAAGATACAAAGAATCCTATTAATATGTGAGACCAAGATAAGGAGACATGGGAGGAACCTACGGGTGAACCGTGAGCCTGATCTTGCAGAAGAGAAATCATCCTGTGGAGTTGGCCCAAGGTGTGTCAGTGGCCATGCTTCGAGACATCGTGGTGTGCCCGCCATGTGGCCTGGTTGGGTAATGGACGAGTGGGCTCAAGCTATTGCCCCGCAGTAAAGGGGTCAGGACGTGCCACGTGGTGGCTACATATAAGTTGTTTGATAGATAGAAGTTGATTGTGTTTGATTAATAGAATTGTCCCGAGGTGACTAGTACCCAAGTGAATGGGTTAAATATTGTTTGATTAATAGAATTGTCACGAGGTGACCAGTACCCGAGTGAATGGGTTAAGTATATTTGCCAAGTGGTGGCCAACAACCCGATTGCACGGGTTCAAAGTGGGAAAGCCACGTAGTGGCTAGTAGAAACCCCAGAGTTGGGGAGATTAAGTAGATGTATGTTATAGTATCTGTCTGTATATACAAATTGTCTGTGTTTGCGTATGATTTCTGATTGTGCAGCGTAGTAGTGACGTACAGGATTACGTCACCACAACGTCTTGGTTGATTCAAACATCTTGAACGTGAGAAGACCGGTAAGTAAAAGCCGGCATTATATGTTATATGTTTACTTGTTGAGTGATGATGTGAATTAAACTGCTGCATGCTTATATATGCTAAATGCATGTGAGTGTTTGGGTGAAATTTCTGTTATTGTGTGATAACCAAGAATGCATGCTAACTCACAGTAACTAGTTGTTTGTGCATGCGCTTGTGTATGACTCCCAGTCCCAGCGGTAAGGTACCCGCCTTTTGCGCCGGGGATGGGAGAGTCCTCACTGAGTCGCGTGGTTAAGACTCACACCTCATTTTTACTACACAGAGACAAGTGAAGTACAGGTGGAAGAAGTCTCGGTGGAACGAGGGTTGAGCAACACTTTCCAAGACCCACAACTTGTTCTTGTGGGTGAATAAAGTGTAATTGTAATTTAATTTACTTTATTATTGTATCATAAAGTAAAGGGTAGACGTACCCAATTAGATTGTATTACTAAATCTAGAACTGTCAGCTTCACACACCTTAAAGATAAGGATTTATTTTATTGCAATACAGGGAAAATTTGTTTTCAAAATGTATATATATACATATATCTGTTGCATGTGAATAGGATTGGCAGCATCTTCGAATGTGTAGCCAGTACACAGGTTATATATATTATGTGTGTTTTCCTATATCTATATCCTGAAGCGGCACTGACCGTGGATTTGCTCGCCTAGGATAGGCCACCATTTCGGTGTAGCCATGGTATTATACTGCATGTGGATGTATTTTCAATAATAGATATTCTGTTAATTAGGTGATAAGGCTTACAAGCACAGGGATATTCCCTGTGTTTGTGCCGGTCACGGTCCTCTAAACGGGGGTCGTGACAGTCAGGGCAGTACTTTAGAGAGCAAGCAACCAACAAAAAAATATATAATCAATTACGTATTATTTTCATGCACAATTCATTTGTTGCCTGGATCATATAGCGACAATATTCCAATTTTGATTCTAAGCTTAAAAAAATAAAACAAAAATATATAGTTTATAGAAATTTACACCAATTCTCAAAGTTAGCTGTAATAACCCATAATTGTATTGTCTTTGGGGAATTATTCGTGTATAAAATAAATAGGCAAGATAATTTTATTGTCTTTGAGGACAAGAAATAAATTTTAGATACCTAAAAAAATATCTACATGTGTATTTTCTCCACGTACTTTTTCCTTTTTGTTTCTTCTTTTTCTTCCTTTTCTCTTTCTTCCTCTTTTCCTTCTCTCTTTTCTCTATTTCTTCCTTCCTTCTGGAGCCTTCCCGTCACTTCCCCGTTCTTTTTCTTCTTCTTTCCTTTGCTTTACATATTAACCCAATCACCTTCTTGCCTATTGCCTCAACGTTCGCCGGAACCGGAGTGCCACCGCCAGCCACTGATAGTCATCGGCAACAACTCTCCCTCTCCTCACAATTTTCTCATTTCTCAAGGTTTCTTTCTCTCTTCCAAATGCCCTCTTTCTCTCACTTAATGATTTAGATAAAATGGAGATTTTGTGAAGGTTGAACTCCATTTTTAGGTGAGTTGGCATGCTTCAAATCTTTTAAGATGATTTAATGTTTTGATCTAGACTTAGGAGACAATTTTGAAGCTTTTTCATGAATTGGGAAAATATATGCAATTTTTTTAAAAAAAATTAATAGGGTGGTTTAGGAGTTTTCAAGATTATGGTATGTTGCTATAGATGATGGAAATAGTGGGTTAGGGATGAAAAATTGAAGAAATAGATGCAAAATCATAATTTTATGAAAAAGAGACAAAACTGAAAATTTTCAAAAATTGTGGGTAATGAACAAAAATTCCATGAAGTTAGCTCATTTTAGTAAGATTTAGTTCCAAGGAATTTCTCATGCAAATTAGGAAAATTTTAGAGACCTTAAGAGCTCCTTTCAAAACTAAACTTGTCTTAGGGACTGAATTGAAAATTTTAAAAATTCTGTGTAATTAATATAAATACTTATATATGAATTTTTCAAATAATACTAGCTCCAATAGTATTCCATAATGAATGTTGGTGAAACTTTAGAGGTGTTAAAGATCATTGGAAATTAGAATTGCTAGAGGGTAGAAATTAAGGTGAAAAGTGTACTAAATTTAAGATCAGACCTCAAAACCTATAAGTTATTGATCATTATACCTTTCAGGATATGTGAAAGGATGTCCGGAAGAAATTGGGGAATATTTTGAGGGAGGGATATTTGTAATTTATTTAAATGTGGGAATGATGTTTTATGATCTTTACAATTTTAAGCAACTTCGAGGATGCTCCTAATATAAAAGCTTGATTGCAGACTTCTGGAAGCTTATCTTTTCTGCTTGGGTTACCAGTGAGTGGATGATATCTACTATAACATCTTTTACCTACCTTCCGTATTTTTGATGATTTTAGCCTTTTAGAATATCATGGGGAATAAACCAAATTTCTATGATTTCATCTCTCTTTTGATCTTTACTCGAGAAACTTCATGTACTAAATTGATAATTTGAACATCTTTAATTTGTCTGCCATTTTTATTAATTATTATTCTATATAAGTTCTTCTCTGCGAATTGCTACCATTCTGCATAAATAAATAATTTCTTCTCTTGATTGGAAACGATTCAGTTGATTTGAGGTTTCTCTTTCGAAATTCCTTATTGGAACATATTTTGTTCAACAATGACACTTTGATACGTTATGTGGAAATTAATTATTTCTGTTTGAATTCAAGAATTTTCAATTCCTATAATTTGAAAATGAAAAGTGATATTGTACTTTTAATAATGATATGTATTCAAAGTATATTTTTGGGAAGCCATATTATATAGAATCCTGTAGCTAACGCAGTATCGTTAGCCCTTCGAGCACCTTGGAAACCCAGCTAGTAAGGGTGTTGCTAGTCCCATACGCCAGCCAGCACACATGGACTGGATCTATATTCGTGAGCCTTGTTGCTCATGTCTATTTCTAGTTGGTTCTGTGGATGTGGTTTCACTATTTGATTTTGACATGACTCTGATAAGATTTCGAAAAAGCACTTTGATTTGGAAATTCTAATTCTTTTAGTTTTGAAAGTCATATGTTGTTATTATCATTATTATTATTATTATTATTATTATTATTATTATTATTATATTTCTATTAGAAAATACAACTGTGAAATGGTTTTGCGAAAAACTCGTGCGTACAGGTTTGTTCCCTTTCTGTTATGGTAGGTATTATCTGCTCACTGAGTTGCAAGACTCACCCCGTCATTTATTTTTCATATAAAGGTGTAGCATTGGATTTGTCCCGTTTTGCATAGTTCGAGGCTATCGTGTACTTTGGTGAGCCCGCATTGTTCATGGGTATTACTTGTAACACCCTAATTCCCTACGTCCATTATAGTATATAACTGATATGAATTAGTGTGTTACTAGCCTTTCTTACCCGAGTTCATTTAAAATTTTACCAAGTTGATTAATTAAGTTGAGTTGGTTTGGGTTGCTACTCTCGGGTATCTCACTCGTCTCTCTCAGCGGAAGCATTAAATTAAAAACAAAAACAAGCATTGTCATTTTATAACATTCTATTTACTATAAACATATATGTGTACACATACCATCCATCATCAAAGCTAGAGTCCTATGAAGAGAGATGATCTAAGGATAGCAAGCATCTTAAGATCTTAGCCCTTAATCTACTAGTGGATAAAGACTCTAGTCTGTACTTACATACCATTCATATACATACCCAAAATATGTCCTCCATCACTTCCTATACATATTGATTACTATGACTTTGTAACCTTTCCAAAAAGATACTATAGGACAAACTCAAGGGAATGTGGATTCCAAAAATAAAAGAAAGCATGTACTATATGATCATATTCCTTGAGAAGGCGTCAGATAAGTCACTACATGTACAATCACATCGCTAACCACTATGACCCAGCCCAGTACTGGATCTTGCCTCCATTCCAGCTTGGCCTCCAATGTGACTAAGTACCTAGGCATATGATACACACCAACGTAATCGTAAGATTTATAATCTCAGTAATCATAGCAACCTGTTTTGAAAACCGCTAATGAGTACCACTGTATTATCATACAGAAAATCCCTGCATTTCCTCATACATTTCATAACATTTAAAACATGGATGCAATATCATTCACTTCTTTAAAACATAAATAAGCATAGCATGTATTCTTGTGAATGCAACCTTTTGATACATCACTTCAAAACACTTATTCAATCTATTCATTGGTATGGTATGGAATAGTATCACCCTCATCTTTGCAAAACGTCATAAACTAGAGTAATATGAAATTACATAAAACATTTCATCATATCATCATCATTCATAATTCAAAGGGTATTGAAATAACAAACTTGATAAACATGTGGGCATCTAGCCCTAATTTCCATAAAACATATGAGCATCGGGAGTGCCGCAATGCGAACACTCGCACACATCCATACATACATCATCATTGTGGGACAATTTACCTCCCATAAACATTTACATATACCTAGGATTCATCATGTTGTCCCAGAGGATCAACTGTTCAATTCCTTGACCACATACATTCATATCATTCATTGTGTTATCCCTTAAGAATCAACCTATTGCATGTATTGTGTCTTTCCCTGTGGATCAACAAATTATATGCATGGTATCTTTCCTTAAAAGTCAACAATTCATCTCCGTGATATGCTATTCACATATACATATATTGGAAAGAAATGGGTCCCAATCATGGTTCACCTAATTTTAAGCAGGTCGCTCTTGAATGACCGCATAAGGCATACTAACTTAAAATTCAGTAACCAACACGGTGTTTTTTGTAAAATTACATTCTTAATCGAATGGATGTTTTACCATCCCAAATAATGACACAACCGTGGAAATCCCAATGGCCGTCCTATACCGACAATTGGTCAATCGATCATGGACCCATTCTTTACCAATACATGTACATTGAATACTTAGCTCTCTTTTCTTTCTTTCTATGCTATTTCCCCTTGATTCATATTTCATATTACTTTAAAATCTTTGAGCATCACGTTTGAGAATGAAATTAGGTGTTTAATACATCATTTAAAGTGATTAAGTTCACTATGCAAAAGAGGGGTCTATCAGCTGGCTGATTGGGGCGATCAGTCGGCTGATTGGCCCTTAAATTTTAAAAATAAAATTTTCCAGAGACCTATCAGCCGGTTGATAGCTCTCTGTAGAGCTATTTCAGCCACCATAAAAGCACGACAACCGGCTGTTCTTAAGCCATCAGCCGGCTGTTCTAATTATGGAAATTTCGGGGTAAAATATAAACGTTTCTGGGCAAAAATATGAACATTACTGGAAAAATTGAACCCAACAGCCGGCCGTTCTTAGCTATCAGCCGGTTGTTCTTAATCTGGAAAAATTCTGGGTAACTTATGAACACATCCGCCGGCTGTTCTAGCTATCAGCTGGCTGATGCGGGGCAAAAATGGTTTTAAATAATTCTTTTAAACCAGATTAAAGCCCCACACTTGAAAATCAAAAGGGTTTAATTCATGTAACTTAATCTCTATCATTTTCATAGCAAAACCCATGAAAATTTCAGCTCAAAACATGTTTTTCCATGCTCAAATTTTAATATGAAGATACCATCAAAACCCATAGCCAAACCCATGACAAATTTTCCATTTTCTAGCATCCAAGCATACATGCAACATCATCTAAGCATCCATTCAAGTTCTAAAAACTCAGAAATGCAAGTTTTAATCCTCTCTTTCACCTTGAAACATCAAATTCAAAAATTTCTCTATTTGAGCTAAGACCATGAATTTTGAAGATGAGAGGAAGGAAGCTACGATTACCATGTTTCTGTGCTTAGATTACGTTTCTTGTGATGTGTAGATGCTTTCCTATGAATTTTCCTAGTTGGAATCGAATTCTTCAATCCGAACCTCCAAGTTTTCTCCACCTTCTCTCTAACTCTCTCTCTCTTGTTTTGTGTGAATGAAGTGTGTGTGTGTGCTGACCCTTCCACTTTCTTTTGTGGGTGTGGTGACTCAAGGCTTCCAATAAAACTTTGCAATTAAGTCCATAGAGTCACCAGGCTAGTTTCCCTAATCCAGATGAAATTATGTATTCCACATTGACACCCGGGCGGGAAATATTCAAAATTCTGTTAGTTACTGTGACCCTTGGCTAAAATTATAATTTATTATCCCCGTATCATTTTTCTTTACAAATGAGTCCCGTTTTCATTAAACTCGTCTTTCTTTTCATCTAAGTCCCTCTAAGCTTAGTCACTCTAGCACTAATGCAATTCTACATGCTTCTAAATGCATCAAACACATACAATAACTTGATTAATCTAACAAACAATCAATTCATCATCTCAGAGAAGCGGATGTTACAATTCCTCCCTCTTTATTTAAAATTTCATCCTTGAAATTTTCAACATACCTATTTCTTGGAATAGTTCCGGATATGTTTGTCTCATAACATCTTCCTTCTCCCAAGTGGCCTCTTGAGGAGAAGATACTTCCCATAACACCTTCACTAAAGGGATGGTCCGGTTTCTCAATTGCTTGACATCTGAACTGATGATCTTTATCGATCTAGGATGGTAAGTTAAATTCTCTTTCAATTGTACTGCATTAACATCCAAAATATATGAAAGATCTTAAATATATTTCCGTAGTTGTGACACATGAAAAACATTGTGGAGATTTGACAAAAATGTAGGTAATGCAATCTGATAGGCTGATGAATCGACTTTTTTCAAAATTTGAAAGGGCTCTATAAATCTGGGATTTAACTTTCTTGACTTTATAGCTCTACCAATACCTGTAATTGGAGAAACTTTGAGGAAAACATGATCCCCTTTCTCGAATTCTAACGGTTTCTTCCTATTGTCAGCATAATTCTATTGTCTATCTTGGGCTTTCCTCATCTTTTCCCTAATCATTTTTATCTGTTCAGTGGTTTCTTGGACCAACTCGGGTCCTAACAATTATTTTTCACCAGTTTCAAACCAAGAAATTGGTGACCTACACTTTCTCCCACACAAGGCTTCATTTGCATCCATTCTTATACTAGAGTGAAAACTATTGTTATAAGCAAACTCCACTAAAGGAATGTTTTTATCCCAACTTCCCCTTTGTTCTAGCGCACATGTCCTAAGCATATCCTCTAGAGTCTGAATGGTTCTCTCAGTCTGTCCATCATTTTGAGGATGATATGCAGTACTAAAATTCAGCTTTGTGTCGAAAGCTTCTTGCAAGGCTTTCCAAAATCTAGAGGAGAATCTAGGGTCTCTATCTGAAACAATACTTAATGAAACTCCATGCAACCTCACTATCTCTTGAATGTACAGGTAAGCTAGCCTATCTAGTGAGAAGCTGATCTTAATTGGTAGGAAATGTGCAGATTTAGTTAACATGTCCACTATCACCCATATAGCATCATTTCCTAATTGAGTCCTAGGCAAACCTACAACAAAATCCATGGAAATCTGGTCCTATTTCCATTTGGGAATGTCTAAGGGTTGTAACAACCCCGCAGGTTTTTGATGTTCAATCTTCACGTGTTGACAAGTTAGACACCTAGAGACATACACAACTATATACCTCTTCATACCCGGCCACCAGAATCTCCACTTGAGATCTTGGTACATCTTAATGGTACCTGGATGCACAGTATAACTACTCTTATATGCTTCCTCTAATATCCTGTCCCTTAATTCTCCTTGACTCGGGACGTATATTCTATCATGAAATGTTACCAATCCATCTGATGACTCAAAGAATTCCTTTGGGCGCTTCAGAGACTTTAGGAATTCATCACCTTTTTGAGCTTCTAATATCTGAGCCCTAAGGTCACATTCTATCCTCAATTAATTCAAACAAATTCTATCAGATAAAATTGAGGTGGATAGATTCAAATATCTAAACTTCTCTATTAACTTCAATTCATTAATCAATAATTGTGACATATGTAGAGATTTTCTACTCAAGGCATCAGTAACCACATTTGCCTTTCCCGGATGGTACTTTAACTCAAAGTCATAGTCCTTTAAGAATTCCATCCATCTCCTCTGCCTCATATTTAATTTATTCTGATCAAAGAGATATTTGAGACTTTTATGATCACTAAATATCTTGAATTTAATCCCATAAAGATAATGCCTCCATATCTTTAGGGCAAACATTATGGCGGCTAACTCTAGATCATGAGTTCGGTAGTTCTCCTCATGAGGATTCAACTGTCTAGAAGCATAGGCTACTACCCTTTTTTCTTGCATTAACACACAACCTAATCCCTTCTTGGACGCGTTGGTGTATAACTCAAACTCACCGAAAGGATCGAGTATGGCTAACAACAGTGTGGTAGTCAACCGTTCTTTCAAGGTCTGGAAACTATTCTCACAATCTATGGTCCACACAAAAGGTACACCTTTTCGGGTCAACCTTGTCATGGACAACGCAATTTGCGAAAACCCTTGAATGAATCTCCTATAGTAACCGGCTAATCCAAGAAAACTACGAATTTCGGTCACTGTCTTAGGTCTCTCCCAATTGGCTACTGCATTCGTCTTGCTAGGATCTACTGCTACTCCATCCTTGGAGATAACATGACCTAAGAATTTTACCTCTTCTAACCAGAACTCACACTTGGATAACTTTGCATACAACTGCTTCTCCCTAAGCACTTGTAGCACAATCTTAAGGTGTTCTTCATGTTCTTCCCTGTTCTTAGAATATACAAGAATATCGTCAATAAACACTACAACGAACTAATCGAGGTAGGGTCTAAAGATGCGGTTCATGTAATCCATAAAAATTGCTGGAGCATTAGTTAAACCAAATGGCATCACAAGAAATTCTTAATGCCCATATCTAGTTCTAAAGGCAGTCTTAGGAATATCTTCTGTCTTGACTCTGATTTGATGGCACCCCAACCTCAAATCAATCTTAGAGAACACTGTGGCTCCTCTTAACTGATCCAAAAGATCATCTATCCTAGGAAGTGGGTACTTGTTCTTCACAGTTACCCGATTAAGCTGCCTATAATCGATACGCATCCTAAAACTCCCAACTTTCTTTTTCACGAACAATATTGGTGCACCCCATGGTTATGCACTAGGCCTGATGAATTGCCTACTTAGGAGATTTTCTAACTCGGGAGGAGACATCCTATATGGTGTTATTGAGATCGGTCCCGTTCCAGCGATCAACTCTATTGAGAACTCAACTTCTCTTTTAGGACGGAGATTAGTTATCTCCTCTGGAAAAACATCAGAGAAATCTTCAACAATAGGAATATTATCAAGCTTATGCTGAATGTCTACTTCAGAGGAACATAGAAAACTCACTCTTTGACTCTTTGCCTCATTTCTCTTACTAACAGTATTGGTATCTACAAAAGTCACAGATTTTTCACGACAATTTAGGACAACCTGCTTTTCATACAACCAGTTCATTCCTAAGATTACATCAATACCTGATAAATTTAAACAAATAAGATCGACTTTAAAAGATCTATTCTCCATAATAATTGGGCAGTTCAAACATACTAAAGAAGTCACAACACATTCTCTTGTAGGAGTTGAAATTGATAGATTAAGGGGAAGAGTAGTCACTGCAAATTTAGTTCCTTCACACATTTAGAGTTAATAATAGAGTGCGTAGCACCTGAATCAAACAGTACAGTCAACGGTTTACCATTTATCATACCTGTGCCCTTGATAAGATCATCTGATTCAGTTGCATCTTCACCTTTGAGAGTAGAGACTCTCCCTTAATTAGTTGGAGGCTTTGCTCCCTCACTTGTCTGCTTCTTTTGAGGACAGTCTCTAGCATAATGCCCTGTCTGACTGCAAGTGAAATAGACATTCGAGCCAAATAGACACGGCCTCCCTCCATGTGTTTTCCCACAATTGGGACAAGAGTTAGGTGTAGACTTACTCACCATAGGTTTCTTTCCTTTGCTACTTCCGCCCTTAGAGAAATTCATTGGCCTTTTGTTGCTAAAATTAGTTCCCTGTTTCAATTTCTCCGCGACTTTTATGTTTCTAGCAACAATACAGCACCTATTCACCAGTTCCGCATAATTCTTAATATCAAGAGGAGCTATTACATTCCGCATGGCGGTATTCAAAGCCGCCATCACATGCATAGCCTTCCATGCCTCATTAGCATTATGCTTCTGATAAGATGAAAAGTTCGACAACTCCTCGTACTTAGTTATGAATTCCTCAAAAGGCATATTTCCCTGTTTCATCTGCATAAACTCAATCTCCCTTTGGTTCCTCACACTAACTGGGTAATATTTTTCAAAGAAGGCAATCTTAAAGTTCTCCCACGTAAGTTGAGTGCCGCGAGCCTCCATCAACTGCCGAGCTCGTTTCCACCAGTTCTCGGCCTCACTAGCTAGCATATAAATGGCGTAGTCAACTTTCTGCTCATCAGAACACCTCAACACTTTGACCAACTTCTCTAATTCTTGAATCCACTCTTCAACTAGGGTCGGGTTAAACTCACCCCTAATGGTTGGTGGTTTTGCTTTCTGAAATTCTGCCCACCCATGATAGTCAACATCTCTAGCTCTATGTCCTTGAGGCCTATCATCCCTATCTCCTTGGATGTGTTGCAGCATGCGGTCAGCGGCATCGGCTTGTCGTTTTATCGCCTCTGCCATTTCCCACATAATCTGCGTCGGATTCTCAGGGTTCCCTTCAGCCCTTCGAATATTCCTTGCATTCCTTCTTGGAGGCATATTTCACTCGACAAAACAAACAGTATTGACTTCTCAATAACAGTTCTACTTATAGAGTTAATATGAATCAAATAGAAATATAGGCTACCCAAACCTAAACTCCATTCCTCTGGTCAGACTAGAATACAAGCTAGTACTATTACCTATCATTTGCTAACTAACCCAATTCAAGTCTTCCTATGAGGAATCTAAATCCTATCTACCAAGTTTGAACTCCCTTAATCAATTCTAACTAAGGTAGTGTTTACTCTGATACCAAATCTGTAACACCCCAATTCCCTACATCCGTTTCAGTATATTAATGATATGAATTAGTGTGTTACTAGCTTTTCTTACCTGAGTTCATTTAAAATTTTACCAAGTTGATTAATTAAGTTGAGTGGGTTTAGGTTGCTACTCTCAGGTATCTCACTCGTCTCTCTCAGCGGAAGCATTAAATTAAAAACAAAGACAAGCATTATTATTACATAACCTTCTATTTACTATAAACATATATGTGTACACATATCATCCATTATCAAAGCTAGAGTCCTATGACGGGAGAAGATCTAAGGATAGCAAGCATCTTAAGATCTTAGCCCTTAACCTACTAGTGGATAAAGACTCTAGTTTATACTTACATACCATTCATATACATACCCAAAATATGTCCTCCATCCCTTCCTATACATATTGATTACTAGGACTTTGTAACCTTTCCAAAAAGATACTATAGGACAAAGTCAAGGGAATAGGGATTCCAAAAACAAAAGAAAGCATGTACTATATGATCATGTTCCTTGAGAAGGCGTCAGATAAGTCACTACATGTACAATCACATCGCTAATCACTACGACCCAACCCAGTACTGGATCATGCCTCCATTCCAGCATGGCCTCCAATGGGGCTAAGTACCTAGGCATCTGATACACACCAACGTAATCGTGAGATTTATAATCTCAGTAATCATAGCAACATGTTTTGAAAATCGCTAATGTGTACCACTGTATTATCATACAGAAAATCCCTGCATTTCCTCATACATTTCATAACATTTAAAACATGGATGCAATATCATTCATTTCGTTAAAACATAAATAAGCATAACATGTATTCTTATGAATACAATCTTTGATACATCACTTCAAAACACTTATTCAATCCATTCATTGGTATGGTATGAAATAGTATCATCCTCATCTTTGCAAAACGTCATAAACTAGAGTAATATGAAATTACATAAAACATTTCATCATATCATCATTCATAATTCCAAGGGTATTGAAATAACAAACTTAATAAACATGTGGGCATCTAGCCCTAATTTCCATAAAACATATGAGCATCGCGATTGTCACAACGCGAACACTCGCACACATCGATACATACATCATCATTGTGGGACCCTTTGCGTCTTTCCCGAAGGATCAACAATCCGTTCCTCACAGCATCCTCATTAGAGGACCATTTGCGTCTTTCCCGAAGGATCAACAATTTGCCTTCCATAAACATTTACATATACCTAGGATTCATCATGTTGTCCCGGAGGATCATCTGTTCAATTCCTTGAACACATACATTCATAGGATTCGTTGTGTCTTCCCTTAAGAATCAACCTATTGCATGCATTGTGTCTTTCCCTGTGGATCAACAAATTATATGCATGGTATCTTTCCTTAAGAGTCAACAATTCATCTCTGTGATATTTTATTCACATATACATATATTGGAAAGAAATGGGTCCCAATCATGGTTCACCTAATTTTAAGCATGTCGCTTTTGAATGGCCACATAGGGCATACTAGCTTAAAATTTGAAAACCAACACGGTGCTTTTTGTAAAATTACATTCTTAATCGAATGGAAGTTTTACCATCCCAAATAATGACACAACTGTGGAAATCCCAACGGTCGTCCCATACCGACAATTGGTCAATCGATCATGGACCCATTCTTTAACGATACATGTACATTGAATACTTAGCTCTCTTTTCTTTATTTCTATGCTATTTCCCCTTGATTCATATTTCAAATTACTTTAAAATCTTTGAGCATTATGATTGAAAATGAAATTAGGTGTTTAAAACATCACTTAAAGTGATTAAGTTCACTATGGAAAATAGGGGTCTATTAGCTAAATTTGAAAAATAAAATTTTCCAGAGACCTATCAGCCGGCTGTTAAGACCTATCAGTCAGCTAATAGCTCTCTATAGAGCAATTTCAGCCACCATAAAAGCACGACAGCCGCCTGTTCTAATTCTGGAAATTTCTGGGTAAAATATGAACGTTTCTAGGAAAAATATGAACATTTCTGGAAAAATTGAACCCATCAGCCAGCTGTTCTTAATCTGAAAAAATTTTGGGCAACTTATTGTAATACCCCGGAAAATTTTGAGGATTAAAGAATGATTCATTTAAAAATTTCGAGGATTTAAGAATGATTTATTCCGGGGCTAGGAATTAAAACCTTTAAAAAAAAGAATATAGGAAAAGTATGAAAGTTAAGGGAAACCGGAAAGGAACCAGGGAATTCTTCGAAGTTTAAAATAAAATAAAAGGGAAAGAAAAGAAGTAGAAAATAATTTTTGGGATTTAATTCGGGACCTAAAAAATTGGAATCCTGATTTAAATAGGGAAAGAAATTAAATTCAAAATATATATTATTAATTAATTTATTTTAAAATTATATTTATTTATTAATCAATTATTTAATTATTATAATTATTTAATTATTTGTTTTTTTTATTATATATATATATATATATCTATTATATTATTTATTATTATTATTATTATTATTTTAAAGGGGGGGTTGACGTAGGTATATATATATATATAGAAAGAAAGAAAAGTGAGAAAGAAAGAGAGAAGAGAGGCGTGGGATTGAGAAAGAACAGAAGGGAAAAGCGAGAAGGAGGAAGAAGGGGAAGGAGGAGGTTCGCCGGAAACCGATCGGAGGAGAGCGGTCCGACGCAGGCCACGATCACCGGAGCTCAACTCCAACGTCTTCCACACCTCCCACCAATCGAATCAAAGGTTGGTAACCCCAATTTCATTCTAAACCCTCAATTTCTCCATTTTTAGGGATTTCTTCGATTCACCTTCGATTGAGTTGTTTCGAGGGTAGATTGAGACCTAGAAACTGTTCTTGAACACTTAGTTGGGGTAGGAATCGAGATTATATTCTCGGATTTGCTCAAATTCGAATTTGGAAGGATTTGGGGTTAAAATTCTAATTATTTATAAATTGGAGAAATTGTGATAATTATGATTGAACTTGGATTTGAGTAAATAGGCTTGAATTGGTATTATTAGAATTATATGGTCGGAATATTAGCTGAACAAGACCCATGAAGAACTGGCCCGAGGTTACTAAGGTTGAACCTCGACGTTAATGTACCGGGTCCCTACTCGGGTTGCCCAAATACACTTTAAGGGTGATGTTGAGGGCTCCAAACCTCTTCTTTTCAATCTTAAACACCCTAGAATAATTCTAAATATGCTATCCAGCATAAAGAATTATTTTAGGTACCTTCTTATTTCTCAAGGATGGAAACTTGCGGAACAATGAAGTCCAAATTCTAAAATGGTAATTTTATTCCTTCATAATTATTAGGAAGCCTTAAGTCGGGTGAATTAGAGGTGTATTGAGGTTTAGAAACTAGATTTCTTAAAACACAAGTTGAAACAAAATGCTTAGACCTTCCTAAAATTAGGATTCCTAACAACCAAGCTAGATAAGCTTCCTTAGATGCGAATACAAGTTAGATAGAGGTCTAGTACTCAAATCCAAGTATGTGGAACACTCAAGTAGAGTGTTATATGCGAGTAAGTCAAGTGTCCGAGAAAGGATACACATAAGTCGGGATAGTGAAGTCCAATAAGACCAAGAGCTTGACTCTGTGGCAACCATGGACTACATGTGAGAGTAATGGAGAGATAAATAACAAGTTAAGCTAAGTAATAACCTTAATGAAGTAAATGTTGTTCTTATAGGAACAACGTCAAGCAAAAGAGTGCAACAGGAACTTCGAGGAGACTAAAGTTACAGGAGATGATTGCATCGAAGGATGGCCAAGGTGAGGGCTCTTTCATCTCTGCTCCTAGGGTTGTATGCTTATGTGGATTACATGAGTATGTATATTCTCTGCTTGTTTGATATGTGTTAGCTAGAGGTATAGAATGCTAAAAGAATAAAAGAACTAGAAAATAGGTTGTGAAAAGTAGCTTGGATACGAAGACATAGGAGCAGAGTGTAATTGTTTGCTACGATTGGTGTATAACAAATCCAACTCATACACTCCGGAGGCATGATGAGTATTTTATTAAATCTTTTCCACGACGGTGGCTAGAGTCCTCGTACGGAAGGACTAAGCTTTTATTTTGAAAACTCGTGACGATGGTGACTTAGATTATAATCATGCAAAGGAGTTATTGGTGGGTTTCGGATTTGGTTATGCTAGCGATGTGATACATCGACTAGAGCAACGTCAGATGGTGCTTGAGACCTCAGTTTTATAACCACCATGATGATGGTCATTGCCCTATCCTGCAATAGGGTCAGAAAGGTTTTATATTGCTATGACGATAGCTTGAGGCTCAGAGAGTGCATCTGGATGGGTATATGAGTTATATCCTGTTGAGGATACTTGTACATATTAATAAGGAGAAGAATTGTTGATCCTTCGGGAAAGATACAAAGAATGCTATTACTAAGGTAAGGAGACACGGGAGGAACCTACGGGTGAACCGTGAGCCTAGCGTAGTAAAAGAGAAATCATCCTGTGGAGTTGGTCTAGGGTGTGTCAGTGGCCATGCTTCGAGACGTCGTGCCGTGCCCGCCATGTGGCCTGGTTGGGTAATGGACGAGTGGGCTCAAGCTATTGCCCCATAGCAAGGGGTCAGGACGTGCCACGTGGTGGTTACGTATCAGTTGTTTGATAGATAGAAGTTTATTGTGTTTGATTAATAGAATTGTCACGAGGTGACTAGTACCCAAGTGAATGGGTTAAGTATTGTTTGATTAATAGAATTGTCACGAGGTGACCAGTACCCAAGTGAATGGGTTAAGTATGCTTTGCCACGTGGTGGCCAGTAAACCCGAGTGCACGGGTTTGAAGTAGAAAAGCCATGTATTGGCTAGTAGATACCCCAGAGTGGGGGGAAATAAGTACATCTTTGCTATAATATCTGTGTGTATGTACAAATTGTCTGTGTTTGCATATAAATGCTGATTGTACAGCGTAGTGGTGACGTACAGGATTACGTCATCACAACGTCTTGTTTTATTCAAACATGCTGAACATGAGAAGACCGGCAGGTAAGAGCCGGAACTATTTGTTACATGCTTACTTGCTGATTGATGACGTGGAATAAATTGGTGCATGCTTGTATCTGTTAAATGCATGTGAGTGATTGGGTGAAATTTCTGTTGTTGTGTGGTCACCAAGAGGTTATGCTAATTAATGGTAACCAGTTGTTTTTGCATGTGGTTGTGTATGACTCCAATTCCCAGTGCTATGGTGTCCGCCTTGCACCGGTGATGGGAGAGTCCTCACTGAGTCGGGTGGTTAAGACTCACACCTCATTTTACTACACAGAGACAGGTTAAGTACAGGTGGAAGAAGTCTCGGTGGAGCGAGGAACGAAAAAACTTTCCAAGACCCACAACTTGTTCATGTGGGTGTATAAATTGTAATTTTATTTTAATTTACTTTATTATTGTATCATAAAGTAAAGGGTAGACGTACCCAATTAGATTGTACCACTAAATCTAGAACTGTCAGCTTCACACACCTTAAAGATTAGGATTTATTTTACTGCGATACAAGGAAAATTTGTTTTCAAAATATATATATATATACATATATATTTGCATGTGAATAGGATAGGCAGCATCTTCGGATGTGTAGCCAGTACACAGGTTATATATTATGTGTGTTTTCTTATATCTATATCCTGAAGCGGCACTGGCCGTGGATTTGCTTGCCTAGGATAGGCCACCATTTTCGGTGTAGCCATGATATTATAATGCATGTGAATGTATTTTCAATAATAGCTATTATGTCAAATAGGTGATAAGGCTTAGAGGCAGAGGGATATTCCCTGTGTCTGTGCTGGTCACGGTCCTCTAAACGAGGGTTGTGACAAACTTGGTATCAGAGCCTGGTTGTTCTTTAAGGGTGTGAAGCTAACTAGTAGTCTCTCTCGGGTGTCAGTCGGGCTATCCATTACGAATCTGGATGTAACGGTGGATCCGGCGGACACTTGTGAGGTTGCTCAGGATGTTGTGTCATAAATTCTTTCGAGTCATCGCTTTAGGCATAGAATTTGTATGTGAAATTCTATGCAAAGCACATAACCTGTACAGTACACAAGTGCCGATGAGCACTAAGGTGTAAGGTGGGGTGACAGTGACTTCGGGAACCTAAGGACGCCATAATAGGGGAAGGAGACATCCATGGAGGATGCTATCTAGACACGGACACATTTGGTTGAATTGTAGGTAGGAATGAGCTACAATGTGTGATTGTTTTGCAGGTGTTAAATGAAACGATGCGTCTGCTCTGTTAGCGGCGCGTTGTGTGCTATGGTATAGGCACAAGTTGTTTGATTATAGTATGGAATGCAAGTAGAATAGAAATATGCAGTGAATGGTAGTTTAGGCTAGGAATGGTTTGTAAAGTTAAAGAAAAGACACGCTTGGCGTGTAGAAAAGAAAGTAAGCCCATGGGGCGATTGAACTGGAAAGTTTACAGACAAGAATAAACAGGGCCAGGGGGCATGAGACCGACAGGAAGATGACCACGTGAATGGGTCACGACTGTGCGGTATGCTATGGCTGAAGGAAGTGAGTTGTCCTTCCTAGAAAGTAAACAGAAAAGAGGTGGTGTATGCCACATTATAGAAGTAGAAGTCTACGGACTAGAAAAATTAGGACACGGTATATGGAAGGGCAGAGTGGCCAAACCATATGCTGTAGAGATAGATGTTGAGAAGTAGAGACATATGTAAACGTGTAGAGCGTGACCATATGCCGAGCAGGAAACAGAGTAAATGGTAAGGCACAGGGAAGGAGCCTAGTCCAACCCTGCGCTCGATCCATGAACTGCTAGTTCCTTAAGCCAACAAGGGGGAAAAGAAGGGATTAAGCCCAACCAAACTCTCTTGGGTTGCTTAAGGAAGAGCATAAAGAATAGGATATTGATCACATGAGAAAGTTTTGTAAAAATCTTTTTGGTCTTTCCGGGTGAGAGATTCTGAAAGACCCTCAAACTTTTCTTGAAATCACTAGGGATATTCATTGGAAGGCAAATTTTCATGAAAACTCTTTCTCAATTTGTGTCATTCCCATTTGTTTAAACCCTAACAATTTACGAAGACCTTAGGCATCATTTTCTGAGAAATAAACTTGAATTAATTTTTAAAACCCGCAGAGTGCCTAAGAAAACTAACTCATGTGAAAAATACCCTACCAAACAATAGTCCTTTTACAGGTAAGCTGTTTAAGGATGATAGATATAGTTGAGAAATCACTCACTTGGAGTGATTAAAGTTAAGTAGACATCGAAAAGCACTTGAGAGTGCTAAAGTGCCAAGGGAGTATACAGGTAAACCTAAGGGTTGCCAATTAAGGGACCATAGGGTGATTGTGAACCCGAAAGTATTAGACCGGAGCAGGTCTAGAAGTGGAAATGGGCGTAGACCTTTGGGTACCGTCCAGAGATAAGAAAAAATGAGTGCTATTGCAGTAGATAGCTCTCGAACGAGATAACGTGAGAGATAAACCCCAAAGGTACTCGTGGAGGCTTGAGGGGAGAGAAAGTAGACAGGGATAAGTAGTCCCATAAGAAGGGAAGAGCGGAAGCCTATAGGACCCCATAGGATAAGAGTCAAGTAGGAGGTGGAGAACCAACTACTACCGTAAGTGTATGTATGGTACACAGATTGTAGTGGACATAGCTAGGTAAGCTAGTTCCATAGGTTGGTGAACCGTAAATCTGTTAGTCTGAAGCTCGTGTATGGGTGGAGATTGAGTGGACAAACCAAACGTATAAATGGCCATGTGGGTGCCATAAAGGGAAAATTAACCTTAAGGACGGTTAATCGAGAAGGAGAATTTAGTGAGTAACGAGTATTGAGAAATACTCGAAGAAAGAGTACCACGTAAGTACGAAATGAAAAGAAGATAGTGAATACGGGAACGTAGTCGGGTAAGCATTTGGGGATGCGAGCCAAAATGATAAAACAGGTATGCTACCGTTGGGGGCGATTGGAACCCAACGAGTAACACACATGCAAGAGACGGTATATGTTTGTGAACATATGCCACACCATAAGAAAGGAAAGAGTCAAACCGTGGGAGCGGATCCCATTTGGTCAAGGGGAGAAGAGCATGTCCGGAAAGGTTCATGCTAGAGTTAACGGATCAAGTATTCCAAGTAGGAATACAGGATTTAAGTAAATTGAGGAGTCCAAGTGGGCCAAGTTGGGGTAAAAGCCAACGGAAACCCAATGAGTAGAGTTAGCATAGGATGTGCAACTCTAAGTGGACTAACCTGAGGATGGTATAGATCCACAGTCATAGTCGTGTTAAGTGAGGTCTTCGTATGTGAAGATCGAACTGAGCCTGAGGCAGAGTAATGAGTATGATGGTTTGGAGGAGATTGGTGAGTTTCCATTATAGATAGAAATGACCACAAGTAGTAGTCAGAGAAGAGTCTAAGTCAATCAGACATAGGATATCGACAGGGAGTAACCTGAAGTGGTTACGGGGACCACTAAGGGTAAGTGTAGAAGTCCGAAAAAGAAATGGAAACACGAGTCATAAATGAAAGGTCATTTACCGTTTGGTGGAGAAACGGTAAGTGTAATACATAGTTGTGCTAGTGCCATGGCATTTAGCTTCGTCAGGACACGAGTAGGGTAAACCAAGTCGGTAGTGAGTGTAACAACCTCGGAAGGGTTAGGTACACTGATGGCACAAAGTATAGACACCTACGTAGGGTGTATGCCGTGTAAGCGGTAAGTCTAAACATAGAGTAAGGGGTGTGGTAAGATGTAAACGGATTTTTCTGGAGAAGTCGTTTACAAAGAATATATCGGGGGAATACTGACAGAAGGGTAGCTGATTGATAGTAGAGGACACTTAGGTACGGGGACTCCGATGTAAGGGAGTACTTCGTCAGTTGGGGTTTATAGACGTAGAGCCTAGTGTGCTATGCAAATAGCTAGTGTCTTGGTGAGCCTCACTAGAGAAGGCAATAGTCCCAAGATGGATATAAGAAGTCAATACGAAGGTAGCTAGTCGGACAAGCAGATTGAGTCAAGGTAAGCCTCACTAGAGACGGCAATAGTTAACTCCTCGGAGAACTAAATTGGAACATGGCACGTGGTACGTGCCAGACACTCCATTGCAAAAATTAATAGCACAAAGTGAATTGAAACTAGGGAAGTTCTGTATCCTCAAGGAAGGATACGACGATACATGGAGTCTGTCGGTTAACACCTCGCGGAGGGGTGGTTAACTACGAAACAAGGAATACAAACGATTACCGAAAGCATATGTAGAAACCAGATGGAGACCTTGAGTCTCTAGGAAAGAAAGATAAACCGTAGGGTAAAATGGTAAAACTTCTACATTGACAGAAACATAGATGAAATTGAGCCAAGGATGACAACAAGCCAACAACCCCATGAAGGAGCTGAAATTCGGGGACCGAATTTCTTAAGGGGGGAAGAATGTAATACCCCGGAAAATTTTGAGGATTAAAGAATGATTCATTTAAAAATTTCGAGGATTTAAGAATGATTTATTTCGGGGCTAGGAATTAAAACCTTAAAAAGAAGAATATAGGAAAAGTATGAAAGTTAAGGGAAACCGGAAAGGAACCAGGGAATTCTTCGAAGTTTAAAATAAAATAAAAGGGAAAGAAAAGAAGTAGAAAATAATTTTTGGGATTTAATTCGGGACCTAAGAAATTGGAATCCTGAATTAAATAGGGAAAGAAATTAAATTCAAAATATATATTAGTTATTATTTATTTAATTATTAATTAATTAATTTTAAAATTATATTTATTTATTAATCAATTATTTAATTATTATAATTATTTAATTATTTGTTTATTTTTATTATATATATATATATATCTATTATATTATTTATTATTATTATTATTATTATTTTAAAGGGGGGGGGTTGACGTAGGTATATATATATATATAGAAAGAAAGAAAAGTGAGAAAGAAAGAGAGAAGAGAGGCGTGGGATTGAGAAAGAACAGAAGGGAAAAACGAGAAGGAGGAAGAAGGGGAAGGAGGAGGTTCGCCGGAAATCGGCCGGAGAAGAGCGATCCGACGCCGGCCACGATCACCGAAGCTCGACTCCAACGTCTTCCACACCTCCCACCAATCGAATCAAAGGTTGGTAACCCCAATTTCATTCTAAACCCTCAATTTCTCCAGTTTTAGGGATTTCTTCGATTCACCTTCGATTGAGTTGTTTCGAGGGTAGATTGAGACATAGAAAGTGTTCTTGAACACTTAGTTGGGGTAGGAATCGAGATTATATTCTCGGATTTGCTCAAATTTGAATTTGGAAGGATTTGGGGTTAAAATTCTAATTATTTATAAATTGGGGAAATTGTGATAATTAGGATTGAACTTGGATTTGAGTAAATAGGCTTGAATTGGTATTATTAAAATTATATGGTCGGAATATTAGCTGAACAAGACCCGTGAAGAACTGGCCCGGGGTTACTAAGGTTGAACTCGACCTTAACGTACCGGGTCCCTACTCGGGTTGCCCAAATACACTTTAAGGGTGATGTTGAGGGCTCCAAACCTCTTCTTTTCAATCTTAAACACCCTAGAATAATTCTAAATATGCTATCCATCATAAAGAATTATTTTAGGTACCTTCTTATTTCTCAAGGATGGAAACTTGCGGAACAATGAAGTCCAAATTCTAAAATGGTAATTTTATTCCTGCATAATTATTAGGAAGCCTTAAGTAGGGTGAATTAGAGGTGTATTGAGGTTTAGAAACTAGATTTTTTAAAAGACAAGTTGAAACAAAATGCTTAGACCTTCTGAAAATTAGGATTCCTTCCAACCAAGCTAGATAAGCTTCCTTAGATGCGAATACAGGTTAGATAGAGGTCTAGTACTCAAATCCAAGTATGTGGAACACTCAAGTAGAGTGTTATATGCGAGTAAGTCAAGTGTCTGAGAAAGGATACACATAAGTCGGGATAGAGAAGTCCAATAAGACCAAGAGCTTGACTCTGTGGCAACCATGGACTACATGTGAGAGTAATGGAGAGATAAATAACAAGTTAAGCTAAGTAATAACCTTAATGAAGTAAATGTTGTTCTTATAGGAACAACGGCATGCAAAAGAGTGCAACAGGAACTCCGAGGAGACTAAAGGTACAAGAGATGATTGCATGGAAGGTTGGCCAAGGTGGGGGCTCTTTCATCTCTGCTCCTAGGATTGTATGCTTATGTGGATTACATGAGTATGTATATTCTCTGCTTGTCTGATATGTGTTAGCTAGAGGTATAGAATGCTAAATGAATAAAAGAACTAGAAAATAGGTTGTGAAAAGTAGCTTGGATAGGAAGACATAGGAGTAGAGTGTAATTGTTTGCTATGATTGGTGTGTTACAAATCCAACTCATGCACTCCGGAGGCATGATGAGTATTTTATAAAATCTTTTCCACGACGGTGGCCAGAGTCCTCGTACAGAAGGACTAAGCTTTTATTTTGAAAACTTGTGACGACGGTGACTTGGATTATAATCATGCAAAGGAGTTATTGGTGGGTTTCGGATTTGGTTATGCTAGCGATGTGATACATTGACTAGAACAACGTCAGATGGTGCTTGAGACCTCAGTTTTATAATCACCATGATGATGGTCATTGCCCTATCCTGCAATAGGGTCAGAAAGGTTTTATAGTGCTATGATGATAGCTTGAGGCTCAGAGAGTGCATTTGGACGGGTATATGAGTTATATCATGTTGAGGATACTTGTACATATTAATAAGGAGAAGAATTGTTGATCCTTCGGGAAAGATACAAAGAATCCTATTAATATGTGAGACTAAGGTAAGGAGACACGGGAGGAACCTACGGGTGAACCGTGAGCCTAGCCTAGTAAAAGAGAAATCATCCTGTGGAGTCGGTCCAGGGTGCGTCAGTGGCCATGCTTCGAGACGTCGTGCCGTGCCCACCATGTGGCCTGGTTGGGTAATGGACGAGTGGGCTCAAGGTATTGCCCCACGGCAAGGGGTCAGGACGTGCCACGTGGTGGCTTTGTATCAGTTGTTTGAAAGATAGAAGTTGATTGTGTTTGATTAATAGAATTGTCACGAGCTGACTAGTACCCAAGTGAATGGGTTAAGTATTGTTTGATTAATAGAATTGTCACGAGGTGACTAGTACGCAAGTGAATGGGTTAAGTATGCTTTGCCACGTGGTGGCCAGTAACCCGAGTGCACGGGTTTGAAGTAGAAAAGCCATGTAGTGACTAGTAGATACCCCAGAGTGGGGGGAAATAAGTAGATGTATGCTATAGTATCTGTGTGTATGTACAAATTGTCTGTGTTTGCATATAAATGCTGATTGTACAGCGTAGTGGTGACGTACAGGATTACGTCATCACAACGTCTTGTTTGATTCAAACATGCTGAACGTGAGAAGACCTGTAGGTAAGAGCCGGCACTATATGTTACATGTTTACTTGCTGATTGATGACGAGGAATAAACTGCTGCATGCTTGTATTTGTTAAATGCATGTGAGTGATTGGGTGAAATTTCTGTTGTTGTGTGGTCACCAAGAGGGTATGCTAATTAATGGTAACCAGTTGTTTTTGCATGTGGTTGTGTATGACTCCCATTCCCAGCGCTATGGTGCCCGCCTTGCGCTGGTGATGGGAGAGTCTTCACTGAGTCACGTGGTTAAGACTCACACCTCATTTTACTACACAAAGACAGGTTAAGTACAGGTGGAAGAAGTCTCGGTGGAGCGAGGAATGAACAAAACTTACCAAGACCCACAACTTGTTCATGTGGGTGAATAAATTGTAATTGTAATTTAATTTACTTTATTATTGTATCATGAAGTAAAGGGTAGACGTACCCAATTAGATTGTACCACTAAATCTAGAACTGTCAGCTTTACACACCTTAAAGATCAGGATTTATTTTACTGCGATACAGGGAAAATTTGTTTTCAAAATATATATATATACATATATCCGTTGCATGTGAATAGGATAAGCAGCATCTTTGGATGTGTACCCAGTACACAAGTTATATATTATGTGTGTTTTCCTATATCTATATCTTGAAGCGGCACTGGCCGTGGATTTGCTTGCCTAGGATAGGCCACCATTTTCGGTGTAGCCATGATATTATAATGCATGTGAATATATTTTCAATAATAACTATTCTGTCAAATAGGTGATAAGGCTTACAGGCATAGGGATATTCACTGTGTTTGTGCCGGTCACGGTCCTCTAAACGGGGGTCGTGACACTTATGAACACATCAGCTGGCTGTTCTAGCTATCAGCGGGCTGATGCGGGGTGAAAATGGTTTTCAAAACTTCTTTTTGACCAGATTAAAGCCCCACACTTGAAAAACAAAAGGGTTTAATTCATGGAACTTAATCCCTATCATTTTCACAGCAAAACCCATGAAACTTTTACCTCAAAACATGCTTTTTCATGCTCAAATTTTAATATGAAGATACCATCAAAACCCATAGCCAAACCCATGACAAATTTTTCATTTTCTAGCATCCAAGCATACTTGCAACATCATCTAAGCATCCATTCAAGTTCTAAAAACTCAGAAATGCAAGTTTTAATCCTCTCTTTCAGCTTAAAACATCATATTAAAAAATTTCTCTATTTGAGCTAAATCCATTAATTTTGAAGATGAGAGGAAGGAAGCTACGATTACCTTGTTTCCGTGCTTAGATTACGTTTCTTGTGATGTGTAGATGCTTTCCTATTAATTTTCCTAGCTGGAATCGAATTCTTCAATCCGACCCTCCAAGTTTTCTCCACCTTCTCTCTAACTCTCTCTCTCTTGTTTTGTGTGAATGAAGTGTGCGTGTGTGTGCTGAACCCTTCCACTTTATTTTGTGGGTGTTGTGACTCAAGGCTTCCAAGAAAACTTTGCAATTAAGTCCATAGAGTCACCAGGCTAGTTTCCCTATTGCAGACGAAATTATGTATTCCACATTGACACCCGGGCGGGAAATGTTCAAAATTCTATTAGTTACTGTGAACCTTGGCTAAAATTAAAATTTGTTATCCCCATATCACTTTTCTTTACATCCGAGTCGCGTTTCCATTAAACTTGTCTTTCTTTTCATCTAACTCCCTCTAAACTTAGTCGCCCTAGCACTAATGCATTTCTATAAGCATCAAAATGCATCAAACACATACAATAACCTAATGAATCTAACAAACAATTAATTTATCATCTCGGAGAGGCGGATGTTACATTACTCTAAACCTTAGAAGATTGATTTTTTATTTTTGATGTTCCTTTGATCACAGGCTGTGTCCTTAGTATTCCTTTGTTCTATTTTGAAGGATTGTATATTGGTTTTGGATTGAGTAAGAGCAGAGCTCTGTACTAGAAATAATTGTTGGAGGGATTGACTCTTTGAAGAAGAAATTAAGAAGAAATGAACAATAAGAAGAAAAGAAAAGTGATGCACAATGTCTTCAAGGCATGGACAACACTTTCCTTTAGGCTTAATTTGCCCCCATATTCCTATCTTATATAGGGTGCAAGTTGGGCAGACCGGCAAATTTCTTTTAGGATACAATGAAGACCCTTGAGTATGGATTGCACTTCCAATACCCAAGCCAAGACAACAATAGTATTTACAAAGTGATAATTTGTCTTTATCTTTGTGTGCACTCAAAGACAAAGGCAATGAATTTGATGTATTGTGTTATGAAATGATGAGGGGTTCATATAGACCATGAAGTGATGATGCCTTTGAAGAGATACCCTTTGATATAATGTCTCTTCAATAAAAAGTCACAACTATTAATTTAAATGAAGAGTCTTGTCTTTTAAATTTGTAACTCCCTACACACCTTTTCATATAAATTAATTAATTAATTAATTTATGATACAACTCTTCAAATAAATAAACATAAATACATGACTCTTCAATTTAAAAATATTCCAACAATTCCCCACCATTTTTAAAATGAACCCAAACTCTTATCACTTGGGAAATCTCATGTTTTTAGTAAAGGAATCTCATGGATTTGAACCATTACCTCAGTAAGCCATGTTTTCTCCCATCAGAAATAATATGGTAGACTAAGCTTTGAACCAACTATTCCATATCAACAGGCGTGCATGACTTACGCATGAGATCTCGGGCCATTGTATGCTACTTAAAATGACACGTTTATGGCCTTGTGTCCGTATCGTTTTCATGAGAGTTTTTAGAGTCGATGCCCTTAGACTCATAGAAGCAGCCCCACATCATTCTTATATAGGTAGACTCTGTCAGGAACAACACCATGATTACTGCTCCAGCAAATATATGCTAACTAGTCTATTAAGAGCCAAATCAAAGCTCAACCTTCCCCTTTTTAATCTCATGGTTACCAAGTACTTTTCAACCTTGGGATGTATGATTGTCAAGTACTTGCAATTACTCTAATAGTGTACTTTCACCATTCAACTCAAGACTTGATATGATGGTCAAATGTGAGTTGGGTTTCCACTATTGGTAATCAAGGTTTTTAGGGCTTTAAACCCATCCCCTTTGATGTTTTCAACACCATATCCCTTGTCAGACCTTTCTTCAAAGGATCTGCAAGATTTAATTTAGATCTTATATAACTTATGGAGATTACTCCATTCATAATGAAATCCTTCACCAAGCTATTCCTTAATCCAATATGTCGAGACTTTCCATTATAAACTTGGCTATAAGCTCTTGAAAGAGTAGATTGACTATCACAATGGATAGATATGGGTGCCATTGGCTTGGGCCATATAGAAATTTCAAGTAACAAGTTTCTAAGCCACTCTGCTTCCTTGCTACATGCGGCCAATGCTATAAACTCAGAGTTAGTAGTTGAGTCTACAATACAAGTTTGTTTCTTAGATCCCTTAGAAACAACACCCCCACCAAGAATGTAGACCCATCCACTTATAGAAGCATGATCCTCTGAGTAATTTATCCAACTGGCATCTATGTATCCTTGCAAAATTGAAGGATTACCACTATAGGTCAAACTATAGTTAATTGTTCCTTTCAAGTACATGAGTATCCAAAGCATGCCAGTGATGTTGACTTGGATTGCTTGTGTATCTACTTAACCTTCCCACAGCATATGCTATATTTGGTCTTGTACATGTCATAGCATACATCAAGCATTCAATTGCCTTTGAATAATCATGTTGTCTCATAGGACAACCTTTATTTGGTACCAATTTCATATTAGAATCAAATGGAGTAGAAATAGGACAACAATCAAAACAATTAAATTTCTTTAAAATTTTCTCAATGTAATGATATTGGGAAAGACCAAGACAATTATTATCTCTAATAATCTTGATTCCTAATATGACATCTGCTTTTCCCATATCTTTCATATCAAAATTTTCAGACAAGAATTTCTTTGTTTTGTTTACTTCATCCAAATCAGTACCAATAATTAGCATGTCATCTACATACAAACAAATCATGACACCTTTTCCATTATGAAATTTAATATAAACACATTTGTTAGATTCATTGATTTTATATCCATTTGCTAGAACCACTTGATTAAATTTTTCGTGCCATTGCTTAGGGGCTTGCTTAAGTCCATAAAGAGACTTAATTAGTTTACACACCTTGTGCTCTTGACCAGGAATCACAAACCCTTCTGGTTGTGTCATATACACCTCTTCTTCCAACTTTCCATTAAGGAAAGCTATTTTAACATCCATTTGATGGATAACAAGATTGTAAATTGAAGCAAGTGCTATAAGCACTCTGATAGTGGAAATCCTTGCAACCGGTGCATATGTATCAAAATAGTCTATTCCTTCATTTTGTGTAAACCCCTTAGCAACTAACCTAGCTTTAAATTTATCTATAGATCCATCTATTTTTAATTTCTTTTTGAAAATCCATTTACAACCAATGGGTTTAGAACCAGGAGGGAGGTTTACTAGTTTCCAAGTTTTATTTCCCATTATTGAATCCATTTCATCTTGTATAGCCTCTTTCCAAAATGCTGCATCTTCAGACTTCATAGCCTCCTCAAATATTTCAGAGTCATTTTCTAAATTAAAACAAACATGTGAGTAACTTTCTATCTCTTTCCTTGTCCCCTCAACAAGAAACATGAAGAAATCTGAACCATAGGATTTTACTTTTCTAGCCCTTTTACTTCTTCTAAGTTCTATTTCTTCTATGTCAATATTGCTAGACATATTTTTATCTGGATTTGTCTCTCCATTGGAATGAGAAATATTATAGAGCTTTAGAATTGAGTTAAACCTTTCTTCTTGAAAAATTGCATCCCTTGATTCAATGACTTTATTGATCGGGTATGAATCATTTGGTTTAATAACCAAAAACCGATATGCCTTACTATTTTCAGCATATCCCAAGAAGATGCATTCAATTCCTCTTTCACCAAATTTTTTCCTTTTGGGTTCTGGAACATTAACCATTGCTCTGCATCCCCAAACTCTAAAATAATTGAGATTGGTTTTTCTTTTCTTCCATAATTCATATGGAGTTATCTTGTTCCTTTTATTAGGAACTCTTTTTAATATATGACATGCAGTTAGCAATGCCTCACCCCAATACCCATTAGACAAACCATAATAAGATAACATGGCATTTACCATTTCAA
The DNA here is from genome assembly GCA_014851425.1 of Senna tora. Lineage (NCBI taxonomy): Eukaryota > Viridiplantae > Streptophyta > Magnoliopsida > Fabales > Fabaceae > Senna > Senna tora. The sequence goes on from CM026271.1 coordinate 21,637,250, forward strand.
CTAGGACTCTATTTTTTCTTTCAGCTCTGCCATTTTGTTGTGGGGAATAAGGGGCAGTCACTTGATGTATTATACTAACATACTGAAAATATTTTGGATCATAATATTCTCCCCCTCTATCTGCCCTTAAACATTTAACTAAAGTTTCACATTGAAGTTCTACTTCAGTTTTAAACATCTTAAATTTGTCTAAGGCTTCATCCTTTGAGTGCATCAAATAGACATAACAATATCTAGTGCAATCATCAATAAAAGTCACAAAATATTTTTTACCACCCAAAGTAGGCCAACCATGCAAATCACAAATATCAGAATGAATAATTTCTAATATTTTAGAACTTCTTTCTACCATAAGAAAAGGTTTTCTTGTTATTTTTGTCAACATGCAAGTGTTGCAAGAGTCATGATTAATAGTAGTCTTTGGAATCATATCAAGTTTCATCATGTCATTAATTTTACCAAAATTAATATGACCCAAACGACAATGCCATAAATCACCAAAATCAACAATATAAGCAGAACTATAAACATTATTATTAATTTTAGCAATATTACACTTAAACATGTTCTCACAGAAATAAACCTGGCCTACAAATGTTCTACTCCTTGGTGAGAACAAACTTGTCTCCCTCAAATACAGATTTAAACCCAAACTTATTAAGTAAGGGTACAGAAATTAAATTCTTCCTAACTTCTGGTACATAATAGACATCTTTTAAAGTAAGAATTTTTCCAGAAGTAAATTCAATTTCTACAGTCCCTTTGCCCTTAACTTAGACACTTGAAGAATTTACCATGTAAGGCACATCTCTGTCTTCTTCTTCTAATGTTTTGAAGAAGTTCTTATTCTTGCACACATGGCGTGTTGCACCAGAGTCTACCCACCATGACTCATCATTGTCAACTATGTGGATATCCGAAATTACTGCCACAAATTTGCCTTCTTTTATGGTTGACTTGTTATCTTTATCTTTCTTCTTTTTGAAGAAACGACATTCTTTCTTGAAATGGCCAGCCTTTCCACAAAAGAAACAATTACCTTTCATTTTCTTGTTCTTATGACCATCATGTGCTTGACACTTGTCTTTATCCTTCCCTCTTTTCTTTGAGGTTCTATTGGACTGCCCTTCCTCCACCATATGTACCTTCTCTTGAAGATTGGTTTCTTTTTCTGCATCTTGCTTTCTATATTTCTCTTATAAACGAAGATGATTTCCCAATTGCTCAAGACAAATATCTTCCTTTTTATGTTTGAGATTCTTTTTGAAATCTTTCCATGAAGAAGGAAGTTTGTCTATGATTGAGGAGACAATAATGGACTCATCCATATGCATGTTATGTTGTTTAAAATTTTTTAAAATATGTTCAGTTTCATGCATTTGGTCCATGATAGACTTTCCATCAATCATCTTATAATTATTAAAGCGGGTAACAAGAAATTTCTTACTTGTTGCATCCTCTTGCATGTACCTTGCCTCAAGTTTGTTCCAAAGATCCTTTGCAGAGGTTGAATCTTGATAAACATCAAAGAGAGCATCACATAGACCATTGAGGATATGCCCAGTGCAGATATAGTAGTCATCATTCTCCAACTTTTGTCTTTCTCTTATTGCAGCAATGGTTTCTTCCTCTCCTACTTGAGGCTTGGGAGTAATGAGGACATAAGCCACATTCAAAGTTGTTAGTAGGAATTTCATTTTTCTTTGCCATCTTAGAAAATTGCCTCCTTCGAATCTTTCTAACTTCACAAAATTTGTAGTCAACTCCTTCAAAGAAGCCATTTGTACTTGCGAAGATTAAGCCATTTGTACTTGGAGGAAGGGCAGTCCAATAGAACCTCAAAGAAAAGAGGGAAAGATAAAGACAAATTATCACTTTGTAAATACTATTGTTGTCTTGGCTTGGGTATTGGAAGTGCAATCCATACTCAAGGGTCTTCATTGTATCCTAAAGGAAATTTGCTGATCTACCCAACTTGCACCCTATATAAGATAGGAATAGGTGGGGGCAAATTAAGCCTAAAGGAAAGTGTTGTCCACGCCTTGAAGATATTTTGCATCACTTTTCTTTTCTTCTTATTCTTCATTTCTTCTTCAAAGAGTCAAATCCTCCAACAATAATTGTACTGGTTAGTAGACTATTGAATTGTTGGAAAATGTTTGGGGCGACTGTGAAAATTGGGATGTTTGATTTAAGGGGAAACTCTGCCGGAATTTTTGTAAAATCCTCCTATGTAATTAAAGGAAAATATTAGAACTTATATATACATTTTGGCTTATATGAGTTGGTTTATCGGACAATATGTCTTTCTTTGACTTTGGTATCAGTCACTTCTCCTTTAGTTTTTGAGGTTGTGACAGAATGGTATCAGAGGTCTAGGTTTCCTGTGATCATTGGAGCAAAGTGTTCTTCGGTGGGATCTTATCTATCATTATGAAAACAGAGCATAATTATAGATAAGGTATCACAGAAGGCCTTATAGTATGTGTTGTCTTTTCATCCATTCCTTTTATTGAGCCTTTCCAATTATTTAGGGTACTTATCGGTGGTATATCCTTAATTTTGCATGGTGTTATTGAAAAGTGTGGTGTGGTGATTGTGCCAATTAGGGAAGGTTTACCTTGAATTCTTATTTTCCCTTGTTTTGGAGAATTCGGAGTGCTACAATGGTCTTTGTGATCTCTAGTTAGTGGTTTAGAAGCATCTCACTAGTCAACTCTATAAAAGTCATGTAAAGAAACTCTAGGTATTGGATATTGAGAATGTATGGAAAGTAAAGATTCATTGCGATTTGTTGATTGAATTACCAATAGTTCACTAGTTCATAACTACAACTTGTGTTTGACAGAATTGAGGATCATTGGGGGGTATATTTTAGTAAAGGTGGTGCAACCGCAAACAATAGGTTAGTGTCAACATAATTATAGTTTTTGGATGTTGTAAGGAAAGCTTATTAAAATAGGTTGTGACAGTGATGATGATTTATGGTAATTGTTTATACTAGGATCTATTTAGGTTTTGTAAACAAATTTTCGTGTACCTTTACTTAGAACCAAAATACTGACTGAATTCTAAATTAAATTGACTACCATATTACATTGATAGCGATTGGAGGAGAGCATGTGGTTTAAGAATGTTGTTAGAGTATTAAAATAGGATCTAGATGCACCATATGGGTATGAAGATTCAAAATTTGGGAAAACATTTTGATAGGCGAGTATTTGATAAAGGATTTTCTGAACAAGTTAAGATTTAGTTAGTATATTATAGTCAATATGATTCTAATTAAGGCTATGGTTATCCATTTGACATTAGTATTGGACTTGGGTTTTAGAGAGATTATAACTAGATGTTAAATTGTGATTAAGAGAGAAGTGGTGAGAACAACTATTTTATGCTCATTGAAATGTAAGTATTGGCATGGTATTGAGTAATGTAGGGGTTACTGAACTAAGTACACAAGATAAATCAAGAAATATTTTAAGTTAAAGAGTAAATAGGTGTATTTATTTGAGTAGTATAACTACGAAATATTCCCCCTTTGGGACACGTGGCACTAGCCTTCTAGAACTTTAGTGGGAATGAGAATCAGTGACACGTGGCACCATTCCCCTTTACACTTTGTATAAATACCCTAAGACAGAATACTCTAAGTACAATACGTTATCACCTCCACATCTAAGCCTGATCAATCACACCTGTTAAGAAATCAGAGCTCATCTGCCCCCCAGATATCTCCATCCACAAGCTCCAAGCAACCCAAAGAGACCCTTGCTCTCTCCTTCCTCTGAGGAAACCTCCAACAAGTGGCCCACCCGCCTGGAGTACTCCACACACGTCTTAGCTGCACACAGCTTTTACAGGTAATACTCCTGGCTAAAGGCTCCAATGGACGTATACCTTTCAAACTATGTGGATTTTGATCCCTACACAAGGGTACGTAGGCACCTAGGTCACCACCTAAGGATAAGTCCCCTAAGATTACGACCCCTTGCGGTCCTAAATTCTTATTTAGAATTCTCTGAACCAAAAATGACAATTACATTGGTGACCACCACAGTCCTTCTCAAACCCCAATGCCTTGCAGATTCTGCCGTTGAATGGCATTTGTTTTTTCGGGGAGTTAGAGTATATACTAAACACTCAGAAACCCATGTTTTAAATACTTTTATAGGCAGTACTCGCATGGCTAGCACCAGCAGATCTCTCAAGTTGCTGCACGACCGATAGAATATCACCAGCAACAACCAAAGCAAATGGCAAAGAAGGCAACTCGTGGCCTTTGGAGGAGTGAACGATGCGACAGAATTGGACAAACCGATAACTATCACGGCCAGCATTTCGAGATACAAAGTCAAACGGATACTGATGGACCCTGGGTCAGCTGTCTATATACTCTTCGCGGAAACCCTAGGAAGGATGCACAACTACGAGAATCAGCTAGTGCCAGACGTAGGAACCCTTATCGACTTCTCAGGACAAGCTGTTGAAACTTTGCGGAACCTTCATAACATGGCTCGCTCTGGGCACACCCCCGAAGGTCGCTAGCACCAGGATTAAATTTATAGTGTCAACAGCCTCGTCGGTATATAACGCCATCTAGGGTCGCCCGACCCTCAACGGCTCAAAGTGGTCGTGTCCACAGCCCACTTAGCAATAAAATTCCCTACGACAGAGGGAATAGAAGAAATACGGGCAAGCAAAGAAGAAGCTCACACCTGCTACTTGGCAGACCTTCCCAGGAGATATAAACTCGAGAACACACAAGAAACTCCTCCGAAGTAGTAGATCTACGTGATGAAATCCCCAGAGCTTGTTCGCAACCCACGTAAGATCTAGTAAATATTTGCGTCGATTAAGCAAACAATAGAGAAATACGAGTAGGAGCCCTTCTCGACCAAGCGACCCGAGAACAGCTCTAAGAGCTGCTCACTAGATACAGGGACGTGTTTCCCTGGAGTGCCGTAGACATTCCAGGGATAGATCCAACGCTCATATGCCACTCCCTTAACGCAAAAGACGGTCCTGGTGTCATCCAGAAGAAACGACACTTCGAAGAAGAAGAGCAACAAGCAATCAACGAAGAAGTACATAAGCTTTTGGACGTTGGGTTCATATGCGAATCACAGTACCCAGATTGGCTCTCCAATGTGGTCATGGTCAAGAAGGCAAATGGGAAGTGGCAAATGTGCCTGGACCTCACGAACTTCAACAAGGCTTGCCCAAAAGACGCGTACTCACTCCCCAATATAAACAAGCTAGTGGACGAGACAGCAGGACACCGGATGCTGAGCTTCTTGGATGCCATCTCAGGATACAATCAAATTTAGATGAAACTGAAGGATCAAGAAAAAGCCTCTTTCATCACCGACAGGGGTGTCTTCTGCTACAAGGTCGTGCCCTTTGGACTGAAGAATGCAAGTGCCACCTACCAGAGGATGATGGATATAATCTTCAAAGAGCAGATTGGCCGCAATCTCGAAGTATATGTCGATGATATGGTGGTCAAATCCCTGGAGGTTGAATGATAGCTAGAACATTTGGAGGAAGTTTTTCTAGTCCTTCAAAAACACAAATTGAAGTTACACCCGACCAAATATGCTTTCGGAGTGTCGGTATGAAAATTCTTGGGCTTCATGATTACACAGAGAGGAATCTAAGCGAACCCAACAAATTGTACAGCCATCTTAAATATGGACCTCCACGATTGATCAAAGATGTGCAAAGGCTAAATGGGAGACTGGCAGCTCTCAACAGATTCCTATCAAGAATGGCCGACCGTTGACTTTCTTTCTACAAAATCCTGAAATCCGTGCCTACGTTCCAATGGACCGAGCAGTGTGAAAGGTCTTTCAAAGACATGAAAGCCTACCTGGCTAAACCTCCAGTACTAGCAAATATCGTGAACAGAGAAACCTTGGTGTTGTACCTAGCAACCACTAACCATGCTGTGAGCTCAGTGATGATAAGAGAAGAAGGGGTTGAACAATACCCAATGTATTACACAAGCCATGGTTTACAGGGAGCCCAACTAAGGTACCAACTAGTGGAAAAGCTGGTGCTCGCCCTTGTCCACTAGACCAGAAGACTCCGACCCTACTTCCAACAGCATACAATTATGGTCTACACCGACCAGCCCCTGCCGCAGATATTGCAGAAGCCAGACTTAGCAGGGCGAATGACGAATTGGACTGTCAAACTTTCTGAGTTTGACATCAAATACGATCCCCGTCAGGTAATCAAGGCCCAAGTATTAGCAGACTTTATTGCTGAAATGACTCCGTTAAAAGGCCAACAGGGGGACGCCCCGGCTTTAAACAATGATGCAATACGCGAGCCACAGCCAGAAAAATCCCCTTGGCTAGTCTACATAGACGGGTCCTCAACCGGGAAATTCGCGGGCGCCGGAATCATAGCCGAAAGCCCCGACGGAATCAAGGTGGAACAAGCTCTATGATTCATGTTCCCAACCTCAAACAATCAAGTTGAATATGAAGCACTCATAATCGGAGTGATGCTAGCTCGCGACCTAGGTGCCTCAAAGGTGAAGCTATTCAACGATTCACAGTTAGTGGTCGGACAACTCAATGGAGATTTCGAGGCCAAGGACGCTACCATCACCAAATATGTGGAGCACGCCAAGCAAGAAATCAACAGGTTCGAATCCATCTTGATCACACGGATACCGCGAAGCTAAAATACCCAAGCTGACGCCCTTTCCAAACTGGCCACCACGCCTAGTCAGTCAGGCCTCAAGACAGTCCTGCGAACCACGCTACCCACCCCCAATATAACTCCCAATATGCTACCAATAGAAATCGACACCTCCTGGATGGCTCCAATAAAAGCATATTTGGTAGAGGGCACTCTACCCACAGATAAGGAGCTAGCTCCGAAAATAAGGAGACAAGCAGCTTGATATTTCGTATGGCGAGAAGACCTGTACAAAAAGGGATTCTCATCCCCACACGTCAGGTGCATTTCGGCCGAAGACACTAGCTACGTCTTACAAGAAATCAACGAAGGCGTATGTGGAACCCACCAATCCTCGGGGGCACTCCACAAGCAAGCATTACGCTCAGGTTTCTATTGGCCCACAATGAGGGCAGATTTGGTGACATTAGTCACCAATTGTGATCAATGCCAATGGCATGCAAACTTCATACACCAACCCCCTGGTGAACTAAAACCCATCAAGTTCCCTTGGCCCTTCGATACTTGGGGAATGGACATACTCGCGGCTCTCCCTCATGACACACTACAAAGGAAGTTCCTTATAGTAGCGGTCGGCTACTTCACCAAATCGATTGAAGTTGAGCCTCTAGCTACCACCAACTCCCAAAATGTCTAAAACTTCCTCTGGTGAATCATCATATCCAGATTCGGTCCTCCTCACTTCTTGATTACTAATAACGGTCATCAATTCATCAGCGAAAAATTCAAAGACTTCTACAAAGAATGGCAAATCGACCATCGAACAATATCGGCTGAATATCCGGCGAAGAACGGTCAAACCGAGAGGGAAAATAGAATCATTCTCGAAGGATTACGAAAGCCAGACAGAGGCAAAGGAGGATTGGGTAGACAAGCTCCCCTCAGTCCTATGGTCCTAACGGACAACGATTCACTCAGCAATAGGAGAAACACCATTTTCTCTAACCTACGGGCATGAAGCGATAGTTCCCACGACATCGGGGTCCCCTCAGATCGAGTACTAAACTACTCAGACTCCAAACCAAAAAAATTGTTCATCCGTCTTGACAAAGCCGAAGAATGCTAAGAGGTTGCGGCGCTAAAAAAGACAGCCTACAAGCAGCTCCTAGCGCGAAGGTATAATCAAGGAATCCGACCACGAGAATTTAAAAAAGGGAATCTCGTTATGCATCAACAAGGACTAACGCCACAAAGTACAAACACATAACTATACAAAGACCTATCACCTACTAAAAAGCTAAAACTAAGAGGCCTCTCCATTCGAGGCAGCATCTTGAGGGCTCGACCACCCGCTTGATGGAGAAGAGCTCGCCGGTACCACTACAGCATCCCTGCGAGGATTGGAAGCAATATCATACTCCTCTATTCTTAATGGGAGATCGCCGCGATGACAGGCGCGAAACTCACCCTCAACTTCTCCCAGGAAGGATGCATCCTCGCCCTAATCTTTGGAGGAACATAAATGCCCAACAAATCCTCCAACTGCATGATACCATTCTGCAACCCATAGTTGGAAAAACGCAAAAAGTCTAGGCGATGGGTCTTCGAGGCCTCAGCCCTTTTCTTCGAGAGCTCGTTCTCCAACTCCTTTAAGTGGTTGATCAAGCAGTTGTTCTCCTCCATCAGATTATCCACCACTTCCTACAAAGAAAGAACTGTCGAGACAAGGTACCCCATAGGAAAATAATCAAAGTCAAAGAATAAGGCCTACCCCCTCTATCTCCCGTTGATAGGCAAAACCCGCTAGGCGGCTAAACAACAACATAACCTCCTTGGTCATACGCTCTAAAGCATAGTCATCCCCATAATCTAGAGGGTAATGCTGACGAGCTAATATGACCCGCTCAGCGTCGAAGGGAATCAATTTCCCTTTAAAGGAGACACCCTCACGCAGAAACCTGAAGGGCATCTCCTTGGGGGTGTGGGAGTATAGGGAATCCTCCTGCGACCCCGACGATTCAAGGTGTTATCATCACCAACCCGATTCACAACACCGACACCAGCATCTTCATCAGAACTTTGGGACGTGGCTCGCCCTCGCTTCCGGCTTCGACAGCTCGTCGGAGAATCCAACCTCTCTTGGATACCGCCCAAGGTTAACCTTAGAATAAAAAGAAGAAGGGAAAAAGACACTCAGAAAATTCGAAGGTATAACACGAAGGAACACGTCAAAAGATTTACCAAATGCGACAGCCGTGACCTTCGATCCCCTCAGAGAACCCAAAGGCATTTTCCTCGTACTCCTCCCGGTGAACCCGCAGTCTAAGGGTCGGATTTGACCACTTAAGGGTAAAGCGAGGACAGCAATCCTCGGGGCGTATCCAAGGAGGGCACACACCTTTCTTGGGGACAACCTTGAAAAAGTATGACCTCCATGCATGTTTGTTGCCCGGGAGATCGGAGATGGTGAACTCCTTGGGGTACGACTGGAAGCTCACCCACCCATGCTCCTCACGCGCAGAAGAGGGAAAGGAAGATGTTGGGCAAAGCCTCCGATTTGTTCGCTCGACACGCTCTCTCGAAAACACTAAGTTGAAACCCTGCATTTGCCATCAATTGAGCAGGGCAAACATTCAACAAGTTAAGCATCGCCTCCACGAACCTTGAGAAAGGTGGAACGTATGAAGCATTATATGGGACACAGAGAGGGAAAACAAAACTAACGCCATCACTTCAAGTGATAGTCTCCCCCTTCCCCATCGAACTGATTTCATAGTCTGTGGGTAGAGAAGGGGCAAATCGCTCCCGCCATATCTTCTCAATGCTGGGACCAGGCACCTCCAGTGACTCTACGTCTGCCGCGTACCACTCTCTCCAGACCAATGGAGGAATCATAGCTGGATCTTCGCCTTCCTTGGCTAAAATTCTTCGGAGGTTAACTGAATCCCGCAGGAGAGTAATTAGGCTCCAACCCTCTCTCTGACTCCATCCATGGCGACAGTCAGCAAAGTCTGCCCGAATTCTGATTCTGCGAATAGGGGCTGGGGAGCAGTGGCACTAGAGGAGGCCATAAGATCGACCAGAGAAAACAAGAAAGGATGATTATGCAGGAAGAAGAGATGAAGAAGAAAATCACATAAGTTAGGAGAATGAAAACTCTTAGTCCCCAACAGAAGGCACCTTGAAGCCTAGCCAAAAGGCACGAAAACAGAAGAGCTCCGAGGAAAAAGAGGAAAAATCCAAAAAACCCTTGGCCTTTAAAATTATTCACATGTCCTCAAAGGGCACCTTCGGAATTACCCTTTTTTGCAATGATGACGCCTCCTCGGAAAGACGCGTACCTTTCTGTAGAGACGGCTCGAGAAACTTGCTGGGGAAGCCAAGCAGTCAGCCGTCTAGATCAGGATGCGTGGCATCCCTGGCAGCCTATTCAGTCGAGCCCGTTTGGCCAAAACCCTGGGCGGGAGACATTTTCCCGAATAGTCTGCTAAAGAAACTTAAGTCGACGGGCGCCCAACAGCCGTAGACTTGGGGAACTTATCTGACTACAGAATATTCCCCTTGGGACACGTGGAACTAGCCTTCTTGAACATTAGTGGGAACGCGAATCAGTGACACGTGGCACCATTCTCCGGCCTCGTACATGGCTTGTACCCATGACTTCCAACACACGCTCTCGTGTTAGAGACATGGGATACGCTCAACCATCATAGGTCGACCCACTACGAGAAAGAACGTGGGTTGACCACGTTCCCCATTACACTTAGTATAAATAGCCTCACCTGGGGGACTTGACAAAGGCAAGTAAAACAGAATACTCTAAGTACAATACGTTATCACCTACACATCCAATCTTGATCAATCACACCTCGCTGTTAAGCAATCAGAGCTCATCTCCCCTGGGATATGTTCATCCACAAGCTCCAAGAAACCCAGAGAGACCCTTGCTCTCTCCTGCCTGGAGTACTCCACACACGTCATAGTCGCACATGGCTTTTACAGGTAACACTCCTGCCTAACGGATCCTATGGACGTATACCCTTCGAACTACGTGGACTTTGATCCCTATACAAGGGTATGTATGCACCTAGGTCACCAACTAAGGACAAGTCCCCCAAGGTTACGACCCCTTGCGGTCCTAATTTCTGATTTAGAATTGTCTGAACCAAAAATGACAATTACAAGTAGAATTGTATTTTCACCACATTCTTAAATTGAAAGCAATATCACTACTTGAGGTTTCGCTTAAATGACTTGTGATAAAAGAGGTTAGATTGTGAAAGTATTTTACTTATGGATCATAGTGTGAGGATTGCTTTTGATTATAGGTAATAATTATTAGGGTTCTCAAGGTCTTGTTTTTCTAGGAAAATCTTGATGGAAGGGTTTACTAGGAAGTTGCAAGGTTAGAACTTTGTGAACGTGAGAAGAGTTTAAAAAGGGGCTTACAATATAGCTAAAGGTCATGTATCTTTTTAAAGAATATCATAGAGCAAATGGGTTAAGGATTAATTTTGACTCTACGAATTAAGACTTGGAAGTGGTATAATGGTATGGAGTTGATAATACCAATATTTACCCATGTATCTTTTGGCATTTGACAAGCTTTTGTTGAGTTTAAAGAGTCATTATCCATGGTTTAATGTTATTCAAGGGCACTTCAGGACTTAAATCACAATCCTGCTAATTCCATGGTTTTATTGAATAAATTGTGATAATTCTCGAGTTTTATTAATTTGAGAACCTCATAATTGTTTGTGATTGATTTGTAGGTCAACTAGGTTGAGAAATAGCAAGAATTCAAGTGCTAGAGGTTGAGAAAGAAGCTGGAAAGTGAAGCCGGTCCAAGAATTGAAGCTAGAGGCAATTTTGGACCCATAATTCTGCTCTACCCACTGCCAGAGGGTGCCTTGCAAGCTGCCTGCGGGTATACTTCAGTTCAGAGGGAAAACATCCCATTTAAAGTAATCCACCTGCACGAACGAGTACATCAGATCTGTACAATTTTCTCATGATTTTATGAGCTGGAATGAATTGTGGGACCACTTTTTTAGCATTTTGCCATAATGGGTGCATTTTAGGTCGAAGAGGAAGGAATATTCTAGATGTTTGGAGGCACTTAACGTAATTTAGAGATTAACCCAATCATTCTATCACATCCAACACACACACACATATCCTCTCAAGTCTCACTCACGTTTCCTCTCCATTCTCAGCCACCATATCCACGTTCTCTTCATCTTCTCCACTTTCTACACTCATCCACACCAACATCCAGCAACATTCTTCATTATCCATGGCTAAGCAAGGGTTGGAGGAGCTTGGTGAAGCATCTGTCGCATCCATGAGTGGCAAGACATCCTGTGCTTTGGAGGAGGATGATTACGGCTTGAGTTATGGCATCAAATAGGGGTTTTCTTGTTTTCCTTCTATTTAGCTTCATGGATTCATTTTTTGTCTAGTCGATTTTGATGAGTTTGTGATGATTTTTGGTTTCATGGTTATGGACCTCAATCTTTAGTGTAGATGGATATTAGGAAATTAGTTGGATTAGTGTTTTGTAATTTATGATTCCATTCATGATGCTTACATTGAGTTTGGTTAAATTTGATTGTAGTTATGACTCTCTATGGAAATACTCTAATGGCAAAGGACTTTGTTGAGTTGAATTCTAATCCAATTTAATTTCTACATTTGCATTCATGTTGGTATTTAATTAGATTGTGTTAATTATCTGGTTGGCTAGTTGCATCATCTAGTTAATTTTCCTAAGTTTAGATGTTTATAAACTACATTAGAAAATGGCTTTTCATTGATTAACTCCACACTTTTTGATAGCAAGGATAGCCCGAAGCATTCTCCAACAAAGCATATTCATCTCATTTCATTTACCTCACTTTTACTTTACTTTTAAAATATTGAAAAACCCAAAAAGAGCTAGTTCTAGTTTCATTTAGTTGCATTTAATTCCATTTAGTTTCATTGCACACCAAGTGTTTGATAAAATTCCTCAAAGACATCCCTTTTTGTGTTAATTTATGCATAATTGTCTAAAGAATTCATAGGCTCCACGAGAGATAATCGACCTAGGTTGTGCCACTAGCTGCACTTTCTAGTATTATTTTGATTGGTGATGGCATCGCGACAAGGCCTCGTCGCGACAATTTGGCATCGTTGCCGGGGAGCCATTTTGGTTCATTGTGTAACTGTGCTAGATTCTCACGAATCGGGTTGTTTTCGCGTGATTTCTTTGGGAATCACATAGTTTGTTTTTGTTATTGTGTTTTGTGTTCTAAGTTATCTATTTTCATTTTAGTATTTGTTTCTAGGCTTATTGTGATTTTTAGTAAGTGTTTTTCTAGTTTTTAGTTGCTTTTTCATAGCTGTCCTATTTTCTTTTAGCAAGGAATTACTTAGTTTAATTTTATTTAATTGTGTTTTTGTTTGTGTTTATTGTTTCTAGGTAGTTTATAATTGTTTTAGCATTTAATTTTAGGTTTGAGTAGTCATTTTGAAGCATTTTCAGTTGAATTTTTGCTGGTTTTTCGAATCTGACCTATTTTTTCTACAGCATCAGTACAAAGTAGCATCTGCTAGTGGCTTACCCACTGGAAGCGAGTGAACCACCTGCTGGCAGCAGGTGAAATAGTGAACTGAGCACTTTTTCATTCTTTGTTGGTTTTTTGCCTGATTTCTCGTCTGTTTTGATTGTTTTAATGTTTTTTTGTGTGTTTTCTTTCTTTTGTTTGTTTGTTTAGTGCATGCGTAGATGTTCTAGAAGAGACCTAATTCCATTGGATTTAGAAATTGAAAGGACTCTTAGGAAAATAAGAAAACTCAAAAAGAAAGTAATTAAGACTAACCAAGAAAGAGAAAGAGAACTAGAAATAGAAGAAATGGCCGACGAAGGTAACAGAGACAATAGGGATAGGAATGAAGAAGGTAATAATGGGGTAGATAAACCTAAGAAGTGTATTAAACAGTTGACACAATTTGATGATAATTTTGAACCTTTGGTTGGTGCTACTCCTACTTTTACTACTGATTTTGAAATTAAAGGTTCTCTTGTGCATTCACTTCCAAAATTTCATGGTCTTCCAGGTGAGAACCCATATACACATCTGAGCTCTCTACACATGCATTGCATGACGATGAAGCCCGTGGGGGCTAAACTTGAAGAATTCATGTGGAAAGATTTCCATCTCACTTTGGAAGGGAAGGCAAAGAGTTGGTATATGAGTCTGCCAAGGTACACTCGAGATGCTTACTAGACATGGGACAATTCGAAGAAGCATTTTATTGAAAAATGTTATCCTTCAAACAAAGCTGCCGCAGCAAGGAAAGAAATCTCATCTTCAAGGCAGGAAGAGGGTGAAACATTCTCTGGATATTGGGCACGTGTTCAAGATATGATAGCAAAATGTCCAAACCATCAAATGCCACTTGAGCACTTGGTCCAATCTTTTGTTTATGGGTTAACTAATGAAGATGCAAAAATGCTCAATGTAGCTGCTAATGGGTCCATAGAAGACATGCCCCCTGATGAAGCAATGGAGTTAATTAAGAAGCTCGCCTTGTGTAGGCAGAACACTACCAAGGGAGATACCCAAGCAGTACAAGAGATATCTCCAAAGGATAGAGATCCATTATTAGTGAAAGTGGTACATGAACTGTCTGCACCAACAAAGAGGGTGGATGGATTGAGCATCCAATCTCCACAGTCACCAACTCAGCAGCTAGCTATGGTATGCGCTAGTTGTACATTCGGCAATTCCCTAATGCACATATCAGCAAATTTCGCTGGTCAATATGAAGACGTGAATGTAATGTACCAAGCACGGCTTGGGCAGTACCAACAAAGGGACCCTTACTCCAACATATACAATCCTGGTTGGAGAGATCACCCTAACTTCAGATATGGGAATAGTGTTAATCAGAATACTCAAGGATTTGGCAATGGGCAAAGTCAAGGGAACTATCTTTCTAGAGGAGGAAATTCTTATGGTGGTACATATTCAAATTTTCAAAGGGCTTCATCTAGCCAAGCACCAAAATAGAACACCACCAATGCTATGGTTCCTGTTAATCAAAATACATCTTCTGGAAATGATCAGATCAAGCAGTTGTTAGTAAAGGATTTTTCAGATATTGCTTCAAAGTTTGACCAAGAGCGGAGTATCATTGATGATAAAATCAAGGCCGCCGCCTTGCATGTTGACCAATGATTGTCCAACATCATGACTAAGTTTGATCAAATGGAAGTAAACCATGACAACTTGAACTCATTTTTCACTCAGTTGTCTAACAAAAAGAGTGACTAACAAGCTAGATCAAGTGGGGCGATGCCTTGAAACACAGTGATCAACCCTAAGTCACTGAACGCCATAAGCCTTAGAAGTGGTAGAAGGGTCATATTTGAAAATAAGGAAAATGATGAGAAAATTTTCTGTGAAAGTCTTCCATTGTCACCGCTCAAGCTTTCTGATAGCTCTAAAGAAACCAGACTGCGGGAGAAAATTGAAGAACAGAAGAAGGAGCAACAAGAGGAACCAAATGAAAAAGAGGAACAAGAGGAGAAGGAAGATGCAACTAACAAAGCCATCTCCACCCAAAAAGGTAAGGAGGTAAGTATAAGTGATCTTCCCTTTCCTAATTCATATTTTCTAAGTAAGAAGGTCAAGGAAGTTAAAATTGATGAAGAGGCACTTAATTCATTTACCAAAATAGAAGTTAACATCCCTTTATTAGAGTTGGTAAGAAAAGTGCCTAAATATGCAAAAGTTTTGAAAGAGCTTTGTACAAATAAGAGAAGGTTTAGACCAAATGAGAGAGTTCAAGTGAGCTCTAATGTTTCTGCTCTTTTCAAACCCCAAATCCCGGTCAAGTGTTAAGACTCGGGGTCTTTGACAATCCCATGTACTATTGGTAAGGTTACTATATAGGGTGCTATTAATGTCATGCCCAAATCTGTTTATCAGGCCCTATGTGTTAAAACACTCCAACCCACTACAGTAATCTTACAATTAGCTGATAGGTCCATTAGGCAACCTGATAGGATTATAGAGGACCACTTGGTCCGAGTGAAAGATTTGCTTATTCGAGCTGATTTCTATGTTCTTGATATGGCTGTGGGAATGCCTCAGGATTCCACACTCATTTTAGGTCGTCCCTTCTTGAGGACTTCTAACACTGTGATTAGCATGAAAGAAGGAACGATCTCTATGGAATTGGGAGATCATAAAGTTAATTTTATTATGTACGAAGCCATGAAGCATCCATATGAAGGCTATTCTTTACTTGGAGTTAGTGCAATAGATGTAATCATGGAAAATGAACATGTAGGTTATAAACTTGAGGATGATAATTCTGAATCTAATGTTGATGCATTTTTTATGGTTATTTTTCATTCACTGAACTTTTGCATGTTGATAATGACACTCTTGCTTCATTCTCTTCTTTATATTCTCCCCCATCTACTTGCTCTTGTTGAGGTGATCCCTCATGTCTTCATTGCATGACAGTTAATTGTACACATGGTACCCCACAATTTGATACATTTTCTATGACTAGTTATTCTTTGGATTCTCTTTCTTCTTTGAGCAGTTATGATGGCCCTTTAGGGAAATTTTTCATTGAGTTTTCAGGTGAGTCAAGCGATGAAGCGGGGAAGGTGATGCAAAACAAAGTTCAATACATTCTTCCATGTGATGACCCCCTCGCTGCTTCTCCACCCTCTCACCTCTTCCAAGGGCAACATAGTAAGAGAAAGGCAATTGCGGTTGAAGCTGAGTCAACCGAAGAAGGGAACATAGTGCCAAGGTTGGAATGCATGGACGTTGAGGCAAGTGGTAAAATTGAAATCATAAAGGGAAGTACTCTTGCCACCTTAGATGTTCAAAAATTAGTTCCTTCTGTAATTCAACCTCCCACTCTAGAGCTCAAAGAGCTCCCTTCAAATCTAAAGTATGCTTTCTTGGAGTTAGATAACCAATTACCAGTGATCATTGCTAATGGGTTATCTGACGAGAATGAAGGGAAGCATTTAAACCTTTTGAGGATATAAAAGAACAATAAGGTGGACTTTAGTAGATATACCCAGGATTAGTCTTGCAATTTGTACTCATAGAATTTTGCTAGAGGAAGTGTCACAACCCAAGAGGCAACCCCAAAGGAGGTTGAATCCTTTGATTTTAGATGTGGTAAAGAAAGAGGTCATAAAGCTTTTGAGCGCGGGTATTATATATCCAATTTCTGACAGTAAATGGGTTAGCCCTATGCAGGTTGTTCTAAACAAGAGTGGAATCACAATAGTGAAAAATGAGAAAGAAGAGTTGATTCACACTAGTGTCCAGCACTCATGGCGCATGTGTATTGACTATAGAAAATTAAATGAGGCCACTAGAAAGGACCATTTCCCTTTACCTTTTATTGACCAAATGCTTGAGAAACTTGCTGGTAGGTCTCATTACTATTTCCTTGATGGTTTTCTGGTTATTTTCAGGTACCAATTGCTTTGGAGGATCAAGAGAAGACTAATTTCACATGCCCTTTTGGCAGCTTCGCATATAGAAGAATGCCCTTTGGCCTTTGCAATGCCCCAGGGACTTTTCAAAGGTGCATGATGGCAATTTTCAGTGAGTTCCTAGAGGAAAGTATGGAAGTCTTCATGGATGACTTTACGGTTTATGGTACCTCTTTAGAGTTTTGCTTGAATAGTCTTGAAAAGGTTTTAGATAGATGCATTGAGAAAAGCCTAATTTTAAATTTTGAGAAATGTCATTTTATGGTGAATTAAGGCATTGTTCTAGGTCATTTGATTTTTAAAAAAGGAATTGAGGTGGACAAAGCAAAAATAGAAGTAATCTCCTATCTCCCATACCTTACATGTGTTAAAGAAATTAGATAATTTTTGGGTCATGCAGGTTTCTATAGGAGGTTCATTAAGGATTTTAGCAAAATTGCATATCCATTGTCTCAATTACTTCAAAAAGATGCAGAGTTTGATTTTATTGAAGCATGTAGGTCTGCTTTTGATGAACTGAAATCTAGACTTGTTTCTCCCCCAATACTTTCTGCTCCGAATTGGGAATTACATTTTGAAATTTTGATGTGATGCATCTAATTTTGCTGTTGGAGCCATGCTAGGGTAGAAGGAGAACAGAGTTTCTAGGGTGATTGCATATACCTCGAAGACATTAGACCCGGCACAAATTATTTATACTACCACTGAAAAAGAATTGTTTGCTGTTTTTTGCCTTGGAGAAATTTAGACCTTACTTGCTTAATTCCAAGGTTGTAATGTTTTCTGACCATGCTGCAGTGAAGTATCTTTTCTAAAAACCTCATTCGAAGCCCAGGCTACTCAGGGGCCCTCCTCCTGGAAGAATTTGACATAGAGATTAAGGATAGAGCAGGAGTTGAGAATCATGTGGCAGACCATTTGAGTCGCTTACCAGAAGATACAAAGGGATTTGACTCTTCTAACTCTACTTTTGACACTTTTCCAGATTATTTGTTATCTACCATAGCTCGTCATGAGCTTTGGTATGCTCATATAGTGAATTTTCTCATTAGTGGAGTGACAACCCCTTCTATGTCTACTTTTCAGGTACAAAAGCTAAAAGGAGATGCCAAACATTATGCTTGTGATGCGCCTCATCTTTGGATACTATGTGCTGACCAAGTCATTCAAAAGTGCATACCAGAGGAAGAAACAAGAGAGCATCTTAACTACTTATGATACCTTGGCTTGTGGGGGACATTTTGGTGGAAATAAAACCTTTAGGAAAGTCATAGACTGCGGTTTTTATTGGCCAACTTTAGTTAAGCATTCTATCAAGTTTTCTAAAACTTGTGATAAGTGTCAACGTTTTGGGGGTTTGGGTTGGAAACAAGAAATGCCTCAACAACCTACGTTATTTTGTGAATTTTTTTTTGTTTGGGGCATAGATTTTATCGGACCTTTTCCCCCATCAAATGGGTTTACTTATATTTTATTGGCAGTAGACTATGTTTCAAACTGGATAGAGGCCGTACCCACTAGGAAGGATGACGCTCAAACCGTAGCTAAATTTGTCAAGTCCAATATCTTGTGTAGGTTTGGGATCCCTAGAGCTATAATTAGTAATCAGGGCACCCACTTTTGCAATAGACTTTTCAAGCCTATTAGCTAAGCATGGTGTACAACATAAAGTTTCCATACTTTACCACCCACAAACCAATGGACAGGCAGAGGTATCTAACAGGGAAGTTAAGAAGATTCTTGAAAAGGTAGTGCAATCCTCCCGAAAAGATTGGAGCTCCAGACTTGAAGAAGCTCTTTGGGCATTGATGAACGCGGCCTTGTCGCGAGGCCGGCACCAATCAAATTAATTCTAGAATGTGCAGCTAGTGGCACAACCTAGGTCGAATCTCTCTCGCGGAGCCTATGTATTCGATTGTCAATTATGTAAGATGTTCACAGAAATATGGATGTCTTTGAGGAATTTTATGAAACAGTTGGTGTGCAAGAAGAGTAAATGTATCTAAAAGAAACTAAAACTAAATCTTTTTGTGATTTTTCAATATTTCAAAGCAAGTAAAAGTGAGGTGAGTGTGTTAAGATGGATATGCTTTGTTGGAGAATGCTTTGGGCTATCCTTGCTCTCTAAAAATTATGGAGTTAATCAATGAGGAACCATTTTTCTAATGTAGTTTAGTGACCACTAAACCTAGGTAAATTAATTAGAGAATGCAATTAGCCAATCGGACAATTAACAAGCCCAATCAAATACCATCAATGAAGCTAATGGGGAATTTAATATAGATAAGAATTCAACTCAACAAATACCATTGTCATTAGAGTAACTTCCACATTGAATCAAAACTACAATAAGATTTAACCAAATCCAATGTAATCAAAACCCACAATGGGAGAATGAAAATACAAATCACAAATCTATATCAATCCCTAGTATCCAACTACAACCAAGTTATGTTCCACAACCATGGAACCACAATCAATACAAATCCATCAAAATCAACAAGATAATAATGAATCTATAAAGAGAAGTAGATGGAAAACAAGAAAAACTCCCTAGTAAGCGCCAAAGCTCAAGCCCCAATCATCCTCCTCCAAAGCACTAGAAGTTTAGCCACTCATGGAGATGAAGAATGCTCGATCAAGCTTCTCCAAACCATGCCCAACCATGGATGATGATGAATGTTGCAGAAGAAATGAGTGAGAATGGAGGTGGAGTGAAGAAGATGAAGAGGGAATGGAAATGGACGCTTAGAGATGAGAGGAAAGTGAGAACTTGGAGAAAAGATGATGTCTTAATCATCTCCCTTAGCCTCCTCACTTAACCCTAATGTATTGGGGCAAAATTAGGTCAGATTGGGGTGAGTGGGACCCACACATTCGGCCCAAAAGTGAATTTATGATGTAAAATGCGGGCTTATCTGATGTCGCTCGCTGCGGTGAACAATTTGCTCAGCAGCGAGCAGATATGGCCACTTCAACAATTCTGCTCGCTGCGGTGAGCAATTTGCTCACCGCGGTGAGCAGAATTGAAAACTTGCATTTTTGCTTGGATTTTTGCCCGGTTCTTCTCCCTCACTTGCATTATGGCTCCCAAATGTTGATCTTCTTGCTAATCCTCCTCTAGATAACCTACAAAACATCCAAAAACACTTGTGAAAATTCCAATCATGAACTTAAATTTGCACAAATGCCAAAGTTACGAAATTAACACAATTTATGCAATAAACTCATGGAATTAGCAAGAATTAAATCCAACACTCATATGAATCAATATACCATGAAAGCATGCATTTGGACACAATAAACACAATAAAACCTTGCCAAATGGTACAAAATATTATGATTAGAATGAGTGTTGTCAGGCATATTGTACAACCTACAAAACTCCAATAGGCATGTCCCCTTATCGCCTAGTCTTCGATAAAGCTTGTTATTTGCCGGTAGAACTAGAGCATAAGGCATATTGGGCGGTGCAAAAATGCAACTTAGATATGGAAGCTGCGGGAGAAGAAAGAAAGCTCCAATTGCAAGAGCTTGATGAAATGAGGGCTGAAGCATATGAAAATTCAAGGTTGTACAAGGAGAAGACAAAGAAAATTCATGAAAAAACCATTCTCAGAAAATGCTTTAGTGTTGGGGATAAAGTCTTAATATTCAAAGTAAGATTCAAGTTCAAGCAAGGAATAATGAAAACTCATTGGGATGGTCCATTCACAGTGACCAAGGTCTTTCCTTTTCTCATCTTGCATTTAATTTGTTGCTCTTATGGATTGCTTGACATGAGTGTGGGCGAAGAGATTTCCCAGTAGGTAGTAGATTGTGGAATTTTTCTTTGTGGTTTAATGGTGTTTTTTGTGTATTTTGTTGGTATTTGTTTGTGCTTTGTGTGTTTGAACACTCCCTTGGTTGTTGAATGCATGAATCTTGATGTATGAGGATTGTTTTGGATGGAGGGAAGCCACCAAATTAGGTTCTAGGAGTAGGAATAGATGAATTTTTATGTTTGTTAGGAGTCGCTAGTTGGGTATAGGAATG
The DNA here is from genome assembly GCA_014851425.1 of Senna tora. Lineage (NCBI taxonomy): Eukaryota > Viridiplantae > Streptophyta > Magnoliopsida > Fabales > Fabaceae > Senna > Senna tora. Next base: position 21,658,461 of record CM026271.1, read on the forward strand.
AATGAAATGAAGTTTAGGGATCAAAATGCCCAGTTTAGGCACGCCTCTGTAGTTTTCGTTGCCAGCGGGTAGCCTTTTGCCCGCTGCCAGCGGGAGCTACAGATAGCCTCCCTGTTTCTCCCCTATTTTACCTTTCTTTGTTTCGCTTCTGACTTACCCGCTGCCAGCGGGTGGCCTTCTACCTGCTACCAGCGGGTGAGTCTATAAGCAATTTAAAAAAAAAAGAAAAGAAAAAAAAGAGTATTTAATTTCTTATTATTATTTTTATTTTTCTTTTATATTTAAATTCCAATTTTTTTCTTTTCTGAACCACAAATCCCTAATCCCTCTTTCATCCTCTCCTTCATCAAGCTTCCAAAACCTACGGCACCCACTACCAACACGCAGGAGTAGAGCCACGTCCAAGTACCCCCCACAGCCACCATCTCCGTTCACCGTTGCCACCACGCCTTCCGTCGTCATCTTCCCTCCACTCTTCTATTCTTTTTGTTCGCCTATTCATCCTCTCTTTCTCTCCCTTTCTTGATCTCTTTCCCAAAACCATAAGTCACACCACCATTACCCCACCACTTCCGCCATCTTTTCTGGCGAGGTCACACCTCCTTCCTCTGTTTTCCCATTTCAACAACGTTTCTCTCAGCCCCAAAACCGTGAACCACCACACAACTACCACCCACGAAATTAACAACTCCTTTCCCAACCTTTTTCCGCAAACCCCCCTTCCTCCATTATTCCCACCTCTCTTCTTCCCCCAAAAACTCGAAACCCACCCCTTCTTCTTCTCTTTCCCCTAATCGTAACCCACACCCCCATAACCCCAATCAAAACCTTAACCCACCTTCCCTTCAACCGTAAACCGCCACAAACCTCCCTGCCCTACTCTCCCTCCCACACCCCCATCACCCAAACCGAGACCTTCCTTCTAATCTTTCATTCTCCACTAGGTAATTCTCTGATTATTTACCTTTTTTTATTTATTTTTATTTTATTTTCCATTTCCATTTTTATCTTTATTTAGTTATTCAGTTGAATTTTGCTTGAATATAGTCAACCTTTAGTATGATTACTATAGCATTAGTTGATACATAAACCCATCCTATTCTTGATTTCTACTTAGTTCTTATTGTGTTGCCTAGTATTTTAGGTTATACTTAGTTTATTTTTATTTTGTGTAGATATAGTACATATGTAGTATAATTAGAACCTAGAGTTAGTTGACAAATAATCTAGTCTTAGTTTTGTTTCCAATCACCTATCTTACTATTTTGACTAGATTAGTAGATTGTGAATAATTTTTAGTCCTAGTCAACACTCTTTTCACTTTTGTTTAGTTGTTTTTAGTCTAGGGTACTTGTTTCTTTTTATTGGAAAGTTAGTTTGGACCAATTGTGCACCATAAGATGACTTTTCAACTTAGCACCCACATTTTGTTATAGTTCGTCTAGTTTTCTTTTCATTTCAATAGTTTTAATTTTTCTTTCTTTATTTCAATTAGTTTCCCCATGTTCTTTAATTAGTTTAAATTGGTTTTAGTGTGGGCGTCTAGCTAGGTTGGTTATCGCAGTCTTGCTGGCTTCTATAATGAGTGTCTTTTTTAAATTACTTGTGTTTTTCATGTTTTTCTTTGTATGTGTTGATTAGCAAGCATGTCTGGCGATGAGATGACCTTCAAAGAAATCCAAGATGAGGTTGAAAATAGATCCCTCCATCAATAGTTCCATTTTTCAGAAACGGCAGACAATGCTTTCTATGATCAATTAGTAGCTGCGAACCTGACATCTCTCAATTGGGTGCAAGTAGCAGATAATGAACAGTTTGTGCAGCACTTTTATATCAATGCCAAGCTGAAACGTAACATTAACAACCCTACCTACCGCGGTACGAAGGTTACCACCTTCACATTGGCCGGCATTCGACAACTTTCTGGGCTACCTATTGTACAAAATTGTGCAAACAAGAGTTAGCAAAAAGCTTTTAACAATGGTGATGCCCTATTCTCGCGCGAGGAAATTAGAGAGATTATCATTCAGGATGATTTAGATTGAGATGCCAAGTATGGAGGACCTCAAGTCTATTTGCAACATTCTTCTATGTGCCCAGCCGCTAGAGCATGGTTGCTCTTTATCTGGCATAACATTCTTCCTTCAAGCCATGGTACTGACATACCCTCTCACCAAGCCCACCTCATATACCTATTTATGAAGAATGAGAGAGTTGATGTGGTCGGGTTGATTTTTGACTTGCTCAAGAAAGATTTAGTAAAGGGGGTAAAAGGCCAAATTTTGTTATTTCCACACCTCATATCTGAAATGTACAAGAGAGCGGGTGTTTCGCAACTTGACTCTAACTTAGAGTTTGATCCTGCGAATACCAGGGATTACAACAGTTGGGATTTGGGAAAACTCTAGTGATTAGACCCCTCCCGCCAGCCAGAAATGTTAGGAGGCGGCGAGATGAAGCCTCCACTAGTTAGAACCCTCCGCAACCTTCAGAGCCAATGCCGTAGACCTCTGACTAGAAGTTAGACTTCCTTATCTCTGAGCATCGTGCCCTTAGGGGTGAAGTCCACACCCTTCGGGATGAAATCCACAATACGCAAGCTAGCTTCTTAAGTTTTTAGGTCGAGGTCCGAGACAATTTTAGAGTGTTGCGGGAGGGCCGTGATTGAGCCTGAATCTGAGCTAAATGCTTGTTAATCTTATCTGTTTTATTTCTTCTGTGTTTAGTTTGACTGTTTTGTTATTTTTCTTTCTTACTAATGGATTCTATTTTTGCTGGTTATTTCTTTTGCTGTTGAGGTACTGATGGCTCATTTAACTATTGGAACCTTATATTTTCATGCATTCTTGTAAGATCCGAGATATTTAACTTTATTATTATTATTATTTAATTTATTTTTTTTGAAAGAAAAATAAATTAAATTAAAGAATTTAAAATAAAATGAAGAAGAGAAAGATATAGGGAATATATATAATTTTTCTAGGACCTAAAAAAAGGGAAATAAGAGGATGGGAAAAAATTTGGATTTTTACAACTTAGAAGTCTTTTTTATTTTATTTCAACCAAGTAGTATATTAAAATGGGGGCCAAAACCATGACCCCCATTCCATTAAGCAAAACACAGAAAAAAAACTATAAGCAGAAGCAAAATCGAGCAGAGCCGAGACGCACAAGGACACGAGAAGAAGAGGAGAAGCCTGACGGCGGGTTTTGGCCGGTTTCACGCCGGTGAGACCATTCCGACGCCGGAGACGGTGACCGGAAGCCTCCTTCAACACCCAGCAAACTTCACATCCGATTAGAATCAAGTAAGAAAGCCCCAAATCTCTAAAACCCCAATTTCCTTCGATTTTAGGTATTTTAGGAATTCTTTGATTTCTTCTATTTGGGACATTCCGGGGTTAAATACGTGCTTAGTGGGTGTTATTGAAAACTTAGTGAGGTTCAGAATCGAAGTGAAATCATAGGAATTGACCGGCTATGGAAATCATGGAAATTGGGTTAGGAAATTGTTCTAAATTCGAATTTTGCTGATTTGATGCATGAATAAGCTTGGATTGGAGTAGTATAGGTGTTATAGTTGCTGGAAATAGACAAGGGAATAAAGCCCGAGTATTTACCATCTCAACTGGAACCCAATCCGGTGAAAAAGAGGCGATATACCAAGCCACAGTGCAGTTGGGAGCCGTGTTGTGGGCTGGACACCTTGGTCTAGTCCGTGGTGGACACCTAAGACCCGCTAAATTGGTTCCAAGGCTCTATTGTATGCCTGATTATATTTTTACATATAATTAAAGAGGTAGTAGTTAAGCTTTTACTCGGCGAATAAGGGAGACGGTGGAATGAGTAAGCTAAGGCCTCTTTTAAGCCGTGAATTTATTTCATTATTAGTGAGAAGTACTTATGAACACGTGAATTGGAATCTAGATAAATGAGAATCTCTAACCTAAGATTTTAGAGGTTCTAAGTGGCTCGAATGTGTGAAAGTCAAGTATAAGACAGTATCGACTTTCAAAAGAGCAAATAAGACGACGTAATGAACTAAATATCTAGTTATTGGAAATATTTGGAGGGTGCATGAGCATTAGCATGACACGTACATGGTAGATGCTTCTTTACACGTTTTTAAATTGCTTAAGTACATGTTTATAGGGCACCACAGAGTAATTGGAGCTTCAGGCACTCCAAGGACTGATCAGGAGGGCCAACGAGGTGAGGGGCTCTCCCATCCCTGCCCCACAGGGTTGGATGACTACGTGAAAATGTGGTTTTCTCTATTTTGTGCAAATTGTTATATGAAATATGTCTATCTGAATGTATTTGCGTTATGAGTATATGATTAGTAAGTAAACAGTGGACGTGCAAACTGTTTATGTGTTTATATGTTTATTCTCAAGTGAATATGTGATATTGTGGCTCACCGAGCCGTATATGTAACGGTGGGTAAGACTGAGTCGGAATTTCATATGTGAGGGTTCATTAATAATAGAAACCAACTAAATTGATCATCGTTGCAAAGATCTTGACCGTATGGTACATTGAGGAGAGTGAACCTAGGTTGTTAAATGTGAGTGAGAGTGTTGCATAACTGAAAAGGGGGAAACTAGGCTTAACTAATAAACACGTATAATATTCAATTAGTTATTCATAGAGCGTCTTTCAAAGTTTAACATGTTAATTGAGCTTGTTTAGGTTAGTCCGGGTAGATCGAGTCGGTCATCCTGGTCAGACAGACAGGATTTTGTCGTCAGTAAGCATGCCACATAGTGGCCATTACCTTGGTTTAATCGAGGTCAAAAAAGTTGCCGGCTATTAGTCTAAGCGTGTCTTGGAGTCAAAAAGTTCCTAGTGTGATCAACTAGGTTCGAACAAGAGATTGCCTTTGGGCCAGTATTTCTCTTCGCATAATGTGGGAGACAGCAAGTGAATGCCTACGCGTATAAGTAGATGTTAACCATGAAAACATATGATATATATATATATATATATATATATTGTGATTTATGTACGTGCAGAGTAATAAATATGTTAGGAGCATAAATTAGGAGTTTAATTGTGAATATGATATATTAATTGCCTGATCATGTTAAAGGTCACAATATGAATTCGTTTCATGCGCATGTGGTTGTGGTTGCTCCCTTCCCCCAGCTGTAGTGGTACCCGCTGCTACGCCAGGGATGGGGGAGCTCCTCACTGAGTCTGTTCGACTCACCCCATATTTATATGTTTCAGATAGAGGTAGTTCAGGCGTCGGGAACGCGTCCACTTCTTCTCAAGGAGGCGGAAATATCTTAAGACCGCATGCTTAGTCCGCGTCGGTAGTTATTTTGGTTTTGTGCATATGTCGTGATGTATATATATAAATCCTTTTTGGGCGTAGCTTTTCTACGTATACAACTGCTGTGTATATATATATACTATACTCGAATTCTAGCATTGTCGGCTTCATACAGGTTAAAGTTAGGTCTTGGTGTTGGGAATTTTAGGCTATGATATAGCATATATCATGTATATATATATATATATATATATATATATATATATATATGACTTCTGCATGTGAATAGGATGGATCACACGCATTGAGGTGTGTGATCAATATGTAAATTATATATATGTGTGGCTGAATACCTGTTTGTATGAAAATATGACTTCCGCATGTGACTAGGATAGATCGCACGCATTGAGGCGTGTGATCAATATGTATAATATATGCAAGTGTGTGATTGAATATATGTATGACTGGATACAGTGCTTCTGCATCTGAATAGGATAGATCACCCGCACTGTAGTGCGTGATCAATATGTAAACTATATATATGTGTGAGTGAATATATGTATATATATAGGCTGAAGCGACGTTGAGCGAGCCGTGGATTGCGAACTGCTTAGGTCACCGGAGATGGATGACCATATATATATATATATATATATATATATATATATATATATATTATATGTTGTTTGTACTAGAAACGGGTAGTATTGACATGTATAAATGTTAATCAAGGATTAGAGGCTTACGGGATAGGAGAAATCCTACCTCCCGTGCCGGTCACGGACGTCCGATAGGGGGTCTTGACAATTCTGTTCTATTTAGCTGCTTAGCTTACTTTGCTCGCACTTCTTCTTCTTTTTTGTTTTTCTTGCAATTAATTGATTTTCTGCTTGTGGATACCTGTGTTTGCTCATCTTTGTCCTACCTTTCTGCATTGAGGCAAATGCTTGCTGCAAGTGTAGGGGAGAAGTTTGTGTAATGCCACGGAAAATTTCGAGGATTAAAGAATGATTTATTTAAAAATCTAAAGGATTTAAGAATAATTTATTCCGGGGCTAAGAATTAAAACCTCGGAAAGAATATAGAAAAAAGGTATGAAAGTTAAAAGAAACCGAAAAGGAAATTTTGTTTGTTTTCAAAGATTATAATACCGAGAAAAGATGAAAGAAAGAAGTAAAATATTTTTGGAATTAATTCGAGACCTACGAAATTAGAAACCTAAAATAAATAGGAGTGGGAACTAAATTAAAATATTATTAGTTATTATTTGTTTAATTATTAATTAATTTATTTTTATTATTATTATTTTAAATATTTAAAAAGGGAAAGAAAAGAAGTAGAAGATGATTTTTGGGATCAATTTAGGACTTAAGAAATTGGAAACTTAAATTTAATAGCGAAAGGGATTAAATAAAAAAAAATACATGTTAGTTGTTTATATAATTATTTTATATTATTTTCAGATTTTATTATTATAATTATTATATGTTAATTTTAATAAGTAAAAGAAAGGAAAAGAAAATAAGAGAGGAAAAAGAGAGAGGGAGAGGGCCACAGGGGAAAGAAGGAGCAAAGAGGAAAGAAAGAGAAGGAAAGGAGAGAGAGGGAGCTAGGGCATGGAGGTGGGAGGAAATCCGGCGGGAATCTCGCCGGAATTCGGCGAGCTGGAGTTGGAGGAGGAGCTAGATTCTCTCTCGAGTTAAGGTTGGTACAACGCCCGATTCTCTCTAAGTTCCCATTTTCTTCATTTTTCTTCATTTTTGAATTTAGTAGAGAATCCGAGTCTGGGCGGATTCAAGGGTAGAATAATGTTTCTAAAGTGTTCTTGAACACTCATCGGGTTTAGGAATTGAGGCGAGATCGTTGGATTTGGCCGGATTCGAAGTTAGAAGAGTTTGGAGTTTATAAAACCCATTTTCCCAATTTCGAACAATCAACGATTCAGTGACGAATCGGAGTTGGATTTTAGTTGTAGGACTTCCTAAATATAGTATATATGTAGGAGAACAAGACCCGTCAAAAGTGGAATCGAAGCCAGATCGGAGAATGGCAGAAAAGGGGGCCGAAAATAGCCACAGCACAGCAAAAACATTGTTGTGCTACGAGCTGGCGCTGCAGCGCCCACTTGCAAGTTGGCTAAGAGCAACCAATGCAGCACCTTTGCGCGGCAGCGCCAGGTCCCTGCGTGGCTTGCCCCAAGCCCACTTTAAGGGTGAATTGAGACCTCCAAACCCCTTCTCTTCAATCCTAAACACCCTAGAACACTCCTAAACATGTTTTTGAGGATTAAATCACTCCAAGTACCCTTTTGTTTCACAAGGATGGAAACTTGCGGAACAAATTAGGTCTAACTTCGTGAATTTCAACCTTATCCCTTCACAACCTTTAGGAAACCTTAAGTAGGATAAATTGGAGGTATATTGAGGTTTAGAAACTAGATTTCTTGGAACCCAAGTAGGATCACAAGTTGAATCAAAATACTTAGAGCTTCCTAAAATTAGGATTCCCTTCCAACCAAGTTAGATAAACTTCCTTAGATGCGAATACAATTTAGATAGAGATCTAATACTCAAATCCAAGTATGTGAAACACTCAAGTAGAGTCGAGTAAGTCAAGTGTCCGAGGAAGGATACACATAAGTTGGGATAGAGAAGTCCAATAAGAGCAAGGGCTTGACTCTGTGGCAACCATAGACTACATGTGAGAGTAATGGAGAGATAAAGAACAAGTTAAGCTAAGTAATAACCTTAATGAAGTAAATGTTGTTCTTATAGGAACAATGGCACGCAATAGAGTGCAACAGGAACTCCGAGGAGACTAAAGTTACAGGAGAGGATTGCATAGAAGGTTGGCCAAGGTGAAGGTTCTTCCATCTCTGCTCCTAGTGTTGTATGCTTATGTGGATCACATGAGTATGTATATTCTCTGCTTGTCTGGTATGTGTTAGCTAGAGGTATAGAATGCTAAAAGAATACAAGAACTAGAAGATAGGATGTGGAAAGTAGCTTGGATAGCAAGACATAGGAGTGGAGTGTGATTATTTGGTATGATTGGTGTGTTTCAAATCCAACTCATACACTCTGGAAGGATGATGAGTATTTTATTAAATCTTTCCCACGACGGTAGCAAGAGTCCTTGTACGGAAGGACTAAGCTTTTATTTTGAAAACTCGTCACGATGGTGACTTAGATTATAATCATGCAAAAGGAGTTATTGGTGGGTTTCGGATTTGATTATGCTAGCGATGTGATACATCGACTAGAACAACGTCAGATGGCACTTGAGACCTCAGTTTTATAATCACCATGATAGTAGTCATTGCCCTATCCTGGCAATAGTGTTAGAAAAGATTTATATTGCTATGACGATAGCTTGAGGTTCAGAGAGTGCATCTGGACAGGTATATGAGTTATATCCTTTTGAGGATACTTGTCCATATTAACAAGGAGATGAATTGTTGATCCTTCGAGAAAGATACAAAGAATCCAATTAATATGTGAGACTAAGGTAAGGAGACACGGGAGGAACCTACGGTGAACCGTGAGCCTAACCTAGAAAAGAGAAATCATCCTGTGGAGTTGGTCCAGGGTGTGTCAGTGGCCATGGTTCGAGACGTCATGCCGTGCACACCATTCTGGCATGGTTTGGTAATGGACGAGTGGGCTCAAGCTATTGCCCCATAGCAAGGGGTCAGAACAAGCCACTTGGTGGCTATAGATCAGTTGTTTGATAGATAGAGGTTGATTGTGTTTGACTAATAGAATTGTCACGAGGTGACCAGTACCCAAGTGAATGGGTTAAGTATGTTTGCCACGTGGTGGCTAGTAGCCCGAGTGTAAGGGTTCGAAATAGAAAAGCCACGTAGTGGCTAGCAGATACCCCAGAGTGGGGGAGATTAAGTAGATGTATGTTATAGTATCTGTATGTATGTACAAATTGTCTGTGTTTGCATATAATTGCTGATTGTGCAGCGTAGTGGTAACGTACAGGAGTACGTCGCCACACGTCTTGCTTGATTCAAACATGTTGAACGTGAGAAGACCGGTAAGTAAAAGCCAGCACTATATGTTATATGTTTACATGTTGATTGATGATGTGAAATAAACTGCTGCATGCGTATATTTGTTAGATGCATGTGAGTGGTTGAGTGAAATATCTGTTGTTGTGTGATCATCAAGAATGTATGCTAATTGATAGTAACCAGTTATTTTTGCATGTGGTTGTTTATGACTCCCAATCCTAGCGCCATGGTACCCGCCTTGCGCCAGGGATGGGAGAGTTCTCACTGAGTCGCGTGGTTAAGACTCACACCTCATTTTTACTACACAGAGACATGTTAAGTACAGGTGGAAGAACTCTTGGTGGAACGAGGGTTGAGACACTTTCCAAGACCCACAACTTGTTCATGTTGGTGAATAAAGTGTAATTGTAATTTAATTTACTTTATTATTATATCATAAAGTAAAGGGTAGACGTACCCAATTAGATTGTATTACTAAACTAGAGTTGTCAGCTTCACACAGCTTAAAGATAAGGATTAATTATACTGCAATACAGGGAAAATTTGTTTTCAAAATATATATATATACATATATCTGTTGAATGTGAATAGGATAGACAGCATCTTCGGATGTGTAGCCAGTACACAGGTTATATATTTTATGTGTGTTTTCCTATATTTATATCCTGAAGCGGCACTGGCCGTGGATTTGCTTGCCTAGGATAGGCCACTATTTCGGTGTAGCCATGGTATTATAATGCATGTCAATGTATTTTCAAAAATAGATGTTCTATCAATTAGGTGATAAGGCTTACAGGCATAGGGGTATTCTCTGTGTTTGTGCCGGTCACGGTCCTCTAAATGGGGGTCGTGACAAACTTGGTATCAAAGCCTGGTTGTTCTTTACGGGTGTGAAGCTTACTAGTAGTCTCGGGTGTCAGTTGGGCTAGCCATTACGATCCGGACGTAACGGTGGTTTCGACGGGCACTTGTGAGGTTGCTCAGGATGTTGAGTCATAAATTCTTTCGATTCATCACTTTAGGCATAGAATTTGTATGTGAAATTCTATGCAAAGCATATAACCTGTACAGTACAAGAGTGCCGATGAGCACTAAGGCGTAAGGAGGGGTGGCAGTGACCCCCGGAACCTTAGGATGCCATAATAGGAAAAAGAGACATCCACGGAGGATGCTACCTAGACACAGACACATTTGGTTGAATTGTAGGCAGGAGTGTGCTACAATGTGTGATTGTTTTGCAGGTGTTAAATGAGACGATGCGTCTGCTTTGTTAGCGATGCATTGTGCGCTATGGTATAAGCGCAAGTTGTTTAATTATAGTATGGAATGCAAGTAGAATAGAAATATGCAGTGAATGGTAGTTCAGGCTAGGAATGGTTTGTAAAGTGAAACAAAAGACACGCTTGGCGTGTGGAAAAGAAAGTAAACCCATGGGGTAATTGAAATGAAAAGTTTACAGACAAGAATAAACAGGGCCATGAGACATGAGACCGACCGGAAGATGACCATGTGAATGGGTCACGACTATGTGGTATGCTATGGCTGAAGGAAGTGAGTTGTCCTTCCTAGAAAGTAAATAGAAAAGTGGTGGTGTATACCACAGCATAGAAGTAGAAGCCTACGGACTAGAAAATCAGGATACGGTGTATGGAAGGGCAAGGTGGCCGAACCATATGCCATAGAGATAGAGCGTGACCATATGCCGAGCAGGAAACAGAGTCAATGGCAAGGCACAAGGAAGGAGCCTAGTCCAACATTGCGCTGGATCCATGAACTGCTAGTTCCTTAAGTAAACAACGGGGGAAAAGAAGGGATTAAGCCCAACCAAACTCTCTTGGGTTGCTTAAGGAAGAGCATAAAGAATAGGATATTGACCACATGAGAATTTTTTGTAAAAATATTTTTGGTCTTTCCGGATGAGAGATTCTGAAAGACCCTCAAACTTGTCTTGAAAAATACTAGGGATAACCATTAGAAGGCAAATTTTCATGAAAATTTTTTCTCAATTTGTGTCATTCCAATTGGTTAAACCCTAACCATTTACGAAAACCTTAGGTGTCATTTTCTAAGAAATAAACTTCAATTAATTTTTAAAACCCGCAGGGTGCCTAAGAAAACTAACTCATGTGACCAATACCCTACCAAACAATAGTCCTTTTACAGGTAAGCTGTATAAGGATGGTAGATGTAGTTGAGAAATCACTCGCTTGGAGTGATTAAAGTTAAGTAAACATCGAAAAGCACCAGAGAGTGCTAAAATGCCAAGGGAGTATACATGTAAACCTAAGAGTTACCAATTAAGGGGTCATAGTGTGATTATGGACCCGAAAGCATTAGACCAGAGCAGGTCTAGAAGTGGAAATGGGCGTAGACCTTCGGGTACCATCCAGAGATAAGAAAATGAGTACTGGTGCGGTAGATAGCTCTCGAACGAGATAACGTGAGAGATAAACCCCAAAGGGACTCGTGGAGGCCCGAGGGGACAGAAAGTAGACAGAGATAAGTAGGCCCATAAAGGGGTATGAGCGGAAGCCTATAGGACCCCATAGGATAAGAGTCAAGTAGGAGGTGGAGAACCAACTACTATCGTAAGTGCATGTATAGTACACAGATTGTAGTGGGCATAGCTAGGTAAGCTAGTTCCACAGGTTGGTGAACCGCAAATCCGTTAGTCTGAAGCTCGTGCATGGGTGGAGACTGAGTGGATAAACCAAACGTATAAATGGCCATGTGGGTGCCATAAAGGGAAAATTAACCCTAAGGACGGTTAATCGAGAAGGAGAATTTAGTGAGTAACGAGCATTGAGAAATACTCAAAGAAAGAGTACCACGTAGGTACGAAATGAAAAAGAAGAGGGTGAATACGGGAACGGAGTCGGCTAAGCATCTAGGGATGCGAGCCAAATGATAAAATAGGTATGCTACTGTTGGGAGCGATTGGAACCCAACGGATAACACACTTGCAAGAGGCGGTAAATGTTCGTGAACATATGCCACATCGTAAGAAAGGAAAGAGTCAAAACCGTGGGCGGATCCCGTTTGGTCAAGGGGAGTAGAGCATGTCCGCAAAAATTCTTGCTGGAGTTAATAGATCAAGTATTCCAAGTAGGAATACAGGATCTAAGTAAGTTGAGTAGTCCGAGTGGGCCAAGTTGGGGTAAAAGCCAACGGAAACCCAATTAGGAGAGTTAGCATAGGATGTGCAACTCTAAGTGGACTAACCTAAGGATGGTATAGATCCACAGTCATAGTCTTGTTAAGCGAGGTCTTTGGATGTGAAGGCCGAATTGAGCCTGAGGCAAAGTAATGAGTATGATGGTAAGGAGGAGATTGATGAGTTTCCATTATAAACAGAAATGACTACAAGTAGTAGTCAAAGGAGAGTCTAAGTCAGTCGGACAAGGGATGTCGACAGGGAGTAACCTGAAGTGGTTATGGAAATCACTAAGGGTAAGTGTAGAAATCCGGAAAAGAAAGGGAAACACGAGTCATAAATGTAAGATCCTTTACCGTTCGGTGGAGAAACGGTAAGTGTAATACATAGTCGTGCAAGTGTCATGGCATTTAGCTTCGTTAGGACACGAGTACGGTAAACCGGGTCGATAGTGAGTGTAACAACCTCGGAAGGGTTTGGGTACACTGATGGCACAAAGTATAAACACCTACGTAGGGTGTATTCCGTGAAGGCGGTAAGTCTAGAGGTAGAGTAGAGGGTGTGGTAAGATGTAAATGGACTTTTCTGGAGAATTCGTTTACAAGGAATATATCGGGGGAATACCGGTAGAAGGGTAGCTGCTTGGTAGTAGAGGATACTTAAGTACGGCGACTCCAATGTAGGGGAGTACTTCGTCAGCTAGAGTTTATAGAAATAGAGCCTAGTGTGCTATGCAAATAGCTAGTGTCTTGGCGTGTTCCATGACGAATATAAGAAGTCCCTACGAAGGTAGCTAGTCGGACAAGCAGATTGAGTCAAGGTACGCCTCACTAGAGAAGGCAATAGTTAACTCTTTAGAGAGCTAGATTGGAGCATGGCATGTGGTACGTGCCAGACACTCCAATCCAAAATTAGTAGCACAAAGTGAATTGAAATTAGGAAAGTTAGGTATCCTCGGGGAAGGATACGATGACGGATGGAGTCTATCAGTTAACACCTCGCAAAGGGATGGTTAACTACGAAACTAGAAATACCAACGATCACAGAAAGAATATGTAGAAACCAGATAGAGACCTTGAGCCTCTAGGAAAGAAAGATGAATCGCTGGGTAAAACAGTAAAACTTCCAAATTGAGGGAAACCATAGACGAAATTGAGCCGAGCGATGGCAACAAGCCAACAACCCCACGAAGGAGATGAAATTCAGGGACCGAATTTCTTAAGGGAGGAAGAATGTAATACCCCGGAGTTTTCGATGATTAAAGAATGATTTATTCTGGGGCTAGGAATTAAAACCCCAGAAAGAATAGAGAAAAAATGTATGAAAGTTAAAAGAAACCGGAAAGGAAATTTTGTTTGTTTTCAAAGATTATAATACCCAGAAAAATTTTTCGAGGGTTAAAATAAAATAAAAGATGAAAGAAAGAAGTAAAATGTTTTTGGAATTAATTCGGGACCTACAAAATTAGAAACCTAAAATAAATAGGAGTGGGAACTAAATTAAAATATTTTTAGTTATTATTTGTTTAATTATTAATTAATTTATTTTTATTATGATTATTTTAAATATTTAAAAAGGGAAAGAAAAGAAGTAGAAGATAATTTTTGGGATCAATTTAGGACTTAAGAAATTGGAAACTTAAATTTAATAGGGAAAGGGATTAAATATAAAAAATACATGTTAGTTGTTTATTTAATAATTTTATATTATTTTCAGATTTTATGATTATTATTATATGTTAATTTTAATAAGTAAAAGAAAGGAAAAGAAAATAAGAGAGGAAAAAGAGAGAGGGAGAAGAGAGAGAAAGGGAGCTAGGGCTTGGAGGTGGGAGGAAATCCGACGGGAAACTCGCCGGAATCCGGCGAGCCGGAGTTGGAGGTGGAGCCAGAGATTATCCTCGTCATCGATTTAAGGTTGGTAGAACGCCCGTTTCTCTCCAAGTTCCCATTTTCTTCATTTTTCTTCATTTTTGGAATTGAGTAGGGAATCCGAGTTTGGGCAGATTCGAGGGTAGAATAATGTTTCTAAAATGTTCTTGAACACTCATCGGGGTTAGGAATGAGGCTAGATCGTTGGATTAGGCCGGATTCGAAGTTGGAAGAGTTTGGGGTTTATAAAACCCATTTTTCCCTATTTCGAACAATCAACGATTTGACGACGAATCGGAGTCAGATTTCAGTTGTAGGACTTCCTAAATATAGTATATATGTAGGAGAACAAGACCTGTCAAAAGTGGAATGGAAGCCGGATCGGAAAATAGCGGAAAAGGGGGCCGAAACTAGCCACAGCACAGCAAAAATGTTGCTGTGCTGCGAGCTGGCGCTGCAGCGCCCACTTGCTAGTTGGCTAAGGGCAACAAAGGCAGCACCTTTGCGCGGCAGCGCCAGAATGGGCGCTGCGGTGCCAGAATGGGCGCTGCGGTGCCATGTCCCTGCCTGGCTTTCCCCAAGCCCAGTTAAAGGGCGAATTGAGACCTCCAAACCCCTCTCTTCAATCATAAACACCCTAGAACCCTCCTAAACATGTTTTTGAGGATTCAATCACTCCAAGTACCCTCTTGTTTCTCAAGGATGGAAACTTGCGGAACAAATTAGTCTAACTTCGTGAATTTCAACCTTATCCCTTCACAACCTTTAGGAAACCTTAAGTAGGATAAATTGGAGGTATATTGAGGTTTAGAAACTAGATTTCTTGGAACCCAAGTAGGATCACAAGTTGAATAAAAATGCTTAGACCTTCCTAAAATTAGGATTCCCTTCCAACCAAGTTAGATAAGCTTCCTTAGATGCGAATACAATTTAGATAGAGGTCTAATACTCAAATCCAAGTATGTGAAACACTCCAGTAGAGTGTTATATTCGAGTAAGTCAAGTGTCCGAGGAAGGATACGCAGAACTTGGGATAGAGAAGTCCAATAAGACCAAGAGCTTGACTCTGTGGCAACCATGGACTACATGTGAGAGTAATGGAGAGATAAATAACAAGTTAAGCTAAGTAATAACCTTAATGAAGTAAATGTTGTTATTATAGGAACAACGGCACGCAATAGAGTGCAACAGGAACTCCGAGGAGACTAAAGTTACAGGAGAGGATTGCATGGAAGGTTGGCAAAGGTGAGGTTTCTTCCATCTCTGCCCCTAGGGTTGTAAGCTTATGTGGATTACATGAGTATGTATATTCTCTGCTTGTCTAGTATGTGTTAGCTAGAGGTATAGAATGCTAAAAGAATAAAAGAACTAGAAGATAGGTTGTGGAAAGTAGCTTGGATAGGAAGACATAGGGGTACAGTGTGATTGTTTGCTATGATTGGTGTGTTACAATTCCAACTCAAACACTCCAGAAGCATGATGAGTATTTTATTAAATCTTTCCCACGACGGTGGCAAGAGTCCTTGTATGGAAGGACTAAGCTTTTATTTTGAAAACTCGTCACGACGGTGACTTAGATTATAATCATGCAAAAGGAGTTATTTGTGGGTTTTGGATTTGATTATGCTAGCGATGTGATACATCGACTAGAACAACGTCAGATGGCACTTGAGACCTCAGTTTTATAATCACCATGACGATGGTCATTGCCCTATCCTGGCAACAGGGTCATAAAGGATT
Source organism: Senna tora (assembly GCA_014851425.1). Lineage (NCBI taxonomy): Eukaryota > Viridiplantae > Streptophyta > Magnoliopsida > Fabales > Fabaceae > Senna > Senna tora. The sequence goes on from CM026271.1 coordinate 21,674,525, forward strand.
TATATTGATATGACGATAGCTTGAGGTCCAGAGAGTGCATCTGGACGGGTATATGAGTTATATCCTGTTGAGGATACTTGTCCATATTAACAAGGAGAGGAGTTGTTGATCCATCGGGAAAGAAACAAAGAATCCTATTAATATGTGAGACTATGGTAAGGAGACATAGGAGGAACCTACGGTGAACCGTGAGCCTAACCTAGAAAAGAGAAATCATCTTGTGGAGTTGGTCCAGGGTGTGTCAGCGGCCATGCCTCGAGACGTCGTGCCGTGCACGCCATTGAGGCCTGGTTGGGTAATGGACGAGTGGGCTCAAACTATTGCCTCGTAGCAAGGGGTCAGAACATGCCACTTGGTGGCTATAGATTAGTTGTTTGATAGATAGAAGTTGATTGTGTTTGATTAACAGAATTGTCACGAGGTGACCAGTACCCAAGTGAATGGGTTAAGTATGTTTCACCACGTGGTGGCTAGTAGCCCGAGTGTATGGGTTCGAAATAGAAAAGCCACGTAGTGGCTAGTAGATACCCAGAGTGGGGGAGATTAAGTCGATGTACGTTATAGTATCTGTATGTTTGTACAAATTGTCTGTGTTTGCATATAATTGCTGATTGTGCACTGTAGTGGTAACGTACAAGAGTACGTCACCACACGTCTTGCTTGATTCAAACATGCTGAACGTGAGAAGACCGGTAAGTAAAAGTCGGCACTATATGTTATATGTTTAGTTGTTGAGTGATGATGTGAAATAAACTGCTACATGCTTATATTTATTAGATGCATGTGAGTGGTTGAGTGAAATATCTGTTGTTGCGTGATCATCAAGAATGTATGCTAATTGACAGTAGCCAGTTGTTTTTGCATGTGGTTGTGTATGACTCCTAATCCCAGTGCCATGGTACCCGCCTTGCGCCGGGGATGGGAGAGTTCTCACTGAGTCGCGTGGTTAAGACTCACACCTCATTTTTACTACACAGAGACATGTTAAGTACAGGTGGAAGAAGTCTCGGTGGAAGGAGGGTTGAGCAACACTTTCCAAGACCCACAACTTGTTCATGTGGGTGAATAAAATGTAATTGAATTTAATTTACTTTATTATTGTATCAAAAAGTAAAGAGTAGATGTACCCAATTAGATTGTATTACTAAATCTAGAACTGTCAGCTTCACACAGCTTAAAGATCATGATTAATTATACTGCTGATGAACGCGGCCTTGTCGCGAGGCTGACACCAATCAAATTAATGCCAGAATGTGCAGCTAGTGGCACAACCTAGGTCGAATCTCTCTAGCGGAGCCTATGTATTCAATTGTCAATTATGTAAGATGTTCACAAAAATATGGATACCTTTGAGGAATTTTGTTAAACAGTTGGTGTGCAAGAAGAGTAAATGTATCTAAAAGAAACTAAAACTAAATCTTTATATGATTTTTTAATATTTTAAAAGCTAAAGAAAATTGAGGTGAATGAAATGTGATGAATATGCTTTGTTGGAGGATGCTTTGGGGTATCCTTGCTCTCTAAAAATTATGGAGTTAATCAATGAGGAACCATTTTTTCTAATGTAGTTTAGTGACCACTAAACTTAGGTAATTTAATTAGAGAATGCAATTAGTCAACCGGACAATTAACAAGCCCAATCAAATACCATCAATGAAGCAAATGGGGAATTTAATATAGATTAAAATTCAACCCAACAAATACCATTGTCATTAGAGTACCTTCCACAATGAATCAAAACTACAATAAGATTTAACCAAATCCAATGTAATCAAAACCCACAATGGGAGAATGAAAATACAATCACAAATCTATATCAATCCCTAATATCCAACTACAACCAAGTTAAGTTCCACAACCATGGAACCACAATTGATACAAATCCATCAAAATCAACAAGATAATAATGAATCTATAAAGAGAAGTAGAAGGAAAACAAGAAAAACTCCCTAGTAAGTGCCAAAGCTCAAGCCCCAATCATCCTCCTCCAAAGCACTAGAAGTTTAGCCACTCATGGAGATGAAGAATGCTCCACCAAGCTTCTCCAACCCGTGCCCAACCATGGATGATGATGAAAGTTGCAGAAGAAATGAGTAGGAATTGAGGTGGAGAGAAGAAGATGAAGAAAGAATGAAGATTCACACACACCAATAATAAAATATATATATATATATTAGGATAATAGGGGGGGCCAAACCGTGACCCCCCATCCTTATTCATTTAAAGCATTAAAAAAAATATAAGAGAAGCAGCAAGAACCAAAACAAACGCACACACACAAAAAAAACGGAATAGAGTAGCACGCACGAGAGCAGCCGAGAAGAGAAGAGAGAAGCACGCTCGGCGGGAAAACAACCGGGATCTCGCCGGAAACTTCAGTCCGCCGCCGATGAGGGCCACCGGAGTCCATCCTTCACCACCACTAAGCTCCCCATCCCATTAAATCAAGGTATGCAAGCCCCAATCCTTCAAAACCCCAATTTCTCCAATATTGGGTATTTTAGAAATTCTTCAATCTCTTCCAATCGGGGCATTCCGGGGTTAAATTTGAGCTTAGTGGCTGTTATTGAAAGCTTAGTGAGGTTCATAATCGAAACTAAACCGTAGGAATTGACCGGGTATGGAAATTAGGAAAATTTAGCTAGAAAATTGCTATAAATTCGAAATTGATATTTTGATGCATGTTTAGGCTTTGATTGGAGTAGTATAGGTGTTATAAATGCTGGAAATAGTCAAGGGAATAATGCCCGAGTATTTACCGTCTCAACCAGAACCTAATCCTGTGAAAAAGAGGCAAAATACTAAGCCACAGTATCGTAAAGAGTTGTGCGGTGGGTTGGACACCTCGGTCTAGTCCGTGGTGGACACCTAAGACCCACTAAATTGGTTCCAAGGCTCTAATTATACTCAATTATATTTTTATATATAATTAAAGAGGTAGTAATTAAGCTTTTATTCGGCGAATAAGAGAGACGGTGGAACGAGTAAGCTAAGCCCTCTTTTGAGCCGTGAATTTAATTCTGTTATTAGATAAATACTCTTATGAACACGTAAAGTAAAATTTAGACAAGTGGAAATCTCTAACCTAAGCAATTAGAGGTTCTAAATGGTTCAAAAGTGTGAAAGTCGAATATGAGACATTCTGGACTTTCAGAAAGAGCAAATAAGACGACGTAACGAACTAAATAATTATTTCTTGGAAAATATCTAGAGGGTGCATAAGCATTAGCATGACACGTGCATGGTAAATGCTTAGTTACGCGTTATAAATTTCTTAAATATATATGTGTATAGGGCACCACAGGGTAATTGGAGCATAAGGGACTCCAAGGACTAATCAGGAGGGCCAACGAGGTGAGGGTCTCTCCCATCCCTGCCCCACAGGGTTGGATGACTACGTGGAAATGTGGTTTTCTCTATTTTGTGCAAGTTGATATATGAAATATGTCTATCTGAATGTATTTATGTTACACGTATATGATTAGTGAGTAAACAGTGGACGTGCAAACTGTTTATATGTTTATATGTTCATTCTCAAGTGAATATGCGATATTGTGGCTCACCGAGCCTTATATGATACCGGGGATAGGATTGAGTCGGAATTTCATATGTGAGGGTTCATTAATATTAGAAACCCATTTAAATTGATCATCGTGCAAAGGTTTCAACCGTATGGTACATTGAGGAAAATGAACCTAGGTTGTTAAATGTGAGTGAGAGTGTTGCATAATTGAAACAGGGGAAATCTAGATTTAACTAAAGAAAACGTATGATATTCAGTTAGTTACAAATAGGGCGTCTTTCAAGGTTAAATATGTTAGTTGAGTTTGTTTAGTTGTCCGGGTAGATCAAGTCGGTCATCCTGATCGGACAGACAGGATTATGACGTCAATAAGTATGTCACATAGTGGCCATTACCTTGGTTTAACTGAGGTCAGACAAGTTGCCGGCTATTACTCTAAGCGTGCCTTGGAGTCAGAAAGTTCCTGGTGTGATCAACCTGGTTCGTACATGAAATTGCCTTCGGGCCAGTATTTCTCTTAGCATAATGCGGGAGACAGAAAGTGAGTGCCTACGTGCAAAAGTATATGTTAATTATGGAACCATATGTTATATGTGTATGATTAATTTACATGCGGATTAATAAATAGGTTAGAAGCATGATATAAGATTTTAAATTATGAATATGATTTACTAATTGCTTGATCATGATAAAGATCATAATACGAATCTGTTTCATGCACATGTAATTGTGGTTGCTCCCTTCCCCCAGCTGTAGTGGTACCAGCTGCTACGCCAGGGATGGGGGAGCTTCTCACTGAGTCTGTTCGACTCACCCCCCTGTTTACACGTTTCAGATACAGGTGGTGCAGGAGTCGGGAACGCGTCCACTTCTTCTCAAGGAGGGGACAACTCTGAAAACCGCACGGTTTGTTCGCGTCGGTAGTTATTTTGATTATGTATATATGTGGTGATGTATATATATATATATGAATCCTTTTTCGGCGTGGCGTATGTACATTTACATCTGTTGTGTATATATATATGTCACGCTTGAATTCTAGCATTGTCGGCTTCATACAGATTAAAGTTAGGCCTTGGTGATGGGAATATAGGCTATGATATAATATATATCATGTATATACGTATATGACTTCTGCATGCGACTAGGATAGGTCACACACATTGAGGCTTGTGATGAATATGTAAATTATATGTATGTGTGATTGAATACCTGTTGGTGTGAAAATATGGCTTCCGCATGTGAATAGGATAGATCAAACGCATTGAGGCGTGTGATCAATATGTAAACCATATGTAAGCCTGTGATTGAATATATGTGTGACTGTATACAGGACTTCTCCATGTGAATAGGATAGATCACCCGCCCTAAAGTGCGTGATCAATATGTATATTATATGTACGTGTGAATTAATATGTGTATATGTATAGACTGAAGCGGCGTTGAGCGAGCCGTCGATTGCAAATTGCTTAGGTCACCGGAAATGGATGACCAGATATATTATATATTTTTTGTATTAGAAATGGGTAGCTATGCACATATAAAAATGTCAACCAGGGATTAGAGGCTTGCGGGATAGGAGAAATCCTACCTCCCGTGCCGGTCACGGACGTCCGAGAGGGGGTCGTGACAATTCTGTCTTACTTGCTATGTTTTTTTTTGTCGAGTCCTCCGGGTGAAGGTATTTATACTAAGAGTAGAGGGAATGTGGTCGACCCACGTTCTCGTTCGTATTAGGTCGACCCACGATGGTTGGGCGCATCCCACGTCTCTAATACGAGAGTGTGTGTGGGTAGAACGTGGGGTACAAAATGCGTATGAGGCCAGAGAGTGGTGCCATGTGTCACTGATTTGCGTACCTTCCAGTGTTCTAGAAGGCTGGTGCCACGGGTCCTAAGGTGGAATATTTTGTAGTTACATAAGTCCCCCAAGTCTAGGGGTGATGGGTGCCCGTGGACTTAAGTTTCTTTAGTCTTTATTGGGGAAAGGATCTCCCGTCGAGTGTTTTGATCAAACGAGCTCGATAGCTAGTTAGGTGGACTAAGTTGGTCGGACGTTTGGATGGAAGAATTGTCATGCTTTTTCTTGAGGATTGCTATTGAAGAATAAGCTGTCACAAGTGCCACGCGTCCCAATCTGGACCGTTAACTGCTTGGCTTCCATGGCAAGTTTCTCTTGTCGTCTCTGTTGGAATGTACGCGTCTTTTCGAGGAGGCGTCATTATTTCAGAGGGAGAGGAAATTCCAAAGATACTTTGGGGGGTATGTGGAGGAATTTTAAGGGTCAAGGGTGTTATTGACTATTCGAAGTGTTTCTCGCAAGCTTTTTCGGGGGCAAGGTCACCCGCCGTGTTCTGATGAGGTCGTCCGGTGCTTGGATGGACCTTGATGGTCGAGCATATGGGCAAGAAAGCTTGCGTATTTTCTGGCGAGTTGCTTTTTGAAGGAGTAGGCTGTCGCCGATGCTACGCGTTGCGAACTGGCTGATTGTTGTCGCTTTGGATGACTTCACAACTTGTGCTTAGTCATTTTCTTTTATTTAAGGCTTGTGCGTTTCCGAGGGATATCATCATTAGTCATGGTTGGGGATTTTCCATGAAGGCCCTTTGAGCCCTTTGAGAGACTCTTCGAGTCCAGAGGGTGTCTAGGTCTTTCCTCCCTTGGTCTCGGGACTTAGAATCTTAGTCATTCCCTCCTCCACGTGTCGGTTTAGGTCAGGCGATTTCGGCTTTGCACAGGATAATTATTTTTTCGTTGCGGGATTCGAGGGAGGCTGAGATTTTTGAATCATCACGCCTTTGGGCACCTTATAAAGACCCTACACTTAAAAGTTTTTTGGTTTACCTTCTTGGCTTTCTCTAAAACGCATCCTCCATATCTTCGCGCCTTCCATATCTCAGAGCTCTTTCCTCCGCCTTTTTGACTTCATACCTCTATCTTTTTAAGATTCCCTTTTGACTTCACTGACTTGGGGGATATTTCCCCCCTCATCCTCTAAACCGTACTCAGGATAGCAGCCAGAGTAAGGGGAAGAAGCCAAGGCAGGATATTTGTCCAGGCCGAGAAAAGGCTGTCGGATTTCATACTGGAGCAACCGAAGGCGACAGGAAGGTTGACCGGAAGCATATTTCGTTGTCTTTTGATAAGGTGCAGCGTCAAGAGGATCTCCAAGGGCAAGAGAGGAAGAAAGATGGGAAAGGAGAGGGGAAGAAGGATGGTGGAAACCCCAAGGGGAGGGAAAAGAAGAAAGAGGTAGGAAACTCTAAGCGTAAAGAAAGAGGGTTCAAGAAGCCAACTGGGGTGGACTCGCGACCTTCATCTCAGGTTTCTCATCGAAAGTCGACTACGGCGGATGCTCGAGTGGTTGCTTCGGTGGAGGGTACTTTTCCTCCTTCGGGGCCTGTTCGTCAGTCGCCTATGAAAGTGGTTATGTCCCAATGTCCTTCTGCCAAGGAACCTACGAGCAAGAGAGCTCAAATAGAACAGGCGGTCGATCGAGCCGTTGTTGATGCTCCAGCTAGGGAGAGGGATGTTGCAGATGAGACAATGGCTGAGGCTCGAGCTAGGGGAGCCGGAGCAGATGAGACAATGGCCGAGGAAGCCAAAGCCCTTACTGTTGGAGGGAATGTAGTGGTGAGTCAAGCGACTGCCACAGAGAATGTTACTTTAGAGGCAGAAGGTGTACCGGCGGAGCCTGAGGGTTCTTCGGAGGAGGTGCCACCCTTCGCCCTAGTAGGCGTAGGTAGGCGTTTCCTGGTTAATATGGGTGAGAGGGCTACTAAGGGGCTGGACACCAATCCCTTCGGTGTTGCTGTTCGCGCTTTTGGCAGTGTTGCCAATGCGTCGGCTGATTTCCACTACGCCGGGAATATGTCGGAGAAACAAGTCCTTGGCCTTCTCTCTTTTTGCTTGAACCCACTAGCGGGGTCTTTTGGTTTCTAATGTTTTTCTACTTTTGTGTAGAATGACGTTCATTCACACTGCGACAAGCTTCACAAGTTTATGAGTTCTAGAGGTGAGATTCTAGACGCTACTCAGAAGAATCTAGAACATGTGTGCGTGTGATTGTCGACAAACGAGAAGGAGTTCGAGGACCAGAGTTGGGAGCTGAGGTCTTTGACTCATGAAGTGGCTCCCATTAAGGCTGAAAGTGGTCAGCACCGATGTTAAATTCTTGCGATCGAAGTTGGAGAAAGCCCGCATAGAGCTCGGTACCCATCGGGAGGATGCGAAGAAGTGTAGGCAGGAGCTGCATTCTCTTCGTAAAGCCTTGAGGAATGCTGAGGCTCGTGCTAGTGAGAACTTGACAGGCTGGCTAGACGCTGAGAGCAGGGTTGTGGATGTTGTCGATCATCAAAGGGAAACGCTGGCGCAAAGGATGTACGGGATGCTACTAGCGGTCAAGCAACTTTAACGCCTTCGTGGGGAGAGGTTTTCTTTCGAATGGGTAGCTTCATTGCTTCCTTCTCTAGAGCTTCTCGATGATGAGCTTAGGGGTCGACTGGCGACCGATCCTTCCTTTATTCTCGACTGCCTTCGCAACATGGCTGAGCGTTCACTAAGCCACCGTGTTCTTTCGATTATGGGCGAGCGAGCTCCAGAGATTGGAGTTACTTCTCAGCAATTAGCCGAGGTTGTCCAAAGGGAGTCGTTGAAGAATGTCGAAAACACTGGACATGCGAAGGCAGTAGTTAATGTAGATCTTGGGAATGCCCAAGAGTAGGTTATTATTAGTGTTATTATAATAATTATTATTAGTGTTATTATTTAATTTTTTTATTTTTTTATTTTAATTAATTATTTAAAAAGGGGAGGGGTGCATGCATTAGAAAAGAAAGAAAGGAAGAAAGAGTTCAAGGGAGTAAGAGAAGGAGGGAGAGACAAGTGGCGTGAGGAAGGAGAAGAAGGAGAAGAGGTTGGGGTTCGCCGGAAAAGTAACCAGGGAGAGCTAGCCGACACCGGAGAAGTCACCGGAGCTCGGGTACAACGTCTCCTACACCTTCCACCAATCGAATCAAAGGTTGGTAACCACAATTTCATTTGAAAACCCCAAGTTCTTCATTTTTAAGGATTTCTTCGATCCACCTTCGATTGGGTTGTTTTGAGGGTAGATTGAGACCTAGGAAGTGTTCTTGAACACTTAGTTGGGGTAATAATTGAGGCTATATACTCGGGTTTAGCCGAATTCGAATTTGAAAGGGTTTGGGGTTGAAAATTCTAAATATTCCCAATATGGGGATTCATTGATAAATTTGGAATTGGGCTTGGATTTGAGTAGTTAGGGTTGGATTTACGTCGTTGGAATGTAGGTGAACAAAACCCGTGAGATGCGGAGTCGAAGCCGGGGTCGGAAGGGGGCCGAAACGGGCCCAAACCAGCCCACAGCACAGCAAACGAATTGCTGTGCTGCGAGCTAGCGCTGCAGCACCCAAACCGGCACTGCAGCGCCAGCTCTCGGGTATACAAAGAGCTGCTGGGCAGCAGCTTGGCGCCACAACGCCAGAATGAGCACTGCAGCGCCGGTCTCTGCCCAGCATGCCCAAAATTCATTTTTACGTCAATCCGGGGTGTCCGAACCTCCTATTTTCAATCCTAAACATCTTAGGACACCCCAACCATGTTTTTAAGGATCAAAATCATTTCAAATGTCTTCTTGTTCCTCAAGAATAGAAACTTACGAAATAAGCTATGCCCAACTTCTTGAATTTCTAAATTCCTTATACACCATCATTAGGTAACTTTGAGTAGGATAGCTTAGAAGCACATTGAGGTTTAGTAACTCAAATCCAATGCCTCAAAAGCAACTCAAGGGGAACGATAGTTGTATAAAACCAAGTGCGAGGCACTTGAGACTCTCATAGAAGAGAGGGAAGACGGATAAGACCAAGGACTTGGTTCTTGGCAACATCTAGATGCATTTAGGCACGAGCATGAAGTATGCATATGAATTACATGTAGTTTGAGATGTTAACCACTTTAATGCATTCGTTATGAAGCCACGACTCGTCTGGAGCGAGAGTTACTCCAGGACAAGCACAAGCGAGCCGTCCAGGTGAGGGGTTTCCCATCCTTGCCCTACAGGGTTGATTGAGGACGTGGATATGTGGTTTGCCTACTTGCCTGTTTGTAAGAATTGTATAGTGTTTAACATGCTATTGTTGTTCCTAAACTGTTATCCATGAAAGTATTTGTATATGTGCGTTTGACTACAGGTAAAGAGGTACTGAAGGGTATCTATGTGATGACATGAGGTACGTCTAATAGTACAAGCAAAGGGGTAAGTTGTTGATTGAGTCCAAGGTTTGGTTCACCTTATTAATTAGAAACTCATTAAAGAAATCGTATAGAAGTTGTTAGTGAACGTCGACGATTTATGGTAATTGAACTTAGGGAAGACCTTAGAGCTAGGTTATGATCTAAACCAAGGGTTCGGGAACAATATGAGGATTAATACGATCTCTTAATTGATTAGTGAGTCGTAGGCATGTTCACACTACCTAGGTAAAGCCAGTTTAAGACAGTAATGGGTAGATAGAGTCAGGATCCCAGCTGAAAGCTTGGGAAGAGAAACAAGTTAAAACATTTGCCCGTTGAGGTCATTGCCCTAGCCTGGCACTAGGGTCAGTAAAAGACTAAAAGATTTGCCCGTTGAGGCCATTTCCCTAGCCTGGTACTAGGGTCAGTAAAAGACTAAAAGATTTGCCCGTTGAAGCCATTGTCCTAGCCTGGCACTAGGGTCAATAAAAGACTAAAAGATTTGCCCGTTGAGGCCATTGCCCTAGCCTGCCACGAGGGTCAGTTAAAGATTTAAAATAAAATTGCCCGTTGAGGCCATTGCCCTAGCTGGCACTAGGGTCAGTTAAGTGATTTACAGTTTTCAAATGATATGTTAAAAGTGTTTGCTTGATTATGAGAAGCATGATAGAAAAGCATGATCCGTAGGTTTATCTTTGATTTAATGTTATATCAATATTGCCTGATCTTAATATAACAGTTGATAAATTGGACTTTCATGAGCATGTGATTGTGGGTGTTTCCCATTCCCCAGCTGTAGCGGTACCCGCCGCTACGCCAAGGATGGGAAGCTTCTCATTGAGTCTGTTTGACTCACTCCCTCTGCTTCAATGTTTCAGATACAAGGATCGGGCAGGCATCGACGTTCGGACGGTGATACGGACATTAGACCGTCCTTACGCTCTTGTTCGCGTTGGTGGACACCTTTTGGTTGTACATATTATAAGTTGCAAGGGTTGTATATATATATTTACAACTTTCAATATGTACCTACTCTAGACATGTCGGCTTCACATGTACTTAAAGACAGGGTCCAGTTTGGGGATAAACTAGGATATATGTATCAATATATAAACTTCTGCATGTGAATAGGATAGATCGTACGCATTGAGGCATACGGTCAATATGATATGGATATATATATTACGTGTGCTTGCTGCATGTGAATAGGATAGATCATACGTATTGAGATGTACGGTCAATATGATATGAATATTTACCTTATGAGTGCTGATATTTATATATCTATACACTGAGTTGAGCTGAAGCGGTATTGAGCGAACCATGGATTGCAGGTTAATTAGGCCACTAGTGAGGTGTGGCCATTAGTATGATATATATATATATATATATATATATATATATATATATATATATATATATATATATATATTGATTGTATAGCATTGTAGTTATAGTCATGTTTACAGGATAAGGCTTACGAGTTTAGAAGTAAAAATCTATTCCCGTGCCGGTCGCGTACTCCCGATTTGGGGTCGTGACAATCTGGGCGTTCTCCTCCTAGATGAACCATTTTGCTGTATATATTAGTTATTGCAGGGTAGATACTGGACACCTATTCAATTCTCTGTAAAATTGTGAGCATCGGAGGCCTTGTTTTATGACGAAGATGGAGACGTCGGACCTGAAGCGAGAGTTTTGTAAGTAAGTCCAAAACTGTGAATTGAGTTCGTGGGTAGTAGGGAGAACCTTCTCAGCGCCACTGCCTTCAGAGTAGAGGAGAAGACCCGGCACTACTAACCGTCCGACATACCGAGTATGGACATAGCTGAGTTAAAAGTGTTGAGGTGATCTCGTGGGTCTGTTTCACCCCATAAGGCTCTATGTGGAAGGGCATTTCAAAGCCCCTGGGGACATGCTCGTTCATGACTTCTTGGGTGAAGGGGTGCCTCCCTATCCCTTGGAAGTCAAAACCGGGCCAGTGGTATTGTCTTGAGTTGTTCGAGCAAATACTGTAGGGAGCGTATGGGTTGTAGGTCCCCGCCCATGGCATATGCAGGTAAGATCCCGGTGGGTAATTCGGAACTGGCGGTCGTGGATATTCTGCGAGCGAATGAACTGCCTGTCTTGTGACCATCATAGGCCCTGGCGGAATGGCTGGTGGTGGAGCTGACGCGGTGAGAGATCGTCGGGCGAACTCCATCGGGAGGGTTCTGAACTGTATTGAAGGCATTGAAGGCTCGACCATTTCTGGTGCTAATGGATCTGCCAGAGTCGGCGTGTCCTATATTGTTATCTGAGCGTCCGTGCTTGTTCGGGGGAGGCCTCCCTGTGTCTAGCGCAACAATGCTATCTCAGCTTTGAACCGGGCTATTTCGCTTTCATGCGAACTCCTTGTGGAGTCGCTTTGTCCTTAGCTACTACCAAGAGGGCACTGATTGTACGGCATGCCATAAGGGTCCTGAGAACTTATCTCTTCCTTGGTTGCTGAGGGTTGTGCGACATTTTCCGCAATGGCTACCTGGACTGCCGTGACGTTCTGCGACTGGTTGGTGTTTGAAGTCCCTTGTTCTACCACGACGAGGTCAGCTACTCCTTGTCTGTCTCGCGTGCTATGCCTCGGAGCGCTTGCGTCGACCGTGGTGGCGGGTGTACTTGAGTCAGCCATGTGTGAACTTTTCCTCCAAGAAGAATTTAAAACATGGGTTTCTGAGTGTTAAGTATATACTCCAACTCCACGGAAAAACAAATGTGATTCAGCAGCAGAATGCGCAAGGCGTTGTGGTCTGAGAAGGACCGCAGTGGGCGACAATGTAATTGTCATTTTTGGTTCAGATAATTCTAAATCAGTAATTTGGACTGCAAGGGATTGTAACGTTGGGGGACTTCTCCTTAGGTGATAACCTAGGTGCCTATGTACCCTTCTGTAGGGATCAAAGTCCACGTAGTTCGAGGAGTGTACATCCATAGGTGCCATTAGGCAGGAGCGTTACCTGTAAGAGCCGTGTGCGGCTAGGACGTGTGTGGAGTAATCCAGGCGGACGAGCCACCGGTTGGAGGTTTCCTTAGTGGAATGAGAGGACAAGGGTCTCTCTAAGTTGCTTGGAACCTGTGAATGGGGATGCCCAGAGAGGTAGATGGGCTCTGGCTGATTAACAGTTAGAGGTGATTGATCAGGTTTGGATGTAGAGGTGATAGTGTTTTGTACTTGGAGTATTTTGTCTTACTTGTTCTGTCTTTTTCTATCGAGTCCCCCGGGTGAGGGTATTTATACTAAGAGTAGAGGGAACGTGGTTGACCCACGTTCTCGTTCATAGTGGGTCGACCCACGATGGTTGGGCACATCCCAGGTCTCTAATACGAGAGCGCGTGTGGGAAGAACGTGGGTACAAGCCATGTATGAGGCCGGAGAGTGGTGCCACGTGTCACTGATTTGCATACGTTCCAGTGTTCTAGAAGGCTGTTGCCACATGTCCCAAGGTGGAATATTCTGTAGTTACAAAATGTAATTTGAAACTTTTCAACTCAATATATAGACTATTTATGTATTTATTTTCAAATTAATTATATATATTCATTTATGTTCTCTATGCAAAAAGATCAAATATTTTTTTTTAGAAGTCAATTATCGTCGCTTCATAAAAGTTTATATTAGATGAACTGATAAGATAAGTACTAATGTTTTTAATATCAACTTGTTACGCCATAACTAGATGGTTGTTGTCCAATAACTTTGAAGTTGTTTATTATATTATTTTATCTTTTTTAGAATCATTCTCTCCTATATATATGCATATATATATAATGCCACTAGCTGACAATAAATTTTATAGTTTCATCTTTATCAAATTTTATTTCCAAGAATGTACGTGGTCCTAGAGTAAATTTAGATTTTTTACACTACAAAAATTGGTGAAGTGATAAAGTGTATAGGGAAAAAGAATGATAAAAATACAAATGGATTCCAATCCATTCAGGGTGAGTTTTCAAATCTATTGTTTCTTTATTAATTAAATTACATAAAGGTTAAATAAATTGAGGTTTGGGTTGTTTAGGACACTTTAAATTAGATGGAGCAAGTGGCATGAAATTTATTTTCTTTTTTTGATTAGGCTTTGGGAGTCTCTTTCTTAAGCATTCTTAGACTCTAATGCCTCAACTTAATAGTAGTTCAATATATTTAAAATTTGTCCAAGTAGTTTATTTAATACTTTTGAATGCCTGTATTGACCATTATATTTGTTTTCTTTTAACTAATTTCGTTCTTGATATTGAATATGATCTATTGTAAATTTGTGAAGTGGGCTCTCTATACATGTTGTCTTATTTGAAAATTCTTAGTATTGTGTCTTTTTATAAGTGATTTGTATTGATTCATCACTTTAGGTTTCTAAGACTTAACCTATTGTTGACTTGGTCTATGTGTTGGTTTACGTGTTGTGACAGTTTCACACAAGAGTCTTTTGAAATTTGTGTGTATTTTGGATTTCAACCTTAACTATATATATAAGCAAAAGCAACTTCTTAATTCCCCAGTAACTTGATACCAATTCATTTAAGAGTTTTTAAAAAATTTAGAATGTTCTTTAATATTCTGAAAAATATATTCCTAGCTATACATGTAACATTTAATATTCAAACCATAAAAGAGGTCTAGTTTTAATTATCTTTGAAGCAAATCTAGAAAAAATAAATTACAAAGCTTTCAGAGAACCAAATAAGTACAATAACATACTGAAAATAAAATCACAACATAAATCTCCAAGTCATTGAGCCCATTTGATGTGAGGTCTACCCCTATGTCTATCTCTGTCTTTTACTTTTGGTGTTGAACAACATCAGATCTTTTTTCAGTAGCCGATACATTAACACTTGATAATATATATATATATATATATATATATATATATATATATATATAGCCATCATTGGTAAACATATATCATCTAAACATAGGGAGAACATAAGGAACTCATGCAAGTAGTCTCTTCCATTATTTTGTCATTCAAACAACATTTTAAAATTAAACCATATAAACATTATTAGTATATTATGTATTTTATTTCATCAATCAAACTCGATCGTTCATATATATATACATATATATATCTATGTATATACATATATATATGTATGTATACATCTATACATATTAGTCTTTTGCAAATTGTACTGCAATTGCAATCAAGCATATAGGAGTTAACCATTTTATGATTCCATAGCTTGCATAGCAAAGATGTCATCAAATTTGGTTACTCTACTCTTGAGAAGATTCAAGTTATCTTCGTACTGTGTTTTGGTACTTCATTGATTTGATATTGATAATATATACCCAACCCTTGTAATGAATCACCATCACAATCTTCATCTTCCATGACCACTTTTTTCATAAAATCTAGGGCAAATACATAAGGATGGAACTTAACTACAAGTTTGTGTGTAAATATACATAAGGTTAATGCCCTTTTATAGAAGAGTGAAAATGGTTTTAGGATAGGAAAACAAGGGGCTTGACGAAAACTATGTGCCTACGGCTAGTTTTGGACTTTTTGAAACTTTATCCTTTTAGTTACATTAGCATTTATGAAGAGTGATAGTTTTTATAAAATAGGAAAATTAGGAATGGAAATGGATAATCAATTACGTCAATTATGTGTTAAGTTCTTGCCCAATCTTTTATGTGTTTAATAATTAAAGATTATATAACAAGAATATTACCTATCGTAATTAGCATCTAACTTAATTAAACACAAAACATAACAAAAATATTTTGTAAAAAGTTACACCAATTTCCGAAGTAAGCATCTAAATAAGATATAGATATGTTCTAACGACAAAATTACAAATCACATATAATAGAAAAGCATACTTATAAATAATTCTATTATAATAGGAAACATATTTTACAATTAATTTTTTTATTAATTAATGCATAATTCATTAATGTAATGATTTAATGCAATTTTATAACAAATTTATTGCCTAGCTTTAAATTCTGATTACTAGGAATATGGAGGGGAAAAATGAAAAGGGAAAATAAATATAATATTCATAAAAATAATGATAATATAGAATTAAATAAGGTAAATAAAAATATAAAAATATAACAAGATGAAAAACCAAAAAGGGAAAAGAAAAAATATATAGATAATATAAAATAATGACGAGATAAAATTAAATAAGATAAAGTGAAATATAAAAATATAACAAACTAAACTAAGATAATATTTAAACATACAAAGGACACAATGGGAAAATTGGAACCATTTTTTCTTGTAGCAAATATACAATGTTGTTTCTGCAACAGAGTTTATTTGTAACAAAGTTATTAGGAAATATTTCTATTTGTAACAAAAATAAAAATTACATGTTACAAACATAAAGTGTTGTATAAATTAAAAGAGAAAAATACGCAGTGGTCACAAAAAGTTACTTGTTCAACCAATAAGAACAATTATTGACTGTTGCTCAGAAATTGTTGCTAAAGTATATATTATTTGCAATAATTAAATAACCGTTGCCTAAACCGTTATCTATTCCTAGTTTAAGGAACGATTTTCTAGTTGTTATAATAATATATAAGTTTTGTCAATGACCTAAAATACTCTAGTTATTACCTGCCTTTAATCTCGCAATAAAATCAATAAAAATAATGCAAGAGTTAAATGATCACGTATCAAGAGCAAGTTTGCAACTGGCTACAAGAAAATAATCCATGCAAATGGATTCAAACAACCAACAATTATTTCCTATACTCCCCTTCAAGGTTTTTAATTGCGGTTACGAGTATTGCAGGCGTTAGAATACGGGTTGCAACTGTTGCGACTTTGAATTTTAATAGTTATAAAAACTAAGAATATTTGTATATATTATAACATCAAATAAATATTATTTTTATACTATTATCCCTTGCCTTTTTTCTCTATTTCTTCCATGAACATAAAACACTCATCCTACACCTTGTTCAATGATCACAAATTCACACAATCACATTGCCTTAATGTTTTTTTATCTGATTTATGTCTTAACAAGCAACATTGTGGTGAGTTGTGGCCGCATTAGCATTTTGTTGTAGTCTCTCTATGCAAATCTGTATCACATCGCAATTGCGATGTGATGCGGTTACGAGTTACGACAAGTGCCGCAACAGCAATACTGTGCCCGCAATATGCATTACGAACTACAATTTAAAACCCTGGTCCCCTTAATCAAACATTTTTTTTAAAAAAAAAAGTGGTCAATAACATATGATTGAACACCCAAAGTCAAGTAATACAATACTATTGATTCATGTAGTGACTATTGTTGACCTTTGTTGAGAGTTGTTGACAGGAAAGGATAGCCAAAAGATCACATAACATAATTTGAATTTCTAATGAAAGGATTCTTTTTTTTTTCGAAAAAAAAAGATAAATATCCATTATTTTGACAACTTTATAAAAAACATAATTTCGTATACATTATATAAACAAGAAAGCCTGCAAATTATTCCAACCAAGATACCAGTAACACTAGGATATGAAAATTATTAGATTTACTAGCAAGTAAAGCCTGACTAATATCAACCAATACCAATAATATGAATATAATTTTGTTTTTAACTTTAGTCAGTGATTCAATTCCACAATGTACAAATATAATACTCTAGATGATAAGTGCATAAGCAACGTAATACCTAATTTCAAAGTTGAATTTAGTTGCATTCATGGATTTTAATGTTATAAGCTACATGTGTTATCAAAAGTTATTGGACCACCAAATAAGTGGGTTATTTGTTATTCATAATTTCTTAACAAGACATTTGATTAATGAGGTTTGAATTAAAATTCAAATAGAGTTTCCAAAAAAAGAAAAAAAGAAAAAGAAGAAACCAACATACAATTCAAATTAAATTACATAAATTAGGATCGAAATCATCCATCCAAATTCAAACCTCATCGCTAGCATAACCAAATTCGAGACCCACCAATAACTCCTTTTGCATGATTATGATCTAAGTCACCGTCGTGACGAGTTTTCAAAACAAAAGCTTAGTCCTTTCGTACAAGGACTTTTACCACCGTCGTGGAAAAGATTTAATAAAATACTCATCATGCCTTCGGAGTGTATGAGTTGGATTTGTAACACACCAATCATAGCAAACAATTATACTCTACTCCTATGTCTTCCAATCCAAGATACTTTGCACAACCTATTTTCTAGTTCTTTCATTCTTTTAGCATTATATATCTCTAGCTAACACATACCACACAAGCAGAGAATATACATACTCATGTAATCCACATAGGCATACAACCCTTGGAGCAGAGATGAAAGAGCCCTCACCTTGGCCAACCTTCCATGCAATCATCTCCTGTAAGTTTAGTCTCATCGGAGTCCCTACTGCACTCTATTGCGCGTCGATGTCCCTATAGGAACAACATTTACTTCATTAAAGTTATTACTTAGCTTAACTTATTATTTATCTCTCCATTACTCTCACCTGTAGTCCATGGTTGCCATAGAGTCAAGCTCTTGGTCTTATTGGACTTCTCTATCCCAACTTATGCGTATCCTTCCTCAGACACTTGACTTACTCGAATATAACACTCTACTTGAGTGTTTCACATACTTGGATTTGATTATTTGACCTCTATCTAACTTGTATTCACATCTAAGGAAGCTTATCTAGCTTGGTTGGAAGGAATCCTAATTTTAGGACGGTCTAAACATTTCGATTCAACATGTGTTCCTTCTTGGGTTCTAGAAATCTAGTTTCTAAACCTCAATGCACCTCCAATTTATCCTGCTTAAGGTTTCCTAAAGGTTGTGAAGGGATAAGGTTGAAATTCACGAAGTTAGACTTAATTTGTTCCGCAAGTCTCGTTCCTTGAAAAAACAAAAGGTACTTGGAGTGATTTAAATCCTCAAAAACTTGTTTAGGAGTGTTCTACGGTGTTTAAGATTGAAGAGAGGAGATTTAGAACTCTCAACGTCACCCTTAAAGCATATTTGGGCAAACCGAGCAGGGACCCCGCATGTTAATGCCAAGGTCTGGCCTTAGTATCCTCGGGCCAGCTCTTCACGGGTCTTGTTCAGCTAATATTCCAACAATTTAATTTCAATAGTACCTATCCAAGCCTATTTACTCAAATCCAAGCTCAATTCTAATTATCAACAATTTTCCCCAATTTAGAAAAAATTAGAATTTCAACCCGAAATCCTTTCAAATTCGAATTTGGGCAAATCCAAGAATATAATCTTGATTCATACCCCAACTAAGTGTTCAAGAACACTTTCTAGGTCTCAATCTACCCTCGAAACAACTCAATCGAAGGTGAATCGAAGAAATCCCTAAAAATGGAGAAATTGAGGGTTTCGAATGAAATTAGGGTTACCAACCTTGATTCGATTGGTGGGAGGTGTGGAAGAGTCGAGCTTCGGTGGTCGTGGCCGGCGTTAGACGGCTCTCTCCGGCGAGTTTTCCAGCGACGTCTCCTGCCTCTTCCCCCTTCTTCTTCTCCGTCCACTCCTCCCTCTCTCTCTCTCTCTCTCTCTCTCTCTCATCTTCTCTCTCTCTCTTTCTCTTCTCTCTTTTTCTTTTTTTTCTCTTTTACCAACCCCACGCCTCCCCCTCTTATTAAATAATAATAATAATAAAATAATTATAATAAATAAATAAATATAATTAAAATAAAATAATTAAATAATAAATAAATAAATAAATATTATTAAAAATAAATTAATGAATAATTAAATAAATAATAACAAATTTGTATTTATAATTTAATCCCTTTCCCTATTTAATTCAGGTTTCCAATTTCTTAAGTCCTGAATTAAATCCTAAAAAAATATTTTCTACTTCTTTTTCCTTCCCTTTTTTTATTTTAAACTTCAAAAAATTTTCTTGGGTATTACAATCTTTGAAAAAAAATTTCCTTTCCGGTTTCTTTTTAACTTTCATACGTTTTCCATATTCTTTTTAAAGTTTTAATTCCTAACCCCGAAATAAATCATTCTTTAATCCTCGAAATTTTAAATAAATCATTCCTTAAGCGCTAGTTTTTGATCCGCTATGATTTCTCCAACCCTGTGTGGCGTCGGGAACTTCATATTGAACTGTGCGGTGGACACAACAGCTCTGAGTTTGTTTAGGAACGGTCGCCCTAAAAAGGCGTTGTACGCCGAAGGTGCTGAGACGATGATGAAATCCACCTTAAGACTTGCCACCTTTGGTAAAATGCCCATAGTCGTTCGGGCTGTTGTGATTCCTTCTGCAGGAACTTGGGCTCCGGAGAACCCTATGAGAGTGCCGGGGAAGGGCCTCATGTTGGCATCGTCCAACCCGAGCTTCTTAAAAGTTTCAAAATAGAGGATGTCCGCTGAGGATCCTTGGTCTATTAGGACTCGCTTGACCTCATAATTGGCAATGACTGCGGTCACTACCATTGGGTCGTCATGGATTGGTCCTTTGAGGTTTATGAGGTCGAACGTGATAGGGTCTCCCTTAGATTCTTCGCTTCTCTTCTTATGCTTTAGGGCATAGTCGAGGGCGAGTATGGAGCGTTCCACCCTTTTCTTGTTTTGCGGTTGAGAGGTAGTTCCTTTTTGCAATCCACCAGCGATGACGCTAATAACCCCGAGAGTAGGTGCTTGATCGCTAGCCGCCCTCGGATGCTCCATGTTAGCCCTGCTCTTCTCTTTGATGTATCTTCCCAATTGTCCTTTACGGATTAGATCCTCTATCTGATCTTTCAAGTGAATACAGTCGTTAGTCTCGTGTTCGTAGTCCTTATGGAACTGGCAGTACTTGGACTTATCCACCGGCTTTCCAGTTTTTCGCCACTTAATTTGTGGAGGAAAAATGAGCATGTCCGAGTGGTAAATCTCCTCGAGAACTCCGACGTGGGACTTGTTGAGGGGAGTAAAGCTGGTGAACCGTCCTCTGGGAGGCGTTTGAGGTCGCGGTGGTCAGCGCTTTCTGTTATTTTTCTCTTTGCAATTTTGGTTATCCGTTGTCGTCTTCTCCTTCTTTTTCTCGGATCGCTCCATGTCAGATCTACTTATCAGGAATTTTCTCATTTTGTCCTTGGCGATCTGCGCATTCTCTTCCTGAATGAATCATTCCGCACGGTTCATTAGTTCCTGTAAAGTAGAAATGGGACACCTGTTGAGTTCCCCGTAGAACTGTGAACATCGGA
Source organism: Senna tora (assembly GCA_014851425.1). Classification (NCBI taxonomy): domain Eukaryota; kingdom Viridiplantae; phylum Streptophyta; class Magnoliopsida; order Fabales; family Fabaceae; genus Senna; species Senna tora. The sequence continues at coordinate 21,695,482 of CM026271.1, forward strand.
GGCCTTGCTTGATGACGAAGATTGCAACGACATCTTAGAGGCCTCTGACCTGGAGCGAGAGTTTGGTGAAGTGGGCTAAAAAGGCTTGTAAGGTGTCCCTTTCTTCCTTGTAAAAATCGATAAAGGAATCCTGGTTCTTTTGGTATTCCTTACTGGTGGGAAATTGAGTGAGGAACTTCTGCGCCAGCTGCTCGAAGCTGTGGATCGAGTTTGTGGGCAATAGTGAGAACCACCTCAGAGCTGCTTCCTTTAAGGTCGAGGAGAAGACTCGGCATTGCTGACCGTTCGTCATGCCAAGTATTGACATAGGCAAATTAAAAGTGTTGATGTGATCTCGTGGATCAGTCTCTCCGCCATAGGGTTCTATATGAAAGGCATCTTAAAAGCCATGGGTACATGTTCGTTCATGACCTGCTAGGTGAAGGGGTGTCTCCCTTTCCCTTGGAAGTCGAAACTGGGCCAATGATATTGACCTGAGTGAGTAGACTTGCCGTAGGGGGAGTACGGGTTGTAGGCTCCTGCCCAAGGCATATGTAGATAAGATCCAGGTGGATAGTTCGGGATAGGTGTTCGCGGGAAATCTGTGGGCGGGCGCACTGCTTGCCCGGCAACCATTGTTGGTCCAGATGAGATCGATGGCGAGGGAGCTGGTGCTGTCAGTGATAGTCGTGCTGTCACGACCCCCGTTTAGAGGACCGTGACCGGTACAGACACAGGGGATACCCTTATGCCTGTAAGCCTTATCACCTAATTGACAGAATATCTATTATGGAAAATACATTCACATGCATTATAATATCATGGCTACACCGAAATGGTGGCCTATCCTAGGCAAGCAAATCCACGGCCAGTGCCGCTTCAGGATATAGATATAGGAAAACACACATAATATATATAACATGTGTACTGGCTACACATCCGAAGATGCTGCCTATCCTATTCACATGCAATAGATATATGTATATATATATTTTGAAAAGTAATTTTCCCTGTATCGCATTATAATTAATCATGGTCTTTAAGGTGTGTGAAGCTGACAGTTCTAGATTTAGTGATACAATCTAATTGGGTACGTCTACCCTTTACTTTTTGATACAACAGTAAAGTAAATTACATTACAATTACACTTTATTCACCCACATGAACAAGTTGTAGATCTTGGAAAGTGTTGCTCAACCCTCGTTCCACCGAGACTTCTTCCACCTGTACTTAACCTGTCTCTATGTAGTAAAAATGAGGTGTGAGTCTTAATTACGCGACTCAGTGAGGATTCTTCCATCCCCGGCGCAAGGTGGGTACCATAGCACTGGGTTTGGGAGTCATACACAACCACATGCAAAAACAACTAGTTACTATTGTTAGCATACATTCTTGGTGATCACACAACAACAAAAATTTCACCCAAACAGTCACATGCATTTAATAACTGTAAACATGCAGCAGTTTATTCCACGTCATCAGTCAGCAAGTAAACATGTAACATATAGTGCCGGCTTTTACCTACCGGTCTTCTCACGTTTCAGCATGTCTGAATCAAACAAGACGTGTGGTGACGTAATCCTGTACGTTACCACTACGCTGCACAATCAGCAATTTTATGCAAACACGGAAAATTTGTACATACACACAGATGCTAAACATACATCTACTTAATCTCCCCAACTCTGGAGTATCTACTAGCCACTACGTGGCTTCCCCACTTTGAACCCGTGCACTCGGGTTACTGGCCACCAAGTGGCAAAACATACTTCACCCATTCACTTGGGTACTGGTCACCTCGTGACAATTTTGTTAACCAAACACAATCAACTTCTATCTATCAAATAACTGACGCATAGCCACCACGTGGCATGTCTTGACCCCTTGCTGCGGGGCAATAGCTTGAGCCCACTCGTCCATTACCCAACCAGGCCACATGACGGGCACGGCACGACGTCTCGAAGCATGGCCACTAACACACCCTGGACTAACTCCATAGGACGATTTCTCTTTTACTAGGTTAGGCTTACGGTTCACCCTTAGGTTCCTCCCGTGTCTCCTTACCTTAGTCTCACATATTAATAGGATTCTTTGTATCTTTCCCGAAGGATCAACAATTCTTCTCCTTGTTAATATGGACGAGTGTCCTTAACAGGATATAACTCATATACCCGTCCAGATGCACTCTCTGAGCCTCAAGCTATCGTCATAGCAATATAAAACCTCTCTGACCCTATTGCTAGGATAGGGCAATGACCATCATCATGGTGACAATAAAATTGAGGTCTCAAGTGCCATCGGACGTTGTTCTAGTCGATGTCTCACATCGCTAGCATAACCAAATCTGAAACCCACCGATAACCCCCTTTGCATGATTATAATTTAAGTCACCGTCGTGACGAGTTTTCAAAATAAAAGCTTAGTCCTTCCGTACAAGGACTCTTGCCACCGTCGTGGGAAAAGATATAATAAAACTCTCATCATGCCTCCGGAGTGTATGAGTTGGATTTGTAACACACCAATCATAGCAAACAATTATTGTCTACTCTTATGTCTTCCTATCTAAGCTACTTTCCACAACCTATTTTCTAGTTCCTTTATTCTTTTAACATTCTATACCTCTAGCTAACACATACCAGACAAGCAGTGAATATACATACTCATGTAATCCACATAAGCATACAACCCTAGGAGCAGAAATGGAAGAACCCTTACCTTGGCCAACCTTTCGTGCAATCATCTCCTGTAACTTTAGTCTCCTCGGAGTTCCTGCTGCACTCTATTGCATGTCGTTGTTCCTATAAGAACAATATTTACTTCATTAAGAGTATTACTTAGCTTAACTTGTTATTTATCTCTCCATTACTCTCACGTGTAGTCCATGGTTGCCGCAAAGTCATGCTCTTGGTCTTATCGGACTTCTCTATCCCGACTTATGCGTATCCTTCCTCGGACACTTGACTTACTCCCATATAACACTCTACTTGAGTGTTTCACATACTTGGATTTGAGTATTAGACCTCTATCTAACTTGTATTCGCATCTAAGGAAGCTTATCTAGCTTGGTTGGAAGGAATCCCAATTTTAGGAAGGTCTAAGTATTTTGAATCAACTTGTGTTCCTACTTGGGTTCTAAGAAATCTAGTTTCTAAACCTCAATATACCTCCAATTTATCCCACTTAAGATTTCCTAATAATTATGAAGGAAGGAGGTTCAAATTTTAGAAATTGAATTTCATTGTTCCGCAAGCTTCCACTCTTGAGAAACGAGAACGTTCTTAAAATAATCCTTGATTCTTGGTAGCATACTTAGAATTATTCTAGGGTGTCTAAGATTGAAAAGAAGATGTTGAGAGCCCTCAACCACTACAAAAAACTGTTCGATAGGTGGCGACCTTTAGGTGGCGACTAAAAATGTTGTCACTGAAAGCTACTTTTCAGTGGCGACTAAATAAAGTCGCCACCATTTATATTTCTTATATCTTTTTGGTGGCGACAAGAGGAAGTCGCCACCCAATGTACAATATTCGGTGGCGACCTTGAAAAGTCGCCACTGAAACCTCTAACCCTTCGTTACATTCGGTGGCGACCATGCAAAGTCGCCACCGAAACGTTTAACCCTTCAACACATTCGGTGGCGACCTTGAAAAGTCGCCACCGAAACATCTAACTATCATTACATTCGGTGGCGACTTTCTGAGGTCGCCACCGAAACGTCTAACCTATCATTACATTCGGTCGCGACCTCAAAAAGTCGCCACTGAAACATTTAACCTTTCAACACATTCGGTGGCGACCTTGAAAAGTCGCCACCGAAACGTCTAACCATTCATTACATTCGGTGGCGACCTTGGAAAGTCACCACCGAAGCATCTAGTACTTCAACACATTCGGTGGCGACCTCAGAAACTCGCCACTGAAACGTCTAGCCCTTTAACACATTTGGTGGCGACCTTGGAAAGTCGCCACCAAAACGTTTAACCCTTCAACACATTCGGTGGCGACTCTGAAAAGTCGCCACTGAAACCTCTAACCCTTCATTACATTCGGTGGCGACCACAGAAGGTCGCCACCGAAACGTCTAGCCTTTCACCACATTCGGTGGCGACCTTGAAACGTCGCCACCGAAACATTTAACCCTTCAACACATTCGCTGGCGACCCTGAAAAGTCGCCACTGAAACCTCTAACCCTTCATTACATTCGGTGGCGACCTCAAAAGGTCGCCACCGAAACGTCTAGCCCTTCACCACATTCGGTGGCGTCCTTTGATAATACCAATATTTACCCTTGTATCTTTTGGCATTTGACAAGCTTTTGTTGAGTTTAAAGAGTCATTATGCATGATTTAATGTTATTCAAGGGCACTTAAGGACTTAATTCACAATCTTGCTAATTCCATATTTTTATTGAATAAATTGTGATAATTCTCTAGTTTTATTAACTTTAGGGCCTCACAATTGTTTTGGTTGATTTGTAGGTCAACTAGCTTGAGGAATAGCAAGGATTCAAGTGCTAGAGGTCGAGAAAGAAGCTAGAAAGCGAAGCCGGTACAAGATTTGAGGCTTAGAGGCATTTTTGGGCCTGTTCTACTGTTCCACCCGCTGCCAGCGGGTACACCAGTTCTGCACGATTTTCTCGCGATTTTAAGAGCTGAAACGGATTGTGGGCCCATTTTCTCAGTGTTTTACCACAAGGGGAGCATACTAGGTCGGATTAGAGGGAATATTCTGATGTTTTAGGAGCCCTTAACCTAATTTGGAGAGGAACCCACGATTTTACACACATTCATCACACAAGCTCTCATTCTCTCAAGTTCCTCTCACATTTCCAGCCACACTCACCATTTTGTCTTCATCTTCTCCACTCTCCACACACATTCAGACCAAATTCCAGCAACCTCCATCATCATCCATGGCTAAGCAAGGGTTGGAGAAGCTTGGTGGAGCATTCTTCATCTCCATGAGTGGCTAAACTTCTAGTGCTTTGGAGGAGGATGATTGGGGCTTGAGCTTTGGCACTTACTAGGGAGTTTTTCTTGTTTTCCATCTACTTCTCTTTATAGATTCATTATTATCTTGTTGATTTTGATGGATTTGTATTGATTGTGGTTCCATGGTTGTGGAACTTAACTTGGTTGTAGTTGGATATTAGGGATTGATATAGATTTGTGAATTGTATTTTCATTCTCCCATTGTGGGTTTAGATTACATTGGATTTGGTTAAATCTTATTGTAGTTTTGATTCATTGTGGAAGTTACTCTAATGACAATGGTATTTGTTGAGTTGAATTCTTATCGATATTAAATTCCCCATTTGCTTCATTGATGGTAATTGATTAGGCTTGTTAATTGTCCGGTTGGTTAATTGCATTCTCTAATTAAATTACCTAGGTTTAGTGGTCACTAAACTACTTTAGGAAATGGCCTTTCATTGATTAACTCCATACTTTTTGATAGCAAGGATAGCCCAAAGCATTCTCCAACAAAGCATATTCATCTCATTTCATTCACCTCAATTTACTTTAGCTTTAAAAATATTAAAAATCCCAAAAAGTGTTAGTTCTAGTTTCATTTAGTTGCATTTAATTCCATTTAGTTTCATTGCACACCAAATGTTTGTTAAATTGCCTCAAAGACTTCCCTTTTTGTGTTAATTGAGCATATTTGTCCATAGAGTCCATAGGCTCCGCGAGAGAGATTCGACCTAGGTTGTGCCACTAGCTGCACTTTCTAGTATTAATTTGATTGGTGCCGGCCTCGCGACAAGGCCGCGTCCATCAATTTGGCGCCGTTGCCGGGGAGCCATTTTGGTTCTTTGTGCAATTGTGCTAGATTCTCACGAATTGGGTTGTTTTCGCGTGATTTCTTTGGGAATCACATAGTTAGATTGTGTTTTGTTATTGTGTTTTGTGTTTTAAGTTGTGTCTTTTCATTTTAGTGTTTGTTTCTAGGCTTATTGTGATTTTTTTTAGTAAGTGTTTTTGCTGGTTTTTGTTAAATTTTTCATAGCTGTCCTATTTTCTTTTGGCAAAGAATTACTTAGTTTAATTGCATTTAATTGTGTTTTTGTTTGTTTTTATTGTTTCTCGGTAGTTTATAGTTGATTTAGCATTTATTTTTAGGCTTAAATAGTCATTTTAAAGCATTTTCAGTTGGATTTTTGCTGGTTTTTCGAATCTGCCCTGTTTTTCTGCTTTAACAGTGCAGAATCGCTTCTGTTTCTGTCTTACCCGCTGGCAGCGAGTGAACCCACCCGCTGGCAACGGGTGAAGCAGTGAACTGCACTGTTTTTAATTCTGTGTTGCTTTGTTTCTAGTTTTCTGGTCTGTTTTATTTGTTTTACTATTTTTCTGTGTGTTTTCATCCTTTTGTTGGTTTGTTTAGTGTATGCTAAGAAGTTCTAGAGGAGACCTAATTCCATTGGACTTAGAAATTGAAAGAAATCTTAGGAAAATAAGAAAACTCAAAAAGGAAGTGATTAAGGCTAACCAAGAAAGAGAAAGAGAACTAGCAATAGAAGAAATGGCCGAAGAGGATAACGGTGATAATAGGATGGACAATAGGGATAGGAATGAAGGTAATAATGGGGTAGATCAACCTAAAAAGTCCATTAAACAATTGAATCAATTTGATGATAATTTTGAATCTTTGGTTGGTGCTACTCCTACTTTTACTACTGATTTTGAAATTAAAGGTTCTCTTGTGCACTCACTTCCAAAATTTCATGGTCTTCCAGGTGAGAATCTGTATACACATATAAGCTCTCTCCACATGCATTGCATGACGATGAAGCCTGTGGGGGCTAAACTTGAAGAAGTCATGTGGAAGGTTTTCCATCTCACTCTGGAAGGGAAGGCAAAGGTTTGGTATATGAGTTTGCCAAGGTACACCCCAGATGCTTACCAAACATGGGATAATTTGAAGAAGCACTTTATTGAAAAATATTATCCTTCAAACAAAGTCACCGCAGCAAGAAAAGAGATTGCATCTTCAAGGAAAGAAGAGGGTGAAACATTCTATGGATATTGGACACGTGTTCAGGATATGGTAGCAAAATGTCCAAACCATCAAATGCCACTGGAGCACCTAGTCCAAGCTTTTGTCTATGGGTTAACTGATGAAGATGCAAAAATGCTCAATGCAGCTGCTAATGGGTCCATAGAAGACATGCCCCCTGATGAAGCAATGGAGTTGATCAAGAAGCTCGCCTTGAGTAGGCAGAACATTACCACGAGGGATACTCGAGCACTAAAAGAGATATCTCCAGCAGATCGAGATCCATTGTTAGTGAAAGTGGTACATGAACTGTCTGCACTAACCAAGAGGGTGGATGGACTGAGCATCCAATCTCCAAGATCACCCACTCAACAGCTAGCTATGGTAGGCGCTAGTTGTACATTCTGCGATTCCCCTATGCACATATCAGCAGATTGCGGTCAATATGAAGATGTGAATGCAATGTATCAAGCACGGCCTGGGCAATACCAACAAAGGGACCCTTACTCCAATACATACAATCCTGGTTGGAGAGATCACCCTAACTTCAGATATGGGAATAGCGGTAATCAAAATACTCAAGGGTTTAGCAGTGGGCAAAGTCAAGGGAACTACCCTTCCAGAGGAGGAAATTCTTATGGTGGTCAATACTCAAATTTTCAAGGGGCTTCACCTAGCCAAGCACCAAAACAGAACACCACCAATGCCATGGTTCCCATTAGTCAAGGTGCACCGTCTTCAAGCAATGATGAGATTAAACAGCTTCTAGTGAAAGGGTTCTCAGATATTGGTGCAAAATTTGACCAAGAGCGGAGTATCACTGATGATAAAATCAAGGTCGTCGCCTCACACGTTGACTCATGCTTCACTAATATCATGAACAAGTTTGAACAAATGGAAGTAAAGCATGACAACCTGAACTCATTCGTCACTCAGTTGTCTAACAAGAAGAGTAATGAACAAGCTAGATCAAGTGGAGCAATGCCTTCTAACACAGTGATCAATCCCAAGTCACTGAATGCCATAAGCCTTAGAAGCAGCAGAAAAGTCAGATTTGAAGACAAGGAAGGTGATGAACAAATTGAAGAAATTGTTTGTGAAAGTCCTCCTCTGTCACCACTCAAGCTTTCTGAGAGCTCCAAAGAGACTAGACTGCGGGAAAAAGTTGAAGAAAAGAAGAAGGAGCAACAAGAGGAACCGAAAGAAAAAGAGGAACAAAAGGAGAAGGAAGAAGCAATTAACAAAGCCATCTCCACCCAAAAAGGTAAGGAGGTAAGTATAAGTGATCTTCCCTTTCCTAATTCATATTTGCTAAGTAAGAAAGTCAAGGAAGTTAAAACTGATGAAGAGGCACTGAATTTATTTACCAAGTTAGAAGTTAATATTCCTTTGTTAGAGTTGTTAAGAAAAGTGCCTAAATATGCAAAAGTTTTGAAAGAGCTTTGTACAAACAAGAGAAGATTTAGACCAAATGAGAGAGTTCAAGTGAGCTCTAATGTTTCTGCTCTTTTCAAACCCCAAATCCCGGTCAAGTGTCAAGACCCTGGGTCTTTCACAATCCCTTGTACTATTGGTAAGGTTACTATAGGGGGTGCATTACTTGATCTAGGGGCTGCTATAAATGTCATGCCTAAATCTGTTTATCAGGCCCTAGGTGTTAAAACACTTCAACCCACTACAGTAATCTTACAATTAGCTGATAGGTCCATTAGGCGACCTGATGGGATAATAGAGGACCTTTTGGTCCAAGTGAAAGATTTGCTTATTCCAGCTGATTTCTATGTTCTTGATATGGCCGCAGGAGTGCCTCAGGATTCCACTCTCATTTTAGGTCGTCCCTTCTTAAGGACCGCTAACACTGTGATTAGCATGAAAGAAGGAACGATCTCTATGGAAGTGGGAGATCATAAAGTTAATTTTAATATGTATGAGGCTATGAAGCATCCATATGAGGACTATTCTTTACTTGGGGTTAGTGCAATAGATATAATCATGGAAGATGAACATGTAGGTTATAAGCTTGATGATGATAATTCTGAATCTACTGTTGATGCATTTTCTGATGGTTATTTTTCATTCACTGAACTTTTGCATGCTGATGATGACACTCTTGCTTCATTCTCTTCTTTATATTCTTTTCCATCTACTTGCTCTTGTGGAGGTAATCCCTCATGTCTTAACTGCATGTCAGTTGATTGTACATGTAGTACCCCACAATCTGATACATTTTCTGTCACTAGTTATTCTTTGGATTCTCTTTCTTCTTTGAGCAGTTATGATGGCCCTTTGGGAAAGTTATTCATTGAGTTTTCAGGTGAGTCAAGCAATGAAACAGGGAAGGTGATCCAAAACAAAGTTCAATACATTATGACATGTGAAGACCCCCTTTCTGCTTCTCCACCTTCTCACCTATTCCAAGGGCAACATAGTAAAAGAAAGGAAATCGCGGTTGAAGCTGAATCAACCGAAGAAGGGAACATTCTACCAAGGTTTGAATGCATGGAAGTTGAGGCAAGTGGTAAAAATGAAATTTTAAAGGGAAGTACTCTTGCCACTTTAGATGTGCAAAAATTAGTTCCTTCTGTAATTCAACCTCCCACTCTAGAGCTCAAAGAGCTCCCTTCAAATCTAAAGTATGTTTTCTTAGAGTCAAATAACCAATTACCAGTGATCATTGCTAATGGGTTATCTGACGAGAATGAAGGGAAGCTCTTAAACCTTTTGAGAAAACATAAAAGAGCAATAGGGTGGACTTTAGCAGATATACCAGGGATTAGTCCTACAATTTGTACACATAGAATTCTGCTAGAGGAGGGGTCGCAGCCCAAGCGGCAACCCCAAAGGAGGTTGAATCCTTTGATTTTATATGTGGTCAAGAAAGAGGTCACTAAGCTTTTGAGTGCAGGTATTATATACCCAATTTCTGATAGTAAATGGGTTAGCCCTGTGCAGGTTGTTCCAAAGAAGAGTGGGATCACAATAGTGAAAAATGAGAAGGATGAGTTGATTCCCACTAGAGTCCAGAATTCATGGCGCATGTGTATTGACTATAGAAAATTAAATGATGCCACTAGAAAGGACCATTTCCCTTTACCCTTTATTGACCAGATGCTTGAGAGGCTTGCTGGCAAGTCTTATTACTGTTTCCTTGATGGCTTCTCTGGTTATTTTCAGGTACCCATTGCTCCGGAGGACCAAGAAAAGACCACTTTTACTTTCCCCTTTGGTACATTTGCATATAGGAGAATGCCTTTCGGTTTATGTAATGCTCCTGGTACATTTCAGCGTTGTATGATGTCTATTTTTTCTGATTTTCTTGAACAATGCATGGATGTATTTATGGATGATTTTACAGTTTATGGAGAGTCATTTGATGCATGTTTAGATAGCTTAGATAAAATTCTTGTTAGATGTTCTGAAAAGGGTCTTGTGCTAAATTATGAAAAGTGCCATTTTATGGTTGATCAAGGAATTATTTTAGGACATTTAATTTCTGAAAAAGGGATTGAAGTGGATAAAGCAAAAATAGAAGTAATCTCCTCCCTCCCATACCCCACATGTGTTGAGGAGATTAGATCATTTTTGGGTCATGCAGGGTTCTATAGGAGGTTCATTAAGGATTTTAGCAAAATTGCATATCCATTATCTTAATTACTTCAAAAAGATGCAGAGTTTGATTTTAATGAAGCATGTAGGTCTGCTTTTGATGAACTGAAATCTAGACTTGTCTCTCCCCCAATACTTTCTGCTCCTAATTGGCAATTACATTTTGAGATTTCATGTGATGCTTCTAATTTTGCTGTTGGAGCCATGCTAGGGCAAAAGGAGAACAGAGTTTCTAGAGTGATTGCATATGCCTCCAAGACACTAGACCCGGCACAAATTAATTATACCACCACTGAAAAGGAATTGTTTGCCGTTGTCTTTGCCTTGGAGAAATTTAGACCTTATTTGCTTAATTCCAAGGTTGTAGTTTTTTTTTACCATGCTGCAGTGAAGTATCTTTTCTCCAAACCTCATTCCAAGCCCAGGCTACTTAGATGGGCCCTTCTCTTGCAAGAATTTGACATAGAGATTAAGGATAGACCAGGAGCTGAAAACCATGTAGCTGACCATTTGAGTCGCTTACCTAAGGACACAAAGGGAGTGGACTCTTCTAACTCTACTTTTGATGCTTTTCCAGATTCTTTGTTGTGTACCATAGCTCGTCATGAGCCGTGGTATGCTCATATAGTGAATTTTCTCATTAGTGGAGTGACACCCCCTTCTATGTCTACTTTTCAGGTACAAAAGCTAAAGGGAGATGCCAAATTCTATGCTTGGGATGCGCCACATCTTTGGAGACTATGTGCTGATCAAGTCATTCGAAGGTGCATACCAGAGGAAGAACAAGAGAGCATCTTAACTGCCTGTCATATGAAAATGCCAGGTTGTACAAGGAGAAGACAAAGAAAATTCATGACAAAGGCATTCTTAGAAAATGCTTTAGTGTTGGGGATAAAGTTTTAAAATTCAAAGCAAGATTCAAGTTCAAGCAAGGAATGATGAAAACACGTTGGGATGGACCATTCACAGTGACCAAGGTCTTTCCTTATGGAGCGGTGGAGATAATGGAAGATTCAACCAGTGCCGTGCACTTGGTGAATGGTCACTTGCTGAAATTGTTCAAGGAAAACTCCAAGCCCCCATGAGGGGCCAGGTCATCTCTTTCCTTTTCTCATCTTGCATTTAATTTGTTGCTCTTATGGATTGCTTGAGATGAGTGTGGGGGAAGAGATCTTCCAGTAGGTAGTAGATTGTGGCTTTGTTCTTTGTGGTTTAATTATGCTTTTGTGTATTTTGTTGCTTTTAGTTTGTGCTTTGTGTGTTTGTTTAGTTGTGTGGTTAAACACTCCCTTGGTTGTTGAATGCATGAATTTTGATGTATGAGGTTTGCTTTTTGATGGATGGAAGCCAACACATTAGGTTCTAGGAGTAGGAATAGATGGATTTTTATGTTTTTTAGGAGTCTTTAGTTGGGTACAGGAATGAATGGAATGAAGAGATGAAATTAGGGGTCAAAATGCCCAATTTTGGGCATGTCTCTGTAGTACCCGCTGCCAGCGGGTAGCCTTTGCTGGCTGCCAGCGGGAGCTACAGGTAAGTGTCCCCTGTTTTCCCTTCTTCATGATCGCCCCTGACTTACCCGCTGCCAGCGGGTGGTCTTTCGCCCGCTGCCAACGGGTAAGTCTGGGCACGTAAAAAAAATTAAATTAAAATTATTAATTACTATTATTTTATTTAATTTTTAATTTTGAATTTCAAATTTTTTTCTGAAACCCTAACCCACCCCTTTCCCTCTCTTTCTTCACTTTTCAACATTCCATCTTCCTTCTCTCTCTCTAACCTCTCTTCTTCATCCCTACAACCCAAACCTCCATAGCCACTCCTTCAAACCCCAGCCTCCTCCAAAACCGAACCAGCTCTCCCTTCTCAGCCACCAAAACCGAACCACCTTCCTCTTCCACCCCAAAAACCGTGAACACCATCTCTCTCTCCACCAAGCCGTGAGCCTCACCACCACCAAGCCCCACCAAACCGAACCCCCCCCTTCCTCTGTATTCTCTCCCTCCCAAAACCGTGACCCCAGCCTCCTTTCCAATCCCAAAACCGTGACCTCACCCCATCCCCTTCTCAGCTCCAAAACCGAACCCTCCCATCCCACACCACCAAAACCATCCCTTCTCTCTCTCTCAACCCAAACCCCAATCTCCTTCCATCCCATAACCACCTCCTTCCCAAATCCCGTAACCTCCCCCAAAACCGTGCCCCCCCTTCTCTGCCTACACCTTCCCCACCCTCCACCAAACCGAACCCATCCCCCACTTCTCTTCCACCTCAAGTCCAGATTTCAATTTCTCCCACTAGGTAATTTTCTTTTCATTTTTTATTTATATTTATTTTATTTCACAATTTTCATTTAGTTTGCCTATTTCATATTAATTTAAATTTAATTTCCTTTTTATTTTTATTTTCTAAATTTTTAGTCCTAATTAATTATTAATCTGAATTTTTCTTCAAATTAGTGAATATTTTAGTATGCGTAGCATTAGTTGATAAATAATTTAATCTTGATTTTCACTTAGGTTGTAAATAATTTTTATCTTAATTTAGTAGATAGGGTAATTGCTTTTTGTTTATTTTTTTTTAGTCACATTAGTACTTAGGTAGTCAATAATTCTAGTTTAAGTTCTCTTTTTAATTAATTTCTAATTATTTTATCTAGAATTAGTTCATACATACCCTAGTCTTGTTTAGAAATAGTAAATATGTAATATTTTAGTCTCTCACTAGTTTTTACCTTTAGTTATCACTTTGTTTAGTTGTTTTTAGTCTAGGCTAGTTATTTCTTAGTCTTAAAAATCAGTATGGACCCTCATGATTACTCTTCAATTTAGCTCTCACACCTTGTTTTTAATTAATTTAGTTTTCCTTTTATTCAATAGTTTTATTTCTTTCTTAGTATGCTTAGTTTTTCCTTTTCTTTAATTAGTTTTAATTGGTTTTAGTGTGAGCGTCTAGGTTGGTTAGCGTAGTCTTGCTGGATTCTATGTTAACTGATTTCTCTTTTAAATTGCTTGTGTTTTTCTTGTTTTTATTTGTTTGTGTTGATTAGCAAGCATGTCCGGCGAAGAGCTGACTTTTGAAGAAATACAAGAGGAGGTTGAAAATAGATCCCTCCATCAAGAATTTCATTTTCCTGAGACGGAAGGCAATGCATTCTTTAATCAATTATGCGCCGCCAACCTCACATCTCTCAATCGGGTACAGGTAGCTGATAATGAGCAGTTTGTGCAACATTTCTACATTAATGCCAAGCTCAAGCGCAGCATGAACAACCCGACCTACCGCGGCACGAGGGTTACCACATTCACATTGGCTGGCATCCGGCATTTTTTTGGACTGCCTGTTGTGCAGAATTGTGCTTACAAGAGCCAAAAGACAGCTTTTAACAGTGGTGATGCTAATTTCCCGCGCGCTGAAATTAGAGAGATGCTCATTCAGGACAATTTCGATTGGGATGCTAAGTATGGAGGATCTCAGATCTATTTGCAACGCTCTTCCATGTGCCCGGCTGCTAGAGCATGGCTGCTTTTTATATGTCACAACATTCTTCCTTCCAGCCATGGTACTGACATACTCTCTCAACAAGCACACCTTATTTACTTATTCATGAAGAATGAGAGAGTTGATGTGGCCGGGCTGATTTTTGACTCGCTCAAGAAGGCTACAGTGAAGGGAGTGAAGGGACAAATTCTGTTATTTCCACATCTCATATCTCAAATGTACAAGAGAGCAGGTGTTTCGCAGCTTGATTCTGACTTAGAGTTCGATCCTGCCAACACCAGAGATTACAGTAGATTGGGATTTGGAAGACCTCCAGTTATTAGACCTCCCGCGCCAGCCAGGAATGTCAGGCGGTGCCGTGATGAAGCCTCTTCGAGTCGGACCCCTTCGCAAGCTTCAGAGCCAATGATGCAGACCTCTGACCAAAAGCTAGACTTCCTGATCTCTGAGCAGCGTGCCCTTAGGGATGACGTCCACACTCTTCGGGATGACATCCACACTTTGCAAGCTAGCTTCACATCCTTTCAGGTCGAGGTCCAGGACAATTTTAGAGAGCTGCGAGAGGGCCGTGATGGAGCTCGAATCTGAGCCAACTGCTTGCTAGTCTTATCTGCTTTTATTTCTTTTGTGCTTCGTTTGACTTTTCTGCTACTTTTCCTTCTTACTCAAGGATTCTATTTGTGCTGGTTATTACTTTTGCTGTTGAGCTACTGATGGCTCATTTAACTTCTGGAGCATTATAATTTCATGCATTCTTAGCTGTGTAGTTGTTTAGCTTACTTTGCTCGCCCCTCTTCTCCTCTTTTTGCAATTAACTGATTGTTTTTATGCTTGTGGACCCTCGTGCTTGCGCATCCTTGTCCTATCTTTCTGCATTGAGGACAATGCTTGTTGCAAGTGTGGGGGAGAAGTTTGTGAAGAATGATTGCTTTTTGAATTGTTGAATGGGCAGGTTACCTTGTGATTATTGCAAATATTGACATCAGATTTATATTCCTATTTCATGATTGTGTTTTTTTTGACTCCTTGTGAATTTAGTTTTTCAGCTTCTATTCTTGTGGATGCGAATATAAATGTAAATGCACAGGTTTTAAGTCCTTTTGTTCATGGATATTATCAACTGAGTAGATTCAATTTTCGTTTTTGTTGAAGACTTTTGGGATTAATGATGTTAATCAGGAATTCCATAATCACTTTTCGATATCTACTCAAATGTTTTGAAATTTTTTTTTTGGGAACCACACTTAACTTTTGTGCCTGTTTAAGCATTTTAGAAAATGCTTTCAAGTTGTGTGTCAGGAGCCCGCAGAATGCACAATCATTTCAAGAATAAGAAACAATTTTTCAAGAGATTGGTGCTCTCTAATTCTCAACTTAAGCAAGTCATTAATGTGAGTAATTAATTAGGCATGCATTGATCGATGTGAGAGTAACCTAGCCTTGTTGGAAGATTTTGAGCCAAACACTTCTGTTTTTCTTGCATATACTTGTGTGTTGTCTGCTTACTTGTTTACTTTCTAGAACTTGATTGAAATCTTGTTGAAGCTTGACATGCGTTAGTTAAATAAAAATGATTGAGGCGTTTGTTTCACTCACCTATATTCCATACACAAACCACTTCTTTTGCTACCCATAGTCACCCCCTTTGAGCTTCATTCTTGCTTTTCTAGACATTTTGCACTATGACTTTTAATTAAATGTTTGACTTTAGGTTTCTTAGTTTCTGACCACTCATCTTCCTGGGTTGAAATTGTCTAATTGATCCAATCAAGCAAAAAGCTTGAAAAGAAAGAATAAATAAATGAATTATACATTTATTTATTTAGAAAAAAAAGAAGAAAAAAAAGGGAAATACAAAAGAAAGAAAAGCAATAAAAAAAAGATGATGAATAAAAGAGTTGCAACCGAAAGCAATAAGGATCTTAGGCAAATTTCTTGGTGGTTGGAAGATGATTATTTGGTTAGACTCTTTTGGAACCCAAGTAATCATTTAATTGGGAGTCAATTCAAAATGTTTAGTTTTGCATAATTTCCTTCTTTGTAAACACTTTTCACCATGACCATGCATCCATCATTACAAGCCATTAAGACCTCATGATTTGTTGAGCTAATGCATCTTAGTGGAGATCTAGATCTCTCTCAAGCCTATGGCAAAGTGATAAGTAAGTAAGATTAGAGAGAAAATATCCAACATTAGTGAGTAGAGCGAAACACTTGAGTCATCGGTCATTTGCATGTTCTAGTTAATTGCTATGCATAGTTGTTTTGCTTTTGTTGCATGAACCAAGAACATGGTTTCTTGCTTAGTTGTTTTGCATCTTGATTTGGTTGGTTATTTTGTTGCTTCCTACATACCCCTTGACTGCATTTTTGACTGATTGCTTTGCTCAGGAGTGCAAAGGTCTAAGTGTGGGGGAGTTGATAATACCAATATTTACCCTTGTATCTTTTGGCAATTGACAAGCTTTTGTTGAGTTTAAAGAGTCATTATGCATGATTTAATGTTATTCAAGGGCACTTAAGGACTTAATTCACAATCTTGCTAATTCCATATTTTTATTGAATAAATTGTGATAATTCTCTAGTTTTATTAACTTTAGGGCCTCACAATTGTTTTGGTTGATTTGTAGGTCAACTAGCTTGAGGAATAGCAAGGATTCAAGTGCTAGAGGTCGAGAAAGAAGCTGGAAAGCGAAGCCGGTACAAGATTTGAGGCTTAGAGGCATTTTTGGGCTTGTTCTACTGTTCCACCCGCTGCCAGCGGGTAGCCTTGCAAGCTGCCAGCGGGTACACCAGTTCTACACGATTTTCTCGCGATTTTAAGAGCTGAAACGGATTGTGGGCCCATTTTCTCAGTGTTTTACCACAAGGGGAGCATACTAGGTCGGATTAGAGGGAATATTATGATGTTTTAGGAGCCCTTAACCTAATTTGGAGAGGAACCCACGATTTTACACACATTCATCACACAAGCTCTCATTCTCTCAAGTTCCTCTCACATTTCCAGCCACACTCACCATTTTCTCTTCATCTTCTCTACTCTCCACACACATTCAGACCAAATTCCAGCAACCTCCATCATCATCCATGGCTAAGCAAGGGTTGGAGAAGCTTGGTGGAGCATTCTTCATCTCCATGAGTGACTAAACTTCTAGTGCTTTGGAGGAGGATGATTGGGGCTTGAGCTTTGGCACTTACTAGGGAGTTTTTCTTGTTTTCCATCTACTTCTCTTTATAGATTCATTATTATCTTGTTGATTTTGATGGATTTGTATTGATTGTGGTTCCATGGTTGTGGAACTTAACTTGGTTGTAGTTGGATATTAGGGATTGATATAGATTTGTGAATTGTATTTTCATTCTCCCATTGTGGGTTTAGATTACATTGGATTTGGTTAAATCTTATTGTAGTTTTGATTCATTGTGGAAGTTACTCTAATGACAATGGTATTTGTTGAGTTGAATTCTTATCTATATTAAATTCCCCATTTGCTTCATTGATGGTAATTGATTAGGCTTGTTAATTGTCCGGTTGGTTAATTGCATTCTCTAATTAAATTACCTAGGTTTAGTGGTCACTAAACTACTTTAGGAAATGGCCTTTCATTGATTAACTCCATACTTTTTGATAGCAAGGATAGCCCAAAGCATTCTCCAACAAAGCATATTCATCTCATTTCATTCACCTCAATTTACTTTAGCTTTAAAAATATTGAAAATCCCAAAAAGTGTTATTTCTAGATTCATTTAGTTGCATTTAATTCCATTTAGTTTCATTGCACACCAAATGTTTGTTAAATTGCCTCAAAGACTTCCCTTTTTGTGTTAATTGAGCATATTTGTCCATAGAGTCCATAGGCTCCGCGAGAGAGATTCGACCTAGGTTGTGCCACTAGCTGCACTTTCTAGTATTAATTTGATTGGTGTCGGCCTCGCGACAAGGCCGCATCCATCAACCTTGAAACGTCGCCACCGAAACATTTAAACCTTCAACACATTTGGTGGCGACCCTGAAAAGTCGCCACCAAAATGTCTAACCCTTCAACACCTTTAGTGGCGACCTCAGAAAGTGGCCACTGAAACGTCTAGCCCTTCAACACCTTTAGTGGCGACCTTGGAAAGTTGCCACCGAAGCGTCTAGTCCTTCAACACATTCGGTGGCGACCTCAGAAAGTCGCCACTGAAACGTTTAGCCCTTCAACACATTTGGTGGCGGCCTTGGAAAGTCGCCACCAAAACATTTAACCCTTCAACACATTCGGTGGGGACTCTAAAAAGTCGCCACTGAAACCTCTAACCCTTCATTACATTGAGGTCGCTACCAAAACGTCTAGCCCTTCATCACATTCGGTGGCGACCTTGAAACGTCGCCACCGAAACATTTAAACCTTCAACACATTCGGTGGCGACCCTGAAAAGTCGTCACCAAAACGTCTAACCCTTCAACACCTTTAGTGGCAACCTCAGAAAGTCGTCACCAAAACGTCTAACCCTTCAACACCTTTAGTGGCGACCTCAGAAAGTCGCCACTGTAGGTAGAAAACATAATAAATATATTAGAATGAAATTATATAACAAATAATAATACATGGCTCAGTGGTTGCTGTGGACACTACTATGCATCATGTCCCGCCTTCGAATCCGTCTATGCGCCATTTTTAAAAAAAATATAAGGTGGTCATGAAAGTGGAGATCCAGCGGCCGGAGGCGAAGGTCCGACAACCGGGGACGGAGGTTCGGCGGCCGAAGGCGGGTGGTCCGGTGAGCGATGGCAAAGGTCTTCACCGGCCATTGAAACATGTCTTTCAGTGGCGACAAAAGTCGCCACTGAAAGACATGTTTCACTGGCGACATAAGTCGCCACTGAAAACTATACATTCAGTGGCGACAAAAGTCGCCACTGAAAGACATGTTTCAGTGGCGACAAAAGTCGCCACTGAAAAGTATATATTTGGTGGCGACCACATTAAGTCGCCACCGAAACTTTCGGCGATGGAGTTATAGGTGGCGGCCTTTAGTGGTGACTATTTAGCATTCGGTGGCGACTTTAGTCACCCTTAAAGTGTATTTAGGCAAGCCGAGCAGGGACCCGGTACGTTAACGTCGAGGTTCAACCTTCGTAACCTCGGGCCAGCTCCTCACGGGTCTTGTTCAGCTAATATTTTCACAATATAATTTCAATAGGACCAATCCAAGCCTATTTACTCAAATCCAAGGTCAATTCCTAATCTATCAACAATTTCCCCAATTTGGAAATAATTATAATTTCAATAATATCAATCCAAGCCTATTTACTCAAATCCAAGCTCAATCCTAATTATCAACAATTTTTTCCCAATTTCGAAATAATTATAATTTCAACCCCAAATCCTTCCAAATTCGAATTTGGGCAAATTCGAGAACATAATCTTGATTCCTACCCCAACTAAGTGTTCAAGAACACTTTCTAGGTCTCAATCTATCCTCGAAACAACTCGATCGAAGGTCAATCGAAGAAATACCTAAAATGAAGAAATTGGGGGTTTCGAATGAAATTGGGGTTACCAACCTTTGATTTAATTGGTGGAAGGTGTAGGAGACGTCGTACCCGAGCTCCGGTGACTTCTCCGGCGTCGGCTAGCTCTCCCTGGTCACTTTTCCGGCGGACCCCCAACCCTTCCTCTTCTTCTTCCTCACGCCTCTCCTCCTCTCTCTCTCTCTCTCTCTCTTCTTTCTCTCTCTTTCTCTTCTTTCTGCCCGTAGCTCTCTCTAATCTCTTTTTCTTTCTATTCTTCTTTCTCTTTCTTTCTTTTCTTTCTTAAATAAAATGACACCCCCCCTTTTTAATTAATTAAAATAATATATATATATATATAATTAAATAATACATTAAGTAAATAATAATAATAATTATATTAAAGAAGGGTTTGAAAAATATCCCCAATTTAATCCCTCCTCTTTCCAATTAAACTTTTATTTTCTCTTATGTCCCAAATTAGATACCCAAAAATATTCCCTACTCTCTTTTCCCATTTAATTCAGGTTTCCAATTTCTTAGGTCCTGAATTAAATCCTAAAAATTATTTTCTACTTCTTTTCTTCCCCTTTTATTTTATTTTAAACTTCAAAAAATTTCTTAGGTATTACAATCTTTAAAAAAAAATAATTTCCTTTCCGGTCTCTTTTAACTCTCATACTTTTTTCTATATTCCTTTTTTAGGTTTTAATTCCTAGCCCCGGAATAAATCATTATTAAGTCCTCGCAATTTTTTAAATAATCATTCTTAAATCCTCGAAATCTTCCAGGGTATTACACGTGCGAACTCCATGGGTAGAGTTCCGAATTGTATTGAAGGCAAGCTGGTAGGGTCATTGGAAGGTCCTGCGGGTGCACTATATGGTGCCGCCGGTAATTGGACGCCTATGTTGGTTTGGGAGTAGTTTCTGTCCTCTTCCCATTGTTGTTGACGTATGGCCGCTATCTCTGCCTCAAGTCGAGCTACCTCTATTTCTCGCGAGATCCTCGTTGGCTCTGTTATTTCTTGGTTACTGGCTGAAGGGCATGGGTTATGCGGAATGCCATAGGGATGTTGAGGGCACGCTTCCTCTCTGGTTACTGATGTTTGGACCACGGTTTCTGCAACAGCCACTTGCGTCGTTGAGATGCTATGCGGCTGGGTTGTGTTCGATCCGCCTGTGTCTGTTGTGACAACTTCAGCCGTCCCCTGTTTGTTCCTTGTGCTACGCCATAGAGTGCTTGCGTCGGTCGTGGCCGTAGGGATGTTTGAGTCGGCCATTTCTAGATGTTTCCTGTCTGTATGGAAATTAAAAAGTTCGGGTTTATGAGTGTTAGGCGGATACTCCTACTCCCTAAAATAGAAATGTCGTTCAACGACAGAGTGCACAAGGCATTGTGGTCTGAGGAAGACCGTTGTGGGCGCCAATGTAACTGTTATTTTTGGTTCAGACAATTATAATTTGTAAATAAGGACCGCAAGGGGTCGTTACCTTGGGGGACTTGTCCTGAGGTGGGAACCTAGGTGCCTACGTACTCTTGTGAAGGGATAAAAGTACACATAGTTCGTCATGATGACGTCTATAGGAGCCGTTAGGCAAGCTGTTTACCTGTATGAGGCCGTGTACGGCTAAGACGTGTGTAAGGTACTCCGAGTGGGCGAGCCACTCGTTGGAGGTTGTCTTGGGTTATGAGAGACAAGAGTTTCTTAGAGCTATCTAGAGCTCTGTTGGTGGGAATCTTCGGGGAGGAGATATGGCCGTTGATGGTCAGAGCTTTGTGGTGCCGTGGGCTAAGCTCTTGGGTTCATAAGGAGAAGTATTGTATAAGGGAAGCTAAGTCCAGCTTCAGTGTATAAGATTTTGTGTAACTTGCCTCTTGTTTTGATGTTTTTGAGTTCCCCGGGTGAGGGCCTTTATACGTGGTGTGGGGGAGAACGTGGTCGACCCACGTTCTTGCTGGACGTGGGTCTTCCACGACGCCTAGAGGCTTTCCACGTCTCTTGGACGGGAGCCCAGGAGGAGAGACGTGGGTACCGGCCACATAGCAGATAGATGAGTGGTGCCACGTGTCACTGGTGCAAGCTACTGTGGAGCTTCTAGAAGTCCAATGCCACGTGTCCCTAAGCGGAATATTCCGTAGTTACAAGATGTGAATATGGAATATTGTTGATGTGAAAATAAAGAAGATGGATATGAATTTGAAGATCGATGAGAGTGACATTAAAGAGTTGTACCACGTTTCTCTCAAACTATTCAATACCAAAAATGTAAAGTCATTAGGTCCATTTTGATAAATATTCTGGTTATAGACCAAAAAATAGTAACTTTTTTATTCAATACTAACAAAACAAGAATGGAATCTTGCAAACAACCAGAAATATAAAATGAAAATTTGATTCAGTACAATTCGCATTCCAGTAATTTCTATGAAATTCTTTCAAAATGCTTCATTTGAGAAGTAATAATAATTTTATAATTGGGACTCACACTAATAGAGACTCACCATGAATGGACTAAAGACCAAATTGTTAATAATATTGATAATTAAATAGCCTTGTACAAAAGCTAAGACCAATAAAAAAAGTCAATGTATCTTAAGATATAACACAATAATCATAACTACATATAATTATTACAATGCAACAATTATGATTAGATGGCATCAATCTAGTTCACAAATGAACAACAACAACAACAACAACAACAACAACCACAACAAAAAAACAGGCAATTTGCGACGGTTTTTTTTCCTTTAGCGGCAGTTTTAACCGTCGCTAAATGACTTAGGGACGGTTTAGAAAGCGCCACATATAACACCGTCGCGAGACCATTTCCAACGGTTAAAATGTAACCGTTGGAATAACCGCCGGTAAGTGACTTCTGGCGGTTTTTCGTTACTAGCAGCGGTTACAAAACCGTCGCTAAAAGAAACAAACTTTTTAATGTTCTACCTGATTTTGACCGTAGGTAAATACTTTAAATTTTATATTGCGACGGTTTTATATTTTTTTATGCTTTCCAAACAATTTTAGATATATAAAATAATATTTTGCAATTCTAAACAAAAATTTGAATATTTCTCTATATTGGTAATATTCAACAAAGTATTAACCACAAGCCTTTTTGGACTGTTTGGCAGTAATAATTTTTTGTAGTATAATTATTATTGAGTCATTTAAACATCCGAAAAATTATAACAAATACAATCAAAAAGTAGCTCATCCAATTCTAGGTATCACCAAAGCCGTAGATTATTTAAATCTTCCTGAAAAATAAATAACAAGCATTAAATATTATATTAAAGATAAAAAATATACATCGTAATCAGATTAAATATATAATCTCAAATAAAGGATCAATTTCCCTAAATTCAATATATATGATGCTATCAAAAACCCAAATGCATGTAACAAACCCAAATGCATAGATAAACATGTAAAGAAAAAGGTCATTTTGGTGGGATTTCTATATAGATGAAGATAATAATAGTACTTAAATTCATAAAAACATGAAAAGAAATAAGTAAATTGCAAATGGAGAGTCACTTAGACTAAAAAGGCTAGCACTAGTTCACTACAAGTAAGCAATCATAGAAGGTTCAAAAAAAAGTAAGCAATCATATAATTTAACAACTTTTAATGAAAAACCTAGGCTCGTATCATTCTTTTCAAAGCATTTATGATACTCAATATGCAGTCAAACACTTTTAGATGCCATATCATACATATTTTCTTAGGAGCTTCATTCCAAAATACATATTGACCAAAATTACCATAATATAGTACTTACTGCTATATGACTACACAAGTGCATTTAGAGAAATATCACTCACCTTTAAAACGAAACCTGCATGACACCAAGCCAAAAAGAGATCAGTCTAATTTTCAAAGAAAAATAGAATTGACTAAAAGATATCAGTATAATTAAAATTATATATAAGAACTAAGCCAATATAGAAGTAGACGACTTTATTGGCTGGTAATGATATACGTTCAGAACTTGTATCCAAAACACAATTGGTAAAACATAAGAACTAAGCCAAACCAACATAATTTCACTGTAATTCATTTGAAGCATACAGACACACGGAAAATATATATATATATATATTAACAATGATAATTATATTATAGGAATGATAAAATTAATTAAACTAGAAAATCCCAAATCCTTACAGTGAACACAATTTTGCAATAAAGAAATTCATAATTTGATCAATGCTGTCTTTCTAATTGGAAGACCATCTCTTCACCTACACAACCCAACCAAAATACAAATTATTATCAATTTCTTGTTCTCCCAAATCTCAATCCACAAGGCCAAGGAAATAATTCTTACCATCTTATATTGTTGGCTCACGGTTCTCACTGCAGCAAAAAGTGAAAATATAAACAAATTACATTTTTCTCAATGGAAATAATTCTTACCATCTTATATTGTTGGCTCACGGTTCTCACTGCAGCAAAAAGTGAAAATATAAACAAATTACATTTTTCTCAATGGAAATAATTCTTACCATCTTATATTGTTGGCTCACGGTTCTCACTGCAGCAAAAAGTGAAAATATAAATAAATTACATTTTTCTCAAGGGAAATAATATTAACAACTCATATGAAATACAAATTTCCAGCAATTTTATAGCAAGAACACCAATCTACAAGAACAGAGAGAAAGCACCAATCTACAATGAAGGAGAGAATGAAGAGCGAGTCCAAGAGTGAAAAGTACCTTTCCAAGAGAGAAAGCACCCATGTGGACAACTATGAAATACAAATTTCCAGCAATTTTATAGCAAGAACAGAGAGATCATATTAACAACTCATATATTCATAAAAAAAATCTCTTAATTGGTGCATGTAGTATTAGCCATTACTATAGACAAAGCTAGAAGAATTAAAAGCACAGGACACCAATCTACAAGCAGTAAAAAAAATGTCGTGACACAATGAGAGAAGAAAATACATTCATTAGGATTGTGCCATACCTTGCAATTTTCTACTTTATTGGGTGGTAAATATCTTGGAGATCAGACGTATAGAAAGGAGTCTCTGGATCATTGAAATCAAATTATACATGGTACTATATATATGTCTTTCTCACACACTTCAAATTCTCCCTTATGGAAGGACCTAAACCAACGCTTGCCTATGACGCCTGACGTTCTAGTAGTAACAATACTGGTTTGGTTAATCACTCAATTGAAACTTGTATATCTTCTGAATGATGCATTGTACACAAAAGGGATGCATTTTTAAAAAATAAGTGACTAAATCAGAGAATTAAAAATAAAAACTAGAAGGGATGCATTTTTAAAAAATGTTGGACACTTGGACCAAATTATAAAATGCAGATTTGATGAGACAGGGTGTGTAGTAATTGAATATGTGTAGCAATGACAAAGATACGTGAGTTAAATATGCATCAAATATTAATATATAATAAAATATGTATGATAGTGAAAAGTGTAGCTGATAGAAATCCTTGTTAAAGAATTTCCCTTCAACACATATCAACTACTCTTTTCACTATTATACATATTTAAAGGGTTAATATTATTGTTTCAAGTGAATTAGAAGAATCAAAACTTGAAAATGGGTGAGATAGTGGTATCTTAGTTGGTGGGTTGAGGCAGTTTTAGACAAGCGTTGGTTTAGGTCCTTCCATAAGGGAGAATTTGAAGTGTGTCAAGTCCTGCATTATATTATGTATAATTTAGCAACCTTTAATTATCAATTTAAGAAGAGAGGGTAATTTAGTAATTCCACACACCTGCCATTCTCTCTGCTTCTTCCTCTGTTAGCTTCACTACAAAGCCACTGAAACTCTGCTTGTAGTGTTGTATTACTGACTTGGGAGCAGTATCGCTGAAATTACATATACAGAAAGAAATTATATATGGAACATCATTTTTCCAAACATTAATTAGTAATTACCCGTCTGCAACATTTTGCAGCAAACTAGTGCAGAGGGATAATGCAAAAGCTTCATCCGTCTTGGCGTTACTAGTGTACACAATGTAAGCCTGAAATTAATTCACAACACATACTTATAATCAGGAACAAAAACATAGGAATTCGAAAAACTAAGAAAAAAAAAAGACAACATATATAATTTGCCTTCTGATCATTTGAGGAAGATGATGATGAATGACATTTGAGCAGAAGGAAAAGCAGAATTAGCAACACAAGAGCAGGGGATCTGTTAACCATTATGGAGTAGTTCGTTTGTTACAATTAATGATTCAAAGCCTAATGGTAGGCTAAGTGTTTATATAACACAAATTTGTGCATGCATATTTTCCAATAATTCAATGTATAAACTCGCACCAATCAAGCAAAGCATCTAATGAGATAAGACTGTGAAAAGGATTAATACGGTACGGATGGTTAGTTTTGAAAAGTCTACACGAGAAAAGCAAGATGACATGGCCAAAACTGAGATATTAGCATTTGTGTCCAAGTGTTTATGAAATTATAACATAAAATTCATCAATCTTCCCTTATCATTTCAAGCGGAATTAGGAACGAGTACATCTGATGATGATGGATCATCCTGTGGACTTGAAAAATTGAAAGAAAGAAAGAAACAATTGGAAATTAGGGTTTCTTACCAAGAGTGTGCTTGTTATTGTGAATCCAAACCTTGAGTACTTGATGTTTCACACTAGTCTTCGAACAAAATTGCTCCATCTAAGTTTCGCATGCTTCTGAATTCTCCATCGAACCATCTCCAAAAATGCCAGCATCTTCACCTTCGGCTCAGAGAACGAATCGCAAAAAACGAAGATGAAATGAGAGAGAGAGAGAGAGAGAGAGAGAGAGAGAGAGAGAGATAAGAAGGGGCACCTACAGCGAGTTCGGTGGTGAAGCTTTGACGGCGGCAGAACATCGGTGGCGGAAGGCTCACATCAGAGAAGATGGTTCAATATTCACTCAATCGGCGAAACGCTAAAGTAGAGAGGTTAGAGGAAAAAATAGGGTTTTGTAAAAACAAGCAAAAACAAAACAAAAAGGCTTTTTTATGTGGTTTTAAAAAAAAAGCCTTTTTTGACGGTTTAAAAACCGCCCAAAAATTAGAGTATTTACTGGCGGTTTTCAGAAACCGCCGGAAACTAACCACCGCTAATAATCCGTTTTTTTGTAGTGAACAACAACAACGAAAGCAACAACGACAACAACAATTACAATCAAAGCTTTTTCTAACTACGTGGGGTTGACAATATGGAGCAAGTGGCGTCAATATGTTCTATCACGTGCTTTAAGCTTTCCAGATATCTTTTTACCCTCTACAAGCTCATTGAGAAAGGTTCAAAGGGAAATTATGAAACTCTATGAAACGATATTGCTTTCCTGTGAGCAAGAAATTGCAGCATAGATTGTTCAAAACATTCAAATGAATAAACATTAATATAATATTCACTTTCTAACGTAAAAGTATCGAGAAAATGTGATTTCTTCCCTACTTTTTCCCTTTTTTATTGAATATAGAGGTATATATATAAACAACGTAATTAATTTTGTTCCCTAATAAATAGATGTGAATACCTTTGATGCATCATTGATTTGATAGTTTAATAATATAGTGTGAACCCTTGTAATGGAATCATTATCATCATCATCATTTACTAACTAGCTACAAGCTAGGTTGGTATCTTCAATAGACATAGGTTAATGAGGTATTTATAGCTAAGAGAGGGAGTGTGTTTAGGATAGAAAAACTAATGGGTTTAAATGAAAACTCAAAACTAGCCTAGTTTTGTGATAATTAACCTAGTTTTGTGATTTACAAAACCACATTTCTATAAAGTTTTTATGAAGAATGATATTTGGAATATTCCATAAAAAGTTTTAAAAAGTAAATATTTTAAATGGCAAGATGTTTAATAGATGAAATATTTAGTTTATGTAACTATTTTGTTGAACAATTTAAGTTTACATTTTAATAATATTCTGGTCATGTGCACTTGAAAAAAACAAAACAAATATATTTTGTAAGAATTACATTGATTTTCAAACGTAACAAAACAAAAAGTTCAATCTAGCGTAAGTTATTAGCATTGGCATTTTTTAAAAAAATTGATATTATAGTCAATTAAAGTCATTTGTTAAAAATGTTATTTTTGTTATAACTAATGTAAAAAATGCTATAGACACAATTTATAGTGTCGATTGTGATACTGACACTAATCCCTTTAGTGTCAGTCATAATTACTGTTAACGGTTGTTTTCTGTTGATGATATGATTATATTGTTTTTAGTCTAAGCATCTCAAATAGAATGTACTATGTTACTAATAACAAAATTACAAATTGTAGATAATGGCATTTAACATATATAATTTAGGGCTAAGAGATCAAATACCACAAGAAAACATACTAACCAAAATTAAAATATAAAGGTCTGGGGAGGCTACGACCTATGACATGCATGCACTTCGAGTTTGTAATTATTATACCAAGCTTACTCAAACTTGTGATTGATTTGGACATATTGCGGTTTGCATTGCACTCCAAATAGACTCTTTAGAGGCTATTAATGTATTATCCGAGATATTTAGATTGGATTATTTTCATTATTATTAAATTTATTTTTCTTTCAGAAAGAAAAATAAATTAAATTAAAGATAAAATAAAATTAAGGTGAGAAAAATAGGAAATCTAAGTATTCTTTTTTATGACCTAAAAGAAAAAGAGGATATAACAAATAAATAATTTTTTTAAAAAAAATATATATATAATATATATAAAATAAAATATATATATATATATATATATATATATATATATATATATATATATATATATTAAAATATATGGGGGGGGAGGCAACGTGACCCCCACTCATAAAGCACACCCTTCCATTACACTACAAAACACAATAAAAAAAATTAATTGACTCAGCCTTATTTTCTTTAATGCTGACCCTTGTACCCCTTCCATTTCATTTAAACACATTAAATAAGAAAAAAAAAGAGAAGAAACGAGCAGAAGCAGCAAAACAAGGCAGAAGAAAAACGAGAAGAATGAGCAAGAGCTTGACGGAGGGTTTGGCCGGATTTTCACCGGAGACACGGCTCCACCGCTGGAGACAGCCACCGGACCTCTCCTTCACCTCCATCCAACCTTCTATCTGATTGAAATCAAGTAAGAAAGCCCCAAATCTCTTAAACCCCAATTTCTCCAATTTTGGGTGTTTTAGGAATTCATCAAATACTTCCAATTGGGACATTCCGGGGTTAAATTTGAGCTTAGTGGGTGTTATTGAAAGCTTAGTGAGGTTCAGAATCGAAGGTAAACCGTAGGAATTGACCGGGTATGGAAATTAGGAAAATTTAGCTAGAAAATTGCTATAAAATTCGAAATTAATAATTCGATGCATGTTTAGGCTTGGATTGGAGAAGTATAAGTGTTATAAATGCTGGAAATAGTCAAGGGAATAAAGCCCGAGCATTTACCGTCTCAACCGGAACCCAATCCGGTGAGAAAGAGGTGAAATACTAAGCCACAGTACCGTAAAGAGCTGTGCGGTGGTTTGAACACCTTGGTCTAGTCCGTGGTGGACACCTATGACCCGCTAAATTGGTTCCAAGGCTCTAATTATACCCAATTATATTTTTATATATAATTAAAGAGGTAATAATTGAGCTTTTACTTGGCGAATAAGGGAGACAGTGGAATGAGTAAACTAGAGCCTCTTTTGAACCGTGAATTTAATTTTTTTATTAGTTAAATACCCATATGAACACATGAAGGGAAATTTAGACAAGTGGGAATCTCTAACCTAAGCAGTTAGAGGTTCTAAATGGCTCGAAAGTGTGAAAGTCGAATATGAGACATTCTGGACTTTCAGAAAGAATAAATAAGACGACGTAACGAACTAAATAATTAGTTCTTAGAAATATCTAGAGGGTACATGACCATTAGCATGACACGCGCATTTTTAGATGCTTAGTTACACGTTCTAAATTTCCTAAATATATATGTTTATAGGGCACCACAGAGCGATTGGAGCTTCAGGCACTCCGAGTACTGAACAGGAGGGCCAACGAGGTGAAGAGCTCTCCCATCCCTACCCCACAAGGTTGGATGACTACGTGGAAAATGTGGTTTGCACTATTTTGTGCAAATTGATATATGGAATATATTTATATGAATAGATTTGTGTTACGCGTGTATGGTTTGCAAGTAAGTAGTCAACGTGCAATAGTATATGTGCTTATATGATTAAACACAAGGTGTATATGTGCTATTGTGGCTCACCGAGCCTTATATGACACCGTGGGTAGGATTGAGTCGGAATTTCATATGTGACGGTTCATTAATATTAGAAACCCATTTAAATTGGTCATCGTGCATAGGTTTTGACCGTATGGTACATTGAGGAAAATGAACCTAGGTTGTTAAGTGTGAGTGAGAGCGATGCATAATTGAAAAGGGGGAAACTAGGCCTAGCATATTCACACGTGTAATATTCAGTTAGTTATTAATAAGCTGTCTTTCAAGGTCAAATAGGTTATTTGAACTTGTTCAGGTTAGTTCGAGTAGATCGAGTCAGTCGTCCTGATCGGACAGACAGGATTATGACGTCAGCAAGTATGCCACATAGTGGCCATTACCTTGGTTTAAACTGAGATCAGACAAGTTGCCGGCTATTACTCTAAGCATGACTTGGAGTCAGAAAGTTCCTAGTGTGATCAACCAGGTTCGTACATGATATTGCCTTCGGGCCAGTATTTCTCTTAGCGTAATGCGGGAGACAGAAAGTGAGTGCCTACGTGCACAAGTATGTGTTAATTGCGAAACCAAATGAGA
Source organism: Senna tora (assembly GCA_014851425.1). NCBI lineage: Eukaryota > Viridiplantae > Streptophyta > Magnoliopsida > Fabales > Fabaceae > Senna > Senna tora. The sequence goes on from CM026271.1 coordinate 21,725,872, forward strand.
TATGTTGAGATTGATTTACATGTGGATTAATAAATATGTTAGGAGCATGAATTAGGATTTTAATTGTGAATATGATTTATTGATTGCCTAATCATGTTAAAGATCACAATATAAATCCATTTCTTGCGCATGTGGTTGTGGTTGCTCTCTTCCTCCAGCTGTAGTGGTACCCGCTGCTACGCTAGGGATGGGGAAGCTTCTCACTGAGTCTGTTCGACTCACCCCCTGTTTACATGTTTCAGATACAGGTGGTTCAGGAGTCGGGAACGCGTCCACTTCTTCTCAAGGAGGCGGACAACTCTGAAGACCGCACGCTTTGTTCGCGTCGGTAGTTATTTTGATTCTGTATATATGTTGTGATGTATATGTATATATGAATCCTTTTTGGGCGTAGCGTTGTACATTTACATCTGCTGTGTATATATACATATCACACTTGAATTTTAGCATTGTCGGCTTCATACAGATTAAAGTTAGGTCTTGGTGTTGGGGAATATAGGCTATGATATTATGTTTATCATGTATATATATATAGATGACTTTCGCATGCAACTAGGATAGATCACATGCCTTGAGGTGTGTGATCAATATGTAAATTATATATATGTGTGACTGAATACCTGATTGTGTGAAAATATGACTTCTGCATGTGAATAGGATAGATCACCCGCCCTGAAGCGCGTGATCAATATGTATATTATATGTACTTGTGAATGAATATGTGTATATGTATAGACTGAAGCGGCGTTCAGCTAGCCGTGGATTGCAAACTGCTTAGGTCACCGGAAAGGGATGACCATATATGTTATATATTGTTTGTATTAGAAAAGGGTAGTTATAAACAGGTAGAAATCTCAATTAGGGGTTAGAGGCTTAAGGGATAGGAGAAATCCTACTTCCCGTGCCGGTCATGGACGTCCGATAGGGGGTCGTGACACTTAATATTATCCACAAGGATACTACCTCCCACTCAAAATAAAAAATTTCTTGTGAAACTAACGCTAATCCTTTTAGCACTAGCCATAATTACTGACGTTAAAATTAGTTTATAACTAATGCGAAAATTATATTTTTTGTGGTGTATATATATATATATATATTATAATGTATGTAATGTTAAATTTTTTAAGCGTGAATTGAACTCATGAATGCTTAACCATCTCCTCATGGTAGTACCATACGCAAGTTCCATTTATATATTTTAGTCAATGCTAAAAAATTTCAATCATTTTAATTAGTAAAGCCATTCCAACCAAAGTTATGAGAAACTAAATGTTTATTTAGCAAGTAGCAACACTACAATGTTCATCACCATGTCCAAGAATAGAGGTCACCATAGTAGTGTTGTCTTTTGTTCAGTACTAGTGACAACTTGATTGCCTTACTCAAATAAAAAGTTTTTTGTCACCCTACAATTTATAGGCTAATTAATCAAATCATGATCAATAGATAAAACAAAATAAAATCTAAGGCATTAATAAGCTAATTAGTCGAGGAAGTGTCATAGAAATCAGGTTAATTATGCATTTGGGAGCATAGAGGAACCCCCATAAAATGCCCCTTTTTCTCTCTGTTTGCCGATACATATACTGCTATATATGGTAATTTTAGGCTTGTTTTACTTTTATTCTACTTCTCCAAAAAGAAATTTCAAATGGCAAGTAATGATTATGATTTTCATATATATATATATATATATATATATATATATGTTTTTGATAACTATTAATAATGTTTTCTTTAGTTTAGTTTTTTTGGATTGCGCAACCTAAAAGATCCGGTTTCTCTCTCTACCATTTATTATTATAATACTTTACAACCAACTCAGCATTTTCATTTACAGGTTTGCTTATATTATATATGCTCTCCAGTAGCTAGAAATATTTGCTTGCACATTACATTCTTTTTCTCTCTATAATTGTGCATTTCTATATCTTTTTTCTTTTAGGTTTAATTAATTTGTCAGGCAATGAAGAAAATAAAATTGAACAATTGTTCATCATATATATCCCTCAATGTGTTTTTCAATAATCATTGTACATTTAGTAATAACTTAATGTAGAAATGAGTAAAGACAGAACACGTTGGTATCGCTTGATCTATATATCATTATTGTAAATAAACTAACAAGTTATTTCTCAATATTAATTATAACTACGGAATATTCCCCCTAGGGACACGTGGCACTAGGCTTCTAGAAGGGCTTCAGGAGCTCACGCCAGTGACACGTGGCACAATACATTCACCTCCTACGTGGTCGGTACCCACGTTTCTCCTCTTAAGCTTCCATCCAATAGATGTGGGAATCCTTGAAGGATCATGGGACGACCCACGTCAAGCAGGAACGTGGGTCGACCACGTCCTCCCCCACACTTGGTATAAAAAGGGCCTCACCCGGGGGACTCAAAGGACATGAAGTCAAATAGACTCTGAATATACAAAGGCTAGACATAGCTTTCCAAATACAACACACCTCTTCGTTAATCTTGGAGCTTGGTTTACTGCATCCCAAGCTCCGCCGTCAACCAGTATATCTCCACCTTGGAGTTCTCCATCAACAAAGCTACCAGCAGCTCTAAGAGACCCTTGCTCTCTCCCAGTCTAAGGCAACCTCCAACGAGTGGCTCGCATGCCCAGAGTACCTTACACACGTCCTAGCCGCACACGGCCATCCACGGGTAACCACCTTGCCTAACGGCTCCTATGGACGTTAACACGGAGAACTACGTGGACTTTGATCCCTTCCTAAGGGTACATAGGCACCTAGGTTCTCAGCTAAGGACAAGTCCCCCAAGGTTACGACCCCTTGCGGTCCTTATTTTTAACTTAGAATTGTCTCAACCAGAAATCACAGCTACATTGGCGTCCACCGCGGTCCTTCCCAGACCACAATGCCTTGCGCACTCTAAAACCCATGTTTTAAATTTTATATCCACAGGGGAAATCTGCAAATGACCAACTCAAATGTCCCTACGGCCACGACCGATGCAAGCGCTCTAAGGCGCAGCACAAGGAATAGACAGGGGATGATTAAAGTTGCCATAGCAGAAGTAGGCGGCTCGAATACAACCCAACCGCAAAACACCTCGACGACACAAGTGACTATCACGGAGACCACTGTCCAAATGCCAGCAACCACGGAGGAAGCATGCCCCCAGCATCCCTATGGAATGCCGCATAACCCTTGCCCTCCAGCTAGCAACCAAGAGATAACAGAACCACTAAGGACCTCGCATGAGATGGAGCTAGCTCGACTCGAGGCAGAGATAACAGCCATACATTAACGACAACGGGGAGATGATAGAAACCACTCACAAGCAAATACGAGCATCCAAATACAGGTAGCACCGTACAACGCACCTGCGGGCCCATCCACCGACCCTATCGTCATACCTGCAATACAATTCGGAACTCTGCCTATGGAGTTCGCACAACTATCACTAACGGCACCAGCTCCCCCGCCATTAATCCTATCTGGGCCAACAATGGTCGTCGGACAAGCAATACGTTCGCCCACGGACTACCCGCGACCTCCTATCCTGAATTATCCGGTAGGATCTTATCTGCATATGCCTTGGGCAGGAGCCTACAACCTATACGCCCCCTACGGTATGTCTACTCACTCAGGACAATATCACTGGCCCAGCTTCGACTTCCAAGGGAAGGGGAGGCACCCCCTTCACCCAGCAAGTCATGAGCGAACATGTGCCCATGGGTTTCAAGACGCCTTTCCATATAGAACCTTATGGTCGAGAGACTGATCTACGGGACCACATCAACACATTCAACTCGGCTATGTCGATACTCGGCATGACAAATGGCCAGCAATGCCGAGTCTTCTTCTTAACCTTGAAGGAAGCGACTCTAAGATGGTTTTCACTATTGCCCACGAACTCGATCCACAGCTTTGAGCAGTTGGCACAAAAGTTCCTTACCCAGTTTGCCAGCAATAAAGAATACCAGAAGAATGAGGATTCCTTCATCGGCTTCCACCAAGAAGAAGGACAAACGTTGCAACTTTCTTAGCTCAATTCACAAAACTATTGCTCCAAGTCAGGGGCCTCCAGGACGTCGTTACGATCTTTGTCATTAAACAAGGCCTCCGATAGTCACAGTTCTACAAGGAGCTCAACAGATGCCCTGTTCTGACCTGGAGCGATCTGAGAAAAAGAAGGAAAAGACGGCAACAGACAATCAAAATCCCAAGGAGAAAAACAATAGGAAGCGCTCGTCGCCACAACCTCGAACGCCTCCCAGAGGACGGTTCATCAGCTATACTCCTCTCAACAAGTCACATGTCGGGGTCCTTGGGGAAATTTAGCACTCGTACATGCTAAGTTTGACCCCACAAATGAAGAGGTGGAATACTGGAAAACCGATGGATAAATCTAAATATTTCCAATTCCACAAAGACTACGGCACGAGACTAACGACTGCATTCACTTGAAGGATGAGATCAAGGACCTGATCCGCAAAGGACAGTTGGGCAGACACATCAAAGAAGAGAGCAGAGCCAATACGAAACACCCATGGGATACTAGTTACCAACCACTTACTCGTGGGGTTATCAACGTCATTACAGGCGGATTGCAAAAGGAAACTAGCTCGCAACCACAAAATAAGAAAAGGGTAGAACGCTTCATACTCGCCCTCAACTATGCCCCGAAGCATAGAAAGAGAAGCGAAGAATCCAAGGGAGACCCTATCACGTTCGACCTCACAAACCTCGAAGGACCAATTCACAATTACGAGGTCAAACAAGTCCTAATAGACCAAGGGTCCTTAGCGGACGTCCTCTATTTCGACACTTTTAAGAAGCTCAGGTTAGACGAGGCCAACATGAAGCCCTTTCCCGGCACCCTCATAGGGTTCTTTGGAGCTCAAGTTCCTGTAGAAGGAATCATATCAGCCCGCACACCTATGGGCACTTTACCAAAGGCAGCAAGCCTCGACATGGATTTCATCATTGTCTTAGCACCTTCGGCATACAACGCCATCCTTGGGCAATCGTCCCTGAACAAACTCAAAGCTTTGGTGTCCACCACACAACTTAATATGAAATTCTCGACACCGCACGGGGTCAGAGAAATCATGGCGGACCAAAAACTAGCGCCAGCTTGCTACGCGGCAAGTTTAACCAAGACCATCAAGGTCGCTCGCCCTGGTCCCAAAGAATCATGCGAGGAACCCTCCAAGGGCAAAGAGTCAAGAGCAAGTCCCCAAGAGTTTGCCCGCCTGGACCAAGCCTCCATATGAACTCTAAAGGCACTTTGCACGCTCAAAACACTTCTCGGTCAAGTTACACATGTCTCCATTTATTTCAAAATTAGGAAGTATTAGTTTCAGCTTGACTAAGGCTATTCGAATGTAATCACTTTGTTTACCATTAACTGAAAATTTTCCTTTTGAAAAAAGACAGGGCCTATACCCACAAAGTCTACTCGCAAAAGTCCCAAGGATGGGCATACGGCCGACCGCCCGAAGAAAATGGTTAAGAGCCACCAAGGCGAAGCTAAGATTCCCCCGAAGTACGGCTAAAAAACCTCTCGGGCGCGAAAACACGAAATGATCGTTCACGCAAAACATGCTAGCAAAAGTATGCGACAGTCTTGATCACACGGTATTCATGCAAGAATCGTTTTACCCAGAAGTAAGAAGACAACCAAGTCAAAAAGACTGTACCCACGCAACACATTTTTGCCAAAAAGTAAAAAGAGAGACAATTCAAGATTTAACATTAAATCTCATTAATGTAAGAAAACATTAAATCTCATTAATGTAACAAAAGGGGAAGGCTTCCGCCTATTACAAGGAACAAAACCTAACACACTACATAAACCTATTCTTGGGCACCCCCAAGATCTACGTCTGCTTCGGCCTCCACAGGTTCGACGCTGCCAACATCTCTCGACGGCCTCCTTTGGACGATTTCGGCCAACTGCTAAGATGTAGCTCCAATCCCTGGAGCACGCCCGCCAACGATGGAGAGTACTTGATGATCCAGCGGGCGGTCAGCCAATTGACGGAGATAGATGAAGTTCAAAGGAGGTTCAGTCTCCAGCCGGCCTCTAAGCTCACCATCAAGAAGCTCCAGGGAAGGATTCAGGGAAGCCACCCACTCAGCTGGGAACCTCTCTCCACGAAGACGCTCGAGTTGCTCGACCGCCAGCAACATCCAATACATCCTCTGCGCCAGCAGCTCCCCCTGATGGTCAGCAACTCCCCCAGATGGTTAGCAACATCGACCACCTTGCTCTCAGACTCTAGGCAGCCCGCAACATTTTCACTGGCGCAAACCTCGGCACTCTTCAAAGCCTCACAAAGAGAGTGCAATTCATGCCGACGCTTCTCCGCGTCCTCCTGACGAATGACAAGCTCCTTGCAAGTTTTCTCCAATTCTGACGCAGAAGCATAACCTCGGAAGGCTGAGCACCCTCAGCTTTAAGGCGGGCCACCTCATGAGTCAAGGACCTTATCACACGACCCTGGTCCTCACACTCCAACTCTTTCGCAGACAGTTGCCCGCTCACATCCTTCAAACTCTTCTAAGTAGCCTCCAGAGCTGAACCCATAGAGGTCAGAAACCCAAGAAGCTGGTCTCTTTGAAGACGGACGTCGTGCTGCACGAAACGAAAAATGTCAGCAACTAAAGAAAAACCTCAAGTCAAAACAAATAAAGGAGAGAACGCTTACCACTTGTTTTTCCCACACAATTCCAGCCTGATGGAAGTCGGCCAACGCATTCGCAACACTACCAAAGTCATGAATAGCAATGTTCAGGGGATTTGTGTCCATTCCCCTAGCAGCTCTCTCGCCATTTCCACAGGAAAGCGCCTGCCAAAGCCACCAGGTCAAAAGGAGGTTCCCCCTCCGGAAGCTCGACAAGATCAAATGGGTGAATATGACCCCAAAGAAACATCTTTCGTGGCGGTCATTTGACTCACCACTACATTTCCTCCAACAGCAAGGGTCCCGGCTTCTTCAGCCACTTCACCAGCCCCGGCCCCTCCAGTTGGAGCCTCAGTCATTGTCTCATCTGCAGCGGCCCTCTCTCCTGCAGAAGGGTCACTCACAGGTTCCTCGAGCACCCCCTCAAACCGAGCTTTCTTGCTCGCAAGCTCGTCAGCACCTCCAGCAGAATTCGGAGTCACGGTGCGAGACGATAAAACCACCTTCATAGGTGATTGCCAAACAGGCACATGAGGAGGAAGAGTACCCTCCACCGAAGCCACCACCTTCGTAACTGCCGTAACCAGTTTCCGCTGAGCAACCTGAGATGACAGCCTCGAACCCGCACCAGAAGGCTTCTTGAACCCCCCTTCTTTATTCTTGGGGTCCACTGCCACTGCAACCTCCCTCCTATCACTCCCTTTAGAACCTCTGTCATCTCCCAGCTGTGAAGACCGAGCCTTCAACGGGAGTCGCCACCAAATTTCAATCAAAATTTGGAAAAAGAAAAATAAGTTCAAAAGTGGGGTAAAATGAATTTTCAGAAAATGTTGAGTTCGGGAGTCTGATTGAGATTAAGGGAAGGTGTTAGGCACCCTTCTTCCTCTGTCCGAAGATGGTTACCCTAAAAAATTAATATTAAAATTATTTGGCCTTAAAAATATATACAATCATGGAAGAAAATGAGGGAGGGCTTGACCTAGGATAAAAGCCTAGGGCCTACGTACCCTCAAAGAGGGATCAAAGCCCACATAGTTCCTGTGGCATGCAAGTGTGTGAGTGAGGAGAGGTCCTTCAAGCAAAAGTTCAGATAGTCTCCCAGTGCAATGTACCTAAAGAGGACAATGCCTTTTGGTACCTATCTACCATACAACACATACAAGCAATGAAAACATCATAAAGGTGGGCGTGTGAAGGCTCATCAGGCGAAACGCCTAGATGGCGTGAAGGCTAGTGCTCCTATAAAGACAAGAGTCTCTTGGTGGCACTAAGTTACATATAAAAAAAGATTATATTTACCAGGTAAGAAATAATTAATTTTTGTCTCCCAAAAGCAAAGGGGGTCGCGACGGGTAGTGTAATACATCGCGACCACTTTTTCGTTTTTAAGAAAAAGGGGAAGAAAACAAGTCAGAATGTCTCTAGGTGCTCAAGTCAAGTATAAGGTTGCAACACCTACACCAAGGGGTTGCAACCCGAAAGAAAGAAACTACTTAAGCAAAAAGATTCAAGCAATCAAGAAAATATGGGTGGATTAGTATGACAAAAATAATGGAATATAATTGAAATATTTTCTACCTCTTAGTTCTTCTTAGCAGCCTGTCGGTCCTCTCTTCCTCTCCTCCATTTTTTTCCTAGGCTTCTCTCTTTTATAAGCTAGGGTTCTCTCAAGTCTTTTGGGCTTGGCCTATTAGATCTAAGAGTAGACCATCTCTCAATTTTCATCTTTTCTTATTTTTTGACAAAAATAATATTTTAGCATTATTTTATTTTATTTTATTTTTGATTTGCAGTTTTCGGGGCCGGACAAAATAGTGTGTCCACAGATTCCCCTCTTTACTTGCCTTTCTCCAAAAGGGACGCTTTCGGCGCTGACGGAGGGAACAAGTAAAGACAAAAGGATGCCCTTATTTGTCTTGGACAGAGAAACACTAATTGGTGCTAAAACACTTAAAAAAATCTACCCGATTATACACCCCAAAATATGAAAATAATGAGAAACAGTATTGCCAAGTCTGCTCTAAGGAAAAAGAGACAAAAAAAATCTACTTCAACTTTTTAGACTTTCTAATGTAGATTTTAATTTTGGATGCCGTAGATAATCTTACGGCGAGGCTCGTGAGTTCCCAAAAGTTATGGGTGTTAGCTTTCGAAACACTCAACGATGAAAAATGATCACTACGGAGATCTTGACGAGCACGAATATTTATAAAGTTGTGGGTGTCAAATTCCGAACCACTCATTGGTAAAATCTGAGTCCTATGGAAAAGTAGTGGATGTCAGATCCTGAAACACTCATCGGCGGAATCTGATTCCTATGGAAAATGGTGGGCGTCAGATCCCAAAACACTCATCGGTGGAATCTAATCCCTAAAAAACATGCTGGACGTCAAATCTTCGAAGCACTCGATGGTTGTCCATGAACACCGAAGACTGATCATCACAAAGATCTAATAGTCTCCAAAAATTATGAGTTCCAGGTTTCCAATGACCTTCTATGAGTACTGAAAAGCCTTTCCCTCTGGAGATCTAAGAGTCCACAAAAGTTGTGGGTAACCAGTTTTCGAAACACTCATCGGCGAAAACTAATATCAAGTTTTTGAAACACTCATCGGTGAAAACTGACATCAAGTTTTTGAAACACTCATCGGCGAAAACTGATATCAAGTTTTCGAAACATTCATCGGCGAAAATTGATATCAAGTTTTCAAAACACTCATCGGCGAAAACTGATTAAAAGGAGATCTTGGCAGGCAAGAGTCCCAAGAATTATGGGTGCCAGATTTTTGATGGCTTTCTATGAGCATCGAAAATTGATCACCACATGAAATAAAGTTTAAGTGACTAAAGAGATTTTCCCTACTTCCCAGCTTTCATAGACTTCACAGCTTTCCAACTTACTTGGGTTTAGCAGGTGATAAAAAGATTTATGCATATGTGGATCATGCAAATGCTTATGCGAATACCATGTCAAATGGAAACATGAATGTAAAAATCATGAGTACTATGTAATCATTGCACAATAATCACTTGATGACTTATGGAAGTATCGTGCAAATGTCATGCAAATGGATGCACATGCAAATGCAGCAACGATCCTAATAAATTAATCAACTCAAATGGGAATACACATGCATATGCAAACATAGTGATAACAAGATAATATAAGAGACATGCATACAAACAGGGTCCAAAACATCACTTTATTTATTTTTATTTGATTTTCTGTTTAAAAGGGAAAATGGAAACAACACTTGGGGATACTCATGCCCCAACACTTTGAGGGGAAGTGATTCCCCAGCCTTCTTAGGGAAAGAATGGTGTGGGCGCATTAGGATCCTGACAACCAAAAAGATGATTATATTCCCCGATCCACCGACAGGAGAATGGAGGAAAATTCAGGGCGTTAGAGACCCTATACAGCCATAAACTTGTTTTGGGACACCGGGGTCCCAACCCTAGATGCAAAGGAAATGGTTCTCCAATCCCCAAACAAAGAAGTTAAAAGAGAACTTGAGACATTGAAATCCCAAGACAAGCAGAGAGGGGTATGTTTTTGGGATACTTCGATCCCAATACTAAGGGCGAGATGATTCCCCAGTCAATGTGCGGGGATTATGTTTGTATTCAAGAGAAAGGAATTCCCCAATTTAGAAATCGAGATAGGATGATTGAGGAGGTAAAATTACTCTCCTATCAACAGAAAGAACGAAGACAAGTGATGGCAAACACTATTTAATTACATCCTAGTCTTTGAAAATCAAGTAAGGAGGGTAAAAGAAGCCTCATCTTTGACTAAGCTATCAAAAGCCAATTAAGAAAATCTTTGACTTTATTTTGAAGTTCATCTTGATTTTGAGTATTGAGCACTAATCAAGCACCTCTTCTTTCTTAAAAGTTAACTTGGTCTTAACCATTGAAAACCAAGTAAAGAAATAAATCAATACATTGGTTTCAATCATCGAAAATGAAGTAGAAAAAATAGCATGGAAGAGGTGACTTGATTACAATCCTCAAAACCAAGCATTGTCTGCCCTCATACTTCTATTTTCAAGGATTTACATGTAAATGTAAAGTATAACCTTACTCTCATTAGGATGAAATTTATCAAAGAATTAAGAGAGAATTTGGGACCTCTAAATCCCATGATAAGCAGAGAAAGAGACACATTGTGGGACTTCGTGACCCTGTCTCTAAAAATAGGAGGACTCCTAAGTCAATGGATGAGGGGCTAGGACCACAATTTGGGTGGAAAGGGATTCCAAAGCCAAGAGACTGAGACGGGGCAGCAGTCTATTCAATGAGGGGATAAGGTAAACTCGCTCTCCTAACAGCTGGAGGAGTAAAAACAAGTGAAGGAACACCATTTGATCATACCTTTAATCATTAAAAACCAAGCAAAGAGGGTTAGAGATGCTTCAGTTTTGAACAAATTGTCAAAAGCCAAGTGAGAAAATTTTGATCTCATTTTAAAATTTATTTTTGATTTTTAGTTTGGAACAAAAATCAAGAACTTCTTCTCCAAGATGTTGATTAACTTGGTCTCAACAATTGAATACCAAGTAAAGAAATTAATCAATATATTAGTTTCAATCATTGACAACCGAATGGAAAAATCTCATAGAAAAAGTTACTTGTTTTCAATTCTCAAAATCAAGCATTGTTTATCCCTCATGCCTTGATTTTCAATGATTTGCAAATGTGAAATACAAGCTGCTTCACATTAGTTTAAAATGCCATGTCTAAAATGATAATCCAGTAAAGAAAGACTTATCAATTTTATCTTGGGACTAATGTAAAATGTCTATGTGATACATACGTGGAAAAGGAGGAATCCAACAGAAGAGTGAACTTCTATAAGAAAAAAGTAAGTCGTCCTTAGTGATAACATTGACCACCTGACTGACAATAACATGATACCATAAATATGCATATAAAATCTCTAAAAAATGACCACAATGGGATGAAAGTGAGACTATTCTGGGTTAGGGACTTTCCAATTTTTTTTAAAAAGAGGGTAAGAAACCCGAGGGACAAAGAATTTCCTCAGCTTCATTTCAGGATAAAATTTGGATAGGGATCAAGAGATTTAAGATCTCGGCTTGATATTTCCCGGGGGGAAGTTTATTCTTTGAGTTCTGAGATTGAAGTCTCTCTCTCATTTTATTAGCCCTACACAAAACATTTGAATTTGCTATACCTCAATGAGGACTTTATGGGTGCAAAATGTGGGCTTATGAGGTCACCAAAAGTTTAAAATGCCATGTCTAAAATGATAATCCAGTAAAGAAAGACTTATCAATTTTATCTTGGGACTAATGTAAAATGTCTATGTGATACATACGTGGAAAAGGAGGAATCCAACAGAAGAGTGAACTTCTGTAAGAAAAAAGTAAGTCGTCCTTAGTGATAACATTGACCACCTGACTGACAATAACATGATACCATAAATATGCATATAAAATCTCTAAAAAATGACCACAATGGGATGAAAGTGAGACTATTCTGGGTTAGGGACTTTCCAATTTTTTTTAAAAAGAGGGTAAGAAACCCGAGGGACAAAGAATTTCCTCAGCTTCATTTCAGGATAAAATTTGGATAGGGATCAAGAGATTTAAGATCTCAGCTTGATATTTCCCGGGGGGAAGTTTATTCTTTGAGTTCTGAGATTGAAGTCTCTCTCTCATTTTATTAGCCCTACACAAAACATTTGAATTTGCTATACCTCAATGAGGACTTTATGGCTGCAAAATGTGGGCTTATGAAAGGGAAAAAGGGATCCAAAAATTATTGTGGGAACATAATGACAACTCTTTGAATTGAAATTGCTCTAATCCAGGAGCTTTGCATTTGAGAGTTAATAAGGTCTTTAAAAAAATTGAGCATCCAACTAGCAAATACAAACGACCGAAGAACAAGTAATTCTCTCACTCGCCATTATTGGAATATTTTGACTGAAATCTGTTCTACTAGCCGGTTGCCATAGGCTTGTAATTAATCTATATCTCCACTACAGATGTATTAGTGTAATATATCAAGATGTCTTTAAAAGCTTGCAATGATGGAGGAATGGCTAATGTGGAAAAAGTGTTTAAGAAATGAAGTTTAGCAATTATCAAGCATGAAACAATAGTTTCTTGAATGAGCACAATAAATTCGACCTAAAAAAGGAAGACGCTGACCAACCGATCATTCTCTATCCACCGAAAGAGTTTGCTTTAGATCTTCTCTCTTTTTTGCTTGTGCACTTTTATTTCTTGTCTCTCCTTTTTCATTAATAATCATTTTATTCTTTCTTTTCTTTTCTTTTTTCTTAAGCCTTTTCTTGGCTTACTTGAATCGCTGGGCAAATCCAACTCGCGAGATTGAGTGGTCAGACAATATTTGCAATAGGTCAAAATATAATACTCATCCAAGAATCACATGATGAAGTGTCTTAAAAATTGCTAATAAAAGGCTCAAAATAGGTGGCAAAAGGATATATAAATGGGGTTTGTGTTTGGGAAAAAGGGAGAATGAAATGAATGCCTCCATCCTTTCTATCAAATCAATGCATGTAAAGCTTCAATTAAGATTGAAAACAAGTTCTAGAACCGGCATGAGAAGACAGATTACACTCAATGATAATCGATGAAAAGAAGTTAGTGTTTGGCTCAAATCTTCCCACAAGGTTTGACTCTCACATTGGTCACTTGCAATACCAATTGGATACTAAACTTGCATAAGAAACAAAGCTCCTTTCATGGATCGTGAAATATCCTTATTATTCCCCAGGGTTTATTTTAATGTCAAGTACTTTTAAGAACATACCCATGAAGGCTTAAAAATAGTTGACAATGGATGAAAATGCTCCTCTCTCTTTTTTTTTTTTTTGCAATCGATTCCCTGAAATACAGAAAGTCGAAAGACTACCTACCCATCACAAGTGAACATTGACTAGGTTTAGACTTTGAAAAATTCCACTCCTGGCCTAAATGGGGTGACTAGAGGTGATCTTCATTATGTTTGGGGGAAACCAAGAAATGCCTCATATCCTTGATATAACCAACTTATTTGTTTTTGTTAAGGCTCTTTTCTTTTCTTTACTTTTATTTTTTTTTTTCCTTTTTCCTTATTTTTCTTATTTTTCATTATATTTTTTTAAATTCCCCGAAAAACATGGCATAGACTAAGGTGTGTGGAAAATGTCACTTATGAAGTGAGTGATGGTTCTTGAGAGACTCACGACTATGCATATGTGCGGTATCTTCTTTTATCAATCAAGTTAATTGCCAATGTTGGATCAAATTAGACGAGGATTCCGATCATTCGAATGCTAGAATGAAGAACATGGAACAAATGAACGACGGTTACTGATAAAAAGAAACTTTACTTTATTCCCAAATAAGTGTGATGAAGTTCATTCAAAAAAGATTCTAAGACACTTCAAACTATTTGATGTCATTCACTCTAACATTTTCTAATCAATCTTGCCACATTTTACCCTCTTTGCGAATGTACCCTCAAACTCAGGAGCTGGGGTGATCTTGTTATTCCTCATTAATATTTGGACATTAGCTTGAAAAATGCTACCTGCCTCGGTTGAATGACCACGCGCATTCGCGTGGCACTCTCATGAAAGTTGTGGCTTGTACCATCTGGGTCTTGGGTTTATAACCCCTTGATCCAATAACTGTTTGAATAATTCCAGTTGAGACACTTCCAGAATCTGGATATGATAATCTCCCAATGCATGCACTAAGGATTTTAAAACAAATGAGATTCTCAAATGATGCCTCTCCGACATAGACATTGAGTATAACCTAAAATGACAGTTTCCCAGTGCAGGCACTGGAGTTTGTGACGGACACAAGGGTGCTATGTGGTATCATGGTCACTACACCCTAGATTAAACACGAGCTAAAATGGTAGTCCTCAGAGTATGCCGTGGGTTAGTGACACCTAACCTAAAAAGATGATTCCCCAGTGCAAGCACTGGGCCTCATGGCAGCCATGGGATAAAGACAATGGTTCTCTAGTGTGGGTATTGGAATTCATGACAAGACCTAAGGTAATGACTTCCCGAACAGGCGCCGGGAGATGAGTCTAACATGATGATTCATCAATGCAGGCACTGAGGCTCTAGACAAAATCAAGATGACGACTCCCTATATAGGGGTTCGAAACATGATCTAAGGTGATGATTTCCTTACAGGGATACCGAGATTCTAGACCAGTATAATGGCTCAGGAGAGACATGATCTTAGAATCGTGATTCCCTATGCAGACACTAGGATTTTAAGGCAGTCATGAATTTGAAACGATGGCTCCCCAATGAGAGACCAAAACATGCCCTAAGACAATAATTCCCGAATATAAACACTGAGTACTAGACACGTGTTGAGAGCACATCCCCCAGTGCGGGGAACTAGGGTCTGAGATATGGCCTAATTGGTGATTCCCCAATCGGGGCATCGAGGTTCAAATACAAGATTAAGAGGGTGATTCCCCGGTGCAGGCACTAGGTTTAAGGCAAGAATGGTAGTTCTAAGGCGATGACCCTCTTTATACTGGGAATTCAAAACGAGGGTTGCACAATGCAAGTGTTGAGGCCCAAGGCAAGAATGAGTCTAGAAAGGTGATTTTTAGTCACCATCTAGCTTCAACAGCTAGACTCGTTCTTGAGGCCAAACAATTATCGGGCACCAGCCCAATACAATTATAGCTTTGAATGCAATGCAAAAATGCGAAAAATAAAAGAAACAAATCAACAAAAGAATATGAGAGAAATGGCTTTACCAAAAATACCATGTTAAGTTCTATGCAATAAAGGGTCCTTACAGGTATCTTGATGAAGATTTCTTTTCAAGAAATATGTGGTTACATTTGAAATTATCTTGAGGATCATTCTCTGGATCTCTAGTTGTCTCCTTGTCAGTCAAGGGATTCTATGAGAGACAAAGACTGGAGTGTAAAGAAAAGTTCCGTTACAAACACATGGGGTTTCTTTTTCTTTTAGTCAAATGTTGCGATTGGCAAATGAGATTCTTAACGGAAATAGAGATTCCTCAAAGTATGAAAATTCATGATTAGTAGGAAAAAGAATATATATTTTTCACGTTAAACGTTTCAATTACTAGCTGCAACCTTGACTCTAGCTCGAGTGAGGCTTGATGCGTGCCGAGCGCAATCAAATTAATATAAGAAGTTAATTTCCTACTTTCACTTAACACAATTTGCATATAGAGGAAGTAGGGTCGAACCCACAGAGATTGAAAGATTTCTAGTGCTTTTTAAAAACCAAGACGTAGTGAAAACAAGTTAACGTAACCAAGGGGGGTTTTGAATTTGGTTAAATAGAATTAAATTGTGAATTAAAATGGAAGCAAAATGAAAACGAATGAAATCAAGTCTTAAGAGTTCCTAAGGTTATGGTCAATCCTAACACTTCAACTATGTTGTTTGGTTCTTTTCAAGGTCAAATTCAATGTACCAATATTAAACTTAGTCTCGAATATTGTTGTATGGTCTGTCGATCCTATACAAGCCCTAACTCAATACTAACCTTCTCATATGTCTATGTAGAAACTTAAATATAGAATTGCATTATTCGATCAAGCTAAATTCGACTCTGTTAGGCCCTCAGGTATATGTCTATCCCTCAGGCGAATCTAATCAATTATCCAATTAATTACCCTAGATCTAACGATATTCAATTTTAGGACTAAATCTAGATGCCTCTTTCAAGGTCACCTAAATCCTCCAATTTACCCTAAGTGTTGGCCAGACAATCAGAGTTTAAGCATAAATTGAATAAATACCAAATACATTAACTTCAACCATGAAAATCATCAAACAAACATAGTATCCATGCTAGAAAACCATAACCCTAGGATAGAAGAGTCTAGGCTATCATTGACATAATGGAAATCACAATTCTAGCTAGAAGTAAACATCAGTAAAATTCAGAAGAATAGAGGAGAAGAAGAGTAAAAACTCCGTTTCCAAGCTAAACTCGGCTCCGTTCTCGATCTCGAACCACCAAAATCGCTCCACGAACTTGCTTTTCTTGAACCCTAGCAGAGCTCCACCTCCAAACTTGAAATATGGCTTAGAATGCTTGAAATCGCATAGCCAAACCCTACTAAACCCCCCAAAATTGCGAATTTCCGTAACTGTCCTGCGACCTGGCACTGCAGCGCCCACTCTCTGTAACCTTTACTCCACTGGGCAGAAATTGGGCGCTGCAGTGCCATAAACTTCTGTTCCTTGCAGTTTAGTCCCTTTTTTCCTTTCTTTGCTTTTAACTTATCTTCCGAGTCCTCCAATGTGTTCTGAAATTACTCATTTGCATCTTTAGGCCCTAAAAGACAAAAGCAAACATTCCTCAGCCTCTAGAAATTAATCAACTACCCTTTAACTTTTCAAAAACAAGATCTAAATTCATTAAACTCCTATCAAAACATGACTTGGCATACGAGCACCTGAAATCATATCAAAACTAGTCCAAAATGCATTTAAATCACAGATGAACATCGCAATTAACTAGAAAATGAGCCTAAGTAACTCTATTTTCATAGAGTTATCAAGGCTTGCTAGTAAAAAGCCAAAAGATTGACACCCTGTATCTCAATAATTATAAATATAGCCACTGTTTACTAGCTATGCAAATAAATGAACAAATATTAATACAATCCTATGGCCTAGGAATTAATGTGGGGGAGAAAACATCCCCGTCACATGTACAAATATTATTCACAAGAGGAAAGAAAAAACAATGGTGATTTACATTAGAAACAAATGTGGTAAAGAATGAAAATGAAAATTTTTATTTTTACTTTATTTTACAATGCAAAGGAAATTATGAGAAAAAGGAAAATATTTTTTATATGCAGACAATTTTTATATACAATGCAAAGAAAAAGGAAAATATTTTTATATATATATAAAATGCAAAGAAACAGAAATTTTAAAAGGGAAAATTGTTTTATTCATAGTTCAAAAGAAAATATTAAATGCGATGCAAACAAAATTATAAGAAAAATAATCTTTTCATAAGAAAAAGAAAAACACTTTTTTTTAAAAATATATATATATATATATATATATATATATATATATATATATATAATGTATAAAAAATATTTTATATAAGATGCAAAGAAAAAAAAGATTACTTTTCACAATTCAAAGGAAAATTTTATATTCAATGCAAAAAATTTTTTTTATTTTTTCATATATACAATGCAAAGGATTTTCCTCTTTTTTATATAATGCAAAAAAAAGTGATTTACTTTTCTTTTATACAAAGGAGAATTTTAATATGCAATGTAAATGAAATTATAAAAAGGAAATTTTTTTTAACACAATGCAAAGTTTTTTTTTGTATATGCAATGCCAAGAGAAGGAGGTTTTTTTTCTTCATGATTTAAAAGAGAATTTTGTATGCAATGGAAATGAAATTATGCAAAGAAATTATTTTTTTTGTATATACAATGCCAAAAGAAGGAGTTTTTTATTCATAACTTAAAAGAAAATTTTGTATGCCATGCAAATGAAATTATAAGGAAAAATTATTTTTTATACAATGCAAAGAAATTATTTATATATATATATGCACTGCAAAGAAAAATTTTTTTTTATTCATAATTCAAAAGGCAATTATATATACAGTGTAAAGAAAATTATAAGAAAAATGAAACTTTTTTTTCTTTTTTTTATATACAATGTAAATGATTTTCCTCTCTTTTTTATATATATACAATGCAAAGAAAGTTATGAGAAAAAGAATTTTGCTTTAGAAAGAAAATTTTTTTTTCTATACATGCAAAGGTAGTTATGAGAAAAAGAATTTTTTCTGTTATATAACGCGAAGAAAAGTTTTGTTTTTAAATACATGTGCTATGCGAAAGAAACTATTAGAAAATTTTTTTACATAATGCAAAGAAAATTTTATTTATTTATTAGGAGTGTTCACGGGTAGGGTCGGTCCGGGTCTGGACCTGGCCCGAGAACCGACCCGAACAGGCCCCGGGTAAGAATTTTCTACCCGGGCCCGATCTTACCCGAAAATGACCCGAGGGAACTCGGGTCTCTGGTACAAACAGGTCGGGTAGGGGCTTACCCGATTAATGAAAATGGTTTTGGGCTTTTTTTGGGCCTTTTTTGGTCAAAAGTTTTGGGCATTTTTCACTTATAAAAAAAAATATATAGATAAATATGTACTTGTAACCAAAAATTATGATTTAATTTTCCAAAAAATAATTGTTTTGGGCCTTTTGTCATACATGATAGATGATACAACAATACAAAGACATCATGAAATAAGAACAAGCAAATCTCAAACCAGAATGATAAATTATATCAATAATTCCACCAACTTAGATCATATATATCATCAATGTATAGCACATGAAAACATAAGACGTCATGAAATAAAAGTAAGATTGGAATGTATAATGACCTGATTTTCATTTAGAATTTCCTCATCATTCATTACTTTACCTGCAAGTCACTGAACATGTATAAAAATGAAAATCACATCTTAATAAAAGGAAGAATTCATCATAAAGTAGAACACAAATCCAACATTTTGTCTTTAAAAATACAAGTCCATCACTTGTTTAACAATACAAGTCCATAACTTAAAGTCTTAAACATTACAAAACAAGACCAAAAGCTTAAAAAGAAAAAACAATTGAAGCTAGGTTCACTTCATGACATATTGACATCTTCAGTCACAGTTGATTCTCCAGAAACATCTGTAAACAATAATTTGAACAATAGGAAATTAGAACTAAGTATACTGCATTGTAATATTTTTAACATAAACAATTAAACATTATTAACAAAGTACAAAACTTACCAGATGCAATACTATCAGTCTCCTCATATTGATCAAAGTCACGGTCATTAAAATTAAATTCTGTGGGGGATAGCCAATTTTGAGTACAAATGAGTGCTTCAGTCATTTTTGGAGACAATGAACTTCTAAAAACATCAAGCACACATTCACTTGTGCTAAAAGCAGACTCAGATGCCACAGTTAACACTGGCATGGCCAACACATCACGTGCAATAAGAGAAACGACTTTATATTTTGTAGCGTTCTCCCTCCACCATGTTAAGACATCAAAAGAAGGAGCATCATCTATTGCGTCTGTTTCAAGATACTTGTCCAAATCTGTTTTTTGATCTGAAGGATGTTTAGTTCGGCCAGACCACCACTTGCCCTTTGGATTTGGATTTGCAGTAACAAAATCAGGCATTGGTAGGTCTCCTAGATGATTGACAGCTCCAGAATCACCACTTTCTTCTTCATGTTCAGATTGTTCACCAACAACTCCCACTGAATATTTATCATACAATAAGTACAAAGTGTCTTTAACCTTCTTCTTCATACTCTCACACAGTATAGGATCATTATCATAGATATTATTAAAAGTGTTATTCACATAGCCAAACTTATATCTAGGATCCAATACCACTCCAATCACCAACAAGGGGTTCATGTTTTCTGGCCTTCCCCAATATTTGTCATACTTTAATTTCATTTTCTTAGCCATTTCTCCAATAAGAGGATCTTGGTGGACAGCACTCACTTGCAACATAGTATGAACATGAGCAATGTCATGGAAGCAAGAATTAGATGTCACATATAAGGATCCAGAGAACCTCAATGTGATGGTGTAAAAAACCTTTAAAAATTGAACGAACACATATGCATTACTCCAATCAAACGTCATAGGAGGTCCAAGCCGATGAGTATCATCCCTAAAATATGTATTGTATCCATCATCTTCATCTTCCATCCTATCAAACACTTTTTGGAACTTCAAGGCATGTTCCAACATCAAGTAGGTGGAATTCCACCTAGTCATAATATCCAAGCACACAAGAGCCTTGCAATCAATTTTTTCCTTTTGAACTAAGTCTTTAAATCTTTGAAGTCTTGCAGGAGAAGAACGTACATATCTAACAGCATTCCTTATAGCAGAAATAGAATTGTGCAAGTCTTTTAACCCATCATTGACAACCAAATTCAAAATATGGGCACAACACCTTACATGAAGATAATCCCCATCACAAACTAACCCATTCCAATTTTTCAATCTTTTTTTAAGATAAGCCACAGCTGTGCCATTGGAGCTTGCATTGTCCACAGTTATAGAAAATACTTTTTCAATTCCCCATCCCAACAAACATTTCTCAATTGCCTTCCCTATAGTGTCACCTCTATGATTTTCAATTATACAAAAGTTTAGGATTCTCTTTTGTAATCTCCAATTTTCATCAATAAAGTGAGTTGTCAGACACATATAATTGAAATTTTGAACTGAAGTCCAACTATCTGTGGTGAGGCAAACACGCATACATGATTTTTTTAGGAAAGCTTTAAGCTTTTTGGATTCTTCAATGAAGAGCTTGTAACAATCTCTAGCAACTATCACCTTTGATGGAACTGGAAATCTAGGTTCAAGACGATTGCTATACTTTCGAAATCCATGACCTTCGACAACTCGGAAAGACTGCTCATCGCATATCACAAATTTAGCTAAGGCCTTACGACATTCTTCTTGATTATAGGTGTAAGGTACCAAGTTTGGTCCTAAACCCCCGGACCCAAATGGCTGAAGGAATGCTAGCATATTTTGTTTTTTTTCTTGTGCCCTATATGGGTACCCTTTGCATTTTAATAAATGCTTCTTTAGGGAAGTTGTGACATGCTTAGATGTATCACAAGCATATGTGTGGTCTTTACAGTACTTGCATTTAGCTCTAGGCTCACCATTTGTCTCTTCTAGGGGAAGTTTTACAAAATGATCCCAAACACTAGACTTCGGTACGGGGGGTTTTCTTTTTGAACCACTAACATTGGCAGGAGTAGAAGCTGCAGTAGTGGCAGCATCAGATCTAGGGGTATCTGTGTCTTAAGAAGGATTAGTGTCTTGGATTTGTTGAGTAGATGGGTCTGCCATTTTAGGATTGAATTGAAGATCTATTTTAAGCATGCATCGATTAGTTTATAGTCAAAATTTAAATAGCAGAACAATGAGTAGAGAACAAAGACAATTTTGGTTCAACCACAGATGGCAAACACAATCATTACACTTGGAATGCTAAATTGACATTATCTCTATAGTTTTCTTGTTTTCAAATGAAAGCTTTATATTCTTGTCATCTCAGTCATACATAGATATTAGTTTAAGAAAACAAAAAGAAAAAAGAAAAAATCATGTATACAACCCAAGCATTCTAAAGTTGTCAACTGTCAAGCAACCCTAAATCTTGCAAGAAAATAAAATAGACAAAGCTCTCACCTCACTTGCACCTGCTCAGCTGCTCTGCTCGTGCTCAGCTCTATTGATCAAATCATGAAACCAATGACTACAAAACAAAATGGGAAGAGACTCAGTGAAAAAAATGAAAGAGATTATTTAGTCAATCAGATCTTATTCTTGAAACCTTAATGTTGGACTTAGTATTGGAAATAATCTAAGTAGGCCTATTAATTTGGCCCAACTTATATCAAAGTCCACCTAACAGTTATCCAGAACATTAAGAAATATATATACTTGGTAACTAAAAGAATACCTATAACTATGGATTTGAACTATGTAATTATGTATAATATGAGAATTGATGTTTGTAAATTGAAACAAGATAAAATTAAATTCATGGGAACATATTTGAAGGGATGAGAATTGAATTGGAAGTTAATTAGAAGAGAGTTGGAAATTTGGATGTGACAAGAAATGAAAAGGGTGTGAAGGGAATCTATATATAGGAGTTTAAAGGCATTAGTAGTTAGTACACTTATTATATTCCAAAGCAAATGCAAGTAACATCATCAAGTAATGGGGCGTGTGGTATAGCTAGTATTCTCAACTGTAACATTTGCTTCTGCTGTGTTCATCACATACTCACATATTCTTTTCTTTATATATATACAAATTAAGCTTTGCTAATATTGTGAATAATATAATTCTATATGAATTAGTGTATGTGTATGTGAAATTAAATTGAATATTAATTAGGTGAAGTTAAGACCATTTCTTTTCTTTCTTGGGAGGGCGTTCCAGTCTCAGTACGATTCACTGATATGAAGCTCCATGAAACTTACAGTAACAAGGAGTCGCGTAACTTCTAATGTGATTCCTAAGTATTACAATATATGTAACTCCACAAAATGAGTATCACTTTATTAGAAGATACAAATATATCAGACGTAAGTCACAAGGAGGCAAGAGCTTACCACCTCAATACCCTGTCCCTAACCAGTAACCACACTAGAGTAGCGCTTATTTTCCTTATTATGTGTGTTGTCTCAAACATATTCATAAACATGATAGGCATTTAGGCACATTATATCAGAAGCAAAAACAGGGCACCTTAGCACCTGGGAAAAACTTGATACTAAGCAAATTGGCAAAACGATCACAGGGGAGAAATAAAATTTATCCAAGCAACAGAAAAGAAAAGAGAACCATATTCACAACACCCTGCTACCACTACCATTAATATAATTTCAAAAAGGATTGCCAATAATCCTCAGAGTTTTCTTTCACACAAAAAAAGAAAGAAAAGAAATGGTACTAATGATATAGATATGTGGAATAAATTTCTTTGGCCTAAACTTCAATAAACATTAATTTAAGACAGAAAGAAAGGAAAGGAAGAAAAATGCAAGAAGATTTAAGACAGAAGCTGAAGTTAAGGCACTATTAAGCAAAAGCAAAGGGAACAAAACCAGCATTCAATTTCAACCCAGAGGAGATGACAGATCGAAAAGAAGAAGAAGAAAATTTAAAAAAAAATGCAACTCAATGACTCACTCACCTCTATTGATCAAATCGTGAGGAAATTAGAGTCTAGAGATCGAAAGGGAAGAAGAGAGGAGGAGAGTGCTGCACGGCTACACTTTGTCCAGCGGCCTCCGTCGATGAGTTGGTGGAGAGGCGGAGAGTCAGAGAAGTGGGAGGCAGAGACGAGAGAGACCGGAGAGAGTGAGAGACGAAGACGAGACTGAGACGGAGAGAGACCACGACTGGACTCCACGAGAGATGGAGACGAGAGCGGAGAGCCTGAGACAGTGAGACCGGAGAGGCGGAGACACGAGAGACGGAGACCGGAGAGGCAAAGGCACGAAGAAGGAACGGAAGACTGAAGCAGAGAGTAGAGACGGAGAGAGGGGAATTGGGGAAATTAGGGTTTTAATTTTTAGTATATATTATATAGGCCAAATGACTCTTTTGGTCCTCAACGTTTGCACCAAGTTTAATATTGGTCCTCAACGTTTCAAAAAGTTATTTTTGGTCCTCAACGTTTTTATTTTGGTCAAAATTGGTCCTCCAGCATAACTCCGTCTGATTTTTTTTGTTAAATGCTGACGTAGAAGGCTTATGTGGCACACCCTCTCTCCTACGTGTCATATTTGGATGATATGACACCCTCTCTCACTCCAACTCAGCAAAACGACGACGTTATACTGAGTTGGAGTGAGAGAGAAGTAATGCAAAACGGCGTCGTTTTGCTGAATTGGAGTGAGAGATGGTGTCATATCATCCAAATATAACACGTAGGAGAGATGGTGTGCCACATAAGCCTTCCACGTCAGCATTTAACAAAAAAAAGCAGACGGAGTTATGCTGGAGGACCAATTTTGACCAAAATAAAAACGTTGAGGACCAAAAATAACTTTTTGAAACGTTGAGGACCAATATTAAACTTGGTGCAAACGTTGAGGACCAAAAGAGTCATTTGGCCTATTATATAATATAAAATATAAAATATATATAATATAAAAATATATATTATATATATTATATATACTCGGGTAGGCTCGGTCCGGGTAACACCCCTACCCGAGACCCGACCCTACCCGGTCAATCCTTCACCCTTTTTCCATTTTCCCGACCAGAACCCGTTTTCACCCGACCCGAATGTACCCGAAGTGGTCGGGTCGGGTCGGGTTAACCGGGTAGGGTCGGGTCTTGTACACCCCTATTATTTATTTTTATATATATACAATTTAAAAGAAATAAATTTTTATTTTAAAATGCAAAGGAAAGTTTTTTTATATATATGCGATGCAAAGAAATTTTTTTTTGTATTCACAATTCGAAAGGCAATTTTATATACAATGCAAAGAAAATTATAAGAAAATGAACATTTTTTATTTTTTTATTTTTACTCTTTTTTAAAATGTATACATGAAACGACATGAGGGAGTTTGCTCCTTGTGTCCTAAAGGTTAGGCTCTTAAGGTCTCCAAAATTGGCTGACCTAATAAAGGTAGGCTTCTAAGGTCAACTTGCACATGGTTTAGCTTGGGATCTAGACACCCTAAAAAGGCCTTTAAATTGCCCCTACCAAAGGTAGAAACCTTGACTTAAGAGAGGATCCTGTCACAGAAAAATCTGCGCGGATCAACCCTTAAGGCAAGTAACAATCTAAGTAGGATAGATAGGTCAACCTCCGTAGGCCTAAGCCCAACAGGAAAAGATTCTCATATCCCATTCTAACTTATTTAGACGCGCTCCGGCAATAGGAGCCAATTTGTGGGTGAGTATAAATTTAAATAGTGCATTTGTGATTTCAGAGCATCCTAACTACCCTTCCCATCCATTTTAAGGTGGAAACATTGCAAAACAAGAGACAAACATATACATCAAATATCCACTATTAAAGGCCAAAACAATTTAAATATTAATTTTTATAAGAAAAGGGCTTGACTCTCTAAGTAAAATTCCCCAGCGGAGTCGCCAACTGTGAAGATCGAGCCTTCGACGGGAGTCGCCACCAAATTTTCAATCAAAATTTGGAAAAAGAAAAATAAGTTCAAAAGTGGGGTAAAATGAATTTTCACAAAATGTTGGGTTCGGGAGTCTGATTGAGATGAAGGGAAGGTGTTAGGCACCCTTTTTCCCCTTTCTGAAGACGGTTACCCTAAAAAATTAATATTAAAATTATTTGGCCTTAAAATTATATACAATCATGGAAGAAAATGAGGGAGGGCTTGACCTAGGATAAAAGCCTAGGGCCTACGTACCCTCAAAGAGGGATCAAAGCCCACGTAGTTTCTGTGGCATGCAAGTGTGTGAGTGAGGAGAGGTCCATCAAGCAAAAGCTTAGATAGCCTCCTAGTGCAATGTACCTAAAGAGGACAATGCATTTTGGTACCTATCTACCATACAATACATACAAGTAATGAAAACATCATAAAGGTGCGCGTGTGAAGGCTCATCAAGCGAAACGCCTAGATGGCGTGAAGGTTAGTGCTCCTATAAAGACAAGAGTCCCTTGGTGGCACTAAGTTACATATAAAAAAGATTATATTTTCCAGATAAGAAATAATTAATTTTTGTCTCCCAAACGCAAAGGGGGTCGCGACGGGAGTGTAATACGTCGCGACCCCTTTTTCGTCTTTAAGAAAAAGGGGAAGAAGACAAGTCAGAATGTCTCTAGGTGCTCAAGTCAAGTATAGGGTTGCAACACCTACACCAAGGGGTTGCAATCCGAAAGAAAGAAACTACTTAAGCAAAAAGAATCAAGCAATCAAGAGAATATGGGTGGATTAGTATGAGAAAAATAATGGAATATAATCGAAATATTTTCTACCTCTTACTTCTTCTTAGCAGCCTTTCGGTCCTCTCTTCCTCTCCTCCATTTTTTGCCTAGGCTTCTCTCTTTTATAAGCTAGGGTTCTCTCAAGTCTTTTGGCCTTGGCCCATTAGATCTAAGAGAAGACCATCTCTCACTTTTCATCTTTTCTTATATTTTGACAAAAATAATATTTTTGCATTATTTTATTTTTGATTTGCTGTTTTCGGGGCCGGACAAAATAGGGTGTCCACACCCGCCCATCTTTCTTCCTCATTTTTCCTTTGGGATCCTCTTGTCGAAGCACCTTGTCAGGAGAAGGCGGAGTATACCCTCAAACATCTTTTCCACTTCCACCAAACATTCCAGCAGAAGCTTCGGTGACTCTTCCTCAACCAAGAGAAAGGTCCTGCCCAGGCTTCTTCCCCTTACTCTGACTGCTATCCCGAGTACGGCTAAGAGGAGGACGTGGAGTGTAACACCCGTTTAATTCTAAGATTTAATTAAATTAGATTAATTAAAGATATGGTTGTTAATGTTGTGTTTTAATTTAAAATGCTTGTGTGTGACCTAGATTGATGCATTAATTGCATATAGTTGCATTACATTGAGAGTTAGGACTAAATTGAAAGAAAAAGTCAAAGTTGAGGACTAAAATGAAAATTGAATTAGGAAGTGGGGAAAGTGTTAAATTGATAGAAAAGATGAAGAAATGAGGAATTGAGTGAAAAATGATTTATTAGATAGATGAAAAATTAAATTGGCAAGAAGGGTAGGAATTGGGACTTTAGTGAAAAGAAATAGAACTTTATGAGGTGAAAGAAAATAAGAATAGATAGTTAAGGGGGGAAATAGCCATTTTCGCCTAGTCAACATTTTAAACCCTCCCCACTCTCTCTTGGTCGACACCCTCACTCCCAAAATAGACAAGGAAGAGCTTCCAAACCCTAGGAGAGCTCAAAGGGAGAAACTTGGAGATTTTAGGTGGTGGGTGGCCGGTGACCGGAGCAACACTCAAGTGACCTTCTCAAGCTTCATCTTCATCTATATTCATCCATCAAAGGTAGGTGAAGCAATCTTCCTCCATTCTTGATGTTGTTTTTGAAGCTCATTGAAACATTTCTTCACTTTGATGATAATGGAGGCATAAAGTTGCATTCTTAGTTTTCCAACATTTCTATTGGATGTTTTAATTGTTGGTTGTGCTGATATTTTGCTGGGTTAGAGATTTGAGTTTAGAGTTTGAGTTTGTTCATCATGTTCTTCTAAAAACACCAATCTTTGATGGTATAGGACACAAGAAATTCATGGAACATGTTTATTGTCAAAATCTGAGTTTTGGAATTTGACCTTACTCTGTTTAAACGTGTTTTCTGAATTCGTTACTTGATGGATTTGAGTGATTCCAAGTCCATATGAAAGCTAACATCCTAAGCTTTCTAAATTGAATTTTTCCAAAAAATTCAACGGTTAGATTTTCTGGGAATTGCCTCGAAAGTTGGCGGTTCTGTTTACACACCACTAAGATTCTAGTTTTTGAAAAGTTGTCATTTCTTCCCTAATTTGAATGGTTTCTTTTCTTTCAACTAAAATGAGTTTAATACTCATTATTATCTTCTTTTAAGACTCAATTTTTCCCCTATTTCAATTGAACTATGTTCCCTCATAACTAATGAGTTTTATAACTTCTTTTGGAATTATACCCAAAACTCCACCTTTTACTTATTTCAAATGAATTTCCTCCTTCCACTTCAAGTGACTTTCACTCTTTCCTTCAACTTCCTTAAATAAGTTTAACCAACTTTGAAGTGTCATTTCAAAGCTCAAACAACATCCTAGATAAAGATGTACATGATGAAAATTATCGTAACATTGATCATTGGATTTTAAAAAGGGAATTAGAGCAAGAACGATAGACAAATGAGGGGAGTAGTTCTAGTGCAATTCTAGGGAGAGTGAAGCTTATGTTTGGATGATTGGTGGTTGGTATGGGACGGTCATCAGTTGTCCCACGGAGAAGACTTAATTAAATTACTTTTGAAAACCTGTGTTGATTGTGAATTCTAAGTTAGTGAACTATCATGGCCATTTAGAGGGTCACGTACTTAGAATTAGGCATAATCATGGCTTAGGCTTCATTACCCTAGTGTTTGTATTAGTGACTAGCGTACCAAGGAAAATGATCCACCACAGAGTGTGGTGATTCCATAGCCTCATGGCCCGAAAGAAAATGGGAAACAGTCATCGGGATATGATGGTCCGGGTTATTGGGATACATTAACCAAACCCTATAATTCGGGGCGGGTGTGATCTATCTTTTGATGAAGGTAGTGATCCCATGAGATGAACCAATATGGAAGGGAGTCATTCGGGATACGATGGCTCGGATCATTGGGATACAGTGGTAACCTTCTATTTGGGTAATGGCCATTCGGGATATGATGGTCAGGGCCTTTGGGATACATTGGTCCAGTTAGTATTCGGATCCGACTGAGGGACGCCTCAGATTGTAATAGAGTTGTGGCAAGCTACCACAAAGAGAATTGTTTTCTTTCATGTGTGCTGTAGGGGTACGTGGAGTTGTTCGCTGGGCGGCACTCCCGATGACTCTTGTTTTCTCTTTGATTTGACATTGATGTGTCATTATATGTTGCTCTTAATTCCATATATGTATAAGATGGATCATGTTACAAGATGAGGTATGATTTATTTGAAATTCTCTATATCTCTTGTCTTTACAACCGTAGTAAGCTCAGCACATATGTTTTAGTCATAGCTGGATAAGCATGACGTCAGGCAAAGAAAAGTTATATTACATCCAATAGTTAAAGTTTTCATATTTTATAAAGAATAAGAATGCAATGATTTTCTGTAAAGAATACGGTGGTACATGCCAGTAGTTTTTAAACTTAGATTGCTATACCTACTGAGATTTATTCTCACTCAGTGCTGGCATGTATCAGATGAATAGGTGACTGATGGGGATTGGAGCTTGAGGTAGATGGGTACGGACCCCCACTAGTTTTAGCTATTTTGACATGCATCATAGGAGCTTCTGACAAATAGACTTTATGAGACTTGTGATTGTTCTGACATGGTCTTTTTGGAGGGAACCTGAGTGGCAGGATTGTTGCCTTCGGTTCCCAAGATTGACTAACTTATATAAATACTATTATCACACTATATATATATTTATGTAAAAGATGGTCCTGCATGTGTATGAATGTTTTAAATTGTTTCTTGATTTTACATTTTTCTTCCGCTATAAGAATAAGGATAGAACCCGAGAGAGATGACCCGAACCGAAATGACTATTTTGTAATAACTTGGTAAAAGTTTTAAAAATTACTCGGGAATAGGAATTAGTAACAAACTTATCCTATGTAATTTACTTATATATATTATTAATCCACTAAAAATGGACCTTAGGATAAGAGGGTGTTACAAGGAGGAGGTAGATCCCCAAGATCAGTAAAGTCAAAAGGAAAAATTCTGTCATCGTCACCGGCCATGGTGAAGTTTTACAGAGAAGAATGATAGAGGAGAATGAAAATTTCACGGAGGAGAAAGGTGAAAGAACCAGAGAGAAAAGCTCTGATGAAACAGGGAAACAGAAAAATCGTTAAAAAGTTGAAGACGAAGAAGGTAAAACAAGAAACTCCCAAATGCAGAGTATTTATAGGAAGCACAAAGGCTCGACGATTCAAAAAATCTCCACTTCCCTCGAATCCCGCAAGGGATAAACCATTGTCCAGTGCCCTCATCATAGGCTACAACCGCCTGTCCCAACCGAGCACGTGGAAAGAAGGAACAGTCTAGATTCATCAGTCGAGAACCGGAGGAATAAAGGCTGAAAAGCCCCCGGGAACCTAAGAGTCACCCAAAGGGCCCAAAGGGTCTTTACAGAAAATCCATTATCAAGGCTAATGATGGCAGCCCT
Organism: Senna tora; assembly: GCA_014851425.1. NCBI lineage: Eukaryota > Viridiplantae > Streptophyta > Magnoliopsida > Fabales > Fabaceae > Senna > Senna tora. The sequence continues at coordinate 21,756,062 of CM026271.1, forward strand.
CGGAAAGGAACCTGCATTAAATAAAGGAAAACGGCTACAAAGTCACCCGAAGTCACGAAGACCAGTCAGACCATGACACGTGGTGGCAACAACAGCCCGTTTTCCCAAAGGGCAGCTCCTCACAAAGTCCTCTTCAGCCACAGCCGGCAGGCAAGCCTGTCCAGGAAAAGACGTTCCAGATGTCCAAAATACCCCTGGCTTTTAGGTTTCTTCCACACACCCCCAAAGTGCATCTTCGGAAATTCCTCTATACAATGATGACCTCACCTCAGAAAGACGCATACTTTCCAGCAGAGACGGCTCAAGAAACTTGCTAAGGAAGTCAAGCAATCAGCCGCCCAAATCGAGACGTGTGGCATCTTCGACATCCCTACTCTCTCAAAGGAAATCAGGAAGAGATACGCGAAACCTCTTCAACCGAACGACCGACCAAGATGGCTAGACCAACTTGCGGAAGGGCTCGTTTGGCCAAAGACAACAAGTGGGAAACTTTCCTTAAGTAGCTTGCTGAAACAAACTTAAGTCCACGGGCGCCCGACACCCGTAGACTTGAGGGACTTATGTAACTACGGAATATTACCCCTAGGGACACGTGACACTGGGCTTCTAGAAGGGTTGCAAGAGCTCACGTCAATGACAGTGGCACCATACATTCACCTCCTACGTGGCTGGTACCCACGTTTCTCCTCTTAAGTTCCTATCCAAGAGATGTGGAATCCTTCACGGATCGTGGGACGACCCACGTCCAGCAAGAACGTGGGTCGACCACGTCCTCCCCCACACTTGGTATAAAAAGGGTCTCTCCCGAGGGACTCGAGGGACATAAAGTCAGATAGATTCTAAATACACAAAAGCTAGACTTAGCCTTCCAAATACAACACACCTCCTAGTTAATCGTGGAGCTTAGTTTACTGCATCCCAAGCTCCACCGTCAACCTGTATATCTCCACCTCGTAGATCTCCATCGGCAAAGCTCCCAATAGCTTCGAGAAACCCTTGCTCTCTCCCAGTCTAAGGCAACCTCCAACAAGTGGCTCGCCCACTCAGAGTACCTTATACACGTCCTAGCCGTACACAGCCATCCACAGGTAATCACCTTGCCTAAGGGCTCCTACGGACGTTAACACGGCGAACTACATGGACTTTCATCCCTTCGTAAGGGTACGTAGGCACCTAGGTTCTCACCTAAGGACAAGTCCCCCAAGGTTACGGCCCCTTGCGGTCCTTACTTTTAACTTAGAATTGTCTGAACCAGAAATAACAGTTACATTAATAAAATTTGGTCCCTAATTCATTTATAGTAGAAATTGCAGGAAATCGAATTTCGTCAGATCTAACATCTACAAGATGATATGGAAGCCAAGATCAACATTAGAAGTCAATGTATCCCTTGATATCGTACAATCCTGACTATACATAATACATAATTATTACAATTTTATCTTAAGCTAAACCTGAACCCGAACCCATGCAAAGCAAGAGATGAAAGGGCGGCGTAGAAGATGTATATTTTCTTTGCCATGATGGTAAATTATTCGTACATTCTACCTCTTCATCCATGATATTGCTTTCTCGTGAACAGGAAGTTGTCAACTGTCTGAAATATCCAAATGAATAACCATTAATATAATATTCAATTTTTGATAGAAAAATACAATGAAAATGTGTTTTCCCTATCCGTGCCTTTTTTCTATTGAATATAGAGACATATATGTACACAGCGCAATGAATTGTTTCCTTAATCATATGTAAATGCCTTCTGTGCAACATTGATCTGATAGTTTAATAATATATTGTAAACCCTTGTAATTAATGGAATCATTATCATCATCTTCATATCCTCCATGGCCATTCTCTTCACAATAGTTGGGGCAACCAAATTCTTGTGAAGATGGAACTCACTAGCTACAAGTTGGTGCCTTCAATACACATAGGTTAATAAGGTATTTATATATGAGAGGGAGTGGGTTTAGGATAGAAAATACAATGGGCTTAAAACTTAAAACCAGCCTAGTTTTGTGGTTTACAAAACCACCATAAATGCTTTTATGAAGAATGATACATGGAATATGCCATAAAAAGTTTTAAAAAGTAAATATTTTAAATGGAAAAATGTTTAATAAACGACATATTAAGTTTATGTAAATATTTTACCTAAACTTTGATTGATAACAAATCATCCCCCTAAACTATTAAAAATTTCAAAACAGTTGTCTTCGTGTTAAAGTTAATGGACATGTGACTCTCACATGAAGATGCTATTTCTTTCTCCAATATGCCCTTGATCTATCAACATAACAACTTTGGCAAATGATCACTTTGATCTATTAACATAACAGCTCCGTCAAAGAAGTTGAAACGTGTATGTAGGATGAGTGTATATCCATGGAAGAAAAAGATAAAAAAATAAGATAGAATAATATATATTTGATGTATTTAATGTTAATATATATATATATATATATATATATATATATATATATTAAAAAGTTCATGGCCGCAGCGGCCGCAATCCGGATTGTAGTAGTCGCAATACCCACAACCGCAATAATTGCAACGCAATCGCAACTGCATTTTAAAACCTTGCAACTAATATAACAAACTAAAACAAGAACTAGTATAACAAAGAGGAAAAATGATACTAATGTAAGTGTGCAAAACGTTCTTATCAAGAATACATAGGTTGCACTAGATAGAAAGGAAAACCCGAAAAAGTACAAAATTTCTCATGATTACTTATTGAACCAATAACTATTATATTCATTGATATCATTTCTTGATATTTTATGAGAATTATTAAGCCTAAATGCATGAATTGTCATGATTTTATAGTAAATTAGAAATAGATGAATTAAATCTAAAATTGTGTTTCTTCAAAGAAAATGAAATTTGAGATATTACAAATATTGAAATTTGCATTTTTAGGCCAAGGTAAAGTCAATACATTTACTTGGAAATTGCAAACAAGGGCAAGAAATACTCAAAAATTGCAGAAAAAAATCGTGAAGATCAAGTTGCAATTTTTGCAGGATCTACAGCAGCGTTTTCTGACCCCTACTGGCATGCAGAATTATGTGGCCAGCCGTATCTGGAGTTTTTTGCAGCAATTTCTGACCGTCGCCGTCTCTGCTGAAGCTTTAGGTTTCAATTTGTCCTCCAACTTGCCTTCATTCAAGCCTATAAAAGGAGGCCTACCATAACACATTGGATACACGATTTTGAGTGGAGAGACACCATCACCAATCTCTTCCTCTTGCATTTTGAGTTACCATGGTTATGTTAAGGCTATGACAAACTTCCATGAGTAACTAATTATATTTTGCTTAAGGAGATTTAATTAAGCTAGAGTTTAAGGGAATATTTATAGTCAATTTCATTTTATATCATGATTCTTGGTTAAGGTTATTTTATATTTTGAATTGAATTGTTTCCTCCTATATAGAAGGATTTATCTTTCGAATTATATTCTCAATTTGCTTCCTACTATTGATTATTGATAATTGGATTTGGTTAAATCTTTTACATTAAGTAATTAATTGTATTATTTTGTTGCACATGGCCAAGTACATCAAAGCATTTGCACATATCTTGATTCTAATTGCTCATTGTGCATATAATGGTGATTAATTTAATTATGGTAGCCTATGGTAGTAGGAATCATAATTAATTAGTGCATCTATTCTTGTGGCGGTCGTCCAAGCTAAATAGGAGTCAAATAATTAAATTATTGTTATAGCCTCTAGTAGTAGGAGTCACAACATATCTATTTATTTAATTTCATGAAAGTGGGTGATAACTAATTGCATTGAGGGTGATTAATAATAGTGTTATGATAGCCTCTGACAGTAGGAGGAGGAGCCATAGCATGCAAGATTAATTTGCCTAAATCTGTGGTGGTCACCCAAACTACTATAAAGACCATTGGTTTTGAAATATTCCCTATATCATAAGAAACAAGGAAGGCAAGATTAAATCTCTCCAAGGCATTCTCCATCATTTTTCATCCATCTTATTTATTTTTTCTTGTCAATTTATTAAAAAAAAATACCAAATTGCGACATATCATCCTAATATTTTCTTTATAAGTATACAATTAATTAATTGAAGACAAATTAATGCTCCTCCAAGTGAACACGACCCGGATTGCGTCATTATAGAACATTATTATTTTGTGCATTCAGTTATAAATTTAATTTGATAATACCACCACGACAATTTGGTACGATCAAGACTCTAATCCATTCAGTGTGAATCTTCAAATATGGTTCCTTTATTATATAAATATAAAACGTCAAAATCAATTGAAGATCGGGTTGTTTATGGAGCAAGTGACATCAAATTTATTGTTCATTTAAATATTAGACTTTGGGCGAGTCACGTTCTTAAGAAATCTCAAAGTCCGATGCCTCAACTTAATAGGTATTCAATATGTTTTAAATTTGTTTGAGTGGTCTATTTAATGCTTTTGACGGCCTTTGTTCTCCGATTGATTTCTCTTACTAATTCCGTTCTTGATATTGAATGTGATCTATTGTAATTTTGTGAAATGCTCCATACGTATTGTCTTGCCAGACTTAAGCTAGTGTTAGCTTGGTCTATGCGCCGATTACGGCCTAGGAGATTTTGTTGTGTCACTTTCATACAGGAGTCTTTTAAAATTTGTATGTATTTTGAATTTCTACCTTAACTATATATATAAGCAAAAGCAACTTCTTAATTCTCTTTTTGAAGTAACTTGACACCAATTCGTATAAGAGTTTTTAAATAATTCAAAATGTTCTTTAATATTCTAAAAAAAAATTTCCAGCTATACTTGTAACATTTACTATTGAAACCATTCAAGAGGTATAGTTTTAGCTTTGAAGCTAATCCATAAAAAAAACAAATTACAAAGCCTTGAGAGAACCAAATAAGTACAATAACATACTAAAAATAAAAGGACAACATAAATATCCTAGTCATGGAGGTAGCACATGATAATGGATCCAGTGCTGTACAGAACCGGACAGTAAGGTGAGAGATAGACACGGAGGTAAAGAACTTGTGCATGTGGTCTCTAATCTTCCATTATATTGTCAACAAAGCCTTCAAATTCTAATGTTAAGTTCATACTGTTTTCACCACTTATCACTTATTTCTACTTCCACTTCTACTTCTACTTCCCACCAAATCACTCACCTTCTACCAAACGCCCCCTTAATGGGAATGCCAATGCAAATTACACATTGCACTGCAATTGCAATCAAGCAGATAGGAGTTAACCATTTTTGTAATCCCATAAGTGAGACAAAGAAAATTTCAAAATACAAAGTAAATTAGCTTACCAAATGAGAATGTTTGTTGTATGGGATCGATACCAAAAGCAACAATCTGAAAGGAAAAAATGTATAATCCGTTACATATTAAATTATTGTGCGCAATCTATTTTTTGTTTTAATAATTTTCCTAAAAAAGATTATATAAATACGATATAAATATGTTCTTAATGACAAAATTACGATATACATGTTACATTGTATAATATGTATATAGTTTAAAATTAAAAGATCACATATAAAAAGAAAACATACTTGGAAAGAATTATATTGAATATAGAAAACAATTTATTATCAATTAATGCAATTTAAAGATGGATTTAATTAGTACTTCAGTTGGTTTTATAATTTTAAATGTGAAATTTTTCACAAATAAAAAAAAAAGTGAACCCACTAAGGTTTGGTATTAGCACTTTTTTCACCCTTTCGGATGAAGGTCAGAAGATAGCTGAGGAAGATGCAAGGGGTTTTCTTCGCCTAGGCTCTGCGTGGTATAGCTCTATTGCTTAGTCCTTAGGCACACACAAAAATTATACATTTAATTTTTTTTATTCAGAAACAACAAACTATTTGAAAATCAAGTATTGTTTACTATCTTGAAATACCATGTTGTGAATGCAATACAAATGAGTGCTATAATACAAGATAATGTACCTCTCAGCAACTTTGCTCACAATACAACCTGATACAATTAAGGTCTAAGACTGTGTTTGGGGAATCTTTTTCAAATTAACGAAAGCATGTCCAGTGAATTGCAAGAGATTGAAACACTACGAAGAAAAGGGGAAAAGGAGGGTGGAAGGGAAGCCAAGTAGAATATGAGAGAAATACTACACTTCTCATCACATAGGGAGCATGTGATCATTTGGTTTTGTTTACATTCACCACCAAGCCCACAAAATTTGCAAACACAGTAAGGACATAGCCAACCATCTTGAGGAACATCCTACAATTTAAAAGCCAAGGATTTCTCATCATTTATAATAAAAAATTTAAAGACACTAAATGTCACGACCCCCACACGGAGGCACGTGACCGGCACAGACAGAGGGCCTAACCCTGAGTCTGTTAGCCTTAACACCTATTTCATTTAACTATTATTTTCATTCGCATACACACATTATCAATAAATATGGCTCACATTTCCTGTGTGGCCTATCTTACACCTGCAATCCACAGCCAAGTGCTGCTTCAGTTTATATGTATACTCAAACACACATAATATATATATATCTGTCATATACGTTGCCACACACTCCGATGTGTGACATATCCTATTCATATAAATTCGTATAAATAATAATAATAAGTGCCCCAAAATAATCATGTCTTTAAGTATGTGGAGCTGACAAGTCTAGAGTATAATAACCAAAAAGTGTAATCAATTCATTACAATATCCAAAATAAAATCAAAGCCACCCACGGAGACAGAATGTGAGTGCTATTAAAACGTCGCCTTCACTGAGCCGACGTGGAAGCCTAACCGGTACCTGTATCTGAAAAAGTAAACCACTAGAGGGTGAGTCAACGACTCAGTGAGTGACTCTCCCATCCTAGGCGTAGTAGCGGGTACAACTACGACCGAGAAGGGGAGAAACCACATTCACATACGCATACACTTCAATTCATCTTTGATAGTTATATAATTGTTCTCAAGCAATAGAACATGTACAAACTCTACTTTAACCGTACCACAACATACATTAATCATGCATACTGACATACGTGTGTCGAGAAGCACCGAACACATAGATTAACATTCAAGTGCGGTTCACACGCCAAACTTACGTACCTTTGGTTACCTTGTTGCCGCCGAGACGTGTCGGTCCTCGCTATCTATCCTGATGCACTATAAGATTTAACCCATCTTCATGGTCGGTAGGATTTGAAATATTGTAATTTAAAAATAAGGTTTCCTCAACGCCACGTCAAGACAACAATCGACGTCATCACCTTCTTTTTATGAAAATAACTTTGTCTTGCGTCACGTGAGGATACCGGTCATCGTCATGGCATCTTCGAAGAAAAGGAAATCTAGTCATAGTGCATACCAAGGACATTGAGGGTTTACACTAAACTTGAGTACCTATACGCTCGGTATCTTACATCGATACGCATAGGCACACGACCCATTCCGGGACCGCCTCCACGGAATATTGTGTTCGGTGGCGCACCCCGGCACCAACCCGCCGAGGTGTCCATCTACATCGGCACTTTTCAGACCATCGTCTCGAGAAGCTCATTTGGTTCAATCCGGACCAGCTGAACGGATTAACCAACTAGTAATGGTGGCATACTCCGGACCGGCTCAACAGAGTATCCACAAGTGTATATATACATGAAGGCAATTTCGAACCTTACCCGACAAAATGCCAACATGAAGGTACTTTCCGAACCTGACCCGACGGAAAGCCCTTACCCTTGGTACCATACATGTTATTGCCATAATTCCCGTATCAAGCACATATGTGTGCGGAATTCTTCATCGTCACCCATATGTACTTGATCCACCATATTTTCACTTTAACAATTACAAAAACTTCATTGTACAAAATTCCAACAATTGCCAACATAATGACAGAGTATTACTAGCAAACATAAAATTAAATATTTACAAACATTCACGTATAAGCAAGCCCACAAATCAAGGTTATCATACAACCCTTGGGGCTAGGATGGAAGGGTCCCTCACCTTGGCCGCTTTACTTAGTAACCCTTGAGCACTCTTGTCTCCAAGGAAGTACTTGAGTCCTAACAAATAGAACCACACAAATTAAACTACTTATCTACACATGTGTGTAGCTAATTTTCCATAAACTCCAAATTAACCAATTTTCTACTTCTACACATATCAATGACTAAATTCCACTACCTAAGTTATGGTCATCATTTGGGAGTTGGTTTTAGTTCAAAATAAATTTTACTTTAAGAAATCATATTCAAAAGTTTGCACACCATCTAGCTCCATCAATGGAGAGTTTTTGCCAAATATAGAAATTTTACTCATTTTTACAAAATTCATAAATCACCATCTCAATCATTGGGCATTCTTCTAAATCATCTAAAATCCATAAACATATCATTTAGAGTTCATACATATCAACAATTTCAAAGAAGTCAAAAATCCCAAAAATTTTCACAAAAATTCGTCCAACATGAACCCTAGGTTGAAATCCTCCAAAGAAATCCTTATTGGGGTGTTTTCTATGTTCCAAAAGAGTCCTAGGTTCATATACTATCCATTAGCAACTCATTCCAACAAGAAAATCATGATTTAAGAGGTGGAGGCATGATTTTTGGAGCTTAACTTAAGGAAATTCGAAAATGGAAGTTTGGGGAAGTTGCCCAAGCTCCTTGAGGCTCAACAATGGTGGTGGAGGCTTGTAGGAGTCTTGACTTGGTTGGAGGAAGCAAGAAAATGAGGGAGAAGTGGAGGATTCATCACTTTCTTCCTTTCCCTAGCACATAAGAAAGGAGAAGTAAAGCGAAGAAGATGAAGAGAACAGAGGAAATGGACTTGGTGCGTGCTCCTGAGTGCTTGAAGAAACTTAGGAATGATGATTGGAAGCAAAGGAAGTGGTGGGAAGTGGGAGATTTTGGGATTTCTCCCTTTGCCTATCACATAAGAATGAAAAAGAGAAGAGAATAAGAAGAGGATGAGAAAGAATGAATGCTGCGTGCTGCGTGCTGCTTGCTACTGCCCGGTGCTTTGCTTATAATTGGGTTTGAGCATTTAAGGGTAGTTTGGGCAACTGGCAACTTTTGGGGTATGGTGAAATAGAGTTTTGATTGGATTTTCTTAACTATATTTATTTTTAGGTAAGAATAGGAAAATTTTGAAATTTTTGGCTAATCATAAGCCTATTAAAAATATCTGTCATTGAGTTTCTTGCAAATGAAAATTTCCAACCTAGTATAATTTTTATTTTCGAAAAATTCTCAAATTTAAACTATAAGCTTTTAATAATTCATATGACCACTTTTAAAAAAAATTATAATTTTTCTAACTAATTTTCATATTTATTTTAATTTCGTAAATTCTCAACTCTAAACTATTAAAACCTTAATTATATCCCAAAAATTTTATATCACTCTAAAAAATTTATTTTTATTTTCTTTAGCCAAAATGCTTAACTTCAATTTCACAATTTTATCAATTTCATATTACCCCATCAATTCTTATTTATTTTTATTTATCTATATGTATACACAAAATTATTATTTATTTCTATTGTTCATTTATTTATTTATTTTGTCCTTACATTCCAACTCCAAATGATGGCCATGCTAAGTCTTACTATACACAATTGACCTGAATCTAAAAATACCCCTCGGGTATTACAATCTTCCCTCCTTAAGAAATTTAGTCCCCGAATTTTAATTAAGTTACTAACCTTAGTCTTGGAACAAGAAGGGGTAAGTCTTACGCATCTCGTCTTCTACTTCCCACGTAGCTTCTTCCGCCGAATGATTCCTCCATAACACCTTCACCAATGGGATTTCCTTTGACCTCAACTTCCTCGATTGTCTATCAAGGATTTTCACTGGTACTTCTTCGTAGGTCAGCCCTTCTACCAAATGTATCTCTTGAGGCTGTACCACATCAGAGGGATCCAACAAGTACTTCCGCAACATGGACACATGGAACACTGGATGTACACCTTCCAACTCCGGTGGCAAGGCTAGGCGGTAAGCGACATTTCCCACTCGTTCCAGTATCTCGAATGGTCTCACGTATCTCGAACTCAACTTCCCTTTCTTGCCAAATCGCATCACTCCCTTCATTGGGGAAACCTTCAGAAACACTTAGTCCCCTACGGCAAATTCAAGTTCTCTTCTGCGGTGGTCCGCATAAGACTTTTGTCTATTATGGGCTGTCATCAACCTTCCTCTAATCAACATTCTCTAAAGTTTCTTGCAATAGTTCAGGACCAACCACCTTCGATTCACCGACCTCAAACCAACCGATCGGAGACCTGCACCTCCGACCATAAAGAACTTCAAAAGGTGCCATTTGAATGCTTGCTTGGTAAATATTGTTGTAGGCAAACTCAGCCAATGGTAAGTACTGTTCCCAATTTCCACCGAAGTCCATCACACATGCTCTCAACATGTCCTCTAATATCTGAATGGTCCTTTCTGATTGCCCGTCTGTCTGGGGATGAAAAGCCGTGCTGAGATCCACCCTCGTCCCTAACGCTTCCTGTAATGCCCTCCAAAATCGAGAAGTAAACTGCGGGCCTCTATCAGAGATTATTGACACTAGAACACCGTGCAATCTCACAATCTCTGCCAAATATAACCGGGCGTAATGTGCCACTCCGTAAGTGGTCTTCACTAGTAGGAAATGTGCGGACTTGGTCATGCGATCCACAATCACCCACACTGAATCAAACCCCTTCTGTGACTGAGGCAACCCTGTTACGAAATCTATAGTGATCCTTTCCCATTTCCATTCAGGTATTTTAATTTCTTGAAGCATTCCAACAGGTTTCTGATGTTCAGCTTTCAATTGTTGACATACAAGACACCTAGACACATACTTTGCTACATCTTTCTTCATCTCATTCCACCAATATAACTGTTTCAAGTCATCTCCTCACTTATTAGCCCGGGGTGGATAGAGTACACCGACTTATGTGCCTCGTCTAATATCGTCTCCTTGAGATTTTCGACCAAAGGTACACACAACCGTCCCTCCAACCTGAGCACTCCCCTGTTATCAATGGAGAATCGGGTATCACTCATCTTCCCTTTTCTCACTGCGTCGATCACTATCTTGAGGTCAGGATCTTGCTCTTGTTTAGCCTTGACTTCTTCAATCAGGTTGGGCTCTGCCTGAATATGATCTAGAAGCACATTAGAACCACCGATCTCAAATCGAGTCCCACTTTCTTCCAGCCCGTATATCTCCCGAACTAACGGTCTCCTCACTTCTTCAATGTGAGCTAGACTACCCATAGACTTTTAGCACTGGAGCTGTGGTCAGGCTATCCTTTAGCTTCTGAAAACTCTCTTCACACTTGTCCGTCCACTCAAACTTCACCCCTTTCTGTGTCAACCGTGTCAAGGTGCAGCGATTTTTGAGAAATCCTGCACAAACTGCCTGTAATACCCAGCTAGGCCCAAGAAACTCCGTATTTCTGGCACTGATGTAGGTTGGGACCAACTCTTCACTGCCTCCACTTTACTTGGGTCTACGTGGATTCCCTCTGATGATACCACGTGCCCAAGAAAAGCTACCCTGTCCAACCAGAATTCGCACTTCGAGAATTTGACATATAATTTCTCTTCCCTTAACCTTTACAAAGTAATTCTCAAGTGTTCTGCATGTTCCTCGGAGTTCTTGGAGTACACCAGGATGTCATCTATAAACACTATGAAAAATTGGTCCAAATAAGGTCTAAACACCCTATTCATCAGATCCATAAATGCTGTGGGGGCATTTGTCAACCCAAAAGACATCACCAAAAATTCGTAGTGTCCGTATCTAGTACGAAATGCAGTCTTGGTTACATCCTCTTGCCTGATCTTCAACTAATGATACCCCGACCGCAGATCAATCTTTGAGAATCACTTTGCTCCTTGTAGTTGATCAAATAGGTCATCTATTCTGGGTAAAGGATATTGGTTGCGGATGGTAGCCTTGTTTAACTTCCGATAATCAATACACAACTGCAAGGTACCGTCCTTCTTCTTGACAAATAGAACCGTTGCACCCCATGGCGAGACACTGGGTCGTATAAACCCCTTGTCTAGTAATTCCTGCAACTGAGTTTGTAATTCCTTTAACTCTCGCGGAGCCATTAGGTAAAGTGGTATAGATATTGGTTGAGTACCCGGCAGTAGGTCGATCCCGAATTCAATCTCCCTATCAGGTGGCAAACTAGGCAACTCCTCAAGAAACACATTCGGGAATTCCTGAACGACGGGCACTTGGTTCACGGAAAGTATTTCCTTCTCTACACCCCTGACTGACGCTAAGTAGCCTGTACATCCCTTACTAAGAAGTTTGAGAGCATTTAATGCAGATATCAACCTCGGGTGGCACTTCGCCCCATCACCATGTACCACAAAAGGGTCCTCGCCAGGCATGTTGAATTTCACACATTTGGCCCTGCAGTCCACTACTGCATGACACGAGGCTAACAAATCCATCCCCAAGATTACATCTAAGTCTACCATGTACAACAGTCTTAAATCCACCACCGTTTCATGGCCCTCAACCACTATTGGACAAGACTCACATATGTATTCTACCCGTACAGATTCACCCATAGGTGTAGAGACCAACATTGCCTCTTTTATCTTCGTTGGGCTCTTAGCGATCTTAATAACAAATGCAGGTGATATGTATGAATGAGTTGAACCGGAATCAAATAGCACATGTGCATTTTGAGTACAAACTGTGAGGTTACCTATCACCACAGCATTTGAAGCCTATGCATCCTGTTGAGATAAGGCAAAAACTCGGGCCTGTCCTCCTCCTGTGGTTCCTGGACCTCTTCCTCCGGCTCCACGACCCCTGCCTCCGCCAATGGTGGGCGGTGGTATTGTTCTAACTGGTGGGGCTGGGATTGGTATTGACCCCGATGTCAGGTTGCTCCTCACAGTAGTTCCACTCCGCTTCTGAGGACAATCCCTAGCAAGATGTCCCACTTGGCCACAGTTGAAACAAGCTCTCTTCAGGGTCCGGCAGGTACCGAAATGATTCTTTCCACATTGACCGTATTGGGGCCTTTGACTCCCCGTATGCACACTGCTATGTGCCCTCTAACCACCCTGATAGTTACTCCTTGCCCCCGAATCTGTGGTAGTCATCGAAGGCTGGCCGGTAGGCCTGCTGGGTCCCATGAGAACTGGGACTGTGGTGGCACCACCTGTCATCTTCTACTTCTTCTTCCATCCTCCTTGATTCTCATTTCCTGCTTGATTTCTTTCCTTGGGATTGGCTGGCGTCCCAAATCTCCTCCTATTCTCAAAGACCCTAGCATAATCAGCCGCCTATGCAAGAGTCTCAAATTGCTTCCTCTGTGGTAGTAGAGCTATAAACAGTGGCTCCACTAGTCGCTGTATGAACCTATTGATCTTAGCCTGTTCATCTGGAACTAACTCTGGGGAAAACTAAGCTAGCTCCGTAAATGACAACTCGAACTCTGTAACTGTCATACTCGAAGTCATCCATAGATCTTCAAACTGTTGCCTCTTTGTATCCCGCATTCCTTCTGGCAAAAAACCGGTCTAAGAATGCTCTCTCAAAGTCCTCCCACCGCGTCGGGGCTACTCGTGTGGAGTGGCCGGCCTGTACTGACTCCACCCAAATTCTTGCAGCACCCCTCAGCTGGAAGGAAGCAAGCTCGGCTAATTCTTCTCCAGGCCATCTCAGCACTCGCCCTATCGGGACCATATCACAGAGGAAATGTTGAGGATCATCCTTCTCATCACTGCCGCAATAGGTTGGTGGGTTAAGCTTCAGGAACTTAGCCACCGGTAATTCTCTGTGAGCTCCCCTTTGCCCTGGGGGTACATCTCTTGGTAACCATACTCTCCCCGGTTCTTCCACCACTTCAATTTCCTGATCTAGTGGAATCTCTTCTTTAGTAGCAGCTAACCGCTGCACTTCTTGCTGTATCTGTTGCCTCATCTCTACCCTCAGCTCTTGAAACCCAGCAGTTATCATCTCAGCAATAGATGGGGCACCGATATCAGGTTGGGGCACCAGCGAATGACGCCTAATCTCTCTTCCCTGATTGGCACTCCCTCGGCCACGAGCACGACCTCGGGGTCGACCTCGTGGAGCACCTCTCTCGACCTGCGCCGATGCTCCATCAGAAGTCTCGGGGTTTCTTCCACCCCGTGTAGTCGCTCTAGTTCTTGGCGGCATCCCTGTACTGCACAAGGATTTAACATTCCATGAGACCCCTATCACATATCATAATTAGGAAAAGAATTTTAGAAACGAAAACTGACACAATTTCCTGGATACTCTCACAAGTACCCGCTTAACTCCGGCGTTATGCCCGGGATCATAACGATGGTATAAGCTGACACCCGGTCATACCATAGCTCCACAAACTTAAAGAAAATAACCTGGCTCTGATACCAACTTTTTCATGACCCCCACCCGGAGGCACGTGACCGGCACAGACAGAGGGCCTAACCCTGAGTCTGTTAGCCTTAACACCTATTTCATTTAACTATCATTCACATTCGCATACACACATTATCAATATATATGGCTCACATCTCCTGTGTGGCCTATCTTACAACTGCAATCCACAGCCAAGTGCTGCTTCAGTTTATATGTATACTCAAGCACACATAATATATATATCTGTCATATACGTTGCCACACACTCCAGTGTGTGACATATCCTATTCATATAAATTCGTATACATAATAATAATAAGTCCCCCAAAATAATCCTGTCTTTAAGTATGTGGAGCTGACAAGTCTAGAGTATAATAACCAAAAAGTGTAATCAATTCATTACAATATCCAAAATAAAATCAAAGCCACCCATGGAGACAAAATGTGAGTGCTAGCAAAACGTTGCCTTTACTGAGCCGACGTGGAAGCCTGACCGGTACCTGTATCTGAAAAAGTAAACCACTAGAGGGTGAGTCAACAACTCAGTGAGTGACTCTCCCATCCTAGGCGTAGTAGCGACTACAACTACGACCAAGAAGGGGAGAAACCACATTCACATACGCATACACTTCAATTCATATTTGATAATTATATAATTGTTCTCAAGAAATAGAACATGTACAAACTCTACCTTAACCGTACCACAACATACATTAATCATGCATACTGACATACGTGTATCGAGAAGCACCGAACACATAGATTAACATTCAAGTGCGGTTCACCCGCCAAACTTACGTACCTTTGGTTACCTTGTTGCCGCTGTAATGTGTTGGTCCTCCCTATCTATCCTGATGCACTATAAGACTTAACCCATCGTCATGGTCGGTTGGATTTGAAATATAGTAATTTAAAAACAAGATTTCCTCAACGCCACGTCAAGACAACAATCGACGTCATGACCTTCTTTTTATGAAAATAACTTTGTCTTGACATCACGTGAGGATACCGGCCATCGTCATGGCATGTTCGAAGAAAAGGAAATCTAGTCATAGTGCATACCAAGGACATTGAGGGTTTACACTAATGTTGAGTACCTATACGCTCGGTATCTTACATAGGCACACGACCCATTCCGGGACCGTCTCCACGGAATGTTGTGTTCGGTGGCGCACCCCGGCACCAACCCGCCGAGGTGTCCATCTACATCGGCACTTTTCGGACCATCGTTACGGGAAGCCCGTTTGGTTCAATCCGGACCAACTGAACGGATTAACCAACTAGTAATGGTGGCATACTCCGGACCGGCTCAACAGAGTATCCACAAGTGTATATATACATGAAGGCAATTTCGAACCTTACCCGACAAAATGCCAACATGAAAGTACTTTTCGAACCTAACCCGATGGAAAGCCCTTACCCTTGGTACCATACATGTTATTGCCATAATTCTCGGGTCAAGCACATATAGGTGCGAAATTCTTCATCGTCACCCATATGTACTTGATCCACAATATTTCCACTTTAACAATTACAAACTCTTCATTGTACAAAATTCCAACAATCGCCAACAAAATGACAGAGTATTACTAGCAAACAAAAAATTAAATATTTACAATCATTCACGTATAAGCAAGCCCACAAATCAAGGTTATCATACAACCCTTGGGGCTAGGATGGAAGGGTCCCTCACCTTGGCCGCTTTACTTAGTACCCTTGAGCACTCTTGTCTCCAAGGAAGTACTTGAGTCCTAACAAATAGAACCACACAAATTAAACTACTTATCTACACATGTGTGTAGCTAATTTTCCATAAACTCCAAATTACCCAATTTTCCACTTCTACACATATCAATGCCTAAATTCCACTACCTAAGCTATGGTCATCATTTGGGAGTTGGTTTTAGTTCAAAATAAATTTTACTTTAAGAAATCATATTCAAAAGTTTGCACACCATCTAGCTCCATCAATGGAGAGTTTTTGCCAAATATAGAAATTTTACTCATTTTTACAAAATTCATATATCACCATCCCAATCATTGGGCATTGTTCCAAATCATCTAAAATGCATAAACATATCATTTAGAGTTCATACATATCAAAAATTCCAAAAAAATTCACAAAAATTCGTCCAACATTAACCCTAGGTTGAAATCCTCCAAAGAAATCCTTATTGGGGTGTTTTCTATGTTCCAAAAGAGTCCTAGGTTCATATACTATCCATTAGCAACTCATTCCAACAAGAAAATCATGATTTAAAAGGTGGAGGCATGATTTTTGGAGCTTACCTTAAGGAAATTCGAAAATGGCAGTTTGGGGAAGTTGCCCAAGCTCCTTGAGGCTCAACAATGGTGGAGGAGGCTTGAAGAAACTTAGGAATGATGATTGGAAGCAAAGGAAGTGGTGAGAAGTGGGAGATTTTGGGATTTCTCCCTTTGCCTATCACATAAGAATGAAAAAGAGAAGAGAATAAGAAGAGGAAGAGAAAGAATGAGTGATGCGTGCTGCTTGCTACTGCCCAGTGCTTTGCTTTTAATTGGGTTTGAGCATTTAAGGGTAGTTTGGGCAATTGGAAACTTTTGGGGTATGGTGAAATAGAGTTTTGATTGGATTTTCTTAACTATTTTTATTTGTAGGTAAGAATAGGAAAATTTTGAAATTTTTGGCAAATCATAAGCCTATTAAAAATATCTGTCATTGATTGTCTTGTTGATGAAAATTTCCAACCCAGTATAATTTTTATTTTCGAAAAATTCTCAAATTTAAACTAGAAGCTTTGAATAATTCATATGACCACTTTTAAAAAAAATTATAATTTTTCTACCTAATTTTCATATTTATTTTAATTTCTTAAATTCTCAACCCTAAAACTATTAAAATCTTAATTATATCCCAAAAATTTATTTCACTCTAAAAAATTTATTTTTATTTTCTTTAGCCAAAATGCTTAACTTCAATTTCACAATTTTATCAATTTCATATTATTCCATTAATTCCTATTTAATTTTGTTTATCTATATTTATACACAAAATTTTTATTTATTTCTATTGTTCATTTATTTATTTATTTTGTCCTTACATTCCAACTCCAAATGATGACCATGCTAAGTCTTACTATACACAATTGACCTGAATTTAAAAATACCCCTCGGGTATTACACTAAATCTAACCTGCCCGACCCCTAGGTAAGAAAATGAAAATCAAGTTAAATTACCTCTATACTCATACAGTGTCTATAGAATGTGGAGGAACACTTTTCACAGGAAATTAAAGCTCCCCCATCTCCACAGATGGAACAAACATCATCACTATTGTCTGTGGCAGTTTCTTTTCATAGCAACGAATTAGTTATTGAAATATTAGCCATGAAATTCGTGACAAATTTGGGGCCAATAAAATATATAAAAGAATATAAGAGAAATTAGAAATAAAGGAAATATAAATTGTATTACACGAGTAAGAAAACACTTAGATGAATACATTTTGGTATTTCGTTGATCTGATAGATTAAGAATATACAATCAACCCCTGTAATGGCATCATCGTCATTTTCATCATTTTTATCTCCCATCTCCATAAAAACTACAGGGCAAATAGTTGAAGATGTAAAACTTCAAGTTTGAGTGTGTTACATATAGTATGAGGCCTTTTTATAGATGAGTCTGAGTAGTTTTGGGATAGGAAAACAAGGGGCGACGATGAAAACTATTCGTATGTTTAGTTTTGGACTTTATGAAAGTTTATCATTTCATTTAATTATTCTTTTATGAAGAGTCATAACTAGTTTCCATAAAAATTGGAAAAGTTAACTTTTAATCAATGTCCCATGTTCGAGACCTTGTGAATGTAACAATTCCCGTTGGGAGTCTCATCCACCATAGCCAAGTAAAGCTTGGAGTAGTTTAGACAGTACCTCAAACAAAATAAAACAAAAATATATAGTTTGTATTGTAAATATATGTGTGTGTGTGTGTGTGTGTGTGTGTGTGTGTGTGTGTGTGTGGATGACCACATTTCAACATTGGATTCTTTCTAAACCCTCCACATAATCACTTGTCTCTTTGTATCCTTAGTAACCTCTCCATGAAAGCCCCTTAAAGACAATTGTGTAACCTTCCAATTAGTGTGCTTAAAGGTACATTATTGTGTTCTTAATGTTACCTTATGACTAGAGTCCTATAAATAGAGGGTATTTGAAACAAGTGAATATATGAATGAATTTGGTGCATCTCTCTCTTATGTTCTTATTATTTCTCTAAGCTCTTTGCCTTATGTTCTCGTTGCTCCTAAATTCTTTGTTTTACAACACGTTATCAGCACGAAGCTCTAGAATTTTGTGTCGAAAGGAGCTTAAAATTGTTTCCATCATATCATGGTAAGCAACAATTCATTTCTTCTTCGCATTATGTAAGTTTTACCAAATCTTACAATGCATAAATTGGTTGAACTTGATATGTCAAAATATATATATATATATCATTTTTTTTGTTTCATAATTTATTTGAATGCAATATTAAATCATTGAGATACTATAGGAGAACGAAACTATTCATCCCCGAAGGATTTATGTATCCCTGAAGGATGTGCAAAATGCAATGATTTTGATTCGTTATCATTTGCAAGAAGAACTAGAATCATAAAATATTATTATTAAAGAACCAGTAGTTCTTTGGAACAATTTGAAATAAAGATATGAGTTCCAAAATCTTCAATGATTCATCTTAAAGCTCATTCTAATTGGATGCACTTACGTCTGCAGTATATGTCATCCTTGTCTAAAATTAGCTCTCTAATTAATTAAGTTATGAGTAAAGAAAATTAATAATGAAGATATGTTTAGAAAAAACATATTTTACTTTTCATGCTTCGAATGTGCTCCTGCAGTAGCAATATCGAAAGCGTAGAATAATTTATCAAATATTATGGGCTAGTTTCTTGTTTGCTTATATATTGATGGGCAAAATAATGAGCTTTGAGCTTCTGGTGAATAATAACTCAAAACCTTTTCTAGTTGGATCGATTTCATTCCCTGGAGTGAATGTGGTTTTTTCTCGAGGTCATGGATGAGGTCGTTGTGCAAAATGAGACCATGGAAGAAAACATATTTTGGACTTTTGAAAATGATTTTTCACAAGAACGGGTCAAAAAATGAGGAGGAACTATTTCAAGGAAAAACACCTCAAAGAAATGATAAAATCATTTGCTACAAATGTAGCATATATTATTGGTCTTACATTTTGTTATACATAAAGGAAATTGAACTATAAGCAAAATTTTTTGAGCTTGTAAATTCTACTATTTTTATGGATCACAAATAAAAATTGATTGTGATATTTCTATATTTTTTTTTTGAAGACTTTATCATTTAATTAAATTAGTGACAAAATATGAGAGCACTTTAAAAATATTTTTAGTTTATGTTTCATTTAAATTTGAAATATAACTTGCTTCCTTAGTGTATTATAATTATCTTAATTTTGCTTTGAGATAAAGAATTACATTCAATGTTATGAAGAATGACATATGTCTCGTGAAAGTAGCACAACTCATACAATTTTTCGTGACAAAATTAACATTAGCTGAAATTAATGTTAATAGAATATCTAGTTCTGCAAATGTCATATAAGACTTTGGAAGAGCTCACATTTCATTGCCAAATAGATAAATTTTTAATGTTGGTGATACATTATATATTTCTTGTAGATCCAGAAGAAATATACCAAATTTCAAAGAAATATATCCACCGAATGGTTATCACATTGAGACAAAAATGAGAGAGATATAGAATATCCATACATTACTTCTACTATATCAAGCCTGAAGCTTATATTAGAGAAACTCTTTACTTTTCTTTAAGGTTATATTTAACAAATATAAATTATGCACCGAAAGTGGTCAGACCCTAAGACTTTATACTTTGGTAGATCTTCTTGGTCATCCAAATTAACTTTTGATGTGATGTATCATACTTATATCTATTCAAGGACCAGAAGATCCTATTAGCAATTAATTTATTTTGTGAATCATGTGCTCAATGTGAATTAATTATTAAACCATCTTTTCTGAATTACCCATTGAGTCTTCTTATTTTCTACAATATATTCAAAGAGACTTTATGGTTTTATTCACCTATCATTTGGTTCATTTCAATATTTTATGATTTTAATTGATTCTTCTAATCAATAGCCATACAATTACTTTCTTTCAACTTGTGATATAGCTTTTTCTAAATAACTTGCTCAATACAATTAAGGGCATATGTTCTTGTTAGATAAAAGTATTTTATGACTATTGTATGCCAATAGAAATTATAGTTAAACTATTAGTAGTTCATGGAGATAAAAAGAAATGGTTTAGTTGAATCTTTCATTAAATGGTTATAGCTTCTTGCTAAACCTATGATTATGAAATCAAAGTTTCTTACAGTTGAGAACATGCTATAATACATGCTGCGTTTTTTGTCCATATTAGAATTTGTTGGTTGTGTTTTATATGTTCTTACTGCACCTCCCCATCATCTTTAAGGGAAAAAAATATGAATTAGTTGGAATATACCAACGTTATCATACCATGATACACGCACAAATTAATGTGAACTTGAAGTTCAAATAATATTTCATTTGCAAATTGTTGCAAATCAACTACTAGATAATTTCATAAATATTCAAAGGGTCATTAGAATGCATATATCAGCTACAAATATTCTAGCATGATTAGATGTCCCTGTAGGACATCTGCTAGTAAAGCAGCTGATAAATCTAAAATACGCCAGAAGCGTGGTAGACCAATTGGTGTAAAAGATATCAATCACAGAAGGAGAAAAAGTAAAGAAGATACTCTTAAGGATATTCAGGATATTTCAAATATGAATCAACAACCCCACATTTCTGAAAAAGTAACTCTTGAAGTAGTTTCATCCCCAAAAGTGGATCCGGTACCGGAAAATTATGAGATCTCATTGAATTATAGAGAAATGTGAGAAATAAATGAAATTGTTGTTGATTATATTTTCAATTGCAATTGCTTCGGAGATTATTAGTGATGAGGGACCTGAACCCAAAACTACAAAATGATATCGATATCGAAATTATTGGCCAAAATAGAAAAAGGCAATATAAGCCAAATTAGACTCGTTTTCAAAACGAGAAGTTTTCTGGATCAATTACCCAAACACCTGAAGATGTTAAACCTGTATGGTATGAATGGGTATTTGTTCGTAAACGAAATGAGAAAAATACAAATTGTGCACGAGTTTTGGCACAAAGTTTCTCACAAAGGCTTGGCATAGATCATTATGAGATTTATTATCCAATTATGGTTAAAATTTTACCATTTTTAATTGATATGGTAGCCTTTGAAAAACTTGATGTATGTTTGATGGAAGTAGTAACTATATAGGTCATTATAATCCTTGAAGGATTTAAGATGCCTCAAGCATATAAATCAAAACTTTGAGATATATATTCCATCAAATTACAAATATCCTTATATGGATTGAAACAATTTAGCGAATGTGGTATAATCGTCTCAGTGAGTATTTATTAAAAGGTTATAAGAATGATCATATTTGTCCTTATATGTATAAATAAGACAAACTCTGGATTTTTCATTGTTGCAATTTATGTTGAGGACATAAATATTGTAGGAACTCCAGAAGAGATTTCAAAACCTGCACAGTACTTGAGAAATGGATTTGGAATGCAAAATCTTGGGATTCAAGATTTTGTTTGGGATTTAAGTTTTCCTGTGATCATTCGTCCACTTTGTACTAAACTAGCCATAGCCATTGCAATAAATTTGTTAGCAAAGTTTAGATATCTTCAAAGAATATCTTATCCCAATTTACTCTTCTCAAAGGAAGGAAAACCATAATTAATTGGATATGTTAATGTTGAATATTTTTGTGATCCCCGCAAAGCTCGGTCTCAAAATGTTACATCTTTACATATCGAGGAACTTTCATGACAGTAAGTGAAGCAAATCATTACAGCTACATCATCAAATTACTCAGAGATATTGGTTATTCATGAAGCAACCTATATGCGTATTTGGTTGAGAACCATGATTCCTCATATTAAAGAAACATGTCGATTGCCTGCAACCAATGCAGAACCAATAATATTGTATGAGGAAAATACAATATGCATCATAAGATATTGATGAGCTACCAAAGAAATGTGATATTGGTGTTCACAAAATTCAATTCAGCAATAATGTAGCTAACCTTTAATTAAAGTCTTCCACCTCAAGTTCTTAAGAAGCATGGATACAACATTGAAATATGAAGTCCTGAAGACTTCCATGACACAATATAAACTTGAGGGGAAGGAAAATAACTATGAATATTGTACTCTTTTTCCTTCGCTAAGCTTTTGTCCCACTGGGTTTTTCTTAGCAAGGTTTTAACAAGGCATATTCATACGGAGTCCTGAAGACTTTCATTATAAAATATAAACTTGAGGGGAAGCAAATTATTTATGAATAATGTACTCTTTTTCCTTCGCTAAGTTTTTTGTCCCACTGGGTTTTTCTTAGCAAGGTTTTAACGAGGCATATTCATACGAAGTCCTGAAGACTTACATTATACAATATAAATTCAGGGGAAGAAATTTAATTATGAATTATGTACTCTTTTTCCTTCGCTATGATTTTGTCCCACTGGGTTTTTCTTAGCAAGGTTTTAATGAGGCATGTTCATAGTGGGTGGTCATCCAAGGGGAAGTATTGTAAATATATATATATATATATATATATATATATATATATATATATTATGTGTGGATGACCACATTTCAACATTGGATTCTTTCTAAACCCTCCACATAATCACTTGTCTCTTTGTATCCTTAGTAACCTCTCCATGAAAGCCCCTTAAAGACAATTGTGTAACCTTCCAATTAGTGCTTAAAGGTACATTATTGTGTTCTTAATGTTACCTTATGACTAGAGTCCTATAAATAGAGGCTATTGTAAACAAGTGAATATATGAATGAATTTGGTGCATCTCTCTCTTATGTTCTAATTATTTCTCTAAGCTCTTGGCCTTATGTTCTTGTTGTTCCTAAATTGTTTGTTTTACAACAGTTTGTAGAAATTTACACCACTTCCCGAAGTTAGCATCCCAAATTAATAGCATATATAACTATCCATGTTGGGAGGCTCTTCCACCATATCCAATAGGGATGGCAATCTTACCCGGCCCCAATGGGTACTTGGAAAATTTACTCATTGGGTCCAGGTCTGGGGATTTTAACAGGTAAAAGTTCGGGTCCGGGTCTGGGGACGAGTAAGGGTGTATTCACCCCTGCCCCGGACCCAGTGATATAATATATATAAAAATATTTTATATATATATATTTATATAAAAATATATTATATATCATATCAAATTAAAAATAAATTTACACCCACCTCACCATCACGTGACACCCATTCACACAAAGTCAATCAAACTCTCATCACACTTACCCACCCACCCCCATTTACGAATCGAGATTCACACTTTCTGTAATACCCTAGAAAATTTCGAGGATTAGAGAATGATTTATTTTAAAAAAATTTCGAGGATTTAAGAATGATTTATTCCGGGGCTAAGAATTAAAACCTAAAAAAGAATATAGAAAAAGTATGAAAGTTAAAAGAATCCGGAAAGGAAATTTTGTTTTAAAAGATTATAATACCCGAGCAAATTTTTCGAAGTTTAAAATAAAATAAAAGAGAAAGGAAAGAAGTAGAAAATAATTTTTAGGATTTAATTCAGGACCTAAGGAATTGGAAACCTGAATTAAATAGGGAAAGGGATTAAATTAAGAATACAAATTTGTTATTATTTATTTAATTATTAATTAATTTATATTTTAATAATATTTATTAATTTATTTATTATTTAATTATTTTATTATTAATTATTTTATTTTAATTATATTTATTTGGTTATTTCTTATAATTATTTTATTATTATTATTAGTTAATGGGAGGGAGTGTCGTGACTTATTAATAAAAGAAAGGAGAGAAGATGAATTAAAAGGAAAAGAGAGAAAAAGAAAGAAAAAGAGAGAAGGAGAGAGATAGAGAGAGAGAGAGAGAGAGAGAAGACGAGAGATAGAGAGAGAGAGAGAGAGGGAGGAGTGGACGGAGAAGAAGAAGGGGGAAGAGGGAGGAAACGTCGCCGGAGAGAGCCGTCCGACGCCGGCCACGACCACCGAAGCTCGACTCCAACATCTTCCACACCTCCCACTAATCGAATCAAGGTTGGTAACCCCAATTTCATTCTAAACCCTCAATTTTTTCCTTTTTAGAGATTTCTTCGATTCACCTTCGATTGAGTTATTTCGAGGGTAGATTGAGACTTAGAAAGTGTTCTTGAACACTTAGTTGGGGTAGGAATCGAGATTATATTCTCGGATTTGCCCAAATTCGAATTTGGAAGGATTTGGGGTTAAAATTATAATTATTTTCAAATTGGGGAAACTGTTGATAATTAGGATTGAGCTTGGATTTGAGTAAATAGGCTTGGATTGGTATTATTAAAATTATATGGTTGAAATATTAGCTGAACAAGACTTATGAAGAGCTAGCCTGAGGTTACTAAGGCCAGACCTTGGCATTAACATGCCGGGTCCCTGCTCGGTTTGTCCAAATATGCTTTAAGGGTGATGTTGGGAGTTTTAAACTTCCTCTTTTCAATCTTAAACACCCTAGAATAATTCTAAGTATGCTACCAATAATCAAGGATTATTTTAAGTACCTTCTTGTTTCTCAAGGATCGAAACTTGCAGAACAATGAAGTCCAAATTCTAGAATGGTAATTTTATTTCTTCATAATTATTAGGAAGCCATAAGTAGGGTGAATTATAGGTGTATTGAGGTTTAGAAACTAGATTTCTTAGAACACAAGTTGGATCAAAATGCTTAGACCTTCCTAAAATTAGGGTTCCTTCCAACAAAGCTAGTTAAGCTTCCTTAGATGCGATTACAAGTTAGATAGAGGTCTAATACTCAAATCCAAGTATGTGAAATACTCAAGTAGAGTTTTATATTTGAGTAAGTCAAGTGTTCGAGGAAGGATACGCATAAGTTGGGATAGAGAAGTCCAATATGACTAAGAGCTCGAATCTGTGGCAACCATGGACTACATGACAGAGTAATGGAGAGATAAATAACAAGTTAAGCTAAGTAATAACCTTAATGAAGTAAATGTTGTTCTTATAGGGACAACGACGCGCAATAGAGCGCAACTGGGACTCCGAGGAGACTAAAGTTACAGGAGATGATTACATGGAAGGTTGGCCAAGGTGAGGGCTCTTTCATCTCTGCTCCTAGGGTTGTATGCTTATATAGATTATATGAGTATATATATTCTCTGCTTGTCTGGTATGTGTTAGCTAGAGGTATAGAATGCTAAAAGAATAAAAGAACTAGAAAATAGGTTGTGGAAAGTAGCTTGGATAGGAAGACATAGGAGTAGAGTATAATTGTTTGCTATGATTGGTGTGTTACAAATCCAACTCATACACTCTGGAGGCATGATGAGTATTTTATTAAGTCTTTTCCACGACGGTGGCAAGAGGCCTTGTACGAAAGACTAAACTTTATTTTGAAAACTCGTCACGACGGTGACTTAAATTATAATCATGCAAAGGGAGTTATTGGTGGGTTTCAGATTTGGTTATGCTAGCGATGTGAGACATCGACTAGAACAACGTCAAATGGCACTTGAGACCTCAGTTTTATAATCACCATGACGATGGTCATTGCCCTATCCTGGCAATAGGGTCCGAAAGGTTTTATATTGCTATGATGATAGCTTGAGGCTCTGAGAGTGCATCTGGATGGGTATATGAGTTATATCCTGTTAAGGATACTCGTCCATATTAACAAGGAGAAGAACTGTTGATCCTTCGGGAAAGATACAAAGAATCCTATTAATATGTGAGACTAAGGTAAGGAGACATGGGAGGAACCTACGGGTGAACCGTGAGCCTACCCTAGTAAAAGAGAAATCATCCTGTGGAGTTGGTACGGGGTGTGTCAGTGGCCATGCTTCGAGACACCGTGTCGTGCCCGCCATGTGGCCTGGTTGGGTAATGGACGAGTGGGCTCAAGCTATTGCCCCGTAGCAAGGGATAAGGACGTGCCACGTGGTGGCTACGAATCAGTTGTTTGATAGATAGAAGTTGATTGTGTTTGATTAATAGAATTGTCACGAGGTGACCAGTACCCAAGTGAATGGGTTAAGTATGTTTTGCCATCTGGTGGCCAGCAACCCGAGTGCACGAGTTCGAGGTAGAAAAGCCATGTAGTGGCTAGTAAATACCCCAGAGTGGGGAAAGTTAAGTAGATGTATGTTATAGTATCTGCGTGTACTTAAAGAATTGTCTGTGTTTGCATATAATTGCTGATTGTGCAGCGGAGTGGTGACGTACAGGATTACGTCATCACAACGTCTGGTGTAGCCATGGTATTATAATGCATGTGAATGTATTTTCAAAAATAGATATTCTGTCAATTAGGTGATAAGGCTTACAGGCATAGGGGTATTCCCTGTGTCTATGCCGGTCACGGTCCTCTAAACGAGGGTCGTGACACATTCACATTTCACCCCACATTTTATGTCTATATTTGTTTATTTAAGGATAAACTTAGACCTTTTTATGTTTATTTTATTGTGTGTTTGAAGTTTTTTTCTTATATTTGGAAATTAAATTTATGAATGTGTTCAATACTTGTGATTAAAGTACTTGTGATGAAAGTAGCAAATTTTGTAGAAAAAGATAGTAAATTTTTCAGGTCCGGGTCGGGGTCCGCGTCTGGGGATCTAAGTTTTCGATGGGTCCAAGGATGGGTATCAAATTTCATACTCGGACGGGGACGGGTCCGGGGATGGGGAAAATATTTACTAACGGGGCCAGGGACGGAGAATGCAATATCCTACCCAGACCCTACCCATTGCCATCCCTAATAGCCAAGTAGAGTCCGGAGTAGTTTGGACAGTACCTCAAAAAAATAAAACAAAAATATATAGTTTGAAAAATGTTACACCACTTCCCGAAGTTAGCATCCCAAATTAACGATATACTAATAAAGTCGTTAAAATGTTTTGTTTAATGTTAAAAGATCATAACTCAAATAGATTGAGTATAAAGCACTCATCTCTGCCTATAACCAAATGTCATGGTTTTGATTTCTAGCTCGCTTTGGGCATGGATAAACTTTAAATTCACAGACCTATTGTTCCATGTTTTGAAGTGCCTACAAGTCAGGGAAGGAATTAATTAGTATGGTCGACAAAAAAAGTTGAAAAATCATATACAAATGAAATAAAGAATAATATTAGAACAAAAATAATATTTATTACAATTAATGCCATGAATTAATGCAATTAATGATGAATTTAGTATGTGTAGTTTAATACTTTTAAATGACAAATTGTTCACAATCAAGAAACTGATCACAAACTTGCCAACTCATGCTTACGTCAAATACATTTTTTTATCAAGACCCAAAGTACAAATCAATAATCAATATATAGTTTTTTATCGTGATACATTGCAAAGAGGTCGTGTTTGTCACGACCCCCATTTAGAGGACCGTGACCGGCACAGACATAGGGAATACCCCTATGCCTGTAAGCCTTATCACCTGATTGACAGAATATCTATTATTGAAAATACATTCACATGCATTATAATACCATGGCTACACTGAAATGGTGGCCTATCATAGGCACGCAAGTCCACGGCCAGTGCCGCTTCAGGATATAGATATAGGAAAACACACATAATATATATAACTTGTGTACTGGCTACACATCTGAAGATGTTGCCTATCCTATTCACATGCAACAGATATATGTATATATATATATATATATATATATATTTTGAAAACAAGTTTTCCCTGTATCGCAATATAACTAATCCTGATCTTTAAGGTGTGTGAAACTGACAATTCTAGATTTAGTAATACAATCTAATTGGGTACGTCTACCCTTTACTTTATGATACAATGATAAAGTAAATTACAATTACAATTACAATTTATTCACCCACATGAACAAGTTGTGGGTCTTGGAAAGTGTTGCTCAACCCTCGTTCCACTGAGACTTCTTCCACCTATACTTAACCTGTCTCTGTGTAGTAAAAATAAGGTGTGAGTCTTAACCACGCGACTCAGTGAGAAATCTCTCATCCCCGGCACAAGGCGGGTACCATGGCGTTGGGATTGGGAGTCATACACAACCACATGCAAAAACAACTAGTTACTGTTAATTTGCATACATTCTTGGCGACCACACAACAACAGATATCTCACTCAACCACTCACATGCATTTAACAGATACAAGCATGCAGTAGTTTAATTCACATCATCACTCAACAAGTAAACATATAACATATAATGCCGGCTTTTACTTACCGGTCTTCTCATGTTCAACATGTTTGAATCAACCAAGATGTTGTAGTGACGTAATCCTGTACGTCACTACTACGCTGCACAATCAACAATCATTTGCAAACATAGACAATTTGTATATACACACAGATACTATAACATACATCTACTTAATCTCCCCTACTCTAGGGTATCTACTAGCCACTACGTGGCATTTCTACTTCGAACCCGTGCACTCGGGTTACTGGCCACCACATGGAAAAGAATACTTAACCCATTCACTTGGGTACTGGTCACCTCGTGACAATTCTGTTAATCAAACAATACTTAACCCATTCACTTAGGTACTAGTCACCTCGTGACAATTCTGTTAACCAAACACAATCAACTTCTATCTATCAAACAACTGACGCATAGCCACCAAGTGGCACGTCTTGACCCCTCGTTGCGGGGCAATATATAGCTTGAGCCCACTCGTCCATTACCCAACCAAGCCACAATGGCGGGCACGGCACGACATCTCAAAGCCTGGCCACTGACATACCATGGACCATCTCAACAGGATGATTTCTCTTCTGCAAGATCAGACTCAAGGTTCACCCGTAGGTTCCTCCCATGTCTCCTCATCTTGGTCTAACATATTAATAGGATGCTTTGTATCTTTCCCGAAGGATCAATAATTCCTCTCCTCATTAATATGTACAAGTATCCTCAACAGGATGTAACTCATATACCCGTCCAGATGCACTCTCCGATCCTTAAGCTATCGTCATAGCAATATAAATCCTTTCTGACCCTATTACCAGGATAGGGCAATGACCATCGTCATGGTGATTATAAAACTGAGGTATCAAGTTCCATCTGACGTTGTTCTAGTCGATGTATCACATCGCTAGCATAATCAAATCCAAAACCCACCAATAACTCCTTTTGCATGATTATAATCTAAGTCACCGTCGTGACGAGTTTTCAAATTAAAAGCTTAGTCCTTCCGTACAAGGACTCTTGCCACCGTCGTGGGAAAGATTTAATAAAATACTCATCACGCCTCCGGAGTGTATGAGTTGGATTTGTAACACACCAATCATAGCAAACAATTATACTCTACTCCTATGTCTTCCTATCCAAGCTACTTACCACAACCTATTTTCTAGTTCTTTCATTCTTTTAGCATTCTATATCTCTAGCTAACACATACCAGACAAGCAGAGAATATACATACTCATGTAATCCACATAAGTATACAACCCTAGGAGCAGAGATGGAAGAACCCTCACCTTGCCCAACCTTCCATGCAATCCTCTCCTGTGACTTTAGTCTCCTCGGAGTTCCTGTTGCACTCTTTTGCGTGTCGTTGTTCCTATAAGAACAACACTTACTTCATTAAGATTATTACTTAGCTTAACAAGTTATTTATCTCTCCATTACTCTCACGTGTAGTCCATGGTTGCCACAGAGTCAAGCTTGTCTTATCAGACTTCTCTATCCCGACTTATGCGTATACTTCCTCGGACACTTGACTTACTCACATATAACGCTCTACTTGAGTGTTTCACATACTTGAATTTCAGTATTAGACCTCTATATAACTTGTATTCGCATCTAAGGAAGCTTATCTAGCTTGTTTGGAAGGAATCCTAATTTTTAGGAAGGTCTAAACATTTTGATTCAACTTGTGTTCCTACTTGGGTTCTAAGAAATCTAGTTTCTAAACCTCAATATACCTCCAGTTCATCCCACTTAAAGTTTCCTAAATGTTGTGAAAGGATAAGGTTGAAATTCACAAAGTTAGATTTAATTTGTTTCGCAAGTTTTCATTCTTGAGAAACAAGAAGGTACTTATGGTGATTTAATCCTCAAAAACATGTTTAGGAGTGTTCTAGGGTGTTTAGGATTGAAGAGAGGAGATTCAAAACTCTCAACGTCACCCTTAAAGTGTATTTGGGCAACCCGAGTAGGGACCCAGCACGTTAACGTCAAGGTTCAACCTTAGTAACCTCGGGACAGCTCTTCACGGGTCTTGTTCAGCTAATATTCCAACCATATAATTTTAATAATACCAATCCAAGCCTATTTACTCAAATCCAAGCTCAATCCTAATTATCAAGAATTTTCCCCAATTTGGAAATAATTATAATTTCAACCCCAAATCCTTCCAAATTCGAATTTGGCTAAATCCGAAGATATAATCTCGATTCCTACCCCAACTAAGTGCTCAAGAACACTTTCTAGGTCTCAATCTACCCTCGAAATAACTCAATCGAAGGTGAATCGAAGAAATCCCTAAAAATGGAGAAATTGAGGGTTTATAATGAAATTGGGGTTACCAACCTTGATTTGATTGGTGGGATGTGTGGAAGATGTTGGAGTCGAGCTCCGGTGGTCGTGGCCGGCGTCGGACGGCCCTCTCCGGTGAGTTTTCCGGCGAACCTCCTCCTTCCCCCTCTCCTTTCTCTTCTCCACGCATCCCTCTGATCTGTCTCTCTCTTCTAACTTCCATTTTCTTTCTTTCTTCTCTCACCGTGCGTCCCTCTCATCTCTCTCTTTTTTATTCTCTTTCTTTTCCTTTCTTTTTTCCTATTCTAATCTATCTACCTAACCTAACCGCACGACACCCACTCCACTTAAATAATAATAATAATAATAATAATAAAATAATTATAATAAATAAATAAATATAATTAAAATAAAATAATTAATAATTAAATAATTAAATAATAAATAAAAAATTATTAAAAATAAATAAATTAATAATTAAATAAATAATAACAAATTTGTATTTTTTTAATCCCTTTCCCTTTTTAATTCATGTTTTCAAGTTCTTAGGTCCCGAATTAAATCCAAAAATTATTTTTTACTTCTTTTCTTTCCCTTTTTATTTTATTTTAAACTTCGAAAAATTTTCTCGGGTATTATAATCTTTGAAAAAAAAATTCCTTTTCGGTTTCTTTTAACTTTCATATTTTTTCTATATTCTTTTTATAGTTTGAATTCCTAACCCCGAAATAAATCATTCTTTAATCCTCGAAATTTTCTGGGGTATTACATTCTTCCCCCCTTAAGAAATTCGGTCCCCGAATTTCATCTCCTTCGTGGGGTTGTTGACTTGTTGCCCTCCCTTGGCTCAATTTCATCTATGGTTTCCCTCAATGTGGAAGTTTTACCGTTTTACCATACGGTTCATCTTTCTTTCTTAGAGGCTCAAGGTCTCTATTTGGTTTCTACATATTCTTTCTGTGATCGTTTGCATATCTAGTTTCGTAGTTAACCACCCCTTCGCGAGGGGTTAACTGATAGACTCCATCTGTCGTCGTATCCTTCCCCGAGGATACCTAACTTTCCTAGTTTCAATTCACTTTGTGCTACTAATTTTTGTAATGGAGTGTCTGGTACGTACCATATACCATGTTCCGATTTAGTTCTCCGAGGAGTTAACTGTTGTCTTCTCTAGTGAGGCTTACCTTGACTCAATCTGCTTGTCCGACTAGCTACCTTCGTAGTGATTTCTTATATCTATCACGACCCCAATCGGAAGTGCGTGACCGGCACGTGAATAGACTTTTACCTCTAAACCCGTAAGCCTTACCCTGTAAAACATAACTATAACTACCCTGCTATACAATCAATATATTTATCATAATAGTGGCCACACCTCACTGGTGGCCTAATTAACCAGCAATCCACGGTTCGCTCAATACCGCTACAGCTCAATCCAGTGTATAGATATATATTAACACTCATAAAATAAATACTCATATCATATTGACCGTACGTCCCAATACGTACGATCTATCCTATTCACATGCAACAAACACACATAATATATATATCCATATTATATTGACCGTACGCCTCAATGCGTACGATCTATCCTATTCACATGCAGAAGTTTATATACTTGTACATATATCCTAATTTCCCCAAACTGGACCCTGTCTTTAAGTACATGTGAAACCGACAATTCTAGAATAGGTACATATCAAAAGCTGTAAATATATATACACAACTCTTACAACTTATAATATGTACAACCAAAAGAGTCAAAATAACAAAAAGTGTCCACCCAAGCGAACTATTATGTAAAGGATAGTCTGATGTCCGTATCACTGTCCGGACGTCGATGCCTGCCCGATACCTGTATCTGAAATATTGAAGCAGAGGGAGTGAGTCAAACAGACTCAGTGAGAAGCTTCCCATCCTCGGCGTAGCGACGGGTACCACTATAGCTGGGGAAAGGGAAACACCCACAATCACATGCGCATGGAAATCTAGTTTATCACATGTTATATTACGATCAGGCAATATTAATATAACATCAAATCAAAGATAAACCTACGGATCATGCTCCTCTATCATGCTTCTCATAGACAAGTAAACACTTTTAACATATCATTTGAAAATTGTATATCACTCAACTGACCCTAGTACCAGGCTAGGACAATGGCCTCAACGGGCAAATTCTTCTAATGTTTAACTGACCCTTGTGCCAGGCTAGGGCAATGGCCTCAACAGACATATTATCTTAATCTTTAATTGACCATAGTGCCAGGCTAGGGCAATGGCCTCAATGGGCAAATCTTTTAATCTTTTAACTGACCCTAGTGTCAGGCTAGGGCAATGGCCTCAACGAGCAAATGTTTTAATATTTAACTAACCCTAGTGTCAGGCTAGGGCAAGGGCCTCAATGGGTAAATCTTTTCTGACTCGTTTCTCTCCCCAAGCTCTCAGCTGGGATTCTGACTCTATCTACCCATTTCTATCTTAAACTGACTTTACCTAGGTGGTTTGAACCTCCCTATGACTCACTAATCCATTTATGAGATCATTTTAATCCTTATCTAATACCCAAACCCTTGATTAGATCATAACCTATTTCCAAAGTAAACCATTTTTTTTAAATCCTATAAGTGAAACCAAGAAAATTTCAAAACACAAAGTAAATTAGCTTACTGAAAGAAGAATGTTTGTTGTATGGCATCGCTATCAATTGTAATATCCGAGATATTATTTTTATTATTATCATTATTATTAATTTATTTTTCCTTAGGGAAAGAAAAATAAATTAAGTTAAAGAGTTAAAGAGTTAAAAAATAAAATGGAGGGAAAGAAATGGGATATTTATAATTTTTCTAGGATCTAAAAGAAAAAGAGGATATAACAAATAAATATTTTTTTCAAAATATATATATATATATATAGATAACATCTAATAAAAAAAGTATATATGTATATATGATATATATATATATATATATATATTAAAATATATGGGGGGGGGGGCAACATGACCCCCTCCCATTTACACACACACACAAGAAAATACCCCATATATTTTAATATATATATATATATATCATATATACATATATACTTTTTTTATTAGATGTTATCTATATATATATATATATATATATATATATATATATATATATATATATATATATATGTTAAGTAAAAACACACACACTCGTTCATAAAACACATACACGCACGAGAGCAACCGGGAAGAGAAGAGAGAAGCACGCTTGGCGGGAAAACAACCGGAATCTTGCCGGAAACTTCAGTCTGCCGTCGGTGAGGGCCACCGGAGTCCACCCTTCACCACCACTAAGCTCCCCATCCCATTAAATCAAGGTATGAAAGCCCCAATCCTTCAAAACCTCAATTTCTCCAATTTTGAGTATTTTAGAAATTCTTCAATCTCTTCCAATAAAGGCATTCCGGGGTTAAATTTGAGCTTAGTGGGTGTTATTGAAAGCTTAGTGAGGTTCAGAATCAAAGCTAAACCGTAGGAATTGACCGAGTATAGCAATTAGGAAAATTTATCTAGAAAATTGCTAAAAATTCGAAATTGATAGTTTAATGCATGTTTAGGCTTGGATTGGAGTAGTATAAGTGTTATAAATGCTGGAAATAGTCAAGGGAATAAAGCCCGAGTATTTACCGTCTCAACCGGAACCCAATCCGGTGAAAAAGAGGCGAAACACTAAGCCACAGTGCCGTAAGGGGCTGTGCGGTGGGTTGAACACCTTGGTCTAGTCCGTGGTGGACACCTAAGACCCGCTAAATTGGTTCCAAGGCTCTAATTATACCCAATTATATTTTTATATATAATTAAATAGGTAGTAATTAAGCTTTTACTCGGCGAATAAGGGAGTCGGTGGAATGAGTAAGCTAAAGCCTCTTTTGAGCCGTGAATTTAATTCTTTTATTAGTTAAATACCCATATGAACACATGAAGGGAAATTTAGACAAGTGGAAATCTCTAACCTAAGAAATTAAAGTTTCTAAATGGCTCGAAAGTGTGAAAGTCGAATATGGGGCATTCTGGACTTTCAGAAAGAGCAAATAAGACGACGTAACGAACTAAATAATTAGTTCTTGGAAAATAGCTAGAGGGTGCATAAGCATTAGCATTGGCACGTGCATGGTAGATGCTTAGTTACGCGTTCTAAATTTCTTAAATATAATGTGTATAGGGCACCACAGAGTGATTGGAGCTTCAGGCACTCCGAGGACTGATCAGGAGGGCCAACGAGGTGAGGGCCTCTCCCATCCCTGCCCCACAGGGTTGGATGACTACGTGGAAAATGTGGTTTTCTCTATTTTGTGCAAATTGATATATGGAATATATTTATATGAATAAATTTTTGTTATGCGGGTATGATTTGCAAGTAAGTAGTCAACGTGCAATAGTATATGTGCTTACATGATTAATCAATCACAAGGTGTATATGTGCTATTGTGGCTCACCGAGCCTTATATGATACCGTGGGTAGGATTGAGTCGGAATTTCTTATGTGAGAGTTTATTAATATTAGGAACCCATTTAAATTGATCATCGTGCAAATGTTTTGACCGTTTGGTACATTGAGGAAAATGAACCTAGGTTGTTAAGTGTGAGTGAGAGTGATGCAAAATTGAAACGGGGGAAATCTAGCCCTAACTAAAGAACACGTATGATATTCAGGTAGTTACAAATAGGGCGTCTTTCAGTTAGTTACAATTGCAAGAATTGCTTGACAAGGGTTTTATAAGACCCAGTTTCTCTCCTTGGGGTGCACCGGTCCTTTTTGTGAAGAAGAAGGACGGATCTTTGTGGTTGTGTATCAATTACCGAAAGTTAAACAAGGTGACAATGCGCAATCAATACCCACTGCCGAGGATAGATGACCTATTTGATCAGTTGCAGGGCGCAAAGCAGTTTTCCAAGATTGATTTGCGATCTGGGTACCATCAGTTAAAGATTCGAAAATTAGATATACCTAAGACGGCATTCCGGACCCGATATGGACATTACGAGTTCTTGGTGATGTCTTTCGGATTAACTAATCTTCCTGCAGCGTTCATGGACATGATGAACATGGTCTTTAAACCGTTTCTGGACCGATTTTTCATTGTCTTCATTGATGACATCTTTGTTTACTCTAAGAATTCTGAAGAACATGCAGAACACTTGAGATTAGCATTGCAGAAGTTGAGAGAAGAGAAATTGTATGCCAAGTTCTCCAAGTGTGAATTCTGGCTTGACAGAGTTGCCTTTTTAAGTCACGTGGTATAATCAGAGGAAATCCTCGTTGATCCAAGTAAGGTGGAAGCGGTGAAGAATTGGTCCCGGCCTACCTCAGTTACTAAAATTCGGAGTTTCTTGGGCTTGGCTGGATACTATAGAAGATTTGTGCAGGACTTTTCTAAGGTTGTTGCACCTATGACTAATCTAACTCAGAAGGGGATGAAGTTCATATGAGATGATAAGTGTGAGCAGAGTTTTCAGAAGCTGAAAGACAGCCTCACTACCGCTCCGGTGCTGGCATTACCTGAAGGCACAGAAGGGTATGTGGTATACTGTGATGCATCGTGGGTCGGGTTAGGGTGTGTCTTGATGCAGCACAACAAGGTGATTGCGTATGCATCGCGACAACTGAGGAAACATGAGAAGAATTACCCGACTCACGACCTCGAGATGGCTGCTGTAGTGTTTCCTCTGAAAATATGGAGACATTACCTGTATGGTGAGACTTGTGAAATTTATATAGACCAGAAAAGCCTCAAATACATTTTCGAGTAGAAAGACTTGAACTTGAGACAACGCCGATGGTTAGAGTTGTTGAAGGACTACGACTGCACGATCTTGTATCATCCAGGAAAGGCTAATGTGGTAGCCGATGCTCTGAGTCGGAAATCCTTGGGCAATCTTGCTCATATAAGTGAAGAAAGAAGACCGTTGATCAGAGAGTTGCACAAGCTAGAACAAACGGGGAATCAGTTTGAGATTGGAAGTTCCAACTCACTTCTAGCTCATTTGCAAGCTAAATCCTCTCTGGTAGAAGAGGTGAAGGCTAGACAGGATGAAGATACCGACCTCAAGCAAATCAGGGATACGGTAACTAAAGAGAAGGGGGACGACGTCCGATTCTCTATTGATGATTTCGGAGTACTTCAGTTGGAGGGACGGTTGTGTGTCCCTATGGTTGATAACTTGAAGGAAACAATGCTTGAAGAAGCACACCGGACAGCTTATACAATCCATTCGGGAGCTAACAAAATGTATCATGACCTGAGACAGTTGTATTGGTGGAAGGGCATGAAAAGGGATGTTGCAAACTATGTAGCCAGGTGTTTAGTGTGTCAGCAAGTCAAGGATGAACACCAAAAGCCCGCCGAAACATTACAACAGATAGAAATACCTGAGTGGAAATTGGAGAGGATAACTATGGATTTTGTAACAGGGTTGCCAAGGTCTCAACGTGGATTTGATTCGGTTTGGGTGATAGTGGATCGCTTGACTAAGTCCGCACAATTTCTGCCAGTTAAGACCACTTACGGAGTGAGTCAATATGCACAGATTTATCTATCAAAAATTGTCAGATTGCACGGTGTGCCAGTGTCCATAATATCTGATAGAGGGCCATAGTTCACTTCCAAGTTTTCGAAGTCATTGCAGGAAGTGTTGGGAACTAGAGTTGATTTGAGTACTGTGTTCCACCCACAGACCGACGGGCAATCAGAAAGAATCATTCAGATTCTTGAAGACATGCTTCAGGCGTGTATTATGGATTTCGGCGGAAGTTGGGAAAGGTATTTACCTTTGGCTGAGTTTGCTTACAATAACAGTTATCAAGCGAGTATCCAAATGGCACCTTTCGAGGCTCTGTACGATCGTAGGTGCAGATCCCCGATTGGGTGGTTCGAGGTCGGAGAGGCTAGTCTAATCGGCCCAGAATTGTTACAAGATGCCATGCAAAAGGTGAAGTGCATAAGGGAAAGATTATTAACGGCTCAGAGTAGGCAAAAGTCCTATGTAGATAACCGAAGAAGAGAACTCGAATTTTCCATTGGTGAACAGGTATTTCTCAGGATATCACCGATAAGAGGAGTGATGCGGTTCGATAAGAAGGGGAAACTAAGTCCTCGGTATATCGGACCGTTTGAAATCCGAGAACGAGTTGGGAATGTAGCGTATCGGTTGGAATTGCCTACGGTTGGAGGGAGTACATCATGTCTTTCATGTATCAATGCTTCAGAAATAACTTCCCGATCCCTCGCACGTAATCCAATTGCAAGACGTGCAATTAATCGAAAATCTGACATATGAAAAGGAGCCAATGGAAATCTTAGATCGGCAGTTGAAGAAACTCAGAACGAAAGAGATTCTATTGGTTAAAGTTCTGTGGAGAAATCACTCGACCGAAGAAGCTACATGGGAGGGCGAGGGTGAAATGCGCAGGACGTATCCTCATCTGTTTCGAGACCAAGTTTAGTATTTTGTTTGAAATTCAGGGACCAAATTTCTTAAGGGGGGAAGATTGTAATAACCAAGATATTTAGATTTACTTATTTTCGTTAATATTTAATTTATTTTTTCTTTCAGAAAGAAAAATAAATTAAATTAAAGAATTAAAGAGTTAAAATAAAATAAAAGAGAAAATAATAAGGAATTTATAAAATTTTTCTAGGACCTAAAAGGAATAGGGATTAAAAAAATGGGGTAAAAGAAAATAAAATAACTAAATATATATATATATATATATATATATATATATATATATATATATATATATATTATAATAATTATTATTATTATTTACTAAGCAAAAAAAAGAAAAGAAATATAATATATATTAAAATATATGGGGGGGCCAACCGTGACCCCCTCCCATTACTCACACACGTCAATAATAAAAAATAATATATATAAGGATAGTGGGGGGGGGGACAAACCGTGACCCCATCCTTATTCATTTAAAGCACACACATTAAAATAGAAAAAGAAAGAAGCACGCAGAAGCAAAAACCGAGGCAACCAAGCACGAGAGCAACGGACCCAAGAGTAAGAGAAGGTGGAGCACGGTGGTTTTTGTAATACCCGGAAATTTTCCAATTAACGTTAAGGTCCTAATTTAATTTTTTTTTTTTAATTTGGAAGGAAAAGGAGAAAATTTAAAATAAATAAAATTTTATTTGGACCAAAAAAAATTAGGACCTAACGGGAAATATTGGGTGTAAGTTTATTAACCCCAAAATTGATTTTAACAATAAATAATAATATATATTAAATATACATATATAAATATATAAGTTTTAAAAAAAAAGATAATATAATAATAATAATAATATAATATATATGTATGTGGCGGAGGGGGGGGGGGGGTCACACACGTGACCCCCTTATAATAAATATGACCCCCATTTCCTTTTGCTTCCAAAGAGTGAGAAGGCCAAGAATAAGCAAGCAGAAAATAGATTGAAGACCACACACACACGCACGACGCCGAGAAGCCAGCGGGAGGAGAAGACGCGCGCGGGAAAGCCAGCCGGGAAGTGCACCGCCGTTCCCCGGATAAGGGCCGTCGGCGGCGACTCGGGACGCCGGAGGAAGGTGGCCGGCGCGGTTCACGGTGGAGAGAGAGAGCAACGACGGGAAAGTTGTTTTTAGCCGGAATCCGCCGTTTCGAAGCCGGGGAAGGTGACCGGGAGTTCTTTCTACCCCATTCCATCATCCTATCCGATTGAATCGAGGTAAAAAGTCTCGAATCTCTCAAACCCCAAATTTATCTATTTTAGGGATTTTTGGAAAATTCCTAATTGGTATGAATAAATTACTTTGGGTCCTAATTTGAAGCTATTGGGTTGTTTAGAGGTATTTGGAAGTGTGTGTGATGGAAAATTGATTATGGAGGTTACCCAATTTGAAAACCATAGAAGTATGGAATTTAAAGTGAGATAAAGTGTAGTATAAATTAATTTGGGATTGATTGGTGTGTTGGATTGGTGTCATATAATAGTAGGAATTGTTGGAATATACGAGGGATTGAAGCCGAGTAATTCCGTCTCAACCGGAAACTAATTCGGTAATAAAAGAGACACCTCTCAATCCAATCTAGAATATGGAGCTAAGATATGAGTAGGAATTTAGATTAGACCGGGGTGGATGCTTGGGATTGATTTAAATAGTAAAATGCCCTTATTTGGTAAAAATCCCAATTTTCAAATATATTAGGCCACATGTGTTCGTATGTGAATATAAGTTGAAAGAGTGGTTGGGTAATTAACAACCATAGAAAATTTGAGGCTATGATTAACATAGGCCATCAATTGGATATGGGAAATTGTGGAAAGTCACATACGAACACTTGTAGGTGAAAATGAGTATTCAAAGAAAGGGATAAAGAGATGAGATTAAGTGTGAGACACTTGGAAACAATATTAAAGAGAGGAAGAAGGTTAAGACCAAGGACTTGGTTCTTGGCAAAGTTTAATGTATTAATTTGGCATGAGCATAGCATATGCATATAATTTGCATATAGTAAAGATGATAATGATGTAAATATGTTTGTTAGGTAACCACGAATTGTCTGGAGCAGGAGTGACTCCAGGACCAGAAACAGGAAGCCGTCCAGGTGAGGGGTTTCCCATCCTTGCCCTACAGGGTTGAATGAGGATGTGAATACGTGGTTTGCTTACTTGCTTGTTTGTAAGAATTGTTAGGAAATAACATGCTATTGTTGTTCCTAAACCGTTATTTGTGAAAATATTTGTATATATGTGATTGATTAAAGTTGAAGTGGTACTGGAGGGTATCCATGTGATGACATGGGATACGCCAAACAGTACAAGTAAAAAGGGGTAGGATATTGATTTCGTTCAATTTTTGGTTTGTCCTAATAATTAGAAACCCACTAAGGAAATGAAACTGACCTATTTATACACGTCGACGTGATTTGTGGTAAATGAACTTAGGAAATACCTTAGAGCTAGGTTATCATCTAATCAAGGGTTGGGTACTAAACAAAGAGTAGAAAATCTCATAATTGATTAGAAATTCTTAGTGGAGTTCACACTGCTGAGGTAAAAACACTTTAGAATAGAAATGGGTAGTCCGTGTTGCAAACCCCACTGAAAGTAAGAGAGTGAAATATGACGTCAGACATTTGCCCGTTGTGGCTATGGCCCTAGCCTGGCACTAGGGTGGTGCATTACATATTCATGGTTGCCCGTTGTGGCTATTGCCCTAGCTTGGCACTAGGGTGGCGCATTACATATTCATGGTTGCCCGTTGTGGCTATTGCCTTAGCTTGGTACTAGGGTGGTGCATTACATATTCATGGTTGCCCGTTGTGGCTATTGCCCTAGCCTGGCACTAGGGTGGTGCATAGCATTTAAAGGATTTGCCGTTGAGGCTATTGCCCTAGCGTGGCACTAGGGTCGATTGTATGATTTATAGTTTTTAATATGAAATGTTTCATGTTATTGGTTGCTTATGAGTAGCATGTTTGAGGGGCATGATTCCTAGGTTTATCTGTGACGTAACGTTATATTAATGTTGCCTGATCATTATATAACATATGATAAACTGGTATTTCGTGCGCATGTGGTTGTGAGTGGTTCCCTTTCCCCAGCTGTAGTGGTACCCGCCGCTACGCCGAGGATGGGAAGCTTCTCACTGAGTCTGTTGGACTCACACCCTCTGTTTAAATGTTACAGATACAGGAATCGGGCAGGCTTCGACGTCCGGACAGTGATACGGACATCTATCCACTTGCACCGCATTTGTTCGCGTGGGTGGACATCTTTTGATTATTTAGCCTTCATTATTTTGAGTTGTATATATTCTAAAGTTGTAAAGGCGATGTAAATATTTGCAGCTTTCGAATTATGCTATATCTAGACATGTCGGCTTCACATGTGCTTACTGATAGGATTTTGGGTGTTGGGAAAGTCTTGATATACTTATATATATATATATCTACGTATGTGGATAGGATAGATCACACATAATGGTGTGTGATCAATATGTATATGCTATATATATACGTGTGAATTGGTATATGCTGGATGAAAAATATAAATATCTGCATGTGAATAGGATAGATTACACGTATTGAGACGTGTAATCACTATGTATACTTAACTGTGCGTGTGAGTGTACATGTGTGATTATGACAGGTTATATATATATATTGCGTGTGAATAGGATAGATCATTCCTTTGGGGTTTGATCACTATGTATATATATATATTTATGTGTGAATGTCTTGAGTGTATAGATGTAGATATATATACGTGAAATGGGCTGAAGCGGCATTGAGCGCCGTGGATTGCAGGTTATCTAGGCCACCAATGATGGTGTGGCCACTATATACACTATGTGAATATTGTATGATGATTGTGTTTAAGGGTAGATAATTTATGATTATAGGTAAGGCTTACGGGTTTAGAGGCTAAATTCTATCCCCGTGCCGGTCACGGATCCCTGTAATTGGGGTCGTGACAGTTTTGGGCCGGTTTCTCGCCGGAGAACGTGCGCCGGTGACTGGAAAAGGTGGCTGGAGACTTCTTTCATCCCCACCAAGCTTTCTACTCGATTGAATCAAGGTGAGAAAGCTCCAAACTCCTAAAACCCCAAATTTCTCCAATTTTGGGTATTTTAGAAATTCTTCAAATACTTCCAATCGGGCCATTCCGGGGTTATATTTGAGCTTAGTGGGTGTTATTGAAAGCTTAGTAAGGTTCAGAATTGAAGTTAAACCGTAGGATTTGACCGGGTAAG
This sequence comes from Senna tora, assembly GCA_014851425.1. NCBI lineage: Eukaryota > Viridiplantae > Streptophyta > Magnoliopsida > Fabales > Fabaceae > Senna > Senna tora. The sequence goes on from CM026271.1 coordinate 21,798,912, forward strand.
GAAATTAGGAAAATTAGGTTAGGAAATTGCTCTAAAATTCGAAATTGATAGTTTGATGCATGTTTAGGTTTGGATTGGAGTAGTATAAGTGTTATAAATGCTGGAAATAGTCAAGGGAATAAACCCCGAGTATTTACCGTCTCAACCGGAACCCGATCCGGTGAAAAAGAGGCGATATACTAAGCCACCGTACAGTAAGGAGCTGTGCGGCGGGTTGAACACCTCGGTCTAGTCCGTGGTGGACACCTAAGACCCGCTAAATTGGTCCCAAGGCTCTAATTATACCCAATTATATTTTTATATATAATTAAAGAGGTAGTAATTAAGCTTTTACTCGGCGAATAAGGGAGACGGTGGAATGAGTAAGCTAATGCCTCTTTTGAACCGTGAATTTAATTCTTTTATTAGTTAAATACCCATATGAACACTTGAAGGGAAATTTAGACAAGTTGGAATCTCTAGCCTAGGCAATTAGAGGTTCTAAATGGCTCGAAAGTGTGAAAGACGAATATGAGGCATTCTGGACTTTCAGAAAGAGCAAATAAGACGACGTAACGAACTAAATAATTAGTTCTTGGAAAATAACTAGAGGGTGCATAAGCATTAGCATGACACGTGCATGGTAGATTCTTAGTTACGCGTTCTAAATTTCTTAAATATAGTGTGTATAGGGCACCACAGAGTGATTGGAGCTTCAGGCACTCCGAGGACTGATCAGGAGGGCCAACGAGGTGAGGGCTCTCCCATCCCTGCCCCACAGGGTTGGATGACTACGTGGAAAATGTGGTTTGCTCTATTTTGTGCAAATTGATATATGGAATATATTTATATGAATAAATTTGTGTTACACGTGTATGATTTGCAAGTAAGCAGTCAACGTGCAATAGTATATGTGCTTATATGATTAATCTCAAGGTGTATATCTGCTATTGTGGCTCACTGAGACTTGTATGTTACCATGGGTAGGATTGAGTCATAATCTCATATGTGAGGAGTTCAGTAATATTAGAAACCAATCACATCGATCATCACCGTTAAGACCTTGATCGTATGGTTTGTTGAGGAAAACTGAACCTATGTTGCTGAATGTGAGTGAGAGGATTGCATAATTAAAAAGGGGGAAACTAGGCCTAGCTAATTCACACGTGTAATATTCAGTTAGTTATTAATAGGGCGTCTTTCAAGGTCGAATATGTTAGTTGAACTTGTTTAGGTTAGTTCGGGTAGATCGAGTCGGTTATCCTGGTCGAACATACAGGATTCAGTTAACAGTAAGTATGCCACATAGTGGCCGTTACCTGGGTTTAACCGGGGTCAGAAAAGTTGCCGGCTATTACTCTAAGCATGTCTTGGAGTCAGAAAGTTCCTGGTGTGATCAACCAGGTTCGTACATGAAATTGCCTTCGGGCCAGTATTTCTCTTAGCGTAATGCGAGAGACAGAAAGTGAGTGCCTACGTGCACAAGTATAAGTTAGCTATGGAACCATATGTTATATGTTTATGATTGATTTACATGCAGATTAATAAATATGTTAGAAGCATGAGATAGGATTTTAAATTGTGAATATGATTTACTGATTGCTTGATCATGTTAAAGATCATAATACGAATCCGTTTCATGCGCATGTGGTTGTGGTTGCTCCCTTCCCCCAGCTGTAGTGGTACCCACTGCTATGCCAGGGATGCGGAAGCTTCTCACTGAGTCTTTTCAACTCATCCCCCTTGTTTACATGTTTCAGATACAGGTGGTTCAGGCGTCGGGCACGCGTCCATTTCTTCTCAAGGAGGCGGACCGATCTGAAGACCGCACGCTTAGTTTGCGTCAGTAGTATTCTGGCTATGTACATATATAGTGATGTATATATATATATATATATATATATATATATATATATATAAATCCATTTTTGGTGTAGCTTTTATACGTATACAACTGCTGTGTATATATATATATTATACTTGAATTCTAGCATTGTCGGCTTCATACAGATTAAAGTTAGGTTTTGGTGATGGGAATATAGGCTATGATATAATATATATCATGTATATACGTATATGACTTCTACATGCGACTAGGATAGGTCACACGCATTGAGGCGTGTGATCAATACATAAATTATATGTATGTGTGATTGAATACCTATTTGTGTGAAAATATGGCTTCCGCATGTGAATAGGATAGATCACACGCATTGAGGCGTGTGATCAATATGTAAACTATATGTAAGCGTGTGATTGAATATATATATGACTGTATACAGGACTTCTGCGTGTGAATAGGATAGATCACCCGCCCTGAAGCGTGTGATCAATATGTATATTATATGTACTTGTGAATGAATATGTGTATATGTATAGACTGAAGCAGCGTTGAGCGAGCCGTGGATTGCAAACTGCTTAGGTCACCAGAAAGGGATGATCATATATGTTATATATTGTTTGTATTAGAAAAGGGTAGTTATAAACATGTAGAAATCTCAATCAGGGATTAGAGGCTTACGGGATAGGAGAAATCCTACTTCCCGTGTCGGTCAAGGACGTCCGATAAGGGGTCGTGACAATTAAACCCTAAATTTAGGGTAATAGTTCTACCTTCCATGGTTAAGCTTTAAAAGGGATGAGAAAAATGAAATCTCATGGTTGTGGAAAGGAATAGAGATGAGGGAGGAAGAAAAACTTACAAGAAAAATAAAACTATAGACTTAATTTCTCCCATTATTCGGTCCTAAATGAGTTGCGAGAAAAAGTCTAATGTTAAATAAGACTGTTATAGTGTAGTCACGAATCTCAAGTTTTATAGACGGTCTAGATTGTGCACTTTATACACTTGCACTTCACTTGATCCAAATTCCAAACATTCCGTATAATCACATGCTTGAATGTCCATAGACTTTTTTAATTCGAAAATTAAAAGTTCATAGAATAATTGTCGCACTAATCGTGCTAGATTTATAATTACCTCATCTCTGTAATTAGATTTGTCTTTGTTAATCAATCAAACTAGTGACTTACTATTTTTTTCTAATATCATGTTGATGTTCCGTAGCTTTTGCACAATTACCAAATTTATAATGTTAGAAGCATGCATAATAGGAATTAAAAAACAATTGAAAATAGTTTTTTTTAAGATTATATTTTAAGTTCATAGTAATTTGCTATTAGTTATTATATATCCGCACAATTGGAAAATTTGACTTCATCGATTGGACAAGATGAAATTTTAGCCTTCCAATCTGTGTTAATTTGGAGTTGAGAAGCCTCACTAAGTTTATTGTTAGGGAAGAAAAGTCACTCTCTGCAGTTTGAACAAAAATGAGATGAAAGTAAAGATAAAGTAGACAAATATATTGCAAGAAATCATTTAAAATATTGGATATTATATTCAACATATTTATAGTTGAAATACGAAATTGGATCCTGTGTAATTTATTTTCATGAAATTACGGCACAATTCTTTTCAAATGCACATTTTTACTTCATTTGTGAAGTACTAATAGGGACTCACACTAATAAGGACCCACCATGAATGGATAAGGAACCAAATTATTATTAGTATTGACAAATATCATCACTTTAAATGGATTAAGGACCAAATTGTGTCATTAATATTGATAAATAGTCTCACAAGGCTATTCAATGATGATATTTGTCGATATTGATAATAATTTGGTCCCTAATTCATTCATGATAGGTCCTTATTAGTGTGAGTCCCTATTACTACTTCACAAATAAAATAAAAATGTACATTTTAAAGGAATTACACCGTAATTACATGAAAACAAATTGCACAAATCTATTCAGTTTGGAATCGAAAAATGATTCTGAAGATTACTTTTTGATTGAGAAGAAAGACCTAATATACAGGACAAGAAGCAGCTCACGTGCCTTACACTAGCTAACTAAAAAACAATTAAACAAATCAAACTAATTTAGTTACAAAGGAAAACGCTAAGCTATACAAATATATCTACTACTATATAGAAAAAACAAAAGAATAAAATATACATAAAACTATTACAGAATAATAAAACTATAAAACTAAAATACTTTTCACCCCCTCCTCAAGTTGGAGTCGAATCCAATTGAAACAGGCCCAACTTGGACCTAAGCAAAGAATATTGTGAGAATGAAAGAATCTTAGTGAAAATATCTGCAGTTTGCTTGCTGGTGAGTAGGTATGTATTTGGGAATTACAAAACCATCTTTGAACTTTTCCCGCACCAAATGACAATCAATTTCCAGATGTTTCGTACGTTCGTGAAACACCGGGTTCGCCGAAATGTAGATTGCTGATTGATTATCACAATAAAGAGGTATAGGAACTGCAAAATGAACCTCCAATTCCTTTAAGATGAATGAGATCCAAACTAGTTCACACACAGTAGAACTCATACATCTGTATTCTGCCTCACATGAGCTTCTTGAAACAGTCCCCTGCTTCTTTGATTTCCAGGACACAAGAGAATCTCCAAGATAGATGCAAAACCCAGATACTGATCTTCTTGTGGTTGGGCAGGTTGCCCAATCACTATCACAAAAGGCTTGCAAATCAAGGTTAGAGTCCAATTTATATTTCAATCCATAATTTAGTGTTCCTTTCAAATATTTCACAAGATATAATGCAGCAGAAAAATGTGAATCTGTAGGAGCCCCAACAAATTGGCTCAATTGTTGAACTGGGTAAGCTATGTCAGGTCTAGTGAGACTTAGGTACCAAAGTCTTCCAATAAGTCTTCTAAACTTTTCAGGATCAGCTAGGATAGGTGACTCATTATCAAACTTTTGACCTTTAACCATAGGTATCTTAACAGCTACTGCATTCTCTAAACCACAATCTATCACAATGTTCTTTATGTATTTCCTTTGTGAAGCAAAAAACCATCCTGTAAATGAGTAATTTCAACACCTAAGAAATATTTTGCTAAACCAAGATCTTTGATAGTAAATTTTTTATGAAGAAAGTTTTTCACTTTAAAAATCTCAGTTTCATTATTAGATGCTATTAACACATCATCAACATAGACCAATAAAGAAATTACTCCCTTTTATGAAGAATAGGCAATGGTCATGGGCTGACTGCTTGAATCCATAGTTGATTAAGCTGTGCGTGAACTCAGTGTTCCATTGTCTAGATGCCTGCTTAAGTCCATATAGAGACCTTTTGAGTTTACAAACTTGTCCTCCTTTGGCTCCTTCATACCCTTCTGGAGGCAACATGTATACTTCTTCATCCAAACGCCCATGAAGAAAAGCATTGTTCACATCCAGGTGATGTAGATGCCACCTTTTGCTAGCTGCAATCGAGAACAATAATCTGACTGTCACTAACTTGGAAACCGGCGAAAAGCTGTCAAAATAATCCACCCCCAAGACTTGGTTATATCCTTTTGCAACTAGTCGGGCTTTGTATCTTTCCACCGTTCCATCGGGATTAAACTTGACTTTATATACCCACTTGCACCCTATGGGTTTCTTTCCTTGTGGCAAGGTTGTTACCTCCCATGTCTTATTTCTTTCTAACGCACCTATTTCCGCCTTCATTGCATCCCTCCAATGCTGGTCTTTACTAGCTTGTTTGTAATTAGTTGGCTCTTCTATTTTATCCACATTAGCCATAAAAGCTTGCTGTGAAATACAAGCATAATCTTTCATCCAGGCTGGCTCCTTTCTATTTCTAGTACTGGCTCGGAGGCCGTTAGTATAAATTTGTGCATTCCCTTCTTCACCATCTTCTTCTATTGGTTGCATATCTGCTTCATTTTCTTCAATTTGCTCCTCATCAGAATTTTCATCCATGTGATGGGCATTTAATGGTTCTGTTTGTGATCTTGCTAGGCTGTCTTCATGTGCTCCTTTGGTTTCATCATTTTGATGTGAAACCTCTACTTTTGTTTCACTGTTTCCTGCATATGTCACTGCTGGAATTGTGGCTATTTAATTTTTCTGTTCTGCACCTTTCAGATTTTGTTCAGAAAATGGGAAGTTCTCTTCATAAAAGTGGACATCCCTTGAAACCTCTATCTTGTAGGTATCCATATTATATACCTTATAACCCTTTTGACCTTGACTGTAACCAACAAAAATACACTTTGATGCTCTTGCATCAAACTTACCTTTATTTGGAGAATTATTCGTTATAAAGCATAAACATCCAAATTTCTTAAGTCTATCATATTTTGGTTTTGAATTGTAAAGTAGCTCAAAAGGGGTTTTCCAACCAAGTATTACAGAGGGCAATTTATTTATAATATGTGTAGCCATCAATATAGCTTCCCCCCAAAATTTCTTAGGAAGGTTACTTTGAATCATAATGGCCCTTGCTACTTGTAGCAAGTGTTTATGTTTCCTCTCAACAAGGCCATTTTGTTGAGGAGTGTGTGGGCATGACCTCTCATGCACAATTCCTTTTCTTTTAAACAATTCATTACAATCCGAGTTAAGAAATTCAGTTCCGTTATCTGATCTAATCACCTTAATCCTTTTATTGAATTGGTTTTCTATTAAAGCAATAAAATGTTCTATGGTTTCCCTAACAAGTATCTTATTTGGCAGTAGAAACGTCCATACAGCTCTGCTGAAATCATCTACCACCGTCAAGAAATAATGAGCCCTATTTGTGATGCTAGGATATTTATATGGACCCCAAAGATCCATGTGAACCCTATCAAAAATGCTAGAGACTCTAGAACCATAGTTAGGAAAAGATAACCTTTGTTGCTTAGCATAGTGACAGATTTCACATACTTGAGGCAAAATGGAATTAGATTTTATTCTAATGACATCAATATGTTTTAGTACATCCATTGGGGCATGTCCAAGTCTTTGATGCCAAAGTAACAAATTTGAATCATGCATACAATCAACAGAGGTATCCACAGAGTTTACAATTTTTTTAGTATCTAATGAAGTCACAGTATTGCAAACAAAATCATGATAATGCTTCAAGGCATATAAGTTGTCCTTGAGTCTCCCTTCTACCAAGGTCTGTCTAGTTTTCTGGTCCTGAATGACACATGAAACATCATTAAAGAAAACATACACACCAACATCCTTTACTAGTTTGTTAACAGAGAGGAGATTATATTTGAAATTGGGGATGTAAAAGACATTATGGAGATGAATTTTTCCTTGTATTACCACACTGCCTGTGTGTCTTACTAGTTTCACTGAACCATCAGGTAAATGGACAGGAATTGCTTGGTCTAAAACTCTTAAATTGATTAAGAGTTCCTTGTTGAAACACATGTGGCTTGAAGCCCCTGTGTCAACAACCCAAGAAGTATTATTTAGTGTAACACACTCACCCTTATTACTTTTACCTGCAAATTCCCCGAGGTTAGCGAAGTTGACATGTTGTTCTTCTGATTTTGCCTTCACCATCTTTGTTAATTCCTGTATTGCAATCATCACATTGGCCAGATCCATTTTGTCATCATTTCTGCTTAAATCAATAGGGGTGTCAGCTACCATGTTCACAGCTACATTCTTTTTCCCTGCTTTCTTTCTTTGATCTCTTAATTCTTTGAACCATTCTAGGTAGCCTATTAGTTTGAAGCAACCCTCTCTTGTGTGCCCATTCTGTTGACAGTGATCACAGAACTTTCCCAGCTTGTCATTTTTCTTTTCTTCCATTTTCTTGAAGTTTTCGTTTCCTCTGTATCCCTGAGCAAACATAGCCGAGCTTTCAACCATGTTATTTCCATGACCCGAATTTATCTCCTTTTCTGTCTCCACATTCACTACTAAGGAGAAGGCCTTATTCACAGAGGGCAAAGGGTCCAAACTCAGGATTTGGCTTCTAATTACCTCAAAAATTTGATTTAGCCCCATCAAGAATTGTACCAATTTTGTGCCAGCCTCCATTTCATTCAATTTCTTGTTGAATTCGCAGCTACACTTCCCGCAGAAACATCGGGGAGTGGGTCTTAGCCTGTGGAGTTCGTCCCAGTAGCGATGAATCTTATTGTAATAAGTCGTCACAGAGTCATTTCCCTGTCTCAAGGAAGCCAATTCTTGCTGTAATTGGTAGAATTTGGGGCCGCTTTTAACTCCATACCGTTCTTCTATCTCTTGCCAAAGCTGTCTAGAAGATCTGCAAAACATAAAGGTCTCTGCAAGATTTTTTTCGATCGAATTTCTAACCCATGCTTTCACCATCGAGTCTACAGGTTTCCACTTCTTGTACTCTGATTCGTCCGCAGGCTCCTTTATGGTTCCATCGATGAAGCCAAGTTTGTCTTTGGCTTCCAACGCAGTTTTTATGGCTAAACTCCAAGAAACGAAATTGCTCCCAATCAACGGCGACGTAACGAGGACCATTCCTGGCTGATCGGAGTTGCTAAGACTCCATGCAGCGGCGGCGTCGTTCTTTGTTCCAGTCACTGCGCCACTGTAGGTCGACATCTCCTTTCTTTCTTCGAGTGGAGATTCAACTCTGTTGAGGGTTTTCTTGCGTCTCGTCTAGATCCTTAGATCTACTTCTTGGCGTTTTTGTGTTTCAGATCTCAATCTTCAAAGTGCGGCTCTGATACCATATTCAGTTTGGAATCGAAAAATGCATCTGAAGATTACTTTTTGATTGAGAAGAAAGATCTAATATACAGGACAAGAAGCAGCTCACGTGCCTTACACTAGCTAACTAAAAAACAATTAAACAAATCAAACTAATTTAGTTACAAAGGAAAACGCTAAGCTATACAAATATATCTACTGCTATATAGAAAAAACAAAAGAATAAAATATACATAAAACTATTACAGAATAATAAAACTATAAAACTAAAATACTTTTCACCAATTTCTCTAAAATACATTATGGATTATGTCAATTTTTTTATGGTTTATGTATTTTGTGCTAAACAAGTATATTAAATTGGTGACTATACGAAAATCTTTTCTATGGCAAAATTAGTGACTATTGGAATGCTTCTACCTTTTACTTCCAAAGCCTTGACAAATTCATGATTTAGAACCAATGATAGCTTCTTTCATGGGTGTTCCACAAAAGAAAATATTTTTTTAGTAGCTAAATTATAGGGTGTGTCAAATGTCAATTAATTGGTTCACTAGCATCTTTTATATTCATTAGTATCGGTATATATAGAGGTTCTCCCTTATGACAATTATCGTGATGTTTAAAGAATTCTCTTCATCTGGGGTCATTCTCTCCTTATTTCCGGCTGCTTGTCAATTTATGGAATATCAATATGATTTATTTGTCTTTCACGTGTTTTATTTTGATTGAACAACTTAATATGAAAGATATAATTAGTTGAGTCTTTTATGAAAGCCAATGGCAAACTTCACAAAAATTTCAAGAGTAAGTATACAAATTATCTCCTTCTCAATTTAATTTGAACTAGACTATGACCCGTGCAATGCATGGGTATTTTTTAATATATTTTACTTAATAATATAATGATTATGAATATAAATTATATATTAATATTTAAATTATTCAAATAATTATAATATGTTAAGAATATTTTATATAGTATCACTCTTATATATTTGCTTTTGAGATTATAAAACAGATCTGTAATATTTTTTAATAATGTATTTAATTTTTTATTTTAATTAAAATTCAATTTATTGATCCCATTAATTCTACTATACAAGTGGTTAAATATACAGATTATAATCTACAAATATGCATTAATTCATTGTTTAAGTTAATGGTAGTATTATGAAGTTCTCTCCCTTCATTTTGAAAAGTTAAATAGTCTAACACTCTTACTTCTTCTATTTTACGATAAATAGGGCCCATAAATCAAGTTATTATTAACCAAGGGATGTGGTTGAGTGGAAGGGACTCATCCATCCTTAACCAAGTGTCAAGGTTTTGATTCTTGCCTTGGGTATGGAGCAGCTTTAAATCCTTGGGCCAGCTGTACCACCCTTCGAGGTGCCTACAATTCAGCGAGGAGATTAGTCACTATGCTCGACGGTGAATACCCTGATCTAGACAAAAAAAAATCAAGTTATTATTAAATTAATGGCTTATAAGTTGCATAGGTTATATTCTAGTATTTAAATAATTAAAATTACAATACACCAACATATTTTGTGCAATATAACTCTTAAATATTTAATTTTGATGAAAAAATATGTTTGATTTTTTTAAAATGTGTATGATATATTTAATATTTTAGATTTCAATTATGATTCAATTTATTGAGTTTATTTGTTCTATTATAAGTGTGGTTGAATATAAATTATATACTATTAAATATAAATAAATTATAACTAATTAAAATAAATATTATAAAATATCTTACAATAAATATTTAAAAGAAAAATCATACAAATTATTATAAGTAGTAATCACGTCATTTAAAATAAATTAAATAGTATATATTTTAAAATATTTTTATATAATTAAATAATAATAACAGTTAAATTTTTTTATGAAAATATTTTTTAAAAAACGTTAAATTAATTAATTATTTCATTTAAAATTAACTAAATAAAAATATTTAAAAATAATTTATGTAATTAAATAATAGTAATAATTAAAATAATTTTATGGATTTAAATAATATGTATTTCAAAATAGTCTTTTGTCTTTATTTATTTATTTGAATTGAAACGTTCAGAGAGTACTACATAACAGGGAAGAAGAGGGAATATGAAAGCTATCCCTAATATACCTATTACTTCCCACTCTTGATTACAGAAATTTATTTTAATATGATTTCTATATACTACTTCCTTAATTTCTACTATCAAATTATAGTCATAAGATCTGAAAACCTCCTTCTTATCCATAATTCTTAGCTTCTTTGCTGCAATTCTTGTATTCCGATGAACCAAACATTTCTAAAGAAAAAGCACCAGATTACTGCTGTAATTCCTCTAACCCTCCGTCCAATACAAAATTTAATAGGATAGAAGCAATGTTGTAAGAACCGGACCGGACGGTCCGACCGGTTCAACCGCCAACCGAATAAAAAGGCGAGTCGGTTGGACAAAAAAAATCGTTTTTCTAGTTGGACCGGATTTAACCGGGGTCCAACCGATCAACCGGGTTGGACCGTCCAACCGGTCCAATTTTATTTAAAAAAAAATAAAAATTAAAAAATAACATAAAAAAAGAAATTAGAGAAATCTTAAAAATTAAAATTAGAGAAGTCTTGAAAATTAAAATTAAAATTTCATATTTGGTTTGATTAAGTTCTTTCAGAATTTGACAAGTCTAGAAAATTAAAACTTTGAGAAGCCATGTAATTTAAAACGTCAAAATTATGTATATTGAAACCTAAAATTTGAGTGATGTCATTTTATATATTAATAATAATAATTATTTATTATTTATTGCATCATCCGGTTCGATCGACGGTTCGACCGGTCAAACCGATCAAACCTTGAACCGAACACTTGTTCGAGCCTTTGTCCGATTCGATTCTTACTGTCACGACCCCAAATCAGGAGTATGTGATTGACACAGGAATAGGCTTTTACCCCTAAACCCGTAAGCCTTACCCTGTAAACATAACTATAACTACCCTGCTAAACAATCAAAATATATACATCATACTAGTGGCCACACCTTGTTGGATATTATTATAAATTAATAAAATTAATTAATATAATAATATGTTATAAATAATTGAAATGAGAATGTTACAAATTGACTAGTTCAAATCTTAGAATTAATGGTAGCATTAGAGACACTAACTAACTCAAATGAAAAGAAGAAATGAGATATGGGAATACTATGGGTAAAACATAAATTATTTATGTGTGCTATTTGGGTAGAGAAAGGTGTGGGAGACAGAGTCCTTTCTACATCCTACGTACAGAGGTTGTAGACAAACAGACGAGTACTGGGTTGTTGTATCCTGGAGGTAACGCGTCTGAGTACCCCTGCACCGTGTGATATAGCAAAATCAACCCGTGGGAGGCATGAATTACCTTAAAGATAACGAGATACCCGTGCCTCAGTCCGGTACCACGCGTATTATAATTTCTCTAACAATTTTATATTTCCCTACTTTTTGGTATTTATTCTTATTTTCAGGGTGCTGCCCCAACAAGTTTAAGGTAATTCATGTTAATTCCCATAATGCAGCAAATGAAAAGTAAGAATAATTGGGGAATAAGCATTTGAGTTCTAGTTGGTGAACTAACTCAAATATATATATATATATATTCAGTATCTTGATTTATTTTGTGAGTTTATAATATTTTTATATTTTACTTCTCACAAATTCTGAGATATATTTGTAAAAAATTTCACTACATATAATTAAAAGATACCAAATTATATAATATACATAGCATATTGAAGTGTTGGTATACTCTTGGTTTTGCTATGTTAATTTTAAAGAGATACAATAGATTAAAGGGTAAACTACAGTTTGTCCCCCTGTGGTTTGGCCTAATTCCAGTTTGCCCCCCTGTGGTTTAAAGTGCGACACTTAACTACCCTGTGGTTTGGCTTAAAATTAATGTGTCTCCTGTGGTTTAGAGTGTGACACTTGAGCCCCCTGTGGTTTGTTATGTTAGCACTTAACTACCTTCACTTACCTTCTATCCAAATTTTAGTCAAATTAATCATCATTTTTATACTTTTAATGTTTAAAATTTGTTATTCAACACTCTATAATTATAAAATAATTCAAAAAATATATAATTAATATAAAAAAAATTATAATTTTAAAAAATCAATAAAATAATTTAATATTTATTGTTTACTCTATTGATTATTTATATTTAGTTATTTATTCATTTTATTTTTATTTTTTATCTTTAATATTTTAGAATTATTAAATCAATCAAAATAAAATTGTAAGAGAATAATATAATATAAATATATAACTAAATTTAAGTTTTTTTTATTGTTCAAGTTCGGAACATACATACCTGAATTGAATGTTAACGTTATTGAGCTTAGAAACTCTAACATTAAACAATAATTTTCTTAGAAAAGTATCCAATTTATCCAATCATATAACGTTAATAGTGTACCAAAATAAAGTGACAATCCAACTTCATATTAAGTATTAACATATTCAAATTATTGATTTTTTAAAATTATAATTTTTTTTATATTAAATATAATTTTTTTGAATTATTTTATAATTCTAGAGTGTTGAATAACAAATTTTAAACATTAAAAGTATAAAAATGATGATTAATTTGACTAAAATTTGGATAGAAGGTAGGTGAAGGTAGTTAAGTGATAACATAACAAACCACAGGGGGGTCAAGTGTCACACTCTAAACCACAGGGGGTCACATTAATTTTAAGCCAAACCACAGGGTAGTTAAGTGTCGCACTTTAAACCACAGGGGGGCAAACTGAAATTAGGCCAAACCACAGGGGGGCAAACTGTAGTTTACCCTAGATTAAATTGTTCATTTTTATGAGATTATTTCATATAATCATTTATGGATATTTCTCATATTTTTGTTGGTGAGATTTTAATTGCACAGTGAATTTGCATAAATTGATATTATGCAAATGTGAATGGTTGATTCTCTCTCAAATTAAGGTAAGAGTTATTTTATGATAACTTTGTTAATTGTGGGGGCAAGAAAATATTTTCTTGAGATAGCACATTCTTAATTAGTCTATAATTTTATTTGTGCTAAGAGATTTATTATTAAAACAAAAGTGGTACTATGAAAAAATTTATTGAGTAAATCAATTTTCATAGATTCACATATATATTGCCACCATGTCTTTGTTATAAATATATAATTTTGAGTTAATTATTGAATTTGTGTTGATCCCAAAATTTATATTGATTTGAAGGCTAAATAATGATCATAAAATGTTTTAATTTTATGACAAGGATTTTTGGCATGTATTTGGTGGTTATATATTTTGACATTATTTAAATATGTCATATTGTCTTAGAAAATATTATTTTTATAACAATAAGGGAAAGAAATTTATGTATACTATTGTTATAAAAATAAATATGGAAATATTTTGGCTTATATTTTGGGTTCATGAAATGGTTTTAAAACCATTTTATTATAATTATTACTGAGCCAAATTGTATTTGATATAATTGTGAGATTAATGAATATTTTATGGGTTTAATATTTAGAAGAGTAATAAAATTATCCCATAAAATTTCATTAAGTGGTAATAGCTTTTTAAAGCTTTTACAAGATGAAATGTGGTAAATTTTCATGGAATGTGAAAAGCCCTTATAAGCTTATATGTGATGAAACATGAAAAATGCTAAAGGTGTTTTTATAGAATGTTATATTCTATATTTTGTGAGATTTTCAATATCTCATGTGGACTTTTAAAGTCATATGTGACAAATGAATTTGTCATGAATTTTGGAAAATTTCCAAATAGACTTAGTGAAATATTTTGAGAAAATATTTTCAAACAATGAGAATTCATTTGATTGTGAATAAGTGTGCACACATATATACTTATGAAAAATAATTTTCATAATTGTGGATTTTGTGATTTAATTTCTTCACAAAAATGAATTTCAAAATTCATATGTGATATTTTATAAGTGCCACAAGAATATTTTTTGGGTGAACAAAGAAATTTTGAAATTCTTGTGAAAGACACAAAACCCATCAATAGTGGGGGTATATATTTTGTGGATATATGAAATGAGTTCACATTAATTTTGACGGTATATTTTTATTGTGAGAAATTGCTATGCAATTTTATAATGTGAAATTACATGATTCTTTTATGGAACTATTTTTATTGAGAATGTGACTGGAAATTCTGTTGTGGACAAAGGCATATATATTATTATTTGTGATCAATTTATAAATTGATAATATCATCTCAAAGAGATGAAGATATGCCTAACTAATTTAAATTTGAGTAAGCCAAATTGGTGCTACTTCCTATAGTACAAAGTGGTACATATAGATGATACTAATTTTTTTCACATATAATTGAGTTTGAAAAAGTTCCTTAAATGGATTAATGTTTTATTTTATTGGCTATTATTATTATTTGGTGGAATAATATATTAAAAATATATTTTATGAATTTTGGGATACCCGCCAATAATAATTATGAGATTTTTTTGAGCCAATAATATGTGATCACTTATTGTGATGAATACCGTCATTACTAGATTCTTTAAATTGTGTGTTTTTATATACATCGAGGGATAAATATTTAAAGCCCGTATGGATTAAAAGCAACCTATGAGGATACCCTACCTTGTGATTAGAGATCCTAAGAACTTGGTTCAAATGGACGAACGAATCATAGAGTGGCTGTTGAAATGCACATTTAAAAGTTTCGACTCTTAATTTATCCCTATGATGTAAGTGCATTTTCCTGCAATGATATGTGAGGTTGAGTTTTTCAAAAAACTCTTAATGAAATATGTAGCTCTATAAGAGTGGGGTATCTTAATTGCAGGAATACCCTTGACAAAATTCACCTATTTGAATGTGACGGAGTGGGGCGGCTCCTATGAGAATATAAAAGGGCATATATTCTTGAAACACATTTAAGAAACAGGGTACGCACACGGCCGCATAATGTGCGGGCTATGACTCATATATTGCACCTGGATTATTATGTGCAAGGTATATGTCTTGTCTCCCTTAAGCAGTTATGGTTCAAGGCGAATACCACCATGGCTCTGGATCAAGATATATATTTTTGCTAAATAAAGATTCAAGGCAATTTAACTATCTATATTATGCATAATAATCTGTCTCTACCCAAATGTAAAAACTAAAGTATAAAAATGTGTGTGTTAATTTATAATAATAAGTGGGGGATTGTTGGATATTATTATAAATTAATAAAATTAATTTATTAAATTAATTAATATAATAATATGTTATAAATAATTGAAATGAGAATGTTACAAATTGACTAGTTCAAATCTTAGAATTAATGGTAGCATTAAAACACATTAAAATACTTTAAGTAATAGTGCAAGTTTTTGACATATATATATATATATATATATATGTGTGTGTGTGTGTGTGTGTGTTGGTTAGGAGAGACACTAACTAACTCAAATGAAAAGAAGAAATGAGATGTGGGAATGCTATGGGTAAAACATAAATTATTTATGTGTGTTATTTCGGTAGAGAAAGGTGTGAGAGATAGAGTCCTGTCTACATCCTACGTGCAGAGGTTGTAGACAAACAGACGAGTAATGGGTTGTTGTATCCTGGAGGTAACGCGTCTGAGTACCCCTGCACCGGGTGATATAGCAAAATCAACCCGTGGGAGGCGTGAATTACCTTAAAGATAACGAGATACCCGTGCCTCAGTCCGGTACCACGCGTATTATAATTTCTCTAACAATTTTATATTTCCCTACTTTTTGGTATTTATTCTTATTTTCAGGGTGCTGCCCCAACACACCTCACTGGTGGCCTAATTAACCTGGAATCCGCGGTTCGCTCAATACCGCTTCAGCTCAGTCCAGTATATAGATATATTTATCAGCACTCATAATGTAAATATTAATATCATATTGACCGTACGTCTCAATACGTACGATCTATCCTATTCACATGCAGCAAGCACACATAATATATATCCATATCATATTGACTGTACGCCTCAATGCGTACAATCTATCCTATTCACATGCAGAAGTTTATATATATATATATATATATACATATATCCTTGTTTATCCCCAAAATAGACCCTGTCTTTAAATACATGTGAAGCCGACAATTTTAAAGTAGGTACATATCAAAAGCTGTAAATATATATACACAACTCTTACAACTTAGAATATGTACAACCAAAAGAGTCAAAATAACAAAAAGTGTCCACCCACGCAAACTAGTACGTAAATGATGGTCTGATGTCCGTATCACTGTCCGGACGTCAATTCCTGCCTGATACCTGTATCTGAAACATTGAAGCAGAGGGAGTGAGTCAAGCAGACTCAGTGAGAAGCTTCCCATCCTCGGCGTAACGGCGAGTACCACTGCAGCTGGGGAAAGCGAAACACCCACAATCACATGCGCATGAAAGTCCAGTTTATCATATGTTATATTACGATCAGGCAATATTAATATAACATTAAAATCACAGATAAACCTACGGATCATGCTCCTCTATCATGCTTTTCATAAACAAGTAAACGCTTTTAACATATCATTTGAAAACTGTAAATCACTCAACTGACCCTAGTACCAAGCTAGGGCAATGGCCTCAACGGGCAAATTCTTTTAATGTTTAACTGACCCTAGTACCAGGCTAGGGCAATGGCCTCAACGGGCAAATTTTCTTAACCTTTAACTGAACCTAGTGCCAGGCTAGGGCAATGGCCTCAACGGGTAAATCTTTTAATATTTAACTGACCCTAGTGCCAGGCTAGGGCAATGGCCTCAACGGGCAAATCCTTTAGTCTTTTACTGACCCTAGTGCCAGGTTAGGGCAATGGCATCAACGGGCAAATCTTTTAGTCTTTTACTGACCCTAGTGCTAGGCTAGGGCAATGGCCTCAACGGGCAAATCTTTTAACTTGTTTCTCTTCCTGAGCTTTCAGCTGAGATCCCGACTCTATCTACCCATTACTATCTTAAACTGACTTTACCTAGGTAGTGTGAACATCCCTACGACTCACTAATCAATTATGAGATCGTATTAATCCTCATATTGTTCCCAAACCCTTGATTTAGATCATAACCTAACTCTAAGGTCTTCCCTAAGTTCAATTACCATAAAACATCGACGTTTACTAACAACTTCTATATGATTTCTTTAATGAGTTTCTAATCAATAGGGTAAACCAAATCTTGGACTCAATCAACAACTTACCCCCTTCCTTGTACTGTTCAGCGTATCTCATGTCATCATATGGATACCCTCCAGTACCTCTTTACCTGTAGCCAAACACACATATACACATACTTTCATATATAACAGTTTAGGAACAACAATAGCATGTTAACCACTAAATTATTCTTACAAATAGGCAAGTAGGCAAACCACATATCCACATCCTCAATCAACCCTGTAGGGCAAGGATGGGAAACCCCTCACTTGGATGGCTCCCTTGCGTTTGTCCTGGAGTAACTCCCGCTCCAGACGAATCGTGGTTTCCTAAAGAATGCATTCAAGTCGTTAACATCTCAACTATATGCAATTCATATGCATACTACATGCTCGTGCCTAGAATGCATCTAGACGTTGCCAAGGACCGAGTCCTTGGTCTTATCTGTCTTCCCTCTCTTCTATGAGAGTCTCAAGTGGCTTGCACTTGGTTACGTACATTTATCACCCTCCCGGAGTTGCTTTTGGGGCCTTGGATTTGAGTTACTAAACCTCAATGTACTTCTAAGTTATCCTACTTAAGGTTACCTAATGACGGTGTATAAGGAATTTAGAAATTCAAGAAGTTGGACTTAGCTTATTTCATAAGTTTCTATTCTTTAGGGACAAGAAGACATTTGAAATGATTTTGATCCTTAAAAACATGGTTTGGGGTGTCCTAAGATGTTGTGGATTGAAAATAGGAGGTTCGGACACCCCAGATGGACTAAAAAATGAATTTTGGGCATGCTGGGCAAAGGCCGGGCGCTACAGCGCTCATTCTGGCGCTATAGCGCCAAGATGCTGCCCAGCAGTTCTTGGTACACCCGAGATCTAGCGCTATAGCGCTGGTTCACAGCACAACAATTCGTTTGCTGTGCTGTGGGCTGGTTTGGGCCCGTTCCGGCCCCCTTCCGACCCGGCTTCGACTCTCCACCCCACGGGTTTTGTTCACCTACATTCCAAAGACATAAATCCAACCCTAACTACTCAAATCCAAGCCCGATTCCGAGTTTATCAACGAATCCCAAAATTGGGAATACTTAGGATTTGCAACCCCAATCCTTTCAAATTCGAATCTGGCTAAGCCCGAGGGTATAGCCTCGATTCTTATCCCAACTAAGTGTTCAAGAACACTTCCTAGGTCTCAATCTATCCTCGAAACAATCCGATCGAAGGTGGATCAAAGAAATCCCTAAAAATGGAGAAATTGGGGGTTTCGAATGAAATTGGGGTTACCAACCTTTGATTTGATTGGTGGAAGGTGTAGGAGATGTCGTACCCGAGCTCCGGTGCCTTTATCAGCGTCGGCTAGCCCTTCCCGGTCACTTTTCTGGTGAACCCCAACCCTTCTTCTTCTTCTTCCTCACGCCTCTCCTCTCTCTCTCTCTCTCTCTCTCTCTCTCTCTCTTCTTTCTCTCTCTTTCCTTCCTTTCTTTCTCTCTATACCCGTAGCTTCTCTTACTCTCTTCCTTTGTTATCCTTTCTTTCTTCTCATTCTTTTTCTCACGGCACCCAACTCCCCTTGTAACAAAATTAATGAAATTAATATATATATAATAAAAATAAATAATTAAATAATTATATATTACATTAACTAAATAATAATAATAATTATATTAAAGAAGAGTTTGAAAAAAATATCCCCAATTTAATCCCTCTTCTTTCCAATTAAATTTTTATTTTCTTTTATTTTCTAATATATAAAATAATAATATTAAATAAGTAAGGCTGAAAAATAAATTCCAATTTTATCCCTTTTCCTATTTAATTCTGGTTTCAAATTCCTTAGGTCCTGAATTAAGTCCAAAAATGATTTTCAACTTCTTTTCTTTCCCTTTCATTTCATTCTAAACTTCGAAAAAGATTTCCCGGGTATTACAATCTTCCCCCTTAAGAAATTCGGTCCCCGAATTTCAATTAACATACTAACCTTAGTCATGAAATAGGTGAGGATAAGTCCTGCGCATCTCCACCTCAATTTCCCACTTTGCTTCTTCAACCGAATGGTTTCGCCACAGGACTTTCACCAAGGGTATCTCCTTTAACCTCAGCTTCTTCAACTGGAGATCTAGGATTCCCACTGGCATCTCCTCATAAGTTAGACCCTCGGCTAGTTGAACTTCTTGGGGTTGGATTACATGAGAGGGATCTGGCATTTACTTGAGAAGCATAGACACGTGAAACACCGGATGAACTCCTTCCAACTCCGCTGGCAATTCTAGACGATAGGCAACATTTCCCACGCGCTCTAGAATCTTAAACGGTCCGATGTATCTTGGACTTCGCTTGACTTTCTTGCCAAATCTCATCACACCCCCATCAGTGAAATTTTTTAAGAAAACCTGCTCACCCACAGTAAACTCTAACTCTCTTCTTCGGTTGTCAGCATACGACTTCTGCCTACTCTGAGCCCTGGTAAGCCTTTCTCTAATGGACTTTATCTTGTCCAAAGCATCCTGCACAAGTTCTGGACCAACCAACTCGGCCTCTCCGACCTCGAACCACCCAATCGGGGACCTGCACTTCCGACCGTACAAAGCCTTGACGGGTGCCATCTGAATACTGGCTTGGTAAGTGTTGTTATAGGCAAACTCCGCTAACGGCAGGTATTGCTCCCACCCTCCGCCAAAATCCATAACACATGCTCTAAGCATGTCCTCTGGAATCTGAATGGTCCTCTCAGATTGCCCGTCTGTCTGGGGATGAAATGTTGTACTTAGATCAACCCTCGTCCCCAATGCCTCCTGCAATGCTCTCCAGAATCGAGAGGTAAACTGTGGCCCCCTGACAGATAATCGACACCGGTACTCCGTGCAACCTCATTATCTCTGATAGGTACAACCGGGCATATTGACCCACTCCATAAGTGGTCTTAACTGGCAGGAAATGTGCGGACTTGGTCATCCGAACAACGATTACCCAAACTGAATCGAATCCCCTCTATGACCGCGACAATCCTGTCACAAAGTCCATAGTAATTCTCTCCCACTTCCATTCAGGAATTTCCATATGTTGAAGTGTTTCGGTGGGCTTTTGGTGTTCAGCCTTAACTTGCTGACACACTAGACATCTAGATACGTAGTCTGCCACGTCTTTCTTCATACCATTCCACCAGTACAATTCTCTCAGATCTTGATACATCTTATTACTACCCGGATGGATTGTGTACGCTGTCTTGCATGCCTCATTAAGGATTCTTTCTTTCAAACCATCCACCATAGGTACAAACAATCGTCCCTCCAACCGGAGTATGCCATTGTCATCTATGGAGAATCGGACGTCGTACTTCTCCCCCTTAACCATTGTATCTCTGATCTGTTTGAGGTCGGCGTCTTGATCTTGCTTGGATTTAACCTCTTCGACTAGAGCTGACTTGGCTTGGACATGGGCTAGAAACAAGTCGGAGTCTCCAATTCCAAACAGAATTCCAGACTGTTCCAGCTCATGTATTTCCCGAATTAACGGCCTTCGTACGTCACTGATATGGGCTAAGCTACCCATTGACTTTCGGCTCAGAGCGTCTGCCACCACATTCGCCTTGCTAGGATGGTACAAAATCGTGCAGTCATAGTCTTTCAACAACTCCATCCACCTGCGTTGTCTCAGATTCAGATCCTTCTGCTCGAAGATGTACTTGGGGCTCTTGTGGTCTGTATATACCTCACATGTTTCGCCATAAAGGTAGTGCCTCCAAATCTTCAAGGCAAATACCACCGCTGCGATTTCAAGATCGTGAGTTGGGTAGTTTTTCTCATGCTTTCAGAGTTGCCTAGACGCATAAACAATCACCTTTCCATGTTGCATAAGAACACACCCTAACCCAACTCGTGAGGCGTCACAGTAAACCACATACCCTCCGGTGCCCTCAGGAAGAGCCAACACCGGTGCTGTGGTAAGACTTTCCTTCAGTTTTTGGAAACTCTCTTCACACTTGTTATCCCACACAAACTTTACTCCTTTATGAGTTAACTTTGTAAGAGGTGCAGCAACCTTTGAAAAGTCCTGCACAAACCCTCTATAGTATCCAGCCAAGCCTAGAAAACTGCAGATCTCCATGACTGAGGTAGGCTGGGACCAATTCTTCACGGCTTCCACCTTGCTCGGATCAACATGGATTCCCTCTGAAGATACCACGTGATCGAGAAATGCAACCTTATCCAGCCAAAACTCGCATTTTGAAAACTTAGCATACAATCTCTCTTCTCTCAGCCTCTTTAATGCCAGTCTCAAATGCTCTGCGTGCTCCTCAGCATTCTTGGAATAGACTAGAATGTCATCTATAAATATAATGACGAACCGGTCTAGAAATGGCTTGAAAACCCGATTCATCATATCCATAAAAGCTGCTGGTGCATGGGTTAGCCCGAACGACATGACTAGAAACTCATAATGGCCGTATCGGGTTCAAAAAGCAGTCTGGGGCACATCTTTTTTTCTAATCTTCAGCTGATGGTACCCTAATCGCAGATCGATCTTTGAAAACCACTTAGCACCTTGCAACTGGTCGAACATATCATCGATTCTTGGAAGTGGATATTGATTGCGGACCGTTACCTTATTTAACTTTCGGTAATTGATACACAATCTTAAAGTTCCATCCTTCTTCTTCACTAATAGAACTGGTGCACTCCAAGGTGTAAAACTGGGTCTGATGAAACCCTTGTCAAGTAATTCCTGTAACTGCGTGCGTAGCTCCTTTAACTCACTTAGATCCTGTATTCCTACTTGGAATATTTAGTCCGTTAACTCCAGCATGAACCTTGCCGGACAAGCTCTACTCCCCTTGACCAAACGGGATCCGCTTCCACGGTCTGGCTCTTTCCTTTCTTACGGTATGGCATATGTTCACGAGCATATACCGCCTCTTGCAAGTATGTTACCCGTTGGGTTCCAATCACCCCCAATGGTAGCATACCTATTTTATCATTTGGCTCGCATCCCCCGATGCTTACCCGACTCCGTTCCCGTATTCACTCTCTTCTTTTCATTTCGTACTTACGTGGTACTCTTTCTTCGAGTATTTGTCACTACTCGTTACTCACTAAATTCTCCTTCTAGATTAACCATCCTTACGGTTAATTTTTCCCTTTATGGCACCCACATGGCCACTTATACATTTGGTTTGTCCACTCAGTCTCCACCCATACCCGGGCTTTAGACTAACGAATTTACGGTTCACCAACCTGTGGAACTAGCTACCTAGCTATGTCCACTACAATCCATGGACTATACATGCACTTACGGCAGTAGTTGGTTCTCCACCTCCTACTTGACTCTTATCCTATGGGGTCCTATAGGCTTCCGCTCTTCCCCCCTTATGGGACTACTTATCCCCGTCTACTTTCGCTCCCCTTGGGCCTCCACGAGTCCCTTTGGGGTTTATCTCTCACGTTATCCCGTTTGAGAGCTATCTACCATAATAGCACTCATTTTCTTATCTCTGGACGGTATCTGAAGGTCTACACCCATTTCTACTTCTAGACCTGCTCCGGTCTAATACTTTCGGGTCCATTATCACCCTATGGCCCCTTAATTGGTAACCCTTAGGTTTACCTGTATACTCCCTTCGCACTTTGGCACTCTCTAGTGCTTTTCGATATCTACTTAACTTGAATCACTCTAAGCGAGTGATTTCTCAACTACATCTACCATCCTTATACAGCTTACCTGTAGAAGGACTATTGTTTGGTAGGGTATTGGTCACATGAGTTAGTTTTCTTAGGCACCCTGCGGGTTTTAAAAATTAATTCAAGTTTATTTCTTAGAAAATGGTGCCTAAGGTTTTCGTAAATGGTTAGGTTTTAACCAATTGGATTGACACAATTTGAGAAAGAGTTTTCATGAAAATTTGCCTCCCAATGGTTATCCCTAGTATTTTCAAAAAAAGTTTGAGGGTCCTTCAGAATCTCTCATTCGGAAAGACCAAAAAGATTTTTACAAAAATTTTCTCATGTGATCAATACCCTATTCTTTATGCTCTTCCTTAAGCAACCCAAGAGAGTTTGGTTGGGCTTAATCCCTTCTTTCCCCCCTTGTTTGCTTAAGGAACTAGCAGTTCATGGATCGAGCGCAGGGTTGGACTAAGCTCCTTCCCTGTGCCTTCCCATTTACTTTGTTTCCTACTCGGCCATAGCATACCGCACAGCCGTGACCCATTCACTTGGTCATCTTCCTGCCGATCTCATGCCTCATGGCCCTGTTTACTCTTGTCTGTAAGCTCTTCATTTCAATCGCCCCATGGGCTTACTTTCTTTTCTGCACGCCAAGCGTGTCTTTTCTATCACTTTACAAACCATTCCTAGCCTAAACTACCATTCATTGCACTTTTCTACTTGCATTCTCCACTATAGTCAAATAACTTGTGCCTATACCATAGCACACAATGCGCCGCTAACAGAGCAGACGCATCGTCTCATTTAACACCGGCAAAATAATCACACATTGTAGCGCATTCCTGCCTACAATTCAACCAAATGTGTCTGTGTCTAGGTAGCATCCTCCATGGATGTCTCCTTTCCCTATTATGGCGTCCTTAGGTTCTCGGGGTCACTGCCACGCCACCTTACGCCTTAGTGCTCATCGGCACTTGTGTACTGTACAGATTATATGCTTTGCATAGAATTTCACATACAAATTCTATGCTTCAAGCGATTACTCGAAAGAATTCATAATCTATCACAGATTAAGAAGGAATGAAAGAAAAGCTGACTCAATTTATCCTGGGTACTCCCACAAGTGCCTGTTTATTCCAACATTGTGCCCAGGTTTCACAACGAATGTTAAACCGAAACCCGGTTATACCAATGGCTTCACATGACTTAAAGAATAACCAGGCCTTGATACCAAGTTTGTCACGACCCCAAATCGGGAGTACGTGACCGGCATGGGAATAGGCTTCTACCCCTAAACCCGTAAGCCTTACCCTGTAAACATAACTATAACTACTCTGCTATACAATCAATATATATACATCATACAAGTGGCCACACCTCACTGGTGGCCTAATTAACCTGCAATCCGCAGTTCGCTCAATACCGCTTCAGCTCAGTCCAGTATATAGATATATTTATCAGCACTCACAATGTAAATATTAATATCATATTGATTGTACGCCTCAATACGTACGATCTATCCTATTCACATGCAGCAAGCACACATAATATATATTCATATCATATTGACCGTACGCCTCAATGCGTACGATCTATCCTATTCACATGCAGAAGTTTATATATATATATACATATATCCTAGTTTATCCCCAAACTGGACCCTATCTTTAAATACATATGAAGCCAACAATTCTAGAGTAGGTACATATCAAAAGCTGTAAATATATATACACAACTCTTACAACTTAGAATATGTACAACCAAAAGAGTCAAATAACAAAAAAGTGTCCACCCACGCGAACTAGTGCGTAAAGGATGGTCTGATGTCCGTATCACTGTCCGGACGTCGATGCCTGCCTGATACATGTATCTGAAACATTGAAGCAGAGGGAGTGAGTCAAACAGACTCACTGAGAAGCTTCCCATCCTTGGCATAGCGGCGGGTACCACTATAGCTGGGGAAAGGGAAACACCCACAATCACATGCGCATGAAAGTCCAGTTTATCATATGTTATATTACGATCAGGCAATATTAATATCACATTAAAATCACAGATAAACCTACGGACCATGCTCCTCTATCATGCTTTTCATAAACAAGTAAACACTTTTAACATATCATTTGAAAACTGTAAATCACTCAACTGACCCTAGTACCAAGCTAGGGCAATGGCCTCAACGGGCAAATTCTTTTAATGTTTAAATGACCCTAGTACCAGGCTAGGGCAATGGCCTCAACGGGCAAATTCTCTTAACCTTTAACTGACCCTAGTGCCAGGTTAGGGCAATGGCCTCAACGGGCAAATCTTTTAATATTTAACTGACCCTAGTGTCAGGCTAGGGCAATGGCCTCAACGGGCAAATCCTTTAGTCTTTTACTGACCCTAGTGCCAGGCTAGGGCAATGGCCTCAACGGGCAAATCTTTTAGTCTTTTACTGACCCTAGTGCCAGGCTAGGGTAATGGCCTCAACGGGCAAATCTTTTAACTTGTTTCTCTTCCCAAGCTTTCAGCTGGGATCCTGACTCTATCTACCCATTACTATCCTAAATTGACTTTACCTAGGTAGTGTGAACATCCCTATGACTCACTAATCAATTATGAGATCGTATTAATTCTCATATTGTTCCCAAACCCTTGATTTAGATCATAACCTAGCTCTAAGGTCTTCCCTAAGTTCAATTACCATCAAACGTCGACGTTTACTAACAACTTCTATACGATTTCTTTAATGAGTTTCTAATTAATAGGGTAAACCAAACCTTGGACTCATGGATACCCTCTAGTACCTCTTTACCTGTAGTCAAACACACATATACACATACTTTCATATATAACAGTTTAGGAACAACAATAGCATGTTAACCACTAAATTATTCTTACAAATAGGCAAGTAGGCAAACCACATATCTACATCCTCAATCAACCCTGTAGGGCAAGGATGGGAAACCCCTCAGTTGGATGGCTCCCTTGCGTTTGTCCTGGAGTAACTCCCGCTCCGGACGAATCGTGGTTTCCTAAAAAATGCATTCAAGTGGTTAACATCTCAACTATATGCAATTCATATGCATACTACATGTTTGTGCCTAGAATGTATCTAGATGTTGCCAAGGACCGAGTCTTTGGTCTTATCCGTCTTCCCTCTCTTCTATGAGAGTCTCAAGTGCCTCGCACTTGGTTATGGACATTTATCACTCTCCTTGAGTTGCTTTTGGGGCCTTGGATTTAAGTTACTAAATCTCAATGTACTTATAAGTTATTCTACTTAAGGTTACCTAATGACGGTGTATAAGGAATTTAGAAATTCAAGAAGTTGGACTTAGCTTATTTCATAAGTTTCTATTCTTGAGGGACAAGAAGACATTTGAAATGATTTTGATACTTAAAATCAAGGTTGGGGTGTCCTAAGATGTTTAGGATTGAAAATAGGAGGTTCGGACACCCCAGATGGACTAAAAAATGAAATTTGGGCATGCTGGGCAGAGGTCGGGCGCTATAGCGCCAAGATGCTACCCAGCAGTTCTTGGTACACCCGAGAGCTAGCGCTATAGCGCCGGTTCACAGCACAGCAATTCGTTTGCTGTGCTGTGGGCTGGTTTGGGCCCGTTCTGGCCCCGGCTTCGACTCCGCACCCCACGGGTTTTTGTTCACCTACATTCCAACGACATAAATCCAACCCTAACTACTCAAATCCAAGCCCGATTCCGAATTTATCAACAAATCCCCAAATTGGGAATACTTAGGATTTGCAACCCCAATCCTTTCAGATTTGAATCCGGCTAAGCCCGAGGGTATAGCCTCGATTCTTACCCCAACTAAGTGTTCAAGAACACTTCCTAGGTCTCAATCTACCCTTGAAACAATCTAATTGAAGTTGGATCGAAGAAATCCCTAAAAATAGAGAAATTGAGGGTTTCGAATGAAATTGGGGTTACCAACTTTGATTCAATTGATGGAAAGTGTAGGAGACGTCATACCCGAGCTCTGGTGACTTTTCCAGCGAACCCCAACCCTTCCTCTTCTTCTTCCTCAGGCCTCTCCTCCTCTCTCTATGTCTTCTTTCACTCTCTTTCCTTCTTTTCTTTCTCTCTATACCCGTAGCTTCTCTTACTCTCTTCCTTTATTATCCTCTCTTTCTTCTCATTCTTTTTCTCACGGCACCCAACTCCCCTTGTAACAAAATTAATGAAATTAATATATATATATATATATATATATATATATATATATATAATAAAAATAAAAAATAAATAATTAAATATTACATTAACTAAATAATAATTATTATATTAAAGAAGAGTTTGAAAAAAATATCCCCAATTTAATCCCTCCTCTTTCCAATTAAAATTTTATTTTCTTTTATTTTCAAATATATAAAATAATAATATTAAATAAGTAAGGCTGAAAAATAAATTCCAATTTTATCTCTTTTCCTACTTAATTCAGGTTTCAAATTCCTTAGGTCCTGAATTAAGTTAAAAAATGATTTTCTATTTCTTTTCTTTCCCTTTCATTTCATTCTAAACTTCGAAAAAGATTTCCCAGGTATTACACTTACAACATTGGATAGAAGTACAAAATTTAAAAGAAAAATGTTACTGTAGCTAGATGTGACATTGGCTACACTGCAAATGTTATAAATTATATATATATATATATATTGATTGAGACTCACTTAAAAATATATTATTTTTGTATGCAAAATTACCTTATAAATAAGATTTTTTTGTCAATTCAAATGTGAACATAAATACAAAAATTTATTTAATTCTATATATTTTGTCAATTGTCAATATTCATATTTAAAATTAATAATCAAAATATATAATTTGTCACGACCCCCGTTTAGAGGACCGTGACCGACACAGACACAGAGAATACCCTTATGCCTGTAAGCCTTATCACCTAATTGACAGAATATCTATTATGAAAAATACATTCACATGCATTATAATATCATGGCTACACCGAAATGGTGGCCTATCCTAGGCAAGCAAATCCATGACCAGTGCCGCTTCAGGGTATAGTTATAGGAAAACACACATAATATATATAACCTGTGTACTGGCTACACATCCGAAGATGCTGCCTATCCTATTCACATGCAACATATATATGTATATATATATATATTTTGAAAACAAATTTTCCCTGTATCGCAGTATAATTTATCCTGATCTTTAAGGTGCATGAACTAGTTCTAGATTTAGTGATACAATCTAATTCGGTACATCTACCCTTTACTTTATGATACAATAATAAAGCAAATTAAATTACAATTACACTTTATTCACCCACATGAACAAGTTGTGGGTCTTGGAAAAGTGTTGCTCAACACTCGTTCCACCGAGACTTCTTCCACCTGTACTTAACCTGTCTTTGTGTAGTAAAAATGAGGTGTGAGTCTTAACCACGCGACTCAGTGAGGACTCTTCCATCCCCGGCGCAAGGTGGGTGCCATAGCGCTGGGTTTGGGAGTCATACACAACCACATGCAAAAACAACTAGTTATTGTTGTTAGCATACATTCTTGGTGATCACACAACAACAGAAATTTCACCCAAACACTCACATACATTTAATAACTGTGAACACGTAGCAGCTTATTCCACGTCATCAATCAGCAAGTAAACATGTAACATATAGTGTCGGCTTTTACTTACCGGTCTTCTCACGTTTCAGCGTGTCTGAATCAAACAAGACGTGTGGTGACGTAATCCTGTACGTTACCACTACGCTGCACAATTAGCAATTATATACAAACACAGACAATTTGGATATACACACAGATGTTAAACATACTTCTACTTAATCTCCCCAACTCTGGGGTATCTACTAGCCACTACGTGGCTTTCCCACTTCAAACCCGTGCACTCAGGTTGCTGGCCACCAAGTGGCGAAACATACTTAACCCATTCACTTGGATACTGGTCACCTCATGACAATTTTGTTAACCAAACACAATCAACTTCTATCTATCAAACAACTGACGCATAGCCACCACGTGGCACGTCCTGACCCCTTGCTGCGGGGCATTAGCTTGAGCCCACTCGTCCATTACCCAACCAGGCCACAATGGCGGGCATGGCACGACGTCTCAAAGCCTGGCCACTCATACACCCTGGACCATCTCAACAGGATGATTTCTCTTCTGCAAGATCAGGCTCACGGTTCACCCGTAGGTTCCTCCCGTGTCTCCCTTATCTTGGTCTCACATATTATTAGGATTCTTTGTGTCTTTCCCAAAGGATCAACAATTCCTCTCCTTTTTAATATGTACAAGTATCCTCAACAGGATATAACTCATATACCCGTCCAAATGCATTCTCTGAGCCTCAAGCTATCGTCATAGCAATATAAAACCTTTCTGACCCTATTGCCAAGATAGGGCAATGACCATCGTCATGGTGATTATAAAACTGAGGTCTCATGTGCCATCTGACGTTGTTCTAGTCGATGTCTCACACATTAATAGGATTCTTTCTATCTTTCTCGAAGTATCAACAATTCCTCTCCTTATTAATATGTACAAGTATCCTCAACATGATATAACTCATATACCCGTCCAGATGCACTCTTTGAGCCTCGAGCTATCGTCATAGCAATATAAAACTTTTCTGACCCTATTGCCAGGATAGGACAATGACCATCGTCATGGTGATTATAAAAACTGAGGTCTCAAGTGCCATCTGACGTTGTTCTAGTCGATGTCTCACATCGCTAGCATAACCAAATCCGAAACCCACCATTAACTCACTTTGCATGATTATAATTTAAGTCACCGTCGTGACGAGTTTTCAAAATAAAAACTTAGTCCTTTCGTACAAGGACTCTTGCCACCGTCGTGGAAAAGATTTAATAAAATGCTCATCATGCCTCCGGAGTGTATGAGTTGGATTTGTAACACACCAGTCATAGCAAACAATTATACTCTACTCCTATGTTTTCCTATCCAAGCTACATTCCACAAACTATTTCTAGTTCTTTCACTCTTTTAGCATTCTATACCTCTAGCTAACACATATCAGACAAGCAGAGATTATACATAATCATGTAATCCACATAAGCATACAACCCTAGGAGCAGAGATGGAAGAACCCTCACCTTGGCCAACCTTCCATGCAATCCTCTCGTGTAACTTTAGTCTCATTGGAGTTCCTGTTGCACTCTATTGCGTACCGTTAACGTTGTTCCTATAAGAACAACTTACTCTACTCCTATGTTTTCCTATCTAACACATACCAGACAAGCAGAGATTATACATAATCATGTAATCCACATAAGCATACAACCCTAGGAGCAGAGATGGAAGAACCCTCACCTTGGCCAACCTTCCATGCAATCCTCTATCTAACTTGTATTCGCATATGAGGAAGCTTATCTAGCTTGGTTGGAAGGAATCCAAATTCTAGGAAGGTCTAAGCATTATAATTCAACTTGTGTTCCTACTTGGGTTCTAAGAAATCTAGTTTCTAAAACCCACTATACCTATGACTTATCCTACTTAAGGTTTCCTAAATATTTATGAGGGAGGAAGGTTGAAATTTTAGAAATTGGATTCTATTGTTTCGCAAGCTTCCACTCTTGAGAAACAAGAAAGTACCTAAATTGATTCTTGATGCCTGATAGCATATTTAGAATTATTCTACTGTGTTTAAAATTGAAAAGAAGAGGTTTGGAGCCCCCAACCTCACCCTTAAAGTGTATTTGGGCAACCCGAGCAGGGACCCGGCACGTTAACGTCAAGGTTCAACCTTAGTAACCTCGGGCCAGCTCTTCACGGGTCTTGTTCAGCTAATATTCCATCCATATAATTTCAATAATATCAATCCAAGCCTATTTACTCAAATCCAAGCTCAATCCTAATTATCAACAATTTCCCCAATTTATGAATAATTTGAATTTTAACCCCAAATCCTTCGAAATTCGAATTTGGGCAAATCGGGAGATATAATTTCGATTCCTACCCCAACTAAGTGTTCAAGAACACTTTCTAGGTCTCAATCTACCCTCGAAACAACTCAATCGAAGGTCAATCGAAGAAATTCCTAAAAATGAAAAAATGGAGGGTTTAGAACGAAATTGGGGTTACCAACCTTGGTTCGATTGGTGGGAGGTGTGGAAGATGTTGGAGTCGAGCTCCGGTGGTCGTGGCCGGCGTCGGACGGCTCTCTCCGGCGAGTTCCTCCCTCCTCCCTTTCTTCCTCTTCATCCGTCCACTCCTCCCTCCCCCTCTCTCTCTCTCTCTCTCTCTCTCTCTCTCTCTCTCTTCTCTGTTTTTCTTTCTTTCTCTTTCTTTTTCCTTTCTTTTCTTTCTTTATAAAAAACATACGGCACCCCCCCTTTTTTTAAATAATTAAAATGATTTTAATAATTAAATATATAATAACAATTTACCATAAAATAAAATAATTAATAATTATATAATAAATAAATAAATATTATTAAAAATAAATTAATTAATAATTAAATAAATAATGACAAATTATATTTTGATTTAGTTCTCACTCCTATTTATTTTGGATTTCTAATTTCGTAGGTCCTGAATTAATTTCGAAAAAAGAATATTTTACTCCTTTCTTTCATCTTTTATTTTACTTGAATTTTCGAAGAATTTCTTGGTTCCTTTCCGGTTTCCCTTAACCTTCATACTTTTCCTATACTCTTTTTAAGGTTTTAATTCATAGCCCCGGAATAAATCATTCTTAAATTCTCGAAATTTTAAATAAATCATTCTTTAATCCTCGAAATTTTTCGGGGTATTACATAATTAATTAATTTTTTATGCAAAATTAACTTATAAATATATATATTTCTTTTTCCTGAAAAAACTTTTATATATATATATATACATATATATATTATAACACTTGCACTGTAGCTGAGGTGACATTGGCTACAGTGCAAGTGTTATAGGATTTATATATACTAATATTGAACTCGTGCGATGCACGGGATATGTATACAGATTATTTTATATTAATTTAAAGTATTTCGTAAATTAAAAAAATATACGCAAATAATTTGGAGTATAATAGTTTCTTAGTACGTATAAAAAAAAGAGTTTCTTAGTGTTTTCTTAAACAAATGCAGTTCATCCATTGTCTACTTGTCAATAATTTTATACATGTTAATGTTGTTAAATACTCTGCACGAAATATGTATACAGGTACTATGAAATATAAAATTTAAAAATTAGTACTTACTATTATCTCACCATATATATAAAAAACTTTTTTCTCTTCTTTTCACCCACTATTTACTTATTGACTTTTTATTTTTTTCATACTTATCTTTATTTGCATACTTTTTATTTTCTCCATACATAATTTACCTTTTTATATTTTTCAAACATACATCTATTTATTAACTTTTTTTTATTCTCCCAATGTCTTTTTCCATTTACTTTATTGTTTCTATGTTTATTTTTTTCAAACCATTTATTTTTCTTTCTCACTCACATTTTTTCGTATTCTTCTTCTTCTTATCACTATCACTTTCTCACACCATTATATATTTTTTATTCCTCTTTTTCAAACTGTCTCACTCCTTCTCCCTCTCATTATTACTCTTTCTTTTCAATTGTTTTTGTCAATTTAATGTATAAATGGTATTCTTAACATTGTTATTTGATTGGTAAGACTTAATGTATTATTTATTCCAAAAATAATAAAGTCATCATTTTATACGTGAACAATTGATCACACTAACTTATTTTTAAACAAAAAACTAAAAATTGCAATCTTTGCTATTATTTTTCTTGGTCAATCACTGAAGACATGCTCAAAAAAAACATAGAGATACAATTATAAATAAATGAATACATATAAATTAAAATATGTATAAAATATCTTTATATTCTTTTTATTAAAAAATGATTCACTTATAATTACTTTAAAAAAAATTAAAATATCTTAAATGTAATATTTAAAAATTAATACCTATTATTATTTCACCATACTTATATATGTATTTATATTTTGTTACTTTTTTCTCTTCTTTCCACCCACTATTTACTTATCTACTTTTATTTTTTTAACACCTATGTCTATTTACATACTTTTTATTTTGGGTAAACTACAGTTTGCCCCCCTGTGGTTTGGCCTAATTCCAGTTTGCCCCTCTGTGGTTTAAAGTGCGACACTTAACTACCCTGTGGTTTGGCTTAAAATTAATGTGCCCCCCTGTGGTTTAGAGTGTGACACTTGACCCCCCTGTGGTTTGTTATGTTAGCACTTAACTACCTTCACTTACCTTCTATCCAAATTTTAGTCAAATTAATCATCATTTTTATACTTTTAATGTTTAAAATTTATTATTCAACACTCTATAATTATAAAATAATTCAAAAAATATATAATTAATATAAAAAAATTATAATTTTAAAAAATCAATAAAATAATTTAATATTTATTGTTTACTCTATTGATTATTTATATTTAGTTATTTATTCATTTTATTTTTATTTTTTATCTTTAATATTTTAGAATTATTAAATCAATCAAAATAAAATTGTAAGAGAATAATATAATATAAATATATAACTAAATTTAAGTTTTTTTTATTGTTCAAGTTCGGAACATACATACCTGAATTGAATGTTAACGTTATTGAGCTTAGAAACTCTAACATTAAACAATAATTTTCTTAGAAAAGTATCCAATTTATCCAATCATATAACGTTAATAGTGTACCAAAATAAAGTGACAATCCAACTTCATATTAAGTATTAACATATTCAAATTATTGATTTTTTAAAATTATAATTTTTTTATATTAAATATAATTTTTTTGAATTATTTTATAATTCTAGAGTGTTGAATAACAAATTTTAAACATTAAAAGTATAAAAATGATGATTAATTTGACTAAAATTTGGATAGAAGGTAGGTGAAGGTAGTTAAGTGATAACATAACAAACCACAGGGGGGTCAAGTGTCACACTCTAAACCACAGGGGGTCACATTAATTTTAAGCCAAACCACAGGGTAGTTAAGTGTCGCACTTTAAACCACAGGGGGGCAAACTGAAATTAGGCCAAACCACAGGGGGGCAAACTGTAGTTTACCCTTTTATTTTTTCCATACATATTTATTTACCTTTCTTTATATTTTCTAAACCTACTTCTATTTATTATTTTCTTTTATTCTCCCCGTGTCTTTTTTTATTTACTCTATTGTTTCTATGTTTATCTTCTTCACTCCCTTTTTTTTCTTTCTCACTCACATTTCTTTATCTTCCTCCTATTCTTCTTCTTCCTTCTTGTCAGCATCTCTTTCTCACAGCATTATATATTTTCCCTCTTTTTCAGACCATCATGTATTTTTATTCTCATTTCTCGTCTTTTTCTCATAAATCAAGTTTTTCTTCTTTCTCTTCTTCTCACTCCTTCTCCCTTTCATTCTTACTCTTTTGTTCCGTTTACTATTTTTTTGTCAATCTGTAAGAATGGTAAACTCAATATTATTATTTTAAGACTTAATTTATTTTTTGTTACAAAAAAAAATTAAAGTCATTTTACATGTATACATATATATAATTGATCACATTAACTTATTTTTAAACGAAAAATAAAAATTGCCATCTTTGTTATTATTTTTTTTGGCCAATCACTGAATTAAAAAAATGGAGACATGCTCACAAAAGAAATATAAATAAATGCGCGTATTGATAAATCTATTATTTACCTAACTAGGCTACACATACTTGAACTTTTGTTCCCCATATTTATAATTTCATTTAGATCTATATAATATTTTTTATTATTTCCCTAAAAATGGGTCCCAACATAATAGTATTTATAATATGTTTAGTGAAATATTCCTTCGTTGAAATTTTTGCATGTCAAGATAGTTAACTACATTAAATGGATATGAAAAAATATGCTTCTAGTTCTAGCTTTGCCGTTGTCAATCAAGCAATCAAAGTTAACCATATTATTTTATTTTAAGTCATTTTTTATTTTTTCTTTTTAATTTAAGAAAAAAAGAGATTTAGCTAGGGAAATATATATTTCCTGAAAGTTTAATTTAACTTACATATTCCTGCTTTGTAAATCAACCTTTTTATCTTTCTTTCTAAACCATCACAAAACGATGAAACACAAAGGTAAAGGACAAATGATCAATACAAACACATCATGACCCAACTTTGCCAAAAAATTATATGGATAATAAAATCAATATTTCAACAAAAAATAAAAGTTAGCCAATAAGACATGATAGTGATAGCTTTTTTTAGAGTTGTTTCAATCTAGCCCACCATCTTTGCAACTGTCTGGACAACCATGTTAAGAACTCAAGCCTTGCAAATTAGATCATAGACAAAAGTTAAAAGAAAACTTACCAATTGCATCTAATGACAAGACTATTTCTTTAGTATTTAGCATATATAAGATCTTATTGTTTATGTGCAAAGAACTGGAACTGTCACCAAGAAAAAAAAAATTAAGCATTTAAGAAGTAACTAAAAAATAGGATACCCTTAGAAACCGATACTAAGTCAATCTCTCCTGTGAACTATCTATGGAATTCCCAAATTTATGCTAAAAAATATTCAAAATTTTAATTTAAAAACATCTATTTTAAAATTTTTATAAATTCACTCCGTGGACTTTTTATTTGGGAATTCAAAATTTTTAAATTTAATTTTTATTAATAATCACTTATAGGCCAAAACCCAAATTAACATCATTAATAAAAATTCTTAATGATATATCATAAATTACTCAAATTCAGAAAAGTGAATTAAATAGTATTAATATATGATTTATTGATCTTGATGACCAATAATTGAAATATGCATCACTGTTATCAACTCTATATTGATGATATTATATTAGTAAATTGTTGGAATAAAAGTAGCAAATATAACATTGATATAGATGTAAAACAAAACCATAATATCAACTTCTAAAAGGCTTGATCTTGGATGAGTTATTATTATTAGGTGTCTGTGGCAAGGAGAGAGTGGCAACATTTATGTGGAGCTGTGTTTATAGAATCCATATGATTTGACACAACAAAATTCCATAAACGATAACTTAACCTGAAGGAACATTTCCATGACCAAAGAAATTATGATATGTGTAATGTACCAGCTAGTTGTAAAAAAGAAAGAAAAAAATACAGATGAAAACTTATTAAATCGAGTGTTTCATGGGTGGTACCATTGACATATATCCACAATGAGTGTATGTAAAAGAAATTACTGATATGATATACCAGTTAGTGACTTCCTTGCTACATACAAGATGTAAACATCACAATCAACTAAAATACTTTCTAGGAAGCACCACAATCAACTACAAAACTAACCAGTACCCACAGATTAGTCCATCAAAAGCCAACAGCAAAACGTTGTGCATAGGATAACTGAGAAAGGTAGTTATGCTATGTGAAAGCAGCATGCATATATATATATATACATATATATATATATATATAGAACTCATTGTAATGAATTAAGTATAAAACAAACCAAGTTTCTTTTTCTGCATGTCTTGCTTCCATTTTGGAATTTCATAAAATGCTTCTTTTGTCATACCAAATACAGATTCAAATAAGCCTGAACAACATAACAATTGAAGAAGTAAAAATATATATAGATTAGTATAAATCCAATATATATATATATATATATATATATATATATATATATATATATTCAAATCTCGCAAAATCAAAACTAACCTCTCTTCGTTTATAATCAATTCCAGCTACATCCCTGACAACATCGAACATCTGGTCCATGATTTGGTTGGAACATGTGACACTGGGATATTTAAAACAGAGCATGTGACACTGGGATATTCTAATTCTATGCCATTGCACAGTTCCCCCTCTATGCCGATCTTCTCAAGGCCATTTTCAGAACTGCTCCTCAGTCCAGTAATAGGGAAACTGGTAAACCAATGCGCCTTTTATTTAAATTTATTGAATTTCGAATTAGCCTCCGCCAGATAGAGATTACTTGTAGTTGGATGCGTTACAGTCTGAGGTGCAATCAGTGCGATGATTTCTTTCAAAATTTAATCACAATTACTTTACAATCATATGTGGTTATTGCATTAATAAGATTGCATCATACAAGGCTGAAAATCCGGTACAATCAGTGTGATGAAGCTACAGTTATATAATGGGATGTAGGCTAATTAATATAATTAAAACCAATCAATGATATATTGCTAGTTCATGGACACGTGTGTCAGTGAATTTGGGATGCAATTAGAGAGTGATATTTGAGAGATTAGGAAAGATGTGTGAGTGAGACGTGGCAGAGAAAGAGATTAAGTATGTTACAATATAAATTTATATAGATATAGTTATTATATTTACTCTGCTTGTCAAGAGATAAGAATGAATGAAAGTGAAATAAATGAACTAAATTGCCTTATATTTCAGTTTTATATAGCACCTGATTTAATGACCTTATATTTATTTGATTTAAAACGCAATGGCTAATGCATATGAGAAGGATATTAACTCTTTAGGTAAAATGGCTAGAAGATGCTGACATGGCAGTTTTGCAGAGATTGTTTAAGGACAAATGTTTAGTTTTTAACCCATGTATCTTACTTTAATATTATATATAGATATATAGATAGATTAATAGATTAATAAATAACAGATAGATTAGTAGATATAGATAGAGATTTTATTAACTAAAAACTATGCAATATAAAAGGTTTCGTGATTATCCACATAAAAATAAATTTTTTTTTTTGAGAATGAAAATAAGAATTTTTGAGACAATGGGAAATGGTATTTAATGTAATTAATTAATTATACAATTAGAAAGGGGGCCATTAGATTTTGTCGGATAATTATTTTGAAAATTTTATTTTTACAAAAAAATAGAAAAACTAAAGCGGGACCTAAAATCTGTATTCATTTATATATAATTTATATTAATAATTAAATTGTTTACATTAGTTGACTTGAGATCAAGAAATTAAAATTTAAAAATGTAATTAAAGATAATGAATACTTGATTTATTCAAAAAATTAAGGAAAAAACTGCAATGAAGAATGATTGTATGTTATTTATTAGGATCACACATTAATTAGCAAATAAAATTTTTAGAGGTTGAGAGAGGATGACAAGGTGGAGGATGAGCATAAATTCTTAAGAGGACACATGGCATGAGAACACCTCATGTGTGTATATATATATATATATATATATGCTCATTAACTCCAGGGTGATGTGTCAAATGAACAAACCATGTTTAGATTTGATTTGGCAAGCAAAGGCTATATGTAGACTCCTTTATATATATTAATAGATTAATAGATATATTGATTACCTCCATTTATTATTATAGATAAGAAAAGATGATGGTCCAAGCAACTAGGCTCACTAGGCATGTGGGCTAAGAAGTGCAGCGGCATGTTATCCCTCCACTGTTGAGAGCCAGAGGTTTTCGCTGTTCTGTGAAGCCAGCCTCACGCTTTGCCCTCTGGTTTAGGAGCCATGAGGTCCAAGCCTTAGCTTAAACCCCGTGGCTCAGCTCACAACTTGGAGCGGGCAAGCCAGCAAATTGCAACGAGTGGCCCAACCAAGCAAAGCCAGATCTGTGTTCCATCATCTTCATATCCCCACTTGGGTTACAAGCTAGCGCTACCAAGCTCGACATGCTATGAATGATTTAAGATGTCTATATACATTAGTTATTATCAAAGTTTAGACGATGTGGGACTTTAGACTACTTATAATAGCCTCTTCGGTTAGTTATCAATAATGTAACACATGATAAAATTGAAAGTATTATTTTGCATATAATAATTAACTTATAGAACATAATCTTCCTGATATTTAGATTTTAGACTAATAAAAATTAGAAGCATGACTAATAGGAATTAAAAAAAAATATTGAAAATAGCTTTCTTAGAAGATTATCTATAAGTTCATAGCAATTGCTATTAATTACTATTATTCATAATAATTAACTTGTAT
This sequence comes from Senna tora, assembly GCA_014851425.1. Lineage (NCBI taxonomy): Eukaryota > Viridiplantae > Streptophyta > Magnoliopsida > Fabales > Fabaceae > Senna > Senna tora. Next base: position 21,838,226 of record CM026271.1, read on the forward strand.
TGTTCTGGGCTGAGATATATCACAAGGTACATTTACTTTAGCATTCATTCTCTATTAATCTGCAGAAAATTTTATTTAGTTTGTGAGCTTCAATTTTTTTCAAGCAAGAAATATACCAGGACATAAACTTAGGCCTGCTTATTTTATCATCAATGGAATTGTTTACTTCATACAGGCAAGCATATGGCTTCCTTTGTCAATCATGCTAGTACTTAATTAGAAGAAGGAGAAGGAGCGAACATCGATCTTTATCATTTAAATTAATGTTTTTTTTCTTTTCTTTTCAATCTTCTGACATGAATCGTGATATATAGATTTGCATATGGATTTATATGACTGTAAGTAAAATAGCTGTTGGAGTGAAAGCTGCTAAACTCTTCCTCGCAGGTTATTACTTTTTGGCTGTCAAATATCTTCTTAACTTATTTGAAACAATAATGCTAGAATGAATAAACATAATCTCTAAGTTCTCACTATTTTGAATAAATTATTGCAATGATCATTCATAGTATGCAGTTAAGCACATTGAAGCATTACTAATAAAAATAGCCAATTAAATACAATAACATAAAATATATGTCACGACCCCTGTTTAGAGGACCGTGACCGGCACAGACACAGAGAATACCCCTATGCCTGTAAGCCTTATCACCTAATTGACAGAATATCTATTTGAAAATACATTCACATGCATTATGATACCATGGTTACATCGAAATGGTGACCTATCCTAGGCAAGTAAATCCATGGCCAATGCCGCTTCAGGATATTGATATAGAAAAACACACATAATATATAACCTGTGTACTGTCTACACATCCGAAGATGATGCCTATCCTATTCACATGCAATAGATATATGTGTATATATATTTCTTTGAAAACAACCTTTCCCTGTATCGCAGTAAAATAAATCCTGATCCTTAAGGTGTGTGGAGCTGATAGTTCTAGATTTAGTAATACAATCTAATTGGGTACGTCTACCCTTTACTTTATGATACAGTAATAAAGTAAATTAAATTAAATTACAATTTATTCACCCACATGAACAAGTTGTAGGTCTTGGAAAGTTTTGTTCGTTCCCCGCTCCACCGAGACTTCTTCCACCTGTACTTAACCTGTCTCTGTGTAGTAAAATGAGGTGTGAGACTTAACCACGCGACTCAGTGAGAACTCTCCCATCCCCGGCGCAAGGTGGGTACCATGGCGCTGGGACTGGGAGTCATACACAACCACATGTAAAAACAACTGGTTATTGTTAATAAACATACATTCTTGGCGACCACACAACAACAAATATATCACCCAACCACTCACATGGATTTAATAGATACAAGCATGCCGCAGTTTATTCCACGTCATCAATCAGCAATTAAACACGTAACATATAGTGCCGGCTTTTACTTACCAGTCTTCTCACGATTAGCATATTTGAATCAAACAAGACGTTGTGATGATGTAATCCTATACGTCACCACTCTATTGCACAATCAGCAGTTATATGCAAACACAGACAATTTGTACATACACACAGATACTATAACATGCATCTACTTAATCTTCCCCGCTCTGGGGGTATCTACTAGCCACTACTTGGCTTTTCTACTTTGAACCCGTGCACTCGGGTTACTGGCCACCACGTGGCAAAGCATACTTATCCCATTCACTTGGGTACTGGTCACCTTGTGACAATTCTGTTAATCAAACAATACTTAACCCATTCACTTGGGTACTAGTCACCTCGTGACAATTCTATTAATCAAACACAATCAACTTCTATCTATCAAACAACTGATACGTAGTCATCACGTGGCACGTCCTGACCCCTTGCTGCAGGGCAATAGCTTGAACCCACTCGTCCATTACCCAACCAGGCCACATGGCGGGCACGACACGACGTCTCGAAGCATGGCCACTGACACACCCTGGACCAACTCCCCAGGATGATTTCTCTTTTACTAGGTTAGGCTCACGGTTCACCCGTAGGTTCCTCCCATGTCTCCTTACCTTAGTCTCACATATTAATAGGATTCTTTGTATCTTTCCTGAAGGATCAACAATTCTTCTCCTTGTTAATATGGACGAGTATCCTTAACATGATATAACTCATATACCCGTCCAGATGCACTCTCTGAGCCTCAAGCTATCGTCATAGCAATATAAAACCTTTCTGACCCTATTGCCAGGATAGGGCAATGACCATCGTCATGGTGATTATAAAACTGAGGTCTCAAGTGCCATCTGACATTGTTCTAGTCGATGTCTCAAAACGCTAGAATAACTAAATCCGAAAACCACCAATAACTCCCTTTGCATGATTAGAATTTAAGTCACCGTTGTGACGAGTTTTCAAAATAAAAGCTTAGTCCTTCCGTACAAGGACACTTGCCACCGTCGTGGGAAAAGATTTAATAAAATACTCATCATGCCTCCGGAGTATGTGAGTTGTATTTGTAACACACCAATAATAGCAAACAATTATACTCTACTCCTATGTCTTCCTATCCAAGCTACTTTCCACAACCTATTTTCTAATTCTTTCATTCTTTTAGCATTCTATATCTCTAGCTAACACATATCAGACAAGCAGAGAATATACATACTCATGTAATCCACATAGGCATACAACCCTAGGAGTAGAGATGAAAGAGCCCTCACCTTGGCCAACCTTCCATGCAATCCCCTCCTGTAACTTAAGTATCCTCGGAGTTCCTGTTGCACTCAATCGTGTTCCGTTGTTCCTATAAGAACAACATTTACTTCATTAAGGTTATTACTTAGCTTAACTTGTTATTTATCTCTCCATTACTCTCACGTGTAGTCCATGGTTGCCACAGAGTCAAGCTCTTGTTTTATTGGACTTCTCTATCCCTACTTATGTGTATCCTTCCTCGGACACTTGACTTACTCACGTATAACACTCTACTTGAGTGTTTCACATACTTGGATTTGAGTCCTAGACCTCTATCTAACTTGTATTCGCATCTAAGGAAGCTTATCTAGCTTGGTTGGAATGAATCCTAATTCTAGGAAGGTCTAAGCATTTTAATTCAATTTGTGTTTCTACTTGGGTTCTAAGAAATCTAGTTTCTAAACCTCAATATACCTCCAATTTATCCTACTTGGGTTCTAAGAAATATAGTTTCTAAACCTCAATATACCTCCAATTTATCCCACTTAAGGTTTCTTAAAGGTTGTGAAGGGATAAGGTTGCAATTCATGAAGTTAGACCTAATTTGTTCCGCAAGTTTGCATCCTTGAGAAACAAGAAAGTACCTAAAATAATCCTTGATTATTGGTAGCATACTTAAATTATTCTACGATGTTTAAGATTGAAAAAAAAAGGTTTAAAACTCTTAACGTTACCCTTAAAGTGTATTTGGGCAACCCGAGCAGGGACCCGGTAAGTTAACGTCAAGGTTCAACCTTAGTAACCTCGGGCCAGCTCTTTACGAGTCTTGTTCAGCTCATATTCCAACTATATAATTTTAATAATACCAATCCAAGTCTATTTACTCAAATCCAAGCTCAATCCTAATTATCAACAATTTTTCCCAATTTGAAAATAATTATAATTTCAATAATATCAATCTAAGCCTATTTACTCAAATCCAAGCTCAATCCTAATTATCAACAATTTTCTCCAATTTGAAAATAACTATAATTTCAACCCCAAATCCTTCCAAATTCGAATTTGGGCAAATTCGAGAATATAATCTTGATTCCTACCCCAACTAAGTGTTTAAGAGCACTTTCTAGGTCTCAATCTACCCTCGAAACAACTCAATCGAAGGAATCCCTAAAAATTGAAAAATTGAGGGTTTAGAATGAAATTGCGGTTACCAACCTTGATTCGATTGGTGGGAGGTGTGGAAGATGTTGTAACCGAGCTCCGGTGACTTTTCCCAGCGTCGGCTAGCTCTTCTCCAGCGAGTTTCTGGCGAATTTCCGGTGAACCCCCCTCTCTCTCTACCTCACGGCTCCTTCTCTCTCTTCCTCTTCTTCCGTTTTCTTTCTCTCCCCGTGCTCTCTCCCTTTCTCTTCTTATTCTTTCTTTTTCTTTTCTATTTCCTTTCTTTCTTCTCTCTTTTTCCTTTCCTTTATATATATATATATATATATATATATATATATATATATATATATATATATATATATATTCTTTCTACCTATTCAATTAAAACCACGGCTCCACCTAATTAAATAATTATAATAATTAATTAATTAATTAATAAATAAATAAATATAATTAAGAATAAATTAATTAATAATAAATAAATAATAACTCATATATATTTTTAATTTAATCCCCTTCCCTATTTAATTCAGGTTTCCACTTTCTCAGGTCCTGAATTAAATCCTAAAAAATTATTTCCTACTTCTTTTCCTTCTCTTTTTATTTTATTTTAAACTTCGAAAAAAAATTTCGGGTATTACAATATTTGAAAAAAAGTTTCTTTCCGGTTTCTTTTAACTTTCATATTATTTTTTTTCCTATATTCTTTTTAAGGTTTTAATTCCTAACCCCGGAATAAATCATTCTTAAATCCTCGAAATTTTAAATAAATCATTCTTTAATCCTCGAAATTTTTCGAGGTATTACATTCTTCCTCCCTTAAGAAGTTCGGTCCCCGAATTTCATCTCCTTCGTGGGGTTGTTGGCTTGTTGCCATCCCTTGGCTCAATTTCATCTATGATTTCCCTCAATGTGGAGGCCTTACCGTTTTACCTCCCAATTCATCTTTCTTTCCTAGGCGGCTCAAGGTCTCTATCTAGTTTCTACATATTTTTTCTGTGATCGTTTGTATTTCTAGTTTCGTAGTTAACCACCCCTCCGCTAGGCGTTAACCGACAGACTCCATCTGTCGTCGTATCCTTCCCCGAGGATACCTAACTTTTCTAGTTTCAATTCACTTTGTGCTACTAATTTTGCAATGGAGTGTCTGGCACGTACCACATGCCATGCTCCAATTTAGTTCTCCGAGGAGTTAACTATTGCCTTCTCTAGTGAGGCTTACCTTGACTCAATCTGCTTGTCCGACTAGCTCCCTTCGTAGTGACTTCTTATATCCGTCTTGGAACACGCCAAGACACTAGCTATTTGCATAGCACACTAGGTTCTATTTCTATAAACTCTAATTGACGAAGTACTCCCCTACATTGGAGTCCCCGTTTCTAAGTATCCTCTACTACCAAGCAGCTACCCTTCTGCCGGTATTCCCCCGATATATTCTTTGTAAACGACTTCTCCAGAAAAGTCCGTTTACATCTTACTACAGCCTCTACTCTACATTTAGACTTACCGCTTACACGGCATACACGGGTCAATATTTAAGGATATATATTACCTCCCCCTTTCTCCTTTACGTAGGTGTCTATACCTTGTGCCATCAGTGTACCCAACCCTTCTGAGGTTGTTACACTCACTGCCGACTCAGTTTACCCTTCTCGTGTCCTAACGAAGCTACATGCCATGACGCTAGCACCACTATGTATTACACTTACCGTTTCTCCACCAAACGGTAAGGGATCTTACATTTATGACTCATGTTTCCCTTTCTTTTCCGGACTTTTACACTTACCCTTAGTGGTTTCCATAACCACTCCAGGTTACTCCCTGTCGACATCCCATGTCTGACTGAATTAGATTCTTCTCTGACTACTACTTGTAGTCATTTATGTTTATGGTGGAAACTCACCAGTCTCCTCCTTACCATCATACTCATTACTCTGCCTCAGGCTCAGTTCGGTCTTCACATCCGAAGACCTCGCTAAACACGACTATGACTGTAGATCTATACCATCCCCAGGTTAGTCCACTTAGAGTTGCACATCCTATGCTAACTCTACTCATTGGGTTTCCGTTGGCTTTTACCCCAACTTGGCCCACTCGGACTCCTTAATTCACTTAAATCCTGTATTCCTACTTGGAATACTTAATCCGTTTACTCCAGCATGAACCTTTCCGGACATGCTCTACTCCCCTTGACCAAACGGGATCCGCTCACACGGTTTGACTCTTTCCTTTCTTATGGTGTGGCATATGTTCACAAACATATACCGTCTCTTGGAACTGTGTTACCCGTTGGGTACCAATCGCCCCCAACGGTAGCATACCTGTTTTATCATTTTGGTTCGCATCTCAAAATGCTTAGCCGACTCCGTTCCCGTATTCACTCATTTCTTTACCATTTCGTACCTACGTAATACTCTTTCTTCAAGTATTTCTCAATACTCGTTATTTAGTAAATTCTCCTTCTCGATTAACCGTCCTTATGGTTAATTTTCCCTTTATGGCACCCACATGGCCATTTATACGTTTGGTTTATCCACTCAGTCTCCACCCATGCACGGGCTTCAGTCTAGCGGATTTACGGTTCACCAACCCGTAGAACTAGCTTACCTAGCTATGCCCATTAAAATCTATGTACTATACATGCACTTACGGTAGTAGTTCATTCTCCACCTCCTACTTGGCTCTTATCCTATGGGGTCTTATAGGCTTCCGCTCTTCCCCCCTTATGGGACTACTGATCCCGATCTACTTTCTCCCCCCTCGGGCCTCTACGAGTCCCTTTGGGGTTTATCTCTTACGTTATTTCGTTCGAGAGCTATCTAACGCAATAGCACTCATTTTCTTATCTCTAGGTGGTACCCGAAGGTCTACGCCCATTTCCACTTCTAGACCTGCTCCGGTCTAATGCTTTCGGGTTCATCATCACACTATGGCCCCTTAATTGGTAACTCTTAGGTTTACCTGTATAATCCCTTGGCACTTTAGCACTCTCTAGTGCTTTTTGATGTCTACATAACTTTAGTCACTCCAAACGAGTGGTTTCTCAACTACATCTACAATCCTTATACAGCTTACCTATAGAAGGACTATTGTTTAGTAGGGTATTGGTCACATGAGTTAGTTTTCTTAGGCACCCTGCGGTTTTAAAAATGAATTCAAGTTTATTTCTTAGAAAATGACGCCTAAGGTTTTCGTAAATGGTTAGGGTTTAACCAATTGGAATGACACAAATTGAGAAAGAGTTTTCATGAAAAATTTGCATTCCAATGGTTATCCCTAGTATTTTCAAGAAAAGTTTGATGGTCTTTCAGAATCTCTCATCTGGAAAGACCAAAAGGATTGTTTTTTTTTACAAAAAATTTCTCATGTGATCAGTATCCTATTCTTTATGCTCTTCCTTAAGAAACCCAAGAGAGTTTGGTTGGGCTTAATCCCTTATTTTCCCCTTGTTTGCCTAAGGAACTAGCAGTTCATGGACCAAGCGCAGGGTTGGACTAGGCTCCTTCCCTATGCCTTACCATTTACTCTGTTTCCTTCTCGGCATATGGTCACGCTCTGCACGTTTACATATGCCTCTACTTCTTAATATCTATCTCTACGGCATATAGTTTGGCCGCTTTGTCCTTCCATATACCGTATCCTGATTTTCTAGTCTGTAGACTTCTACTCTTATACTGTGGCATATACCACCTCTTTTCTGTTTACTTTCTAGGAAGGACAACTCACTTCCTTCAGCCATAGCATACCGCACAGTCGTGACCCATTCACGTGGTCATCTTCCTGTCGGTCTCATGCCTCATGGCCCTGTTTATTCTTATCTGTAAACTTTCAATTTCAATCACCCCATGGGCTTACTTTCTTTTCTACACGCCAACAAGCGTGTCTTTTCTTTCACTTTAGAAACCATTCCTAGCTTGAACTACCATTCACTGCATATTTCTATAATCAAACAACTTGTGCCTATACCATAGCACACAATGCGCCGCTAACAGAGCAGGCGCATCGTCTCATTTGACACCTGCAACAATCAAACATTGTAGTGCATTTCTGCCTACAATTCAACCAAATGTGTTTGTGTCTAGGTAGCATCTTCCATGGATGTCTCCCTTCCCTATTATGGCGTCCTAAGGTTCCCTGGGTCACTGCCACCCCACCTTAAGACTTAGTGCTCATCGGCACTTGTGTATTGTACAAGTTATATGCTTTGCATAGAATTTCACAAACAAATTCTATGCCTCAAGCGATGACTCGAAAGAATTTATGACTCAACATCCTGAGCAGCCTCACAAGTGCCTGTCGGAACTACCGTTACGTCCGGATTCGTAATGGCTAGCCCAACTGACACTGGAGACTACTAGTTAGCTTCACACCCTTAAAGGATAACCAGGCTCTGATACCAAGTTTGTCACGACTCCCGTTTAGAGGACCGTGACCGGCACAGACACAGAGAATACCCCTATGCCTGTAAGCCTTATCACCTAATTGACAGAATATCTGTTATTGAAAATACATTCACATGCATTATATGGTATGGTGGCCTATCATAGGTAAGCAAATCTACAGCCAGTGCCGCTTCAGGATATAGATATAGGAAAACACACACAATATATAACCTGTGTACTGGTTACACATCCGAAGATGCTGCCTATCCTATTCACATGCAACAAATATATATATATATATCTTTGAAAACAACCTTTCCCTGTATCGCAGTAAAATAAATCCTGATTCTTAAGGTGTGTGGAGCTGATAGTTCTAGATTTAGTAATACAATCTAATTGGGTACGTCTACCCTTTACTTTATGATACAATAATAAAGTAAATTAAATTAAAATTACAATTTATTCACCCACATGAACAAGTTGTGGGTCTTGGAAAGTTTTGTTCGTTCCTCGCTCCACCGAGACTTCTTCTACCTGTACTTAACATGTCTCTGTGTAGTAAAATGAGGTGTGAGTCTTAACCACGCGACTCAGTGAGGACTCTCCCATCCCCGGCGCAAGGCGGGTACCATGGCGCTGGGATTGAGAGTCATACACAACCACATACAAAAATAACTAGTTATTGTTAATAAACATACATTCTTGGCGACCACACAACAACAGATATATCACCTAACCACTCACATGCATTTAACAGATACAAGCATGCAGCAGTTTATTCCACGTTATCAATAAGCAATTAAACACGTAACATATAGTGCCGGCTTTTACTTACCGATCTTCTCACGTTTAGCATATTTGAATCAAACAAGACATTGTGATGACGTAATCCTGTACGTCACCACTCCGCTGCACAATCAGCAGTCATATGCAAACACAGAAAATTTGTACATACACACAGATACTATAACATACATATACTTAATCTTCCCCACTCTGGGGTATCTACTAGCCACTATGTGGCTTTTCTACTTTGAACCCGTGCACTCGGGTTACTGGCCACCACGTGGCAAAGCATACTTAACCGATTCACTTGGGTACTGGTCACCTTGTGACAATTCTGTTAATCAAACAAAAATTAACCCATTCACTTGTGTACTAGTCACCTCGTGACAATTCTATTAATCAAACACTATCAACTTCTATCTATCAAACAACTGATACGTAGCCACCACGTGGCACGTCCTGATCCCTTGCTGCGGGGCAATAACTTGAGCCCACTCGTTCATTACCCAACCAGGCCACATGGCGGGCACGACACGACGTCTCGAAGCATGGCCACTGACACACCCTGGACCAACTCCACAGGATGATTTCTCTTTTACTAGGTTAGGCTCATGGTTCACCCGTAGGTTTCTCCCGTGTCTCCTTACCTTAGTCTCACATATTAATAGGATTCTTTGTAATTCTTTTCCTTGTTAATATGGACGAGTATCCTTAACAGGATATAACTCATATACCCGTCCAGATGCACTCTCTAAGCCTCAAGCTATCGTCATAGCAATATAAAACCTTTCTGACCCTATTGCCAGGATAGGGCAATGACCATCGTCATGGTGATTATAAGACTGAGGTCTCAAGTGCCATCTCACGTTGTTCTAGTCGATGTCTTACATTGCTAGCATAACCAAATCCGAAATCCACCAATAACTACCTTTGCTTGATTATAATTTAAGTCACCGTCGTGACGAGTTTTCAAAATAAAAGCTTAGTCCTCTCGTACAAGGACACTTGCCACCGTCGTGGGAAAAGATTTAATAAAATACTCATCATGCCTCCGGATTTTGTGAGTTGTATTTGTAACACACCAATAATAGCAAACAATTATACTCTACTCCTATGTCTTCCTATCCAAGCTACTTTCCACAACCTATTTTCTAATTCTTTAATTTTTTAGCATTTTATATCTCTAGCTAACACATACCAGACAAGCAGAGAATATACATACTCATGTAATCCACATAGGCATACAACCCTAGGAGCAGAGATGAAAGAGCCCTCACCTTGGCCAACCTTCCATGCAATCCTCTCCTGTAACTTAAGTATCCTCGGAGTTCCTGTTGCACTCAATCGTGTTCCGTTGTTCCTATAAGAACAACATTTACTTCATTACGGTTATTACTTAGCTTAACTTGTTATTTATCTCTCCATTACTCTCACGTGTAGTCCATGGTTGCCACAGAGTCAAGCTCTTGGTCTTATTGGACTTCTCTATCTCGACTTATGTGTATCCTTCCTCGGACACTTGACTTACTCGCGTATAACACTCTACTTGAGTGTTTCACATACTTGGATTTGAGTACTAGACCTCTATCTAACTTGTATTCGCATCTAAGGAAGCTTATCTAGCTTGGTTGGAATGAATCCTAATCTAGGAAGGTCTAAGAATTTTAATATAACTTGTGTTTCTACTTGGGTTCTAAGAAATCTAGTTTCTAAACCTCAATATACCTACAATTTATCCTACTTGGGTTCTAAGAAATCTAGTTTCTAAACCTCAATATACCTCCAATTTATCCCACTTAAGGTTTCCTAAAGGTTGGGAAGGGATAAGGTTGCAATTCACGAAGTTAGACCTAATTTGTTCTGCAAGTTTGCATCCTTGAGAAACAAGAAGGTACCTAAAATAATCCTTGATTATTGGTAGCATACTTAGAATTATTCTAGGGTGTTTAAGATTGAAAAGAAGAGGTTTAAAACTCTCAACGTCACCCTTAAAGTGTATTTGGGCAACCCGAGCAGGGACCCGGTACGTTAATGTCATGGTTCAACTTTAGTAACCTCGGGCCAGCTCTTCACGGGTCTTGTTCAGCTCATATTCCAACCATATAATTTTTATAATATCAATCCAAGCCTATTTACTCAAATCCAAGCTCAATCCTAATTATCAACAATTTTTCCCAATTTGAAAATAATTATAATTTCAATAATATCAATCCAAGCCTATTTACTTAAATCCAAGCTCAATCCTAATTATCAACAATTTTCCCCAATTTGAAAATAATTATAATTTCAACCCCAAATCCTTCCAAATTCGAATTTGGGCAAATCCGAGAATATAATCTTGATTCCTACCCCAACTAAGTGTTCAAGAACACTTTCTAGGTCTCAATCTACCCTTGAACAACTCAATCGAAGGAATCCCTAAAAATGAAAAAATTGAGGGTTTAGAATGAAATTGGGGTTACCAACCTTGATTCGATTAGTGGGAGGTGTGGAAGATGTTGTAACCGAGCTCCGGTGACTTTTCCCGGCGTCGGCTAGCTCTTCTCCGGCGGATTTTCGGTGAACCCCGCTCTCTCTCTCTACCTCATGGCTCCTTCTCTCTCTTCCTCTTCTTCCGTTTTCTTTCTCTCCCCGTTCTCTCTCCCTCCCTCTTCTTATTCTTTTCTATTTCCTTTCTTTCTTCTCTCTTTTTTCCTTTCCTTTATATATATATATATATATTTTTTTTTTCTTTCTTTCTACCAATTCAATTAAAACCACGGCTCCACCTACCCCTATTTAATATAATTAAAATAATATATATATATATATATATATATATATATATATATAAAATAAAAATAAATAATTAATAAATAAATAAATATAATTAAGAATAAATTAATTAATAATAAATAAATAATAACTAATATATATTTTAAATTTAATCTCCTTCCTTATTTAATTCAGGTTTCCACTTTCTCAGGTCCTGAATTAAATCCTAAAAAATTATTCCCTACTTCTTTTCCTTCTCTTTTTATTTTATTTTAAACTTCGAAATATTTTCTCAGGGATTACAATCTTTGAAAAAAAGTTCCTTTTCGGTTTCTTTTAACTTTCATATTATTTTTTTTCCTATATTCTTTTTAAGGTTTTAATTCTTAGCCCCGGAATAAATCATTCTTATATCCTCAAAATTTTGAATAAATCATTCTTTAATCCTCGAAATTTTCCGCGGTATTACAATATATAACAATGATAATGATCCTCTAGGACAGTACCTTCCTTTTTTTTTTGGTTTCCCAAGGTATCCCCCAGCCTGACAGACCAAGGACTAATCCTCCGCGGATCTGAGCTCCATTTAAGGGTTTGTCGCTGGCCAATTGGTTGCTGCATACACAAGGTGGGATTTGAATCCCCAACACTTATTTAAGCGACCTAGTGAATTAACCACTAGACCAACCAAGCTTGGTTCAGTACCTTCCTTTTTATGTTACATAAGCAACACTAAAGGAAAATAAAATTTCATACATACTGTAACTACAATGTGGGCTATCAAGAATATAGGGTTTGTTTGATAACAATTTTTAAAAATAGTTTTCTGTTTTTTTAAAAAAAGAACAAAAAAACTGTTTGGCAAGTTTGTTTTTTTATAATTGTTCTTAAAAACTAAAAAACATATTTGTGTTTTTAAAAATCAAAAAACAAAAAACAAGTAAAAGTTGTTTTGTACTTTTATTTTTAGTTTTTTTTTTAACATGGAGATCAAACAAATGAGTTTACAATAACCTATAAATTTCAATTTAGTCTCCAAAATTTTTTTTACAAGAAACCTATAGGTTTTAATTTAGTCCCTAAATAGTTTTTATGTCCCCAAATTTATAAAAATTTCAATTTAATCCCTAAACCTTTTTTTGTTCCCAAATTTTACACAAGATTTCAATGTAGTCCCTAAACGTTTTTTTTTTGTCAATTTTGTCCTAAAAGTTTGGAATTGCATTCGATTTTGTCTAAAAAGTTTAGAATGCCATCCTAACACTTAACTTTTTTTCTTTACAGCTGAAATAAATATAAGCTTGTAAATATGTGTTGAATGGTACATGTAGAATCAAGTGAACATAAGATTAACAGTATTTTCTTCATAAATCTAGGTAATATTATGAAACAAAAAGAGATGTTAATATATATTGTCTAAGAGTTACTAACGGAAAGGACTTTTTTTTCCTTAAGTTTAAAAATTACAACGACCAAATTTCAAAGTATTTAAGTTATAAGGACCAAATTCTAATTTTGATGAAACTATAGGGACTAAAAATCTAATTTAACTTAATAATTATGAATCATACACGAAGATCATTATTAATTGTTTACAAAACTTGTTTTTTTAGAATACTTTCATCAAACAAAATTTTTATTCTTTTGTTTCCAAAACTGTTTTTGAAACAAATATATTAACAAGTTTTTTTGTTTTTGTTCTTTAAAAACTTGTCTTTAAAAATTGTTTTAAAAACTATTTTTAAAGACACAAAACAAAAATTGTTGTCAAACAAGCCCATAATCTTACACTCCGATTTTTTTAATTAGTCTTTTTTGTTGGCTCAATGCTTGTTTTATGTTCAAAATGATATTACTCTCCAAACTTTAAAGCCAACAAACTTGCCTTGTGCAATTGAATTGTGATAATGATGTTTTTCTCCCTCAAATTGTTCTCCTAGGGAAAATCTCAACAGGACCATAAGACTACTTGGAAAAAAGTGACTAAGATGACATATATATGCCCAAGTAGGAGTCTATGATTTTAGTCTAGAAAATGAGTTTTCCAATCTTCTTCATATCTATTTATTATGTTTAACTTTTGATGCATATATTATGTTTAGGATGATTTATTATGTAGTAGTTATTTATATATTTTCACATTCTTACAGCCACCTGATATGGGAAGACAGATGCATCACCTCCAACGTGTCGAAGATCATCAGAAGCAAGTCATGATCCTTGAAGCTGACTATTTGTTTTATTATTATTATTGGTAAGGATATTTGTTTTATTTTGGTAAATGAACTTATATACATATATGACTATTGTTGCTATATATTGTAAAACTTTTAAGTATTAACACTTGTTAAGTGTTGACTTGGTGATTATAGATATGTTTTGGTTGCAAAACTTTAAGTATATCTTGAATACAAATAAAACTATTTTTGTTGAATGAATATTTATATTTTTTTAAGAAAATTAAAAGTATCAATAAATTGAAATAATTGTTAGAAAAAAAGTAATCTAGCGATCCTTTAAACCGTTGCCAAATTTCCGTCGTTAAATATGAATCAACAAGGTCTATTTAAGGGCTTTAGCGATGGTTTTAAAAATCGTCGCAAAGTTTAATAATAGTTAGTGCCAACGCTTATGTCAAGCGTCGCTACACTACAAAAAAAACATTATTTAGCGACAGATAAATAGCGGCGGTTTTGCAAAATCGTCGCTAAATTCAAATATAGCGACGGTTGAACAGTAACCGCCGCGAATCAACGGCGGTTAGGCCAAACCGCCGTTAAATAGCGGCGGTTATACCTAAAGCGCCGTTAAATAGCGGCGGTTATACCTAAACCGCCGTTAATTAACGGCAGTTAAGTTTTAATTGCCGCAAATTAACGGCGGTTTGGATAAAACCGTCGCTATTTAGCTGCAGTTAAATATAAACTGCCGTTAAATTTTCCCTAACCTATTTAAATATATAAAAAATATAAAAAATTTCATATATTAATACTTTTCATAAAAATAAAATAAGTAATTTTATAATGTAATATTTATTTAAAAAATAAATTTCACTTTTAATTAATATATTTAAAAATATCAATTTATTTTAATATTTAAAATTAAAATAAATTTTTTTGAGAATAACATAAAGTAAATTTATATTATATTCATATAAAAAAATTTATATTATATTTAATTTAAATATGGTATATATTAAAAATAAAAAAATTAATTTAATTTTTAAAATAATATATTAAAATAAAATATGAAATTGTCATTTCTTAAATAAGAAATTAAACATAAATTAAGAAATAAAGTAAATTATAATTAAATTATGATGTGAGAAAATGAAGAAATTTACAAATTAATTCTTAAATAAATTAATATAATTTAAAACATTTAAACAAGTTCAAATAAATTAAATAGATTTCATAATTAAGGCATTAAACATAAAAAAATATCAAATTGAAAAATTTTGTATAATAAAATAGATTTCATAAAAAAACAATTATTTTTTATAATACATTATTTAATTAAATAATAGATTTCATATAAATAAGGTTTTATCTTAAAAACAAATATTTAATTATAAAAATTAAGAAATAAAGTAAATTATAATTAAATTATGATGTGAGAAAATGAAGAAATTTACAAATTAATTCTTAAATAAATTAATATAATTTAAAACATTTAAACAAGTTCAAATAAATTAAATATATTTCATATATTAAATAGATTTCATAATTAAGGCATTAAACATAAAAAAATTATCAAATTGAAATTTCATATAATAAAATAGATTTCATAAAAAAACAATTATTTTTTATAATACATTATTTAATTAAATAATAGATTTCATATAAATAAGGTTTTATCTTAAAAACAAATATTTAATTATAAAAATAAGAAACATATTATTAAATATTATTCTAGTCCACTCACCTTATTTCTTCAAACCTCTTTTATTTCTTCAAAGTTCAAACCCTAACTCACCTTCTCTTATTCCTCCTTCTTCCAATCTCAATTTTGAATCCTTTCGCTTAGATCTCAATCGGCGGCTTATGGAAATGTCTTCTAGTCCTCGCACCGTGGAGGAGATCTTCAAGGATTACAGCGCTCGAAGAGCCGGTGTTGTCCGCCTTTGACTCAAGGTACTTTAATTAATTAGTCAATCAATTAATTAATGTCTTTCTTTGTTTTCAAATTTTCTCTTGAATGTGTGTTTTTTTTCTTAATTTGTCTGTTGCATCTGACAATTTTTGTTTCCTGTCGTTTTTTTCTTTCTCAGATGTTGGCCTCTGTGATCCAGGTAACGAACGCACAATCGTGGATCTGATTTTTGTTTTATGTTGAGTAATACTACGCAATTATGTGTTTATTTATATTTTGTTTTGCTTGCGTTTTTTAATAGATTCCTTTTCTTTATTTGTATGTATTATGAATACTCCTTCGAGTTGCTCAAGTTGATTGTTTTGTTTTCTTCTTACAGCTTGTGGAAAACGAAATGAAAACAAAAACAAGTCAAAGTTTTGCATGCCTCTTGTTCATTTCTTCAAAGTTCATTTTGGGTTTAGAAGAGTCAGTCAGAGTTACTTGGTTTAAATTTTAATAACAAAACAGTTCATAGCATTATTGATATAAGTTCCTTTTCTTTTTCTTCATTATCAATTTTGTTTGGACTTTGGAGTTTCTTTTTTATATATGTATTGTGCAGAGGAAAATTTATTGTTTTGAGAGCTATGTGCTTCATTTTCTTGTTTTGTTACTAATGAAAATTATGATTGTTTTGAATGAATTTAGCTTCTGAATAGTATGTATTGGTAAATCTGTCTAATAAAGTATTGCTGCTGGTTAATTATTTCGGCTGCTCAAGTAGAAGGGGATGAGATCCCTACAATTTTGAAGATGTTTAAATGCCAAAATCAAAGAGATAGATACAAAAAGTTTACATAAAACTCATCAAAATAAGAGAGATATTCCCTCAATTTCAATTTTAATAGTATGTATTGCTGCTGGTTAATTATTTCGGTTGCCATTTTTGTAATTACCAATTTAATTAGTGTTAAATAGTTTGATTGTTATAATTATAATTATATGATTGTGGTTCTAAAGTTGATTTGTATGGGCGAGAAAATCTTGAAAAAGATAGATTATGATGATAATTTGATACTCTGACTCTCTTTATCATCATCTTGTGTCTGTGGGGGTAGTTAGAGGCTTACATGTGTCTTATAGAGAGGATGTGAGTTGCTGCTCTTCCATTAGTGTCTGTCTGATGTACCTATGTTAATGTAAATTACTAAATTTTAATTTTATTTTTTTGGGTACAAGTGAAGTCAGTAACCAAATTTTCGTGCCTCTAATTTTATGTGAGTGATTTTACTACTTGAATTCTGTAGAATGCATTTAGTTCATGATGTATTCTTGTTTTCTGTTTCTCCTACCTTTTAGGCTTTTCAAACTTTCAGAGTTAACACTTGAATTTGGTTTTGCAGAGACGCCAGCTAATAAATAAAGTCCATAGTTTGTCCTGCACAGAGACGCCGTATAACGTATTCATATGTACAATACTGAAAAAAAATGGAAGCACAGCATCATCAACTATATACAAATTTTGTAAAAAAAAATATAATGTAATTTATAGTTTTGTAAGCATCAACTATTATTCACTTGATAGTTTTAGTTTTGTAAGTAGATCTTTTGTAATTTCTGTTTGCAAGTAATCATATCATAATATTAGTTTGGAAGGTTTATTGTTTATTTAAATTTAGTTTTAATAGCCAATATTTTAATATTAATTTAAGTATATTTTGATTATATATAAATAAGATAAAATAAATTATTTGTTAAAATATAACTGCGTTTTTCAAAACCGCCACAAATTTAACGGCGGTTATTCAAAACCGCCACAAATTTAACGGCGGTTTTCAAAACCGCCACAAATTTAACGGCGGTTTTCAAAATCGCCTCAAATTTAACGGCGGTTTTCAAAATCGCCGCTAAAACCCTTGTGACGGAAGGTTTTGCAGCAGTTTTATAAACCGCCGTTACGTGCTTTAGCTGCGGTTAAAACCGTCGCTAAATTTAATTTTTTTTGTAGTGCTAGAATTATTCCTAATGGTAACTTTAACTACGGTCAATAAAATCGTCATTAAATCGTCGCTAAAATTAAATTTTTTGTAGTGTCTCTATACTAAGCCAAAAGATAAACACATATTTTTTTTTATCATTTTTTAATTCGGAGTATTAAATAAATCAAGATAATAAAATTAAATAAATTCACAAAAAAACTCAAATATTAATCATAAATAAAGTGTAAACAAATGTACTTACATTAAATAAAAACACACAAGTTAAATTTGATGATGATGACAAAAAATTAAGAGTAAATTACACTGACCGCTCCCTGACAGATTGAGATATTACACTAACCCCCTCTCGTTTGAAATATTACACTGATCCCCTGACAGATGAAAATACCTTACACTTTAGTCCAAACAACAAGTTCCATTAAAAGTCTATGTTAAAATGGATGATTTTTTTTTTGTAATTTTACTAATTTGCCCTCATCAACAAATACCAATTTCACATAGCCAATTCAGGTTTGCTTCTTCGTCTACCTCACCACCACCTTCACAAGTCTGAGATGACATTATACACGCTCCTCACTCTCTCTTTTAAATTCTCCATCTTTGCTTTCAAGCACACACTTTTCCCACTTCCACCAAAAATTAAACTAACCCCTCCATTAACGTTAACACCAACAACAACATTTTTATCCTACTTGAGACATAACAATTAACAGCTACCTTAAACAATCAAATTTTGGTTCAAGATCATTCGACACATTCTGAATTTGAGTTTGAACACCATAGGTTGTGCCTCATACATATGCTACATTCAAACTAATTCAATGTGTATATGAAATATTCACTTATATCCACACCAAGCGTTTTTTTGGGAATTTGAGTATTATACAGACATCATAAAACCACCTTAACTTGGGACTTATGTAGAGGCAACATCACCTAAGACATAAAACAGAGCATGGATCCACGTAATGTGAGTATATGACTAATCATGTAAGACGGCTAGAGGCGGCGAACTAAGACCAAATCCAGAGATCTCAATCCTCAACGGGATGAGAGACACGAGTTTATTGTCCATGATACAGAGTCTGGCTTTTGAAATCTTAGAGATCAACCTGTACAACTATAAAAAGACAGGGAAACGAAGCACTTCTCTTCTATGTGAAATTGTGAAGGTGAAGAAGACGAAGCAAACCTGAATTGCCAATGTGAAATTGGTATTGGGTATGAAGGAAAAATTAGTAAAATTACCAAAAATCATCCATTTTAACATAGACTTTTAATGGAACTTGGTGCTTGGACTAAAGTGTAAGGTATTTTCATCTGTCAGGGGAGGTCAATGTAATATTTCAAACGAGAGGGGGGTTATTGTAATATTTCAATCTGTCAAGGGAGCTCAATGTAATTTACTCAAAAATTAAAGACAAAAGTAAAAACGATTGTACTTTCAGTATTTAATATTGAATTGTGAAGTAAATTGTAAAGGATAATAAATAAAACAGATAAATTATTAAAATGTATTAAATGAGGATTAAATAGTTATCTTGTTTTATTTTAAATGAAATATAATATAGAATGAAAGACAAAATGATATTTAACTAACAAAAATTTAAAAAATTGGAGAAGAAGCATAACAGATGATTGCTTAATTCAGAATATGAGTACACAACTTTTTAAATTTAACAATATTTAACTGAATAATAAAGAAATTTAAATTTAACAAAAAATGAAAAATAAAAATAAAGAAGTAGACATCCTTACAACACAACACGTGGCAAAAAAATGGGTTTTACTTTATTAAGAATATATAAATGTTGTGAATTATAATTTAACTTCTTCCAATATCTCATTGTGTTACTATTGTCTCATAAATATCAAATACAAAAAAATCATGACCATTTGTAGATATTAAATTTACAACAAACACATATATATATATATAGTCAAACAACATAATATGAGCATTTGATCATAAAATTATCATGCCCTCTTCACTCATTTTTTATTTACTCGTACAGTTTCTTGTATTTCATTTTCTTGTTTAATTATAATCAATTGTTATCACTTATAAATTATAAATAACATCCAATTTAAATATAATTTTAATTTCTTGGTAAATCATAAAAGAGAAGTGATTGATTAAAACAAGAACAATGAAAAAGCACAAAATTGTTACTGTTTACGAACATAAAATTTTTTATCTTTGAAAATTACTTCAAATTTTCACTTAATTAAAATTATTAATTATCATAATTTATTTTTAATATTTTTTATCTACCCTATTAAATACATATATTTATGACAAAAGTATCTTTGTACAATCTTAGATTGTGTGTCTCTATCAATTATATTCTTCAGCTTTGTTTTTAATAGTTATCCGTCCAATCTCCAAGGCACTAAACCATATAATTTTGGAGTAATTGTAGAAAATTGTACCAATACACTACAAGAAAAACATAAATTAGAGATGGAAATTAGAGACGGAATATTATCCGTTTCCGTATTTGTTTTGTGGCAATTCCGTCTCTCAACTCTATTTTTTGTTAAATAATTTTTGTTTATTAGAGAAGGATTCGATCTACACGGATCATGTCCGTCTGTAAATTAAAAAAAAAAGAAATAGAACTTTGGATTTTGGAACCCTAATCCCTTCCGTTACTTTGCTGCTTCGTTCGCCGTTTGCGCTTCATTCGTCATTTGTGCTTCGTTCGTCATCTGCTCGTTGATTTGCTATCTTTGCTTCAATTCGTTCACTCTATTTGCTCACTCTGCTTCAGTTTGTTCGCTCTATTTACTGGTTTTCTCTGCTCTGTTCGCTCTTCTTAAAAGTAAGAAGATTAAGTCCTCTCTTCTTCAATTTGTTTTGTGTCTCGTCTCGTGGTAAGAAGATTAAGGTGTTGAATTGAGAATATGATATGATATTATTTGTGTAAATGTAAGCTTCCTCTGCTCTTTTGTTCTTTTGTGTAAGTGTATGCTTCCTCTGAAATTCGCAGTTGTTCCTGATGCTCCAATTTTGGAAAAGAGAAGTAAAACAAAGTGAGTAGAAGAAGTAGAACAAAAAGAAATCAAATAGAACATATATAATGCATTAAGTACCGCAATGATAATAGGAGTGATATCCATTGAGCTTTTGTTTCTTGACTGAGTAGTTTGATTCTTGATACAGAAACTGTCAAACAATAAAAAAATTCTATTAGTTGTTTTTTCAATTCACTATTCTTTTATAAATAAAATTTAGACGGTAGAAAAACCGAATGCAAAAGATATATGTATAAGCATTGGTGAATGGAAGTAATATTAACTTACTATATATATAACAGCCCAATCAAAGCATCGCTCGGCTACAAGTATATAATATGATCTTCTTACTTTTGTCTATGATTGATGAAGATGTGTTTTGTTATAAAATTGAGGAAATTATTGACACATATATATATTAATATGGTTGTGATCCCTTCTGGTCATTGGGGTCACAAAATAAGCATTTTCTAATTAAAAAAATATAAGAAAAATATATGATGGTGGGAGAATGTGGGAGAGAGAAAATAGATATGATAGGTAGTTATTAAAAAAAGTAGGAGAATAAATAATTTCCTAATATTTAATTTATTTTTTAAAATATCCAATATGTTATTATTTAAAATATAATAATTATTTTATATTATATTTTTAAAAAATTAAAGAATAAATTACATGCACGTATGTGCATGCGAAGCCTCTAGTATAATATTATCTTCTTGTAACCGCCTTGAAGCAAGAGTGATTTAATAGGAAGAAGATGTCCATATATATACGATGGGTTTTCGGGCATACCTGGATGTCGGATTCAAGTAGCCACGCCCGATTTGGTCACAGTGATGGACTCAGATCATGATACATAGCAAACGCACACTATTATGGGAAGAAAAGAGAAGAGAGACAAGAAGAGTTGCACAGTGATTTTCTCATTGTTAAAAGAGAATGAATCAGTTTGCATATACTCATCTTTTGATATATACGTTAATCACTGTTCCCACCTTTTAATTTAAATAAATGCAAAATTTACACTCCATAAACTCACTAGTTTATGCTATTTACACTAAAGCCCCAAATTTAAATGGGCTTGGGTCTAATCAACCAAGGGTGGACCGACCCATTTTTCTACAAAATATATATATATATATATATATATATATATATATATATATATATATATATATATAATTGAGGAGGAGGAGGAGGAGCATTAGACGACATGAGTGGGATTGCAAGTTGGATGTTGCAATCAACCAATGTTTTCATTTGGTGAAGTGAGGGAATAGTGGTAATGATTTTAGCAGCAGAAATAGAATAGGATGGATATAGGTTATATATAACACTATAAAATTCACCCTCCAATTAAAGAACTAAATAGATTGATATAATTGAGATCCCACATCTTTTCTTTTCAATGTCTCTCATATATGAAAAAGAGTATAGAAGTTGAAAGAAGGTTGAGAAGCATGTGGTTTTCTTCAACCTAACCCCTATCCCTTCCCTTCCCCCTTATTCAATCACAATCTGGGCCCAATTTGGAGGCCATCCCCCACATATGCCCCACAATACACATGCTATACTTCCTACATTTCAAAGGGACCGTATTAAAGCTTTCTATGAAAATCTTTATTATAAATTGTTAATCAATAAAAGTACTGTCACGACCCCTATCGAACGTCTGTGACCGGCACGGGAAGTAGGATTTCTCCTATCCCGTAAGCCTCTAATCCCTGATTGACATTTTCACATGTTTATAACTACCCATTTCTAATACAAAAAATATATATATTTATGGCCGTCCATATCCGGTGACCTAATTAGCGTACAATCCACGGCTCGCCCAAAGCTGCTTCAGTCTATACATATACACATAATCACTCACACGTACATATAGAATACATATTGATCACGCGCTTCAGGGCGGGTGATCTATCCTAGTCACATGCAGAAATCTTGTATACAGTCATACATATATTCAATCACACGCTTGCATATAGTTTACATATTGATCACACCCATCAATGCGTGTGATCTATCCTATTCACATGTGGAAATCATATAGATATATATACACACGATATATACTATATCATAGCCTATGTTCCCATCACCAAGACCTAACTTTAATCTGTATGAAGCCGACAATGCTAGAATTCAAGTGTGATATATTTATATATATATATATATACACACAGCAGATGTAAACTTACAAACGCCACGCCCAAAAAGAATTCATATATATATATACATCACAACATATATACATAATCAAAATAACTACCGACGCGAACAAAGCGTGCGGTCTTCAGAGTTGTCCGCCTCCTTGAGAAGAAGTGGATGTGTTTCCGACTCCTGAACCACCTGTATCTGAAACATGTAAACAGGGGGGTGAGTCGAACAGACTCAGTGAGAAGCTCCCCCATCCCTGGCGTAGTAGCAGGTACCACTACAGCTGGGGGAAGGGAGCAACCATAACCACATGCACATGAAACGGATTCGTATTATGATCTTTAACATGATCAGGCAATCAGTAAATCATATTCACAATTTAAAATCCTATTTCATGCTTCTAACATATTTATTAATCCACATGTAAATCAATCATAAACATATAACATATGGTTCCATAGTTAACATATACTTGTGCACGTAGGCACTCACTTTCTGTCTCCCGCATTACGCTAAGAGAAATACTGGCCCGAAGGCAATCTTCTCAAACCTAGTTAATCACACTAGGAACTTTCTGACTCCAAGGCATGCTTAGAGTAATAGCCGGCAACTTGTTTGACCTCGGTTAAACCAAGGTAATGGCCACTATGTGGCATACTTACTGTTAACTGAATCCTGTCTATCCGACCAGGATAACCGACTCGATCTACCCGAACTAACCTAACAAGTTCAACTAAAAAATTTAACCTTGCAAGACGCCCTATTAGTGACTAACTGAATATTATACGTGTTTATTAGTTAGGCCTAGTTTTCCCCCTTTTCAATTATGCAACCCTCTCGTTCACAATTAACAACCTAGGTTCATTTTCCTCAATGTACCATACGGTCAAAACCATTACAATGAAGATCAATTTAAATGGGTTTCTAAAGTTACTGAACTCTCACTTATGAAATCACGACACAATCCTACCCACGGTATCACATAAGGCTCATTGAGCCACATTATCACATATACACATAATTGGTTTGCATTTCCACCATTTACTTACTAAACATACACATGTAGCGCAAACTCATACAGATAAGTATGTTTCATATAATAACTGCAATAAATAGGGCAAACCACATTTGCATGTTGTCATCCAACCCTGTGGGACAGGGATGGGAGAGCCCCTCACCTCGTTGGCTCTCCTGATCAGTCCTCGGAGTTCCTAAAGCTCCAATTACCCTGTGGTGTCCTATACACATATATATTTAAGAAATTTAGAATGTGTAACTAAGCATCTACCATGCACGTGTCATGCTAATGCTTTTGCACCCTTTAGCTATTTTCAAAGGATTAATTATTTAGTTTGTTACGTCGTCTTATTTGCTCTTTCTGAAAGTCCAGAATGACCCATATTCGACTTTCACACTTTCGAGCCATTTAGAACCTCTAATTGCTTAGGTTAGAGATTTCCACTTGTCTAAATTTCCCTTCATGTGTTCATATGGGTATTTAACTAATAAAAGAATTAAATTCACGGTTCAAAAGAGGCTCTAGCTTACTCATTCCACCGTCTCCCTTATTCGCCGAGTAAAAGCTTAATTATTACCTCTTTAATTATATATAAAAATATAACTGGGTATAATTAGAGCCTTGGAACCAATTTAGCGGGTGTTAGGTGTCCACCACGGACTAGACCGAGGTGTTCAACCCACCGCACAGCTCCTTACGGCATCGTGGCTTAGTATTTCGCCTCTTTTTCACCGGATTGGGTTCTGGTTGAGATGGTAAATACTCGGGCTTTATTTCCATGACTATTTCCAGCATTTATAACACTTATACTACTCCAATACAAGCCTAAACATGCATCAAACTATCAATTTCGAATTTTAGAGCAATTTTCTAACCCAACTTTCCTAATTTTCCATACCCGGTCAATTCCTACGATTTAACTTCGATTTTGAACCTTATTAAGCTTTCAATGACATCCACTAAGCTCAAATTTAACCCCGGAATACCCCGATTGGAAGAGATTGAAGAATTTCTAAAATACCCAAAATTGGAGAAATTGGAGTTTTGAGAGATTGGGGTTTTCTTACTTGATTTCAATCGGACGGAAGGTTAATGGAGGTAGTAGAAGGATTTCGGTCAGCTCTCCGGCACCGGCGCCACCCCTCCGGTGTGATTCTGGCCAGTTCTCCCCTTCCCGTGGCTTCTCCTTCCTCACGGGTCCGTTGGGTCGTCGCTCTCGGTCTGATTCTGCCCGTGTGTGCTTCTGCCTTCTATTTTTCTTTCAATGTGTGTGTGTGTTTTATTGAAGGGGGGGGCGGGGTCAAAACCGGGGGGGTCAAAACGGTTTTGACCCCCCCATTTACTTAGTAATATTTTTTTTTTGTTTTTAAGTGTTTAATTAAGTTATAATGGAAGGGGATGGGGGTCACGGTTTGGCCCCACACCCCATTATTTTAATATATATATATATATATATATATATATATATATATATATATATATATATTTTATATGTATGTATTTTTTTTATTATATATATATATATTATATATATTTTTATTTTATTAGAAAAACTTATTTATTTGTTATATCCTCTTTTTCCCTCATGCTTTTTAGTCCTCTTTTCTTTTAGGTCCTAGAAAAATTATAAATATCCCCTATTACTTTCTTCTTTATTCTATTTTTAACCCTATAATTCTTTAATTTAATTTATTTTTCTTTCTGAAAGAAAAATAAATTTAATAAAAGTGAAAATAATTAAATCTAAATATCTCAGATATTACAACTACATTAAATATTATATTGATTGTACGTCTATAAAGATTATCAAAATTAAATTTTTTTTAACAAGTTAGATAAGTTTTATTTAACAAGTTTAACATTTCCAACCCATGCTTTTGTTTTTTGGTTATTTCTTTTGGGTCAATTGAGGGGTTGGTTCTTAAGTCTAGGAATACAAGAATCCCTGGGCCAGCCTTAATTCAGACCCAACCAAATGCTATACATTGCATTTTTCTTCTGGCCTACAACTACAGTAAGACAATCTCATAATTTAGGATTGAAATATTCAATTCGTATATGTTTCCATGGCTCGTTGCTTATTTTCATTGATTTAGAATGCTTATTAACTTTACGTGCAAAGTCTAAATTATATCATTTTACTGACTGGCCTTTGTGGGAGCGGGAAACTGTTCTCTTCTATCAAGTAATCTCCAAATGACACTCTTGAATTAATATTACATATCCTATTGACTCCTCAATTTATTTTATTGTCTCACATTGAAATGCATATGCTTTGGGTATTTGACATGATCTTTTATTTCCATTTCGTTTTATGGGTAGTGATTAGAGTTGTTTTGAATTCACATAGTTAACATTCATCATATATATATGCCTTTCCATGATTTCAAGTTTACTGGTAGACCTACACGTGCAGTGAGAGTGAAAGTTGATTGTTGATGAGGAGGTGGTCCCTTTAAATAATAGGAAAAGTGAGGGGTTGGTTCTAACTATATGTGGCTTTTAGGAAATTTTGGATATATTCTAGCCTTAGGAACCCCTTGTATTTTATTTCATCTAAGTAAAATTTTGTATTTGAGTTTTGTATATTGCAAAAATTTTGGTGAGAGAGTTCTTTTTCCATTATAAGACCTTTATTTTAAACCGGATTAATCAAAATCAAGACTACTTCAGGATAAAAGTAGTTTAAACATTAATTTGGAATCCTCTAAAAATTAATTGTAATCTACGGAGCTTAATTCTAAAACATGTCAATTTTGTTTTTTTTTTATTTTGCTTAAAATGCATATATTCTGCTTCATTTGCATAATTAGGAATCCTTGATGTCTTTTCTTTAATGTCTTGTTGATGTATGCTTTTTGTAATTAAATTTCTTCAGTTCTTATGAACAAAATATGGATTTGCGTGAATCTCGACAATTGATGTAAAATAGAGTACTTCCTGGTCAAGTCGGATTTACTGTAGAGTTTATGAATGGCGTGGATGAGTTTCTTGCCCATGCTTGTCAATTGGAAATTTATATAAACAATGAAAAGATTAGATGTCCTTGTATGAAGTGTAAAAACAAGAAAATTCTTATTGTTGATATGGTTAAAGAGAACTTGTACAGGAAAGGATTTGAGGACAACTATCTCTATTGGACCTCTCATGGGGAAGAGTTGCCACGAGCCCTTCAATTGACCGATCCACCAATAAATGACCAATTTGATGGTCATGGAGATCATCGGGAACAATCTAATCGATACGAGACGATAGTGTTAGTTGCAGCAGAGCCAAACTTTCAACCTAATGTAGAGGAGCCACGAAATCCTGATGCTCAAGCTTTCTATGATATGCTTTCTGCCGCACAGACTCCTTTGTGGAAGGGTATTCTAGTCACTCTGAACTATCGGCAGCAGTTAGATTGCTAAGCATCAAGGCTGATTACAACTTGCCAGAGAAATGCTATAATGAGATCTTGGAGTGGGCAAAAGAGATAATGCCAAAAGATAACCGAATGCCCAAAGATTTTTATAGGACAAAGAAAATGGTGTCAAAATTAGGGCTAGGTTTATGAAAAAATTGATTGTTGTCCTAATGGGTGAATGTTATATTACAAAGATGACTTGAATGAAACCCAATGCAAGTTTTGTGGTTGTGCTCATTACAAGTTAAAAAGGATTAGTCGTGGACGATGTAAGAATGTGGCAAATAAGCATATGTGGTACTTACCATTAACGCCCAGACTTCAAAGATTATTTACTTCACCTCGGACAGCCTCACAAATGAGGTGGCATCATAATAATCATCGAGATCCAGGTGTGCTATCTCACCCATCTGATGGAGAGGCATGGAAGAAGTTTGACCAAACTTACCCTAAATTTACTTCAGATCCACGAAATGTAAGGCTTGGTCTATGTGCTGACGGCTTTACACCCTATGGACAATTAGGAAGAAAGTACTCTTGTTGGTCTGTCATTGTCTCTCCATATAATCTTTCGTCTGGGATGTGCATGAAACAAGAGTATATGTTTTTGTCATTGATTATCCCTGACCCTAGCAATCCAAAAGGTAAAATAGATGTCTACTTGCAGCCTTTGATCGATGAACTAAAATTGCTATGAGAGGAGGGCGTCCAAACATATGATAGTTCATTAAAACAAAACTTTCAAATGCGGGCAGCACTTATGTGGACTATTAATGACTTTCCAGCATACGGCATGTTGTCAGGTTGGATGACTGCTGGTAAATTGTCATGCCCTATTTGTATGGAGCAATCGAAGGCATTCACTCTTAATCATGGTAAAAAGACATCTTTCTTTGATTGTCATCGTCAATTTCTGCCAGAGGATCACCAATATAGGAGGAATATGTCTTCATTTATAAAAAACAGAGCTGAGCAATCACCACGCCCTCTAAGATTAGATGGAACCCAGGTTTGGGAAAGAGTGTCTAATCTTCCCAAGGTTGCTAAGCATGAGTGTTTACATGAAATAGATGGGTCTACACACAATTGGACCAAGCAGAGTATATTTTGAGAGTTACCTTATTGGAACACAAATTTGATTCGACATAACTTAGATGTCATGCACATTGAGAAGAACGTATTTGACAATGTATTTTACACTGTGATGGACACAAAGGGTAAAACAAAAGGCAATGAAAAATCTAGGATGGACATCCAAGAATATTGTCGACGTAGAGAATTGGAATTAGTGGAACATGGTGGTAAACTTTTCAAACCCAAGGCGCATTATACGTTAAATGTAGATAAAAAACGTGCTATTTGTGAATGGGTTAAGAACTTAAAGCTCCCTGATGACTATGCTTCTAATTTAGCACGATGTGTTGCTCTTAAGGAAGCAAAGTTGCATGGGTTAAAGAGTCATGACTGCCATGTTTTCATGGAGCGTTTGCTTCCAATTGCTTTTAAATCTCTACCGGAAGTTGTTTGGAATTTTCTAACTGAGCTTAGTCAATTTTTCGAAGAGATTTGCTCAACTACATTGAATGAGGCTCGATTAGAGTTGTTAGAAGAAAACGTTGCAGTGACATTATGCAAATTGGAAAAGATTTTTCCTCCGAGTTTTTTTGACTCAATGGAACATCTACCAATTCATTTACCATATGAAGCAAGGGTTGGTGGACTAGTTCAAGAATGGTGGATGTATCCATTTGAGAGGTAATGACAAATAATTTAAAACTTGTGTGCATTGCAATACAAATTAATCTTTTTTAACATGTATTATGGAATGTTAGGTTCCTCCACACTTTAAAGAAGAAAGTGAAGAATAAAGCTCGTGTTGAAGGATCCATGTGTGAGGCCTACCTCATTGAGGAGACTGCCACTTTTTTCTCCCATTATTTTGAGTCACATGTCCCCTCAAGAATGACAAGGGTTCCAAGGAATGATGATCGTGGTGAAAACATGGAAGAACAAGTGTCTATTTTTAATTATCCGGGACGCCCATTTGGAAAAGAAAAGATCCGTACCCTCACTGACAATGAAATAGTAGCTGCCACAAGATATGTTCTTCTAAATTGCGAAGAAGTGCAACCTTATATAGAGTAAGTTCTATACTATTGCAAACTTACTTTCAGTGGTACTCTATTTAACCCAACATATGCGGATGTAGAGAATATGTCAAGGGTATAACAACATCTGTGCCACAACTTATAATTCTTGAAGTGAATCAAATGATTGATACTAACTTTCCTACTTGGTTTCAAGAATATGTAAGATGTTATTTAGATTATATCTATGTGATACCCTCGTCAAATATGTATAGAGTATGCTTACATTGTATATCTTTTTTATGAATAGATTCTAAATAAAGACAATGGTGTGAGTGATCAATTTTTACAAGAAATTACTTGGGGACCCAAGAAAATGGCACTCACATGGCCTATGTATTTTGTCAATGGGTATAAGTTCCACACATAAGCTTGGAGCTAACATAAGTCAACTATAAACTATGGTGTTTGCATTAGGGGAACTGACGACGGACAATCGGAAAGTGATTACTATGGCATACTTAAAGAAGTAATCCAATTAGAATACATAGGGGCGCCGAAGAAAATAGTGTTGTTCAATTGCGAATGGTTTGATCCCACTCGAGAACGTGGCATGAAAATCCATAAGCAGTACGGAATTGTTGACATTCAAGCCACACGAAGGTACAATAAATATGATCCATTTATACTTGCACAACAAGCGGTGCAAGTGTATTATGCACCTTATCCTACCGCATGTGATAAGATTAATTGGATGACAGTCATTAGAACGAAAGCAAGGAGCAAAATTGATGCACCTAGCACTAAAGTTGATAATGTTGTATATCAAGGTGATGGGATAGAGGAAATCATACCAACAAAGATTGACAATGATGAGCTTCCAACATTACATGATGTTGAAGGTGCACATGAAGAAGTTGATAGATTGCTTGTCAATCAAGAACTTAATGAAGCTGAACCTGAGTTTACTTCAAACTCGACTGATGAAAAGGAAGACCTACTTACTAAAGATGATACAGGGGATGAAGATGGAGATGAGGAGTAGTTTGTTTTTATGAATCTAATGGAACTCTCAATGTTTTTATGCTTAATGTGAAATGTTTTATTCTTCTTGTAATGCTTTTGGAATTATTATTGATTCTTGTTTACCTCAACTATATTGTGAAGCTTTTTGTAATGTGTTATGCTTCTTGTTTACTATAGTGAATTATGGATTATATAAATGTTTTTGCAACTCTTATTTTGCATATACAGATGTCTAGTGGTCAATCAAGCCGAGGCGGTGGTAGAGGACGTATAGATCGAGGTGAGGGCCTATCAATGGTTCGAATCACTATTGACCCTTCCCCACCTGTGGCAATGCCGCCTCCACCTACTGACCGTTCCCCACCTATGGCAATGCCGCCTCCACCTACTGACCGTTCCCCACCTTCATCCGTGCATTCTACTATCCAGCCTGACACTCAGTCTCCACATGAAGCTCCTACAGGGTCATCTAGTGG
Organism: Senna tora; assembly: GCA_014851425.1. Classification (NCBI taxonomy): domain Eukaryota; kingdom Viridiplantae; phylum Streptophyta; class Magnoliopsida; order Fabales; family Fabaceae; genus Senna; species Senna tora. The sequence goes on from CM026271.1 coordinate 21,869,214, forward strand.
GGCACATCCTTTCACTAGACCTTGTGGCAAAGATCCAGCGGATGGAACAACATGGATTTATCCTGATAAAGATTCGTAAGTATTAATTTATATAATTTTTTTATCACGTGTGGGGATATATATATAGATATATCTGTGTGTGGGTGTACTTTTTATTAACCACTTGTGGGAACTTGCAGCTTTGACCCGGTAATCGACGTCGTTAGAGAGATCACATCAGTGATTCATGGAAAATTTGACAGACCATGCTATAATCGGGCGACTATACCCCCTGAAATCCTAAACATGTGGTTTGGAGAATGGGCGGTTTGTTTCACTTCTTTGTACTTAAGTTTATTTAATTTTTTTATATATATAAGAGTTTACTTTTTTTAATTTCTTAATTTATACAGAAAAGTTACAAATGGCTACCAGAATATGAAAAGCAAATAAAGAAAAACTGGGAGAAAAAGGTTAAAGATCGACTTCGTGGGATAATGTGCAAAGTACGTGCTGAGAAAAAGCGACCTTTGTGGATTCCTGAGAACGTGTATGAACAATTGTTGGCCGAATGGGGTACCGAGTCTTACAAAAGAAAGCAACAAAATGCAAAGCAAAATCGAGCATCTGCGAAGGGCGGGACATCACATAGTTGTGGCTCTATTCCCGCATCAGAGCATAAAAGGAGGCTGGTATAAAACTTTCTTTTTCTAACGAATACATGGTTATTTAATTTTTATCATTTTTTATCAATAATTGATTCTCAAGTAACAATAACAGAAGAAGGAATTAGGAAAGGAGCCAACATTCTTCGAACTATTTGACCGCACTCACAAAAGGAAGGATAATGGTGAGTTTGTTGATCAGAGGGTAGCCGATGCTTATGTAAGTATAAGCCCTTACTTTTATGTTACTCTACTGTTATTGGACTCTTTGGTTGCTAGTTGTGTGTTTCTATTTGCATTTGGCTTTGTCTTGGGATCTTTCCGATGCTTCTTCTTGGAACTTGAAACTCTGCACAGTGAGAAATTTAATTTAAAGCAACTGGACAAGTACAACCCTTGAATTCTATAATTAGAAGGTGTTTATAATTTTACCGTTTGATGTTCTTGGAGTGGAAAATAGGCCATAAATATCAATATCCAATGCACAACTCAGAGAGGCTTTTTTGTTTTTTTGTTAGTCTTCCTTTTGTGAGTACTTGAAAATTATGTGATCTGTGCCTCTGCTCATTCATAATTGACCCATATCCTGATGATACTCTTGGAAGCTTATTATGTTTATATATTCTTCTGAAATGAATTCCCCATTCTCTACTTTGTATATGTTTCTAAGTGAAGAGAAGTGTATATGTTTCTAAGTGTCACCTCCTTCTCAAGGTCCTGCCTTTAATTAAAGTATAATTGGATATAGATTTAGAATGATGGTGGAGATGTTATATAAATGGAAGGATGATTGTGCGGTAGAAGTTTAAGAGTTACTTCATGGCTGCCATTAATTAAAGTATAATTGGATATAGATTTTGAATAAGTTAACCTTTATGAAGCAATACCTTGTACTGATGCAAAATTTTTTGACTTGGTTGGCACTTGGCATGCATAAACTATTGTAAATATGATAGGCAGTAAGTTATTACATGTTTTAGTGAGCTATTTTTGTGTGTGAACAATGGTTGGACTGTTCTTCTGTAATATATGTTTCTTGTTTGTATAAAAGAAAAACCTAGGTCATCATGCTAAACTAGGTCCATTCTTATGTGTGGTTGATAAAATCTAAATGTCAAAATATGGTACCTATTTACTGTTGTATATTGGATATGCTTCAAACGATTATTGCTCTAATATATGATTGTGTTATGCTTTTTGATTTTGTTGAAAATTAAGTCACTAAGAAACTATTTTTCTATATTATTTGCAGGATGAATATAATAAGCATAAGTCACTTAGATCTTCTCAAGCATCAGCCAATGGTATTAATGAGATTTCTAAAGATGAAGAAAATGCCATATGGTTAGAAGTTGTAGGTGGAAAGATTAGAAAAAGACGTGTTTTTGGTATAGGCTCAAAGACGCTCGAAGTTGGTAGCTCATCAGTTGAGATGTCTAGTGCGACTGAGAGATGGCTTAATCCTCAATTCCAAGCTGAGATAGAAAGATGCTTGGCAAAGCAAGCTGAAGAGAATCAAGCTGTAACTGATGTTTTGAAACAAAAAGTTGAGGAGCAGTCTCAAATCATAACGTCTTATAAGGATAAATTTGCGGAGCATGAGCGGTTGATTGGGGAATTATTTTATCAACTACAAGTTAGCCGTGCTGCAGGAATCAAATCAAAAGAAGATTAGGAATAGTTATCTTATGAGATTAATGAACTTTGTAAGAATTTTTGAAGTAGTCAAAGTAGGTTCTTGACTACCATATATATATTTACAAACTTGTGATATTGTTCGAAACTTCTTATGAGTATTTTGTATGACTTATATGAATCTTGTGAATTTTTTTTTATATTGAAATTGTGTTTTCTAATGTATTACAATCCATAGACCATAATATATATAAATTGTAATTATATTTAAAAATTGGACCATTTGGTATAGGAAAGAATAAACCCATTCTGCATAATTTAGAGACGGATTAGAGACGGATGACCTAAAAAACCGTCAGCAATGCGTCTCTAAAATATACTAAAAATGCCTATTAGAGAGGGATGAACAAAAAAACCGTCGCCAATGTGTCTCCAAAATGTTCTTGAAAAAACCATTAGAGACGAAATATTCTGTCTCCAATTAGAGACAGAATATTCTGTCTCTAATTCGAGACGAATAAGAGACGGCCCGAAAACCAATCCGTCTCTAATCTGTCCCTAACAATGTCACTATGGATTAGGCTTAGTGACGGAATTCTTCAAAATGGAGACAGAATGTTCCGTGGCTAATTTGAAAATAATCTGTCTCTATTGATTAGGCACGCATTCTTTTGGCACGGACACTCATTCGTCGCTAATTCCGAGTCTGACGAAATTAGAGACGGATTGGTCCGTCTCTAATTAATGTTTTTCTTGTAGTGATAAGAATTGCACAGGATCTATTTCTCATGTTCAATCTTTGAGCATCAACAAGAGTGAATATGCATGAGATAGACGAGACTTATCTGATATTTACTTTAAATAATGTACACGTATACAGACTTATCTGATATTAACACAAGAAAAGAAAGAAAAAGAAAAATTGTACACATGATAATCACATTGGTAATCCAACTACTCATGTTAGCCTAATTAAGTATCCCCACCGTTCACAATATCTACTTGGTTGGGTAAGTGCGCACAAACCAAACAAATCATTAGTTCACCTCAAACTTAGAAAAATATGAGATAAAAAGACTAAAATACCCTTACTAATTAATTACTCCTACTTACTCTTTGTCCATTAATCTTATCTTGAGAATATGTATTAGATAAGTATAAAATTATAAAAAAATAATTAACGTTTTCTTCATTTTATAAGATAGCAGATATTTTGAAACATAGAAAATCTCCGATTCAAGCAGATATTGTGAATCGGAGGGAATAATAGATTACAACTTAACAGAATACATAACCTAACTGAAATAATGTAATAACCCTCATTTTAAGAGTAAGTGAAAGTTTGATAATTAATTTAGAACACCTCTTATTAGTTGTTCAAATAATGAATATTCAAATAAATAAATAAAAATAAAAATATTAATTTATGCATTTAAGTATATAAATAGTAAAAAGAGAGAGAGAGACGAGAAAGAGAAGCCTTCTTCGCTGATGACCTATTTCTTTTTTCTGATGTAGGCCTTGATCAATCTAGGGTGATTAATGAAACCTTGAGGGAGTTTTGTCACTACTCCGGTCAAAAGATCAGCCATGATAAAACTAAAGTGTTCTTTTCTAGCAATGTTGATTCAAACAAAGCCAATCAGATTTGTGATATGCTCGGTTTTGCTCTCACAAATGACCTTGGGAGCTATCTGGGTGCCCCTTTACATCACTCGTAAGGAAACTTACAGCTTTATCATTGACAAAGTGGAATCCAAACTCTCTTCGTGGAAAAGGCAAACCCTCTCCTCTGCTGGGAGGCGTACTCTGATTAACTCTGTGGTAATTGCTATTCCAACCTATAGTATGCAATCGACCCTTTTACCTGTCTCAGTTCTGAACAGAATTGATAAGCTTGATAGAGGCTTCCTTTGGGGTTCGAGCAATGACTCTTCTCAGTCCCATCTCATCAATTGGAGTAGTGTGTGCACCCCTAAGGACCAAGGTGGTTTGAATATTAGACGTCTTAAAGATCTTAACCTTGCCTTTCTCATGAAGATAGCTTGGGGTCTCCTTACTAATGACAATGCGCTCTGGGTTAGAGTTCTAAAAAGCAAGTATAAGTGTGACACGGTGAATATGACCACTGGCCTTAAAAAAGGGCCATGCTCCAATCTTTGGTCAGGCATCGTGAAGGTTTGGGATCATATGTACAGCTCTGTGATTAATATCATCAACAATGGAGCTAAAGTTAAGTTTTGGCGGGACTATTGGGTTCCCGGCTTCCCTACATTAGAATCCATAGCCCTTGCTCCTATTCCCCAAGACATGATTAATATGACTGCCAACCAATTTATCTCCATAAGCGGGGAGTGGAATTGGTCATCTTTTACCCATATCCTCTCTCAAGATGTTCTTAATACTATTGCTTGCATTGAGCCTCCTCGTGACGACCAAGGTCCGGACCAGTATGCTTGGGACTTGGAGCCCAGCGGGGATTTTACTGTTAAGTCGGCTTACTTGAAGTTAATCAACCTGGATTCGACCAATATGCTGCACATATGGAAGAAAGTTTTGAAATGCCAAACCACTCAAAGGATTCGTTTTTTCCTTTAGTCCATGGCACATGAATGTATTATGACACAAAGTCAGCGGATGAGACGCCACTTCATAACGTCTGATGTTTGCTCTAGGTGCAATCAAGCAAGTGAATCTACTCTTCACGCCATCTGTGATTGCCCCACGGTTGTTCCTTTATGGAAAAACCTTGTGAAAAGGGAGTATTGGGTTGATTTTTTCACTGTCAATATTCATGATTTGATTTGTTTTAATCTTTCTAAAGACATTATTAAGAATAGTAACCAGCTTTGGAGCACTGTTTTTAGCTTCACATACTGGAGTATTTGGAAACATAGGAATGATGAAGTGTTCAATCATAAAAAAAATGATATTTTGAGTCTTATCCCAATGATTGATGTCCATATTAAGGACTATTTGTGTGCTTTATCTCTACCTAATTTTTCTGCCAATTCTCTTGTTAGGACCCATAATGTTACTCCTAAATGGAAAGCTCCCAATGAAGGGTGGATCAAGTTCAATTAATGTTGATGGCTCCCATTGTCCTCATACTGATAGTAGCTCGTGTGGGGGGATTGCTAGAGACAGTAAAGGCACTTGGGTTCTTGGCTTTGCTCACTGGATTGGCAGAAGCAATAGTTTTCAAGCTGAAGCTTCGGCAGTTTGGTCGGCTCTTCGAATTGCCAAGGATAGGAACTGGCCCAAATAGATCATTGAAACGAACTCCTTTGTGGTGACGCAGATGATTCAGCATGGGTGTCCCAACCCCCATCCTCTCGATTTCCTCTTTAGGAAGAATAAAAGTTTAATGAACACTTGGAGTTATATTGTGATTAACCACTCTGGTAGGAATAGTAATAAGTTAGCTGATGCTTTAGCTCACCACGGTCACTCTCTTTCTCTTGAGATGTCTATTTTCGAGGAGTGTCCTACTTTTTATAGTAGTATAGCTGAGGAGGATTGTAAGGGCTAGTGCCCTTTGATTCATTGCTGGGCTTTTCCTAGCTTTCTCTATTAATATCAAAGAAAAAAAAGTTTAGTAAGGGAACTAATTCAAAGGAAATCTTTCCTTGAGTGACTGAATTATAATTTTACCAAACCACATGAGATATTTTATCTCTCCCCGAATGCTTTTTTCTTGACAGCGTCTCCTTCCTCTCTTTTCTTCATTTTTCTTCTTTCTTCCCTTCCTATTGTCGATTCCATCTTCTTTTTTCTCTTTCTTTCTTTCTTTTTTCCTTGTCACTTAGATCCACCTCCGTCGGCCACCCTCCCTACCTCCGGCAAGCTGGCCGTTCGTGGAAGGTGCTGGAAACGCCGCACTCCATTTTCTCTAGTGTTGGTGGATGTTGTAAGATTTTTAGAGAAGTTTGAAATGGTTTTGGTTGCTAATGTCAGTTCTTTCTTTCTCTCTTGTTTCTTTTTGGTAGTAATAGTATGGGATGGGAAAATCTTAAAATTTCTTGTTAGATTGACAATTTCAATACCTTGGAACCTATTGAAGAATTTCGGGATTTTTAGGATACCTTTTTTATATTGTTAAATTTTTTTTCTAGTATTTAACTCACCATCAATATGTAAATGCAAACTTAACCTAAAATATTCTGATTCTCAAAGATCAAATTGTAATGTAGTAGTGATTGAGGTGATTGGAGTTTGGAATTTGAACTCAAAAGGGGTCTAACAAGTATGGGATTTTTGCAAGCAAGCTTGGATGAAAATTTGAATTAAGATGACAAAATGGAGGATTTGATGTTTGGCCCCTCTTCATAGAGGTATTAGTAAGTCTAATAGGAAGATTGAAGATTTTCTAAATAAATAAATAAATAAGTTAATTAAATTCTGAAACTTTAATTTATTTTATTATTCATATTTTTGGAAAGTAATACTTACAATATAAACTTATATAGTTTATTCTAGTTATTTTGGTGAATCAAGGAAAAAAATGAATTTGTCTGAAATTTTCACATATGAAAGTAGAAGAATAGATTAGTGAGTTGGGATAGTTGAAAATAGAAATATCTTAGATTACATGAATTGAAAAAGGGGGGGGGGAATTTCTAAAATCACTTAGCTTAAATTGTGTTACGTTTTGATATAAGTAAGAATTGGATGTTGAAAGTGAGTCTTGATTATGCTAATAGGTCTTTTTGGAATCAATTTCATCATAATAGAGTCACAATTGAGGTGATCAGACATTGGATTCGCTTGGGGTCACGGTGAGTGGATGATGCTTACTATACTCTTTCTCACCTACCTTGTGCATTTTGACCACTTTTAGCCTTTAGTTTAGAATGGGGAACAAACCAAATTTAAATTGTTTTATCTCTCCTTTGATCTTTAAGTTAATAAGCTATGTATCTTTAATTGATGATATGATCTCCACTATGTCCGTTTTCGTGAATCTTACTCAAAAGGTGAGGGACATGTTAGAAATTTAATCATATTTTGATTGTTCATTGAAGTACTACTCTACAAAGTCTTTTTGTGCAAATTTGTATATGATTTTGTAGTCGTTGATCATGTCCTCACCTTGATTTGAAAAGATTCGATGGATGTAAGACTTCTTTGAAAGATTGACTATTTAGCAATAATTGTTCTGCAATGAAAGAGCGATCTATTCTATGGAAGTTCATTTGTATGCACTTCAGTTTCAGTTAGTTATTTGTGATTACTAATCACTAAGTATTTTCGGCTCTCTGATTTTGAAGGTTATATTTCTATTTATCTAAATGATTTTTTTTGGGAAGCCATCTGATATGGAACCCTGTAGCCAACGCAGTATCGTTAGCCCTTGGTGCACCATGGAACCTCAGCTAGCAGGGGTGTTGCTAGCCCCGTGTGTCGACCAACACACGTGGATTGGATCTATATTCGTGAGCATTGCTGCTCATGTCTGTATTCGTGAGCCTTGTTGCCCATGTTTGTTCTGATTGGTTCTGTGGATGTGGTTTCTCTATCTGATTTTGACCTAACTCTGATAAGATTTCGAAAATTACTCTGATTTGGAAATGATACTCCTTTTAGTTTTAACAGTTTATATGTTATTATTATTATTTATAATATTTATGTTAGAAAATACAATAGTGAAATGGTTTGCGAAAAACTCATCCGCACAGGTTTGTTCCCCTCCTGTTATGGTAGGTATTATTTGCTCACTGAGTTGCAAAACTCACCCCTCCATATATTTGTTTCTTCCAATCACAGATTTGACAGGTTCATTGGTGGTCAAGTGTGATACTGTCAGTTGGAGGGCCACACATCGTCCGTGTGTGCAAGGACGATATCCCTTTGTCTATCTCTAGAGTTGCTCCATAAATTCACAGGCAGGATCCCCGCTTTAGTAAAAGTTGTAATTAATATTTTAATACTTAAAAGTTGTTAAATTATTTGAAATTTCGATTGTTTAGGTAAATTATTCTATTTGTCAGGCTTTTGGGTTCAAGGATTTTTCCTCGAATTCTATGCCAGTCATGAGCCCGATTTGGGGTCGTGACAAAAGTGGTAACAGAGGTCTAGGTTTCCTGTGGTTAATGGAGCAAAGTGTCCTTTGGTGGAACCTCATCTATCATTATGAATTCCAGACATAATTATAGGTGAGGTATCATTGAAGGCCTTATAGGATGTATTGTCCCTATGTTTCTTTGAATCTTAGAGTTAGAGGTCAAATGTTACATTCCAAGTTTGTGTTCATGAGGTTACCTTGTTTTACCTTTGATGGATTTGAATAGGCTTAGGAAAATATCCCTTACTAAGGATAAGAAAAGAGGAAAGGCAACATTTTAATCAAGTGTATGATAATGATGGTTGTGAATTGATTTGATTGGGATGTCGTGTTCTAAGCTTAGTTTGTGGTTTGGTGAGCATGTCTTTCTGACTTGATTTTGTTTGTCTCGGTTTGATTTATTAAGCCTATATGAGCTTACTTTGAGTTTTTGTAGGAGCTTGCTTCTTTTATTGATGAAATTTTGACCAATTTGAGCAATGCACTAAATGCAATAAATTTTTAGAAATTTAAATAACAAATTGCTACATGAGCGCCTGTACAATATATATTCTCATTATTGTTGGATGGGACTCTGTTTTGACTTTACTTTGGTGTTTAGCTTGTAACCTCTTTGAATATATATATATATATATATATTCCCTATGGATGCTAAGAGAGGTTGGGGTACTTTTGAATGTTTGATTTTCTTAGGTTTCTTTATTACCTTTCCAAGGAGTATTTACATTGTCTTGTATGTGAAATATTGGTTTCTTTGCTATATAATTGAATTAAAGACTTTGTGAGCTTGGAAACATATATCTAATAAAACTTATTTCTAGTAAATTTAGTGGTAGACATCTTCGAATACAAACTAATGTACTGATATGGAATGGAATATATGTCTTCAAGTGAAGTTGAAAGTGATTAAGAATTAAAATTTCTTCCAATAAGAGGTGGATGTTTACTATATGGTGAGGCCCTAATTTAATATATATATATATATATATATATATTTGTGTGTGTATATATCTTTAGAGCTTTAATGTGCATTGTAACACGAGGTTATTAGCTGTATATATATTATTTTGTTGTTTTCTTATAGGTTACCTCGCGATGCTATTGGTTTGGGTATGAAAGATTTCTAATAATGCTAAGTGTTAGGAATGTGATTTTTGCAAAAAAAAATTATCTAAGGTTTATTGAAACTGATGGTCATTTAATGGATTTCAATTTCAATATCTGTTTCGATTTCCCTTAGACGAGGGATTTTTGCAAATTTTACTGTATGATTCTTTCATGCTCTTAATAGTTAATACATTGGTAGTGATGCTCTTGTCCCACTCCTTGTGGTATCAAGTGTCTCTAATGGTAACTCAACCCATTGATATGGTTTCTACCTAAAGGGTAATATACACCCGAAATACCCAATAAGATTCCAAATTCCTTTGTTTATTACGGTAAATTTCTATCCTTCAGGATGTTTTGGATTAGGTGTTTATAATTGGCGAGATAGGTGAATTCATTCTAGTTTATATACGTGGATTGATTATGATTTTGGTTTGAATGCATTTTGCTAGAAACTGTAGTTCAATCCTATCCTAAATTTTATTCCTGCTTTGTGATGCAAAACATTTATTTTCCAGTGTTCGTCTAGTTGAATTCTGTTATGAATAGTATCGTTTGGCTGCTTCCCAACTTAAACTTCCTTGGTTTATGAGGTATTTGGGCCCGAACATTATAAAATGTTATTTGTTTGGTTGATGAGGAGTGTGAGGCAAAACGTAATTTCATTGTTGTCGACGTGGTACTGTTTGCCTTAATTTGAACGTGGATTTTAAGTCGATAAAAAAACACTCAGCTAATGCTATCTGTAATTGTCGTTTTTGGTTCAGACAATTGTAATTTGGAATTGAGGACTGCAAGAGGTCTTAACTTTGGGGGACTTGTCCTTAGGTGAGGAACCTAGGTGCCTACGTACCCTTGGGAAGGGATCAAAGTCCATGTAGTTCGTCATGGTGACGTCTATAGGAGCCGTTAGGCAAGGTGGTTACCTGTATCGGGCCGTGTGCGGCTAAGACGTGCTTAAGGTACGTACTCCGGGCGGGCGAGCCGCTCTTGGGAGGTTGCCTTAGTGTGAGAGAGCTTGAGTCTCTGAGAGTTGTTGGGAGCTCTGCTGGTGGGGTGCCCGGGACGGAGATGAGCCTGCCGGTGATCGGACCTGACGGTGTGACGGGTAGAGCTCAGGATGTGTGGTGGATATTGGGTAAGAGGGTGTCTGAGAGTGCTCAGAATGTTTGCCTGAATGGTTGTGTATAGCGTTCTCCAGAGGTACTTTGGATGTCTTAGATCTTGTTCCCTTAGTCCTCCGGGTGAGGGTCTATTTATACTAAGTGTGGGGAGGATGTGCTCAACCCACGTTCTCGTGGGACGTGGGTCGTCCCACGATGCCCAGGGAGTCTCCACGTCTCATTGAGTGGGAGTCTCCGTAGAAGGACGCGGGTAATGGCCACGTGAGAGGTAGGTGAGCGGTGCCAAGTGTTGCCAGCGTATGCTGCTGCTAGGCTTCTGGAAGCTTAGTACCACGTGTCCCTAGGTAGAATATTCCGTAGTTACACTATCTAAGAAGTACTAATTATCTAGTGGGTATATGATAGAGCCTAGCCATTCTCAAATAAAATATCACTAAAATATTACTAGAAATAAGAGAGAAATAGGCGCACAACCCTGTACAATGAATTCACAGATGCAGCAAAACAGAATGTAACAATAGCAATACAAGAACAAAACAGAGTACTAGTAAAACCAGAAAAATAACCAATCAGTCTAGCTATTCTAGATGTTATGAGTCTCCACGCTAGCTGTCTTCACACCACAAAATTCTAACCACCTTTTCCCTTAGACAACACTTAATTCTAAAGTTCCCACCGTTTCCCACTTGCCAACATTATTAGGCCTTCTAGAATAAATCTTATGGACTATGGGCTCATCAGTATATAATAATTTTGGCTAAGAATCTTACATAAGGAGGTGCAAATTAAATTATTGTCTCTCTGTTGCATAATAACTTACACAAACTGGCCATAGTCTTTCTCATGTGGATTGTTAATACTAAGTGAGGGACAAAATTTTGAGATTATATCTTAGGTTGCAATATAATTTGGTCTATCTCATTTAAAGTCTATTGTTGTCCAAATTTTGGTTTAATATTCATACAACCAAATATAATAGTATAAAAGAAAAGGGAAATCAAAATGATAAAGAAAGGGGTCCTAAATAATTTGGCAGTAGAAGTCACGTGAAGTCGGGCCAAGGAGTAAAATGAAGGTTTTTAGGGAGGTTTTGGGTGAGGAGTAGACAAGGAAGATTTTGGATTGGTTGCGGGAGAGTGATAGCCTTTTTATGTTAGTGTCCTTTAATCCCTGTCCTATTTTTTATGAGATTGTATTATGATGAGTTGTGTATTGATTTGTGTTCTATGCATTATTTCTCCTCTTTTAAGGTGACCTATCTCTTAAAAAGTGAGGTGAGATATCTAATAAAAAAAATCTAGTTCATATTAATTTTGTTTTGAGACAATGTTTTCTGACATAAAACTTTCTGTGATACATATTGGGGTTTGAGAATTTGGTCTCATGCTAATTTTGTTTTGGGGACACAGTTTCTATAAAATAAAAATCCATATAACACATATTATGTTTTTGCAAATTATTTGTTTCCTAGTGCTGTTCAAACTCAATGCCTATTCCTTCAATTTCCAACATGTGTTTTAGCTTCGTTTTGTGGAGAACTAAAACTTTGTCAAAAAAAAAAAGTATTGATTGTCCTGTTGAATTTATATATTTATCTTGGCTCAATTTTAGTCATGAAATTTGAGTGTCCAAAGTGAACTAATGTCTTCTTATTTTTTTTTTTTTTATACTTTTCAGTTTAGTTTTGTTAACAAACAGGTGATAAAAGCTATCCCAAATGTGCTATTGTCGTTTAGGCATTCTTACTTGTATTTTGGGACTTAATGCTACTGAGAAATAGAAGTTAGAAGGTATTCAAAATTGCAATGGTTATATAGTAAATACTTTTAGTTAATTGTCAATTCTTGAACCCACTAGAAATCCTTGAAACTATCTATACTTCTCTATGACGTTAACCTTAGATGATGTCAAGCTGACCTTCAATATAATAATCAATCAATCCTCAGTAGTCATCCCTTTACTATGGAAGCAAGGTTATGGTCTTTCGTTTCTACGGTAGTAAAACCTATATATTAGCACACAAAATCTTCAGAATACATGAAAAATTTTCATTAAATTAAAGCATTCTTATGCTTACTTGACAAGAATGTGTTTAGGTATTTACCTATGGTGACATGACACAAACATTGGATGGGGAGCATTAATTAGAGGAGTAGTTGCTTTTAAAGGTTGTAAGAATATGCTACTTTCCAATACTAACCATTGGACAGGCATCATTAGGAAAGTCATTCTAAAGTGTTCAAATTATGCACCTATATAATTAAAGTAGTACTTTTTGACCTGGGTATAGCACTCAAGGAATCTGATATGAATAAGAAGAAATGCTTGAGTTGGGGTCACCTGGCTAGACACATGCTTAAGTAAAGAACTAATCATGGAATAGAAAGCAAACTAATACCAAGTTCTTTTATTCATTAAGTATGTCAAAAGTGTCAAAGTTTAAAATTCGGGGACCGAATTTTCTTTAAGGGAGAGAGAATGTAATAACCCTCATTTTAAGAGTAAGTGAAAGTTTGATAATTAATTTAGAACACCTCTTATTAGTTGTTCAAATAATGAATATTCAAATAAATAAATAAATAAAAATAAAAATATTAATTTATGCATTTAAGTATATAAATAGTGAAAAGAGAGAGAGAGAGAGAGAGAGAGAGAAGTCATGCACTTAAGTAAAGTTTAGTAAGGGACCTAATTGAAAGGAAATCTTTCATTGAGTGGCTGAATTATAATTTCACCAAACCACATGAGATATTTTCTCTCTCCCCGAATGCTTTTTTCTTGTCAGCGTCTCCTTCCTCTCTTTTCTTCTTTCTTCCCTTCCTATTGTCGATTCCATCTTTTTTTTTTTCTCTTTCTTTCTTTGTTTCTTCCTTATCACTAAGATCCACCTCCGCAGGCCACCCTCCCTACCTCCGGCAAGCTGGCCGTTCGTGGAAGGTGCTGGAAACGCCGCACACCATTTTCTTCAGTGTTGGTGGATGTTGTGAGATTTTTAGAGAAGTTTGAAATGGTTTTGGTTGCTAATGTGAGTTCTTTCTTTCTCTCTTGTTTCTTTTTGGTGGTAATAGTTTGGGAAGGGAAAATCTTAATATTTCTTGTTAGATTGAAAATTTCAATACCTTGAAACCTATTGAAGAATTTGGGGATTTTTAGGATATCTTTTCTATATTGTTAAATTTTTTTCTAGTATTTAACTCACCATCAATATGTAAATGCAAACTTAGCCTAAAATATTCTGATTCTCAAAGATCAAATTGTAATGTAGTAGTGTAAGTATATGGGCCAGTCCACCCTTGGTGGATTGGACCCAACCCCAATTGATATTGGGGCAAATATGAAAATAAGAAATAAATGCGGGTTTAGGAGTGTAATTTATTCCTTTAAAGCTTAAATTCAAATAATAGAGTAAGTTACGTTAAGAGGTTAACGTGACTAAAAGAGTGTGGCTCCACATTCCTGAAAAACTGATCAGAGTGCATAAACCAACCCTCTCTTCCCTCTCTTCTCTCTGGCTACCATTTTCTTGTGCATTTGCTGTGTGATATACTCGGAGTCCATCGCCGGTGACCGGAGTGTGCGTGGGTACCAGCAGACAGAGTCGGAGTCAGATTCTTCACAGGTACGCCCGTTTCTTTAAAGTGGCATCAGAGCCTCGTTACTTCCACTGTGTATATGAATTGTTTGCAATCACATGTTTAATAAATTACATGTATGCAATTCTCCATTGTCATGACCCCCTATCGGACGTCCGTGACCGGCATGGGAAGTAGGATTTATCCTATCCCGTAAGCCTCTAATCCCTGATTGACATTTTCACATGTTTATAACTACCCATTTCTAGTACAAATAATATATATATGGCCATCTATTTCCGGTGACCTAAGCAGTTGCAATCCACGGCTCGCTCAGCGCCGCTTCAGTCTATATATATATGCACATAATTCACTCACACGTACATATAGTATACATATTGATCACGCGCTTCAGGGCGGGTGATCTATCCTATTCACATGCAGAATTCCTGTATACAGTCAAGCATATATTCAATCACACATTTGCATATAGTTTACATATTGATCACACGCCTCAATGCGTGTGATCTATCCTATCACATGCGGAAGCCATATTTTCATACAATCAGGTATTCAGTCACACATATATATAATTTACATATTGATCACACCCGTCAAGGCGTGTGACCTATCCTAGTCGCATTCGGAAGTCATATATGCATATACATGATATACGCTATATCATAGCCTAAAGTCCCAATACAAAGACCTAACTTTAATCTGTATGAAGCCGACATAGCTAGAGTTCGACATATATATATACAGCGGTTGTACATGTACAAAAGCTACATCCAAAAAGGAATCATATATACATATACATCCTGATTTAATTAAAAAAACCAAAATACACTACCCACGTGGACTATTCGTGCGGTCTTCAGAGTTGTCCGCCTCCTTGAGAAGAAGTGGATGTGTTCCCCACTCCTGAACCACCTGTATTTGAAACATGTAATCATGGGGGTGAGTCGAAAAGACTCAGTGAGGAGCTCCCTCATCCCTGGCATAGCAGCGGGTACCACTACGGTTGGGGGAAGGGAGCAACCACAACCGCATGCGCATAAAATGGATTCATATTGTGATATTTAACATGATCAGGCCATCAGTAAATCATATTCACAATTAAAATCCTAATTCATGCTCCTATCATATTTATTTCTCCGCACGTACATAAATCACAATATATATATATATCATATGCTTTCATAAATTACACATAGTTATGCTCGAAGGCATTAACTTTCTGTCTCCTGCGTTACGCTAAGAGAAATACTGGCCCAAAGGCAATTTCATGTTCGAACCTAGTTGATCACACTAGGAACTTTCTGACTCCAAGGCACCCTTAGAGTAATAGCCGACAACTTGTCTGACCTCGGTTAAACCAAGGTAATGGCCACTATGTGGCATGCTTACTGTTAGCAAAATCCTGTCGTCCGACCAGCACGACCGACTCGATCTACCCAGACTAACCTAAACAAGTTTAACTACCCTGTTTAACCTTGAAGGACGCCCTATGAGAAACCAGTTGAATATTATACGTGATTACTAGTTAGGCCTAGTTTCCCCCTTTTCATTTATGCATCACTCTCACTCATACTTAACAATCCTAAGTTCAGTTTTCCTCAACAACCCATACGAACGAGATATTTACCGTGACGATCAATATGATTGGTTTCTAAAGTTACTGAACTCTCACATATGGAATCACGACTCGATCCTACCCACGGTAACATATAAGACTCAATGAGCCACATTATCATATATATACATATTTGGTTTGCATTTTCACTGTTTACTTACTAAACATACACATGTAGCGCAAACTCATACAGATAAGTATATTTCATATAATAACTGCAATAAATAGGGCAAACCACATTTACACGTTGTCATCCAACCCTATGGGACAGGAATGGGAGAGCCCCTCACTTCGTTGGCCCTCCTGATTAGTCCTCAGAGTGCCTGTAGCTCCAATTACCCTGTGGGGCCCTATAAACACATATATTTAAGAAATTTAGAACGTGTAGCTAAGCTTCTAACATGCACGTGCCATGCTAATGCTCATGCACCCTCTAGATATATCCAAGAACTAACTATTTAGTTCGTTACGTCATCTAAATTTCTCTTTTTGAAAGTCCATACTGTCTTATATCGGCTTTCATACTTTCGAGCCACTTAGAGCCTCTAAATGCTTAGGTTAGAGATTCCCACTTGTTTAAATTTCCCTTCATGTGTTCATAAGAGTATTTAACTAATAAAAGAATTAAATTCACGGCTCAAAAGAGGCTCTAGCTTACTCATTCAACCGTCTCCCTTATTCGCCGAGTAAAAGCTTAATTCCTACCTCTTTAATTATATATCAAAATATAATTGGGTATAATTAGAGTCTTGGAACCAATTTAACGGGTCTTAGGTGTCCACCACGGACTAGACCGAGGTGTCCAACCCACCGCATAGCTCCTTATTGTACGGTGGCTTAGTATATCGCCTCTTTTTCACCGGATTGGGCTCCGGTTGAGACGGTAATTACTCGGGCCTTATTCCCTGGTATATTTCCAGCAACTACAACACTTATACTACTCCAATCCAAGCCTAATCATGCATCAAACTATCAATTTCGAATTTTAGAGCAATTTCCTAACCCAATTTTTCCTAATTTCCATACCCGGTCAATTCCTACGGTTTAACTTCGATTCTGAACCTCAGTAAGCTTTCAATAACACCTACTAAGCTCGAATTTAACCCCGGAATGCCCTGATTGGAAGAGATTGAAGAATTCCTAAAATACCCAAAATTGGAGAAATTGGGGTTTTGGGAGTTTGGGGCTTTCTCACCTTGATTCAATCGGGTAGAAAGCCTGGTGGGGATGAAAGAAGACTCCGGTCAGCTTTTTCGGTCATCGGCGCACATTCTCCGGTGAGAAATCGGCCCAAAACCACCGTCACGTTGCTTCTCTCTCTCGGGTGGTGCTCTCGTGTGCGTGCTTCTGTTCGTGTTTCATGTTTGCTTCTGCCTTCTCTTTTATTTTTCTTTGTGTGCGTGTGTGGCTGCTTGCTCCAGCTTTATTTTTCTTTTTATTATGTGCATTAATGAAATAGAAAGGGGGGTCACGGTTGGCCCCCCATATATCTTATATATATATATATATATAATGGAACTCACGGTTTCAGCCCCCCCCCCCCCCCAATTAAAAAAATATAAGTTAAATTATTAATTTGTTTTTAAATCTCATTTCTTTCCCATTCTTTAGAAAATAGGTAAAATTTTTAATTTTCTATTTCTTCTCTCTTCTTCATTTTATTTCAACTTTTTAATTTAATTTATTTTTCTTTCCCTAAGAAAAATAAATTAATAATAATGATAATAATAATAAAAATTAATATCTCGGATATTACATCCATGAACATATATATATGTATGAATATACGAACAGTAACATTGGGTTTATTGAAACTACAACGTTAGGCTTCAAAATTTATCTCATTATGTAGAGGGTGAAAAAAAAAAGAAGGTCCATATCAAATTTGCGAAAAACAAACATCGAATGACAAAGTAATTGTGGATCAAAGTTTCGGGTTCGAAAATTGGGTTAACAAAAACTAAAGTTTTAAGTTTTGAAATTGTTCCCAATGCGTAGAGCATGAAAAATCGTGCGAAAACGACATAAAGTTTGCAGAAAACAGAGTTCGGACGACTGAGATATTGAAGTTCGAAGTTTTCTGGCGAACTCCACCGTTTCCGGTCGCCGGATCCTGGAAAAATGGAGGGTGAAGGTTGAAGTTGACGGTTAGCGGCAGTTTTGCAAACCGCTGCTACAAAACCGTCACAGAAACCGTTTTTTTGGCGCGGCGAAAACCACCGCCTAAAAAACTTTTGAAAATTAAAGAAAAAAGGACCTGACCCGAAAAAAAAATTGGCCGTAACCCGAAAAATTTTGGGCCTGACCCGAAAAAATTTTGGGAAACCAAAAAATAATTTTTTTTTTGGGCCCGGACCCGTGAACGAAATTTTTTTTTTCTCTGCTGGGCCTGGCTTAAACAAAAAAAAAAGGGAAAAAGGGGACAGAAATGCCACGTGGCGCGTGAGGCCACATGGCCGTGTAGCCGCCGGCGAGTGGCGGCCGATGGCGGCCTCCACGGCGGCGCGTGGGGCCCACGTGCCTAACACAAGAGTGGAAAATTCTCTTTTAATAATTTTTTTACATTTTCCTTCTTAGGGCGCGTGAGGGCGCGTGGGACCTCCGATTGAGGTGCCGTCTATCTCTAAATTTTCGTAAAATTGAGATCTTCAATTTTATATATAATTCGACTATGTTTGAGGTGATTTGGGATCTATTTATGTGTATTTTAGTTCTTTTCTGGTACCATTTTATGTGAAAAAAAATTCCAAAAAAATTAAAATAATTTATTATTTTTATTATTTCTATGTCAAATTGAGGCAAATGGCTTCTAGCAGCACTGAAAACACCGACTATAGTGTGATGGAATTCTCAATACCTGGATGAGGAAGTTTTTGAATACGTACCAATGGATGAACATCCTGAGGAGGATCCTGAGGAAGATCCAGAGGATGATCCCGAGGAGGATCCTAAAGACGATCCAGAGGAAGATCCCGAGGAGGAACCTGTAGAGGATCCTTAACCAGACCCGGAAGAGACGATGATTTCTGGACCAACGTCAGAAACACTATTTCCAATTGAACCCCTCAGCATGGAACCTCAATTAAATTACAACGATCCATTAAATCAAATATTGGTACAAGAAATTGTGGTAGAGGAAGACGAAGAAGTCAATCAACCTTTAACCCCTGCATTAGCTATGAATATAGCTGAGAGAGATGCAGCAAGACTAACAGACATAAAAGGCATAAATGGCGTACTTGCCAACTACATCAAAAACATGACCGATAAGGAAAACACCAAATTTTACCTTAGAGCCATGTTGGAATACATAAGAGCTATAAGGGTTAGAGGCAAACATAGAGGCCGACCTCCTAGCAACACATACTGGTTTTTGACGATAGATTTTGTATGCTCAATGGCCGCCACACCACGCCGACATAGGATATTAAGAGACGCGGTGGTTGATTAACTGCGAGCTTATTTAATATGATGTAATTTTATTGATGTTATTGAACATGATTCATGCATTGTAAGATTTTTCATCGTTAATGAACACTTTATTTTGTTTAATGAAGTTATTTAGGATCAGTTGTTCTATGATTACATATATGAATTCAATGTATGCTTTTTATAAGTGGGAGTTGTTAGAAGATGAGTCTTCTAAGAGACGTTTTTTTTTAAATTATTAAGGAACTTATATAAAATTCTTGATAGAATATACTGATTATTGCTTGTATCTATGTGATGGGAGATACAAACGTATTCTCTTGATCATAGTTCTTGCAATGTCATTGTTTTCTGATTAAGAATAATATAAGGGCATGACATTGTATACTTTATGTGCTATATATAAACTGATTTGTTCTTTGGTACGTGTCTTTGTTAGAGAGATCGTTGAATAATGTGGGATCAATTTGTCACAGAACTAAGAATGGCAAAAAAGAACATAATAGATGAGCTAAATAAGGGGGAAAAGCTAAATGGGGATAATTGGGACATATGGCATAGGAAGGTATAATACATCTTGGAGGAACAAGATGCTATTGACCCTTTGACCAACAATGTCTTGGTCGAACCAGAAGCTGGGAATACGGCCCAGCATAGGAGAGACAATGAAGCTTACCAAAACTGGAAAAAGAAGAATAGCATTGCTAGGATCACACTTTTAAGTGCAATGGCTGATGACATAATGTGCGAATTCGAGAAGCACAAGACTGCCCAAGCTATGTGGATAGCTCTGAAAGATAGGTTTGGTGGTACCTCTACCACTAAATTGAGGAGGTTAACGATTAAGTTCGATACCTATAAGTTCAAGCCAAACACTCCCATGAAACAACATCTATGAGAGATGGTGAACGTGATTAGAGAACTTAAGGAGGCTGGACACGTATTATCTGATGAGCAATAGGTGCAAGCTATAATCAGGTCGCTCCCTACTAGTTGGGAGCACATGAAAGTGAATCTGACACACAATGAGGACATCGTTACTTTTAGCGATGTGGCTAAGCATCTTGAGTTGGAGGATGAAAGGTTAGAGGCGTACAAAGCCTCTGGGCAAGCTTTTTACACCGAGGAGGCCGGTACTTCCCATTCTAAGCCCAATTTCAAGAAGGGAAAAAAGTTTCACAAGAAAGGGAAGAAGGGCGGTCCTCCTCCCATCAAGGGAAAAAAGCAATTCAAGAGGAAAAGAAACAAAGGTGGGAAGAAAAAGCAAGACCTAAAGAAGGTCAAATGCTTTGCCTGCCAGAAAATGGGTCATTTTGCACATGACTGTTCGAAACAGACTGAGAGCGAAAAGGTATTAGTGAATTATGTGAATTCACATGTTTCTTATGTATCTAGTACTGTTTTTCTAACAGAATTTGTTTCTTCTTCTTGGATTATTGATTTAGGCTCCACAGACCACATAACTAAGGAGTGAGGATCTTTTATGGAGTACCGTTGGTTGCCATATCAAAGCAAGTGGCTTCACGTTGGAAACAACGCGAGAATTGAGGTTCAAGGCATTGGTAGCTGTAAATTTACCTTGCGTGGTGGCAAGACCTTCATTCTCCATGATATACTCTATGCTCCTGACATCCGACGGAACTTGATTTCTGTTATATGTCTTTTACAAAATGGTTTTAGTGTGAACTTTCATGACAAAGTTGCTGACATTTTACGGAACCAAACTCTTTATGGTTCAACTTTCTTATTTGATAAATTCTTTATTTGGATATTATTGGTGATTCCTTTTATGATAATGAATGCTTTGCTATTTCTTCTAATCATGTTGATATAAACGTTTGGCATGCTAGACTAGGGCACATAAATTAAAATAGAATGATTAAATTAGCCAAAGAAGGGCTGTTAGGTACAATTTCAAACATGGAAATGTCACTATGTGAAAATTGTCTAGCTGGTAAGGCAACAAGAAAACCTTTCGGTAAGGGAACTAGAGCCGAAAATCCACTACAATTAATCCATTCTGATATATGCGGTTCAATGAGTGTGAGGGCGAGACACGGAGCATGGTATTTCATTACCTTTATAGATAACTATTCACGATATGGTCATATTTATTTGATTTCGCATAAGTCTGAAGCTCTTGCGTGCTTCAGATGATACCTAAACGAGGTAGAAAATCAAATGGATAATAAAGTCAAAGCATTACGCACTAATCGAGGTCGTGAATATTTGTCTGAACAGTTTAAGCAACTCTGTGAAGAAAAAGGGATACTCAGGCAACTGATTATCCCTGGCACGCCACAACAAAATGGAGTTGCCAAAAGAAGAAACATAACTCTTCTAGACATGGTTAGGACAATGATGGCCCAAGAAAACCGACAAACTCTTCTATATGGAACAACCATTAGGTTTCATTGAAAAAGGAAAAGAGTCAAAAGTTTGTAAACTTAAAAGATCCATTTATGGATTAAAACAATCATCCAGACAGTGGTATTTGAGGTTTCACAAAGCAGTAACCTCATACGACTTCCAAATGTTAGAGGAAGAGCACTGCGTCTACATCAAGCGGTTTGAGGGTAATTTTGTTATTTTATTCTTATATGTAGGCGATATACTATTGGCCGGCAATAGTCTAGGTTCTGTAACAACCATAAAAGAATGGCTTTCATCGAATTTTGAGATGAAAGACATGAGTGAAGCAGAGTACATAGTTGGAGTTAAGATCCAAAGAAATCGTTCAAAAAGAATCTTGTCTCTTTCACAAGAGAATTACATCAACAAGATTCTTGAGCGATTTAACATGAAGGATTGCAAACCTATGATTACTCCTGTAGCTACTGGATTAGCCTTGAGTCTTGACATGTGTCCCAAAACTGAATCAGACAAGAAGAAAATGGAAAGAGTTCCATATGCCAGTGCAATTGGCAGTCTGATGTATGCAATAATGTGTACAAGACCAGATATCTGCTATGCAGTAGGACTGGTAAGCGGATTCCAATCTAACCCCGGTGAAAAGCATTGGAAAGCAGTGAATAGGATCTTGAGATACTTAAAGGGCACTTCTAACTATGCATTGTGCTATAAAGGAACTGATTTGCGCCTTGTTGGGTACTCCGATGCTGAGGTAGGCGAAGATGAAGAAGAACGAAGGTCAACTTCAGGTTATACCTTCTTACTCAACAACGACGCCATATGCTGGAGCAGCAAGAAGCAAATGTGCATTGCCTTACATTCAATGGAAGCCGAGTTTGTGGCATGCACTGTAGCCGTACAAGAGGCATTATGGCTGAAGAGATTTATAGAACATCTTGGATTTGGAAATGAGAGTACCAATCTGGTGTTATTATACTGTGACAATACTGCAGCCA
Organism: Senna tora; assembly: GCA_014851425.1. Taxonomy (NCBI): domain Eukaryota; kingdom Viridiplantae; phylum Streptophyta; class Magnoliopsida; order Fabales; family Fabaceae; genus Senna; species Senna tora. The sequence goes on from CM026271.1 coordinate 21,891,793, forward strand.
TAGCCTATACAAAGGACCCTAAGTATCACAGCAAGACCAAGCACATTGATATTAAATATAATTTTGTTAGGGATTATATAGCACAAAAGATTGTAACTGTACAATACATTTCGACAAAATGTATGATAGCAGATCCCCTGACAAAGCCAATAGGCGAAAGAGTGTTTAGAGAACATATGCAAGCCATTGGCATGCGTAAAGTGTAATATGCAGAGTTCATAAATAAAGAATGATGTTATAATTTTCTGTTATCACTTTATGTATTAATTTTATGGAGTATACAATGTCTAGTATGTCGTACATGTTGAAAGGTTGGCCCTCTCACACGAGCAACCGCCTTTGACACTTAAGGGGAGTGTGCAAAGATGAGACATTTGTGTTCACCAATAAAACATCTAAAAGTGCTGATATGGTAGAGAAGAAGCACAAAACTACATGTCGCCTTGACTAAAGTGTAGCAAGTCAAGATGAGATCCACATAAACAAAACTGGATCGAAGTTTGGGACCCCACTTCCAAAATACCTGTAGTCAGATAACAAACTCTTCAATGTCGACGTCGTAAACGTGAGCAGAGTTGAAGAATTTGGGTTTAGATACTGAGTGTGTCTATACTTAAGTCTGTACGGTGTTAATGATAAGTATAAAACGACATATGCTCTTATAGTAAAAGAGTAACGCCGTAGCATGTGTTTCATACCACATGAGCTGGGAGAATCGCAAAGGGGAAGCAAGTGAAAGATCCCTGCTTCATTGCTGTGTAAGTCCCAGGGAAGAACAATTTTCCCATTGATGTCCTTTGAACTTTGACAATAACATGGAGATATGTTTTAGTGTCTGCTACTTTAGCATTTCTTCTATCATCACGATAGATGCGATCTAAAGTACTATTCTAAGAAAGCGACTGATTCATATTAAAGTGTTATTTGGGTGAAAGAAAGATTAACTGAAATATACACAACTATGCTAGTGTCTGTGACATGTCCCTTATGACATTTTGTTGTCATAAGTGTGGATACTAGACATATGAGGAAGACAATCTGAATCATACATTGATTCGAGAGGGATTAGTTTTGCCATATGAAAGTGTATATAGTTAAATCTAGGACATCTAAGGCATAATTTAAAATTCTAGCTACACAAAGGAGAAGATTACTTGTACTGGTCCTATAAAAAGGATTGCTAGCACAAGTACCTAAGTGAAGACGTCATGCCCACGCGGTCACGGCAAAGCACTAGGTATGAAATTGAAAGGAGGCTGAAAGATTTAACCCACGACATCTAATCCACTAAGTGTGAGTGGGAGATGTAAGTATATGGGCCAGTCCACCCTTGGTGGATTGGACCCAAGCCCAATTAATATTGGGGCAAATATGCAAATAAGAAATAAATGTGGGTTTAGGAGTGTAATTGACTCCTTTAATGTTTAAATTCAAATAAGAGAGTCAGTTACGTTAAGAGGTTAACGTGACTAAAAGAGTGTGGCTCCACATTCCTGAAAAACTGGTCATAGTGCATAAACCAACCCTCTCTTCCCTCTCTTCTCTCTGGCTACCATTTTCTCGTGCATTTGCTGTGTAATATACTCAGAGTCCATCGCCGGTGATCGGAGTGTGCGTGGGTACCTGCAGACAGAGTCGGAGTCGGATTCTTCACAGGTACGCCCGTTTCTTTACAAGTAGTGATTGAGGTTATTAGAGTTTGGAATTTGAACTCAAAAGGGGTCTAACAAGTATGGGATATTTGCAAGCAAGCTTGGATGAAAATTTAAATTAAGATGACAAAATGGAGGATTTGATGTTTGGCCCCTCTTCATAGAGGTATTAGTAAGTCTAATAGGAAGATTGAAGATTTTCTAAATAAATAAATAAGTTAATTAAATTCAGAAACTTTAATTTATTTTATTATTCATATTTTTGAAAAGTAATACTTACAATATAAACTTATATAGTTGATTCTAATGATTTTTGTGAATCGAGGAAAAAAATGAATTTGTATGAAATTTTCACATATGAAAGTAGAAGAATAGATTAGTGAGTTAGGGTAGTTGAAAATAGGAATATCTTAGATTACATGAATTGAAAAAAAGGGGGAGGGGGGAATTTCTAAAATCACTCAACTTAAATTGAGTTACGTTTTGATATATGTGAGAATTAGATGTTGAAAGTGAGTCTTGATTACGCTAATAGGTCTTTTTGGAATCAATCTCATCATAATAGAGTCACAATTGAGGTGATCAGACATTGGATTCGCTTGGGTTCACGGTGAGTGGATGATGCTTACTATACTCTTTCTTACCTACCTTGTGCATTTTGACCACTTTTAGCCTTTAGTTTATAATGGGGAACACACCAAATTTAAATAGTTTTATCTCTCCTTTGATCTTTAAGTTAATAAGCTATGTATCTTTAATTGATCATATGGTCTCCACTATATCCGTTTTAGTGAATCTTACTCAAAAGGTGAGGGACATGTTAGAAATTTAACCATATTTTGATTGTTCATTGAAGTACTACTCTACAAAGTCTTTTTGTGCAAATTTGTATATGATTCTGTATTCGTTGATCATGTCCTCACCTTGATTTGAAACGATTCGATGGATGTAAGACTTCTCTAAAAGATTGACTATTTAGCAATAATTGTTCTGCAATGAAAGAGCGATCTATTCTATGGAAGTTCATTTGTATGCACTTCTGTTTCAGTTAGTTATTTGTGATTACTAATCACTAAGTATTTTCGGCTCTCTGATTTTGAAGGTTATATTTCTATTTATCTAAATGATTTTTTTGGGGAAGCCATCTGATATGGAACCCTGTAGCTAATGTAGTATCGTTAGCCCTTGGTGCACCTTGGAATCCCAGCTAGCAGGGTGTTGCTAGCCCCGTGTGTCGGCCAACACACGTGGATTGGATCTATACTCATGGGCATTGCTGCTAATGTCTGTATTCATGAGATTTGTTGCTCTTTTCTGTATTCGTGAGCCTTGTTGCTCATGTCTGTTCTGATTGGTTCTGCGGATGAGGTTTCCCTATCTGATTTTGACCTAACTCTGATAAGATTTCGAAAAGTACTATGATTTGGAAATTATACTCCTTTTAGTTTTAACAGTTTATATGTTATTATTATTATTTATAATATTTATGTTAGAAAATACAATAGTGAAATGATTTGCGAAAACTCATCCGCACAGGTTTGTTCCCCTCTTATTATGGTAGGTATTATCTGCTCACTGAGTTGCAAAACTCACCCCTCCATATATTCGTTTCTTCCAATCACAGATTTGGCAAGTTCGTTGGTGGTCAAGTGTGATACTGTCAGTTGGAGGGCCACACATTGTCCGTGTGTGCATGGACGGTATCACTTTGTTTCTCTCTAGAGTTGCTCCATAAATCCACAGGCAGGATCCCTGGTTTAGTAAAAGTTGTAATTAATGTTTTAATACTTAAAAGTTGTTAAATTATTTGAAATTTCGATTGTTTAGGTAAATTATTCTATTTGTCAGGCTTTTGGGTTCAAAGATTTTTCCTCGAATTCTATGCCAGTCATGAACCCGATTGGGGGTCGCGACATTGAACTATTGGAACTGACACGTGTTTGTAAATAACTACAATTATACAAAAATACACATATAAAATTTTTATACTCAACACTTATACAATCTAACTTTAATTATAATATTGTGTATTATAATTTAACTTCTTCCAATATCTCACTGTGTTACTATTGTCTCATAAATTAGCATTACTCCCATACGACGCACGAATATTATAAAAAATTATATAAAAAAAATTAAATAAAATTAATAAAATTAATAAAAATAAATAAAATACTTTATTTTATTATAATTAGAGTTTATTATGAATTTTGTCCATGAGATTTTTATTTTTATTTAAAATTTAAAATTATATTATTAACTTCTTCAAATAAGAATTGGGTGTTATCTTCGTTCATACATGATACATCACATACATATATGACTTTTGCCTACTTATCATGCCCCTAGGTGCTAAGGTACAGAAAAAGCAAGCCATATTAATTTGTTTTAAAATTAGTGATAATTAAATAATTACTAAAATCAGTGAGACTTAGATTGATATATCTGATTTTTTATACTTTCATGATATGATTCTCTAATTAAAAAATAGTATATTGAGTTTTTTTTTTTTAAAAAAATCATATATATACGCGTTAATTTTTTATTAGAAAGTCTCATGACAAAGATATAAAATTTCACCTAATCAAAACTTCAGCTCCAATCACTTACCTTCTGGAAGGTACAACTCTTTTTAGTTCTTTTAACCCCGCTTTGGCATATATTCTATCAGGAACCGACTAACCATCAAAACTCACATAAGTAAATCAATTTCATTTGTCAATACAAACAGAATTTGACTATCAGGAAGTTAAAAAAATATATATTAAAAAAAGTCCTATTACTATAGTCTCATAAATACGAAATTTTAAAAAATCATGACCATTTGTAGATATTGTATTTATCACAAACACACACACACACACACACACACATATATATATATATAGTCAAACAACATAATATGAGCATTTGATCATAAAATTATCATGCCCTCTTCACTCATTTTTTATTTACGCTTACAATTTCATTTAATTCATTTTCTTGTTTATAATCAATTGTTATCACTTATCACATTTAATATAACATCCAACCTAATAATAATTTTAATTTCTTAGAAAATCCTAAAAGAAAAGTGATTAATTATTATAACAAGAACAATGAAAAGCACAAAATTGAACAGATAGTACTGTTTACGGGCAGAAAATCTTCATCTTTGAAAATAACTTCAATTTTTTTACCACAAATTGAAAAATAATTTCTATTAAAAATTATAAAAGTTTATAATTTTTCTCCTTCGAACCCTTTGAAATATATTTCAAGTTTCTACAGATCAGATAAATCTTTTAAGTTTTGTTTTGGTTGAAAATTCTTCCTAAGTTCCAATACATAATTATGTGCAAGCCAAATTTAACTTCTATAATCATTTTTATTCTCTTTTCAAATTCTTTGATCTAATCATAATTTGTAACTTTTGCAATATTTTATATTTACTGATAATCATATTATTTATTGTGGATATACATATATTTAGATATATGTATATATGAATTGAAATATTTTATAAATAGTTAAGATTACGAAAGAATATTTTTGGATAAGTTTTTAGGAATATTATATTTTGAATTTTGGTAGATAAGATTGTTATCCACGTTTAAGGATAAGTATAGGAGTTTAATTAGGATTTCTTATTTTCATGTATAAATACCCTGCAAAGGTGAATAATAAGGTACAACGATTTTTTCCAATTCTTTCTCTCTTTACAATTTTAACATGGTATCAGAGCCTGGTTAAATTTTTAACCAAGGTCGGGACGTTTCGTGCCAACAATGCCCAAACAGGTGTTGCACCACCGTCCCCCACAATCATAAACGAGGTGGAATCAACACCTATACCTGGATTGGATGTTGCACAATGGAAAATGCTTCTTCAAATGCTTGATGGGTCGAAACCTACGACAACTAATAAGATGTTTGGTAACTCCGTGACTTGGATTATCGACACCGAAGCTTCGAATCATATGACAGGCGAGATGAAGGTTCTATGTGACTTAGAAGAAATCAACCGATCTCTTGTTGGGTTGCCAGATGGGAACAATACTGTTGCTACCAAAAAAGGGACGGTTAATCTCAATCGAAATTTTTGTTTGAAAAATGTGCTTTATGTGCCCGGGTTGACTTGCAACTTAATCTCAGTATCACAATTAACTGAACAATACGATTATATCGTTCAATTTACTCATAATTTGTGTGTTATACAGGAGCGCACTTCGAGGACTCTGATTGGTGCGGGTGAAAGGCAAGATGGACTCTATTACTTTTGCAACTTGGCACAAGCTCATGCAATGAAGACTGAAACTACCACATCCCTCGAACTATGGCATAAGAGACTTGGCCATCCTTCCTTAAAAACAACAAAGTTAATTCCTGGAGTTAGTACTGAGAACCGTAAAGATAGACTGGAGAAACATTGTGAGGTATGTCAAAGGGCTAAACACAGTAGAGCTAAATTTCCTGTTAGCGAACAAAAAGCTTCAGCCACTTTTGATTTAGTTCATTGTGATTTATGGGGCCCTTATAGAACTACTTCTTCTTGTGGAGCATCCTATTTTTTAACTATTGTTGATGATTTTTCCCGTGCTGTTTAGATATACTTACTTGTTGATAAATCAGAAACTTCTCATGCTATTAAAATGTTTCTCTCTATGGTTGAGCGACAATTTGATAAAAGAGTTAAAATTTTGAGAAGTGATAATGGAACTGAGTTTACATGTCTAAAAGAATTCTTTCTTGACAATGGAATTATTTTTCAAACTTCATGTGTGGGGACACCTCAACAGAATGGGAGGGTAAAAAGAAAACATCAACATATTTTGAATGTAGCTAGCCAGAGCATTGCGTTTTCAAGCATCACTTCCTATTGAGTTTTGGGGTGAATGTGTATTGACAGCTGGATACTTAATAAATAGAACCCCTTCCTCAATCCTAGATGGAAAAACACCTTTTAGTGTTTTATATGGTGCAGAACCCCCTACAATCACTTGCGTGTTTTTGGATGCCTATGTTATGCTCATGTGAAAACAAGTGATAAATTTGAAAGTCGAAGTCAAAAGTGTATTTTTGTTGGGTACCCATATGGGAAGAAGGGTTGGCGTTTATTTGATTTAGATAAACGAATTTTTTTTGTGTCTCGAGATGTAGTATTTTTAGAAAATGAATATCCCTTTGCCAATACTCCTGCTCTTGACACTCCCAATCCAAGTCACTTTGAGTCTCTTGATGACACACTTGATGAGTTTTCCGAGTTGGGAGTAAGGGGGGAACTTCTCAAGAAGTCGTAGACACAATGTTGCCACAAGAACATAATGAGAACACTATTGAATTAGACACAACAGAAGGACAACCGACGATGTTGGGACGTGGGCAACGTAGAAAGGAAATATCAGTTCGTCTTCATGATTATGTTACGCACACCATCCAAATAATGAGTCCATCTATGCCATCACCACTTGCATCACAGCGTTCCTCAGGTACTCCCTATCCTATAGCTAATTATGTGAATTGTGATAAGTTTTCTGCGAAGCACAAACATTTCCTTGCAGCTTTAAGTATAGAGGCGGAGCCTATTTCTTACTCTCAAGCTGTAAAAGATAGATGTTGGTGTGACGCCATGCGTCGCGAGATTGACGCGCTTGAGGCCAATAACACTTGGGAATTGGCAGACTTGCCAACAGGGAAGAAAGCCCTCGGATGTAAGTGGGTCTACAAGATAAAGTATCATTCAGATGGTTCAGTTGAACGGTTGAAAGCTCGACTTGTCATTCTCGGGAACCATCAGGTTGAGGGTATTGACTATACTGAAACGTTTGCCCCTGTGGCAAAAATGGTGACTGTACGTGTTTTTTTGGCCGTTGCCGCTGCAATGAACTGGGAGGTACATCAGATGGACGTCCACAATGCCTTTCTTCATGGGGACCTTCACGAAGAAGTTTACATGAAATTGCCTCCTGGTTTTCAACTTAAAAACTCAGACAAAGTGTGTCGTTTACGGAAGTCGTTATATGGGCTGAAGCAAGCCCCTCGGTGTTGGTTCGAAAAATTGTCCATTGCATTGAAAACTTATGGGTTCCAACAATCATATTCTGATTATTCTCTATTTACATTGAAGCGTGGAGAGGTTCAGCTGAATGTTCTTGTCTATGTTGATGATCTTATCATTTCTGGTAATAATCCAACTACCATACAAAAATTCAAATCTTATCTTAGTAGCTGTTTCTACATGAAAGACTTGGGTTTCTTGAAATATTTTTTGGGAGTGGAAGTTGCTCGTGGACCAGAAGGATTTTTTCTATGTCAGCGCAAGTACGCACTCGATATCATCTCTGAAGCAGGACTATTAGGGGCACGACCAGCATCAGTCCCTTTGGAGCAAAACCATCATCTTGCCTTATCTACTAGCTCAGTGCTTGAAGATCCAGAACGTTATCGTCGATTAGTTGGGCGGCTGATATTCTTGTGTTTCACTAGGCTTGATTTATCTTATAGCGTTCACGTCTTATCTCAATTCATGACGACGCCACGTGAAGAGCATTGTGAAGCAGCTCTTAGGGTTGTTCGTTACCTAAAAGGAAATCCAGGTCAAGGCATTCAGTTGAGCAGCAAGTGTGACTTGCGGATTCATGGTTGGTGCGACGCCGACTGGGCTGGGTGCTCGTTAACACGTCGCTCTCTCACTGGTTGGATAATATTCTTGGGTAATTCCCCAATATCTTGGAAGACAAAGAAGCAGCATATTGTCTCTCGGTCATCAGCAGAGGCAGAATATAGGTCCATGGCAATGGCTACTTGTGAACTAAAATGGTTAAAAGCAATTCTAATGGGTCTTGGTGTGTATCATTCAAGTTCTATGACTCTCCACTGTGATAGCCAAGCCGCCTTGCACATATCACAGAACCCGGTCTTCCACGAGCGTACAAAACACATTGAAGTGGATTGTCATTTTCTTCGTGATGAAATCACTTCCCAAAACTTGGCTACTACATTTGTCCATACACAAGGTCAGCTTGCTGACATATTCACAAAGGCGCTTGGGAAACGACAATTTGATTTCCTTCTTCGCAAGCTGGGCATTCGAGATCTTCATGCACCAACTTGAGGGGGGGTATTGTGGATATACATATATTTAGATATATGTATATTTGAATTGAAATATTTATAAATAGTTAAGATTACAAAAGAATATTTTTGGATAAGTTTTTAGGAATATTATATTTTGAATTTTGGTAGATAAGATTGTTATCCACGTTTAAGGATAACTATAGGAGTTTAATTAGGATTTCTTATTTTCATGTATAAATACCCTGCAAAGGTGAATAATAAGGTACAACGATTTTTCCCAATTCTTTCTCTCTTTACAATCTTAACACATATCATAAAAAAATTTACCGATCATCACACTAGTATGACCTAAGAGTTAAAAATAATAATTATCAATAAATAATAATTTGAAGTGGTAAGTACTCTATTTCTATTAAGTAATTAAAGGTTCATCAACTAATTGTGGCACTAATTAATCGTGCTAGAGTTATAAATTATCTCATCTCTATGATTGTATTAGATTTGTCTTTGTAAATCAATCAACTAATGGCTTACTATATTTTCTAATATCATGTTGCTATCCATAACTTTTGGACAATCACCAAATTTATAATATTAGAAGCATGATAGGAATTAAAAAAAATTGAAAAATTGTTTTTTTTTGGGAAGATTATTTAATAAGTTCATAGTATTTGCTTTTAATTATTATCCACCAGATCATCAATTGAACAAGATGTAAGTTTATTGTTATGAAAGAAATGTCACTCTATGCACTTTGAACAAAAATAAGATAAAATATGTGATCTGTAACACCCATTTATTTTAAATTAGATTAATTAAGTAGATTGTTGCTAATTATGTGATTTAATTTAAAATGCTTGTGTGTGAAATTGTTTAATGCATTAGTTGCATATAGAAATTTAATTAAGTGTTGGGGATTTTAGCGAAAAGAAAATTAGAAATTTTGGGACTAAAAGAAATAAAGATTGATGAGGAGATAGAATAAGGAGTAAATCGAAAAGGGAAATTCTTAAGGGAGGACAAATATCAATTTCTCCTAAGTACCCAATTAAACACTCCACACTCACTCTCTCACTCATACCCATCGACACATTCACACTAAGTTGGAGAAAGAGAGCCTCCAAACCCTAGGAGAGCTCAAGGGAGGAAGCTTGAAGGTTCTAGGTGGTGGTGGTGGATCTTGGCCGGAATCCGACGATCGGAGGCCGGAGAAAGAGTCAAGGAGCCTTCTCTAACACCCCATTTACTTCATCTTCTTCACTGAAGGTAGGATTAGCTCTCTAACCCCATTTTCAACTTTGAACCCATTTTCTTGATTTTGAAGATTTTGTGAAAAACCACTTGATTTCTACAACCATGGGGGATAAAACTTGCATTCTTACTATTTATAACATTTCTATTGGATGTATTTTGTTATGAATGTGCTGGGATTTTGTTGGTTGTTTGATTTAGAGATTAGGATTCATCATGTTCTTCACTTTCTTGAGATTAAAGACTTGATTTGATATTGTTGGATCTTGTTTGAGCTTAGATTGATGGTGTTTTATGGAAGGAAAATGTTGTGGAAACCTAAGAAACTAAAACCCATTCAAATATGCATTTTAAGGATTGAATTATTGGATTTATGGAAGGAAAGAAGGAAAAATCGGGTTTAATTTAAGACAAATTCGTAGAGCATGTTTACAGCCATAAACTGAATTGTTTTGAATCTGACCTTCCTCTGTTTAAACGTGTTTTTTAAGAATTCGTTTCTTGATGGATTTGAGTGATTCCAAAGCCATATGAAAGCTAACATCCTAAACTTTCTAAATTGTATTTTCTCAAAATATTCCAACGGTTAGATCTTCTGGAAATTGCCTCGAAAGTCAGCGGTTCTGTTTTCTAAACAGATGCAGAATTTTTGTATGATTGGCTACTATTTTTAAATTACTGCTCTTAAATGGCTCAAATACTTTCTGTAATGAATTGATAATTAGAATATTTTATCTCTAAGCTTGATTTAGAAAGAAGAATCAATTCGTTTAGTTAAGTAGGGAGCGAGATATGACCATTTCAATGAAGCTTGCCAAATGTTGCATGCTGTTTTTGAATCTGACCTTGCTCTGTTTAAATTTGTTTTCTGAATTTGTTACATAATGAATTTGGGTGATTCCAAAGCCATATCAAAGCTAACATCCTAAGCTTTCTAAGTTGTATTTTTACTAAAAATTCCAACGGTTAGATTTTCTGGAAATTTCCTCGAAAGTTACCGGTTCTGTTTCACACACTATCAAGTTTCTAGTTTTTGAAAAGTTGTTATTTCTTCCTTAATTTGAATGGTTTCTTTTCCTTCAACTAAAATGAGTTGAGTACTTATTTTTATCTTCTTTTAAGACTCAATTCTTTCCCTATTTCAATTGAACTTTGTTCCCTCATAGGTAATGAGTTTTATAACTTCTTTTGGAATTATTCCTAAGACTCAATCTTTTACTTATTTCAAATGAATTTCCTTCTTCTACCTCAAGTGACTTTTACTCTTTTCTTCAATTTCTTTAAATGAGTTTAACCAACTTTTAAGTGTCATTTCAAAGCTCAAACAACATCCTAGATAAAGATTTACATGATGAAAATTATGGTAACATTGATCATTGGATTTTAAAAAGGGAATTAGAGCAAGAAGGATAGAGAAATGAGGGCAGTAGTTCTAGTGCAATTCTAGGAAGAGTGAAGCTTATGTTTAGATGACTGGTGGTTGGTATGGGATAGTCATCGGCTGTCCAATGGAGAAGACTTAATTAAATTATTTTTGAAAACCCGTGTTGATTGCGAATTCTAAGTTAGTGAACTCTCATGGCTATTTAGAGGGTCACGTACTTAGAATTAGGCATAATCATGGTTAGAGTTGCTGAAAGACTACGACTGCACGATCTTGTATCATCCAGAAAAGGCTAATGTGGTAGCCGATGCTCTGAGTCGGAAATCAATGGGCAGTCTTGCTCATATAAGTGAAGAAAGAAGGCCGTTGATTAGAGAGTTGCACGAGCTAGAACAAACGGGGAATCAGTTTGAGATTAGGAGTTCCAACTCACTTTTAGCTCATTTGCAAGCTGAGTCCTCTCTGGTAGAAGAGGTGAAGTCTAGACAGGATGAAGATACCGACCTCAAGCAAATCAAGGATGTGGTAACTAAAGAGAAGGGAGACGACGTCCGATTCTCTATTGATGATTCCGGAGTACTTCAGTTGGAGGGACGGTTGTGTGTCCCTATGATTGATAACTTGAAAGAAAGAATCCTTGAGGAAGCACATCGAACAGCTTATACAATCCATCCGGGAGCTAATAAAATGTATCAGGACTTGAAACAACTATATTGGTGGAATGGCATGAAAAGGGATTTTGCAAACTATGTAGCCAGATGTTTAGTGTGTCAGCAAGTCAAGGTTGAACACCAGAAGCCCGCCAGAACATTACAACAGATAGAAATACCTGAGTGAAAATGGGAGAGGATAACTATGGATTTTGTAACAGGGTTGCCAAGATCACAACGTGGATTTGATTCGGTTTGGGTGATAGTGGATCGCATGACTAAGTCCGCACACTTTCTCCCAGTTAAGACCACTTACGAAGTGAGTCAATATGCACGGATTTATCTATCAGAAATCGTTAGATTGCACGGTGTGCCAGTGTCCATAATATCTGATAGAGGGCCACAGTTCACTTCCAGGTTTTGGAAGTCATTGCAGGAAGTATTGGGAACGAGAGTTGATTTGAGTACTACGTTCCACCCACAGACCGACGGGCAATCAGAAAGAACCATTCAAATTCTTGAAGACTTGCTTCGGGTGTGTATTATGGATTTCGGCGGAAGTTGGGAAAGGTATTTACCTTTGGCTGAGTTTGCATACAATAACAGTTATCAAACGAGTATCCAAATAGCACCTTTCGAGGCTCTGTACGGTCGTAGGTGCAGATCTCCAATTGGGTGGTTCAAGGTCGGAGAGGCTAGCCTAATCGGCCCAAATTGTTACAAGATGCCTTGCAGAAGGTGAAGTGCATAAGGGAAAGATTGTTAACGGCTCAGAGTAGGCAAAAGTCCTCTGCAGACAATCAAAGGAGAGAACTCGAATTTGCCATTGGTGAACAGGTGTTCTTGAGGGTATCATCGATGAGAGGCGTAATGTGGTTCGGTAAGAAGGGGAAGTTAAGTCCTCGGTATATCGGACCGTTTGAAATCCTAGAATGAGTTGAGAATGTGGCATATTGGTTGGAGTTGCCTACGAAATTGGAGGGAGTACATCCTGTCTTTCATGTTTCGATGCTTCGGAAATATCTTCCCGATCCCTCGCACGTAATCCAATCGCAGGACGTGCAACTAATCGAAAATCTGACGTATGAAGAGGAGCCAGTGGGAATCTTAGATCGACAGTTGAAGAAACTCATAACGAAAGAGATTCCATTGGTCAAAGTTTTGTGGAGAAATCACTCGACCGAAGAAGTTTCATGAGAGGTCGAGGGTGAAATGCGCAGGACGTATCCTCATTTGTTTTAAGACTAAGGTTAGTAATGTGTTTGAAATTCAGGGACCGAATTTCTTAAGGGGGGAAGATTGTAATATCCGAGATATTTAGATTTAATTATTATCATTATTATTTAATTTATTTTTCTTTTGAAGGAAAAATAAATTAAATTATAGAATTAAAGGGTTAAAATAAAAAGTTGAAATAAAAGAAAGGAAAAATAGGGAATATATATAATTTCTATAGGACCTAAAAGAAATAGGGATTTAAAAAGGTAGGAAAGAAGTAGGATTTTACACTAAAATATAAAATTATTTTTATTTTATTCTCTTTTTTAGGCCAAAACCGTGGGCCCCTCTCCAATTCATTTAAAAAAAAAAGAAAAAAGAAATAAATATAACATATATTAAAATAATGGGGGGGGGGGAGGGGAATCGTGACCCCCCATCCAATTCATTAAAGCACACACATTAAAAAGATAAGCAAAACGCAAAAAAAGAAGAAGAAGAAGGTAGAAGCAGCTTCGACGCACACACACACACGAGATGCACGAACACACACGAGAAGGAGAGAAGGCAAGGCTCACGGCGGGTTCAGGCCGAAAACGCACCGGAGGGAGGGTTCCGCCGCCGGTGAAGGCCACCGGACTTCATCTGCACCACTCATTAAGCCCCCCATCCGATTGAATCAAGGTATGGAAGCCCCAATCCTTCAAAACCCCAATTTCTCCAATTTTGGGTATTTTAGGAATTCTTCAATCTCTTCCAATCGGGGCATTCCAGGGTTAAATTCTAGCTTAGTGGGTGTTATTGAAAGCTTAGTGAGGTTCAGAATCGAAGTGAAACCGTAGGATTTGACCGGGTATGGAAATCATGGAAATTGGGTTAGGAAAATTGCTATAAATTCGAAATTGATAGTTTGATGCATGTTTAGGCTTGGATTGGAGTAGTATAAGTATTGTAATTGCTGGAAATAGACAAGGAAATAAAGCCCGAGTAATTACCATCTCAACCGGAACACAATCCGGTGAAAAAGAGGCGGAATATTAAGCCACTGTACAGTAAGGGGTTGTGCGGTGGGTTGGACACCTTGGTCTAGTCCGTGGTGGACACCTAAGACCCGCTAAATTGGTTCCAAGGCTCTATTTATACCCAATTATATTTTTCTATATAATTAAAGAGGTAGTAATTAAGCTTTTACTCGGCGAATAAGGGAGACGGTGGAATGAGTAAGCTAAAGCCTCTTTTAAGCCTTGAATTTAATTCTTTTATTAGTTAAATACCCATATGAACACATGAAATGAAATTTAGATAAGTGGGAATCTCTAACCTAAGCATTTAGAGGTTCTAAGTGGCACGAAAGTATGAAAGCCGATATAAGACAGTATGGACTTTCAAAAAGAGAAATTTAGACGACGTAACGAACTAAATAAATAGTTCTTAGAAATATCTAGAGTGTGCATAAGCATTAGTATGACACATACATGGTGGAAGCTTCTTTACGCGTCCTAAATTTCTTTAATATATATGTGTATAGGGCACCACAAGGTAATTGGAGCACCAGGCACTCCGAGGACTGATCAGGAGGGCCAACAAGGTGAGGGGCTCTCCTATCCCTGCCCCACAGGGTTGGATGACTACGTGGAAATGTGGTTTGCTCTATTTTGTGTAATTGTTATATGAAATTTATCTATATGAATAAATTTGTGTTACTCGTGTATGATTTGCAAGTAAGCAGTCAACGTGCAATAGTATATGTGCTTATATGATTAGTCTCAAGTGTATATGTGCTATTGTGGCTCACTGAGCCTTATATGTTACCGTGGGTAGGATTGAGTCGTGATTTCATATGTGAGAGTTCAGTAACATTAGAAACTAATCATATTGATCGTCACTTAAAGATCTCGTTTGTATGGTTTGTTGAGGAAAACTAAACTTAGGATTGTCGAATGTGAGTGAGAGTGTTACATAATTGGAACGGGGGAATCTAGGCCTAACTAGTGAACACGTATAATATTCAGTTAGTTACTAATAGGGCGTCTTTCAAGGTTAAATTTGTTAGTTGAACCTGTTAGGTTAGTTCAGGTAGATCGAGTCGGTTATCCTGGTCGGACAAACAGTATTCAGTTAACAGTAAGCATGCCACATAGTGGCCATTACCTTGGTTTAACGGAGGTCAGACAAGTTGCCGGCTATTACTCTAAGCGTGCCTTGGAGTCAGAAAGTTCCTGGTGTGATCAACCAGGTTCGTACATGAAATTGACTTCGGGCCAGTATTTCTCTTAGCGTAATGCAGGAGACAGAAAGTGAATGCCTACGAGCATAACTATGTGTGAATTATGAAAATATATGATATATATGTTGTGATTTATGTACGTGCGGAGTAATAAATTTGTTAGGAGCATGAATTAGGATTTTAATTGTGAATATGATATATTGACTGCCTGATCATATTAAAGATCACAATATAAATCCATTTCATGCGCATGTGGTTGTGGTTGCTCCCTTCCGCTAGTTGTAGTGGTACCCGCTGCTACGCCAGGGATGGGGGAGCTCCTCACTGAGTCTGTTCGACTCACCCCCCTATTTACATGTTTCAGATACAGGTGGTTCAGGCGTCGGGTACGCGTCCACTTCTTCTCAAGGAGGCGGACAACTCTGAAGACCGCACGCTTTGTCCGCATCAGTAGTCATTTTGGTTATGTACATGTGCTGTGATGTATATATATATATATATAAATCCTTTTTGGGCGTAGCGTTTGTACGTTTACATCTGCTGTGTATATATATATATCATACTTGAATTCTAGCATTGTCGGCTTCATACAGATTAAGGTTAGGTCATGGTGTTGGGGAATATAGGCTGTGATATGACATATATCATGTGTGTATATATATATATATATATGACTTCCGCATGCGACTAGGATAGATCACACGCCTTGAGGGGTGTGATCAATATGTAAATTATATATATGTGTGACTGAATACCTGATTGTATGAAAATATGGCTTCCGCATGTGAATAGGATAGATCACACGCATTGAGGCGTGTGATCAATACGTAAACTATATGCAAGCATGTGATTGAATATATGTATGACTTTATACAGGACTCCTGCATGTGAATAGGATAGATCACCCGCCCTAAAGCGCGTGATCAATATGTATACTATATGTACGTGTGAGTGATTATATGTATATGTATAGACTGAAGCGGCGTTGAGTGAGCCGTGGATTGCACGCTACTTAGGTCACCGGAAATGGATGACCATATGTATTATATATTGTTTGTATTAGCAATGGGTAGTTATGAATATGTGAGAATGTCAATCAGGGATTAGAGGCTTACGGGATAGGAGAAATCCTACTTCCCGTGCCGGTCACGGACGTCCGATAGGGGGTCGTTACATTTTTATTGGATAATTATAAAAAACATGTAAAGAAATTCTTCATTCAAAGCATGCTCTAAAGGTGTTTGCTGAAATGCCTAGCACACTCTCTGCAGAAAGTAAGGGATTTTGTGTTTGTATAGCCTCTGTCACTGTCATTGTCAAGACCTTTGATTGATATTGCTTTTGAATATAGTGGACTGGTTATTGTTATTTAAAGCAGAACATTGACTAGTATTTTATTTACAAATAATGAGATTTATTCTTACATTTGATATAAAATGTTGCCTCATGTAAGATGCCAGCAGACTTGGAAATTAAAAACTGTTATGACTATTGCACTAATACTTGCAAGACCTGGTAAGGTGAGCTCAAAAAACAAAATTGGGGAGAGTTCAAGTAATTCCAGCATTACAAAGAAGAGGAAGAAAGGTTCACATATCAGCTTCACCGCTGATGATGCTCTCAACAAGTTTCGATCGATGTGTGAAGGTGTCAAGGCTTATGATGCCACCGGCACTTTCTTTTATCAATGTGTTTAGTGTTTTAATTAATTCTTATTTTGGTTAATAAGTTTTTTCGTCATGAATAATATATTATGATTCTTTTATTTTAGTTTTCACAGTAAATAAGTTATCTATATTAATTCAACAATTTCTTTTTAACTGGTCCGTTCTTTTTGAATAAAGCATTTCCTAGAATTGTGAAAATTGAAATGAAAAATTAAAGGGTTCTTTTCTATAAACTATTATACTAGAGGTTATGCATGCCCTATCTTGTTTTGAGAGTAATTTACGTGTCTATTGATTCTGTGATTTTATTGTTAGATAGAGAAATATTGTTTATTTTCAAGGTTAAGAACTTACATCTAGTTTGTTATAGTGAGATAATAGAAAATAGCCAAATATACCACTTCACTAACGGTCAAGCTGGAAAGGTAATCATAACATTCTCACTTCCCATGAGTTGTGTATCTCTTCTCACAAACAAATAGTTTTTTTTGTTATTAATCTTTAGTATATTTTTTTTCTAGGCCCATACTTGTTCTTCCACCAGCTGACATTCAAGTAATTGAGTGTGAGCATTCAGAGCTTGAACATGACTTTTATAATGTAGGTTTTGTACAAGAGATGTAAAGTAGGTTTTGTACCTTACCTAGCTATTAGCAATTTTACTTAGAAAATTTTGGACTTTGAGGTTTTATGTTCATGGCCTAGAGATATAGTTTGTTGAAATGATTATAACATATTCCATGTAATATTATAAATAGGTTCAATTTGTAATATTATATATTTTCTCATGATAAATATTATCCATTTTATATAAGTATAATATATATGTATAAAATAAATTCAAAATGTGAATTCTTCTTATCATGTTTGATTGTTACTATGATTATTATTTTATAAGATTTGGAATTACTTTTTCTATATGTATTACATAAGGAAAAAATTTAGGTAAGGTTCCTTATATCTATAAAGTTCCTCCAATCATATGCTTTATTTACACTCTTTCTCATCTATGATTGGTCATGTAAAATGTGGTCTTCTATATTTTCTCTCTACCATGATTGGTCATGCTTAAACTTTTTGCCACGTGTCACCTTTGTGTTGGGGAACCTTATAACCAAAATATAAGGAACCTTACCTAAATTTAATCCATTACATAATACTCAAGTGGCTTTGTCACGACCCCTGTCCGGGGAGCACGCGACCGGCACAGACCGAAGGTGGGACACCTGGCCTGTAAGCCTACTATCCTGAAACTTGACTAGTCATGCATGAGTCAAATATCAATATGCAATAAAATGAAAACTATAATTCTTACAAATCATAAATAAACCTTTATACATGAGCATGACCCTGCCTCTAGACTAATGGAGCTGACCTCTAGAATCCTGACTTTAACATATACAATACAAATAAAAATACAATCTAGCATAACACCCACATGAACAAAATGTAGGCCATGAGGATCGACTCCTTGCTAATTCGAGACATGTTACCTTTTCTGAATCTGTCTCTGAAAAACATTAGCAAAAGAGGCGTGAGTCATATGACTCAGTGAGAGACTAACCCATCCTAGGCGTAGTAGTGGGCACCACTACGACAGGGAAAGGGTGACAACCACATACATATGCAGAATTTCTCGTACACAACATGCAACATATAATGTGATCAAATTCACCATTCGTAATCCAATCTATAGCATAGATGCCAAGCACAAATGATCATTCAAAATTTCTCAACTACATATCAAAGACTTCCATCAAACCCATTCACGAATCAAATTAACAGATAGTTCAAACTCAAATAGCATAGTCAAACACATCAAGTCTGAAATCAATAAGTCAACAAAGATCAAATAAAACATAGTACAATCATTCACATACCCTTGGGAGTGTTAATCACAGTGTCACACACAAACAATTCCTTACGGACACAAAATCAAATTCTGACAGAGTTCATATCATAATACCAATAGCAAGTCATCCAAATCAATATTTCACAAAAATCAACAATCCAAGAAGACAAATATTTGGGTGTAATGTTGGCCGCATAGGGTTGAGGTTGCTTGGGCAGCATTTAGTGAAGGAAGGTTGTTGAGAATAATATAATTTTAAAAGAATTAGTTTACAAAGGCGGTGTCCAAGGTTTTCCAAGTAATAAAGAGCATGAATCCTCGAATTGGTTTTCAAAAGGATAAGAAATGCAGTATGTAAAGAATGGGGTTCATACAGTTAAAAAAACTATGTGACTAACATTACCTATTCACACAAATTCCTTCCCACAAGCAAACATGGGGTGAGGTTCAACTAGGTTCCTTCCCTCCTCCTTTGTTTACCTATGAGTTCTTAGAAAATGGGTTGGTTAAGTGGTTCAACTAGGTTCCTTCCCACCACCTTCCCAATTTTACAATTCTAACGGCGCATGGTTCAACCCCGTTCCTTCCCATGCCCGCCTTAGTTCCTTAACAGAAGGTTAGTCCCATGGTTCAACATTGTTCCTTCCCATACACCACTTTATAACACACTAAATCACTCAAATCAAGCAAAAAGACAATTCCTTCATAAAGGCACCAACATACTGGCAAAATCAATCAAAAGGGAAATATAACACCATCTCAATCATTCTATCAAGACTCTTGTTCATACACAACATATATCAAATCCACTATGTCCTTCAACCCTTGAAAATCATAGTCATAATCATAATTTCAATATAATAGGTCCACACCCAATCTCAATCCAATTTAAAACGCAACAACAACATGCCTCATTGGCCAATTCATAATGGTTCAAATCACATAAACAATCTCCTTACTAGGTCAATTTAGATTCAATCATAATTCATAATAAGTGCATGATTAGAATCACACAATTAAACACAACACATAATTTAATCATCGCTTTTTGGGGCTAAGATAAGAAAGTCCCTCACCTTGGCCGCTTTACTTAGAAATCCCCTTGAGCACTCTTGTCTCCAAGGAAGTGCTTGAGGCCCTATTATACACAACCAATACAATCAATATCAAATTTCATTTACTTATCCTAGGGTCATCATTTGGAGTTTCCTTTTAATTCAAAACAATTTATCTATGAGTGGGCAAGTGATGCCACTTGCTCACTTCCCAAGCTCCAACAATGGAGGATTTGCCAAATATGGAAAATTCCAAATTTCACCATTGGTCCATCAATCAACAACCCAACCATTGAGCATTCTTTCAAATCATTTAAAACATCTAAGGAAACCATTAAAAGTC
Organism: Senna tora; assembly: GCA_014851425.1. Lineage (NCBI taxonomy): Eukaryota > Viridiplantae > Streptophyta > Magnoliopsida > Fabales > Fabaceae > Senna > Senna tora. Next base: position 21,912,147 of record CM026271.1, read on the forward strand.
CATGCATGCCAAAAAACCAAGAAAATCCATAAATCCCTAAAAATAGTTAAATTTCGCATAATATGATCCCTAGGGTATTAATCTCCATAGAAATAAATATTTGGGTATTCTCTAACCTCAAAATTGATCCTAGGGTGGTATACTATTAATGGGTAACTCATTGTTTACTAGAAAACTGTGATTTGAGAATTGGAAACATGATTTTTGGGGCTTACCTCTTGCAAGTCCGAATTTGGGGTTTGTGGGAGATTGTCCAAGCTCCTTGGAGCTCAATAATGGTGGAGGAGGCTTGAAGAAACTGAGGAATGATCATTGGAAGCAAAGGAAGTGGTGGGAAGTGGGAGATTTTGGGATTTCTCCCTTTGCCTATCACATAAGAATGAAAAAGAGAAGAGAATAAGAAGAGGAAGAGGAAGAAGGAGTGGTGTGCGTGGTGTCTGGAGCAAATATGGTGTTCATAAATTGGGTTTGAGAATTTAGGAGTAGTTTGGGCAATTAACAACTTTTGGGACATGGTGAAATAGAGTTTTGATTGGATTTTCTTAACTATATTTATTTGTGGGTAAGAATAGGAAAATTTTGGAATTTTTAGCTAATCATAAGCCTATTAAAAATATTTGTTATTGAGTGTCTTGCAGATGAAAATTTCTTACCCAGTATAATTTATATTTTTGAAAAATTCTCAAATTTAAACTATAAGCTTTGAATAATTCATATGACCACTTTTAAACAAAATTATAATTTTTCTACCTAATTTTAATATTTATTTTAATTTCTTAAATTCTCAACTATAAAACTATTAAAATCTTAATTATATCCCAAAAATTTTATTTCACTCTAAAAAATTTATTTTTATTTTCTTTAGCCAAAATTTTTAACTTCAATTTCACAATTTTATCAATTTCATATTATCCCATCAATTCCTATTTAATTTTATTTATCTATATGTATACACAAAATTATTATTTATTTCTATTGTTCATTTATTTATTTATTTTTTCCTTACATTCCAACTCCAAATGATGACCATGCTAATTCTTACTATACATTACTAACCTGATTCTAAAAATACCCCACGGGTATTACATCTTCAATTTGCAGTGTTGAGGTTGTTAATCCTACGGTGCAAGAAGCATTTGAATTGCATCAACAAGAGAATTTGGGTATTGTGCTAAGTGAGAACAATTGTTTAAAGAAGCCACAAGATAGTTCTAACACTGGTAAAAAGTCAGAAAATTTGGTTCATGAGTGCTATGAACCCCAAATTTGGCAATTCTCTAACTCATGATTCACCTTCTTCTCATACTCAAATTTACCCCGTTCTGGATAGCAAGATTGGTGGTAAAGTGCAATGGGTGCCCAAGAAGACTGGTGTGGCAGTCATGAAGAGTTCAGAATTGGGTGATAACATTGTTCCCAAGCCACCGGGCTGAAAATTGAGAAAAAGCCACTTGGTAGTGCTTAAGGCGTGCCTATGTCTTAAGCAAAATTCTCTAGTTTAGCTTTCAATTAATTTTTCTCTTTAATTTAGCTTTCTCATGCTTTTATCATTGATTTTAAGTATCTTTACTATTTTTCTTATCTTTATTTCATTTAATTTTGAATTTTCTGTGTTTTATTTTAATTTTATTCCGTAGGGTGATAAGCCGTGGGTGCGGCTTATTCAGAGAGCATCATCACCTCTTCCGTGAGAACTTCAATGGCTTCCCATGCCTTTCTTTTTTTCGTGTGTTCGGCGTGTCTTTATTTCTGGGCTTTGGGTGAAGTGTTCATGCATAACATAAAGGGTGTCTTTAATTTGGGCTTTTCAAAATGGGTTAAAAAGATAGCTTTATTGGGTTTGGTAAAACAAAGAGAGTGGGAAATTGGATTTTTTTTTTGCTGATTACTTTATAGTTTTATTTTCTATTTTTTGTTTCAAATTTTTATTCTTCATTTTTACTTATCACCATTCACCCTCATTAACTCCAATTTTCACTTTTATGTTTAACCACTTTAAACCTAGCAAAACCCTAGCCACAACTCTCCTCCACCTTCTCTGTCACGACCCCATTTCGAAAGTCCGTGACCGGTACGGGAGGTAGGATTTCCCTTGTCCCGTAAGCCTCTAATCCCTGATTAGCATTTATACGTATTCATATCTACCCTTTTCTAATACATTCAATATATAACATATATGTGGCCATCCATTTCTGGTGACCTAAGTAGCTTGCAATCCACGGTTCGCTCAGCACCGCTTCAGTCTATATATATACATATAATCACCCACACATACTTATAGTTTACATATTGATCACACACCTCAGTGCATGTGATCTATCCTAGTCACATGCGGAAACCGTATATCCATTCATACATGTAATCGACCACACATACATATAGTTTACATATTGATCCCACGCCTCAATGTGTGCGATCTATCCTAGTCACATGCAGAAGTCATATATTCATACATACACATATTCAGCCACACATACATACAGATTACATATTGATCACACGCCTCAGTGCGTGTGATCTATCCTAGTCACATGCGAAAGTCATATATATACTATATACAATATCATAGCCTAATTCCCACAACCATCACCTATCTTTAACCTGTATGAAGCTGACAATACTAGAGTACGAGTATGACATATATATACACAGCAGTTGTATATGTACAAAAGCTACGCCCAAAAAGGATTTATATACATATACATCAAGACCTAATCACATAACCAAAATAGCTGCCCATGCAGACTAAGCGTGCGGTCTTCAGATTTGTCTGCCTCCTTGAGAAGAAGTGGACGCGTTCCCGACACCTGAACCACCTGTATCTGAAACATTTAAACAAGGGGGGGTGAGTCAAACAGACTCAGTGAGGAGCTCCCCCATCCCTGGCGTAGCAGCGGGTACCACTACAGCTGGAGAAAGGGAGCAAATCACATCCACATGCGCATGAAACGGATTACATAGCAATATTTAATATGATCAGTCAGCCAATGTGTCATACTCACAACAATAATCCTAATTCATGCTTCTAACATACTTATTACTGTGCACGTAAATCATCCACAATTATATATCATATATTTCCATAAGTAACACATCAAACAAGTTCACATACCTATACTCGTAGGGATTCAATTTTTGTCTCCCACCTTATGCTAAGAGAAATACTGGCCCGAAGGCAATCTCATATTTGAACCTAGTTGATCACACTAGGACATTATGACTCCAAGTCACACTTAGAGTAATAGCCGACGCCTTATCTGACCTCGGTTAAACCAAGGTAATGGCCACTTTGTGGCATGCTTACTAACAACATAATCCCGTCTGTAAGACCAGGATGACCGACTCGATCTACCCGGACTATCGTAGATAAGCACAACTAAATTGTTTAATCTTGAAGGATACTCTATGAACAACTACTTGATTATTATACTTGTTTCTTAGTTAGACCTAGTTTCTCCCTTTTAGATTATGCAACACTCTCATTCACACTTGACAACCTATGTCCAGTTTCCTCAACATATCATACGGTCAAGATCTTTACAGTGATGATCAATTTAAATGGTTTCTAATATTAATGAACCCTCACATTTGAAATTCCGTCTTTCTTCTTCAAAAAAAAGACCAGTGCACCCCAAGGAGAGAAGCTAGGTCTTATAAAACCCTTATCAAGCAATTCTTGTAACTGCGTATGTAACTCCCTCAACTCTTTGGGAGCCATCCGGTAAGGTGGTGTGGAAATAGGCTGGGTGCCTGGTTGCAGCTCAATTTCAAATTCAATCTCCCGATCAGGCGGCAACCCCGGCAGGTCTTCTGGAAATTCATCCAATAATTCTCGCACTACCGGTACTTGCGTCGGTGAAAGTACTACTTCCGTGGTATCCATGACCAAAGCCAAATACCCATTACATCCCTTTGCAAGTAATTTGGATGCCTTCAACGCCGAGATTAAGCTTGGATACGTTGCAGCTTCGTCACCCCGTATCACAAAAGGTTCCTCGTTTGGCATATTGAATTTCAAACATTTAGCCCTGCAGTCCACAACCGCATGGCAAGGCGACAAGCAATCCATTCCGAGGATTACATCAAGATCAACCATACACAACAACCGAAGGTCTACTACAGTCTCATGGCCATCGACCTCCACAATGCAAGACTCATGCACATACTCTACCTGTACGATTCTCCCATTGGAGTAGAGACCAGTACTGTTTCTTTCATTCTAGACGGACTTTTCTTGAATTTAGAGGCAAATTCATGCGACACATAGGAATGAGTTGAGCCAGAATCAAACAAGACTCAGGCTTCAAGAGAACAAACAATGAGGGTACCTATTAGAACCGCATTTGATGCATGAGCGTCTTGCTGAGAAAGTGCAAATACGCGCGCTTGTCCTCCACCTACTACCCCTGGCCCTCTACCACTAGATCCTGCACCACGACCTCTAGCTACACCTGTACTTGCTATCTGTGGCAGTACAGTTCTTACTGGTGGGGCTGAAATAGGTGTACCCCTTGGCGTTGGATTACTTCTCACACTTGTACCTTCTTTTCTCTTTGGGCACTCCTTATCCATATGGCCCACCTGGACGCAGCTGTAACACCCACCTGTCAATCTCCGACACACTACATAATGATATCTGTTGCAAGTCGCACACTGGGGCCTTGTCTTACCCGCATTTCCACCCCCTTGCACTCTCTGTCCCCCTTGAACATTACTCCTTATACCTGTTTCATTGGTGATGGTTGATGATTGTCCTCCTGCAGACCCTGAGTATCCTGCTCCTCCACCTGTTGACTTCCTCTTCTTACTTCCACCTCCTTGGTTGTCACTGCCCGTAATCAACTTGACTTTGGGATCAACAGACGTCCCGTACCTCTTCCTGGTTTCAATCATCCTGGCATAGTCTGCGGCTTGTGCTAAAGTCTCGAATTGTATTCTCTGTGGTAACAAGGCAGTAAACAACGGCTCCGTCATATGGTGTATGAATCTCTTTATCCTCGCCTCTTCATCAGGAACCAACTCAGGTGAGAATTGAGCCAGTTCCGTAAAAAGTAGTTCATATTCCGTCACGGTCATGTTAGGCGTCATCCATAACTCCTCGAATTGCTGACGCTTCGCATCTTTCGTCCCTCAGATAGAAACTGACCCAGGAATTGCCTCTGAAAATCTTCCCAGGTCATCGGTGCCACCCTTCTTGAATATCTCGTCTGTACGGACTCTATCCATACTCTAGCAGCTCCCCTCAGTTGAAATGAGGCTAGCTCCACCAACTCATGCCCTGAGCACCTCAACATGTGCCCAATTCTGACCACGTCTCTCACGAAGTATTGCAGATCCTCTTTCTCTAGTTTCGCAGAAAGTGGGTGGATGAAGTTTCAGAAATTTCGAAATTGGCAGCTCTCTTGGTGCTACCCGCAGCTCACGAGGCACATCCCGCAGTTGTTGCCATTCTCTATCCTCTTCCTCAACAACCTCCATCTCTTGATTGCTAGGAACTCATTCTTCTTCTTCCTCGCCGACTACTAACCGGCGTACTTCTCTCTGTATTTGCCTTGTCATCTCTTCCTTTAATTCCTGAAATCCCGCCGTGAGCGTTTCCGCCACAGAAGGTGCACCTGTCTCAACTCGAGGTTCCGGTGACTGTCTCCTCTCTTCTCCTCTCACTTGTGCTCTACCTCGACCTCAAGCATGAACTCTACCTCGGCCTCGGGTACGGCCTCTACCTCGGCCTTGGGTGGGCATTCCCTCCTCCCGAACCGACTCTTGTTCAATTTCAACAGGAGTTCTTCCTCCTCCTCTAGCTTGTCTCGTGATTGGTGGCATCCTTGTACTGCACAAGGACCACACCTAATGAGTGCACGCATACCTATGATATTTCATATCAAAGAGAGTAGAAAGAAAGGATTGAGACAATTTCCTGGGTACTTCCACAAGTGCCTTTTTACTCCCACGTTGTGCCCGGGTTCACAACGAGGCGTAAATCGACACCTGGTCATACCTATGGCTTCATACAATTTAAAGTAACCGCGCTCTGATACCAAGTTTGTCACGACCCCATTTCGAAAGTCTGTGACCGACACGGGAGGTAGGATTTCCCTTGTCCCGTAAGCCTCTAATCCCTGATTAACATTTATACATATTCATATCTACCCTTTTCTAATACAATCAATATATAACATATATGTGGCCATCCATTTTTGGTGACCTAAGTAGCTTTTGCAATCCACGGTTCGCTCAGCACCGCTTCAGTCTATATATATACATATAATCAACCACACATACTTATAGTTTACATATTGATCACACCCTTCAGTGCGTGTGATCTATCCTAGTCACATGTGGAAGCCGGATATCCATTCATACATGTAATCAACCACACATACATATAGTTTACATATTGATCACACGCCTCAATGCGTGCGATCTATCCTAGTCACATGCGAAAGTCATATATTCATACACATATAGTTTACATATTGATCACACGCCTCAGTGCGTGTGATCTATCCTAGTCACATGCGAAATATATATACTATATACAATATCATAGCCTAATTCCCACAACCATGACCTATCATTAACCTGTATGATGCCGACAATACTAGAGTATGAGTATGACATATATATACACAGCAGTTGTATATGTACAAAAGCTACGCCCAAAAAGGATTTATATACATATACATCAATACCTAATCACATAACCAAAATAGCTACCCACGCGGACTAAGCGTGCGGTCTTTAGATTTTTCCGCCTCCTTGAGAAGAAGTGGACGCGTTCCCGACAACTGAACCACCTGTATCTGAAACATTTAAACGGGGGGGGGGGGTGAGTCAAACAGACTCAGTGAGGAGCTCCCCCATCCCTGGCGTAGCAGTGGGTATCACTACAGCTGGGGAAAGGGAGCAAATCACATCCACATGCGCATGAAACGGATTACATAGCGATATTTAATATGATCAGTCAGCCAATGTGTCATATTCACAACAATAATCCTAATTCATGCTTCTAACATACTTATTACTCTGTACGTAAATTATCCACAATTATATATCATATATTTCCATAAGTAACACATCAAACAAGTTCACATACCTATAATCGTAGGCATTCAATTTCTGTCTCCTGCCTTATGCTAAGCGAAATACTGGCCCGAAGGCAATCTCATATTTGAACCTAGTTGATCACACTAGGACATTATGACTCCAAGTCGCACTTAGACTAATAGCCGACGACTTATCTGACCTCGGTTAAACCAAGGTAATGGCCACTTTGTGGCATGCTTACTAACAACATAATCCCGTCTGTAAGACCAGGATGACCGACTCGATCTGCCCGGACTATCCTAGATAAGCACAACTAAAATGTTTAATCTTGAAGGATACTCTATGAACAACTACTTGATTATTATACTTGTTTCTTAGTTAGACCCAGTTTCTCCCTTTTAGATTATGCAACACTCTCATTCACACTTGACAACTTATGTCCAATTTCATCAACATATCATACGGTCAAGATCTTTACAGTGATGATCAATTTAATTGGTTTCAAATATAAATGAACCCTCACATATGAAATTCTGACTCAGTCTTACCCACGGGTACATATAAGGCTCGGTGAACCACATTAACACATATACACTTGAACCTAAACATATAACCACATATACAGTTTGCATCTTCACTGTTTACTTGCTAACCATACACGCGTAACGCAAATTCAATCGGATAACTATAATTCATATAATAACTGTATAAAATACAGCAAACCACATATTCACGTATTCATCCAACCCTGTGGGGCAGGGATGGGAGAGCCCCTCACCTCGTTGGCCCTCCTGATTAGTCCTCGGAGTACCTTAAGCTCCAACTACCCTGTGGTGCCCTATACACATGTATTTAAGCAATTAGCAACGTGTAACTAAGCAACTATCATGCACGTGTCATGCTAATGCTCATGTACCCTCTAGACATTTCCAACAACTAGATACTTAATTCGTTATGTCGTCTTATTTGCCCTTTTTGAAAGTCTATAATGTTTTTGTACTTGACTTTCACATATTCGAGCCATTTAGAACCTCTGAAAGCTTGGATTAGAGATTCTAATTTATCTAGACTCCACTTCATGTGTTCATAAGAACTTTTAGCTAATAAAGGAATAAATTTATGGCTCAAAAGAGTCATTAGCTTTACTTGTTCACGATTTCCCTTATTTGCCGAGTAAGAATTTACCCACGACCTCCTTAATTATGAAAAACATAATCGGGTGTATCTAGAACTCAAAAGATTGTATAAGCAAAGCTTTAGTACCAATTTAGTTGGTCTTAGATGTCCACCACGGGCTAGGCCGAGGTGTCCAGCCCATAGCACAGTTTCTTGTTGTACTGTGGTTTGTTATATTGCCTCTTTTTCACCGGATTTGGCTCCGGTTGCGACTGTAATTACTCGGGCTTTATTCCCTTGTATATTTCCAACAATTATAATATCTATACTACTCCAATTCAATCTTATTCAAGCATCAAACCAGCAAATTTCGAAATTGAGACAAATTCCTAACCCAAATCCCATAATTTCCACAACCGGCCAAATTCTACGATTTGGCCTTGATTCTCAACCTCCCTAAGCATTCAACAACACTTACTAAGCTCGAATTTATCCCCAGAATATCCCAAATGGAAGTGAATGAAGATTTCCTAAAATCCCTAAAATTTGAAGAAATTGGGGTTTTGAGAGTTTGGGGCTTTTTACCTTGTTTCAATCGGATCGAATGCTTGATAGGTGTTGTAGAAGGGTTCCGGCCACCTTCTTCGGCGTCGGAGCGGCCTCTCCGGCGAGAATCCGGCCATCTTCCTCCACCTTCTTCCTTCTCCCTTCCACTCGCAACTCTCTCTCGGTCCGCCTCACTCTCTCGCTTCTGTTTCTTTTTTTTTTATGTTTTGGCTCGAAGGGTCACGGTTTTTAGCTCCAAATAAAATAAATTAGGCTGAAATAATATATTAGTAGTTAAATCCCCTTTTCCCCTCATCCTTTTTAATCCTCCTTTCATTTAGGTCCTAAAAAAAAATTATAATTTCCTATTCTTCTCTTCATTTTATTTCAACCTTAGTCTAATTTATTTTCTTTCAAAAAGAAAAATAAGATAATAATAATAATAATTAAAAAGAAATCTCGAAGATTACATTATCTCACCCTTCTCTCCCATCAACGGCAAACCACCACCCTCTCTACTCCATCGTCACCCCCAGCTTCGTTCATCTCATCGCCAGTGACGACCTCCACTTCACCATTCTCCTTTGTGTTGCTCCTACACCGTCATCTCTATTTTCACTCTTCATAGCTATGGTCGTGATGTTTCATTCTCTACATTCGCTCTTCCATTGCTGCGATTTCATTTCACCACCCCCACCATCGAGTTCCCATGCCGACATCATGTTCAAGTCCCTCCATTGAAGCTTTCCATCACGTTTCCACTCTTCCATAAACACAAATTTCACCCACGGTTCAGTCCTCCACATCTTCCATTTTACTTTCCACTTTGTTCCTATTCTTCTTGATTGAACATTGTCATATCTCCATTTTCAATCTGCTCTATGTTTCATCTTCATTGTTTTATTTTTATTTTCCATATTTGCTACTTTACTCCATTAAGTTATTTATTCATCTTCCATTTTAACCATCTTCAGCCATCACTTTTGATTTCATTATATATATGTTTCTTCTTCTTTTTGCTCATATTTGCCATTGCTCTATTTTTGCAAGCATAAAACACCACTTCATCTTTTGATCATGGAAGTCTCAAATTAAAGTACATGCCTCTTATAGAACATGAGCTAAGAATAGGGAATGCTTCAACAATTCCAAAATAGGCACATCAAGCTCAGGGAAGTTTGTTTTTGTCTCTCCCCTTACTCTATTAATTTTGTTATTTTTGTTCTTTATGCTTGCATTGAGGACAATGCTAGATTTAATTGTGGGGGAGGTTTATTTTGTGATTCTGGCTGCTGTGATTTGCTCTCATTCCTGGAAAATTTTGATTTTTTTAGATTATAGGTTTAGTTTAGATTAATCTAGTTTGGTTTTTACTTTTTGCTTTAGTTTTGAACAATTCTCTTAAACTTACTCTTGTTTAGACCTTAAATCATGAGTGATGATCTGATTGATGATTTTCCAAATAATTTACTCTTGCGTTTCCAGTTGATTTTGTTGAGTAAAACTTATATTTTTTTCTTTTATGTTTTTCTTTTAAGTGCTGATGTTGCGTGCTGACGTGTCCATCTAAGCTAACGTGTCATTGCTACATCAGCGCCATGTCATCACATATGATAGTAGATGATGACGTGTCAATGATGTGGCATGACACGTCAGCTTAAATGAACACGTAGGAGAGATGATATGTCCAGCTCAGCACGCCACGTTAGCACTTAACGGAAAAAAGAAACGGACTAGGACGGAAGGGCCAATTTGGAACTTCTTGCAAACATAAAGGACCAATTTAGACTTTTTGAAATATAAAGGACCAATATGAAACTTCGTGCAAACATAAAGGACCAATTTGGAGTTTTGACCAATTAAAATTGGTACATATTTAGTCTTTTTTTGTGTAGTTTTTATGCGATCACAGATAAGCCGTGGGCACAGCTTAAGCTGCAGATCTGATGCAAAGTTTTTCAAATTAAATAAATAAAGAAAGAAGGTCAAAACCCCAAATTGGTCCTTTATGTTGTCACCAAGTTTCATATTGGTCCTTTATGTTTCAAAAAGTTTAAATTGGTCCTTTATGTTTGCAAGAAGTTCTAAATTGGTCCTTTCGTCCAATTCCGTCTATCTTTTCCGTTAAGTGATGACGTGGCGTGCTGAGGTGTTACACTCTGCTGACGTGGCTTAAGTTATCCTAAAATCAAGGACTAAAATGAAACAAAATAATCTTTTACAAATCAAAATGTAATTTCTCCTTTCTCATCTTCTTCTTCTTCCTCGGTGAGACGTGCAGAAAAGAAAGAAAAGAGAATCCAAAATTTTTTGTTGAGGTGGAAGCATCCATTTTGGTTTTGGGTAGTAATCGATCTCTCTCTCCTTCCCTCTCTTATTCTTCAGCAAATCCTTCTTCTTCCCTTCACTCCACCACCTCCTCTCTTCACACTCATTCCTCTGCTTCACCCTTATGCCAAACCCAACGCCACCGCCACCAATGGCGGCGCCACCACCACCACCGGTGAAACCCCAACTCTATAACCCCAATCGCCCAATGTACCGACCTCAATCCCGATACAACCGTCGTGGACGTTCCAACCGCAACCTCTGCTGCTGTTGCTTTTGGAGCATCGTTTCACTTCTCGGCATCGCTCTTCTCGCTGCCATTTCCGTCGCCGCACTCTACGTGCTGTACGCCTGTACCGCCCTCATTAGCCCCAATTCTCTAACACCAATCTCCGCATTGCGAAGATGAATCTCACCACTTCCGCTGATTCCTCCTCCCACCTCACCACTCTGCTCAATCTCACCCTCATTTCCCAAAACCCAAACAACCACCTTTGTTTTTCATTTTTGTTTCTTTCCTTTGTTTTGTGTTTCGATCGGTGCGTTTTCTCTCTCTCTCTCTCTCTCTCTCTCTCTCTCTCTCTCTCTGATTCTTTTGTTTTCAAGCGCAGTAGCAGAGCGATGAGGAAGGAGAAGAAGAAAAAGTGAGAAAATTGCATTTTTGTCTTGTAAAAAATTATTTTGTTTCATTTTAGTCCCTGATTTTAGTTTAACTAAGGCCACGTCAGCTAAGTGGTACACGTAGGAGAGAGAGTGTAACACCTCAGCACGCCACGCCATCACTTAACGGAAAAAATAGACGGAATTGGATGGAAGGACCAATTTGGAACTTCTTGCAAACATAAAGGACCAATTTAAACTTTTTGAAACATAAAGGACCAATATGGAACTTGGGTGAAACATAGAGGACCAATTTGGGGTTTTGACCAAGAAAGAAAAAGAATGAGTTAGACACAACCAAAAAACTGGGCTACATGGATTTGAGCCTTATGTTGGATTTGGACTTTTGGAGTATTGCACCTTTGAAGATAATTAGGCATCACAGAAAAGGAAAGAATTGCTCCTTTAATAAAAATAAGGAAATTAGCGTGAAATAAAAAAGGCAACAACTTCAATTTAATGGGAACTCTCTTTTTCTTGGCTGGAGACTGGACGTTTGGCGGCAGACTGAAGGGAGCAGAGCAACGAAATTCTCTCCTTGGAGCTTGAAGACTTAATAATTTTGTGAATTTTTCATTAGTCATGAGTGGCTAATTTGTTTTCTTTCTAGCTAGGGGAAGAATTCTATAACTCTTAATGGATTGTGAGACTAGGAATTAGGGTTTATTTTCTATCTTCATTCATGATATTTTCTAGTTTCTAAATTTATATTTTCTTTAATATATGAACTACTTGGCCACTGGTTTTATATTGATGATTGCTATTTGAATTTCTTAAATCCATAATTGTTTAGGAAATTTAATCTAAGTAGCAAACATTGTTAAATCAATTATACATTATAATTATTTTACATTGTGGAACTAAAAATAAGTTTATGTTGGATTCGAACATTTCAATTCTTTATAATTTGTGTTTGGTATATCTGTTCAAGGTCTTAATGCTGTTCATTAATTAATTATTTTCAGGTACGTTACTTGGTTTGTTAATTAATTAATTAGGGTGAGTTAACGAACGTTCCTTGACCGCTATAGTAGGAATAGATTTAACGATTGGAATTTAATTTTAATTTTTGAGCTAAACATATCATGAATTGCTTGATAATTAGGTTAATGAACAACCAATATCAGTTCTAGAATTGGATACCCTGGCTGGAATTTATTTCTCTGATTTAATCTCTTTTGTCGACGCTACTTTTTACCCATGCCTACGTGTTATTACAGTAGTTGATTTTCATTACTTTGTTTACTTGATTTTAATTCTGCTTTGTTTAGCTTATTTAGTTTAGATCACTTATTTCACACCTCAATTATTTTCTTTTGTTTCTTTTTCCATTTATGTTTTGGTTGTTTTAAAAGAATTAGAAATCATCAAATCCCTGTAGGATCGACCCTACTTACACTGTGCTCTATCAGTTCATATTGTAGTAGGATATTTTTGTTTTGTTGGTTTCGAAACCAAACACGGGGTCCACCAATATCCGTTTGACTTTGTATCTCGAAATGCTGGCTATGACGGTTATCGGTTTGTCCACTTCTGTCGCGTCGTTCACTCCTCCAAAGGCAACAAGTTGTGTTCTTTGTCGTTTGCTTTGGTTGTTGCTGGTGATATTCTATCGGTCGTGCATAAACTTGAGAGATCTACTGATGCTAGCCATACGAATATTGCCTGTAAGAAGAATTTAAAACATGGGTTTCTGAGTGTTAAGTATATACTCCTACTCTCCGAAAAAACAAATGTCATTCAGCGGCAGAATGCGCAGGCATTGTGGTCTGAGAAGGGTCGCGGTTGGTGCCAATGTAACTATCATTTTTGGTTCAGACAATTCTAAATCAGAAATTAGGACCGCAAGGGGTCATAAACTTAGGGGACTTGTCCTTAGGTGCTGACCTAGGTGCCAACGTACCCTTGTGTAGGGATCAAAGTCCACGTAGTTCGAGGAGTGTACGTCCATATAGGAGTCGTTAAGTAGGAGCATTACCTGTAAGAGCAGTGTGTAGCTAGGACGTGTATGGAGTACTGCAAGCGGGTGGGCCACTGGTTGGAGGTTTCCTTGGAGGAAGGAGAGAGCAAGGGTCTCTCTGGGTTGTTTGGAGCTTGTGGATAAAGATATCTAGAGGGGCAAATGAGCTCTGATTTCTTAACCGTGAGAGGTTATTGATCAGGCTTGGATGTGGAGGTGATAGTGTATTGTACTTAGAGTATTCTATCTTACTTTCCTTAGTCAAGTCCCCCGGGTGAGAGTATTTATACCAAGTGTAAAGGGGAACATGGTCGACCTACATTCTTGCTCGTAGTGGGTCGACCCACGATGGTTGAGTGTATCCCATGTCTCTAATACGAGAGCTTGTGAGGGGAGTCACAGGTACCAGCCACGTACGAGGCCGGAGAATGGTACCACATGTCATTGACTTGCGTATCTTCCTAACGTTCTAGAAGGCTAGTGCCATGTGTCCGAAGGAAGAATATTCTGTAGTTACATATATATATATATATATATATATATATATATATATACTATATAGTTTTCTATTTATCAAATTTTACTTCCCTTAGATTGCTTAGAGAATGTAAGTGGTCCCACGGTAGATTTGTATTTTTTTAGAGTGCAAAAATTGGTAAAGTAATAAAGTGCAGAGAGAAAAAAAAATGAAAAAAATACAAGTGGATAATGATCCATTTAGGCAAGTCTTAAAATTTATTGTTTATTTATTAATTAATTAGACATAAAGCGTTAAATAAATTGAGGTTCTGATTGTTTATGAACTTCAAAATAAATGGGAAAGTGACATCAAATATTTTGTTCCTTTATTCAGTCTCAATCATAAATTCTTAGACTCCATGATATTCTCAACTTAATAAGTGTTCAATATATTTTATACTTGTTTGAGTAATCTATTTAATTATTTTGAATGCCTGTATCGACCATTTGTTTTCACTTAACTAATTTCATCCTTGATATTGGATGTGGTCTATTATAAATTTGTTAAATGCTCTAGACATATATTGTCTTATTTGAAAATTTTTAGGATTATATATATATATATGTGTGTGTGTGTGTGTGTGTGTTCAGCCTAGTGTTCGCTTGGTCTATGCGCCGATTACAATCTAGGGGTTTGGGTTGTAACTGTTGCACACAAGAGTCATTTCAAATTTGCGTGTCTTTAAAAGTTCAACTTGAACTATATATATATATATATATATATATATATATATATATATATATATATATATATATATAAGCAAAAGCAACTTCTTAATTCTCCCTTTAAGTAACTTGAGATTACCAATTCATATAAGTGTTTTTCAAATAATTCAAAATATTATTTAGTATTGTAAAGAAAGTATTGCTAGCTGTACGTGTAACATTTAATATTGAAACTAAGATGTCTTAGTTTTAGTTTTTGTCACGACCCAAAACCGGGCTCATGACCGGCATAGAAATCGAGGAAAAGACCCCAAATCCATAAGCCTAAACGAAAATAATTTACTCAATCTTATAAGTTCCAAATAATTCAATAAGTTATTTATTAATATATGAATTACATTTTAAACCAAAGTTGGAATCCTACCTGTGGAATCATGAAGCAACTCTAGAGAAAAACAAAGTGATACCGTCCATGCACACACGGACAATGTGTGGCTCTCCAACTGACAGTATCACACTTAACGATCAACAATCTGCCAAATCTGTGATTGGAAAAACAGATACAAAGAGGGGTGAGTTTTGCAACTCAGTAAGAAGATAATACTTACCATAACAGGAAGGGAACAAACCTGTACGCACGAATTTTTCACAAACCATTTCACGGTTGTATTTTCTAACAGAAATATTATAAATAATAGTAACATATAAACTTGTGAAACTTAGAGTATGATTTCCAAATCATAGCGCTTTTCAAAATCTTATCAGAGTCATGTCAAAATCAGTTAGGGAAACTAGATCCACAAAACCAGTTAGAACAGACATGAGCAATAAGGCTCACAAATACAGATCCAATCCACGTGTGTTGGCCGGCACACAGGGCTAGCAACACCCCTGTTAGCTGGGGTTCCAAGGTGCACCAAGGGCTAACGCTACTACGTTAGCTACAGGGTTCCGTATCAAAAAACTTCCCCAAAAATATTTTAGATAAATATTAATAATAATTTACTAAACACTGCATATATATTTTGAAATCGCATAGTCAGAAATATATAGTAATCACAATTTTTCTAACCGAAATAGCAGTCTATAGAATGATTTTCATATGGTAAACTTGAACATAAGCATTGAACTAATATATTCTCAATAGCAACTTTACGGAGAAACTTCACATAAACTAAATCGATTAAAATCAATAGGAGGACAGATTTATGATCAAATTTGCAGAAGGTATGTTATAGAATAATAATTCATAAAATGGAGCAGACAAATATATCAAAATACCAATAAATAGTGTTTATCAATTAACAAACAAAGGAGAGGGAAAATCATAAAAATTCGATTTCTTCCCCATATTATTCTAATAAGTTAAAATCATTAAAACGCAGAAGATAGGTAAAAAAGTGTACGGTAAGCATCATCCACTCACCCGGACATTGACGTATTTGGATGTTTACTAGTTCCGTAAGTCTGACCATGGCTACCAGAGCATTAAGTACCAAATAAAAAAAAAATCAAATGTATACTAACTTCATCACAAAAGATTGCCTTAATGTTGGAGAGTTTTAACATGATTTAATGAGTGTGGGAACATTAAGACTCAAACATCTAATTTGTTCACAATTACAGTTCCTCATATTATCACCATACTTCACATCATATTATACAAATTTTCATACTTCCACTAACTCTTTTGTTTTCACCATTGATGCTTTTTTTTTTTTTCTTCAGAAGTTGTTATAGGAATTGACTGAGCAAAATCAAGTTATCAATTTAACACAAATAACAAAATCCCAAATTTTCACAAAACCCTCCAAATTTTCGCACCAAATGAAGAGGCCAAATTTAAAAATAGTGAAAACTAGTTTTGGGGTCATAAACATCTTCAAAACACTTCCTTAATCATATTAGAACAATTAAGAATGAAGAAATCATCAAGATTTTACTAGAAACTGAGAGGAAATGCAAGAATAGCATACCCTATGTGAAAACCCGGTATTTAGGTCCTAAGGTCAGTAGTTGAAGCTTAAGATTAGGACGGTCATCATTTGGGAATGTGAGTTAAAAAGGAAAACATAAATTAGAAAAATAATAATGATAATAATAAATGAACAAGTAAATAAAGAATAATTATGTGTATATATATAGATTAATAAACTTAATTAAGAATTGATGGGATAATATGAAGAAATTGATTGATTTGTGACATTTAAGTTGAGTATTTTGACTAAAGAAAGTAAATTTTTTTTTTTTGTGAAATAAAATTTTTGGGGCTAATTTTAAAATTTTAATAGCTTTAGAGGTGAAAATTTAATGAATTAAAAAAAGTAAGAAAATTAGGTAGAAAATTTATGAGTTAGTTAAAAAGTGGTCATATGAATTATTGTGAACTCAAAGTTTAAATTTGAAAATTTTTCGAGATTAAAATTTAACCAGATAGCAATTTCTTATCTGCTAAAAGCCCTTTTATCATATATTTTTAGTAAGCCTATGACTATTCAAAAATTTGAAGAATCTCCTATTTTTACCCATAAATAAATATAGGCAAGAAAATCCATTCAAAACTCTAATTTACTATACCCAAAAAGATGTCAAATACTCACATTTAAAAGCCCTAGCCCACAAGTTGAACACAAAAATATGCTTCCCTTCTACCAGTTGTGCGTCTTTTTTTCACTCCCTTACTCCTTGCAAGCAAAAGGGTTCCCTCATTCCTCATATTCTCTTAACTTCACACAATTTCTCCACTTGATTCTTATTTCCCACATTATTTTAAGACATCTCCAAGCCTCACTTACCAATTGGGAGCATCAAGAAGCTTGGGTAATCTTTCACAAATCAATTTTCGGATTTCTATAAGGTGATGTTTCAAACACTTGATTCCATCACTTAAATCATAATCTTTTTGTTAGAAATTAGTTACCCATTGATAGTATACAACTCTAGGGTCATTTTGGAGTGTAGGAATCATCCAAATATGGAATATTATGGAGTCTTTCACTCTAGGGTTCATGACCTACGAATTTTTGAAGAATTTAT
Source organism: Senna tora (assembly GCA_014851425.1). Lineage (NCBI taxonomy): Eukaryota > Viridiplantae > Streptophyta > Magnoliopsida > Fabales > Fabaceae > Senna > Senna tora. The sequence goes on from CM026271.1 coordinate 21,930,025, forward strand.
GAAAATTGTGAATTTTCTTGATGCTTGTTGGTTTGAATAAATTTTAAATGATATGTGAGTTATTTTAAATGGTTTGGAGGATGCCCAATGGTTGGGTTAGTGATATGTGAACCCTTGGTAAAAGTTAGAATTTTTCATATTTAGTAAAATTTACATTGATGGAGCTTGGAAAGTGAACAAGGTTGTGAAATTCATTAATTATGCATTAAATTGTGTTGAATCTAGATAGAACACCAAATGATGACCATAGGCTAGTTGTAGGATATTGATTAGCTTAGGGAATAGGATTAATGTAGTTAGGGAAGTAATAAAATTTGAATTGATTTGTGAACTTTCATATACTAGGAACTAAAAGATTTTTTGGAGGCAAGAGCACCCAAGAACAAGGTCAAGGGAATTGCCAAGGTGAGGGACACTCTCATCTTAGCCCCTAAAGGGTTGATTGCTTGATGAAATGGCGTGACCTAAAATTGTGGATTGTCTTTATGTATGTGATACTCATGAATAGCGATTGACATAAACATGAAACTTGTGAGTATTTCCTTATTGAATGATTTAATCATGGGTAGTTGTTAGCAATTGACCTGGATATGAAACTTGTGAAATTCTTATTGTATGCTTGCACACATGGATGACTGTTGATGATTGAGATAGACATGGGAATTTGTGGATTAAATATGTATTGTGTATGAACAAGGATCTTGATGGTATGAAGGGAATGGCATTTCATTATTTCCTTGATTGATCTTTTTTTTCGGTGTATTGTGAATTGTGAAAGAATTATGTTTGCTTCATTCGATTACTTTAGCATGTTCTAAGGAGGTGTACGGGAAGGAAAAATGTTGAACCATATACCGTGTGTGAATGTGACATTGGGTAGCCCATGGGAAGGAACAAGGTTGAACCATGGGATTCACCTTGTGTTGATGTACAAGGGCAAGCATGGGAAGGAACAAGGTTGAATCTTGTGTCGTTAAAATTGCAACTGGGAAGGTGGTGGGAAGGAACCTAGTTGAACCACTTAACCAACCCAATTGCTAAGAACTCATAGGTAAGCAAGGGAAGAGGGAAGGAACCTAGTTGAACCTCACCCCTTGGTTGCTTGTGGGAAATAATTTAGGTAAAAGGTAATGTTGGTCTCATAGTTTTTTTTAAAACCATATGAATCCTCTTTTTTTCTAAAAATAATAAAATACATTTCTCATCCATTTTGAAAGCCAAATCGAGGGTTCGTTCTCTTGTACTATTTGGAAGACCTTGGACACCGATTAGTAAAGTAATTTCATAAAAAAAAAATTTATCATTCATAAAAATTTTCTTTCACTAAAGGTGCCCAAGCAATCTTAACCCTATGTAGCCAACATTATTTCCAACTATTTGTTGATTCTTGGATTGTTCATATTTGAACTTAGAACTAAGATTCGTTCTTGAAATTGATGTACACCGCTTTCAAAATGGAGTGAAAAGTGTTGTGGGCTACCCAAGGTCACATTCACACACGGTGAGAAATATATGAGAAATGGCTGGACCTTCCAAGTGATGTGTTAAATGTTTGCTAGAAGAACTAAGTGTTTGTGATTGTGTGACATTGATTGTTGCATTTAGAAAGCATATGGTTGTGCACTAGTTTAAGAAAAGAATTGAGGAGGGACTAAAAAAAAAAAGGGCTAAAGTGCAAGAGAAAGTTGGTGGGTGAGGGAGAGAAATGAATTTCTCCCAAATCCCTTGCCACCAACCCTTACACGCCTAAGGCAAGGTGGCAACACCACCATTTCACACACACTTCATCACAATTAGAGAGAGAAGGAGTTAGAGAGAAGGAGGAGAACTCTAGAGAGGATTCAAGCTTGTGAATCCGAATTTAGCAAGAATCGAACGGTAGAATCGCAGCTGAACACCAACTAAGCAAGATTTAAGTGTCACATTAAGGTAATCAAACTACCAACCTCTCTAATTTTCAAGTTAGGTTTTCAAGAAATGGCCCAAAACTGAGTTTCGAATTCTTGAGGCATTTGAGAGGTTTAGAACTGCTTCCTTATGATTTTCAAACTTAGAATGGATGTAGATGATGAATGCATGCTTGGATTTTAGCTGGAAATTAGATAATTTAGAATAGTAAGGAAATGGGTATGGGTTTTAGCTTGAAATTCAAATTTAAGCTTGTTTAACCATGTTTTGGGGATAGTTTTCATGGGTTTTAACGTGTTAATGATAGAAAACAAGTTTATAAAACTTCCATGACTTGAATGGTAGGATTCTTGGTCGAATTCTTGAGAAAAGATACTTTAAAAACCCAGAAATTAACGGAGCAGTCGACTTCTAGGCCAAACCAGTCAACTTCCATGTTCTTTTCTGCCTAGAATTCATCCCAAGAACATACCAGTCAACTGCCAGCCCAAACCAGTCGACTTTCGTGTCCAGAAACGAAACAGAGATGAATCAGAAAACTGGTATGTTACAACAATCGACATGCATGAAGAAAAATTTGAAAAACATACTTAATGAGCTCCAAAAATCTTGAAATTTGACAGGCTAAAACAATAGACATTAAAATTTATGATTGCCAAATTGCATTAATCTTGGATCCTGTTTGGTACCCTTTTTGCACATCTGAAGTTCAAGAACTTATGCAAAAAATATTTACTGGTTTTCATACTTTCATTTACTTGTTGAGGTACCAAATGAAGGATGTAAATGCCAAAATTTTATATGTAGATTGCTAAGTTCCTTAATATGGGATCTGGAAATTCTCATATCATTTGGAACTCATTTAGTATGGTTTTGGTAAGAATTTACAAAAGTACGGTCTGCTGCCCTGTCACATTAGACTGCTACTGTTATACTAAAGTTTGAGGGGGCAAACATGCAAGTTTTGAAATAAAATTTGGCAGTCTATTATATTCTATATTCTTTTATATTTCCAAATTATTTCAGAATTTTTGGAGGTCTATAGAACAAGTTATGATTTTACAAACTTGGCAAATTTACGAAATGAACTTGAAACACCTTGTTTTGCAAAAGTTCATTCTTTAACACTTCAAAAAGGATTTGAAATAACCCATGACATCCTTAAGTATTATGTTCTAAATTTAGAAGTAATATGAGCTAAGGGTAGAGAGAAATAACATAGAAAAGAGAAGAGTAAGTATCTTTCAAATATGTGTTGCAAATGGATAGGTCCTTAATCGAATGTTCAATTGTTGGTATAGGACGGTCGTTGACTTTCCACGGTAGTTCCAAGTTTTAGGATAATAATACATCCAATAGACCAAACAATGTTTTCGAAAATACCGCGTTGGTTGTCTAATTTTAAGCTAGTAGACTCTGTATGGCCAAATCAAGAGTGACATGTTTAAAATTAGATTAACCATGATTGGGACTTAGACATTTCATCCCATATTTGTATAGATAGCATACAAAAAGGGAAGATCTACATAAACAAATATGAGAAGAACTGTTAAAAAGAGACGGGGACCTCTAAGTTTAAAAGGAGAAGAACCATTAAAAAGAGACGGGGACCTCTAAGTCTAAGAGGAGAAGAACCGTTAAAAAGAGACGGGGTCTCCAAATTTTAAGTAGAAGTGACTCCCTTGGCTAAGTAGAACCAACCAGAAATGGATACGACCTACCGAGAAAAGGGGTTGATCCATAGTAGAAGTTGAGATACGACCTACCGAGAAAAGGGGGTGATCTCATAGTACTCGGATCCACTGGGGGACGCTACAGATAGTACACAGAACAGAAATAGCTTAATTGCTATAGGTTCTTACTTATTAATAGCCACTAGAAGTGTATGTGCGAGTATCCACTAGGTGGTGCTCCCTATGCTCATATGTTTTTCATGAAATGGGGCAAATGCCCATATGTTTTATAATGTTTGTTATTTCTCTACCATTCAAACATGTAAGATCATATTTAAGAAGTATGTGCTCATATTCAATGTTTTATGACATGTAAGTATGCCATTCCATTTCATATGCCCTAACATGTATGAATTTCCATGCTAAATGTTTCATTGAAAGTATGACATGCATATGTTTTAAGATAAACATCACATCCATGTTTTATGTGTATAATAAGAAAGGAATGCAGAGATTTCTATGCGAGGCACAGTGGTACACAACAACGAATTTGAAAACAGGTAGTTTTGATTACTTGGGTTTATCCTCATTACGTTGGTGCGTATCAGCTGATTAGGTACCCAAATGCCTACGAGACGGGGATTGGAGCGATGGGTAGCCTGACTTTTGAAAAGAAGCGGACAAGATAGTCTAGATGCATATAGTTCCATTTTGTATATGTTTAAATGTCCATCCCTTTGAGCCATTAACCTTAGGTATATTTTTGGAAAGGTTAAATGACATATTTTGTACATGTATAGATAAGGGATGAAGATAAGGATTTTGTATTGTGATGTATATAAGTAAGAATATATGTGTATAATTATATTTTGAATATATTTGTATATATACATAATATAAGTACGAAGAAGTTTTTAATCATGGATTATTATGTATGATTGTTTATATGCTTCCGTGTTTTAAGTATGCGCGAGAGATACCCGAGAGATAGAACCCTAACTAGTTTCAATTATTTAATTAATATGGAAAGAGTTTTAATAAATTCGGGTAGAAGGAGAGGGGTAACACACCGGTTCTAGATCAAAGATATATTCTATATTACAAAATTCTGATTTCTAAAGGGTCTGGAACTGGGGTGTTACAATATATATATATATATATATATATATATATATATATATTTTAACCCCCATTATATTTCAATTAAGTGCTTTATATGTTATATATATCTATATATATTTATGTACTCATCAAATAATTATTTTTTTATATAAATTTAAATGTATATAAATAATTTCCTTATTATTATTATTTTTTTGTATATAAATTTAAATGTTTCAAAATTTCTATCTAATTTTTTTATTATTGAAACACATTATAAGAGTTGTGGGTGTTTTAAACCAATTTTAAAACCATTACCTACTCTTCAAAATTAGGGTTACTACAATTTTGAAGCAAATCCAGAAAACACAAATTACAAGTCTTTGACATAATCAAATAAGTACAATAACATATTAAAAATAAAAGGACAACATAAATGTTGTAAGTTCCACATCGATTAGGCTATCTTTAAGGAAATGCCTTATAAGATATTGAGCTCTCTAATTTCACGATCTAACTTTTGGGGTATAGTTTTCCCAATGACTTATGCTCGTTGCAAGTCCATACACTGACACTTTATAGTAACTCCAAGATGGTAAATATATATCATCTAAAGATAAGTCTTCCTCCTCTTCCATTTTCCGCGCATTCATCATGTATTCAAATTGCATTTTCAAATATATATTATTTCATCAGTCAAACTCAAACATGCGTATATATTTTATTTCATCTACTCTTTTGTGCACTTGAAAGTATATTCAACTGTCAATATTAATTATTAGTATGTTCTTTAATATTCAAAATGTTCTTCACAAAACTAGATATTACTCTTTGGAAGTTAAGCCACCTAAACAAATAATGTAAATTAAGTTGATGTTCTTGATGATGACATAGGTGAGAGAAATTCTTAAGTATATTTCTTGTGTTGCATCATTTATGCATCGATCAATAATATCACAAAAGGGTTACAAAAGAAAAAAAAAACAAGAAGAAATAAACCTTAACAATAATGAAGCTCCTAATGGTTAAGTCTCCTATACATAGACATTTTTCTGAAGTCCAAGTTGCCACATATACTGTCCAAAACATCCAAATGAATAAGCATTCATATAATATTCAATTTCTGATGTAAAAATATGTAGAAAATGTATTTTCTAGTTCCTCACTCTTTCCTTACTTCTATATATACATAGCAATGAATTTTGTTCCTTAGCTAGAAGTGAAAACCTTTCGTGTATCATTAATTTGATGGTTTAATGATATGTAGTGAGTGTAATATCCGAAATATTTAATTCAATTTAATTTAATTATTTTCATGATTATTTAATTTAGTTTTTCGTTTTGAAATAAAAATAAATTAAATCATAGAATTAAAATAAATGAAGAAGAAAGAAATAGGGGATATATATATATAATTTTTCTAGGACTTAAATGAAAGAGGAATAAAAAACAAGAGAGAAAAAGATGATATAATAACTAAATACATAATATATTTTTTATTTATTAACACTAATTTAAACTCCCTTTCCAGCAAGCAACAAAAAAAAGTATAATATATTAAAATGGGGGCCAAAATCCGTGACCCCCATTTTACCAAGCCAACACACACACACAAAAAAGAAAAAAGAAAAAAAAATATATATGTATAAATGAATAATAATATAATAATGTATATGGGGGGCCAACCGTGACCCCCCTTTCTACTTCTTTAATACACATAATAAAAGAAAAAAAGAAGCAGACAGATGCAGCAAAAACGCACGCAGCCGAGGTCCAAACCGAGAAGCTCAATGGGAAGAGGAGAAACACGAAGACGGTGGTTGGGCGCCGGAATCTCGCCGGAAATCACGTTCTGACGCCGGTAAGAAATCATTTTTTAACACATTTGAGATCAATGAGAGTGATTTGAGTTTCCAATGGGAGGTACACACAAGAATGTAACCCTTTTTAATCATAGGAAAAATAACCATGGAAAATAGGGAAGAAAAATAAACTTTTCAAAACTAAAAATCTGGCAGTGTGTGGAAATTCATCTACTGCAACTTTATTTCAATTTATTAGGCTTCAAAACCTATTCCATTGCGTAGAGGACGGAAAAATGTTGAAAATCGATATATGGTTTGCAAAAAACGGACACCGGACGAAGGAGTTATGCCCATTTGAAGGAAGGCTCGCTGCAGGGAACAAATCTGTTCGCTGCAGCGAAAAGAAGCGTTGCTTTTGCTCACTGCAGCGAACCAAGCCTGGGAACTTCGTATTTTTGCTGTTCTAAGCTCCCTTGCTTCGATTTTTGGGTGTCCCAAGCCATAAAAACTTGATATAAACAGTAAGTATTGGTTTTCTAAACATATGCATCATTTATAACATCAAAACAACACCTAATCAAGCTCAAATCACCAATCAACCATCAACATTTACGATTTAGGGAAAAATGGGTTCCATGAATCCTAACACCACAACCTCCATTTCCGGCCATCTCCTGCTACCTAGCCGTATTTCCTACTACCAATGGATGTTGAAGAACTTCCATTCATCCTCAATCAAGCACCCAATCAAACCCATCCTCACCCATGAACCCTAAATATGAGATGAGATGAATTTGGAGAAAGAGTTGAAGTTTTTATTCTAACTAACCTTGAATGATGTTGAGGGGATGTAAAGGATGTCAGATTTGTTCTCCGGTGAGCTTCTCCGGTTGTGGTTCGCCGAATTCCAATCACATAAGCTCTCTTCCACCTTCTTCCCTTTGCCCTAGCATGTCTCTTCTCTTCCCTCTCTTTTGTTCAAGCTGAAAATGGTTTGGGTTGTAGTGAGGAGCTCGACATATAAGCTGAAAAAATAAAAGGGAGGGTTCCAAATTTTTAACCCCACTTCCACCTTTTCCTTTCACTTAAATCTCTCCTTATATTTTACCCTTTACAAAATCCCCCCTCTTTTCTTTTTTTTTTAAAAAAAAATTTCTACCCTTATTTTCCCAACAGTCTTTTTATTTAATTTTTTTTTTCAAATATCACATGACGTATCACGATAAAAATCTATATATTAATTCATGGGATTAATTATAATAAATATTCTTTTTGTTCTAATATTATTCTTTATTTAATTTGTATATGATTTTTCAACTTTTTTTGTCGACCATACTAATTAATTCCTTTGCGGACTTGTAGGCACTTCAAAGAATGGAACAATAGGTCTGAGAATTTAAAGTTTATCCATACCCAAAGGGAGCTAGAAATCAAACCCATCACATTTGGTTATAGGCAGATGAGTGCTTTCCACTCAATCACTCTTGAGTTATGATCTTTTAGCATTAAACAAAACATTTTAACGACTTTACTAGTATATCGTAATGTTGTCGTTAACAACATATTTATATATATGCTATTAATTTGGGATGCTAACTTCGGGAAGCGGTGTAAATTTCTACAAACTATATTTTTTTGTTTTATTTTGTTTGAGGTACTGTCCAAACTACTTCAGACTCTACTTGGCTATGGTGGAAGAGCCTCCCAACGGGGATAGTTATATATGCTATTAATTTGGGATGCTAACTTCAGGGTTAGTTATATATTTATATATATGCTATTAATTTGGGATGCTAACTTCGGGAAGTGGTGTAAATTTCTACAAACTATATATATATTTGTTTTGTTTTGTTTGAGGTACTGTCCAAATTACTCCGGACTGTACTTGGCTATGGTGGAAGAGCCTCCCAACGGGGATAGTTACATTCACAAGGTCTCGAACATGTGACCTTGATTAAAAGATATCAAGCCACCTACAACTTGGACTAACCGATATTGACTATATATTTCAACTTCAAAAAAGTTAACTTTTCCTATATTTATGGACACTAATTATGACTCTTCATAAAAGAATAATTAAATGAAAGGATAAGCTTTCATAAAGTACAAAACTAAACATATGCATAGTTTTCATCCTCGCCCCTTGTTTTCCTATCCCAAAACCACTCACACTCATCTATAAAAATGCCTCATTCTATATGTACACTACAAGAAATGTGTTTTTTACCAACGTTCATTTTTTTTATTTTCTGGCGGTTTAACTGTCACTAAATGACATTTTGTGGCGGATCCAAAACTGTCACAAAGTGACGTGTCACAATGTAATTTCATGACAATTCTAGCCAACTGTTGGAATAAACATCACAAAATGTACCTTTTTTTGCGGTTTTTGTTCACCAGAAAATGTAACTTAAAATCGTGGCGGTTCGCGTCCTTTAGAAAATTCTAAGTCATTTTGTGACGGTCTCTGAATGGTAAATTTGTGCTCGTCACAAAATGAATGGTAAATTTGTGCTCGCCACAAAATGGATTATAATTTTGTTACGGTTTAAAACTGTCACAAATCGTCATGTTCTTTTTTCTTTAAAAGATGACTTATATTTTTAGAAAATATATATAATTGACTATATTAATGCTCAAAATAGATACAAATACTCATAGAAGTACTTATATATAATAATACTCAAGATAGATACAAAAGTTATCATAGGTTTCTTTTCTCCAATATTCCCTATCACTAAAATATTTGTTTGTAAAACAAAAAAAGTACTAGTTCATTACAAAATAACAAGTGCTTCTAAAAAAATCTCCAAAAGGTCTACCTAGCCTCCTCCAATATTGAAAAAATAAAATTTACGAGTATTATTATAGTGATGTACAATAAATATCACAAAATGAACTTCAAAAGAAAAGAGAAAGGCACAAAAATAGTGAAGGCATGAAATAGTTAAGAAATTTAAGTTATACACTTACTGGACAAAAATATTAACTATTCCAAAGAAAGAAGTAGTTTACAAATAATGCCTGTCTAGAAGCCTTTGATGATCTGAGGTTTTTTCATCAATTGAAGGAACCTCTCCATTAGTTATGGGAACGTGCTACACTGCTACACAGCAGACCAAAAATAAAAGAAATGAATTTCAAAATCCGTAATGACTTATTTGAATATTGATTGAAATAATAAGACAAAATATGTAATCTATAAAAAGAAAACCATTGCTTGAAACTGATAAACATAAATATAAGAAGTTTTATTTTTTGATATGCATAAATAGAAAAAGTTAAGAACAGAATTAATGAAACAATTGATTTGTACTTAAATGAACATAAAAAGAAGCAGAAGAGAATAAACATGAGGAATTGGAATAATTTAATTAGTCTCCTTTCACAAATAAATATGGGCATCAACCAATTAGTCTGGCATAAGAAAATAATGTAAAAGAAATTATAGTATAAATGAAATATATCAACTGATGGAAAACATAAATATGAAGTAAGTATCATGTTGTAATACCCCGGAAAATTTTGAGGATTAAAGAATGATTTATTTAAAATTTTGAGGATTAAAGAATGATTTATTTAAAATTTTGAGGATTTAAGAATGATTTATTCCGGGGCTAGGAATTAAAACCTTAAAAAAAGAATATAGGAAAAGTATGAAGGTTAAGGGAAACCAGAAAGGAACCGAGAAATTCTTCACAATTTCAAGTGAAATAATAGATGAAGGAAAGAAGTAAAATATTTTTTTGGAATTTATTTAGGACCTACGAAATTAGAAACCCAAAATAAATAGGAAGTAGGAACTATTTTTGGGATCAGTTTAGGACTTAAGAAATTGGAAACCTAAATTTAATAGGGAAATAGATTAAATTAAAAATACATATTAGTTCTTATTTATTTATTTATTTATTTATTAATTTATTTAATTATTAGTTATCTTATTATTTAATTATTTACTTATTTTAATTATTATATATATATATTATTAAATTGGGGTGGGGGATACATGGGTTTATAAAAGAAAATAGAAAGAAGAAAAGAAAGAGAAAGAAAGAGAAGGACGCGTGAGAAGAAAATGAGAGATAGTGAAAGAGAGGGCGACGGACGGAGGAAGAAGAAGGGGGAAGGGCCACGGTTCGCCGGAAACCGGCCAGAGAAGAGCGGTCCGACGCCGGAAAAGCTCACCGGAGCTCGGGTACAACGTCTCCTACACCTTCCACCAATCAGATTAAAGGTTGGTAACCCCAATTTCATTCGAAACCCTCAATTTCTCCATTTTTAGGGATTTCTTCGATCCACCTTCGATTGGATTGTTTTGAGGGTAGATTGAGACCTAGGAAGTGTTCTTGAACACTTAGTTGGGGTAAGAATCGAGACTATACCCTCGGGTTTAGCCGAATTCGAATTTGGAATTATTTGGGGTTGAAATTATAATTATTTTCAAATTGGGGAAAATTGTTGATAATTAGGATTGAGCTTGGATTTGAGTAAATAGGCTTGGATTTATATTATTAAAATTATATAGTTGAAATATTAGATGAACAAGACCCGTGAAGAGCTGGCCCGAGGTTACTAAGGTTGAACCTTGACGTTAACGTACCGGGTCCCTGCTCGGGTTGCCCGAATACACTTTAAGGGTGATGTTAAGGGCTCCAAACCTCTTCTTATCAATCTTAAACACTCTAGAATGATTCTAATATGCTATCAAGCATCAAGAATTATTTTAGGTACCTTCTTGTTTCTCAAGGAGGGAAACTTGCAAAGCAATGAAGCCCAAATTCTAAAATGGTAATTTTATTCCTTCATAGTTATTAGGAAGCCTTAAGTAGGATGGATTAGAGGTGTATTGAGGTTTAGAAACTAGATTTCTTAGAACCCGAGTAAGAACACAAGTTGAAACAAAATGCTTAGATCATCCTAAAATTAGGATTCCTTCCAATCAAGTTAGAAAAGCTTCCTTAGATGTGAATACAATTGAGATAAAGGTCTAATACTCAAATCCAAGTACGTGAAACACTCAAGTAGAGTGTTATATTCGAGTAAGTCAAGTATCCGAGGAAGGATACACATAAGTTGGGATAGAGAAGTCCGATAAGACCAAGAGCTTGACTATGTGGCAACCACGGACTACATGTGAGAGTAATGGAGAGATAAATGACAAGTTAAGCTAAGTAATAACCTTAATGAAGTAAATGTTGTTCTTATAGGAACAACAGCACGCAAAAGAGTGCAACAAGAACTTCGAGGAGACTAAAGTTACAGGAGAGGATTGCATGGAAGGTTGGCCAAGGTGAGGGTTCTTCCATCTCTGCTCCTAGGGTTGTATGCTTATGTGGATTACATGAGTATGTATATTCTCTGCTTGTCTGGTATGTGTTAGCTAGAGATATAGAATGCTAAAAGAATGAAAGAACTAGAAAATAAGTTGTGGAAGATAGCTTGGATAGGAAGACATAGGAGTAGAGTATAATTGCTTGCTATGATTGGTGTGTTACAAATCCAACTCATACACCCCGGAGGCATGATGAGTATTTTATTAAATCTTTTCCACGACGGTGGCAAGAGTCCTTGTACGGAAGGGCTAAACTTTATTTTGAAAACTCATCACAACGGTGACTTAAATAAAAATCATGCAAAGGGAGTTATTGGTGGGTTTCAGATTTGGTTATGCTAGCGATGTGAGACATCAACTAGAACAACGTCAGATGACACTTGAGACCTCAATTTTATAATCACCATGACGATTGTCATTGCCCTATCCTGGTAATAGGGTCAGAAAGGATTTATATTGCTATGACGATAGCTTGAGGCTCAGAGAGTGCATCTGGACGGGTATATGAGTTATATCCTGTTGAGGATACTTGTACATATTAATAAGGAGAAGAATTGTTGATCCTTCGGGAAAGATACAAAGAATCCTATTAATATGTGAGACTAAGGAAAGGAGACACGGGAGGAACCTACGGGTGAACCGTGAGCCTAGCCTAGTCAAAGAGAAATCATCCTGTGGAGTTGGTCCATGGTGTGTCAGTGGCCATGCTTCGAGACGTCGAGCCGTGCCCGCCATGTGGCCTGGTTAGGTAATGGACGAGTGGGCTCAAGCTATTACCCCGCAGCAAGGGGTCAGGACGTGCCATGTGGTGGCTACGTATCAGTTGTTTGATAGATATAAGTTGATTGTGTTTGATTAATAGAATTGTCACGAGGTTATTAGTACCCAAGTGAATGGGTTAAGTATTGTTTTATTAACAGAAATGTCACGAGGTGACCAGTACCCGAGTGAATGGGTTAAGTATATTTGCCACGTGGTGGCCAGTAACCCGAGTGCACGGGTTCGAAGTAGAAAAGCCACGTAGTGGCTAGTAGATACTCCAGAGTGGGGAAAATTAAGTAGATGTATGCTAAAGTATCTGTGTGTATGTGCAAATTGTCTGTGTTTGCATATAATTGTTGATTATGCAGCGTAGTGATGACGTACAGGATTACATCACCACAACGTCTTGTTTGATTCAAACATGCTGAACGTGAGAAGACCGGTAAGTAAAAGCCGGCACTATATGTTACATGTTTACTTGCTGATTGATGACGTGGGCTAAGCTGGTGCATGCTTATTTCTGTTAAATGCATGTGAGTGGTTAGGTGAAATATCTGTTGTTGTGTGATCACCAAGAATGTATGCTAATTAACAGTAACCATTTGTTTTGCATGTGGTTGTGTATGACTCCCAATCCCAGCGCTATGGCACCCGACTTGCGCCGGGGATGGGAGAGTCATCACTGAGTTGCGTGGTTAAGACTCACACCTCATTTTTACTACACAGAGACAGGTTAAGTACAGGTGGAAGGTGTCTCGGTGGAACGAGGGTTGAGCAACACTTTTCCAAGACCCATAACTTGTTCATGTGGGTGAATAAAGTGTAATTGTAATTTAATTTACTTTATTATTGTATCATAAAGTAAAGGGTAGACGTACCCAATTAGATTGTATTACTAAATCTAGAACTGTCAGCTTCACACACCTTAAAGATCAGGATTTATTTTACTGCGATATAGGGAAAATTTGTTTTCAAAATGTATATATATATATATATATATATATATATATATATATATATATAAATATATCTGTTGCATGTGAATAGGATAGGCAGCATCTTCGGATGTGTAGCCAGTACACAAGTTATATATATTATGTGTGTTTTCCTATATCAATATCCTGAAGTGGCACTGGCCGTGGATTTGCTTGCCTAGGATAGGCCACCATTTCGGTGTAGCCATGGTATTATACTGCAAGTGAATGTATTTTTATTAATAGATATTCTGTCAATTAGGTGATAAGGCTTATAGGCATAGGGATATTTCCTGTGTCTGTACCGATCACGGTCCTCTAAACGGGGGTTGTGACAAACTTGGTATCAGAGTCTGGTTGTTCTTTAAGGGTGTGAAGCTAACTAGTAGTCTCGGGTGTCAGTCGGGCTATCCATTACGAATCCGGACGTAACAGTGGATCCGACGGGAACTTATGAGGTTGCTCAGGATGTTGAGTCATAAATTCTTTTGAGTCATCGCTTCAGGTATAGAATTTATATGTCAAATTATATGTAAAGCATATAACCTGTACAGCACACAAGTGCCGATGAGCACTAAGGCATAAGGTGGGGTGACAATGACCCCTGGAACCCTAGGACGCCATAATAGGGGAAGGAGACATCCATGGAGGATGCTACCTAGACACAGACACATTTGGTTGAATTCTAGGCAGGAATGCGCTAAAATGTGTGATTATTTTGCAGGTGTTAAATGAGACGATGCGTCTGCTCTGTTAGCGGTGCATTGTGTGCTATGGTATAGGCACAAGTTGTTTGATTATAGTATGGAATACAAGTAGAATAGAAATATGTAGTGAATGGTACTTCAGGCTAGGAATGGTTTGTAAAGTGAAAGAAAAGACACGCTTGGCGAGTAGAAAAGAAAGTAAGCCCATGGGCCGATTGAAATGGAAAGTTTACAGACAAGAATAAATAGGGCCATGAGGCATGTGACCAACAGAAAGATGACCAATTGAATGGGTCACGACTGTGCGGTATGCTATGGCTGAAGGAAGTGAGTTGTCCTTCCTAGAAAGTAAACAGAAAAGATGTGGTGTATGCCACAGTATAGAAGTAGAAGTCTATGCACTAGAAAATCTGAATACGGTATATGGAAGGGCAAAGTGGCCGAACCATATGCCGTAGAGACAGATGTTAAGAAGTATAGGCATATGTAAACGTGTACAGCGTGACCATATACCGAGCAGAAAACAGAGTAAATGGTAAGGCACAGGGAAGGAGCCTAGTCCAACCCTGCGTTCGGTCCATGAACTGCTAGTTCCTTAAGCAAACAAGGGGCAAACGAAGGGATTAAGCCCAACCAAACTCTCTTGGGTTGCTTAAGGAAGACCATAAAGAATAGGATATTGATCACATGAGAAACTTTTGTAAAAAAAATCTTTTTGGTCTTTCCGGATGAGAGATTCTGAAAGACTCTTAAACTTTTCTTGAAAATGTTAGGGATAACCATTGGAAGGCAAATTTTCATGAAAACTCTTTCTCAATTTGTGTCATTCCAATTGGTTAAACCCTAACCATTTACGAAAACCTTAGGCGTCATTTTCTAAGAAATAAACTTGAATTAATTTTTAAAACCCGCAGGGTGCCTAAGAAAACTAACTCATGTGACCAATGCCCTACCAAACAATAGTCCTTTTACAGGTAAGCTGTATAAGGATGGTAGATGTAGTTGAGAAATCAATCGCTTGGAGTGATTAAAGTTAAGTAGATATCGAAAAGCACTAGAGAGTGCTAAAGTGTCAAGGGAGTATACAGGTAAACCTAAAGGTTACCAACTAAGGGGCCAAAGGGTGATTATGAACCCGAAAGTATTAGATCGGAGCAGGTCTAGAAGTGGAAATGGGTGTAGACCTTCGGGTACCATCCAGAGATAAGAAAATGAGTGCTATTATGGTAGATAGCTCTCGAACGAGATAATGTGAGAGATAAACCCCAAAGGGACTTGTGGAGGCCCGAGGGGAGAGAAAGTAGACAGGGATAAGTAGTCCCATAAGGGGGGAAGAGCGGAAGCCTATAGGACCCCATATGATAAGAGTCAAGTAGGAGGTGGAGAACTAACTACTACTGTAAGTGTATGTATAGTACACAGATTGTAGTGGACATAGCTAGGTAAGCTAATTTCACAGGTTAGTGAACCATAAATCCGTTAGTCTGAAGCCCGTGTAAGGGTGGAGACTGAGTGGACAAACCAAACGTATCAATGGCCATGTGGATGCCATAAAGGAAAAATTAACCGTAAGGACGATTAATCGAGAAGGAGAATTTAGTGAGTAACGAGTATTGAGAAATACTCGAAGAAAGAGTACCACATAGGTACGAAATGGAAAAGAAGAGAGTGAATACGGGAATGGAGTTGGGTAATCATCTGGGGATGCGAGCCAAAATGATAAAACAGGTATGCTACCGTTGGGGGCGATTGGAACCCAACGGGTAACACACTTGGAAGAGGCAATAAATGTTCGTGAACATATGTCTCACCGTAAGAAAGGAACGAGTCAAACTGTGGGAGCGGATTCCATTTGGTCAAGGGTAGTAGAGCATGTCCAGAAAGGTTCATGCTGGAGTTAACGGATCAATTATTCCAACTAGGAATACAGGATTTAAGTGAGTTGAGAAGTCCGAGTGGGCCAAGATGGGGTAGAAGCTAATGGAAACCCAATGAGTAGAGTTAGCATAGGATGTGCAACACTAAGTGGACTAACTTGAGGATGGTATAGATCCACAGGCATAGTCATGTTGAGCGAGGTCTTCGGATGAGAAAACCGAACTGAGCCTGAGGCAGAATAATGAGTACGAGGTTAAGGAGGAGACTGGTGAGTTTCCATTATAAACAGAAATGACTACAAGTAGTAGTTAGAGAAGAGTCTAAGTCAGTTAGACATAGGATGTCGACAGGGAGTAACCTGAAGTGGTTATGGAAACCATTAAGGGTAAGTGTAGAAGTCTGGAAAGGAAAGAGAAACACGAGTCATAAAATGTAAGATCCTTTACCGTTTGGTGGAGAAACGGTAAGTGTAATACATAGTTGTGCTAGTGTCATGGCATTTAGCTTCGTTAGGACATGAGTAGGATAAACCGAGTCAGTGGTGAGTGTAACAACCTCGGAAGGGTTGGGTACACTGATGGTACAAAGTATAAACACCTACTTAGGGTGTATGTCGTGTAAGCGGTAAGTCTAGATGTAGAGTAGAGGGTGTAGTAAGATATAAACGGACTTTTCTGGAGAAGTCATTTACAAAGAATATATCGGGGGAATACCAGCAGAAGGGTAGCTGCTTGGTAGTAAAGGATACTTAGGTACGGGGACTCCGATGTAGGGGAATACTTTGTCAGTTAGAATTTATAGAAATAGAACCTAGTGTGCTATGCAAATAGCTAGTGTCTTGGTGTGTTCCAAGACGGATATAAGAAGTCCCTACGAAGGTAGCTAGTCGGACAAGCAGATTGAGTCAAGGTAAGCCTCACTAGAGAAGGAAATAGTTAACTCCTCGGAGAACTAAATTGGAGCATGGCATGTGGTACGTGCCAGACAATCCATTGCAAAATTAGTAAGAACAAAGTAAATAGAAACTAGGAAAGTTAGGTATCCTCGGGGAAGGATACAACATCAGATGGAGTTTGTCGATTAACACCTCGAGGAGGGGTTGTTAACTATGAAACTAGAAATACAAACGATCACAGAAAGAATATGTAGAAACTAGATAGAGACCTTGAGCCTCTAGGAAAGAAACATGAACCGTAGGATAAAACGGTAAAACTTACACATTGACGGAAACCATAGAGGAAATTAAGGCAAGGGATGGCAACAAGCCAACAACCCCACGAAGGAGATGAAATTCGGGGACCGAATTTCTTAAAGGGGGAAGAATGTAATACCCCAGAAAATTTTGAGGATTCAAGAATGATTTATTTAAAATTTCGAGGATTAAAGAATGATTTATTTAAAATTTCGTGGATTAAAGAATGATTTATTTAAAATTTTGAGGATTTAAGAATGATTTATTCCGGTGCTAGGAATTAAAACCTTAAAAAAAAGAATATAGGAAAAGTATGAAGGTTAAGGGAAAGCAGAAAAGAACCGAGAAATTCTTCAAAATTTCAAGTGAAATAATAGATGAAGGAAAGAAGTAAAATATTTTTTTGAAATTTATTTAGGACCTACGAAATTAAAAACCCAAAATAAATAGGAAGTAGGAACTATTTTTGGGATCAGTTTAGCAGTTAAGAAATTGGAAACCTAAATTTAATAGGGAAAGAGATTAAATTAAAAATACATATTAGTTCTTATTTATTTAATTATTAATTTATTTATTTAATTATTAGTTATCTTATTATTTTATTATTTAATTATTTTAATTATTATATATATATATATTATTAAATTGGGGTGGGGGATACGTGGGTTTATAAAAGAAAATAGAAAGAAGAAAAGAAAGAGAAGGACGCGTGAGAAGAAAATGAGAGATAGTGAGAGAGAGGGCGACGGACGGAGGAAGAAGAAGGGGGAAGGGCCACGGTTCGCTGGAAACCGGCCGGAGAAGAGCGGTCCGACGCCGGAAAAGCTCACCGGAGCTCGGGTACAACGTCTCCTACACCTTCCATCAATCGAATTAAAGGTTGGTAACCCCAATTTCATTCGAAACCCTCAATTTCTACATTTTTATGGATTTCTTCGATCCACCTTCGATTGGATTGTTTGGAGGGTAGATTGAGACCTATGAAGTGTTCTTGAACACTTAGTTGGGGTAAAAATCGAGACTATACCCTCGGGTTTAGCCGAATTCGAATTTGGAAGGATTTGGGGTTGAAATTATAATTATTTTCAAATTGGGCAAAATTGTTGATAATTATGATTGAGCTCGGATTTGAGTAAATAGGCTTGGATTTATATTATTAAAATTATATAGTTGAAATATTAGATGAACAAGACCCGTGAAGAGCTGGTTCGAGGTTACTAAGGTTGAACCTTGACGTTAACGTACCGGGTCCCTGCTCGGGTTGCCCAAATACACTTTAAGGGTGATGTTAAGGGCTCCAAACCTCTTCTTTTCAATCTTAAACACCCTAGAGTAATTCTAATATGCTATCAAGCATCAAGAATTATTTTAGGTACCTTCTTGTTTCTCAAGGAGGGAAACTTGCGGAGCAATGAAGCCCAAATTCTAAAATGGTAATTTTATTCCTTCATAATTATTAGGAAGCCTTAGGTAGGATGGATTAGAGGTGTATTGAGGTTTAGAAACTAGATTTCTTAGAACCCGAGTAAGAATACAAGTTGAAACAAAATGCTTAGATCTTCCTAAAATTAGGATTCCTTCCAATCAAGTTAGATAACCTTCCTTATATGTGAATACAATTGAGATAAAAGTATAATACTCAAATCCAAGTACGTGAAACACTCAAGTAGAGTGCTATATTCGAGTAAGTCAAGTATCCGAGGAAGGATACGAATAAGTTGGGATAGAGAAGTCCGATAAGATCAAGAGCTTGACTATGTGGCAACTACGGACTACATGTGAGAGTAATGGAGAGATAAATGACAAGTTAAGCTAAGTAATAACCTTAATGAAGTAAATGTTGTTCTTATAGGAACAACGACACGCAAAAGAGTGCAACAAGAACTCCGAGGAGACTAAAGTTACAGGACAGGATTGCATGGAAGGTTGGCCAAGGTGAGGGTTCTTCCATCTCTACTCCTAGGGTTGTATGCTTATGTGGATTACATGAGTATGCATATTCTTTGCTTGTCTGGTATGTGTTAGCTAGAGATATAGAATGCTAAAAGAATGAAAGAATTAGAAAATAGGTTGTGAAAGATAGCTTGGATAGGAATACATAGGAGTAGAGTATAATTGTTTGCTATGATTGGTGTGTTACAAATCCAACTCATACACCCCGGAGGCATGATGAGTATTTTATTAAATCTTTTCCACGACGGTGGCAAGAGTCCTTGTACGGAAGGGCTAAACTTTATTTTGAAAACTCGTCACGACGGTGACTTAAATTAAAATCATGCAAAGGGAGTTATTGGTGGGTTTCGGATTTGGTTATGCTAGCGATGTGAGACAGCGACTAGAACAACGTCAGATGGCACTTGAGACCTCAGTTTTATAATCGCCATGACGATGGTCATTGCCCTATCCTGGTAATAGGGTCAGAAAGGATTTATATTACTATGACGATAGCTTGAGGCTCAGAGAGTGCATCTGGACGGGTATATGAGTTATATCCCGTTGAGGATACTTGTACATATTAATAAGGAGAAGAATTGTTGATCCTTCGAGAAAGATACAAAGAATCCTATTAATATGTGAGACTAAGGAAAGGAGACACGGGAGGAACCTACGGGTGAACCGTGAACCTAGCCTAGTCAAAGAGAAATCATCCTGTGGAGTTGGTCCAGGGTGTGTCAGTGGCCATGCTTCGAGACGTCGTGCCGTGGCCGCCATGTGGGCTGGTTAGGTAATGGACGAGTGGGCTCAAGCTATTGCCCCGCAGCAAGGGGTCAGGACGTGCCATGAGGTGGCTACGTATCAGTTGTTTGATAGATAGAAGTTGATTGTGTTTGATTAATAGAATTGACACGAGGTGACTAGTACCCAAGTGAATGGGTTAAGTATTGTTTAATTAACAGAATTGTCACGAGGTGACCAGTACCCGAGTGAATGGGTTAAGTATATTTGCCACGTGGTGGCCAGTAACTCGATTGCACGGGTTCGAAGTAGAAAAGCCACGTAGTGGCTAGTAGATATCCCAAAGTGGGGGAAATTAGGTAGATGTATGCTAAAGTATCTGTGTGTATGTGCAAATTGTCTGTGTTTGCATATAATTGTTGATTATGCAGCGTAGTGAAGACGTACAAGATTACGTCACCACAATGTCTTGTTTGATTCAAACATGCTGAACGTGAGAAGACCGGTAAGTAAAAGCCGGCACTATATGTTACATGTTTACTTGTTGATTGATGACGTGGGATAAGCTGCTGCATGCTTATTTCTGTTAAATGCATGTGAGTGGTTGGGTGAAATATCTGTTGTTGTGTGATCACCAAGAATGTATGCTAATTAATAGTAACCATTTGTTTTGCATGTGGTTGTGTATGACGCCCAATCCCAGCGCTATGGCACCCGACTTGCGCCGGGGATGGGAGAGTCCTCATTGAGTCGCGTGGTTAAGACTCACACCTCATTTTTACTACACAGAGACAGGTTAAGTACAAGTGGAAGAAGTCTCGGTGGAACGAGGGTTGAGCAACACTTTTCCAAGACCCATAAGTTGTTCAAGTGGGTGAATAAAGTGTAATTGTAATTTAATTTATTTTATTATTGTATCATAAAGTAAAGGGTAGACGTACCCAATTAGATTGTATTACTAAATCTAGAACTGTCAGCTTCATACTCCTTAAAGATGAGGATTTATTTTACTGCGATGTAGGGAAAATTTGTTTTCAAAATGTATATATATATACATTTATCTGTTGCATGTGAATAGGATAGGCAGCATCTTCGGATGTGTATCCAGTACACAGATTATATATATTATGTGTGTTTTCCTATATCTATATCCTGAAGCGGCACTGGCCGTGGATTTGCTTGCCTAGGATAGGCCACCATTTCGGTGTAGCCATGGTATTATACTGCAAGTGAATGTATTTTCAATAATAGATATTCTGTCAATTAGGTGATAAGGCTTACAGGCATAGGGATATTTCCTGTGTCTGTGCCGGTCACGGTCCTCTAAACGGGGGTCGTGACACATGTACTTTGTAATACCCAGGAAATTTTTTTGAAGTTTAAAATGAAATGAAAGGGAAAGAAAAGAAGTAGAAAATAATTTGTGGACTTAATTCAGGACCTAAGGAATTGGAAACCTGAATTAAATGGGGAAAAGAGAGTAAGGAATATTTTTGGGTATCTAATTTGGGATATAAGAGAAAATAAAATATTAATTGGAAAGAGGAGGATTAAATTGGGGATATTTTGTCAAACTCTTCTTCAATATAATAAAAATTATTATTATTTAGCTAATTTATTATTTAATTATTTAATTATTTTTATTATTTTTATTATATATATATTATTTATAATTTAATTAATTTTGTTAAATAAGGGAATGGGGTGTCGTGGGTATAATATAAAAGAAAGAAAGGAATAAATATAAGAGAGGAAAGCAGAGAAGAAATAAAGAAAAGAAGTAAAAGGAAAGAGTAGAGAGAGAAGAAGTCGAGAGGGGTAGAGAGAGAGGGAGGACGTGTGAGGGAAGAAGAAGGGGAAGGAGGAGGAATCTCGCGGAGGAGAGCTAGTCGACGCCGGAAAAGCTCACTGGAGCTCGACTACAATATTTTCCACACCTCCTACCAATCGAATCAAAGGTTGGTAACCCCAATTTCATTTGAAACCCTCAATTTCTCCATTTTTAGGGATTTCTTCAATCCACGTTCGATTGGATTGTTTCGAGGGTAGATTGAGACCTAAGAAGTATTCTTGAACACTTAGTTGGGGTAAGAATTGAGACTATACCCTCGGGTTTAGCCGAATTCGAATTTGGAGGATTTGGGGTTGAAATTCTACTTATTTATAAATTGGGGAAATTATTGATAATTAGGAATTGAGCTTGGATTTGAGTAAATAGGCTTGGATTGGAATTATTGAAATTATATTGTTGAAATATTAGCTGAACAAGACCCGTGAAGAGCTGGCCCGAGGTTACTAAGGTTGAACCTTGACGTTAACGTGCCGGGTCCCTGCTCGGATTGCCCAAATACACTTTAAGGGTGATGTTGAGGGCTCTAAACCTCTTCTTTTCAATCTTAAACACCCTAGAATAATTCTAAATATGCTATCAATTACCAAGAATTATTTTAGGTACTTTCTTGTTTCTCAAGGATGGAAACTTGCGGAACAATAAAGTCCAAAATTTAAAATGGCAATTTAATTCCTTCGTAATTATTAGGAAACCTTAAATAGGATAATTTAGAAGCATATCGAGGTTTATAAACTCAAATCCAAGGCTCCAAAATCAATTCAAGGTGAGTGATAATTATACGAAACCAAGTGTGTAGCACTTGAGACTCTCATGAAAGAGAGGGAAGACAGATAAGACCAAGAACTCGGTTCTTGGCGACGTTTAGGTGCATTTTTAGGCACGAGCATACCATACGCATATGACTTGCATATAGTTAAGATTATTAACCACGTGAATGCATTCGTTAGGAAACAACGACTCGTCTGGAGTGGGAGTTACTCCAGGACAAGAACAAGGGAGCCGTCCATGTGAGGGGTTTCCCATCCTTGCCTTACAGGGTTGATTGAGGATGTGGATATGTGGTTTGCCTACTTGCCTATTTGTAAGAATTATTTAGTGGTTAACATGCTATTGTTGTTCCTAAACTGTTGTATGTGAAAGTATTTGTATATGTGTGTTTGAGTACAGGTAAAGAGGTACTGGAGGGTATCCATGTGATGACATGAGATACGCCGAACAGTACAAGCAAGGGGGTAAATTGTTGATTGAGTCCAAGGTTTGGTTTACCCTATTAATTAGAAACTCATTAAAGAAATTGTATAGAAATTGTTAGTAAACGTCGACGTTTTATGGTAATTGAACTTAGGGAAGACCTTAGAGCTAGGTTATGATCTAAAGCAATGGTCCGGGAACAATATGAGGATTAATATGATCTCTTAATTGATTAGTGAGTCGTAGGAATGTTCACACTACCTAGGTAAAGTCAGTTTAGGATTAAAAGTCTGGATCCCAGCCGAAAACTTGGGAAGAGAAACAAGTTAAAGATTAAAAGCATTTGCCCGTTGAGGCCATTGCCCTAGCCTGGCACTAGGGTCAGTAAAAGACTAAAAGATTTGCCCGTTGAGGCCATTGCCCTAGCCTGGCACTAGGGTCAGTAAAAGACTAAAAGATTTGCCCGTTGAGGCCCTTGCCCTAGCTTGGCACTAGGGTCAGTTAAATATTAAAAGAAATTGCCCGTTGAGGCCATTGCCGTAGCCTAGCATTAGGGTCAGTTGAGTGATTTACAGTTTTCAAATAATATGTTAAAAGTGATTGCTTGTTTATGAGAAGCATGATAGAAAAGCATGATCCATAGGTTTATCTGTGATTTTAATGTTATATTAATATTGCCTGATCGTAATATAACATTTGATAAACTGGACTTTCATGCGCATGTAATTGTGGGTGTTTCCCTTTCCCCAGCTGTAGTGGTACCCGCCGCTACCCACTTGTTCGTGTGGGTGGACACCTTTTGGTTATTGTGATTCTTTTGGTAGTACATATTATGAGTTGTAAGGGTTGTATATATATATTTACAGCTTTCGATATGTACCTACTCTAGACTTGTCGGCTTCACATGTCCTTAAAGACAGGGTCCAGTTTGAGGATAAACTAGGATATATGTATGAGTATATAAACTTCTGCATGTGAATAGGATAGATCGTACGCATTGAGGCGTACGGTCAATATGATATGGATATATATTATGTGTGTTTTCTGCATGTGAATAGGATAGATTGTACGTATTGAGACGTACGGTCAATATGATATAAATATTTATATTATGAGTACTGATAAATATATCTATATACTGGATTGAGTTGAAGCGGTATTGAGCGAGCCGCAGATTGCAGGTTAATTAGGCCACCAGTGAGGTGTGGCCACTAGTATGATATATATATATATTGATTGTATAGCAAAATAGTATAGTCATGTTTACAGGATAAGGCTTACGGGTTTAGAGGTAAAAATCTATTCCCGTGCCGGTCACGTACTCCCGATTTGGGGTCGTGACATACTTAAAAAGAAAAATTAAAGTACACAATCATTGACCTGTTGCTTCCCCAGTATACTAGTAGTTAGAGAAAGTGAAGGATACAGTGTCCCTCCCTTCCTTTAGAATCAACGAAGCCAGTTGTTCAGACGTTGGTGTGATGGCTCTAACGTTAATTAAATTCCTCACATACAACTATTAAGACTTAAAATTATATATAGACACACAAATATATATACTACATCTTCATCACCACTTACTTTTTCAGGAAAAAAAAAGATATAAATTTGTTGAATTGCCATATTAAGCATGGACACCACTCACCATAGATATCAATATGTTAAACACAAAACAAGATTTCTTTTAATGCCAAGAAATAAAAAACAACTTAATCTATATTTTGGTTATCCATATGGATGCTATTATATGATAAGAAAGACTGAAGAGGTTATAAAAAATAACAATCTATATTTTGGCATTAAGAGGTCCATACATTCATGTCAATGCAAGCACTACAACATTTTAGGCGATCTGCAACGATTGAAAAATGTTGCAGAAAGCCAAAAAATTGTTGCCTATACTTTAGGCAACAATTTTTGCAATGTTGTTTGAGCATTGCATTTGTTGCCGTTGCTAGGTTTTTTAGGCAACAGTTTCAGAAGCAAATGCAACACTTCTATAGGCAACGCTTTTATGGTTTTTGCAACACTTTTAAGCTGTTGCATAGTAAGTTTTAGGCAACATTTTTGAACTGTTGGAATCTAGAAACTGCAACACTTTCTGTTTCTCATAGGCAATACTTTTTATGGTTTATGGAACACTTCAAACTGTTGCATAGTATGTTATAGGCAACATTTTTGAAATGTTGTAAACAATGCTTTATATTGATCTTCATAAACACCTCAACGACTATTGCAGATAAAAGATATAAAAGAAACTGTGAAATTTTTAAATGAAATATATACCATCTCCTAATTGCTTAATTCCTCCCAATCAAGTAGATTGTTACAAAACAAAATCATTACACAATTCAAAGCAATATTACAACTAATGTTTAATGTCTATTACTAACAACAAAAGAGCTTTATCAAATAAACTAAATTGAAATTAGTATGTCATCTTCATCATTACATCCTTCATCGCCTTCCTCGTCCGATCCTCATCGTGATCACAAGCATTATTATCACTAATGTCTCCAGCCAAGCCATTTTCCTACATAGTATTATATTACAAATGAGTACTTTGAGGAAAGTCAAGTATATGAAATTAAAATTACAATATAAGATAGAAATACAGAGAAGATAATATCCATTTTACCTCATCAATAGCATTAGGTGATGTTCCTAACAAAGAAGAGAATGCAGTAACGTCTATATTCAAATTAAGATTCCTTTGCACTAAATGCTACTATGTATTAGAATGCAGATTTATACACCATGCCAGGTTCTATTTTTTTGTTATGGAAAAAGACATAATGAAACTAAAATTGTATTACTTAACAAAAGCCTTTTGATATCCCTTAGTAAATCCATTACACATATTAAATGATCAAAGACTTCTTTCTTGTTAGGCCAAAACCGATTTCCACATTTTATACAATTGTATATATAATTATTTTTTAATTTAAATATATATATATATAATAGTACTACATCAGATAAACAAAGTTTTACCGACCAAAAAAAAGATAAACAAAGTTTTAATATATATACTAGTTTTAATTTTTTTATTTCAATTTAATTTTCTAGTAAAAGAAAAGATAAAAAAGAATACTTTAAATTTGTGGGTATATATATATACACATACCTGTCACAAAGGAAGCCGATATTGTCATGGAAGAGAGCAAAAGCACAATTATAATACTCATCAGATGTGAAATAATACTTGAGATTAAATGTCTTGTTCCTTATAGGGTTCATAAAGAGATCGAAGAGAACCAAAAACAAAAGCATAATTATTACTCTTAAGTAGATCGATGAGAACAAATATACTTGAGACTTGAGAGGGACAGCTGATTTTGTATATAAGACTTTGCTCCTGGGGTGTGTGAGATTAAATAATAATTACCTAGATTTTGGAGAGCATGAGCAAGTGTGTGAAGGTTGAATGTGTGAATCCCAGCTTCGACCAACCACTACATACATACATGTAATTTTAATTCATTCAAAATATCATTATAAATACAAAAATAAATTAAAAAAAGAACCTTGAGGGCAGCCTTAAATAAGTTAAAAAAAGAACCTTGAGGGCAGCCTTAAATATGTTCTTAGATCTAGTCTTTCGAGCAGAGTAGTCTTCGCAAAAGATGAAGTGGCAGAAGAATCTATAGAGATTCAACCTCACCAAGAATTCATGAAATAGTGGTGCAGTTGACGCATCTATTTCTTTTACCAGAAAATTAAATGAACTAAAAAATTAAAACGGGTAGTCATAGACATGCTTATTCTTATTGTTTAAGCTCCTAGGATAGTGTAGTAAAGGACAAATTAATTTGGACTAAGAGTGAATTCACGAAGAGGCAAAGAACAGATTTTATCCTCCTTTTTAATCATATACAAAAACAGAATAAAGGAATCTAAAGAGGTTGTTTGCACATAAAACCATAATTCAAGAGTACTATTTTTGAACACTTCTCCAAGAGATCATGACTATAGCTCAAAGCAATCTCAAAAAAACACAGAACAATCAAGATAAATAGGTTATAGGTTAATTTCTCTTTGACATTTAAGATTGTGTAGTTCCATGTTCAGTACAGAGATTAGCTTCTCTTTGACATTTAAGGAATTCTCAAGCATGCTATTTGAGTCAAAATTGTAACTACAACAAAAATCAACAGTAATGTGAAGATCATGGCCATATCAAAAGGGGAAAATATAAAAAAGGACGTGGGCAGCATTAATGTGTACAAGTGCAAACATAGATAGGATAGAGAGATAAATACATAACAGGTTAACTAACTTTGCAGCACACCACTGAAAAGCTCCCCACAGCAATTGTAACTGAGATGGAAGGCATAAACATAAAGAAGGAAATAAAAAACAATAAGCCTGGTTAATTATAAAAAATCCTAAACTGAATGTGATAATTTTGTTTTAGCCAAGAAATTCAATATAAGTGCTATTATAAAATTCTTTGGTAAACTATCTTTAAAAGAAACATTACAAAACATATGGAACTAAGTGCCTTCACTGCATGGGCCTTGTCTGCATCAGTGAAGATCTAATGACCAAAACAAGAAGCAAACAATGTCATCAGATTATACTCAAAGCTCAATATATATGGAACTCCTTTTGATCTCATTTGGGTTTTAAAGAACTTAAAAGTTCCCTATAGGGCAGGCTCAGCAAGAGATTCCTCAAAACTGTAAAAGCAGAAACTCAAATATCAATACCACACATTCAAAATTCAGAGAAGTATTGTGAGAAATTATTGGTTAAGAGAACCAAGGCCTTTACCTGTTTGTGATACTCATCATAGTCAAAGTCATATCCAATTACCCGAACGGAGAGTGAAAAATAAAAAAAATAGATCAATCACAAGTTATCATAATGCTTTAAGTATAAAGAATATTAGTTAGGAGATCATACCCTAAGACCAGCCAGGGTAGTTCCACAGTCACGTGAATGTCTCTGCTCTAATCTTCATCCATCCTTCACCTAGCTAGCTAGCTCCTTCCCCTATTAACAGAGTATACTCACTTACAACAATATTCAATTTTTTTAAAAATGAAAATAACAAAATTACCAAAAGAAAGGAAAAAATATATTATATGTTCATATACATATAAAGTATAAATAAAAAAGAGGAAATCTTAACAAAACCTGGGACCATAACATACTTGTTGTCTCAAAATTTAAGTGACAATGTTCTATATCTACATAAGGTAACTTATATTACTAAAGAAAACACATTCATTATTCTTACAAGAATAAATAAATTCAGTGCACATTCATCATTCCGACTTTTGAGAAATTCAGTTATGCTTTGTCACTTCTCAAAGTGAAAGCATCATCATGGAAAGCTCTCATTATTGCTTTCTGTGCATACTCACAACCTAGGAAACAACTTATGTTATCAACTTCCTTTAATGAGAATATATCTAATTAGAAAGTAAAAAAATAAAGAAATAAACCACCATTTAGCTAGAAAAAAGTCACACGTTTTGTTTGTTTCCACTTATTACTTAACTAACAAAACTATGACATCTACCCTGTGAAATGTTCAAGTGCATTTGACTAATATCAAATTGACGTAGGCAAGTAGCCTTTGAAAGAAGTGTGGTAGATATCTTAATAGTAATCCGCCGCCACCATATTCATACATACAGAGCATATCACTTCTAATTTGTTTGTATAAATTACCAAGTTACCTCAATTTGATAGTGCATCTCAGCACCATCGTCTCAGAACAAGACTCGGAGATTTCATAAAACTGTTCTAGCAACTTTTCCCAATGTCCGATCGTACAATCTACGGTGAATCTAAAAAAATTCCAGAATCTTCAACCTGGAATGGACACACAACTAATATACAAATTAAATTTCATTGTGCAAAGCTATCACCGTAGTTAAACTTACAATTTTAATAAGCCTTATTTTCATTGATTTCATTCAAATTTTGAGTAAAGCCAGAAGACCAACACACTATTTTGATAACTGAATTATTCAATTGAGCAGTGGGAAAACAATATTGTTTGTTGCTGAAAGCCAATAGATAGAAGGCTATGGATCAATGAATCAAGGGAGAAGATCTAGAGAATTACAAATCACAAAGAGAAAATCAACGCAAAGACAAGAAGTACCAATCACAAAAAGAAGTAGAAATCGGAAAAGGAACAAATAAAAAACATCAGGATTATAGAACAGTTAAACAAGAAGCACAAATCGATCAACATCAATATTATATAACAGAAAAAATGAACAATCAGAAAAAGAAAATCAAAAAATCAAAAAGAAAATTCAAGCTAAACCATAAAAGACCTCGGATGTAGAGGAACGTCGCTATCTAAAAGCTTTAAATCAACAAGCATGGTGGCAAGGACAAGTAATTGGCTCAACGGAGCATTAAACCGCAACGTCTATGGGTATGCTCTGTTATGGCGTTGCTGTCACTCTTGGACGGTGTGGGTGGTTCTACTGGGGCGTCAAACGCTTCTCGGGTGTGGCTTGCTTTGTGAGTGAAACTTGCTCGAGATTTGATAGAGGAGAAGAAGCAAGCGATGCTACCATGGCAGATTTGATGGAGAAGATAGGAAGGAGGCGAAGAAGAGCAGAACTGTGGAAGAGGGAAGATTGGGTTTAGGGTTTCTTTTGTTCCATCCATTATTTTGGGATTTTATCTTAATAAAAATTTTTTTAAAAAAGGTAAAATAAATATAATTTTATAAATAAATAAATATAACATGAATTTTAAGCCTATATAAGTTTTTTTAAAATTAAATAAATAGAGAATAATGTACAGTTAGGTTTCATATTCTAAATTTTAAATTTTAATAGCGTTTATATTAAATTAGCAGCAAGCATACAATTTTTTTAATATATATTTATGTTCAATAAACCAAAACTATTAATTTAAATCTTTAAAAAAATATTAGCTTAGAAATTAAATTAGAAAGTATTACTTTAAAATATTTATGTCTACTGACACAATGATAATTTGCTATGCAACATCTAATCTTTGTTGCAAAACAGTGTTGCCCATTATATGAATAAGATGAATTTAGCTTAAACCATCACAGCAATGTTGCAACTACTGTTGCAAATAAGATCAAATGCAACATTTTTATCTTTGTTGCTTAAAACTGTTGCCTAATATATCAAAATATTTTGTAGAACATTGCAACACTAAATAAGCATTGCATATTATATCAAATGCAACAGATTTTAGTCGTTGCTTTTCGGAATGTTGCAAAAACCCAAAAATGTTGTAGAGAAGAGATAACCATAAGTGTATGTGTGTATATATATAAAGCAAAGAGAGAGAAACTTACCAAGAATGAGACAAAGGAATAATTGGATTTAACTATTTCCGCCCAATTTTGCAAAACATTAAAATGTCACAATAAAAACAAAGAATTAGGAATATGGCTTTCATTAATCTCCACATAAGTGCAATAGATAAGTTATCCAAAGTAGACAACTAACTGATTCTGCTTTACAAAAACAATGAAGCCAACCTGCTTCAAGGACACTAGGCATAATTAGAATATATGTCTATACTATTAACAAATAAGTTATACCTCTAGATTTTTTACATGGGGACCACAAACCACAATCCCTGCACTATATGCTTATGGTTAACAATAAAATCCAATCCAACACAAAAATTTCAAACAACAATTACAAATATCTAAATCAAAAAAACAAAACAATTAGTGTAATACCCCAAAAATTTTTCGAAGCTAGAAAACAAAATAAAAAGAGAGAGAAAAGAAATAGGAAATTAAATTAAAAAAATATATTTTAGTTATTTTAGTTTAATTAATAATTATTTTAATTTTTAATTATCTTATTTTAATTTCAGTTTTTTTTATTTATTTATTAATCATATATATATATATATATTAGTTAAATATAAGCAAAGAAAATAAAAGGGAAGAAACAGAGAGAGGGGCACGGGAAAGAAGAGAGAACGAGAAAGAGCCGAGAGGGAGAAGAGAGGCTAAGACGAAGTGGAGACGTGGAAGAAGGGGGAGGGGAATCTCGCCGGAACGGCGGTCGGAGGGAGTCGACGCCGAGAGAGAGGGGCTGAGACGAGAGAGAGAAAGAAATCGAGATATAGAGAGATAGAGGGGGACGCGAATGGAGAAGAAGAAGGGGAAGGAGGGAAGCTTGCCGGAAAACGTGGCTGGAAGGAGCTAGCATCACCAGAAACGCCACCGGAGCTCGACTCCGACATCTTCCATGCCTCCCACCGATCGAATCAAGCTTGCTAACTCCCATTTCTTCCCAAACCCTCAATTTCTCCATTTTTAGGGATTTTTATTCGATTCGTTTCATCCGAGTTGTTTCGAGGGTAGATTGAAACCTAGAAAGTGTTCTTGAACACCTAGTTGGGGTAGGAATCGAGATTATATCCTCGGGTTTGGCCGAATTCGAATTTTGAAGGGTTTGGGGTTGAAATTCTAATTATTCCTAATTTAGGGAAATTGTTGATAACTTAGGAATTGAGCTTGGAGTTGAGTAAGTAGGATTGAAATTATAGTGTTGAAATATAGGCGAATAAAACTCGTGAAAAGCGAAAGCGAAACCGGAGTCAGAAGGTGGCCAGGGCTATTAAGGCAGAACCTTGGCGTTAACATGTCCGGTCCCTCCTCGGCTTGCCCAATTATGCTTTAAGGGTGATGTTGAGAGTTTTAAACCTCCTCTCTTCGATCTTAAACACCCGAGAATAATTCTAAATGCGTTATCAAGAATTATCCTAAGTACTTTCTTGTTTCTCAAGAATGGAAGCTTGCGGAACAATGAAGTCCAATCTCTTAAATGGCAATTTTATTCCTTCATAATTATTAGGAAACCTTGAGTAGGATAATTTAGAGGTATATCGAGGTTTAGTAACTCAAATCCAAGGCTCTATAATCGCTTCAGATAAGTGATAGTTGTTATGAAACCAAGTGCGAAGCATTTGAGACTCTCATAGAAGAGAGGGAAGACGGATAAGACCAAGAACTCGGTTCTTGGCAACGTCTAGGTGCATCTTTAGGCATGAGCATACCATACACATATGAGTTGCATATAGTGTAAGATGTTAACCACGTGAATGCAATTTCTTGGAAACCACGGTTCGTCCGGAGCCGAAGTTACTCCAGGACAAGCACAAGGAAGCCGTCCAGGTGAGGGGTTTCCCATCCTTGCCCTACAGGGTTGTTTGAGGATGTGGATATGTGGTTTGCCTACTTGTCTATTTGTAAGAATTACTTAGCGGTTAACATGCTATTATTGTTCCTAAATTTCAATATATGAAAGTACTTGTATATGTGTTTTTGATTACAGGCAAAGAGGTACTAGAGGGTATCCATGTGATGACATGAGATACACCGAATAGTACGAGCAAAGGGGGTAAGTTACTGATTGAGTCCAAGAATTGGTTTACAACATTTATTAGAAACTCACTAAATTGATCGCAAGAACTAATTATAAATGTCGACGTTATACGGTAATTGAACTTAGGAAAGGAATGATAGAGTTAGGTTATGATCTAAACTGGGGGTTTAAGTATTAATTAAGGATAAATACGATCTCATAATTAATTAGAGAGTCATAGGGATGTTTCACATTACTTAGGTAAGTCAGATTAGGATAGTAATGGGTAGATAGAGTCAGAGTCCCAGCTGAAAGCTCGGAAGGAGAAACAAGTCAGATAAAGTCGCCCATGGATGCCATTGCTCTAGCTTGTACTAGGGCCAGTCGACTTATTTGCCCGTAGAGACCATTGCTCTAGCTCGTTCTAGGGCCAGTTGACTTATTTGCTCGAAGAGGCCATTGCTCTAGCTCGTTCTAGGGCCAGTTGACTTATTTGCCCGTAGAGGCCATTGCTCTAGCTCGTTCTAGGGCCAGTTGATTTATTTGCCCATTGAGGCCACTGCCTTAACTTGATAGTGGGGTCAGTTAAGGAAGTTTCCCGTGGAGGCCATTGTCCATTGTGAGACACTCGGACTAGATTTACAGCTATTAGTTAATATGCTTAAAGTGATTGTTTGTTTTACAAGAAGCATGATAGAAGAGTATGATCCTTAGGTTTATCTTCGATTATATGTTATATTAATACTGCCTGATCGTAATATAACATTTGATAAACTGGATCCTTTTTGCGCATGTGATTGTGAGTGTTCCCCTTTCCGTCAGTGGCTGAGATGTTGACTGTGGAATTTCAGGAGTTGAGAGCTGAAATGACCCGTCAAATTCAACAGGAAGTTCGCCATTTAGTTATCGGCGAAGAAGAGGAACAATTGATATATGTTGAACAGGGAACTGAAATAGTTGAGGAAGGGGACGAAGAACCAAGAAGGGAGTGGCAGGAAAGGGACGTGCCCCGGAGACCGAGGGGAGTTCCGAGGGAATTGCCGATTACTAAGTTCTTGATGCTGAATCAGCCTACCTTCTGCGATACTGAAACCAAGGAGGACCCTCAACACTTCCATCGTGATGTAATCAGGATAGGGCAATTGCTGAGATGTCTAAGAGGAGAGTTAGTGGAACTTGCCTCGTTTCAGTTAAGACGCACTGCACGAATCTGGATCGAATCAGTGCAGAAGAGATATGCAAGAAGAGTTGCTCCTATGACCTGGGAAGATTTTCAGAGGGAATTCCTAGGTCGTTTTTTGTCTGAAGGAACGAGGTATGCGAAGAGTCAACAGTTTGAGGATTTGTGTATGACGCCGAATATGTCAGTGACTGAATTTGAGTTGCAGTTCACGGAGCTAGCTCAATAAGCTCCAGAATTGGTTCCCGATGAGAGGGAGTTGATCAAGAGATTTATACACAGGTTGGCAGAGCCGTTGTTCGTAGTTCTACTGCCGCAGTGTGGTCAATTTGAAACTCTAGCACAGGTTGCTGATTGTGCCAGGGTAATTGAAAATAGAAAGAGGTTTGGGACATTGGAAAATCCCAAGAACAAGTTACTGACAGGTAATGATGGACAGGGATGGACAAAGAAGCAAAAGACAGCAGGTAGTTTTGGTGTAGTCTCAAATTATACAGGACAAGTTGGTGGGCAGTCTGCTATTACCACTACAAGCTCTGGGAAGAGTAACACCCATGGTGGGCAGAGATTCCAAGACAGTAGTCAGGGCGGTTGCCAGAGACCAGAGTGTGGAACATGTGGGAGGTTCCATTTTGGAGAGTGCATAGCCACGAAGGGAGGTTGTTACAACTGTGGTCAGTTCTGGCATATGGCTAGGGAATGTCCATAGAGGAAGAGTAATACTAGTGTCAAGAGTAATCCTACTACGGGTAGTACTCCGATTGTAGCCCCACCAGTCAGAGTTGTACCACCCCAGGTGCGGGCAGAGGTAAAGGAGCAGGAGCAGGAGGTAGAGGTCCAGGTGCACCAGGAGGGGGATAGGCACGGGTGTTTGCTTTGTCTCGAGAGGATGCACATGCCTCAAATGCAGTTGTGACAGGTACAATTACAGTATGCTCTCTCTAGGCTCTTGTATTATTTGATTCTAGTTCAACACATTCCTACATCTTGCATGCATTTGAACGGAAAGTTGAGAGAAGCCCGACTAAGTTGAAGGAGACAGAAATTGTCTCCACTTTGATGGGTGAATCAGTACAGGTCAAGTATGTCTATGAGTCGTGTGTGGTTGTGGTTGAGGATCATGAAACAATTGTGGACCTACGACTATTATATATTGTAGACCTGGATGTCATTCTGGGTATGGATTGGTTGGCATCATGTCATGCGGTAGTTGACTGTAGGGAAAAGTGTTTGAAATTCAACATGCCGAATGAAGAGCCATTTTTGGTGCGGGGTGATGGTGCTGCAGCATATCTGAGTCTAATTTTGGCAATGAAAGCTCTCAAGCAACTCGAGAAAGGGTGTAAAGGATATCTGGCTTTGTGAGGGATACAACGAAAGAAGTACTTTCCGCGAATCAGGTACCGGTGGTTCGGGAGTTTCTTGATGTATTTCCTGAAGACTTGCCTGGTTTGCCGCCTGATCGAGAGATAGAATTTGAGATTGAACTTTTACTAGTTACTTAGCCGATTTCTACACCACCCTACAGAATGGCTCCGAAGGAGTTGAAGGAGCTACACACAGAGTTACAAGAATTGCTCAATAAGGGTTTCATCTGACCCAGTCTTTTAGCTTGGGGTGCACCAGTTCTATTCGTGAAGAAGAAGAATGGAACTTTAAGATTGTGTATCGATTACCGAAATTTGAATAAGGTAATGGTCCGCAATACCTGCCGTTGGCGGAGTTTGCCTATAACAACAGTTACCAATCCAGTATTCAGATGGCACCCTTCGAGGCTTTGTACGGTCGGAAGTGCAGGTCCCCGATTGGGTGGTTCGAGGTCGGAGAGGCCAAGTTGGTTGGTCCAGAACTTGTGCAGGATGCTTTGGACAAGATAAAGTCCATTAGAGAAAGGCTTGCCACGGCTCACAGTAGGCAGAAGTCTTATGCTGACAACCGGAGGAGAGAGTTAGAGTTTGCTGTGGGTGAGCAAGTTTTCTTCAAAATTTCACCGATGAGGGGCGTGATGAGATTTGGCAAGAAAGGCAAGCTAAGTCCAAGATACATCGGACCGTTTGAGATTCTAAAACGCGTGGGGAATGTTGCCTACCGTCTAGAATTTCCAGCGGAGTTGGAAGGAGTTCATCCGGTATTTCACGAGTCTCTGCTTCGAAAGTACCTGCCAGATCCCTCTCATGTAATCCAACCTCAGAAAGTACAGCTAGCCGAAGGTCTGACTTATGAGGAGATACCATTGGTGAAAGTTCTATGGCAAAACCATTCGGTTGAGGAACCAACGTGGGAAGTTGAGGCGGAGATGCGCATGACATATCCTCACCTATTTCAAGACTGAGGTTAGTATATTAGTTGAAATTCGGGGACCGAGTTTCTGAAGGGGGGAAGATTGTAATACCTAGGAAAATTTTTTTTTTCTAAAAGTTTAAAATAAAATAAAAGGGACAGAAAGGAAGTAGAAAATAATTTTTAGGATTTAGTTCAGGACCTAAGAAACTGGAAACCTGAATTAAATAGGGAAAAGGGATAAAATTGGAAATATTTTTCAGCCTTATTTATTTAATATTATTATTATTATTATTATTATTATATATTGGAAAATAAAAGAAAATAAAAAGAAAGAGAAAAGAAGTAGGAAATTAAACCAAAGTTAAGTTTTAATTATATTTAGTAAATTATTAGTTATTTATTATTTAATTATTTATTTATTTTATTATTATTATTATATATATATATATATATATATATATATATTATTTTAATTAATTTGTTAAAACGGGCAGTGGGGTGCCGTGAGTATAAGATAAGAAAGGGAAGAAAGAATTGAAAAGAAAGATAGGAGAGCCACGGGATTAGAAAGCAAAGAAGAAGAAAGAAAGAGAGGGAAAGAAGAGAGAGAGAGGGAGAAGAGGCGTGGAAGGAGAAGAAGAAGGAGAGGTGGGTTTCGCCGGAAAAGTGACCGGGGAGAGCTAGCCGACGCCGGAAAAAGTCACCCGAGCTCGGGTACAACGTCTCCTACACCTTCCACCAATCGAATCAAAGGTTAGTAACCCTAATTTCATTCGAAACCCTTAATTTCTCCATTTTTAGGGATTTCTTCGATCCACCTTCGATTGGATTGTTTCGAGGGTATATTGAGACCTAGGAAGTGTTCTTGAACACTTAGTTGGGGTAAGAATCGAGACTATACCCTCGGGTTTAGCCGAATACGAATTTGGAAGGATTTGGGGTTGAAATTCTAAATATTCATAAATTGGGGAAATTATTGATAATTAGGATTGAGCTTGGATTTGAGTAAATAGGTTTGGATTGGAATTATTGAAATTATATTGTCGAAATATTAGCTGAACAAGACTCGTGAAGAGCTGGCCCGAGGTTACCAAGGTTGAACCTTGACGTTAACGTGCCGGGTTCTTACTCGGTTTGCCCAAATTACACTATAAGGGTGATATTTAGGGCTCCAAAGTCCAAACCTCTTCTTTTCAATCTTAAACACCCTAGAATAATTCTAAATATGCTATCAAGCATCAAGAATTATTTTAGGTACTTTCTTGTTTCTCAAGGATGGAAACTTGCGGAACAATAAAGTTCAAATTCTAAAGTAGCAACTTTATTTCTTCGTAATTATTAGGAAACCTTAAGTAAGACGATTTAGAAGAATATTGAGGTTTAGTAACTCAAATCCAAGGCTCCAAAAATCAATTCAATGTGAGCGATAATTGTACGAAACCAAGTGTGAAGCACTTGAGACTCTCGTGGAAGAGAGGGAAGACGGATAAGACCAAGAACTCGGTTCTTGGCGA
Organism: Senna tora; assembly: GCA_014851425.1. Lineage (NCBI taxonomy): Eukaryota > Viridiplantae > Streptophyta > Magnoliopsida > Fabales > Fabaceae > Senna > Senna tora. The sequence goes on from CM026271.1 coordinate 21,967,394, forward strand.
CGTCTAGGTGCATTTTTAGGCATGAGCATGTCACATGCATATGAGATGCATATAGTGTAAGATGTTAACCACGTGAATGCAATTGTTAGGAAACCACGATTCGTCCGGAGCGGGAGTTACTCCAGGAGAAACGCAAGGAAGCCGTCCAGGTGAGGGGTTTTCCATCCTTGCCCTATAGGGTTGATTGAGGATGTGGATATGTTGTTTGCCTACTTGCCTATTTGTAAGAATTATATAGTGGTTAACATGCTATTGTTGTTCCTAAATTGTAATATATGAAAGTACTTGTATATGTGTGTTTGATTACAGGCAAAGAAGTATTGGAGGGTATCCATGTGATGACACGAGATACACCGAACAGTACAAGCAAGGGGGTAAGTTACTAATTGAGTCCAAGGTTTGGTTTACCCTACTAATTAGAAACTCATTAAAGAAATCGTAAAGAATTTGTTTGTAAACATCGACATTTTATTGTAATCGAAGTTAGGAAAGACCTTAGAGCTAGTGTGATATTTGAAAAAAAAAAGAGAAGAGGGGGGATTTTGTAAAAGGTAAAATATAAGGGGGGATTTAAGTGAAAGGAAAAGGTGGAAGTGTGGTTAAAAATTTGGAACACCCCCTTTTATTTTTTTCAGCTTATATGTCGAGCCCTCACTCCCACCCAAACCATTTTCAGCTTGAACAAAAGAGAGGGAAGAGAAAAGACATGCTAGGGCAAAGGGAAGAAGGTTGAAGAGAGCCTAAGTGACCGGAATCCGGCGAACCACAACCGGAGAAGCTCACCGGAGAACGAATCTGACATCATCTACATCCCCTCAACATCATTCAAGGTAAGTTAGAATCAAAACTTCAACTCTTTCTCCAAATTCATCTCTTCTCATATTTAGGGTTCATGGCTGAGGATGGGTTTGATTGGGGGCTTGATTGAGGAAGAATGGATGTTCTTGAACATCCATTGCTAGTAGGAAACACGGCTAGGTAGCCGGAGATGAACGGAAATGAAGGTTGTGGTGTTAGGATTCATGGAACCCTTTTTTTCCCCAAATCGTAAATGTTGATGGTTGATTGGTGATTTGAGCTTGATTAGGTGTTGTTTTGATGTTATAAATGATACATATGTTTAGGAAACCAACACTTAATGTTTATATCAAGTTTTTATGGCTTGAGACACCCAAAAATCGAAGCAAGGGAGCTTAGAACAGCAAAAATACAAAGTTCCCAGGCTTGGTTCGCTGCAGCGAGCAAAAACAACGTTTCTGTTCGCTACAGCGAGCAAAAGCGATACTTCTGTTCGCTGCAGCGAGCAAAAGCGATACTTCTGTTCGCTGCAGCAAGCAGATTTGTTCACTGCAGCGAGCCCCGCTTCAAATGGGCATAACTTCTTCGTTCGATGTCTATTTTTCGCAAACCATATATCAATTTTCAACGTTTTTCCGCCCTCTACGCAAATAAATAGGTTTTGAAGGCTAATAAATTGAAATAAAGTTGCAGTAGATGGATTTTCACACACTGCCAGATTTTTAGTTTTGAAAAGTTTATTTTTCTTCCCTATTTTTCCATGGTTATTTTTCCTATGATTAAAAGGGGTTAATTCTTGTGTGTACCTCCCATTGGAAACTCAAATCACTCTCCTTGATCTCAAATGTGTTAAAAAATGATTTCTTACCTATCAAGATGTCAAAACTTCTTGACCAACATGAACCACTTACCTTAGTCTTCAAACTTCTATCTTCAGTTGTCTAAAGGTTCCTAAACTAGGAGTTTAGGATAAGTAGAAGTTAATTACTCAAATCCAAGGCTCCACACACACTCAATGTGAGTGAGGAGGATGAGTGAAGGGTACCAAACCTTAAGGTACTCTCAAAGATAGAAAGAGAGGGATGTTGAGAGATCAAGAGTGCGGCTCTTGGCAATCTTAGGCTTCCCCATCATGCATGTGCATCAATGTTGAGTAATGATGTGGAATTGAAATGAATGTTGTTATGTATGAATGTATTCTAGGGCACCGCGAGGCACCCGAGATCGGAGGTGCTCAGGGAGGTACACTTGGGAGTTTTCCAGGTGAGGGACCCTTCCATCCTGGCCCTAAGGGTTGTATGATAACCTTGATTTGTGGGCTTGCTTATACGTCAATGTTTGTAAATATTTAATTTTAAGCTTGCTAGTAATACTCTGTCATTATGTTGGCGATTACTGGAATTTTGTACAATGAATTGTTTGTGTTTGTTAAAGTGGAAATATGGTGGATCAAGTACATATGGGTGACGATGAAGAATTCCGCACACATATGTGCTTGACCCGAGAATTATGGCAATAACATGTATGGTACCAAGGGTTAGGGCTTTCTGTCGGGTCAGGTTCAGAAAGTGCCTTCATGTTGGCATTTCGTCGGGTAAGGTTCGAAATTGCCTTCATGTATATATACACTTGTGGATACTCTGTTGAGCCGGTCCGGAGTATGCCACCATTACTAGTTGGTTAATCCGTTGAGTTGGTCTGGATTGAACCAAGCGGGCTTCCTCAGACGATGGTCTGGAAAGTGCCGATGTAGATGGACACCTCGGCGTGTTGGTGCCGGGGTGCGCCACCGAACACAACATTCCGTGGAGACGGTCCCGGAATGGGTCGTGTGCCTATGCGTATCGATGTAAGATACCGAGCGTATAGGTACTCAACGTTAGTGTAAACCCTCAATGTCCTTGGTATGCACTATGACTAGATTTCCTTTTCTTTGAATATGCCATGACGATGGCCGGTATCCTCACGTGACGTCAAGACAAAGCTATTTTCTTAAAAAGGTCATGACATCGATTGTTGTCTTGATGTGGCGTTGAGGAAACCTTGTTTTTAAATTACTATATTTCAAATCCAACCGACCATGATGATGGGCTAAGTCTTATAATGCATCGGGATAGATAGGGAGGACCGACACGTCACGGCGGCAACAAGGTAAGCAAAAGGTACGTAAGTTTGGCGGGTGAACCACACTTTGATGTTAATTTATGTTCGGTGTTTCTCGATACACGCATGTCAGTATGCATAATTAATGTATGTTGTGGTATGGTTAAAGTAGGGTTTGTACATGGTCTATTGCTTGAGAACAATTATATAATTATCAAAGATGAATTGAACTGTATGCGTATGTGAATGTGGTTTCTCCCCTTCCTGGTCGTAGTGGTACCCGCTACTACGCTTAGGATGGGAGAGTCACTCACTGAGTCGTTGACTCACCCTCTAGTGGTTTACTTTTTCATATACAGGTACCGGTCAGGCTTCCACGTCGGCTCAGTGAAGGCGACGTTTTGCTAGCACTCACATTCTGTCTCCGTGGGTGGCTTTGATTTTATTTTGGATATTGTCATGAATTGATTACACTTTGTGGTTATTATACTCTAGACTTGTCAGCTCCACATACTTAAAGACAGGATTATTTTGGGGGACTTATTATTATTATGTATACGAATTTGCATGTGAATAGGATATGTCACACACCGGAGTGTGTGGCAACGTATATGACGGATATATATTATGTATGTTTGAGTATACATATAAACTGAAGCAATACTTGGCTATGGATTGCAGGTGTAAGATAGGCCACACAGGAGATGTGAGCCATATATATTGATAATGTGTGTACGCGAATGAGAATGATAGTTAAATGAAATAGGTGTTAAGGCTAACAGACTTAGGGATTAGGCCCTCTGTCTGTGTCGGTCACGTGCCTCCGGGTGGGGATCGTGACAGCTAGGTTATGATCTAATCAAGGGTTTGGGTATTAAATAAGGATTAAAAATATCTCATAAATTGATTAGTGAGTCAAAGCGAGGTTCACACTACCTAGGTAAAGTCAGTTTAGGATAGAAGTGGGTAGATAGAGTCAGAATCCCAGTTGACTGCTCGGGAAGAGAAACAAGTCAGAAAAGATTTGCCCGATGAGGCCGTTGCCCTAGCCTGGGACTAGGGTCAGTTAAAGATTAAACGATTTGCCCGATGAGGCCATTGCCCTAGCCTTGCACTAGGGTTAGTTAAAGAGTAAAAGATTTGCCCGATGAGGCCATTGCCCTAGTCTGGCACTAGGGTCAGTTAAAGATTAAAAGATTTGCCCGTTGAGGCCATTGCCCTAGCCTGGCACTAGGGTCAGTTAAAAATTGAAAGATTGCCGTTGAGGCCATTGTCCGTTGTGAGATACATGTTCCAATTGAGTGATTCATAGTTTTCAGATGATATGTTAAATGTGATTGTTTGTTTATGAGAAGCATGATAGAGAAGCATGATCCGTAGGTTTATCTTTGATTTGATGTTATATTAATATTGCCTTATCGTAATATAACATGTTATAAACTGGGATTTCATGCGCATGTGATTGTGAGTGTTCCCTTTCTCCAGCTGTAGCGGTACCCGCTGCTACGCCGAGGATGAGAAACTTCTCACTGAGTCTGTTTGACTCACTCCTTCTGCTTCAATGTTTCAAATACAGGTATCGGGCAGGCATCGACGTCTGGCCAGTGATACGGACATCAAACCATCCTTTACGCACTAGTTCGCGTGGGTGGACACCTTTTTGGTTATTTTGATTCTTTTGGATTGTACATATTATAAGTTGTAAGGGTTGTGTATATATTTACAGCTTTCGATATGTACCTACTCTAGACTTGTCGGCTTCACATGTACTTAAAGACAAGATCCAGTTTGGGGATAAGCTAGGATATATGTACGAGTATATAAACTTCTGCATGTGAATAGGATAGATCGTACGCATTGAGGCGTACGGTCAATAAGATATGGATATATATATTATGTGTGCTTGCTGCATGTGAATAGGATAGATCATACGTATTGAGACGTACGGTCAATATGAATTGAATATTTATATTATGAGAGATGACATATATCTATACACTGGGCTGAGCTGAAGCGGTATTGAGCGAACCGTGGATTTCAGGTTAATTAGGTCACCAGTGAAGTGTGGCCACTATTATGATTGTATATATTGATTGTATAACATGGCAGTTATAGTTATGCTTACAGGGTAAGGCTTACGGGTTTAGAGGTAAAAGTCTATTCCCGTGCCGGTCATGTACTCCCGATTTGTGGTCGTGACAAAGACTAGCTTAAGTTTAGCAAGCATCAAGTGATGCATCAATAAATATCACTAAAGGGGATAAAAGTTCAATGGTACTGTATCACTGAAGTTCAGTACATCCCTCCAATCATGTAGAGCCATTTGCTAATATTAATATAAATTCACATTAATAAGGACCCACCTTGAATGGTTTAGGAACCAACTGATTGGAGGGATGTACTGAAGTTCAGTACTACCGTACCACTGAACATCTACTCCACTAAAGGACACAAATTTGAACCATATATATAGTCCTAAGAATTTTCAAATAAGACAATACTTATGGAGCATTTCACAAATTTGCAATAGATCACATCCAATATCAAGAATAGAATTAGTAAGAGAAAACAAATGGAGAACACAGAAAGTCAAAAGTATTAAATAGACCACTCAAACAAATTTAAAACATATTGAATACCTATTAAGTTTAGGGATCGGACTCTGAGATTGCTTAAGAACGTGACTCGCCCAAAGTTTAATCTTTAAATGAACAATAAATTTGATGTCACTTGCTCCATAAACAACCCGATCTTCAATCTATTTTAACATTTTATGTTTACTTAATAAAGGAACCATATTTGAAGATTCACTCTGAATGGATGAGAGTCTTGATCGTATCAAATTGCCGCAGTGGTATTATCAAATAAAATTTTTAACTGATTGCACAAAATAATAATGTTGTATAGTGACGCAATCCAGGTCGTGTTCACTTGGAGGAGCATTAATTTTTCCTCAATTAATTAATTGTATACTTATAAAGAAAATAATACGATGATATGTCGCAATTTGGTATTTTTTTAATAAATTGACAAAAAAAAATAAATAAGATGGACGAAAAATTATGGAAAATGCCTTGGAGAGATTTAATCTTACCATCCTTGTTTCTTATGATATAGGGAATATTTCAAAACCAATGTTCTTTATAGTAGTTTGGGCGACCGCCACAAATTTAGGCAAATTAATCTTGCATCCTATGACTCCTACTGCCAAGGCTATCATAACACTATTAATCACCCTCAATGCAATTAGTTATCACCCACTTTCATGGAATTAAATAAATAAATATGTTGCAACTCCTACTACCATAGGCTATCACAATAATTTAATTATTTGACTCCTTTTTAGCCTGGACGACCACCACAAGAATAGATCCACAAATTAATTATTATTCCTACTACCAGAGGCTACCATAATTAAATTAATCACCATCATATGCACAATGAGCGATTAGAATCAAGAGATGTGAGAATGCTTTGATATACTTGGCCATGTGCAACAAAATAATACAATTAATTACTAGATGTAAAAGGTTTAACCAAATCCAATTATCAATAATCAATAGTAGGAAGCAAATTGAGAATAAAATTCGAAAGATAAATCCTTCCATATAGGAAGAAACAATTCAATTCAAAATATAAAATAACCTTAACCAAGAATCATGATATAAAATGAAATTGAATATAAATATTCCCTTAAACTCTAGCTTAATTAAATCTTACTCATGGAAGTTTGGCATAGCCTTAACATAATCATGGTAACTCAAAATGCAAGAGGAAGAACTCCGTACTATTGGAAGCACGCTTCAATTTGGTTATGCGGCAGTTACAACTTACAAGGCAATTTTCTCAACTCTCTTGATCTTCTTCTTCATCTTTAACAAATTTATAGGGAGGAGTTGTAGTTATTGTAACTCCTCCATGATTTTATCTTTTAATTTTGTTTTTTTAATTAAATAAGTCAGATCTTTTAGTCCCCCAAGGTTGGTGGTGATTTTGTCTAGATCTATTTATGGTTTCAGTCTTTCTTTATGAAAGATTCTGTTATGATTACTAGATCGACTAAGATCTGAGCATCTATGCCAGAAAGCTTTACGTCTCTTACCAAATTGATGGAGAAGTCTATGTCATATACATATATGCAGAATACTACTTATCTGGTATGCAGGAAGTGTAAGGGTAAGCAATTTGTTGAAAACACCAAGAGCGGTGTGGATTTTTATCCTAAGATTATCTTATTTATAGAATTAATTGTGCTTTTCTTTTGTTTTTTAGTTTCAACAATGTTTGCCAATTATCCTTATTCTGTATTATTAGGTTGTAGTTCTCTGACTATTTGTAAGTGCCATTTGGCTTTTCTATAAATTTAATTTGACTTGATGCTTTTTCAAAAAAAAAATGCAAGAGGAAGAGATTGTGATGGTGTCTCTCCACTCAAAATCGTGTATCCAATGTAGTATGGTAGGCCTCCTTTTATAGGCTTGAATGAAGGCAAGTTCGAGGACAAATTGAAACCTAAAGCTTTAGCAGAAATGGCGACAGTCAGAAATTGCTGCAAAAAACACAAAATATTATTAAACTATCAAATCAATGATGCATCAAAGGTATTCGCATATATTAATTAGGGAACAAAATTCATTACGTTAGTTTCTATATATACCTCTATATTCAATAAAAGAGGGGAAGGATAGGGAAGAAAACACATTTTCTCGATACTTTTACGTTAGAAAGTGAATATTATATTAATGTTTATTCATTTGAATGTTTTGAATAGTCTATGCTGTAGTTTCTGGCTCACAAAAATGCAATATCGTTTCATAAAGTTTCATAATTTTCCTTTGAGCCTTCCTCAATGAGCTTGTAGAGGGCAAAAAGATATGTGGAAAGCTTAAAGCACGTGATAGAACACATTGACGTCACTTGATCCATATAGTCAACCTCACTTAGTTAGAAAAAGATTTTATTGTAATTTTTGTTCATTTGTGAACTAGATTGATGCCATCTAATCATAATTGTTGCATTGCAACAATTATATATAGTTATGATTATTGTGTGTATTCTTAAGATACATTAACTTCTTTGATTGGTCTTAGTTTTTGTACAAGGCTATTTAATTATCAATATTATTAACAATTTGGTCTCTAATCAATTCATGGTGAGTCTCTATTAGTGTGAGTCCCAATTATAAAATTACTATTACTTCACAAATGAAGTATTTTGAAAGAATTTCATAGAAATTACTGGAATGTGATTTGTACTGAATCAAATTTCCATTTTATATTTCTAGTTGTTTGCAAGATTTCATTCTTGTTTTGTTAGTATTGAATAAAACAAAAGTTAATATTTTTTTTGTATATAACCAGAATATTTATCAAAATGGACCTGATGACTTTACTGTTTTGGTATTGAATAGTTTGAGAGAAACATGGTACAACTCTTTAATGTCACATTCATTGATCATCAGATTCATATCCATCTTCTTTATGAGACAATGATAACACCCATATTTACCCTACTATTTGATGTTATTTGGCATGATTTTATAGAATTTATTGAGCCATATAGCTTGCGTAGACATTATTTTCGGGTAATTAGGGACTAAATTGCAATCTTGCTAATTCTTTGGTTTTACTATTTAAATTGTGATAATTCCATATGTTTAATTATTGTGCATTTGATTGATCATCTTTGGGACATTCACAATTGCTTTTGGATGCTTTTTCGGCCATACAAAATAAGATTAGCAAGGATATCAGCTTCACCGTCATAACCCGTGCACACGGCTTAACATGAAGAGAAGAAGAAAAGCACATTTACTGTGTTACCCGCTGGCAGCAGGTACACCAGATCTGATGCGCGAATTTCAAAAGAAAATCCGTTTTGGGCCATTCCGGGTCAGGCCCAACTCGTCTAATCAACCCTGAAATGACTTATAAGCTAAAAAAGACCCTATTCTAGATTAATCTCATCATCCCCCAACATTTTCCATCTCTTTTCTCTCATCCCTCTCCATCTTCTCCATCTCCATTCTTCTTCTTCCCCATTTTTTCTTGTTTTCACCTTCATCCATGGCTGCCATTAGAGGGCTGGAGCTTGGTAGAGCTTCCTTCGCCAACATGGAGGGCTAAGCTTCTTGGGCTAGAGGAGATTTCATGAAGGCTAGGGCATTGAGACACATATAGGGAGTTCTTTCTTTCTCTTCCACTTTTTCTTTACATTTTCATGTTGATGTTATCTAGATTTTCATGGATTTGTATTGAGCTAAGGATTATGGTTGTAATCACTTTGTGGATTGGATTTTTTTAGTTTAGATATGTGATTAGTAACTTTGATTTATGGATGATTGTAATTAGGTTTAATTATAATTGATTCTTGAATGCTCAATGAGATGGTTGGTTAACCATTGAGTGGAACCCATATGTAGACATTGATTACCATTGCTTAATTGGGTTGATTAGCTAGTTTTAGTTAATTACCTTAAATTGAATTGTCATATGAAGCGATAATCGAATGGTGACCATTGCTTGTTTAGGTTAATTAGGTTGCTAATTAACTTGGGTTGTATGGTTCACATGAAGCAAGAATTATAATTGGTTAATTATAATTGAATGGTTTTGTATGAACTCTCGATTACGTTGGATTGATGTTACTAGCTGGATTGAATCTCCAATAGACCATTTTATCTTCCTTGCGTTTATCCATTTTATATTGCTTTCAGTATATTCGTAAAACCCCAAAAATATCTTTACATTTATTGTCTTTACAATTACTGCACACAAGGTGTTTGATGAAATGCCACAACGAATCCAAATTTGTTCTTTGTTTGCATTGTTTGCCGTTGTCCCTCATATGAGGCTCCTTGAGAGAATCGACCCGGATTGCACCACTATTGTGCATTATTTCTGGTTATTAATTGGTGTTGGCCTCGCGACAAAGCCACCATCAATTTGGCGCCGTTGCCGGGGAGCCTCTTTGGCTCTACGATTAATATTGCCAACTAGTGCGAATTGGGTCTCGTTTTGGTATTTCTTATATTTTTTTATAATATTTTGTTTTTCTTTTTTTTTAGTCTTTAGTGTGTTTAGGTAGTTTATTTTCATTTGAAGCTTGTCTAGTTCCACTCTTTCCATCTTGAAGTATTCTAGGTGAATTTTTCTCTATTTTTTTCTCTTGATTGTGTTAATCTTTTTGCTAGTTTTTATTGTTTCCTTAGGAATTTTTCTTTGATTTTGTTTCTTGATTTGGATTGTAGTTAGTGATTATAGATTAATTACCCTTCATTTTAGTGCCTTAGATATCTTTCATTTGAAGCTTTTTCTATTGAATTTTCATGAGTTTTCTGCTGAATTCGCATTAGATCAATGTTTTTTTCTTGCTTTTGTCTTGCACATTGCTAGGGTGCCAGACTCTGCACCCTGCCAGCGTGCAAGCTTGTTTTATATTATTGTGTTGTTTCTTTAGTGCTTTCCTTTTAGGTTGTTTTCCCCTTATAATTCCTAGTTAGCTTAGGTAGTTTAGATAGTTTTTAACTTGTTTTCAAAGAGGAATGGATTTGAATGTAAATGAAAATATTGGTGGGAATATTATTGAAAATAGAAATGAGCAATTGGGTGAGAATACACCAATAGAAAGAAAACAATTAGGGAGTTGACTCAACATGATTTTAATTATGAGCAATTGTGTGGTGCATTTCCTAAATTTACTGTTGATTTTGAAATTCAAAGTGCACTAGTACGCTCACTTCCTAAAGTCTTTGGCTATGCAGATGAAAATCCATACATGCATTTGAATGCTTTGCACATGCATTATATGACAATGAAACCAGTTGGAGCACAGGTTGATGATGTTATGCTGAAGGTTTTCCATTTGACCTTAGAAGGGAAAGCAAAGGAGTGGTATATGAGGTTACCTAGCTGCACGGAGAACGCATATCAGTCCTGGGCCACCCTGAAGAGGGCCTTCCTTGAAAAGTACTTTCTATGTACTAGAGCCACAACCGCAAGACTGGAAATTATATCTGCAGAACAAAACATTGGTGAGACTTTCTTTGAATTTTGGAGCCGTTATCAGGACTTGATCTCGAAGTGTCCAAACCATCAAATTCGGCTAAAGCACTTGGTGCAATCTTTTAACAATGGGCTCTTGCCACATAATGTTGAAACTTTAGCTGCAGTTGCAAGTGGTTATGTGGATGACTTAACACCCGAGGAGGCGTGGGATTTAATGAAGCGAATAGCCTTGAGCTGACAACATGCAGTAAGTAGGGACACTGTATCATTGAGGGAAGCGGAATCCATACAGGAAAATCCATTGTTACAAGTAATGGTAAGACATTTGGCAAAACTTTCTGCAATAGTTGAGAGACTTTCAACTCAACAAACTCAACCTCAACAACTTGCCATGGTCAATGTAAGCTGTTCATACTGTGGCTCTCCGATGCATTTGACTAGCAATTGCCCAAGTAGATTTCAAGAAGATTCAACCTCATTTCAGAAAAGGCCTGGGCAATCTTTGGTACCCTAGTCTTACTCAAATTCTAAGTGTGGGGGAAATAATAGTCAATGTAATTTTGGGTTTCAAGGAGCTAATTCGAGCTTGCAAGTCCACTCATCTAGCTCTCAAGATGACTGTCCCACGATGATTACACCATATGAGCAAGATTCCTCTCCTAAGAAAAATGATGTGCAACTACTCTTAGAGGTAATTGTAAGCCTTGAAACCTTCATGAAGAATGAAATGGCTACCATGGAAAATCGAATAGTTGACTTTGGGAAGGAATGTGAGACACACCTATCCACTGTATTCCCTAAGGTGGATCAGATGAAGACTAACCACGATAGCTTGAGTGAGTTTGTCTCCCAACTGACAAAGAGTGTGCACGATCTCCAAGAGAAGGCAAGTGGTAGTACACCTTCAATCCACAATACCTATCCCAAAGCACTTAATATAATTATCCTTAGGAGTGGTACGCATGTCACATTTGCTAAAGAAGAAGAAGAAGAAGAAGAAGAAGAAGAAGAAGAAGAAGATGATGATGATGATGAGGAGGAGGTAGATGAGACCATAGAATGTGACCCTCTTCCTCTTTCATCTAAGCAAAGTGAGAGCTCAAAGGAAAATAAGCTAATGAAGAAAGCCAAGACCACTGAAAGGTCTGACAATCCAATGAACAAGCCACTTCAAGAAGAGCAAGTGGTAAAAGAAAGAGGAATATTGAAGAAAAAGAGCGAACCCGCTATAAGCAAGGACAAAGAAGAGTCTAGCAAGCAAGGAATTCTTGAAGCAAAAGGTAATGAGGTAAATTTTCACGATCTCCCTTTTCCTAACTCTTATCTTCTGTGTGAGAGAAAACATGAAAATAAAAATGATAAGGAGATTCTAGACTTGTTTAGCAAAGTAGAAGTTAACATGCCCTTGCTTGATTTAATTAAGAAAGTGCCTAAGTACGCAAGTGCCTTAAAGATTTGTGTACAACTAAAAGAAAATTTAGGCCAAAAGATAGGGTTCAAATTAGTTATAATGTATCTGCATTATTTAGACCCCAAATTCCTGTGAAATGTCCTGATCAAGGGTCGTTTACTATTCCTTGCATAATAGGCAGAGTCACTATAGGTGCAGCTCTTTTAGACCTAGGTGCAGCTATTAATGTTATGTCAAAATCTATGTATAGGTCATTAGGTTTAAAGACATTGCATCCTACTCCCGTAACTCTTTGTTTAGCTGATAAAACTATTAGGAAACCAGATGGGATAGTAGAGCACTTATTGGTGCAAGTTGGGGGTTTATTAATTCCTGCAAATTTTTGTGTTGGATATGGATGGTTCATCGTCTCATGACTCCACCCTCATTTTGGGAAGGCCTTTCTTGAGGACTGTTAATACCACAATTAGCATGAAAGAATGTTCTATTTCTATGGAGGTGGTTGATGAAAAAGAAAATTTTAACATGTATGAGACGATGAAACACCCATGCGAGGATAATATTTTTGGTGTAAAAGCAGTGGATACGCAGTATAGTAATCCATTGCATGATTTTGATCTTCCCTCGTATGATAATCCGTTATATGTTCATGGAGTTGGTCCTCCTAGTCCTCCATTGGATAATTTACGTGCTTTCATTGGACATTCTCCTGTTTTAAATTCTTCTTCTTTGATTTCTGACTGTGAGGCCGAGAAGGGCTCATGTAGTGATGTTTCAGGTGTTTAGGCTGGCCCAGGAACTGGATTGGAAGCTGGGAGTAAGGTTGAAGAGCAAAATGACCACACTCTAGCTATTTTGCTATCTGATGAGCTGACCGAGCCAAGCACTGAGATGAAAAATTCTAACCCTTCTCTATCCTCTCATTTTATTAATCCTTCTCAAGCTTCTGAGCATTTAGTTGATTTTGCTTCTACTTGTGATGCAGGAAAGAGTGTGAGCTGTAGGTATGTTGGTCCAGTGGCTAAGCTAGATCAACACAAGCTTGATCCCATTCCTGGGAAGGTTGACGAGCAATTAAAAAAGCCACCTGATAATTGGGCCAAGAAAAAGTTTATTAAAGCTGGCGATAAGGTGATTAAGATAGTAGAACGTAGCGGTGCGAAGGATGGAACAAGAAAGATGAAGTGGGTTGGACCTTTCACCATTGCAAAAGTTCAACACTGCGGGGCTGTGGAGTTATTCTATGACAAGAAAGGAACTATGCACGCAGCCCACTATCACCAGCTGAAATTCTTCAAAGAGAATTTTAAGCCCCCTTGAAGGGCCAGGTTGTTTCCTTCTAACACTTATCTTCTCTTCACAGTTTTGATATGTTTTATTAGTTGATTATGCTATGAGATAAGTGTGGGGGAGGAAACCACACTAGTAGGATTTTTGTTGTTTCTCTTTTGTTAGTGATTTATATTAGTTTTTGTTTTTAGATTTCCCTATCTGAATGCTCTGATTTATGGTCATGATTTTGCTGTTCTGATTGGACTTGTGATCTGCTAATGTTGGCATATATGTTTGTGATGTTAGTGTTTTTTTTTTCTGCACTTGAAGAACATTGTATGCTTTAAGCATTGAGGACAATGCTTACTTCAAGTGTGGGGGAGAGGTATATATTTGCATAGATTATTGCAATTGTGTGTTCAGCTCAAGCTCAAAATTGTGAAATCTTGAAAATTTTCTAACTTATTTCAATGAGTTTTGGGAGAAATTCTCCCACATTTCGATTTTGGCACATGACTTAGCTGTTGGATAGAGTACTTTCAAGTTGTGTATTAGGTTTCACTGGTATTTAAATCCATCGCTTGAAGGAATTGCAACTTGTTAATTGATTTTCACTCTCATTTTTTCAATTTTAGCAATTCAACTATGTTTAAAGTCAATAAGGTGTGCTACTTATCATTGTGAATGCCAATGCCATGTTGGAAGTTATTGAGCCTATACACTGTGTTTATTGTCCATTATTGAGTGATATCTTCTTGTGCTTGTATTGTCTATAACTTGTTTTGATTCTAAGTTGAAGCTTATCATGCATTGTTAGGTTAGAAATGATAGAGGCACTCATTTCATTACCCGTGCCCAAACACAAACCATACACTTTTTATCTATTGCACCCCACTTTGAGCTTACATGTTAGCAATTACCAACACATTTTCATATATATTTTATTCTAATCAAACACTTACTTATTCACATCATTGTGTTTAATTTTTCACTCTCTTGATTAGAATGTCATGCATGGATCTTGAAAAAAGAAAATGAATAATAGAAAAAGAAAATGTGTGAAAAAGCATAGATGAGCAAAAGAAAATAAGAAAAAAAATAGAAATAAAATGGAAAATAAATATCCCAAATAAGGCATTTCCTAGTAAATTGAGAGTGAAAAATTAGATAATTTGTGAATAGGTGTGTGTTCAGTTGGAAATTTATCATTATTAAATGCTAGGTTCTTGTTTATTCTTTTTGTATACACCACTTCCATTTTTAGCCATTCATCCAACACTACAAGCCTAAAGACCTCTTGATCTTTCCTAGTAATGCATTCGTAGTAGAGACTTTAGAAACATTACAAGCTTATGGTTGAGTTCGACACAAGTAGATTGAGTGAAATAACCCAATGTTGGTGAGGAGTGAAAGTCAATATATTCTTTGATCAATTGTACATTCTTATTAACTATTATACATACTTAATTATGCCATTGTTGTTTGATTGAGAATGAGATCAATTGATTGGTTGCATTCGTATCTGGTTATGATTAGAATTCCATTGTGCCCTGTACATTCCATGACTGACTTTTGTCTAATGCTTTGCCCAGGAGTGCAAAGGTCTAAGTGTGTGGGAGTTGATAACACTCATATTTACCCTACTATTTGATGTTATTTGGGATGATTTTATAGAATTTATTGAGCCATATAGCTTGCGTAGACATTATTTTCGAGTAGTTAGGGACTAAATTGCAATCTTGCTAATTCTTTGGTTTTAATATTTAAATTGTGATAATTCCTTAGTTTTAATTCTTGTGCATTTGATTGATCATCTTTGGGACTTTCACAATTGCTTTTGGATGCTTTTTAGGCCATAAAAAAGAAGATTAGCAAGGATATCATCTTCAGCGTCATAACTCGTGCCCACGGCTTAACATGCAGAGAAGAACAAAAACACATTTGTTGTGTTACCGGCTGCCAGCGGGTACACCAGATCTGATGCACGAATTTCAACAAAAAATCCATTTTGGGCCATTCCGGGTCGGGCCCAACTCGTCCAATCAACCCTGAAATGACTTATAAGCTGAAAAAGACCCTATTCCAGAATAATCCCATCATCCCCTAACATTTTCCATCTCTTTTCTCTCATCCTTCTCCATCTTCTCCATCTCCATTCTTCTTCCCCATTTTTTCTTGTTTTCACCTTCATCCATGACTGCCATTGGAGGGCTGGAGCTTGGTAGAGCTTCCTTCACCAACATGGAGGGCTAAGCTTCTTGGGCTAGAGGAGATTTCATGAAGGCTAGGGCATTGAGACACATATAGGGAGTTCTTTCTTTCTCTTCCACTTTCTCTTTACATTTTCATGTTGATGTTTATCTAGATTTTCATGGATTTGTATTGAGCTAAGGATTATGGTTGTAATCTTTTCGTGGATTGGATTTTGTTAGTTTAGATATGTGATTAGTAACTTTGATTTATGGATGATTGTAATTAGGTTTAATTATAATTGATTCTTGAATGCTCAATGAGATTGTTGGTTAACCATTGAGTGGAACCCATATCTAGACATTGATTACCATTGCTTAATTAGGTTGATTAGCTAGTTTTAGTTAATTACCTTGAATTGAATTGTCATATGAAGCGATAATCGAATGGTAACCATTGCTTGTTTAGGTTAATTAGGTTGCTAATTAACTTGGGTTGTATGGTTCACATGAAGCGAGAATTATAATTGGTTAATTATAATTGTATGAACTCTCGATTACGTTGGATTGATGTTACTAGCCGGATTGAATCTCCAATAGACCATTTTATCTTCCTTGCTTTTATCCATTTTATATTGCTTTCATTATAACAAAAAAACCCCAAAAATATCTTTACATTTATTGTCTTTACAATTACCGCACAAAAGGTGTTTGATGAAATGCCACAATGAACCCAAATTTGTTCTTAGTTTGCATTGTTTTCCATTGTCCCTCATAGGAGGCTCCTTGAGAGAATCGACCCGGATTGCACCACTATACTGTTTCCGGTTATTAATTGGTGTTCGCCTCGCGACAAAGCCACCATCAGACAACACATTCAAGCACTTGACCCAAAAGGCCAAAACACAACACTAGTTCATTTTCACATCAATAACATTCCATATTCACATCCTATATTACCATCATTATTCTTTTAATGCCATATATAGTTTTTGAATGTAAACCCATCCATCCATAATTACAAGGGACCTAGCTCTAATGCTTCCTGCACTTAATTAGCTCTAATAATATATATCAACTTTATAATTCAACGCACTTGAATTTAATTAGCAGCTAACTTGAATATTTTCCTTTTTTTTACGTTTTTTATAAAGAACTTTTTTGTCTACTTCATATAAACTTTCTTGAATATAAGAACTAATAGATCATAAAAAATGTCTTTTAAAATAATTTAATTATTCACTACTCTTACTTGATTTCATATCTTAACTGTAACTAATTTTTTTAAATAAAAAAATTCAGCTCTTAATATAGTTATTGGGTGATAACGAGTAATACTAATGACCTTAATAATAAATTTAAAATTGTCCTGATTCGTAGACTAGAGCGTCGTCCCTAGACTCTCACCTAACTTTTTATGACAAAAACAACCTTAATGAGGCTTAATTCTAAGCACTTGTTAGTTAGCATGAGAGCTTTAGTAATAATTTATCCTTTTTTTTCATATTAAGTGAAAGTGAAGAGGATTTAAGATGAATGAGGTTTGAATTTGGATGGATGATTTCGATCCTAATTTATGTAATTTAATTTGAATTCTATGTTGGTTTTGTCTTTTTCTTTTTCTTTTTTGAAAACTCTATTTAAATTTTAATTCAAACCACATTAGTCAAATGTCTTGTTAAGAAATTATGAACAACACTAACTCACTTATTTGGTGGTCCAATAAATTTTGATAACACATGTACCTTATAACATTAAAAACCATGAATACAACTAAATTCAACTTTGAAATTAGGTATTACGTTGCTTATGGACTTATCCTCTGAAGTAATATATTTGTACATTGTGGAATTGAATCAGACTAAACTTAAAATCTAAATTATATTCATATTATTGGTGTAACTATTCCACCTTGGGACACGTGGCACTAGCCTTCCAGAACGTTGGAAGGTACGCAAGTCAGTGATACGTGGCACCATTCTCCTGCCTCGTACATGGCTTGTACCCATGACTTCCTCACACACGCTCTTGTATTAGAGACATGGGATACGCTCAACCATCATTGGTCGACCCACTACGAGCAAGAACGTGGGTCGACCACATTCCCCTTTACACTTAGTATAAATACCCTCACCCGGGGGACTTGACAAAGGAAAAAGATAGAATACTCTAAGTGCAACACTCTATCACCTCCATATCGAAGCCTGATCAATCACCTCTCACGGTTAAGCAATTAAAGCTCATTTACCCCTCTGGATATCTCTATCCACAAGCTCTAAGCAACTCAGAGAGACGCTTGCTCTCTCCTTTTATCTAAGGAAACCTCCAACCGGTGGCCCACCCGCCTGGAGTACTCCATACACGTCTTAGCCGCACACGGCTTGTCACGACCCCCTATCAGACGTCCGTGACCAGCACGGGAAGTAGGATTTCTCCTATCCCGTAACCCTCTAATCCCTGATTGACATTTTCACATGTTTATAACTACCCATTTCTAATACAAACAATATATAGTATTTATGGTCATCCATATCCGGTGACCTAAGTAGCGTGCAATCCACGACTCGCTCAACGCCGCTTCAGTCTATACATATACACATAATCACTCACACGTACATATAGTATACATATTGATCACGCGCTTCAGGGCGGGTGATCTATCCTATTCACATGCGGAAATCCTGTGTACAGTCATACATATATTCAATCATATGCTTGCATATAGTTTACATATTGATCACAATGCGTGTGATCTATCCTATTCACATGCAGAAGCCATATTTTCATACAATCAGGTATTCAGTCACACATATATATATATAATTTACATATTGATCACACCCCTCAAGGCGTGTGATCTATCCTAGTCGCATGTAGAAGTCATATATATATATATACATGATATATGTTATATCATAGCCTAAAGTCCCAATACCAATACCTAACTTTAATCTGTATGAAGCTGACAATACTAGAGTTTGACATATATATACAGCAGTTGTCTAAGTACAAAAGCTACATCCAAAAAGGAGTTATATATACATATACATCCTGATTTATTTACATAAACCAAAATACGCTACCCACGCGGACTATGCGTGCGGTCTTCAAAGTTGTCCGCCTCCCTAAGAAAAAGTGGACGCGTTCCCGACGCCTGAACCACCTGTATCTGAAACATGTAAACAGGGGGTGAGTCGAACAGACTCAGTGAGGAGCTCCCCCATCCCTGGCGTAGTAGCAGGTACCACTACAGCTGGGGGAAGGGAGCAACCACAACCACATACGCATGAAACGGATTTATATTGTGACCTTTAACATGATCAGGCAATCAATGTATCATATTCACAACTAAAAATCCTAATTCATGCTCCTAACACATATATTAATCCGCATGTAAACCAATCATAAACATATATCATATGGTTCTATAGTTAACATATACTTATGCACGTAGGCATTCAATTTCTGTCTCCCGCGTTATGCCGAGAGAAATACTGGCCCGAAGACAATCTCTTGTTCGAACCTGGTTGATCACACCAGGAACTTTCTCACTCCAAGGCACGCTTAGAGTAATAGCCGGCAACTTGTCTGACCTCGGTTAAACCAAGGCAATGGCCACTATGTGGCATACTTACTGTTAACTGAATTCTGTCTATCCGACCAGGATAACCGACTCGATCTACCCAAACTAACCTAAACAAGTTCAACTAAAATATTTAACCTTGAAAAACGCCCTATTAATAACTAACTGAATATTACACGTGTGTATAAGTTAGGCCTAGTTTCCCCCTTTTCAATTATGCAACCCTCTCACTCACATTCAACAACCTAGGTTCAGTTTTCCTCAACAAACCATACGAACAAGGTCTTAATGGTGACGATTGATGTGATTGGTTTCTAATATTACTGAACTCCTCACATATGACATTATGACTCAATCCTACCCATGGTAACATGTAAGGCTCAATAAGCCACAATAGCACATATACACCCTGAGATTAATCATATAAACACATATACTATTGCACGTTGACTGCTTACTTGCAAATCATACACGTGTAACACAAATTTATTTATATAAATAAATTTAATATAACAATTAGACAAATAAATCAAACCACATATCCCATAGTCATCCAACCCTGTGGGGCAGGGATGGGAGAGCCCCTCACCTCGTTGGCCCTCCTGATCAGTCCTCGGAGTGCCTGAAGCTCCAATCACTCTGTGGTGCCCTATACACATATATTTAACTTTAGAAACATGTAACTAAGCATCTAACATGCACGTGTCGTGCTACTGCTCATGCACCCTCTAGACATTTTCGAAGAACTAATTATTTAGTTCATTACGTCGTCCTATTTGCTGTTTCTGAAAGTCCAAAATGTTTCATATTCGACTTTCACACTTTCAAGCAATTTAGAACCTTTAGAAGCTTAGGTTAGAGATTCTTACTTGTGTAAATTTCCCTTCATGAGTTCATATGGGTATTTAACTAAAAAAGAATTAAATTCACAGCTCAAAAGAGGCTCTAGCTTACTCATTCCACCGTCTCCCTTATTCGCCGTGTAAAAGCTTAATTACTACCTCTTTAATTATATATAAAAATATAATTGGGTATAATTATAGCCTTGGAACCAATTTAGCGGGTCTTAGGTGTCCACCACGGACTAGACCAAGGTGTTCAACCCACCGCACAGCTCCTTACTGTACGGTGGTTTAGTATTTCACCTCTTTTTCACCGGATTGGGTTCCGGTTGAGATGGAAAATACTCGGATTTTATTCCCTTGTCTATTTCCAGCAATTACAACACTTATACTACTCCAATCCAAGCCTAATCATGCATCAAACTATCAATTTCGAATTTTAGAGCAACCTAACCCAATTTTCCTAATTTCCATACCCGGTCAATTCCTACGGTTTCACTTTTATTCTGAACCTCACTAAGCTTTCAATAACATCCACTAAGCTCAAATTTAACCCCGGAATGCCCCGATTGGAAGTATTTGAAGAATTTCTAAAATACCCAAAATTGGAGAAATTTGGGGTTTTGGGAGTTTGGGGCTTTCTCACCTTGATTCAATCGGGTAGAAAGCTTGGTGGGGATGAAAGAAGACTCCAGCCACCTTTTCCGGTCACTGGTGCACATTCTCTGGCGAGAAACCGGCCCAAAACCACCGTGCTCCACCTTCTCTTGCTCTCGGGTCCGTTGATCGTGCGTCTCGTGCTTGGCTACCTCGGTTTTTTTGCTTCTGCGTTCTGCTTCTTGCTTTCTTTTCTTTTTTATATGTGTGTTACTTAAATGGAAAGGGGGGTCACGGTTGAACCCCCATATATTTTATTATATATATATATATATATATATATATATATATATATATATATATATATATATATATATATTTATTATTTGTTTTGTTGCTTAGTGTGTGTGTGTTGGCTAGAAGGGGGGTCACGGTTTGGCCCCCCCTTTCAATTAATAATTAGAAAAATAAAATAAAAATAATACTAGTTGTAAATTCCTAATTCCTTCCCAACTTTTTAATCCCCTCTTCTTTTACGTCCTAGAAATATTATAATTATTCCCTATTATTTTTCTTCTTTATTTTATTTTAACTCTTTAATTCTTTAATTTAATTTATTTTCTTTCCCAAAGAAAAATAAATTAATAATAAGGATGATAATAAAAATTAATATCTCGGATATTACACGGCTTTCACAGGTAACGCTCTTGCCTAACGACTCCTATGGATGTATACTCCTCGAACTACGTGGACTTGGATCCCTACACAAGGGTACATAGGCACCTAGGTTATCACGTAAGGACAAGTCCCCCAAGGTTACGACCCCTTGTGGTCCTAGTTTCTGATTTAGAATTGTCTGAACCAAAAATGACAGTTACAATTGGTATTGATACTACAAAAAAATTGTTCAATTACTGGCTTTTTTTAGTGGCGGGTGACTTAAACTGTCAAAAAATAACACATTTTCTGGCAGTGTAATACCCGTCAAAAAATAAATTCATTTTCTGAAGGTTTTGTTCAACTCCGATAGTCAAGCCGCTAGAAAATGATAATTATTTAATTTAATAATTTTTTTGTGCATTACTAACCCATTATGGCCGCCACAAAATGACCAGTAAAACCAAAAAAATATTAATTTAATAAATTTTTTGTTCATAAAATGGCAGACTATGGCCGCCACAAATAACCAGTAAAACCCAAAACCTAAAGGCAATCAACTCTTCATTTTCAGTTCCCTTCATCTCTTGCAAAATCACTGTAACATCCTAAAATTTAAAATAAAAGTTTGACTGATTTTCCTGCTTAACTTTCATGTTTTGAATGTTTGTGTACTTGATTGTGCTTGCAAATAGGGCAAGGAACCCTAGTTAGGGAGGGAGAAGTTTAGAATTGAGAAAAAAGTGGAAGAGAAAACCCTAATACAAACCCTAGGGACTGAATTGAAAGGAAAACTTAGTTTTTGACCCTTTTTTTATTGAGTTAAACTGAGTAGGAAAGACCTATTTGACCTAAGATAAATAACCTCGGACACTCCAGAGATACCCTAGGACTTAAACAAGGGAATCCAACCCCAAGACAAGTCTTGAATCTTCATATTTCTCCAATAGAAATTCAGGGACTAAACTGAAAGAAATTGGACATTTCAATTGAGACACCCTATCTTACTTAAGGCTCAAGGAAGCCCAATCCAACCACCCAAAGACACTCAAACCTTCCCTGTTAAGTACTAGCCTTATTTCTTAGGTGAAAATTAAGAAGCCTCAATAGGTTACACATCATAAAACAAAATAATAAGTGATAAATACCTAATTAAAATCACTAAAGTGTCATACCTCACCTTATGACCGAAATACCTAATTAAATGCCCAAATTGATTACCGAAATAGAGTCCTAATCACTGCCAGCACACTTAAGTGGTTGTCCACACGAGAAATAAGCAGAATGGGAGTTAAGACACTTAACTTAGACATGCCACAACCTAATCATGAAGCTCACATGACCCATCCTTCTCAATTGTAGCATAACCGAAGCCATAAGACAATTAAGTAGCCAAAAACGCCCTAAACCTCTACTTAGTCATCAGCCTAAGTGTCATATGCTGGCTGAACGGAGAGGGAAAGAGAGACACCTCACAATTAGTCATGCAAAATCATGATTAGGATTAATTATTATAAAAGGAAGGATACCACTCACACACATCACCAAACCGAGACAACACTCTTAACCAGCGTTCAAATCGAGAGAAGATTGAGAGCGAGTAAGTTCAGAAGTTGAGGAAGAGAGAGAGTAGCTGAGAAACTGGATTCAGAGGCAAGGAGGCAAGATTGGGAGCTAAGAATCCAAAGACCCACACCAAGGAAGTTACCCTTCATCCCTTAGCTTGGAACCGAGGCTCTACAAGGGAGTACAACCTGTTTCTTCTCTGGAAACTGCAAGGTAACGTAGGGTTACCCTTCCTTCTACCCATTTGAGTCAATAGCATCCATCCAGAGGTGATGGTATAAGGCTTTGTGTCTAAGTTTATGCTTGTTGCTATTTCTGAACTTTGTTTTGGCAGCATGACTTTAAATGAGCATAACTCCTTCGTTTCTGAACCAAACTTTGCAAATAAGATGTCAAAAGAAATCTAATTAAGAATCCCCAAATGCATGTTCCATCCATGACTGCCATATAGCAGTTATTGGCTCCTAAAGCCACTGAAAATGCTTGAACTCTGTTTTTGAGCAGAAAATTTGTGAGTCCTGAATCTGTGATTTCTGGTGTGTTGTGATTCGAGCATTTGTATGGAAACTAGATGGTTTTCAAATGAATTAAATTGGATAAGAAAGTGAGGATAACTAATGGGTTTAATTATTGAATCAGTCTTAGTAAATTGTAGTCCAGAAAATGAATTTAGAGAGCTACTTGATGTGTTCTTGTTAAGTTCTCTTGCTGTGAACTACTGTAATTTAACCCACTGTCAATTGTTCTGTTAGTAAACTATTTGCTGAATGTCTAGACAATTAAGACATTGGAAATTGTAAGTTAAAATCTGATTAGAAGGATAAATGACTTAGAATGGATTAAATGAAATCTTTGATGCTTTTCTGTTTCAAGTCACTTGCTGTAAGACTGATAAAACTCTGATTTGGTAGTTGACATACTGTGATTAGGTTATAAATTTGATAGATGATAGAAAGATTGTTAATGCCCTATGAATTTAGATCAAAAATGGGGGAAAGAATGCAAAAGTGATGAAAATAGGCTAGAAAATTGTAGTGAGTCTGAACCTTAGAGAACTTTTCAATTCTGTGAAACTTGGATGAGTAAAAGACAGTAAGCTGAGCTGAGATTTTAGTGGCATCACAATCACAAGGGAAGGTGAGAGTTTGGGTATTTTGAACCTTTGAAATAGGCTTGTTGATGATGGGTTAACATTGAAATGTAAGGACCCTTAAATTGAAATTCTGAACTGTAAAGGGAATAAGGATACCTTTTGAGTTTCAGTAAGTTTGAATTAGCAATCTTAGGTTTTATAGAGGTTCAGAAGATACATGATAATGAAAAAGGGCAGAAATAGGAACCTAAGAGCACTAAACCTAAGATTTTGGTTTATAAAAGTTGGGTACTCTGGTTAAGGTTGAATAGTGTAGCCACCCTACCTTCCAGACTCCTAAAGGAATGATTTTAAGATATGAATAAGTTCAGAAATGACTTAAACTGACCTTAGTGCACTTAGAGTCCCATTTCTTAAAGAATCACAAGAAATTGACATTTTGCTGCATAAAATCCAAATCCGAACTGATGTGACTGTCAAGCCTGGTTGTACAAGTCATAAACTACCCCATAGTGATTAGGGTGGACTCTTTTAGGTTCAACAGAAGCCAGGAAAGAAAATGGATAGTAATAGGGACTAATTTGCTGAAAATTTACTGGTTTACTATTTTTAACAAAAATTGGGTATTTTGAGTGCAGATAAGGTAACTAGTTGCTTCTTTCTACTCCATATACTATTTGGGTACTTTTCAAAAGATTGAAGGAGTCCAAAATGGGATCTAATTGAGTTTTGACATTTTAGGGACTTGTTTATAAGAAATTTCAAAGAAAGAACTCTGTGTGCAAAAATTCTTATTTCTGATGTGTCATGACTGTGGAAATTGGTTAAACAAGTCATATTTGACCTTATGAAGCTTGCTGTGACTTTATCTGAAACAGTGAAAGGCTAGAAGGAAAGTTGAGTCTAAATAGGGACCATTTTGAAAGAAAAACTAGAAATTTTCCAAAGCCCTTATTTTGACTCAATTTTTGGTAAAATTCTTTTGAAAACCCTTTGAATGTGTTAAGTGAATGATGAATGTCCAATGTACGTATTTGGAATGGATTGAACTATTGAAAATGCCCTATAATTGCAATGATTTGAAAAAGGGGACTAATTTGATATAAATAAGGCAATTAGAGGCCAAGATGTGAATTACATTCTTGAGAAGTAAGCTGAAATTGTTATTTGAACTATATATGTGCGTCTGATGAAGTTTAATAGTGTTCGGATGCCTGTATGAGATATTGTAGAAGTTGCTTGCTGTACAAGTAATGTTTTACTTGTGGTTGACTTTGTTTGACTTTATGCTGTCTAAGTGCCAAAGTTAACCTGAATGATGCAATTTATTTAAGTGTGTGGCATCCAGTTCTGAAAATCAGATTTAGCATGCATCTGTGGAAACTGATATGTCTGAGAGGGCAAATGATTTTGGCAAGCATTGAATTGAAAGTGATGGTTTTGCAACTGAATAAACATTACTTGGGAAAATGCATATTTTATACATGATCTGTATGAAAAGGACACACTAGGCTGGCTAGAAATGCGTTCGGGACGTAGCTGTCTAGCAACTAGTGAGGAAATAATCTGGTCCAGGACTGGTGATCCTAAGGTTCTAACTTGTCCGCACACCGGGGGATGCCCTAGAATGTTAGGTAATTGTCTGTGCCTTATTGGCAGACTTTACTTGAATTCGTAAGTCGGTTTTGTCCTGTTTCATTAGATTGCTTTGTGATGGTAAGGTAATGGTTTAGACCAGTTGTATAGGTCCTGGAGGGATTTGGTCTTTGGCATGACTGACCAAAGAGGTATGATGGTATGATGAGCATCCTGTTTGTAAAACCTGTGTATTTGGCATGACTGCCCAATGTGAAGGAAAGATGGTATGATTTCTCATTTAAGGCATTCACATTTGTGTTTTATATAATGAACTCATGCATGGAAATATCTTGTAATTGAGAATGGAAAGTTAAGAACTGCACTTATTTATTGTGTGTGATTGATAGTTGTGAAAGAAGTTTTCTGTATTCTATGTAATGCAGCAGAACCACTCATGAGTTTTGAAAATTGGTAATCTATGTTACTGGGATTATATATCTCATTACGTTAGTGTGTTCAGATGCCCAGGTACCACCTACTGCTAGATATTGAAGTGGAGTGGATAGAAGTGCCAATTCTGGGTCACTTCCAGGTGCTGAAGGCAGTGAACATCCTCTTCTTCTTCCCCACGGAGGACCTGATCATCCCTGGGATTTAGAGGGGATGAATGATGGGTAATTAGCAGTTAGGGAGCTGACTTTTTGGCTGTGGCTTATGAGTCACACTTTTTGGATTATGGCCTATGTACTGAACTGACTATTTGGACCTGCGTGCCACTATTTGCTGGATTTGTATATGTATATATATATGCTGTAGACTTAGTGTATATATGCTGTAGAATAATTAAATGAAAGGATAAACTTTCATAAAGTCCAAAACTAGACATATACGTAGTTTTCATCCTCGCCCCTTGTTTTCCTATACCAAAACCACTCACACTCATCTATAAAACTGCCTCAATCTATATGTATTAACACCAAACTTGAAGTTTCACATCTTCAACTATTTGCCCTATAGTTTTTATGGACACGGGAGATGAAAATGATGATAATGGCGATGATGCCATTACAGGGGTTGATTGTATATTCTTAATCTATCATATCAACAAAATACGAAAAGGTATTAATCTATGTGTTTTCTTACTTGTGTGTACAATTTATATATGCTTTATTTCTCATTTCTCTTATATTCTTTTATATTTTTTATTGCCCCTGATTTGTCACCGATTTCATGGCTAGTATTTCTATAGCTAATCCGTTGCTGTGAAAAGAAACTGCCACTGACAAAAGCGATGATGTTTGTTCCATCTGTGGAGATGTGGGAGCTTTAATTTGCTGTGAAGAGTGTCCCTCCACATTCCATACACACTGAATGAGACTATGAGTATATAGGTATCTTAACTTGATTTTCATTTTCTTACCTATAGGGATAGGTTAGATTAAGTTTCTTTAAATTTTCTAATATAAATGATGAGAAATCCTTGGCTTTTAAACTGCAGGATGTTCCTCAATATGGTTGGCTATGTCCTTACTGTGTTTGCAAATTTTGTGGGCTTGGTGGTGAATGTAAACAAAACCAATGATCACATGCTTCCTATGTGACAAGAAGTGTAAGATTTCTCTCATATTCTACTTAGCTTCCCTTCCACCCTCCTTTTCCCCTTTTCTTCATAGTGTTTCAATCTCTTGCATTTCACTGGGCATGCTTTCGTGAATTTGAAAAAGATTCCCCAAACATAGCCTTAGACCTTAACTGTATAAGCCTGTATTGTGAGCAAAGCTGCAGAGAGGTATGTTATCTTGTATCATAGCACTCATTTGTATTGCATTCACAACATGGTATTTCAAGATAGCAAACAATACTTGATTAATGTAAAATACCAAACAGTATTTGCATCTTATATCACTATGATGTAAAACTTCATATATACTAAACAAGAGTATCATTAATAACAGGCTAGTTGAGCTGACATCATTTTATACCATGGTATCTAAAATATTACATATATTATCTGAGATGGCACATACCAAACATTTCCTATGTTTTAATATTACATTTAAATAAACTTTTATTATGATGTGACGAAAATTAATTTTCAAATAGTTTGTTGTTTCTGAATAAAAAATTAAATGTATAATTTTTTTGTGTGCCTATGGACTAAGCAAGAGCTGGAAGAAAACCCTTTGCATCTTCCTCAGCTATCTTCAGACCTTCATCCAAAAGGGTGAAAGAAGTGCTATGTAACATCCCGCTTTCAAATTATTTTAGTCATATTTTAAATTAATTTTTCTTAGAAATGAGAATTTATGATAAAAAAAATTTTAAGAAAAAATAATAATAGATGCAAATTAAAAAAAAAGGAACTTATAAGATAAACTAGAATATATATATCTATATATATATATATGATATGTGACATTGGAGATTGACACTTTGACAAAAGTAGAAATAACAATTTTTAGAAAAAAAAAGGTTGGGCCTATATTAGGAATTTAAAAGTAAGAATTTTAAGAATTTAAAATAAATATGAAAGTTAGGTAGAAAAATTATAATTTAGTTAAAATGTGGTCATATGAATTATTGTGAGCTTATATTTCAAATTTGAGAATTTTCTGAGATTAAAATTTTACCCACTAGAAATTAATTATCTGCTAGAAGCTTCATTATCAGATAATTTTAACAAGTATATGACTATCAAAAAAAAATTTCAAAATTTTCCATTTTTCCCACAATTAAATCTATCTAAGAAAATTCCATCAAAAATTTATTTTTACCATATCCCAAAGGTTGCCAAATGTCCAAAATACCCTTAAAGCTTTAACCCAAATTATGAACATTTTTTTTCCTTCTTTCTTCAGACCTAGCCACGCCACCCACCCACTCCCCACTCCTTTATTCATTCCCTTCTTCTTCTTCTCTTCTCCTCCTCCTCACATTTCTCTCCTAGGGCTTGAGAGTGGCCAAGAGAACCACAACTTTGCACCAAAATCATTGCTTCCCACCAACCATTGGAGACTCCCACATGCTTCTTCTTCCCTCCTGAGGCATCAAGGAATTGGGCAACCTCCTACAACTTCAATTTTCGAGCTCCATCAAGGTGTGTATAAAAATCATGAACCAAACTCTCATTTCTTGTATCTCATGCTAGAAATGAGTTTCCTACACATTGTATAACATCTTAAGACTCTCTTTAAGTATAGGGAACACCACTACAATGACTTTCATGGAGGATTTCCACCTAGGGTTTCAAAGGACGATTTTATTTTCAAATCGGGGGAAATGATGACTTCTCTAGAAATTGTTGATATGTAGTGATTCTTAATGCTTTGTGAAGATGTTTATGATTATTAGAATGAATATTTTGTGGTAAATTGTGAGTGTTGTGAAAATGGCTTGATCTAAGGTTGGTGGTGAACCTCCATAGAAATTATTGTAGGCTTGCTCCCAATCTTGTCAATGAATCATACTAGGTCCACACTTTATATGATGACCATTAGCTAGATGAAGGGAACTTGGATAGCTTGAGGGGTGGTTGTAGTGTAGCTATGGATAACCTTTGAATTGATTTTGAAATTTCTCATGTTAGGAAACAAATGACTTCTTGAAGGCAAGAACACCCAAGAGTATAATCAAGGGAATTGACAAGGTGAGAGATACTCTCATCTTAGCCCCTTAAATGGTTGTATGAATTATGTGAGCCATGACATGAGTTGTGAAATTTGCTTGTTGATGTGTTAGTGGATGATGGTAGAGAAATGGTTGTTGATGGATGATTGTTGATGAATTTGACCTTGTGTGTGTGCTTTATCTTATGAGTTATGATTCAATTGGTTGATTGTTGATGTAGGTTATGATTTTTGTTGTGCATGAAAAAAATAAGTTGTTTTCTTAACCGTGAATTGCAAATTGTATTGATTTATGATGTTTGTTAGATTTATTAGGATGATTTTTGCACAAATTTAAGGATTTTGATTAATTGTGAATGTTGTATTGCTGGGTGTATGGGAAGGACCATGGGTGAACCATACACCTTGTGTGAATTTTGCATGGTTGAGAACATGGGAAGGAGCAAAGGCAGAACCATGTGACCAATCATGAGTTATGATCTAAGGTGGTGTATGGGAAGGAACAAGGTTGAACCATACACAATATGTGTGAATGTGGCAAGGGGTAGTCCATGGGAAGGAACAAGGTTAAACCATGGGACTATCCTTGTGTTAATGTTTCAAGGCAGGCATGGGAAGGAACGAAGTTGAACCATGTGCCGTTAGAATTGTAAGATTGGAAAGGTGGTGGGAAGGAACCTAGTTGAACCACTTAACCAACCCATTTGCTATGAACTCATAGGTAAGCAAGAGAAGAGGGAAGGAACCTAATTGAACCTCACCCCTTGTTTGCTTGTGGGAAAGAAATTTGTGTAAATAGGTAATGTTGGTCACATAGCCATTTCTTTTTATATAAATTGTACGGACCCTTTTTTTTACACAATGGATTTCGTATCTTTTTGAAACCCAAATGGGGGGTTCGTACTCTTATATTACTTGGAAAAACTTGGACATCAGCTTTGTGAACTAATTCCCTTTAAAACTACATCATTTTCAAAAACATTCCTTCACTTAATAGTGCCCAACCGACCTTAACCCTATGTGGCCAACAACACCCCAAACATTGTTTTTCTTGGATTGTTCTGAAATGAACCTAGATCTATGATTTTCCTTGGAATTGTTATACGGACGCCACTGGTGTGGATTATGCCTTGAATGTGTGTATATGACTCGTGTGAATGGTGTTTATTTGTAATATGGTTGATACACTATCTTGGTTAATTGTTGGGGAATGATGTGCTGTTTACCTAATAAATGACGATGTGAATGCTTATTTGTGACATTCCTTCCCCTTTCGTGGTGGTACCCTTCTACCATGTCTAGGATGGGTTTGTCCCTCACTGAGTCGTTTGACTCACCCCTCGTGATTTATATTGTTTAGAGACGGGTATTGGTCAAGCTTCTACCTCAGCTCAGTAAGGTGGCAACCAAGGACTCCGCAATTTGTTTGTGTGGGTGTTATATTTATGTTTTATTTATATTTTGTAAACTTTATTGAACCTCTAAAAGTCAGCTCCATTAGTCTAGGGCAGGTTCTGTCTTTGTGGATTATGAATTGTAAACTTATGATTTTTAGATACTTTATTATGGAATATACGTGTTTATGCGAACGCAGATTTAAGAGTTTGGTATTTTGCATCATATGAACTACATTGAGTACAGGTTGGGATTTATAATGAGGCTTACGAACTTGGGGGGCCCTCCCCTAGTCCGTGCCGGTCACATGCCCTCGGGGGGGGGGGGGGGCTGTGACATGCTAACACCAAGCCTCAATGGGTTCAGTTTTTTATTGTGGAAAATTTCACATTTAAAATATAAAACCAACTGAAATACTAATTAAATCTATCTTTAAATTGCATTAATTCAATGCATTTATTGATATTAAATTTGTTGTCTATTTTAATATAATTCTTTATAATTATGTTTTCTTTTTATATGTGATATGTTAATTCTAAACTATATACATGTTATACGATGTAACATGTATATCATAATTTTGTCGTTAAGAACATATTTATATTGTATTTATATCATCTTTTTAAATAAAATTTATTCTTGATGTTTTTATCATATAAGATTTTTAAACGAAGCTGCGACACAAATAACTTCACAATAATTTGTGTTCAAGTTAGATGCTAATTATGATAGGTAATATTTTTGTTACATAATCTTTAATTATTAAACACAAAATAGATTGCATGCAAGAATTTAATACGTAACTGATGATACATTTACTGTTTTCTTTCCCTGTTTTATAAAATTAATTATCACTCTTCATAAATCTTACAATAAATAAAAGGATAAAGTTTCAAAAGGTCCAAAATTAGCCTTAGGCATGCAGTTTACTTTCCCGATTTTAAAAAACTAATTATCACTCTTTATGTGAATTGGTGTCAAGTTTCTTCAAAAAGAGAATAAAGAAGTTGTTTTTGCTTATATATATATTCGGCATTATCCACAACTCCTCAAACTGTTGACGCTTGGCATACTTCGTTCCTT
Source organism: Senna tora (assembly GCA_014851425.1). Lineage (NCBI taxonomy): Eukaryota > Viridiplantae > Streptophyta > Magnoliopsida > Fabales > Fabaceae > Senna > Senna tora. Next base: position 21,999,193 of record CM026271.1, read on the forward strand.
CGGATAGAAACTGACCTAGGAATTCCCTCTGAATATCTTCTCAGGTCATAGGAGCAACTCTTCTTGTATATCTCTTCTGCACTGATTCGATCCAGATTCGTGCAGCGCCTCTTAACTAAAACAAGGCAAGTTCCACCAACTCTCCTCCTGAACACCTCAGCAATTGCCCTGTCCTGATTACATCACGGAGGAAGTGTTGAGGGTCTTCCTTGGTTTCAGTTCCGCAGAAGGTAGGCGGATTCAGCTTCAAGAACTTAGTAATTGGTAATTCCCTCGGAACTCCCCTCGGTCTCCGGGGCACGTCCCTTTGTTGCCACTCCCTTCTTGGTTCTTCATTTCTTTCCTCCATTATCTCAGTTCCTTGTTCAGTAGATATCACCTGTTCCTCTTCTTCGCCAACAACTAAACGGCGAACTTCCTGTTGAATTTGACGGGTCATTTCAGCTCTCAACTCCTGAAATCCCGCAGTCAGCATCTCAGCCACCGACGGAGCACCCGTCTCAACCTGTGGCTCTGGAGATTGTTGCCTAGGCGCTCTCCTTCCTTGTGCCCTACCCCGACCGCGAGCACGACCTCTAGCTCGGCCCCTGGAAGGCATTCTCTCCTCCCGAACCTCCTCATCTGTACGTGCAGGTACTCTACCGCCCCTCCTAGCTTGCCTAGTAGTCGGTGGCATCCCTGTACTGCACAAGAATGACATCTAATAAGCATTCATATAATCTATCACAGATTAAGAAGGAATGAAAGAAAAGCTGACTCAATTTATCTTGGGTACTCCCACAAGTGCCTGTTTAATTCAATGTTGTGCCCGGGTTTCACAACGAAGCTTAAACCGACACTCGGTTATACCAATGGCTTTACATGACTTAAAGAATAACCAGGCTCTGATACCAGGTTTGTCACGACCCTAATTCGGGAGTACGAGACCGGCACGGGAATAGACTTTTACCTCTAAACCCATAAGCCTTACCCTGTAAAACATATATATAATTACCTTGCTATACGATCAATATATCATAATAATGGCCACACCTCACAGGTGGCCTAATTAACTTGCAATCCACGGTTCGCTCAATATCGCTTCAGCCCAGTATGAAGATATATGTCAACACTCATAATATAAATTTACATATCATATTGACCGCACGTTTCAATACGTACAATCTATCCTATTCCCATGCAGCAAACACACATAATATATATATATATATATATATATATATCCATATCATATTGACTGTACGCCTCAATGCGTATGATCTATCCTATTCACATGCAGCGATTCATATAATCATACATATATATACATATACTAATTTTCCCCAAAACCGGACCCTGTATTTAAGTATATGAGAAGCCGACAAGTCTAGAGTAGGTACACATCGAAAGCTGTAAATATTTACACAACACTTACAACTTAATAATATGTACAACAAAAGAAATCAAAATATCCCAAAAGGTGTCCACCCACGCGAACAAATGCGTAAAGGATGGTATGATGTCCGTATCACTGTCCGGACGTCGATGCCTGCCCGATACCTGTATCTGAAACATTTAAGTAAGAGGAGTGAGTCAAATAGACTCAGTGAAGAGCTTCTCATCCTCGGCGTAGCGGCGGGTACCACTACTGCTGGGGAAAGGGAAACACCCACAATCACTTGCGCACAAAGATCCAATTTATCAAATGTTATATTACGATCAAGTAGTATTAATATAACATATTATCGAAGATAAACCTAAGGATCATGGTCTTCTATCATGTTTCTCATAAAACAAACAATCACTTTAAACACATTATCTGAAAGCTATAAATCTAGTCTGAGTGTTTCACACTGGACATGGCCTCTTCGGCATCAATCACTCAACTGGTTCATGTATCTCACAACGGACAATGGCCTCAATGGGCAACTTTCTTAATTGACCCCAATATCAAGTTAGGGCAATGGCCTCCATGGGCATATAAATCAACTGACCCTAGAACAAGCTAGAGCAATAGCCTCCACTGCAAATAAATCAACTGGCCCGAGAACAAGCTAGAGCAATGGCCTCCACGGGCGACTTTATCTGACTTGTTTCTTCTCCCAAGCTTTCAGCTGGGATTCTGACTCCATCTGTCACGACCCTTGTTTAGAGGACCGTGACCGGAACAGACACAAGGAATATCCCTGTACCTGTAAGCCTTATCACCTAATTGACATAATATCTATTATTGAAAATACATCCACATGCAGTATAATACCATGGCTACACCGAAATGGTGGCCTATCCTAGGCAAGCATATCCATGCCAGTGCCGCTTCAGGATAGAGATATAGGAAAACACACATAATATTTATAACCTGTGTACTGGCTACATATCCGAAGATGTTGCCTATCCTATTCACTTGCAACAGATATATGTATATATATACATTTTGAAAACAAATTTTCCCTGTATCGCAGAATAATTTATCCTGATCTTTAAGGTATGTGAAGCTGACAGTTCTAGATTTAGTAATACAATCTAATTGGGTACGTCGACCCTTTACTTCATGATACAATAATAAAGTAAATTAAATTACAGTTACAATCTATTCACCCACATGAACAAGTTGTGGGTCTTGGAGAGTTTTGCTTGTCTCTCGTTCCACCGAGACTTCTTCCACCTGTACTTAACTTGTATTTGTGTAGTAAAAATGAGGTGTGAGTCTTAACCACGCGACTCAGTGAGGACTCTCCCATCCTCGGCACAAGGTGGGTACCATAGCGCTGGGTTTGGAAATCATACACAACCACATGGAAAAACAACTAGTTACTGTTGTTAGCATACATTCTTGGTGATCACACAACAACAGAAATTTCACTCAAACACTCACATGCATTTAATAACTGTAAACATGCAGCAATTTATTCGACGTCATCAATCAGCAAGTAAACATGTAACATATAGTGCCGACTTTTACTTACCGGTCTTCTCACGTTTCAGCTGTCTGAATCAAACCAGACGTGTGGTGACGTAATCCTGTACGTTACCACTACGCTGCACAATCAGCAATTATATGCAAACAAAGACAATTTGTACATAGACACAGATGCTAAACATACATCTACTTAATCTCCCCAACTCTGGGGTATCTACTAGCCACTACGTGGCTTTTCTACTTCAAACCCGTGCACTCGGGCTACTGGCCACCACGTGGCAAACATACTTAACCCATTCACTCGGGTACTGGTCACCTCATGACAATTCTATTAATCAAACACAATCAATGTCTATCTATCAAACAACTGATCCGTAGCCACCAAGTGGCACGTCCTGACCCCTTGCTGTGGGGCAATAGCTTGAGCCCACTCGTCCATTACCCAACCAGGCCGCATGGCAGGCACGGCACGACGTCTCGAAGCATGGCCACTGACACACCCTGGACCAACTCCACAGGATGATTTCTCTTTCACTAGGCTAGGCTCACGGTTCACCCATAGGTTCCTCCCGTGTCTCCTTACCTTAGTCTCACATATTAATAGGATTCTTTGTATCTTTCCTGAAGGATCAACAATTCTTCTCCTTATTAATATGTACAAGTATCCCTAACAGGATATAACTCATATACCCGTCCAGATGCACTCTCTGAGCCTCAAGCTATCGTCATAGCAATATAAATCCTTTCTAACCCTATTACTAGGATAGGACAATGACCATCATCATGGTGATTAGAAAACTGAAGTCTCAAGTACCATCTAACGTTGTTTTAGTCGATGTCTCACATATTAATAGGATTCTTTGTATCTTTCCCGAAGGATCAACAATTCTTCTCCTTATTAATATGGACGAGTATACTTAACAGAATATAACTCATATACCCGTCCAGATGCACTCTCTGAGCCTCAAGCTATCGTCATAGCAATATAAAACCTTTATGACCTTATTGCCAGGATAGGGCAATGACCATCGCCATGGTGATTATAAAACTGAGGTCTCAAGTGCCATCTGATGTTGTTCTAGTCGATGCCTCACATCGCTAGCATAACCAAATCCGAAACCCACCAATAACTCCCTTTGCATGATTTTAATTTAAGTCCCCGTCGTGACGAGTTTTCAAAATAAAGTTTAGCCCTTCCGTACAAGGACTCTTGCCACCGTCGTGAAAAAAGATTTAATAAAATACTCATCATGCCTCTGGAGTGTATGAGTTGGATTTGTAACACACCAACCATAGCAAACAATTATACTCTACTCCTATGTCTTCCTATCCAAGCTACTTTCCACAACTTATTTTCTAGTTCTTTCATTCTTTTAGCATTCTATATATCTAGCTAACACATACCAGACAAGCAGAGAATGTACATACTCATGTAATCCACACAAGCATACAACCCTAGGAGCAGAGATGGAAGAACCCTCACCTTGGCCAACCTTCCATGCAATCCTCTCCTATAACTTTAGTGTCCTCGGAGTTCCTGTTGCACTCTTTTGCGTGCCGTTGTTCCTATAAGAACAACATTTACTTCATTAAGGTTATTACTTAGCTTAACTTGTTATTTATCTCTCCATTACTCTCACATGTAGTCCATGGTTGCCATAGAGTCAAGCTCTTGGTCTTATTGGACTTCTCTATCCCAACTTATGCGTATCCTTGACACTTGACTTACTCGAATATAACACTCTACTTGAGTGTTTCACATACTTGGATTTGAGTATTATATTTCTATCTAACTTGTATTCACTTCTAAGGAAGCTTATCTAACTTGATTGGAAGGAATCCTAATTTTAGGAAGATCTAAGCATTTTGTTTCAACTTGTATTTTTTACTCGGGTTCTAAGAAATCTAGTTTCTAAACCTCAATACACCTCTAACTCATCCTACTTAAGGCTTCCTAATAATTATGAAGGAATAAAATTACCATTTTAGAATTTGGACTTCATTGTTCCGCAAGTTTCCATCCTTGAGAAACAAGAAGGTACCAAAAATAATTCTTAATATATATTCATAATTATCCTCGGGTGTTTAAGATCGAAGAGAAAAGGTTTGGAGCCTTCAACATCACCCTTAAAGTGTAATTGGGCAAACCGAGCAGGAACCTGGCACGTCAATGCCAATGTTTGACCTTAGTAACTTCGGGCCAGCTCTTCACGGGTCTTGTTCAGCTAATATCTCAACATTATAATTTCAATAATATCAATCCAAACCTATTTACTCAAATCCAAGCTCAATCCTAATTATCACAATTTCCCCAATTTGAAAATAATTATAATTTCAACCCCAAATTCAAAAATATAATCTTGATTCCTACCCCAACTAAGTGTTCAAGAACACTTTCTAGGTCTCAATCTACCCTCGAAACAACCCAATCAAAGGAATCCCTAAAAATGGAGAAATTGAGGGTTTAGAATGAAATTGGGGTTACCAACCTTGATTGGATTGGTAGAAGGTGCGGAAGATGTTGGAGTCGAGCTCCGATGGTCGTGGCCAGCGTCGGACGACTCTCTCTGACGAGTTTTCCAGCGAACCTCCTCCTTCCCCTTCTCCTTTCTCTTCTTCTCCACGCATCTCCCCCTCTCTCTCTCTTCTACCTCTCGTCTTCCCTCTCTCTCTTTCTCTTCTCTCTTTTTCTTTCTTTTCTATTCTTAATCCCTTGTGCTTTCCTTTATATATATATATATTTTCTACATACCTAACCCCACAGCAAACCCTTCCTTTTTTTAAAAATAAATAAATAATTATAATTAAAATATATATAATAATTAAATAAATAAATATAATTAAAAATAAATTAATAATTAAATAAATAAATAACTAATATGTATTTTCTTTTCCTTTTTTTGAAATAGATAATAAGATAAATAATAATCACATAAAAATAATAAAGATATATTTTTAATTTAATTTCCTTTCCCTATTTAATTCAGGTTTCTAATTTCTTAGGTCCCGAATTAAATTCCAAAAATTATTTTTCTACTTCTTTTCTTTCCCTTTTTATTTTATTTTAAACCTCAAAATATTTTCTCGGGTATTACATTCTTTGAAAAAATTTCTTTTCGGTTTCTTTTAGCTTTCATTTTTTTATATTCTTTTTAAACTTTTAAATTCCTAACCCTGAAATAAATTATTCTTTAATCCTCAAAATTTTTAAATAAATAATTCTTTAATCCTCGAAATTTTCCGGGGTATTACACCATCTATCCCTTACTATCCTAAATTGACCTTACCTACACAATGCAAAACATCCCTATGACTCTCTAATTAATTATGAGATCGTATTTATTCTTAATTAATACTTAAACCCCCAATTTAGATCATAACCTAACTCTATCATCTCTTTCCTAAGTTCAATTACCGTATAACGTCGACGTTTATAAATAGTTCTAGCGATCAATTTAGTGAGTTTCTAATACATAGTGTAAACCAATTCTTGGACTGAATCAGTAACTTACCGCCTTGCTCGTACTATTCAGTGCATCTCATTTCATCACATGGATACCCTCCAGTTCCTCTTTGCCTGTAATGAAACACACATATATAAGTACTTTCATATATTGCAATCTAGGAACAACAATAGCATGTTAACCACTAAGTAATTCTTACAAATAGGCAAGTAGGCAAACCACATATCCACATCCTCAATCAACCCTATAGGGCAAGGATGGGAAACCCGTCACCTGGACAGCTTCCTTGTGCTTGTCCTGGAGTAACTCCCACTCTGAATGAATCGTGGTTTCCAAACAATCGCATTCACGTGGTTAACAATCTTAACTATATGCAACTCATATGCGTATGGTATGCTCGTGCCTAAAAATGCACCTAGATGTCTCCAAGAACCGAGTTCTTGGTCTTATCTGTCTTCCCTCTCTTTCATGAGAGTCTTAAGTTTCGTACAATTATCGCTCACCTTGAAATGATTTTGGAGCTTTGGATTCGAGTTACTAAACCTCAATATATTATCCTACGTAAGGTTTCCTAAGGATTGTGAAGGAAGACGGTTGAAATTTAAGAGTTTGGACTTAATTGTTCCGCAAGCCTCCATTCTTAAGAAACAAGAAAGTACTCAGGATAATTCTTGATAACGCATTTAGAATTATTCTGGGGTGTTTAAGATCGAAGAGAGGAGGTTTAGAACTCTCAACATCACCCTTAAAGCATAATTGGGCAAACCCATTTTGGGCATTTTCCGGCCACCTTCCGACTCTGATTTTGCTTTCGTTCCTCACGAGTTTTGTTCACCTATAATTCAGCAGTACAAATCCAATCCTAACTACTCAAATCCAAGCTCAATCCTAATTTTCAACAATTTCCCCAAATTAGGAATAATTAGAATTTCAACCCCACACCCTTCCAAATCCGAATTCGGCTAAATCTGACGTTATAGCCACGGTTCCTACCCCAACTAAGTGTTTGAGAACACTTTCTAGGTTTCAATCTACCCTCGAAACAACTCAAACAAAGGTGGATTGAAGAAATCCCTATAAATGGAGAAATTGAGGGTTTAGAATGAAATTGGGGTTACCAACCTTGATTTGATCGGTGGAAGGTGTGGAATACGTCGGAGTCGAGCTCCGGTGGTCGTATCTGGCGTCAGACAGCTCTCCTCCGGCGAGTTTTTGGCGAGTTCCCCCTCTTCCCTTTCTTCTCCTTCTCGGCGTCTCCCTCTCTCTCTCTACCTCTTGGTTTCTCTCTCTCTCTCTTGGTCTCGGTCTCCCTTCAAGCTAGCTCCCTCCGGCCACTTTTCTGGCGAACTTCTCCTTCCTCCTCGTTCCTCTCCGTCTCAGCCTCGGTCCGCTCTGTCTCTCTTCTTCTCGTCTTCTTTCTTTCTGTTCTCGGTCTCTCTCTCTCTCTCTATTCTTTCTTTTTCTTTCTATTTTCTAAACCCCATGGCCCCCTTTTTAAAATAATTAAAATAAATAACTAATAAAAGTAATTAGGATGAAAATAAAAAAAGATAGGTAAAAATTAAAGTAACTAATAACTAAACTAAAAATAACTAAATTATATTTTTTCTTCAGTCCCTCCTAAATAATTAAATTTCAGGTTTTTATTTACTTAGGTCCCGAATTAAATCCTAAAAAAATATTTCCTACTTCTTTTCTTCCTCTCATTTTATTTTATTTTCTAGTTCAAAAATTCTCGGGTATTATAATCTTCCCCCCTTAAGAAATTCGGTCCCCGAATTTCAATTAACATACTAACCTTAGTCTTGAAATTGGTGAGGATATGTCTTGCGAATCTCCGCCTCAATTTCCCATGTTGTTTCCTCGACCGAATGGTTTTGCCACAAAACTTTCACAAATGGTATTTCCTTCGACCTCAGCTTCTTCAACTGGCGATCTAAGATCTCCACGGGCATCTCCTCATAAGTTAGACCCTCAGCTACTTGCACTTCCTGGGGTTGGATTACATGAGAGGGATCTGGTAAGTACTTGCGAAGCATGGACACATGAAACACCAGATGAACTCCTTCCAACTCCGCTGGCAATTCTAGACGGTAGGCAACATTCCCCATGCGTTCTAGTCCGATGTACCTTGGACTTAGCTTGCCTTTCTTGCCAAATCTCATCACGCCCCTCATTGGTGAAATTTTCAAGAAGACCTGCTCATGCACAACAAATTCTAAGTCTCTTCTTCGGTTATCAGCATACGGCGTCTGCCTACTTTGAGTCGTCACAACCTTTTCTCTAATGGACTTTATCTTGTCCAAAGCATCCTGAACAAGTTCTGGACCAACCAACTTGGCCTCTCCGACCTCGAACCACCCAATTGGGGACCTGCACTTCCCACCGTACAAAGCCTCGAAGGGTGCCATCTGAGTACTGGATTGGTAACTGCTGTTGTAAGCAAACTCTGCTAACAACAAGTATTTCTCCCACCCTCCGCCGAAATCCATAATACATGCCCTAAGCATGTCTCCTAAAATCTGAATGGTTCTCTCAGACTGCCCGTCTGTATGGGGATGAAACGTTGTACTCAGATCAACCCTCGTCCCCAACGCCTCCTGCAATGCTCTCCAGAATCGAGAGGTAAACTGTGGCCCCTTGTCAGAGATAATCAACAAGGGTACTCCGTGCAACCTCACTATCTCTGATAGGTACAACTGGCCCTACTAACCCACTCCGTAAGTGGTCTTAACTGGCAGGAAATGTGCGGACTTGGTCATCCGATCAACGATTACCCAAACTGAATGAAAACCCCTCTGTGATCGCAGTAATCCTGACACAAAATCCATAGTAATTCTCTCCCATTTCCATTCAGGAATTTCTATCTGTTGAAGTGTTCCGGCGGGCATTTGGTGTTCAGCTTTAACCTGCTGACACTCTAGACATCTAGATACATAGTCTGCCACATCTTTCTTCATATCATTCCACCAGTACAATTCTCTCAGATCCTGATACATCTTATTACTACCCGAATGGATTGTGTACGCTGTCTTGTGTGCCTCATCAAGAATTCTTTCTTTCAAACCATCCACCATAGGTACACATAGTCGTCCCTCCAACCGGAGTATACCACTGTCATCTATGGAGAATCAGACGTCGTCCTTCTCCCCCTTAACCACTGCATCTCTGATCTATTTGAGGTCGGCGTCTTGATCTTGCTTGGATTTAACCTCTTCGACTAGGTCTGAGTTAGATTGGATATGGGCTAGAAACAAGTTGGAATCTCCAATTTCAAACTGAGTTCCAGACTGTTCCAGCTCATGTATTTCCCGAATTAATGGCTTCCGTATTTCACTGATACTAAGCTACCCATTGAGTTTCGGCTCAAAGCGTCTGTCACCACATTCGCCTTAGCAGGATGGTACAAAATTGTGCAGTCATAGTCTTTCAACAACTCCATCCACCTGCGTTCTCTCAGACTCATATCTTTCTGGTTGAAAATGTACTTGAGGCTCTTGTGGTCTGTGTATACCTCACATAATTCGCCATAAAGGTAGTGCCTCCAAATCATCAAGGAAAGTACCACCACTGCCATTTCAAGATCGTGAGTTGGGTAGTTTTTCTCATGCTTCCGGAGTTGCCTAGACGCATAAGCAATTACTTTGCCATGTTGCATAAGAACACACCCTAACCCAATTCGCGAAGCATCACAGTAAACTACATACCCTCCGATGCCCTCAGGAGGAGCCAACACCGGTGCTATGGTGAGACTTTCCTTCAGCTTTTGAAAACTCTCTTCACACTTGTTATCCCACACGAACTTTACCCCTTTCTAAGTTAACTTTGTAAGAGGTGCAACAATATTTGAAAAGTCCTGCACAAACCTTCTATAGTATCCAGCCAAACCTACGAAACTACGAATCTCCGTGACTGAGGTAGGCTGGGACCAATTCTTCACTACTTCCACTTTGCTCGGGTCAACATGGATTCCCTCTGAAGATACCACGTGACCGAGAAATGCAACTTTATCAAGCCAAAACTCGCATTTTGAAAACTTAGCATACAATTTCTCTTCCCTTAGCCTTTGTAATGCCAGTCTCAAATGCTCTGCATGTTCCCCAGCATTCTCGGAATAGACTAGAATGTGATCAATGAATACAATGACAAACCGATCTAGGAATGGCTTGAAAACTCAGTTCACCATATCCACAAAAGCTGCTGGTGCCTTAGTTAGCCCGAACGACATGACTAGAAACTCATAATGGCCATATCGGGTTCGGAAAGCAGTCATGGGCACATCTTCATTTCTAATATTCAGCTGATGATACCCTGATCGCAGATCGATCTTTGAAAACCTCTTAGTACCCTGCAACTGATCAAACAGGTCATCAATTTTTGGAAGCAGATATTGATTGCGAACCGTTACCTTATTCAACTTTCGGTAATCGATACACAATCTTAAAGTTCCATCCTTCTTCTTCACGAATAGAACTGGTGCACCCCAAGGTGAAAAACTGGGTCTGATGAAACCCTTGTCGAGCAACTCCTGTAACTGCGTGTGTAGCTCCTTCAACTCCTTTGGAGCCATTCTCTAGGGGTGGTGAGGAGATCGGCTGAGTACCTGGTAAAAGCTCGATCTCAAATTCAATCGCCCGATCAAACGGCAAACCAGGCAAGTCGTCAGGAAATACATCAAGAAACTCCCGAACCACCGGTACCTGATTCGCGAAAAGTACTTCTTTTGTTGTATCACTCACAAGAGCCAGATATCATTTACATCCTTTCTCGAGTAGCTTGGAAGCTTTCATTGCCAAAATTAGACTCGGATATGGTGCAGCACCATCACCCCACACCACAAATGGCTCTTCATTCAGCATGTTGAACTTTAAACACTTCGCCCTGCAGTCAACTACCGCATGACAAGATGCCAACCAATCCATACCCAAAATGACGTCGAAGTCTACCATGTACAGTAATCGTAGGTCCACAACTATTTCATGACCCTCGACCTCAACCACACACGACTCATAGAGATACTTGACTTGGACTGATTCACCCATCGGAGTATAGACCATTTCTGTCTACTTCAACCTAGTTGGGCTTCTCTCAACTTTTCGTGCAAATGCATGTGAGATGTAGGAATGTGTTGAACCAGAATCAAATAATGCAAGGGCCTCGAGGGAGCATACTGTAAGTGTACCTGTCACAATTGCATTTGAGACATGTGCATCTTGTCGAGACAAAGCAAACACCCGTGCCTGTCCTCCACCTGGTGCACCTGAACCCCTACCTCCTGTTCTTCCTCCTCTATCTCGGCCTGCACCTGAAGTGTTAGCCTGGGATGGTACAATTCTGACTGGTGGAGCTGCAATCAGAGTACTACCCGGAGTAGGATTACTCTGGACACTAATATTACTCTTCCTCTGTGGACATTCCCTAGCCATATGTCCGAACTGACCACAGTTGTAACAACCTCCTTTCGTGGCTCTGCACTCTCCAAAATGGAACCTCCCACATGTTGCACACTGCGGTCTCTGGCTACCGCCCTGACTACTGCCTTGGAATCTCTGCCCGCCTTGGGTGTTACTCTTCCCAGAACTTGTGGTGGTAATAGCAGACTGCCCACCAACTTGTCCTGTATAATTTGAGACTACACCAGAACTACCTGTTGTCTTCTGCTTCTCCTTCCACCCCTATCCATCATTGCCAGTCAGTAACTTATTCTTAGGATTCGTCGATGTCCCAAACTTTCTTCTATTTTCAATTACCCTGGCACAATCAGCAACCTGTACTAGAGTTTCAAATTGACCACATTGCGACAGTAGAACTACAAACAACGGCTCTACCAACCTGTGCATAAACCTCTTGATCATCTCCCTCTCATCGGGAACCAATTCTGGAGCATATTAAGCCAACTCCGTGAAATGTAGCTCAAACTCAGTCACTCACATATTCAGCGTCATCCACAAATCCTCAAACTATTGACGGTTGGCATACTTCGTTCATTCAGATAGAAACCGACCTATGAATTCTCTCTAAAAATCTTCCCAGGTCATAGAAGCAACTATTCTTGCATATCTCTTCTGCACTGATTCGATCCAGATTCGTGCAACGCCTCTTAACTGAGACGAGGCAAGTTCCACCAACTTTTCTCTTGAACACCTCAAGGATTGCCCTATCTTGATTACATCACGGAGGAAGTGTTGAGGGTCCTCCTTGGTTTCAGTTCTGCATAAGGTAGGCGGATTCAGCTTCAAGAACTTAGTAATATGTAATTCCCTCGGAACTCCCCTCGGCCTCCGGGGCACGTCCCTTTGTTGCCACTCCCTTCTTGGTTCTTCATTTCTTTCCTCCACTATCTCAGTTCCCTGTTCAGTAGATATCACTTGTTCCTCTTCTTCGCCAACAACTAAACGGCGAACTTCTTGTTGAATTTGACGGGTCATTTCAGCTCTCAACTCTTGAAATCCTGCAGTCAGCATCTCAGCCACCGACGGAGCACCTGTCTCAACCAGTGGCTCTGGAGATTGTTGCCTAGGTGCTCTTCTTCCTTGTGCCCTACCACAACCGCAAGCACGGCCTCTAGCTCGGTCCCTGGGAGGCATTCTCTCCTCCTGAACTGACTCCTCAACTGTACGTGCAGGGAATCTACTGCCCCTCCTAGCCTGCCTAGTAGTCGGCGGCATCCATGTACTGCACAAGAATGACAACTAATAAGCATTCATATAATCTATCACAGATTAAGAAGGAATGAAAGAAAAGCTGACTCAATTTATCCAGGGTACTCCCACATGTGCTTGTTTAATTCAACGTTGTGCCCGGGTTTCACAACGAAGCTTAAACCGACACTCGGTTATACCAATGCCTTCACATGAGTTGAAGAATAACCAGGCTCTGATACCAAGTTTGTCACGACCCCAATTCAAGAGTACGAGACCGGCACGGGAATAGACTTTTCCCTCTAAATCCGTAAGCCTTACCCTGCAAAACATAGATATAACTACCCTGCTATACAATCAATATATATATCATAATAGTGGCAACACTCACAGATGGCCTAATTAACCTGCAATCCACGGTTCGCTCAATACCGCTTCAGCCCAGTATGAAGATATATGTCAACACTCATAGGATAAATTTACATATCATATTGACCGCACGTTTCAATACGTACGATCTATCCTATTCAGATGCAGTATATATATATATCCATATCATATTGACTGTACGCCTCAATGCGTACGATCTATCCTATTCACATGTAGCGATTCATATAATCATACATATATATACATATCCTAATTTTCCCCAAAACTGGACCCTGTCTTTAAGTATATGTGAAGCCGAAAAGTCTAGAGTAGGTACACATCGAAAGCTGTAAATATTTACACAACACTTACAACTTAATAATATGTACAACAAAAGAAATCAAAATAACCCAAAAGGTGTCCACCCACGCGAACAAATGCGTAAAGGATGGTCTAATGTCCGTATCACTGTCCGGACGTCGATGCCTGCCCAATGCGTGTATCTGAAACATTTAAGTAAGAGGAGTGAGTCCAACAGATTCAGTGAAGAGCTTCCCATCCTCGGTGTAGCGGCGGGTACCACTACGGCTGGGAAAAGGGAAACACCCACAATTACATGCGCATAAAGATCCAGTTTATCAAATGTTATATTACGATCAGACAGTATTAATATAACATATAATCGAAGATAAACCTAAGGATCAAGCTCTTCTATCATGCTTCCCATAAAACAATCACTTTAAACACATTATCTAAAAGCTATAAATCTAGTCCGAGTGTTTCACACAGGACATGGCCTCTTCGGCATCAATCACTCAACTAGTCCATGTATCTCACAATGGACAATGGCTTCAACGGGCAACTTTCTTAACTGACCCCAATATCAAGTTAGAGCAATGGCCTCCATGGGCAAATAAATCAACTGACCCTAGAACAAGCTAGAGCAATAGCCTCCATTGCAAATAAATCAACTAGCCCTAGAACAAGCTAGAGCAATGGCCTCCACGGGCGACTTTATTTGACTTGTTTCTTCTCCCGAGCTTTTAACTGGGATTCTGACTCCATCTATCCCTTACTATCGTAAATTGACCTTACCTACGTAATGCAAAACATCCTATTACGCTCTAATTAATTATGAGAACGTATTTATTCTTAATTAATACTTAAACCCCTAGTTTAGATTATAACATAACTCTATCATCTCTTTCCTACGTTCAATTACCGTATAACGTCGACGTTTATAAATAGTTCTAGCGATCAATTTAGTGAGTTTCTAATACATAGTGTAAACCAATTCTTGGACTCAATCAGTAACTTACCCCCTTGCTCGTACTGTTTGGTGCATCGGATGTCATCACATGGATACTCTCCAGTACCTCTTTGCTTGTAATAAAAAACACATATACAAGTACTTTCATATATTGCAATTTTGGAACAACAATAGCATGTTAACCACTAAGTAATTCTTACAAATAGGCAAGTAGGCAAACCACATATCCACGTCCTCAATCAACCCTATAAGGCAAGGATGGGGAACCCCTCACCTAAACGGCTTCCTTGTGCTTGTCCTGGAGGAACTCCCGCTCTGAACGAATCGTTGATTCCTAACAATCGCATTCACGTGGTTAACAATCTTATCTCCTGCTCCGTGAAGAGCTGGCTCGAGGTTACTAAGGTTGAACCTTGACGTTAACGTGTCGGGTCCCTACTCGGTTTGCCCAAATACACTTTAAGGGTGACGTTGAGAGTTTTAAACCTCCTCATTTTCATCTTAAACACCCAAGAATAATTCTAAATATTCTATCAAGCATCAAGAATTATTTTAGGTACTTTCTTCTTTCTCAAGGATGGAAATTTGCGGAACAATAAAGTCCAAATTCTAAAGTGGCAACTTTATTTCTTCGTAATTATTAGGAAACCTTAAGTAGGATAATTTAAGAGTATATTGAGGTTTAGTAACTCGAATTCAAGGCTCCAAAATCAATTCAAAGTGAGCGATAATTGTACGAAACCAAGTGTAAAGCACTTGAGACTCTCATGGGAGAGAGGGAAGACGGATAAGACCAAGAACCCGGTCCTTGGCGACGTCTAGGTGCACTTTTAGGCACGAGCATACCATACTCATATGAGTTACATATAGTTAAGATTTTTAACCACGTAAATGCGTTTGTTAGGAAACCACGATTCGTCCGGAGCAGGAGTTACTCCAGGACAAGCTCAAGGAGGCCGTCCAGGTGATGGGTTTCCCATCCTTACCCTATAGGGTTGATTGAGGATGTGGATATGTGGTTTGCCTACTTTCCTATTTGTAAGAAATATTTAGTGGTTAACATGCTATTGTTGTTCCTAAATTGTAATATATGAAAGTACTTGTACATGTGTATTTGATTACAGGCAAAGAGGTACTGGAGGGTATCCATGTGACTACATGAGATACACCAAACAGTACAAGCAAGGGGGTAAGTTATTGATTGAGTCCGAGGTTTGGTTTACCCTATTAAATAGAAACTCATTAAAGAAATCGTAAAGAATTTGTTTGTAGACGTCGACGTTTTATGTTAATCGAACTTAGGAAGGACCTTAGAGCTAGGTTATGATCTAATCAAGGGTTTGGGTATTAAATAAGGATTAAGAAGATCTCATAATTGATTAGTGAGTTATAGGGATGTTCACACTATCTAGGTAAAGTCAATTTAGGATAGTAATGGGTAGATAGAGTCAGAATCCCAGCTGAAAGCTCGGGAGGAGAAACAAATCACATAAAGTCGCCCTTAGAGGCCATTGCTCTAGCTTGTTCTAGCGCCAGTTGATTTAATTAACATGGAGGCCATTGCTCTAGCTTTTTCAAAGGCCAGTTGATTTAATTGCCGTGGAGGCCATTGCTCTAGCTTATTCTAGGGCCAGTTGATTTAATTGCCCATGGAGGCCATTGCCCTAGCCTGGCACTAGGGTCAGTTAAAGTGTTTGTTTGTCTTACAAGAAGCATGATAGAAGAGCATGATCCGTAGCTTTATCTTTGACTTTATGTTATATTAATACTGCTTGATCATAATAAAACATTTGATAAACTGGATTTTCACGCACATGTGATTGTGAGTGTTTCCCTTTCCCCAGCTGTAGTGGTACCCGCTGCTACGCCGAGGATGGGAAGCTTCTCACTGAGTCTGTTTGATTCACTCCTCCTACTTAAATATTTCAGATACAGGTATCGGGCAAGCATCGATGTCCGGACAGTGAAGTGGACATCAGACCTACCCTAACGCATTTGTTCGCGTGGGTGGACACAGTTTGAGTTATTTTGATTTTGTTGTTGTACATATTCTTAGGTTGTAAGTATTGTGTAAATATTTACAGCTTTTGATGTACCTACTCTAGACTTGTCGGCTTCACATGTACTTAAAGACAGGATCCGGTTTTGGGGAAAGGTAGGATATATATATATATATATATATATATATATATATATATATATATATATATGTGTGTGTGTGTGTGTGTGTGTGTGTGTGTATGATTACATGAACTACTGCATGTGAATAGGATAGATCGTACGCATTAAGGCGTACGGTCAATATGATATGGATATATATATTATGTATGTTTGTTGCATGTGAATAGGTTAGATCGTACGTATTGAGACGTATGGTCAATATGATATGGATATATTATGTGTGTAAAATGTATCTATATACTGGGCTGAAGCAGTATTGAGCGAACCGTGGATTGCAGGTTAATTAGGCCACCTGTGAGGTGTGGCCACTTTTATGTTATATATATTGATTGTTGATTGTATAGCATGGTAGTTATATCTATGTTTTATAGGGTAAGGCTTACGGGTTTAGAGGTAAAAGTCTATTCTCGTGCCGGTCTCGTACTCCCGAATTGGGGTCGTGACAGTTCAAGAACACTTTCTAGGTTTCAATCTACCCTTGAAACAATTCAAACGAAGGTGGATCGAAGAAATCCCTAAAAATGGAGAAATTGAGCGTTTAGAATGAAATTGGGGTTACCAACCTTGATTTGATCGGTGGATGGTGTGGAAGACGTCGGAGTCGAGCTCGGGTGGTCGTGTCCGGCGTTGGATAGCTCTCCTCCGACGAGTTCCCTCTCTTCCCTTTCTTCTCCTTCTCGGCGTCTCCTTCTCTCTACCTCTCGATTTCTCTCTCTCTCTCTTGGTCTCGGTCTCCCTTCAAGCTAGCTCCCTCCGGCCACTTTTCCAGCGAACTTCTCCTTCCTCCTCGTTCCTCTCCATCTTAGCCTCGGTCCACTCCCTCTCTCTTCTTCCCGTCTTCTTTCTTTCCGTTCTCGGTCTCTCTCTCTCTCTATTCTTTCTTTGTCTTTCTATTTTCTAAACCCCACGGCCCCCTTTTTAAAATAATTAAAATAAATAAAATAAATAAATAACTAATAAAAGTAATTAGGATGAAAATAAAATAAGATAGGTAAAAATTAAAATAACTAATAACTAAACTAAAAATAACTAAATTATATTTTTAGTTTAGTCCCTCCTAAATACTTAAATTTCAGGTTTCTATTTACTTAGGTCCCGAATTAAATCTTAAAAAAATATTTCCTACTTCTTTTCTTCCTCTCTTTTTATTTTATTTTCTAGTTCGAAAATTCTCGGGTATTACAAAATGGTGAACACAGGTATTCAAAAGTATTAAATAGACCACTCAAACAAATTTGAAATATATTAAGTTGAGGCATTGGAGTATGAGAATATTGCTTAAGAACGTGACTCGCCCAAAGTCTAATCAATAGATGAACAAGAAATTTCATGTCACTTGCTCCATAAAAAACCCGATATTCAATCTATTTTAACGCTTTATATTTAATTAATAAAGGAATAATATTTGAAGACTCGCTCTGAATGGATTAGAGTCTACCTATATCCTTTTTCATTCTTTTCGACACTAAATTAAATCACTTTCCCAATTTTTTTACTCTAAAAAAATCTAAGTTTACCCTAGGACTACGTACATTCTCTAAGCAATGTAGGGTAAAAAATTTGACAAAGATGAAACTATAAAATTTATTGTCAGCTAATGGCGTTATATATAAGAAAAAATATTCTAAAATAGATAAAATAATAAACAACTTTTAAACTATGCGACGACAACAATCGAGTTATGGTGTAACAAGTTGATATTATAAACATTAAGATTTATCTTATCATTTCATCTAATTTAAACCTTTATGAAGCAATGATAATTAATTTCTAAAAAAGGATATATTTTTCATTTTGTGTAGAAAAAAGAAATGAATATATAATTAATTTTACAATAAGTACATAAACGGTCTATATATTAATTTAAAATTTTCAGATTACATATTTTTATTAATATTAACAATGACACATCATGAATAGATTAAGGACCAAATTGTTATTAATATTCACAAATAACTTATCAGTTATATACAACAACAATATATGGATCAAGTGACACCAACATATTCTGTCTTTATTCATTTCTATAGTTAAGTTATTATCAATTGTACAATATTGTTTATTGAAAAAAAAACATTGAGTGCTATATATAATGAACAATTGTTTAATTTTATTTTTTTCATTGTCTGAAAAATTAAACCTAAGAGAAAAAAGATATAAGAAATGTGCAATCATAGCAAGAAGAATAGATTAATGTGCAAGCAAATATTTCTCACTACCAGAGAGTATAAGCAAACCTCTAAATCAACTATTGTTTAATTTTTTGGGTTGCGCAATCCAAAAAAATTAAACAAAAGAAAACATTATTAATAGTTAATAAAAAATTATATATATGAAAAGCATAATCATTCCTTGCCATCTGGAATTTCTTTTTGGAGAAGTAGAATAAAGTAAAACCACCCAAAAAATTACTATATATATATCAGCAAATTAAAGAGAGGGAGAAAAGGGCATTTCATGGGGGTTTCTCTGTGCTTCCAAATGCATGATTAACTTTTTTTGGTCTGATCTCTAAGGCACTTCCTCAACTAATTAGCTGATTAATGGCTTAGATTTTATTTCATTTTGTCTATTGAACATGAATTAATTAATTAGCATATAAACAATAGGCAACACTACTATGGTAACCTCTATTCTTGGACATGGTGGTGTTGCTAAATAAACATTTAGTTCCTCAAAAATTTGGTTAGAACGTCTTTAGTAATTAAAATGATTGAAAATATTGAGTATAGACTAAAATATAAAAATGCAACAATTGCGTAGGGTGCTAATACTATGAGGAGATGATTAAGCATTCATGAGTTCAATTCACGCTTAAAAAGTTTAAGATTATATACATTTACATTATAATATATATATATATATACACACACCACAAAAAATAATATAATTTTAACATTAGTTATAAACTATTTTTAATGTTCGTAGTTATGTAAGACTAATGCTAAAAGGATTAGCGTTAGTTTCACAAAAAAATAATTTATTTTGAGTGGGTGGTAGTATCCTTATGGAAAATATTAATAGCCTCTAAAGAGTCTATTTCGAATGTAGTGCAAACTCGATGGGCATGCATGTTCGTAGGTCGTAGCCTCCCTAGACTTACATATCTTAATTTTGGTAAGTATATGTTTTCTTAGGATATGTGATCTTTTAGCCCTAAATTATATATGTTAAATGTCATTATCTTCAATTTGTAACTTTGTTGTTAATAAAATATTTATATTCTATTTTGAGATGCTTAGACTAAAAACAATATAATCATATCGTCAGTAAAAAAACATTATCCTTAACATCAATTATGATTGACACTAAGGTAGTGTTTGGTACAAGGTTTAAAAAAATAATCCCAGGATTATGTCACGACCCCAAATTGGAAGTGCGTGACCAGCACAGGAATAGACTTTTACCTCTAAACCCGTATGCCTTACCCTGTAAACATAACTATAACTACCCTGCTATACAATCAATATATATATCATAAAAGTGGCCACACCTCACTGGTGGCCTAATTAACCTGCAATTCGCGGTTCGCTCAATACCGCTTCAGCTCAACCCAGTGTATAGATATATATATATATATATATATATATATATATATATATATATATATATATATATATATATCAACATTCATAAAATAAATACTCATATCATATTGACAGTACGTCTCAATACGTACGATCTATCCTATTCACATGCAGCAAGCACACATAATATATATATATATCCATATCATATTGACCGTACGCCTCAATGCGTACAATCTATCCTATTCACATGCAGAAGTTTATATACTCATAGGTATATCCTAGTTTTTCCCCAAACTGGACCCTGTCTTTAAGTACATGTGAAGCTGACAATTCTACAATAGGTACATATCAAAAGCTGTAAATATATATATACACAACTCTTACAACGTAGAATATGTACAACCAAAAGAGTCAAAATAACAAAAAGTGTCCACCCACGCGAACTAGTGTGTAAAGGATGGTCTGAAGACCGTATTACTGTCCAGACGTTGATGCCTGCCCGATACTTGTATCTGAAACATTGAAGCAGAGAGAGTGAGTCAAACGGACTCAGTGAGAAGCTTCACATCCTCGGCGTAGCGGCGGGTAACACTACAGTTGGGGAAAGGGAAACACCTACAATTACATGTGCATGAAAATCCAGTTTATCAAATGTTATATTATGATCAGGCAATATTAATATAACATAAAATCAAGGATAAACCTACGGATCATGCTCCTCTATCATGCTTTTCCTAAACAAGTAAACACTTTTAACATATCATTTGAAAACTGTAAATCACTCAACTGACCCTAGTACTAGGCTAGGGCAATGGCCTCGACAGGAAAATTCTTTTAATGTTTAACTGACCCTAGCGCCAGGCTAGGGCAATGGCCTCAACGAGCAAATTCTCTTACTCTTTAACTGACCCTAGTGCCAGGCTAGGGCAATGGCCTCAACGGGCAAATCTTTTAATGTATAGCTGACCCTAGTGCCAGGCTAGGGCAATGGCGTCAACGGGCAAATGTTTTAACTTGTTTCTCTTCCCAAAGCTTTCAGCTGGGATCCTGACTCTATCTACCCATTACTATCTTAAAGTAACTTTACCTAGGTAGTGTGAACATCCCTATGACTCACTAATCCATTTATGAGATCTTTTAATCCTTATTTAATACCCAAACCCTTGATTAGATCATAACCTAGCACTAAGGTCTTACCTAAGTTCAATTATCGAAAAACGTCGAAGTTTACTGACAACTTCTATACGATTTCTTTAATGAATTTCTAATTAATAGGGTAACCCAAACCTTGGACTCAATCAACAACTTACCCCCTTGCTTGTACTGTTCGGCGTACCTCATGTCATCACATGGATACCCTCTAGTACCTCTTTACATGTAGTCAAACACACATATACAAATACTTTCATGGATAACAGTTTTGGAACAACAATATCATGTTAACCACTAAACAATTCTTACAAATAGGCAAGTAGGCAAACCACATATCCACATCCTCAATCAACCCTGTAGGGCAAGGATGGGAAACCCCTCACCTGGACGGCTTCCTTGTGTTTTTCCTGGAGTAACTCCCGCTCCGGACGAATCGTGGTTTCCTAACAATTGCATTCATGTGGTTAACAATCTTAACTATACGGAAATCATATGCGTATGGTATGCTCGTGCCTAAAAATGCACCTAGACGTCGCCAAGAACCGAGTTCTTGGTCTTATCCGTCTTCCCTCTCTTCCATGAGAGTCTCAAGTGCTTCACACTTGGTTTCGTACAATTATCGCTCACCTTGAATTGATTTTGGAGCCTTGGATTCGAGTTACTAAACCTCAATATACTTTTATATTATCATACTTAAGGTTTCCTAATAATTACGAAGAAATAAAGTTGCCACTTTAAAATTTAGACTTTATTTTTCCGCAAGTTTCCATCCTTGAGAAACAAGAAAGTACCTAAAATAATTCTTGATGATTGATAACATATTTAGAATTATTCTAGGGTGTTTAAGATTGAAAAGAAGAGGTTTGGAGCCCTCAACATCACCCTTAAAGCGTATTTGGGCAATCCGAGCAGGGACCCGGCACGTTAACGTCAAGGTTCAACCTTAGTAATCTCGGACCAGCTCTTCACGAGTCTTGTTCAGCTAATATTTCCACAATATAATTTCAATAATTCCAATCCAAGCCTATTTACTGAAATCCAAGCTCAATCCTAATTGTCCATAATTTCCCCAATTTATGAATAATTTGAATTCCAACCCCAAATCCTTCAAAATTCGAATTCGGCTAAACCCGTGGCTATAGTCTCGATTCCTACCCCAACTAAGTGTTCAAGAACACTTCCTAGGTCTCAATCTACCGTTGAAACAATCCAATCGAAGGTGGATCGAAGAAATCCCTAAAATTGGAGAAATTGAGGGTTTCGAGTGAAATTAGGGTTACCAACCTTTGATTCGATTGGTGGAATGTGTAGGAGACGTTGTACCCGAGCTCCGGTGACTTCTTCAGGTGTCGCCTAGCTCTCCCCGGTCACTTTTCCGGCGAACCCCAACCCTTCTTCTCCTTCCTCCTTCCGAGCTCCTCTCCCTCTCTCTCTTCTTTCTCTCTCTCGTCCCCTTTCTTCTTTCTTTCTTATTCTTTCCAATTCTTTCCTTTCATTTCAATTAAACCCACGGCACCCCACCACTAAAATAAAAAAAATAATAATAATTAAAATAAAATAATTAATAATTAATTAATAAAATAACTAATAATTAAATAATTAATAATAATTAAAAATAAAAGAATTAATGATTAAATAAATAATAACTCATATGTATTTTTTTTAATTTAACCCCTTTCCCTATTTAATTCAGGTTTCCACTTTCTTAAGTCCTGAATTAAATCCCAAAAATTATTTTCTACTTCTTTTCTTTCCCTTTTATTTTCTTTTATACTTTGAAAAAAATTTCTCGGGTATTACAATCTTCCCCCTTAAGAAATTCGGTCCCCGAATTTCAATTGACATACTAACCTTAGTCTTGAAATAGGTGAGGATATGTCTGGTGCATCTCCGCCTCAACTTTCCACATTGCTTCCTCGATCGAATGGTTTCGCCACAGGACTTTCACCAATGGTATGTCCTTTCACCTCAGCTTCTTCAGCTGACGATCTAGGATTTCCACCGGCATCTCCTCATAAGTTAGACTTTCAGCTAGTTGTACTTCCTGGGGTTAGACTACGTGAGAGGGATCTGGCTGGTACTTTCGGAGCATGGACACATGAAACACCGGATGGACTCCGTCCAACTTCACTGGCAATTCTAGACGGTAGGCAACATTCCCCACGCGTTCTAGAATCTCAAACGGTCCGATGTATCTTGGACTTAACTTGCCTTCCTTGCCAAATCTCATCACGCCCCTCATCGGTGAAATTTTTAAGAAAACCTGCTCACCCACAGCAAACTCTAACTCTCTTCTCCGGTTGTCAGCATACAACTTCTGCCTACTCTGAGCCATGGCAAGCCTTTCTCTAATGGACTTTATCTTGTCCAAAGCATCCTGCACAAATTCTGGACCAACCAACTTGGCCTCTCCGACCTCGAACCACCCAATCGGGGACCTGCACTTCTGACCATACAAAGCCTCGAAGGGTGCCATCTGAATACGGGCTTGGTAACTGTTGTTATAGGCAAACTCCGCTAACGGGAGGTATTTCTCCCGCCCTCCGCCGAAATCCATAATACGTGCCCTAAGTTTGTCCTTTAAAATTTGAATGATCCTCTCGGACTGCCCGTCTGTCTGGGGATGAAACGATGTACTCAGATCAACCCTTTGTCCCCAATGCCTCCTGCAATGCTCTCCAGAATCGAGAGGTAAACTGTGGCCCACTGTCAGAGATAACCGACACGAGTACTCCGTGCAACCTCCCTATCTCTGATAGGTACAACTGGGTGTACTGACCCACTCCGTAAGTGGTCTTAACTGGCAGGAAATGAGCGGACTTGGTCATCCGATCAACGATTACCCAAACTGAATCAAATCCCCTCTGTGATCGCGGCAATCCTGACACAAAATCCACAGTAATTCTCTCCCATTTCCATTCAAGAATTCCTATTTGTTGAAGTGTTCCGGCGGGCCTTTTGTGTTCAGCCTTAACCTGCTGACACACCAAACATCTAGATACGTAGTCTGCCACATCTTTCTTCATACCATCCCTCCAATATAATTCTCTCAGATCCTGATACATTTTATTACTACCCGGATGGATTGTGTACGCGGTCTTGTGTACCTCATCAAGGACCCTTTCCTTCAAACCATCCACCATAGGTACACACAGTCGTCCCTCCAACCGAAGTATGCCACTGTCATCTATGGAGAATCGGATAAAATAAATATGTACGATCTATCTTATTCATAAAATAAATACTCATATCATATTGACCGTACGTCTCAATATGTACGATCTATCTTATTCACATGCAACAAGCACACACAATATATATATATATCCATATCATATTGACTGTACGCCTCAATGCGTACGATCTATCTTATTCCCATGCAGAAGTTTATATACTCATACGTATATCCTAGTTTATCCCCAAACTGAACCTTGTCTTTAAGTACATGTGAAGTTGATAATTCTAGAATAGGTACATATCAAAAGCTGTAAATATATATACACAACTCTTACAACATAGAATATGTACAACCAAAAGAGTCAAAATAACAGAAAGTGTCCACCCGCGTGAACTAGTGCGTAAAGGATGGTCTGATGTCCGTATCACTGTCTGGACGTCGATGCCTGCCTGATACCTGTATCTGAAACGTTGAAGCAGAGGGAGTGAGTCAAACAGACTCAGTGAGAAGCTTCCCATCCTCGGCGTAGCGACGGGTACCACTACAGCTGGGGAAAGGGAAACACCCACAATTACATGCGCATGAAAATCCAGTTTGTCAAATGTTATATTACGATCAGGCAATATTAATATAACATAAAATCATGGATAAACCTACGGATCATGCTCTTCTATCATGCTTTTCATAAACAAGTAAACACTTTTAACATATCATTTGAAAACTGTAAATCACTCAACTAACCCTAGTACCAGGCTAGGGCAATGGCCTCAACGGGCAAATTCTTTTAATGTTTAATTGACCCTAGCACCAGGCTAGGGCAATGGCCTCAACGGGCAAATTCTCTTACTCTTTAACTGACCCTAGTGTCAGGCTAGGGCAATGGCCTCAACGGGCAAATCTTTTAATTTATAACAGACCCTAGTTCCAGGCTAGGGCAATAGCGTCAACAGGCAAATGTTTTAACTTGTTTCTCTTCCCAAAGCTTTCAGCTGGGATCTTGACTCTATCTACCCATTACTATTCTAAAGTGACTTTACCTAGGTAGTGTAAACATCCCTATGACTCACTAATCCATTTATGAGATCTTTTAATCCTTATTTAATACCCAAACCCTTGATTAGATCATAACCTACCTCTAAGGTCTTCCCTAAGTTCAATTACCACAAAACGTCGACGTTTACTAACAACTTCTATACGATTTCTTTAATGAATTTCTATTTAATAGGGTAAACCAAACCTTGGACTCAATCAACAACTTACCCCCTTGCTTGTACAGTTCGGCGTACCTCATGTCATCACATGGATACCCTCCAGTACCTCTTTACTTGTAGTCAAACACACATATACAAATACTTTCATGGATAACAATTTAGGAACAACAATAGCATGTTAACCACTAAACAATTCTTGCAAATAGGCAAGTAGGCAAACCACATATCCACATCCTCAATCAACCCTGTAGGGCAAGGATGGGAAACCCCTCACCTGGACGGCTTCCTTGTGTTTGTCCTGGAGTAAGTCCCGCTCCGGACGAATTGTGGTTTCCTAACAATTGCATTCATGTGGTTAACAATCTTAATTATATGCAACTCATATGCGTTTGGTATGCTCGTGCCTAAAAATGCACCTAGACGGCGCCAAGAACCGAGTTCTTGGTCTTATCCGTCTTCCCTCTCTTCCATGAGAGTCTCAAGTGCTTCACACTTGGTTTCGTACAATTATCGCTCACCTTGAATTGATTTTGGAGCCTTGGATTCAAGTTACTAAACCTCAATATACTTTTAAATCATCCTACTTAAGGCTTCCTAATAATTACGAAGAAATAAAGTTGCCACTTTAAAATTTGGACTTTATTGTTCCGCAAGTTTCCATCCTTGAGAAACAAGAAAGTACCTAAAATAATTCTTGATGCTTGATAGCATATTTAGAATTATTCTAGGGTGTTTAAGATAGAAAAGAAGAGGTTTGGAGCTGTCACGACCCCCTATCGGATGTCCGTGACCGGCACGGGAGGTAGGATTTCTCCTCTCCCGTAAGCCTCTAATTCCTGATTGTCATTCTTATATATACATAACTACCCATTTCTATTACAAACAATATATAGTATATGTGGTCATCCCTATCCGGTGACCTAAGTAGCACGCAATCCACGGCTCGCTCAACGCCGCTTCAGTCTATACATATACACATAATCAATCACACGTACATATAATATACATATTGATCACGCGCTTAAGGGCGGGTGATCTATCCTATTCACATGCAGAATCCCTGTGTACAGTCAAGTATATATATTCAATCACACACCTGCATATAATTTACATATTGATCACACGCCTCAATGCGTGTGATCTATCCTATTCGCATGCGGAAGCCATATTTTCACACAACCAAGTATTCAGTCACACATATATATAAATTTACATATTGACCACACGCTCAGTGCGTGTGATCTATCCTATTCACATGCAGAAGTCACATTCATATATATATATACACATGATATTCATCATATCACAACCTATATCCCCAACAACAAGACCAATCTTTAATCTGTATGAATCCGACAATTCTAGAGTGTGACATATACATATATGTATATAGCAACTGTACAAAACAATGCTATACCAAAAGAATCATATATATATACATCCTGACAAAATACATATATCAATACTACCCACGCGAACAATGCGTGCGGCCTCTATGTCTGTCCGCCTCCCTGAGATGAAGTGGAAGCGCTCCCGATGCCTATACCACCTGTGTCTGTAACATGTAACATTGGGGTGAGTCAAACAGACTCAGTGAGAGGCTTTCCCATCCCTGGTGTAGTAGCGGGTACCACTACAACTGGGGAAGAGGAGCCAATCACAAACACATACGCATAAAGCGGATTTAAATTTCCATATATTAAGTGGTCAGGCAATTGGCATATATCGTATTCACAATAAAGAGCATGGATTTACATACATTTAAATTCACACATACATCATATCTTAGTTCAACATAAAATTCCAAGTGGTCACCCGAATTCAATTAACCGTAATCATAAACTGGCCCGAAGGCATATCTCCATTAGGAGAGAATATGGCCCGAAGGCAATATCTCACGTGAGCAATATGGGAACCTAGTTGATCATTCTAGGAACCCCTGGCCCCATGACTTTACTTGGAACATTAGTCTGACCCCAAGACTTCACTTGGAGCATAGCCGGCGACTCATCTGACCTCGGTTTACCCAAGGCAATAGCCACAATGTGGTGTACTCATATACTCTGTATTTCTGTGGGTTGACTCAAGACAAACAGACTCAATCTACCCGGACTATCCATGATCGACTCGGTTTCCACGTTGTACCATAAATGACCCCTATGGACCACTGCTTACTCATTTCTCTTCGTCTCAGGCAACTCTAAATTCCCAAGTGGTTTTCTAATTCGGAAGCTCTCGGTTTAAAACAAGTCACCTATGTTCATCTCCTTTAAGAAGTTACATACGTAACCACACTTTTCAGATAATAGTCAATGAGGTTTGTTTCTAGTACCACAAGACCCTCACAATTAAAATGGACTCGATTCTACCCCCGATATCATATAGGTCCCGAGGACCTTCTTTCCATATAAGGCTCCTTGAGCCACCATCACTTTTACAGTTCACATATACACATATAGCACGTTATCACATATATTACAATTTGGGAATAACAATAGCATGTTATCTAAAATATGATTCCTACAAGTAGGCAAGAAGGCAAACCATATATCCATATCCGCAGTCAACCCTATAGGACAAGGATAGGAAAGCCCCTCACCTGGTTGGCCCCTCTGTTCGGCTCTCGGTACGCCCGAAAGTCCACTCACAGTATGGTGCCCTATACACATATACTTGAGAGATTCAGAAACTTGCAAATTCAACCACTATCGTGTACATGTAACGCTAATGCTCATGCTCTTTCTAATTAATTCCATAGACTAGTTGTTGGCTTGGAATGCCCTCAACTAGTTTTCGGAACACCTAGCATGTTTCTATTCGTATTCAACCCTTGCTTAATTACACTATTCGGAAGTCTTGAGTTGGGAATGCAAGGTTACCCAATTTCATCTCTATGTGTCCATATGAAATTCCCATTACCCAAGTCTTGAATTTATGACTCAAGAGAGTCATAAATTCTACTTGTATAAAATTTCCATATACCGAATTAACTTTCAACACTTTACCTGCATATGCATACACATATCCGGACACGCGTAAAATTGGAAAATTGTCTCTTTTTCGCCGAATTGGGTTCCGGTGAGACGGTGAGCACTCGGGTTTTAATCCCTCGTACATTCCAATAATTTTTAACAATTATATAATTACCCTTCAACCTTTCAATGCACCCCAAACCAGTCCACAACACCCTTAAACATTACCAATCATATTTTTCCTACTAGTTTTCCAACCCGAATAAATTCCATCAATTTAGTTCCGGTTCCTAAGCTTCCAATTCACTTAATAACATGCAAATACTTCAATTTAGGACCCAGAACACTCAGATTGAATCAACTGGGGTCTTTCCAAAAATCCCTAAAATTGATAAAATTGGGGTTTGAGAGTTTCGGGACTTCTCACCTCAATTCAACCGGTTAGAAGGACGATATGGAGTAGAGGAGACTCCCAGCTACCTTCCCCGGTGAAGAAACGGCGTTTTCTGGCGAGGAAACTCTCTCTAACCCGAACTCTCTCTCTTCCAGCACCCACAACGACAACGGCTACTCTGGCGGACGGCAACTCCGGCCTCTCTTGCACGTCCGGCCACCACGCGCGATCCCCGTCCGTGAGCTCCTCCCCGTCCGTGCGTGCGACCAGCTCTCTCTTCCCTCACTATCGTGCTTCTCTTTTTCGACCCCCTCCCCCTCTGATTCTTTCCTTTCTTTTTCTTTATTCTTCACTTATCTAATATATATATATATATATATATATATATATATATATATATATATATATATATATATATATATATATATATATATATAATATAATAAATTAATATATATATGTTACGAAAAGAAAAAAAAAAGCAATCTGATTTCCTTCCCTCTCTTTAATTCTTCTTTTCTTTACTTTCATATATACATATATATATAATTAATTTATATATATACATATCACATAACTAAAATATGGTATAATAATAATAAATAAGAAAAAGAAATATATATATAAAATAATAATTAGGATTTAAACAAATTTGTATTAAAAAAAATATGTAGTAGGATAGCGTGTGCTTCTATCCATTTTCAACTTTTAAATTAATTAATTTAATTTAATTTAATTAATGATGCCAGTTAGAATATTCTCGGGTATTACAGGAGCCCTCAACATCACCCTTAAAGCATATTTGGGCAATCCGAGAAGGGACCCGACACGTTAACGTCAAGGTTCAACCTTAGTAACCTCGGGCCAGCTCTTCACGGGTCTTGTTCAGCTAATATTTCCACAATATAATTTCAATAATACCAATCCAAGCCTATTTACTCAAATCCAAGCTCAATCCTAATTATCCACAATTTCCCCATTTATGAATAAATTAATTCCAACCCCAAATCCTTCAAAATTCGAATTCGGCTAAACCCGAGGCTATAGTCTCGATTCCTACCCCAACTAAGTGTTCAAGAACACTTCCTAGGTCTCAATCTACCCTCGAAATAATCCAATCGAAGGTGGATCGAAGAAATCCCTAAAAATGGAGAAATTGAGGGTTTCGAATGAAATTAGGGTTACCAACCTTTGATTCGATTGGTGGAAGGTGTTGGAGACGTTGTACCCGAGCTCTGGTGACTTTTTCCGGTGTCGGCTAGCTCTCCCCGGTGACTTTTCCGGCGAACTCCAACCCTTCTTCTCCTTCTTCCTTCCGAGCTCCTCTCCCTCTCTCTCTTCTTTCTCTCTCTCGTCCCCTTTCTTCTTCCTTTCTTATTCTTTCCAATTCTTTCCTTTCATTTCAATTAAACCCACGGCACCCCCCACTAAAATAATAAAAAAATAAATAATTAAAATAAAATAAAATAATTAATAATTAATTAATAAAATAACTAATAAATAAATAATTAAATAAATAATTAATAAAAATTAAAAAAAAAAAATTAATAATTAAATAAATAATAACTCATATGTATTTTTTTTAATTTAACCCCTTTCCCTATTTAATTCAGGTTTCCACTTTCTTAAGTCCTGAATTAAATCCCAAAAATTATTTTCTACTTCTTTTCTTTCCCTTTTTTTTCTTTTAAACTTTGTAAAAAATTTCTCGTGTATTACAGATTATTTCTCCGGCATCTTGTAATCCCGTGTTTGGTACAAGTTTTAAAAAATTAATCCTGGGAATCTTACAATCCTGGGATTATTGTAATCTCATGTTTCTTCATATTTTTAATCCCACCTAAAAGGGTGGGATTATGATAATCCCATGGGATGGGATTAG
Source organism: Senna tora (assembly GCA_014851425.1). Taxonomy (NCBI): domain Eukaryota; kingdom Viridiplantae; phylum Streptophyta; class Magnoliopsida; order Fabales; family Fabaceae; genus Senna; species Senna tora. The sequence continues at coordinate 22,030,336 of CM026271.1, forward strand.
TTTCTAATACCTACTTTTACTAAATTACTCCTCCCCTAATTAATAACCATTATTTACCCTATTCTTTCCTTCTTCTTCAGCTTCAGCCGCCCCCTCTCTCTCTCTCTTGTACGCTTCTTCTCCATCTCTTCTCAAGCTAAGGTTAGCATCATCTCCCACTTTTTTCTTCTTTATGTATTTTCGATTTGTTTCATATGTTTTCTTTTTCATGTGTCTGCTGCCTCTTGATCTCTACCTCTTGTAGTTCTTGGTTGTGTGATTTTGGGGAGGATTAGGCGGTTGTGTGTGTACCTGTGTGGGTTTGGGAGACGTTTGTGTTTGCGTACACAAAGAACTCTTCCATATTCTCCTCCTCACTTTCTTTTTCTCATTATATTGTTTTCATGTTTCCTCTTCGACCTCTCTCCTTCTATCTACCACTACAAACTTAATTAATTAGCCTCTTCAACTAGTTTTGTTTTAATTAAATCCAAGGAAATTAGAAGAGAGAGACGATAGAATTTGAGATTCGAGAAGCTAGCAAATATGGGTAGTGTTTTTTTTACAGTATTGTCATATATCATGTTTGCTTATAGCAATATTGTTATCATAAATTTTTTAAGAAATAGCTTGTAATTTGCTTTTGTCTTTTGTTCCTTATTTTTAAATTATATATATATGTACAGCTTGTGACTCTGTTGTTGAAACTTCGACGCATGGCTTGACTAATGCATGAGAAGAAGAAGAAGAAGATTATACTTACGTTAATTTTGTGGTTAAATATGCTGAATAGTTTCACATTAATGATGATGACGATGTGTACAATTTTAGCAATAAAACAATAAAAAATGAAAAGAGTATCATGGAATGCATACGATAGGGCTTTAGTGAGGAGAGTTAATTTTCATAGGATTGCCTTTCAGATTTAGCATGTCTAGAAAATTGTCGAATGGATAGATATGCCTTTCACAAATTGTGTGAATTGCAAAAGCAAGTTGGTATGTTAGAACCAATTAGGAATTTGTGTGTTGAAGAAATGGTTGCATTCTTTTTGCACATCTTAGCACATGATGTTAAGATTAGAATAATAAAAAGACACTTTATGAGGTCGGGAGAAACTATTAGTAGGCATTTTAATAAGGTGCTGCTAGCTGTCCTAAGGTGCCACAAAAGTTTGCTTAAACAACCGGTGCCTATTACCGAAAATTACAAAGATGAGAAATGAAAATGGTTCAAGGTAATATATCAACAAGTAAATTATTTATGCTTTTTTGGTTTTATACTTAATTTATTGTTCAATCTTTTTAGGATTTCTTAGGAGCTCTAGGGTATTACGAAGTGCAATCACTCGTACAAATGGTTTGAAAGTTCCAGAAGGTATTAGCTATTTAAATGACTAAAATAACTATTTGCATACTAATTATTGGGTGACTAATTATTGATATATTATACTAATTTCATTTTAGGTTATTATTATTTATGTGATGCTGGATACATGAATAGCAATGGATTCTTAACTCCTTATAGAGGAGAAAGATATCATTTAAGTGAATGGGCCCTAAGAGCACGTCCATCCACCCCCCGAGAATTTTTTAATATGAAACACTCAAGAGCTCGGAATGTTATAGAGAGGGCATTTGGTTTATTGAAAGGGCGTTGGGGGCAATTTTAAGAGGGAAGTCCTATTACCCAGTCAAAACACAAGGTAGAATCATAACTGTTTGTTGTCTATTGCAAAACCATATTCGAAAAGAAATGGCAGTGGATCCTATGGAAGAGGAAATTGAAGACTTGGAGAGCAACTATGATAATCTATTTGAAGATAATTTAATTACACACGTGGGGGCCAATGATGATTGGAGTCAGAAGAGGGACAACCATGCTCAAGAGATGTTCAATAGATGGAGAGGAAAACATAATTAATATATCTCTTATTTTTAAGTGTATTTGAATTTGCTTTTAAATTTCTTCTATTTACTCTGTTGTTTGAATCTTTGAAGTGTATTCGTAATTTTTCTTATTAATGTTGGATTATTATTGGAGACTTGATTATATTTACTATTATTTATTGTTGGATTATTTTTGCAAACTATATAGTTATTGAATTAAAGGCAAATGGGAGAACCTTCGGAAGCTAAACCCGAAACTACTAGGCGTCAATGGACAGCTACAGAAGATGAGAAGCTTGTGGAGTGTTTATTAGATTTGGCAGCTGATAAGATTTGGAAATCTGATAATGGATTTAAGTCAGGATTTGCGAGACAACTAGAAAAGCGGTTGCATGAAAAGCTACATGGATGCGACTTAAGGGCTTCCCCACATATTGAGTCTAGAGTCAAGGTATTAAAGAAGCAATATCGTGCAATCGCAGATATGTTGGGTCCAAAAGCAAGTGGCTTTGGATGGAATGACAAAGACAAGATGATTATTGTGGAGAAAGATACCATCAAAGAATGGGCTAAGGTAATTATTTTTATTTAAAAGCAAATTAAATGCATAATCCTGTGTTAATTTTATTTTTTTTATGTCTAGTCTCATCCTGATGCTAATGGACTATATAACAAGCCACTCCCACATTACAAAGACTTGGATAAAGTGTATGGTAAAGATAGAGCTACTGGTGAAATTGCAGAAGATCCTGTTGAGTCAGTTGAAGCAATGGAGAAGGAATTTCAAGAGCAAGAAATTGATGATATTGATGAGTTACAAATGCGAAATGATCCATTTTATGGACTTGATGGACTATTTTCAGGCAACCAGTCCCCTCTTACTCCTACTAGTGGACAAAGTGTTGCCCAAGATAACAATGGCAATGAAGATTGTAATATCCGAGATATTAAATTTTATTATTATCACTATTATTAATTTATTTTTCTTTGGGAAAGAAAAATAAATTAAATTAAATAATTAAAGAGTTGAAATAAAAAATGAAGAAGGGAAAAAATAGGGAGTATATAAAATTTTTTTAGAACCTAAAAGAAGTGGGGATTTAAAAAGGATGGGGGAAATGAGAATATAAGAACTAAAATAATAATAATTTTTTTATTATTATTAGTAAAGGGGGAGGCCAAAACTGAGACCCCCCCATTCAGCAAAACACGAGCAGAAAAAAAAATAATAAGGAGCACACACAAAACGCAAAACACAAAAAAAGAAGAAGAGAGCAGAAGCAAACCGAGGACCAGCCAAGATCCATGAACGCACACGAGAAGGAGAGAAGGCAAGGTCACAGCGGGTTCAGGCCAGAAACGCACCAGAGGAAGGGTTCCTCCGCCGGTGAAGGCCACCGGACTTCATCTTCACCACCCATTAAGCTCCCATCCGATTAGAATCAAGTAAGAAAGCCCCAAATCTCTCAAACCCCAATTTCTTCAATTTTGGGTATTTTAGGAATTCTTTAATTTCTTCCAATCGGGGCATTCCGGGGTTAAATTTGAACTTAGTGGGTGTTACTGAAAGCTTAGAGAGGTTCAGAATCGAAGCTAAACCGTAGGAATTGACCGGGTATGGAAATCATGGAAATTTAGTAAGAAAATTGCTATAAATTGATTTTTTTTGGTTTAATGCATGAATAGGCTTTGATTGGAGTAGTATAGGTGTTATAAATGCTGGAAATATACAAGGGAATAAAGCTCGAATATTTTCCGTCTCAACCGGAACTCAATCCGATGAAAAAGAGGCGAAATACTAAGCTACTGTACAGTAAGAAGCTGTGCTGTGGGTTGGACACCTCGGTCTAGTCCGTGGTGGATACCTAAGACCCGCTAAATTGATTCCAAGGCTCTATTGTATACCCGATTATATTTTTACATATAATTAAAGGGGTAGTAATTAAGCTTTTACTCGGCGAATAAGGGAGACAGTGGAATGAGTAAGCTAAAGCCTCTTTTGAGCTGTGAATTTAATTCTTTTATTAGTTAAATACCCATATATTAGCTATTTTTTCGTGACAGAACTTAATATATAATGTGATCTACATGTTCATCATGACTCCTTAGTGTTAGTTCTGATTTTATGACAATGGTTGTATTGTGATACACATTGAATTACATTCTCGTAATTCAACTAGTTGATTTGCTGTGTCTTCCTCTGTGGATGATACACCTATTTGGCAAGTGCGTGTGGGACGCAATTACGTATTAGCAAAGGAGAATTTGTGAGGACAAATTCCCAATGCTAGTCTGTAAACGTTGCCTTGCAGTCAAAGCAACCTAAGAACCATTCAGTCATGAAATCAGAACATTCTCTTTCATCAAATTAGTCCACTCGGACATCAACGGTCCAATAAGCGTAAGGGCAAGGCAATCGGCCTAGTATTTTCTCACAGTTATGTGATGAAATTCGGATAGTTAGACAACTAACTATTCCACACACTCCACAGCAAAATGAGTTGCTCCTGGAGTTGGTTAAGTTGATAATGACTCAAGTGAATGTTCCCATTGGGGAGATGTTTTGCCAACAGTCACTTTCGTCTTAATCATATGCCCTTCCAAATTATGTGAGTGACTCCTTATGAGTTCTAGCTAGGTAAAAGACCTGATTAGAGTATGCTGAGACCATGAGGGTATACGGCATACTTGATCCTTCCTATGAGTATGGGAAGCTTGACCCTAGAGGCAAGTAGCATGTCTTGGTAAGATAGCTTGGTCACTCAAAAGGATACGTCTTCATAAGTGAGAATGAAGACACTCTGGTCACATAATTTAAGTCTAAGGAAGTAATGGTCCTTAAGACAAACTTTTCTAGAGCAAGGGAGACGGATTTTGGGATGTGCATCTTTACTGAAAGGAGATGGACCTACAACACATCAGGAGGAGCGTCTAGACGCATTTCCAGTTGCTGAGTCCAGTGGGAGTATTGCTTATGAGGAGCATGTCTTCCACGAAGCACAATCCAAGAGCAATACTAGAGGAGTACTATATTATCAAGTAGAGCCTTTGATAGTTCAAAAGGCTCTCTCCGACCCTACTAGTAAAAGGTGCACTAACACGATGGAAGAAGAAAAGACGAAGTCTATAAGGACATACCAAGTATAAGACTTGGTGGCTCTGCCCTGCGTCACAAGGCATTTTGAGAGCAAGTGTGCTCTCAAAAGTTAGGGGAGGCAGATGGGTCAATCGACCACTACTAGGCACATTGAGCAGTGAAGAAGTACACACAACAAGAAGGTATCGACTGTGACAAAACCTTCTCGTTCATTGTGTGGTTAGAATCTGATTCTAGCTTTGGTCACCAGTTTAAGTCTGGGAGTACATCGATTAGGATGTCATGACCATTTTATTGTATGGAAAACTAGGTGAAGGGATCTATGTGCACTAGCACATAGGTCTCATGGAAAAAGGCCAGGAGCGCAGAGTATGCTGACTTCGCGGATCTGTCAAGATCTCACATATTCATCTAGACTCGTGGTAATTGACCACTTAGTCCATTTCAAGAAAGTTGAGAGTATTTGGTTACCCACATGCTATATGTAGAAGACATATAGCTAGCTAGAAATAACACAGAGACTGCTTTAGCCATTTAAGCATGGCTATCCTTTCATCTTTTAAGATAAAGGAAATGGTTTAGACACTTGGAGTCAAGATTCATGGAGAATGCTCCAAGAATTGACCCACTCTGTCATAAGAATCCTATGAAGAAGAGATTCTTGGCGGATCCCATTTGAGGGGACCGGAACTTGTGTGATGTGCTAGTAGCAAGAGGCAAGAGTTTTAGTTTTGCCACACGTCTTTAGACTAAGTCAGAGATGGAGTCATTGGATAGTATTTTAAAAAATGTAGTTGGTAGCTTGAAGTATAATGAGGATTATACTCGCTCCAATGTGCCTTTTGTAGTCGGCTTTATGAGCCGTTATCAGTCAAACCTAGGTCAAACACACTGTTTATAGTGTTTTGAGGTACTTGTAGGGCGCTGCTGACAATTGGTTGTTTTCATCATATTAGTGACTCGCAAACGGCGGGCCACACATTGATGTCGATTGGGTAAGAGACTTGGATGAGAGGACATCCACGTCTTGGTGTGCTTTGCTAAGCACTAGAACCATCTTGCAAAGAGGTAAGTAAGGATTATGCATTTCTCTGTCCACTAGGGATATGGAGTTCATTGCATGATCATCAGCAGTACAGGGCAGTTTGGATTGGAAGATCTAAAGTCACTTATAGATCACAGACAGAGCTGTTGACCTAGTGACATTGATCACATAAAATCAAACAGCTATGGTTTACACCAAAGAAAGCCTAAGTACCACAAGAGAACGCAACACAACTTTGTATGAGACATCGTTACACAGTAGTTAACTACCCTGTTGTGCCAGTCTAAGCATCAAGTGACCGGAGAGAGGGTCCTCACAGTATGACCTGTGATAGAACATTGGCTATATACCCTCACGAACCCGCATTGATGGGTTGGCTGTATAGAGATACATGCCGTAAAACCAGTGTTTTAGATACACAGGATTGCTTAGAACCTGGGTGATTTAACATAGTTTATGTCATGAGGACAAGCTTTGTGAAAGCTTTATTTCTTGATAGAAGTACTTATTACACAACATATAAAGTATGTCGTACAGGCTTTGGAGGTTGGCTCTCTCACACGAGCAACCGCCTTGGACACGCAGGTGGTGTGGGCTAAGATGAGACTTGGGTGCCTTTTCCTTGAACACCAAAATGGGATATAGTGTGAATATCCAGAGGCAGCTGAAAAGCGCCGGGTGTTGGACACGAAAACAACACTGAGAATTGATAAGTCGCCCTAGTAAGTGTACTAGGATGAGATCCACTAAGATGATGAGGTCTTATGATCGAATTATGAATTCCCGCTATTCATAATGCCTGTAGCCAGACGTGAGTGCTCCACTTGGCGCTATGTGAAGCGAGCGAAGTGTGGTAGCAAACTCAGGTCAGATTCTATGTGAGTCTGGACTAAGGTCTGTGTGGTGTAAGTGATTGAGGATCAAAATCGACATACGCTCGAGAACACCACAACGTGCGTTTCATACGGCATGTGCTTTAAGAACCGCACGGGAAGCATCTGAATGAATCCCTGCTTCAATGCTGTGTGCGTCCCTGAAAGGATGCACCAATCCTTTCAAAGGGTACCCTTATGCACTTTGACTCTGTCATGAAGAGATGAGGTAGTGCCTGCTACTTTGATACCTTTCCAAGAGGCTATGGAAAAATACGGCCCGATGGAAAACTGTCAGGAAAGCAGCTATCTTTGATTGAACTGATAAGAGGTCGAAAGGAAGATTGTGTTGACATATGCATGTGTGATAGTATCTTGAGGTCGACCCATTATGTGATCCCTTTGAGGTTCTCATGGATGTGGATACCTATCGCAACTGAGTGTGGCTGAAATCCTAGTCTTATTGTAGACTTAGAGGGATTGGATTAGCCATGTATATGAACACGTCTAGGGAACCCATGGCACTATTTTTCGGTGAGACATGTGGTTACATCATCAAACACTTGGGTTGTAGCATCACTTATAGCTGGGCCCTAACAGGCTTCTAGTATAAGGCTCCCATATATCATGCCAAGTGGTCACGACTGACACGGAGTATGAAAGAAGACGAAGAGAAAAAGAGAAATAGAGAAGTCCTTTGTGAGTGGGAGTATGTTGGATATATTGGGGTCTTCGGGACTAAATATCCGCCCATGTGGGAGTCCGATCGGGTCGAGTGAGGATCCGTTGGAAAGCTCGCAGAGAGACGAAGAGAACGAAACGAAAATGGCTCTCATCGGAGGTCACACGAGCCAGTACTCGTGGCCCAAAGTGGGCTAGGTGATCATGATGGAAGCATGATATTATGTTCACATTCCAAGTCCCACATTGCTTGCGTCAATGATGGGAGCTCTCTCATCCTCCTATAAATATGAGTGACTCCACACCTTTCTAGTTGCTCATTCCATGTGTTGGAAAGGGGGGTCCCGTTTGGGAAACCCCACTCAGTATAATATTTCTCTTTCTCTTGAGTCCTCTTCCGCGCATCAGTCGTGGACATGTGACTCTACCTCTCGTAGGTAGAGTCCTCCGTTTGGTGCGGCCCTTTTCGGAGCTCATCGATTGGAGGTCAGCCCTGGTGGAGCAGAGGCACTGGCAAGATCCGAGGTTTTAGCGATGGCGTCCAGGTTAGTAGCTTCCGCAATATTTATTTTTGCCTGGATTTTACTTTCGATTTTTATTTTAGGTCCCTGGGTCGGGTCGGGTCATGTGGATCCGGACCTTTCCCTACAAGAATCGAAGCTAAATCATAGGAATTGACTGGGTATGGAAATCATGGATATTGGGTTAGAAAATGGCTCTAAAATTCAAATTTGCTGGTTGAAGCATGAATAGGCTTGGAATGGAGTAGTATAACTGCCGTAGTTGCTAGAAATATATAAGGGAATAAAGCCCGAATATTTACCGTCTCAACTAGAACCCAATCCAGTGAAAAAGAGGCGATATACCAATCCACAGTGCAGTTGGGAGCCGTGTTGTGGGCTGGACACCTTGGTCTAGTCCGTGGTGGACACCTAAGACCCGCTAAATTGGTTCCAAGGCTCTATTGTATACCCGATTATATTTTTATATATAATTAAAGGGGTAGTGGTTGAACTCTTACTCGGCAAATAAGGGGAAACGGTGGAATGAGTAAGCTAAGGCCTCTTTTGAGCCGTGAAATTATTCCTTTATTAGTTAGATGTCCTTATGAACACATGAAGTGAAATTTAGACAAGTGGGAATCTCTAACTTAAGCATTTAGAAATTATAAGTGGCTCGAATGTGTGGAAGTCGAAATAAGATAGTATGGACTTTCAAAAAGAGCAAATAAGACGACGTAACGAACTAAATAGTTAGTTCTTGGAAATATCTAGAGGGTGCATGAGCATTAGCATGACACGTACGTGGTAGATGTTTCTTTACAAGTTTCTAAATTGCTTAAGTACATGTGTATATGGCACCACAGAGTAATTGGAGCTTCAGGCACTCCGAGGACTGATCAGGAGGGCCAACGAGGTGAAGGGCTCTCCCATTCCTGCCCCACAGGGTTGGATGACTACGTGGAAATGTGGTTTACTCTATTTTGTGCAAATTGTTATATGAAATATGTCTATTTGAATGTATTTACATTACGCGTATATGATTAGCAAGTAAACAGTAGACGTGCAAACTGTTTATGTGCTTATATGTTTGTTCTCAAGTGAATATGCGATATTGTGGCTCACCGAGCCTTATATGTTACCGTGGGTAGGATTGAGTCAGAATTTCATATGTGAGGGTTCATTAATATTAGAAACACATTAAATTGATCATCATTGTAAAGGTTTTAACCGTATGCTACATTGAGGAAAATGAACCTAGGTTGTTAAGTGTGAGTGGGAGCGTTGCATAATTGAAAAGGGGGAAACTAGGCCTAACTAATAAACACGTATAATATTCAGTTAGTTTATCATAGGGTGTCTTTCAAGGTTAAACATGTTAGTTGAACTTGTTTAGGTCGGTCCGGGTAGATCGAGTCGGTCATCCTGGTCAGACAGACAGGATTTTGTTAACAGTAAGCATGCCACATAGTGGCCATTACCTTGGTTTAACCGAGGTCAGACAAGTTGCCGGCTATTACTCTAAGCATGCCTTGGAGTCAGAAAGTTCCTAGTTTGATCAACTAGGTTCGAACAAGAAATTGCCTTTGGGCCAGTATTTCTCTTAGTGTAATGCGGGAGACAGAAAGTGAATGCTTGTGTGTATAAGTAGGTGTTAACTATGGAACCGTATGATATATGTTTGTGATTGACTTACGTGCGGAGTAAAAATTATATTAGAAGCATGAACTAGGGTATTTATTGTGAATATGATATATATTGACTGCCTGATCATATTAAAGGTCACAATAAAATCCGTTTCATGTGCATGTGGTTGTGGTTGCTCCCTTCCCCCAACTGTAGTGGTACCCGCTGCTACGCCAGGGATGGGGGAGCTCCTCACTGAGTCTGTTCGACTCACCCCCTGTTTATATGTTTCAGATACAGGTGGTTCAGGCGTCGGGAATGCGTCCACTTCTTCTCAAGGAGGCGGACAGATTTGAAGACCCCACGCTTTGTCCGCGTCGGTAGTTATTTTGGTTTTGTACATATATCGTGATGTATATATATATAAATCCTTTTTGGGTGTAGCTTTTGTACGTATACAACTGCTATGTATATATATATATATTATACTTGAATTCAAGTATTGTCGGCTTCATACAGATTAAAGTTAGGTCTTGGTGTTGGGAATATAGGCTATAATATAATATATATCATGTGTATATATATATATGACTTCCGCATGTGAATAGGATAGATCACACGCATTGAGGTGTATGATCAATATGTAAATTATATGTATGTGTGGTTGAATACCTAATTGTATGAAAATATGGCTTCCGCATGTGAATAGGATAGATCACACGCATTGAGGCGTGTGATCAATATGTAAACTATATGCAAGCGTGTGATTGAATATATGTACGACTGTATACAGGACTTCTGCATGTGAATAGGATAGATCACCCACCCTGAAGTGTGTGATCAATATGTATACTATATGTACGTGTGAGTGAATATGTATATATATAGACTAATGCGACGCTGAGCGAGCCGTGGATTGCAAACTGCTTAGGTCACCGGAAATGGATGGCCATATACATATATATTATATATATATTGTTTGTATTAGAAATGGGTAGCTATAAACATGTGAAAATATCACTCAGGGATCAAAGGCTTACGGGATAGGAGGAATCCTACCTCCCGTGCCGATCATGGACGTTCGATAGGGGGTCGTGACATATGCGATCGGCACAGACCGATGGTGGGACCCCCGGCCTGTAAGCCTACTTGTTCTGACACAAATGCATGATCCTGCCTCTAAACTAATGGAGCTGACCTCTAGAATCATGACTTTAACATATATAATTCAAATAAAATATAATCTAGCATAAGACCCACATGAACAAAATGTGGGCCTTGACGATTGACTCCTTGCTAATCCGAGACATGTCACTTGTTTTAAACCTATCTCTGAAAAAATTTAGCAAACGAGGGGTGAGTCATACGACCCAGTGAGGGAATAACTCATCCTAGGCATAGTGGGGGGCACCATTACAACAGGGAAGGGGTAGCAACAAAATACACATGCAACATGCCTAATGCATACCATGTATCATGCAACATATCCAAATTCATAGTGCATCATCTAAACCATAACATATACAAACATCTAAATCCATCAACAGTCATCTAAATCCATCAAACAAACGAGATACATCCAACACACACTCAAACACTTTCCAATCAAACTAACCAGACAAAAGTTCTCGTTCGAATACAAATAATATCATACTATTGCACGTCACAAGTAGCTCATTCAAATACAATTCACACCATACTTATATTCCTGGTGGGATGTTGGCCATGAGTTTTGGAAAGTTCTTGAACACTTGGAGTAAACAAAGAAGCTGAGTTGCAAATATTTTTATTTCAGAAAATCTATTTTCGCAATCCATGTCCATGGGTTTTACATGTCGCCAGAGGTTTAATCATCATATGAAAGTATTTAAAGAATTAATTTAAAAAATTTAAGTAAAGTGTTTTGGAAATTTCGAACAAGAAATAGAAATTTGTTGAAAGAAGAAAAGTCTTGAAATATTACCTCTGGGTTTTAGGGGAAAACAAGTTTAAAAGTATATTCCTAAAACATGGAGGCATTAGGTGAGTTTCTTTAAAATATGAACTTGTAGAGGTAGTTTTCTATATCCTACCTCTTATGCTTCAAAATAACAAACAATTACTTTTAACTTTATTTACAAGACCTCCTAATGATGTTTAAAACATTTCGAAACTTCTACATAGCCAACATCCCTAACTTGCCAAATATTCGTCATAACAAGAGGGGAAATGGAGTTCGGTAACCCTTCCTCCACTCTTTAACTTGCTCCCGTGTGGAATGCAGTTAAAGATCTTTAACCCGCTCCCATGTGGAATGCAGTTAAAGATCTTTAACCCGCTCCCGTGTGGAATGCGGCTAAAGCTCCTCATGCTCGGGATAAACAAAAGTTGGGTTGAGAACACTTGTTGCGACTATCCAAGCCCTCTGGTAGTACCGAATGCACACAAAGTCTCAACCCCGGCCCGTACGAAAATGAGGTCAAGCACATGGTTCACCCTTGGTACTTCCCGTGCCATTCACTCCTCATTAGTCTCAAACACATACAGATCCACATGATTCGAAATTTAGGATGAGCACACTTGTTGTGACTATCTTGGCCGACAGGAAGTACGGAAGGCACACAACAGCTCAAACCTCGGCCCTTGAAAGGTAAGGTCCACGCTTCACTCCCGGTACTTCCCATGTCCTTCATATTTTTGTCAAACATGTACTTGTTCATATTTCAAAACTACTTGGCTTATTGAAACTAAGGCACATGGTTCACCCCTGGTACTTCCCTTGTCCTTCTTATACTTGTCTTACTTGTACATATCCATATACAAATACTCGTTTTAATCTTTCACAACAGCAAGGCAATCACGATCTTAAATCAATTGCAATGGCACAAAGCCTTAAAAGCAAATCAATCATAGTTCGACCAAGCAATCATCCATATTAAATAAACATGTCTCATTCACACATCAAGTCATAACCACATAATCATAATCGTCAATTGAATGGCATACAAGTCTACAACTAGTCCAACAATATGACATTTCACAAATTTCACACATGCAAACATCCCTCTAAGGGCTAAGATAAGAGAGTCCATCACCTTGGCCGCATTACTTAGAAATTCCCTTAAGCATTCTTGTGTCCAAGAAACTCGAGTCCCTATTAGACACAACCAATCCAACCAATATCAAATTTCATAAAAATTTCCTAATCTCTCTACTTATGGCTTCTTACACCTATCCAACCCTTAAATTCATTTACTTATCCTATGGTCATCATTTGTAATTTCCTTTTAATTCAAAATTTTATCTATAAGTAGACAAGTGTAGCTACTTACTCACTTCCCAAGCTCCAACAATGGAGGATTTGCCAAATATGGAAAATTCCCAATTTCACCATGGGTCCATCAATTAACCATCCAACCATTGGGCATTCTTCCAAATCTTTTAAATAACTAAACTTATCATTTAGAATTCTGGCATATCAACAAGCATCAACAAAATTCTCAAAGTCGAAAATTTTCCCAAAATGCGTAGGTCATGAACCATAGAGTGGAAATCTCTATAGAACTCAATATTTGGATGATCTTTATGCTAAAAATTGATTATAGAGTGTATACTATTGATAGGTAACTCATTTCTAACAAGGAACCTATGATTCAATGGGTGGAGACAAGAATTTAGTGACTCACCTTGTGGAAATCCGAATATGGAGTTTTGGTAGAGTTGCTCAAGCTCCTTCAGCAAGCCACGTCAGCACTTAACGGAAGAAATGGACGGACTTAGATAGAAGGACCAATTTGGAACTTCTGGGAAAGATAAAGGATCAATTTAAAACTTTTAAAACATAAAGGAACAATATGAAACTTGGGTATAACATAAGGGATCAAAATGAGCTTTTGACCAATAAACTATCACTCACATGAACAAGGCATAGGGCCTTTAGCATATATCCTTTACCGAGCTGAAGTTGATACCCGATATCTGTTTGTAAAAAAATATGAACAAGGAGTAAGTCATACGACCCAGTTAGTGACTAACCCATCATATCTAGGCGTGCGTGGTAGAAGGGTGCCACCACAATCGAGAGAGGATAGAAAACACATGCAAGTCATCCTTTATCAATCACAGAGCTTATTAATTATATCATTAACATTCTTATCATTCATAATTTCATCATGTTGAATTCTTACATTTCAATTTAAAATGATATCTGACGATGTCCACATAACAAATCACAATATTCCTAATCACACAATAGGAATTCCAATACAAACAATTCATCAAATCAATTCAAACATTTCAATTCTTTGGCAGGAGTGTTGACCATATAGATTAAATTCTTTGAACATCATAGTGTTTAAGAAGGGAAAAACATGTACTAAGTTTAATCTTTAAAACTTTACTTCTTAACTTGTGTGCAAGGCTTGTTAACTTTCTGAGATTTGTTTAAAAGTACGAAATCAATTTAATGAATGTAAAAAAACACAAGGGCTATGATATACAGTTGTTTTATCTTCTTCATTGTTTGAGAAAAACGAAGAGAAAAGGATAGAAATTTATATATAAGTATAGCAAAAAAAAAATGTAAGCTGCAAGCAAATAATCCTAGCAAGTTATTATTGAGAAAAATCAAATATATCTAAAAAAACAAGAGGTAAACTACTTTTCGGTCGGACAAACTACTATTTAGTCATTAGATTTTGGAAAATAGACAATTTGGTCCCTAAATTTATACTCTCATAAACTATTTAGTCCCTGAGACGTTATCCGTTAAATCATCGTGTGATGTGGTTGTTATGTAGTACCATTAATTCGCCACCATATTGTCCCCTTATCTTACCACATCATCTAAATATTTAAAAGTAATATTAAATAGTCTATATATTTGTCACAATATATTGTTACCACTTTAATTAATACATAAAATACTTAATGTAACTGTCGTTTTTGGTTCAGACATTTTTACTTTGCAAATTAGGATCGCAAGGGGTCGTAGCCTTGGGGGACTTGTCCTTAGGTGAAAACCTAGGTGCCTACGTACCCTTTGGAAGGGATCAAAGACCACGTAGTTTGTCATGGTGACGTCTATAGGAGCCGTTGGGCTAGGTGATTACCTGTGTGGGGCCGTGTGCAGCTAAGACGTGCGTAAGGTACTCCGGCGGGCGAGCCACTCATTTGAGGTTGCCTTAGACTAGGAGAGAGCAAGGGTCTCTTAGAGCGGTCGGGCGCTCTGCTTATAGAGATCTCCGGGACAGAGATGTTCTGGGTGTTGACCGGAGAGTAGCCGGAGCTCGGTAGAACTGTGGAGCAAGCTCTCAAGTGCAATAGGTAGACGTCGGTATAGAACATATAGAGAATAGCTTATGAGTATTCATAGTACTCGTTCTAGCTCTTATGTGTTGTGATTCCTTGATGTTGTTGTCTTCGAATCCCTTGATGTTGTCTTCAGGTTCCTCCTCTAAGTCCCCCGAGTGAGGGCCTTTTATAGTGTGTGTAGGGAGGACGTGCTCGACCCACGTTCTCGTGCGATGTGCTCGACCCACGTTCTCGTGGGACGTGGGTCATCCCATGATGCTTTGGGGGTTAATCCACGTCTCTTGGACGGGAGTGCCCGAGGAAAGACGTGGATGTTGGCCACGTAGGGAGCAGATGGGAGGTGCCACATGTCACCGGTGCTGAATACCGTGGATTAGCATTATTTAGCATTAAATATGACAAAAAACGTCTACATGAACTTAATACTTAATTGATTATATATCTCATCTTCTAATAAAAGGTTAACCCCCCCCCCCCACCTTTTTTTTATAGAAATTAATTAATTATCATTCATCATAAAAGCATATATTACTAATGTAAGAAAAGTTTCATAAAGTTCAAAACTAGAAAAACACGTAGTTTTGAGTATTCATCTACCCTTGTTGTCCCATCCAAAAACAACTCTCACACTCATTTATAATGGTGATGGTAATGCCATTATTATAAGGGTTGGTATATATGAAATATGATTAATCGATTAAAAATATTAGTTACCTAAAATATTTACTTCAACTTATTTTATGGAATATTTTAATTATTATTCTTCTTAAAAGCATTTATAAGATAAGGTGGTTCTCTGTATTGCACAAAACTAGCTGGTTTAGCAAACGGTTTTCAATTTTAATTTAAGCCCATTGTTTTTCTTATCTTAAACC
This sequence comes from Senna tora, assembly GCA_014851425.1. NCBI lineage: Eukaryota > Viridiplantae > Streptophyta > Magnoliopsida > Fabales > Fabaceae > Senna > Senna tora. Next base: position 22,046,192 of record CM026271.1, read on the forward strand.
CACTCTTCTGTATCTATAAACAACTCATTAACTTGTGTATATTGGAGACACAAACTTGTAGCTAGTTCTATCTTTAGAAAATTTTGCTTTCCCTAACTTTGATGAACAGATTGGTCATGGAGAATGAAGATGATGACAATGATTCAATTACAAGGACTCAAAATATATCGTTAAACTACCAAATGAATAGTACACCGAAGGTATATATTCATATCTAACTAGGGAACAAAATTCAATGCTTTTTGTGTACATAGATATACCACTCTATTCAATAGAAGAGTGGAAATTAAAAGATAGGGAAGAAAATTTATACATTAATTTTCTGTATACTCTTAAGTAAGTAATTGAATACTATATATTAATGCTTATTTTCATTTGGATGTTCTGGACAGTCTATGCTGCAGCTTCCTGTTCACAGGAAAGCAATGCCATGAAAGGGTAGGTTGAAACATTAGAACGAACAATTTACGATCATGGAAAAGAAAATATACATCTCCTTCCCCATCCGCATGATCTCTCGCCATCTTCTTTAACGCTTTCGTGATCGCTTTTCAACACCCTTGCCCTCTCTATTTGCTCCTCCTAATCGTCCCCAAAATTATAGGCAATGCTACTAGGAAGTACGGATACTTGTAAAAGTCTTCCGTATCATGTTAGATACATATCCGAGACTGATACTAGTTTACAATTTCACTGTCTAGAACAGTAATTCAACTTCTTTATTTTTATTAGTTTTTGCAATTCTATATTATCTTTGTTTCAACTTTAATATTATATTTTCAATTATATTGCATTATATCGGTGTTTTAATTTAAAAAATATACATGTATTTTTAGAAAAAATTATTAACGTGTCTTAGAAATATTATATTGTAAATTTTTAAACAATAGTCGTATCCCCATAGACGAGTACAAGTATCTTATAATGCCACTATTCTACACAAATAAAGGAAAAACTTGGGATTGTGTGATCAAGAATGAGCCTCCTTCGGTGAAACACCTGTATTAAATTTTTTGATACTAAATCTCTGTCATTGGAATATGAGAAACTAAATTTTGTATATCTTCGAACTTGGACTTATTAATTTAAAATATGTAAATTTTTCTTTAATATTTGACTCATTTACATATAAATTCATGAAAGGTTACGTCAATTCTATTATATGTAATCTCAAAACATACAATAAAAAATAACCTTAGGGACTATGAAGCTCAATTGTTTTATCTTTTTCATTGTCTGAGAAAATCAAACAGAAAAAGATAGAAAATGTAGAGTATAAGCAAATGATCATATTATAGAGTATAAGCAAATCTTTAAAAGAAAATGAGTTACATGTAAAGTAGTGGTAGAGAGAGAAAAGATGAGTTTTTCTAACTAGGTTGCGCAATCTAATTGCGCGTACTAACTAAACAAAAGACAAATATTATTCCATCAACTTTTGTTAGTACGTTTTTACTAATTGAAATCGTTGAAAAGAAAATCACCCATTGTGTGTGGCCAGGTGATTTTTTACATGATTCCTTAATCAAGTGATGGGGGTTCGAATTTTATCTTTGGCCATCAAAAGCATTATCTGACCACCCGTTTATCCTTAGGTAGAGGACCAACGACGAGGGTATTAGTCACTGCTATCAATTGTGGATACCCTTTCTTACGAAAAAATTTGTCCAAACATATGTATTTTTCATTCCTCTTAAGTAAGATCTCGGGTTCGAGCCTTGTGTGTATGAAAAGACCTCTACTGGGAGAGCTCTACCTCCATTTTAGGACCTTGTTGGGTGTCGAAACCAACAAAATAAAAATATCCTACTACAATATGAATTGATTGAGCACAGTGTATGCAGGGTAGATCTCACAGGGATTGGATGATTTCTAATTCTTTTAAAACAACCAAAACATAAATGGAAAAAGAAATAAAAGAAAATAATTGGGGATGTGCAATAAGTGATATAAACTAAATAAGCTAAACAAAGCAGAATTAAAATCAAGTAAACAAAGTAATGAAAATCAGCTACTGTAATAACACGTAGCCTCGGTTTTGAGAGATTGGGGCTTCCTTACCTTATTCCAATCGGATAGAAGCTTATTGGGTGGTGAAGACGAGCTCCGGTAGCCCTCTCTGGCGGCGGAACCCTTCCTCCGGCGCGTTTCCGGTCACAACCCGTCGTTTCCCTTCCTCCCTCTCCTTCGTGCGTCTCGTCGTGGTCCGCTGCGTTCTGCTTCTCTCTTTTCTTTTCTTTTTTTGTTTTAGTTTGCTAATGAAATGAAGAGAGCACACAGTTTTAACCCCAAAAAAAATATAATAAGACTAATATATTAATTATTGCTAAATCCCCTTTTTGCTTGCACCTTTTAAATCCCTATTTCTTGTAGGTCCTCTTTTTTTTAAAAAAAAAAAGTAGGTAAAAATTTTACTTTCCTATTTTTCTCCTCTTAATTTTATTTTACCTTTAATTTAATTTATTTTTCTTTTTGAAAGAAAAATAAATTAATTAAAAACAAAATGATAATAATTAAAATAAATACCTCGGATATTACAATCTTCCCCCCTTAAGCAATCCAGTCCCTGAATTTCAAACAAAATACTAACCTTAGTCCTGAAACAGATAAGGATACGTCTTGCGCATTTCACCCTCGACCTCCCATGTAGCTTCTTCGGTCGAGTGATTTCTCCACAGAATTTTAACCAATGGAATCTTTTTCGTTCTGAGTTTCTTCAACTGCCGATCTAAGATTTCCACTGGCTCCTCTTCATAAGTCAGATTTTCGGTTAGTTGCATGTCTTGCGATTGGATTACATGCGAGGGATCTGGAAGATATTTCTGAAGCATCGATACATGAAAAATAGGATGTGCTCCCTCCAATTCTGTAGGTAATTCCAACCGATACGCTACATTCCCAATTCGTTCTAGGACTTCAAATGGTCCGATATACTGAGGACTTAGCTTCCCATTTTTATCGAACCGCATTACGCCTCTCATCGGTGATATCCTCAAGAACACCTAGTCACCAATGGCAAATTCGAGTTCTCTCCTTCGGTTGACTGCATAGGACTTCTGCCTACTCTGAGCCGTCAGCAATCTCTCTCTTATGCACTTCACCTTTTGCAAGGCATCTTGTAACAATTCTGGGCCGATTAAGCTAGCTTCTCCGACCTCGAACCACCCAATCGGGAATCTGCATCGATGACCGTACAGAGCCTCAAAAGGTGCCATTTGGATACTCACTTGATAACTGTTATTGTATGCAAACTCAGCCAAAGGTAAATACCTTTCCCAACTTCCGCCGAAATCCATTGTAATACCCCGGAAAATTTCGAGGATTAAAGAATGATTTTTTTAAAAATTTTGAGGATTAAAGAATGATTTATTTTAGGGTTAGGAATTTAAAACTTCAAAAAGAATATAAAAAAAATGAAAGTTAAAAGAAACCGGAAAGAAATTTTTTCGAAGATTGTAATACCCGAGAAAATTTTTCGAGGTTTAAAATAAAATAAAAAGGGAAAGAAAAGAAGTAGAAAAAATAATTTTTGGGATTTAATTCGGAACCTAAGAAATTGGAAACGTGAATTAAATAGGGAAAGAAAATTAAATTAAAAATATATCTTTATTATTTTTAAGTGATTATTATTTATCTTATTATCTATTTCAAAAAGAAAAGAAAAGAAAATACATATTAGTTATTTATTTATTTAATTATTAATTAATTGATTTTTAATTTTTTTTATTTAATTATTATATATTTTTTATTATAATTATTATTTTTTTTTTAAAAAAAAAGGAGGGGTTTGCCATGGGGTTAAGTGTAGAAAAAAAATATATATATATATATAAAGGAAAGGAAAAGAGAGAAAAAGAAAGAGAGAAAGACGTGAGAGAGAAGAAGAAGAGAGATAGAGAGAAAGAGGGAGGAGTGGACGGAGAAGAAGGGGGAAGAGGGAGGAAACTCGCCGGAGAGAGCTAGCCGACGCCGGAAAAGGTCACCAGAGCTCGGTTACAACATCTTCCACACCTCCCACCAATCGAATCAAGGTTGGTAACCCCAATTTCATTCGAAACCCTCAATTTCTCCATTTTTAGGGATTTCTTCGATTCACCTTCGATTGAGTTGCTTCGAGGGTAGATTGAGACCTAGGAAGTGTTCTTGAACACTTAGTTGGGGTAGGAATCAAGATTATATACTCGGATTTGTTCAAATTCGAATTTGAAAGGATTTGGGGTTGAAATTATAATTATTTCCAAATTGGGGAAAATTATTGATAATCAGGATTGAGGTTGAATTTGAGTAAATAGGATTGGATTGATATTGTTGAAATTATAATTATTTCCAAATTGGGGAAAATTGTCGATAATTAGGATTGAGCTTGGCTTTTGAGTAAATAGGCTTGGATTGATATTATGGAAATTATAATTATTTCCAAATTGGGGAAAATTATTGATAATTAGGATTGAGCTTGGATTTGATTAAATAGGCTTGGATTGATATTATTAAAATTATATTGTTGGAATATTAGCTGAACAAGACTCGTGAAGAGCTGGCCCGAGGTTACTAAGGCTGGACCTTGGCATTAACACGTCGGGTCCCTGCTCAGGTTGCCCAAATACACTTTAAGAGTGATGTTGAGGGCTCCAAACCTCTTCTTTTCAATCTTAAACACCCTAGAATAATTCTAGATATGCTATCAAGCATCAAAAATTAATTTAGGTACCTTCTTGTTTCTCAAGGATGGAAACTTGCGGAACAAATTAAGTCTAACTTCGTGAATTTCAATCTTATTCCTTCACAACCTTTAGGAAACCGTAAGTAGGATAAATCAGAGGTATATTGGGGTTTAGAAACTAGTTTTCTTAGAACCCAATTAGGAACACAAGTTGGATCAAAATGCTTAGACCTTCCTAAAATTAGGATTCCTTCCAACCAAGCTAGATAAGCTTCCTTATATGCGAATACAAGTTAGATAGAGGTCTAATACTCAAATCCAAGTATGTAAAACACTCAAGTAGAGTGTTATATTCGAGTAAGTCAAGTGTCCGAAGAAGGATACGCATAAGTCGGGATAGAGAAGTCCAATAAGACCAAGAGCTTGGCTCTGTGGCAACCATGGACTACAAGTGAGAGTAATGGAGAGATAAATAACAAGTTAAGCTAAATAATAATCTTGATGAAGTAAATGTTATTCTTATAGGAACAACGGCACACGATTGAGTGCAACAGGAACTCCGAGGAGACTTAAGTTACATGAGAGGATTGCATGGAAGGTTGGCCAAGGTGAGGGTTCTTCCATCTCTACTCCTAGGGTTGTATGCTTATGTGGATTACATGAGTATGTATATTCTCTGCTTGTCTGGTATGTGTTAGCTAGAGGTATAGAATGTTTAAAGAATAAAGGAATTAGAAAATAGGTTCTGGAAAGTAGCTTAGATAGTAAGACATAGGAGTAGAGAGTAATTGTTTGCTATGATTAGTGTGTTACAAATCCAGCTCATACACTCTGGAGGCATGATGAGTATTTTATTAAATGTTTTCCACGACGGTGGCAAGAGTCCTTGTACGGTTTTATTTTGAAAACTCGTCACGACGGTGACTTAAATTATAATCATGCAAAGGGAGTTATTGGTGGGTTTCGGATTTGGTTATGCTAGCGATGTGAGACATCAACTAGAACAACGTCAGATGGCACTTGAGACCTCAGATTTTATAATCACCATGACGATGGTCATTGCCCTATCCTGGCAATAGGGTCAGAAAGGTTTTATATTGCTATGACGATAGCTTGAGGCTCAGAGAGTGCATCTGGACGGGTATATGAGTTATATCCTGTTAAGGATACTCGTCCATATTAATAAGGAGAAGAATTGTTGATCCTTCGTGAAAGATACAAAGAATCCTATTAATATGTGAGACATCGACTAGAACAAAGTCAGATGGCACTTGAGACCTCAGTTTTATAATCACCATGACGATGGTCATTGCCCTATCCTGGCAATAGGGTCAGAAAGGTTTTATATTGCTATGACGATAGCTTGAGGCTCAGAGAGTGCATCTTGACAGGTATATGAGTTATATCCTGATGAGGGTACTTGTACATATTAATAAGGAGAGGAATTGTTGATCCTTCAGGAAAGATACAAAGAATCCTATTAATATGTGAGACCAAGATAAGGAGACACGGGAGGAATCTACGGGTGAACCGTGAGCCTGATCTTGCAGAAGAGAAATGATCTTGTTGAGATGGTCCAGGGTGTATCAGTGGCCAGGCTTTGAGACGTCGTGTCGTGCCCACCATTTGGCCTGGTTGGGTAATGGGCGAGTGGGCTCAAGCTATTGCCCTGCAGTAAAGGGGTCAGGACGTGCCACGTGGTGGCTATGCGTCAGCTATTTGATAGATAGAAGTTCATTGTGTTTGGTTAACAGAATTGTCACGAGATGACCAGTACCCAAGTGAATGGGTTAAGGTATGTTTTGCCACTTGGTGGCCAACAACCCGAGTGCATGGGTTCGAAGTGGGAAAGCCACGTAGTGGCTAGTAGATATAGATACCCCAGAGTTGGAGAGATTAAGTAGATGTATGTTTAGCATCTGTGTGTATGTAAAAATTGTCTGTGTTTGCATATAATTGCTGATTGTGCAGCGTAGTGCTAACGTACAGGATTACGTCACCACACGCCTTGTTTGATTCAGACATGCTAAAACGTGAGAAGACCGGTAAGTAAAAGCCGACACTATATGTTACATGTTTACTTGCTGATTGATGACGTGGAATAAATTGCTGCATGTTTACAGTTATTAAAAGCATGTGAGTGTTTGGGTGAAATTTCTGTTGTTGTGTGATCACCAAGAATGTATGCTAACAACAGTAACTAGTTGTTTTTGCATGTGGTTGTGTATGACTCCTAAACCTAGCGCTATGGTACCCACCTTGCGCTGGGGATGAGAGAGTTCTCAGTGAGTCACGTGGTTAAGACTCACACCTCATGTTTACTACACAGAGACAGGATAAGTACAGGTGGAAGAAGTCTCAGTGGAACGAGGGACAAGCAAAACTTTCCAAGACCCACAACTTGTTCATGTGGGTGAATAAATTGTAATTGTAATTTAATTTACTTTATCATTGTTTCATAAAGTAAAGGGTAGATGTACCCAATTAGATTGTATTACTAAATCTAGAATTGTCAGCTTCACACACCTTAAAGATCAGGATTTATTTTACTGCGATACAGGGAAAAATTGTTTTCAAAATATATATATATATATATATATACATATATCTGTTGCATGTGAATATTAATAGGCAGCATCTTCGGATGTGTAGCCAGTACACAGGTTATATATTATGTGTGTTTTCCTATATTTATATCCTGAAGCGGCACTGGCTGTGGATTTGCTTGCCTAGGATAGGCCACCATTTCGGTGTAGCCATGGTACTATAATGCATATGAATGTATTTTCAATAATAGATATTCTGTCAATTAGGTGATAAGGCTTACAGGCATAGGGGTATTCCCTGTGTCTGTGCCGGTTAGGGTCCTCTAAACGGGGGTCGTGACAAACTTGGTATCAGAGCCTGGTTTTTCTTTAAGGGTGTGAAGCTAACTAGTAGTCTCTGGTGTCAGTTGGGCTAGCCATTACGAATCCGAACGTAACGGTGGTTCCGAAGGGCACTTGTGAGGTTTCTCAGGATGTTGAGTCATAAATTCTTTCGAGTCATCGCTGGAGGCATAGAATTTGTATGTGAAATTCTATGCAAAGCACATAACCTGTACAGTACACAAGTGCCGATGAGCATTCAGGCGTAAGGTGGGGTGGCAGTGACCCTGGGAACCTTAGGACGCCATAATAAGGAAAGGAGACATCCATGGAGGATGCTACCTAGACACAGACACATTTGGTTGAATTGTAGGCAAGAATGCGCTACAATGTGTGGTTGTTTTGCAGTTGTTAAATGAGACGATGCATCTGCTCTGTTAGCGGCGCATTGTGTGCTATGGTATAGGCACAAGTTGTTTGATTATAGTATGGAATGCAAGTATAATAGAAATATGCAGTGAATGGTAGTTTAGGCTAGGAATGGTTTGTGAAGTGAAAGAAAAGACACGCTTGGATTGTAGAAAAGAAAGTAAGCCCATGGGGCGATTGAAATGGAAAGTTTACAGATAAGAATAAACAGGGCCATGGGACATGAGACCGACAAGAAGATGACCACGAGAATGGGTCACGACTGTGCTGTATGCTATGGTTGAAGGAAGTGAGTTGTCCTTCCTAGAAGGTAAACAGAAAAGAGGTTGTGTATGCCACGGTATAGAAGTAGAAATCTACGGACTAGAAAATCAGGATATGGTATATGGAAGGGCCAAGTGGCCGAACCATATGCCGTAGAGATAGATGTCAAGAAGTAGAGGCATATGTAAACGACTAGAGCGTGACCATATGCCGAGCAGGAAACAGAGTAAATGGAAAGGCACAGGAAGGAGCCTAGTCCAACCCTACGCTCAGTCCATGAACTGCTAGTTCCTTAAGCAAACAAGGGGGAAAAGAAGGGATTAAGCCCAACCAAACTGTCTTGGATTGCTTAAGGAAGAGCATAAAGAATAGGATATTGATTACATAAGAAATTTTTTTTGTAAAAATCTTTTTGGTCTTTTCGGATGAGAGATTCTGAAAGACCCTCAAACTTTTCTTGAAAATACTAGGGATAACCATTGGAAGGCAATTTTTCATCAAAAAGTTTTCTCAATTTGTGTCATTCCAATTGGTTAAACCCTAACCATTTATGAAAACCTTAGGCGTCATTTTCTAAGAAATAAACTTGAATCAATTTTTAAAACCCACAGGATGCCTAAGAAAACTAAATCATGTGACCAATACCCTACCAAACAATAGTCCTTTTACAGGTAAGCTGTATAAGGATGGTAGATGTAGTTGAGGAATCACTCGCTTGGAGTGATTAAAGTTGAGTAGACATCGAAAAGCACTAGAGGGTGCTAAAGTGCCAAGGGAGTATACAGGTAAACCTAAGGGTTACCAATTAAGAATCCATAGGGTGATTATGGACCCGAAAGCATTAGACCGGAGCAGGTCTAGAAGTGGAAATGGGCGTAGACCTTCGGGTATTGTCTAGAGATAAGAAAATGAGTGTTATTGCAGTAGATAGCTCTTGAACGAGATTACGTGAGAGATAAACCCCAAAGGGACTCGTGGAGGCCCGAGGGGAGAGAAAGTAGACCGGGATAAGTAGTCCCATAAGGGGGGAAGAGTGGAAGCCTATAGTACCCTATAGGATAAGAGTCAAGTAGGAGGTGGAGAACCACCTACTACCGTAAGTGCATGTATAGTACACAGATTGTAGTGGACATAGCTAGGTAAGCTAGTTCCACATGTTGGTGAACCGTAAATCCGTTAGTCTGAAGCCCGGGTATGGGTGGAGACAGAGTGGACAAACCAAACGTATAAATGGCCATGTGGGTGCCATAAAGGGAAAATTAACCGTAAGGACGGTTAATCAAGAAGGAGAATTTAGTGAGTAACAAATATTGAGAAATACTCAAAGAAAGTGTACCACGTAGGTACGAAATGGAAAAGAAGAGAGTGAATACGGGAACGGAGTCGGGTAAGCATCTGGGGATGCGAGCCAAAATGATAGAATAGGTATACTACCGTTGGGGGAGATTGGAACCCAACGGGTAACACACTTGCAAGAGGCGGTATATGTTCGTGAACATATGCCACACTGTAAGAAAGGAAAGAGTCAAACCATTGGACCGGGTCCCGTTTAGTCAAGGGTAGTAGAGCATGTCCAGAAAGGTTCATGCTGGAGTTGACGGATCAAATTTTCCAAGTAGGAATACAGGATCTAAGTGAGTTGAGGAGTCCGAGTGGGCCAAGTTGGGGTAAAAGCCAACGGAAACCCAACGAGTAGAGTTAGCGTAGGATGTGCAACTCTAAGTGGACTAACCTGAGGATGGTATAGATCCACGGTCATAGTCGTGTTAAGCGAGGTCTTCGGATGAGAAGATCGAATAGAGCCTGAGGCAGAGTAATGAGTATAATGGTAAGGAGGAGACTGGTGAGTTTCCATTATAAACAGAAATGACTACAAGTAGTAGTCGGAGAAGAGTCTAAGTCAGTCAGACATAGGATGTCGACAGGGAGAAAGCTGAAGTGGTTATGGAAACCACTAAGGGTAAGGGTAGAAGTCCGGAAAAGAAAGGGAAACATGAGTCATAAATGTAAGATCCTTTACCGTTTGGTTGAGAAACGGTAAGTGTAATACATAGCTGTGCTAGTGTCATGGCATTTAGCTTTGTTATGACACGAGTAGGGTAAACCGAGTCGGTAGTGAGTGTAACAACCTCGGAAGGGTTGGGTACACTGATGGCACAAAGTATAAACACCTACATAGGGTGTATGCCTTGTAAGCGGTAAGTCTAGATGTAGAGTAGAGGGTGTATTAAAATGTAAATGGACTTTTCTGGAGAAGTCGTTTACAAAGAATATATTGGGGGAAGACTGGCAGAAGGGTAGCTGCTTGGTAGTAGAAGATGTTTAAGTACGTGGACTCCGATTGAAGGGAGTACGTCGTCAGTTAGAGTTTATAGAAATAGAACCTAATGTGCTATGCAAATAGCTAGTGTCTTGGCGTGTTCCAAGACGGATATAAGAAGTCCCTACGAAGGTAGCTAGTCGGACAAGCAGATTGAGTCAAGGTAAGCCTCACTAGAGAAGGCAATAGTTAACTCCTCGGAGAACTAAATTGGAGCATGGCATGTGGTACGTGCCAGACACTCCATTGCAAAATTAGTAAGAACAAAGTAAATAGAAACTAGGAAAGTTAGGTATCCTCGGGGAAGGATACGACAACAGATGGAGTGTGTCGATTAACACCTCAAGGAGGGGTTATTAACTATGAAACTAGAAATACAAACGATCACAGAAAGAATATGTAGAAATCAGATAGAGACCTTGAGCCTCTAGGAAAGAAACATGAACCGTAGCATAAAACGGTAAAACTTACACATTGAGGGAAACCATAGAGGAAATTAAGGCAAGGGATGGCAAAAAGCCAACAACCCCACGAAGGAGATGAAATTCGGGGACCGAATTTCTTAAGGGGGGAAGAATGTAATACCCCAGAAAATTTTGTTGAACGAGGGACAAGCAAAACTTTCCAAGACCCACAACTTGTTCATGTGGGTGAATAAATTGTAGCTATAATTTAATTTACTTTATCATTGTATCATAAAGTAAAGGGTAGACATACCCAATTAGATTGTATTACTAAATCTAGAACCGTCAGCTTCACACACCTTAAAGATCAGGATTTATTTGACTGAGATACAGGGAAATATTGTTTTCAAAAAATATATATATACATATATCTGTTGCATGTGAATATTGATAGGCAGCATCTTCGGATGTGTAGCCAGTACTCAGGTAATATATTATGTGTGTTTTCCTATACCTATATCCTGAAGCGGCACTGGCTCTGGATTTGCTTGCCTAGAATAGGCCACCATTTCGGTGTAGCCATGGTATTATAATGCATGTGAATGTATTTTCAATAATAGATATTCTGTCAATTAGGTGATAAGGCTTATAGGCATAGGGGTATTCCCTGTGTCTGTGCCGGTCAAGGTCCTCTAAACGGGGGTCGTGACATCCATAATACACGCCCGAAGCATGTCTTCCAGAATCTGAATGGTTCTTTCTGATTGCCCGTCAGTCTGTGGGTGGAACGCAGTTCTCAAATCAACTCTCGTTCCCAACACTTCTTGCAATAACTTCCAAAACCTGGAAGTGAACTGTGGCCCTCTATCAGATATTATGGACACTGGCACACCGTGCAATCTAACGATTTCTGATAGATAAATCTGCGCATATTGACTCACCCCATAAGTGGTCTTAACTGGTAGGAAGTGTGCGGACTTAGAGTCATGCGATCCACTATCACCCAAACCGAATCGAATCCACGTTTTGATCTTGGCAACCCTGTTACAAAATCCATCGTTATGCTCTCCCATTTCCACTCAGGTATCTCTATCAGTTGTAATGTTCTGGCGGGCTTCTGGTGTTTAGCCTTGACTTGCTGACACACTAAACACCTGGCTACATAGTTTGCAACGTCCTTCTTCATGCCATTCCACCAATACAGTTGTTTCAGATTGCGATACATTTTATTAGCTCCCGGATGGATTGTATAAGTTGTCTGGTGTGCTTCTTCAAGAATTCTTTCTTTCATGTTATCAACCATAGGGACACACAATCGTCCCTCCAACCGAAGTACTCCGAAATCATCAATAGAGAATCGGACGTCGTCCCCCTTATCTTTAGTTACAGTATCCTTGATTTTCTTGAGGACAATATCTTCATCCTATCTATCCTTCACCTCTTCTACCAGAGAGGACTTAGCTTGCAAATGAGCTAAAAGTGAGTTATAACTCCCAATCTCAAACTGATTCCCCGTTTGTTCTAGCTCGTGTAGCTCTCTGATCAACAGTCTTCTTTCTTCACTTATATGAGCAAGACTGCCCATGGATTTTTGGCTCAGAGCATCTGCTACCACATTAGCCTTTCCTGGATGATACAAAATCGTGCAGTCGTAGTCCTTCAACAACTCTAACCATCGACGTTGTCTCAAGTTCAAGTCTTTCTGCTCAAAAATATATTTGAGGCTCTTGTTGTCTGTATAAATTTCCCAAGTCTCACCATATAAGTAATGTCTCCATATTTTCAAAGCAAATACTACAGTAGCCATCTCAAGGTCGTGAGTCGGGTAATTCTTCTCGTGTTTCCTCAATTGTCGCGATGCATACGCAATCACCTTGCCGTGCTGCATCAATACACACCTTAACCCGATCCTCGGTGCATCACAATATACCACATACCCTTCTGTGCCTTCAGGTAATGCCAACACTGGAGCGGTAGTGAGACTATCTTTGACCTTCTGAAAACTCTGCCCACATTTGTCATCCCATATAAATTTCACCCCCTTCTGAGTCAACTTAGTCATGGGTGCAGGAACCTTAGAGAAGTCCTGCACAAATCTTCTATAATATCCAGCCAAGCCCAAAAAACTACGAATTTTAGTAACTGAGGTAGGCTGGGACCAATTCTTCACCACTTCTACCTTACTTGGATCAACGTGGATTCCCTCTGATGATACCATGTGACCCAAAAAGGCGACTTTGTCAAACCAAAATTCACACTTGGAGAACTTGGCATACAATTTCTCCTCTCTCAACTTCTGCAATGCTAACTTAACTGTTCTGCATGTTCTTCAGAATTCTTAGAGTAAACCAAGATGTCATCAATGAAGACAATGACAAATCGGTCTAGAAATGGTTTGAAGACTCTATTCATCATGTCCATGAACGCTGCAGGAGCATTAGTTAATCCGAAAGACATCACCAAGAACTCGTAATGTCCATATCGGGTCCGGAATGCGGTCTTAGGTATGTCTGATTCTCGAATCTTTAATTGATGATACCCAGATCGCAAATCAATTTTGGAAAACCGCTTTGCACCCTGCAACTGATCAAATAAGTCATCTATCCTCGGCAGTGGGTATTGATTGCGGTTGTTTAACTTTCAGTAAACGATACACAAACGCAAAGATCCGTCCTTCTTCTTCACAAAAAGGACCGGTGCACCCCAAGGAGAGAAGCTGGGTCTTATAAAACCCTTGTCAAGCAATTCTTGTAACTGCGTATGTAGCTCCTTCAACTCTTTCGGAGCCATCCGATAAGGTGGTGTAGAGATAGGTTGGGTGCCAGTTGTAGCTCAATTTCAAATTCAATCTCACGATCAGGCGGCAACCCCGGTAAATCTTCTGGAAATACATCCAAGAACTCTCGTACTACCGGTACTTGAGTCGGTGAAAGTACTGCTTTCATGGTATCCTTGACCAAAGCCAAATACCCCTTACATCCCTTTACAAGTAACTTGGATGCCTTTAAAGCCGAGATCAAGCTTGGATACGGTGCAGCTCCGTCACCCCGTATCACAAAAGGTTCCACATATGGCATATTGATAATACCAATATTTACCCTTGTATCTTTTGGCATTTGACAAGCTTTTGTTGAGTTTAAAGAGTCATTATGCATGATTTAATGTTATTCAAGGGCAATTAAGGACTTAAATCGCAATCTTGCTAATTCCATGTTTTTATTGAATAACTTGTGATAATTCTCTAGTTTTATTAACTTGAGAGCCTCACAATTTTTTTGGTTGATTTGTAGGTCAACTAGTTTGAGGAATAGCAAGGATTCAAGTGCTAGAGGTCGAGAAAGAAGCTGGAAAGTGAAGCCGGTACAAGATTTGAAGCTTAGAGGCATTTTTGGGCCTATTCTACTGTTCCAGCCGCTGCCAGCGGGTAGCCGTGCAAGCTGGCAGCGGGTGGACCTCAGTTTAAAGGGAAAACGTGCGTTTCGAGTAATCCAACCGCTGCCAGCGGGTACACCAGTTCTACACAATTTTCTCGCGATTTTAAGAGCTGAAAAGGATTGTGGACCCACTTTCTCAGCATTTTACCACAAGAGGAGCATACTAGGTCGGATTAGAGGGAATATTCTGATGTTTTAGAGGCCCTTAACCCAATTTGGAGAAAAACCACGAAATTACACACATTCATTCACACAAGCTCTCATCCTCTCAAGTCTCTCTGATTTTCCAGCCACACTCACCATTTTCTCTTCATCTTCTCCACTCTCCACACACATTCAGACCAAATTCCAGCAACCTCCATCATTATCCATGGCTAAGCAAGGGTTGGAGGAGTTGGTGAAGCATTTCTCCCATCCATGAGTGGCTAAACCTCTTGTGCTTTGGAGGAGGATGATTAGGGCTTGAGCTATGGCATCTAATAGGGAGTTTTTCTTGTTTTCCTTCTACTTATCTTTATGGAATCATGTTTATCTTGTTGATATTGATGAGTTTGTATTGATTGTGGCTCCATGGTTGTGGAACTCAACTAGGTTGTAGTTGGACATTAGGAATTTGTATAGACTTGTGATTTGTATTTTGATTCTCCCATTGTGGGTTTTGATTACATTGGATTTGGTTGAATCTTATTGTAATTTTTAATTCATTGTGGAAGTCACTCTAATGACAATGGTAATTGTTGAATTGAATTCTTGTCTATGTTAAATTCCTCATTTGCTTCATTGGTGGTATTTGATTAGGCTTGTTAATTGTCCGGTTGGTTAATTGCATCCTCTAATTAATTTACCTATGTTTAATGGTTACTAAACTACCTTAGGAAATGGCTTTTTATTGATTAACTCCATACTTTTTGATAGCAAGGATAGCCCAAAGCATTCTCCAACAAAGCATATTCATCTCATTTCATTCACCTCAATTTACTTTAGCTTTTAAAATATTGAAAATCCCAAAAAGTGTTAGTTCTAGTTTCATTTAGTTGCATTTAATTCCATTTAGTTTCATTGCACACCAAGTGTTTGTTAAATTACCTCAAAGACATCCCTTTTTGTGTTAATTGTGCATATTTGTCCATAGAATCCATAGGCTCTGCGAGAGAGAATCGACCTAGGTTGTGCCACTAGCTGCACTTTCTAGTATTAATTTCATTGGTGCCGGCCTCGCGACAAGGCCGCGTTCATCACATATTGAACTTCAAACATTTAGCCCTGCAGTCCACAACTGCATGGCAAGAAGACAACCAATCCATTCCGAGGATTACATCAAGATCAACCATACACAAAAACCGAAGGTCTACCACAGTCTCATGACCATCGACCTCCACAACGCAAGACTTGTGCACATACTCTACTTGTACCGATTCTCCCATTGGAGTAGAGACCTGTACTGTTTCTTTCATTCTAGACGGACTTTTGTTGAATTTAGAGGCAAATGCATGCGACACATAGGAATGAGTGGAGCCAGAATCAAATAAGACTCATGCTTCAAGAGAGCAAACAATGAGGGTACATGTCACAACTGCATTTGATACATGAGCGTCTTGCTGAGAAAGTGCAAATACCCGCGCTTGTCCTCCACCTACTACCCCTGGCCCTCTGCCACTAGATCCTGCACCACGACCTCTAGCTGCACCTGTACTTGCTGTCTGTGGTGGTACGGTTCTTACTGGTGGGGCTGAAATAGGTGTACCCCTCGGCGTCAGATTACTTCTCACACTTGTACCTTCTTTTCTCTTTGGACAATCTCTAGCCATATGGCCCACCTGGCCGCAGCTATAACACCCACCTTTCAGTCTCCGACACACTCCAAAATGATACCTGCCGCAAGTCGCACACTGGGTCCTTGTCTTACCAGCATTTCCTCTCCCTTGCACTCTCTGTCCCCCTTGAACATTACTTCTTATACTTGTTTCATGGGTAATGGTTGAGGATTGTCCTCCTGCGGACCCTGAATATCCTGCACCTCCACCTGTTGTCTTCCTCTTCTTACTTCCACCTCCTTGGTTATCACTGCCTGTAATTAACTTGACTTTGGGATCAACAGAAGTCTCGTACCACTTCCTGGTTTCAATCATTCTGGCACAGTCTGCTGCTTGTGCTAAAGTCTCGAATTGCCTCCTCTGGGGTAACAAAGCAGTAAATAACGGCTCCGTGAGACGGTGTATGAAGCTCTTGATCCTCGCCTCTTCATCAGGAACCAACTCAGGTGAGAATTGAGCCAGTTCTGTAAAAAGTAATTCATACTCCGTCACGGTCATGTTAGGAGTCATGCACAACTCCTCGAATTGCTGACGCTTTGCATCTTTGGTGCCTTCAGATAGAAACCGACCCAAGAATTCCCTCTGAAAATCTTCCCAGGTCATCGGTGCCACCCTTCTTGAATACCTCGTCTGTACGGACTCTATCCATACTCTAGCAGCTCCCCTTAGTTGAAATGAAGCTAATTCCACTAACTCATGCCCTGAGCACCTCAGCATGTGCCCAATTCTGACCACATCTCTCACAAAGTATTGTGTATCCTCTTTCTCACTAGTTCCGCAGAAAGTGGGTGGATGAAGCTTCAGAAATTTTGAAATTGGCAGCTCTCTAGGTGCTAGCCGCAGCTCATGAGGCACATCCTACGGTTGTTGCCATTCTCTGTCCTCTTCCTCAACAACCTCCATCTCTTGATTGCTCGGAACTCTCTCTTCTTCCTCGCCGACTACTAACCGGCATACTTCTCTCTGTATTTGCCTCGTCATCTCTTCTTTCAGTTCCTGGAATCTTGCCGTGAGCATTTCCACCATAGAGGGTGCACCTATCTCAACATGAGGTTCCGGTGACTGTCTTCTCTCTTCTCCTCTCACTTGTGCTCTACCTCGACCTCGAGCACGACCTCTACCTCGACCTTGGGTACGGCCTCTACCTCGGCCTTGGGTGTGCATTCCCTCCTCCCAACCTGATTCTCGATCAATTTCAGCAGGAGTTCTCCCTCCACCCCTAGCCTGTCTCGTGATCGGTGGCATCCCTATACTGCACAAGGACCACACCTAATAAGTACACGTATATCGATGATATTTCATATCAAAGTGAATAAAAAGAAAGGGCTGACTCAATTTCTTGGGTATTTCCACAAGTGCCTTTTTACTCCCACGTTGTGCCCGAGTTCACAATGAGGCCTAAACCGACACCCGGTCATACCTATGGCTTCATACAATTTAAAGTAAACCTGGCTCTGATACCAAGTTTGTCACGACCCCCTATCGGACGTCCGTGACCGGCACGGGAGGTAGGATTGCTCCTATCCCGTAATCCTTTAATCCCTGATTAACATTTTCACATGTTTATAACTACCCATTTCTAATACAAACAACATATAATATATATGGCCAACCATTTCCGGTGACCTAAGTAGTTCGCAATCCACGGCTCGCTCAACGCCGCTTCAGTCTATATATATACACATATTCACTCACACATACATATAGTTTACATATTGATCACGCGCTTCAGTGCGGGTGATCTATCCTATTCACATGCAGAAGCCCTGTATCCAGTCATACATATATTCAATCACATACTTGCATATAGTATACATATTGATCACACGCCTCAATGCGTGCAATCTATCCTAGTCACATGCGGAAGTCATATTTTCATACAAACAGGTATTCAGCCACACATATATATAATTTACATATTGATCACACACCTCGATGCGTGTGACCTATCCTATTCACATGCAGAAGTCATATATATACATATATACTTGATTTATACCATATCATAGCTTATATTCCCAACACCAAGACCTAACTTTAACCTGTATGAAGCCGACAAAACTAGAGTAGGACATATATATACATCAGCTGTATCTGTACAAACGCTACACCCAAAAAGGATTCATATATACATACATCAAGAGTTAATTACATAACCAAAATAACTACCGACGTGGACTAAGCGTGCGATCTTCAGATCTGTCCGCCTCCTTGAGAAGAAGTGGACGCATTCCTGACTCCTAAACCACCTGTATCTAAAACATATAAACAGGGGGGGTGAGTCGAACAGACTCAGTGAGAAGCTCCCCCATCCCTGGCGTAGTAGCGGGTACCACTACAGCTAGGGGAAGGGAGCAACCACAACCACATGCGCATGAATCGGATTACATTGTGACCTTTAATATGATTAGGCAATCAATATAAATCATATTTGCAATAATTACCCTAATACATGCTTCTAAAGTAATTATTACTCCGCACGTCAATCAATTACAAACATATATCATATGGTTCCATGGTTATCACCTACTTATACACGTAGGCACTCACTTGCTGTCTCCCGCGTAATGCGAAGAGAAATACTGGCCCGAAGGCAATCTCTTGTTCGAACCTAGTTGATGACACTAGGAACTTTCTGACTCCAAGGCACACTTAGAGTAATAGCCGGCAACTTGTCTGACCCCGGTTAAACCAAGGTAATGGCCACTATGTGGCATGCTTACTGATGACAAAATTCTGTCTGTCTGACCAGGAGGACCGACTCGATCTACCCGGACTAACCTAAACAAGTTCAACTAACATGGTTAACCTTGAAAGACGCCCTATGAGAAACTAATTGAATATTATTCGTGTTTATTAGTTAGGCCTAGTTTTCCCCTTTTCAATTATGCAACATTCTCACTCACACTAAACAACCTAGGTTCAGTTTCCTCAATGTACCATACAGTCAAGATCTTTACAACGATGATCGTTTTAATTGGTTTCTAATATTAATGAACCCTCACATATGAAATTCCGACTCAGTCTTACTCATGGTAACATATAAGGCTCGGTGAGCCACAATATCAGATATTCACTTGAGAATAAACATATAAACACAAAAACAGTTTGCACGTCCACTGTTTACTTGCTAATCATATACGCGTAACGCAAATACATTCAGATAGACATATTTCATATAACTATTTGCACAAAATAGAAACCACATTTTCACGTAGTCATCCAAACTTGTGGGGCAGGGATGGGAGAGCCCCTCACCTCATTGGCCCTCCTGATCAGTCCTCGGAGTGCCTGGAGCTCCAATTACTCTGTGGTGCCCTATACACATGTACTTAAGCAATTTAGAAACGTGTAAAGAAGCATTTACCATGTACGTGTCGTGCTAATGCTCATGCACCCTCTAACTATTTCCAAGAACTAGATACTTAGTTCGTTCCGTCTTCTTATTTGCCCCTTTTCGGAAAGTCTAGAATTATTTTCATACTCGACTTTCATCTATCCAAGGCATTTAGAACCTCTAAGAGCTTACATTAGAGATTCTCATTTATCTAAAATTCACTTCATGTATTCATGAGAGTATTTAACTAATAAAAGAATTTTTTTATGGTTCAAGAGAGGCTTTTGCTCACTCATTCAACCGTTTCTCCTTATTTGCTGAGTAAAAGCTTAAATATTACCTCTTTAATTATATATATAAAATATAATCGGTATAAGAAAGGCCTTGTACCCAATTTGGTTGGTCTTAGGTGTCCACCACAGACTAGGTCGAGGTGTCCAGCCCACAGCAGAACTCCTTACTCTACGGTGGCTTGGTATATCGCCTCTTTTTCACCGAATTGGGTTCCGGTTGAGATGGTAAATACTCGGGCTTTAATCCCTTATAAATATTTCCAGTAATTACTACACTTATACTACTCCAATCCAAGCCTAATCATGCATCAAACTATCAATTTCGAATTTTAGAACAATTTCCTAACCCAATTTCCATGCTTTCCATACCCGGTCAATTCCTACAATTTAGCTTTGATTCTGAACCTCACTAAGCATTCAATAGCACCCACTAAGCTCTAATTTATCCCCGGAATGTCCCAATTGGAAGAAATTGAAGAATTCCTAAAATCCCCAAACTTGGAGAAATTGGGGTTTTGAGCGATTCGGGCTTCCTTACCTTATTCCAATCGGATAGAAGCTTATTGGGTGGTGAAGATGAGCTCCGGTGGCCCTCTTTGGCAGCGGAACCCTTCCTCCGGCGCGTTTCCAGCCACAACCCGCCATTTCCTTTCCTCCCTCTCCTTCGTGCGTCTCGTCGTGGTCCGCTGCGTTCTGCTTCTCTCTTTTCTTTTCTTTTTTTAGTTTGCTAATGAAATGAAGAGAGCACACGGTTTTAACCCCAAAAAAAAATATAATAAGACTAATATATTAATTATTGCTAAATCCCCTTTTTGCTTCCACCTTTTAAATCCCTATTTCTTGTAGGTCCTCTTTTTTTAAAAAAAAAGTAGGTAAAAATTTTACTTTCCTATTTTTCTCCTCTTAATTTTATTTTAGCTTTAATTTAATTTATGCTTCTTTTTGAAAGAAAAATAAATTAATTAAAAAAATGATAATAATTAAAATAAATACCTCGGATATTACATGGTGAAAATGAGAACTTTTCATATTTGGAAAATTCTCCGTTGATGGAGGTTGGAAAGTGAACAAGATTGTAAACTTGTTTATTTATGCATTAATTAAGTTGAACTAAAAGAGAACACCAAATGATGACCATAGGCCAAGTAAATGAACTTGGGGGTTGGACAAATGTAAGAAGTCAAAAGTAAAGAAACTAGGAAATTGTATAAAATTTGATATCGATTGAATTGGTTGTATGTGATAGGGTTCAAGTACTTCCTTGGAGACCAGAGTGCTCAAAGGGAATGCTAAGTGAAGTGGCCAAGGTGAGAGACTTTCTTATCTTAGCCCCAAAAAGGGATGATTAAATTTTGTGTTGTGACTTATTGTGTGGTCGTGGTTATGCATTCGTAACTGCAATTAATTGTGTCATTGTAATCATGCACTTAATATGAATTATGATTGAATCTAAATTGACCTAGTAATATGATTGTTTATGTGATTTGAACCATTATGAATTGGCCAATGAGGCATGTTGTTACGTTTTAGATGTGGACCTATTATGTTGAAATTATGATTGTGACTGTGATTTTCAAGGGATGAAGGACATGGTGGATTTGATAAGTTTTTTGTATGAACAAGAGTCTTGTTAGAATGAATGAGATGGTGTTGTATTTCCCTTTTGATTGATTTTGCCTGGTATGTTGGTGCCTTTATGAAGGAATTGTCTTTTTGCTTGTCTTGAGCGATTTAGTGTGTTATATAGTGGTGTATGGGAAGGAACAAGGTTGAACCATACAACATGTGTGAAGTGACATGAGGTAGTCCATGGGAAGGAACAAGGTTGAACCATGGGGCTAACCTTGTGTTAAGGTACTAAGGCGGGCATGGAAAGAAACGGGGTTGAACCATGCGCCATTAGAATTTGAAAGATTGGGAAGGTGGTGGGAAGGAACCTAGTTGAACCACTTAACCAACCCATTTTCTAAGAACTCATAGGT
The DNA here is from genome assembly GCA_014851425.1 of Senna tora. Taxonomy (NCBI): domain Eukaryota; kingdom Viridiplantae; phylum Streptophyta; class Magnoliopsida; order Fabales; family Fabaceae; genus Senna; species Senna tora. The sequence continues at coordinate 22,067,996 of CM026271.1, forward strand.
AAGCAAGGGAGGAGGGAAGGAACCTAGTTGAACTTCACCCCTTGTTTGCTTGTGGGAAGGAATTTGTTTGAATAGGTAATGTTGGTCACATAGTTTTTTTTTACTGTATGAACCTCCTTCTTTACATATTGCATTTCTTATCCTTTTGAAAACCAGGTCGAGGGTTCAAGCTCTTTATTATTTGGAAAACCTTGGACACCAGCTTTGTAAACTAATTCTTTTAAAATTTTATTATTCTCAACAACCTTCCTTCACTAAATGGTCCCCAATCAACCTCAACCCTATGCAGCCAACATTTCACCCAAATATTTGTTTTCTTGGATTGTTCATTTTTTTGAAATATTGATTTGGATGACGTGCTATTGGTATTATGATATGAACTCTCGTAGAATTTGATTTTGTGTCTGTAAAGAATTATTTATGTGTGACATTGTGATTAACACCTCCAAGGGTATGTGAATGATTGTACTATGTTTCATTTGATCTTCGTTGACTATGTTATTTCAGTTTGAACTGTCTGTCGATTTGATTCGTGAATGGCTTTGGTGGAAGTCTTTGATATGTAGTTGAGAAATATTGAATGATAATTTGTACTTGGCGACTAGGCTATAGATTGGATTGCGAATTGTGAATTTGATCGCATTATATGTTGCATGGTGTGTACGAAACATTCTGCATATGTATGTGGTTATCACCCTTTCCCTGTCGTAATGGTGCCCGCTACTACGCATAGGATGGGTTAGTCTCTCACTAAATCGTATGACTCATCCCTCGTTGTTAACATTTTTTTAGATAGGCTCAAGACAGGTGATAGGCCTCGCCTAAGCAATGATTCAACCACCAAGACCTGCATTTTTGTTCATGTGGATGTTAGTATGATTTGTATTTTCTAAATGTTATTGTAATAATCTAGATGTCAGCTCCATTAGTCTAGAGGCAAGGTTCATGCGTTTGTATAAAAATTTATTATTTTGGTTGTAAAAGATAATTATTATGTTTTGACACAGGCTAAAGTAAAAGAATTTTATATGTTCAATAAGTGATTTTGAATGGCAGGCTTACAGTCTAGGGGTCTCACCCTTAGTCTGTGTCGGTCACGTACTTGTAATACCCGGGAAATTTTTCGAAGCTTGGAATAAAATAAAAAGAGAGTAGAAAATATTTTTGGGTGTCTAATTTGGGATATAAGAGAAAATAAAATTTTAATTGGAAAGAGGAAGATTTAATTGGGGATATTTTCCATTTTTTTCTCCTTTATTAGGATTATTATTATTATTATTATTGGGTTATTAATTATTTATTTTATTATTTTTTTTGGGTTGGAAACCGTAGGGTGTAAGAAGAGGTTGGTAGAAGAAAGAAAATTAAAGAGAAAAGAAGTAGGAAGGGAGGCCACGTGAGGAAGGGGGAGAAGGACGACGTCCGATTCTCCATAGATGACAGTGGCATATTCCGGTTGGAAGGACGACTGTGTGTACCTATGGTGGATGGCTTGAAAGAAAGAATTCTTGACGAGTCACACAAGACAGCGTACACAATCCATTCGGGTAGTAATAAGATGTATCAGGATATGAGAGAATTATACTGGTGGAATGGTATGAAAAAGGATGTGGCAGACTACGTATCTAGATGTCTGGTGTGTCAGCAGGTTAAGGCTGAACACCAAAAGCCTAGCGGAACACTTCAACAGATAGAGATTCCTGAATGGAAATGGGAGAGAATTACTATGGATTTTGTGTCAGGATTGCCGCGATCACAGAGGGGATTCGATTCAGTATGGGTAATCGTTGATCGGATGACCAAGTCTGCACATTTCCTGCCTGTTAAGACCACTTACGGAGTGGGTCAGTACGCCCAGTTGTACCTATCAGAGATAGTGAGGTTGCATCGAGTACTGGTGTCGATTATCTCTGACAGGGGGCCACAGTTTACCTCTCGATTCTGGAGAGCATTGCAGGAAGCGTTGGGGACGAGGGTCGATCTGAGTACAGGATTTCATCCCCAGACAAGAGGACCATTCAGATTTTAGAGGACATGCTTAGGGAAAGAGTTATGGATTTCGGCGGAGGGTGGGAGAAATACCTGCCGTTAGCAGAGATTGCCTACAACAACAGTTACCAATCCAGTATTCAGATGGCACCCTTCGAGGATTTGTACGGTCGAAAGTGCAGGTCCATGATTGGATGGTTCAAGGTCGGAGAGGCCAAGTTGGTTGGTCCAGAACTTGTGCAGGATGCTTTGGACAAGATAAATCCAATTAGAGAAAGGCTTGCCACGGCTCAGAGTAGGCAGAAGTCGTATGCTGACAACCGGAGAAGAGAGTTAGAGTTTGCTGTAGGTGAGCAGGTTTTCTTAAAAATTTCACCAATGAGGGGCGTGATGAGATTTGGCAAGAAAGGCAAGCTAAGTCCAAGATACATCGGACCGTTTGAAATTCTAGAATGCGTGGGGAATGTTGCCTACCATCTAGAATTGCCAGCGAAGTTGGAAGGAGTTCATCCGGTGTTTCATGTGTCCATGCTTCGAAAGTACCTGCCAGACCCCTCTCATGTAATCCAACCCCAGGAGGTACAACTAGCTGAAAGTCTAACCTATGAGGAGATGCTAGTGGAAATCCTAGATCGCCAGTTGAAGAAGCTAAGGTCGAAGGAGATACCATTGGTGAAAGTCCTGTGGCGAAACCATTCGGTCAAAGAAGCAACGTGGGAAGTTGAGGCTGAGATGCGCAGAACATATCCTCACCTATTTCAAGACTAAGGTTAATATGTTAATTGAAATTCGGGGTCCGAATTTCTTAAGGGGGGAAGATTGTTATACCCGGGAAATTTTTCGAAGCTTGGAATAAAATAAAAAGAGGAAGAAAAGAGAGTAGGAAATATTTTTGGGTGTCTAGTTTGGGACATAAGAGAAAATAAAAGTTTAATTGGAAAGAGGAAGATTTAATTGGGGATATTTTCCATTTTTTTTCTTCTTTATTAGGATTATTATTATTATTATTGGGTCTTTAATTATTTATTTTATTATTTTTTTGGGTTGGAAACCGTGGGGTGTAAGAAGAGGTTGGTAGAAGAAAGGAAATTAAAGAGAAAAGAAGGACGAAGGGAGGCCACGTTAGGAAGGTTGGAAGGAGAAGAAAGAAAGAAATAAAGGGAATAAATAGAAAAAGAAAGAGGAGAAGAGCCCACGAGAAAGAAGAGAAAAAGAAAGAAAGAAAGAAAAAGAGAGAAGGAGGAGAGGCATGGAGAAGAAGATAAAGGAGAGTTGGGTTTTCGCCGGAAAAGTGACCGGGGAGAGCTAGCCGTCGCCAGAAAAGTCACCAGAGCTCGGGTACGACATCTCCTACACCTTCCACCAATCAAATCAAAGGTTGGTAAACCCAATTTCATTTGAAACCCTCAATTTCTTCATTTTTAGGGATTTCTTCGATCCACCTTGGATGTGATTGTTTCGAGGGTAGATTGAGACTTAGGAAGTGTTCTTGAACACTTAGTTGGGGTAAGAATCGAGGCTACACCCTCGGGTTTAGCCTAATTTGAATTTGAAAGGGTTTGGGGTTGAAAATTCTAAATATTCCCAATTTAGGGATTCATTGATAAATTTGGAATTGGGCTTGGATTTCAGTAGTTAGGATTGGATTTATGTTGTTAGAATGTAGGTGAACAAAACCTGTGAGGTGCGGAGTCGAAGACGGGGTCGAAAGGGGACCGAAATATGCCCAAACCAGCCCACAGCTCTGCAAAAGAATTGTTGTGCTGCGAGCTGGCGCTGCTCTGGTAAACAAAGGGCTGCTTGGGCAGCAGCTTGGCGCCGCAGCACCAGGTCTCTGCCCAGCATGCCCAAAACCCATTTTTAAGCCAATCCGGGGTCTCCGAGCCTCCTATTTTCAATCCTAAACATCTTAGGACACCACCAACCATGTTTTTAAGGATCAAAATCATTTCAAATGTCTTCTTGTTCCTCATGAATAGAAACTTACGGAATAAGCTAAGTCCAACTTCTTGAATTTCTAAATTCCTTCTACACAGCCTTTAGGAAACCTTAAGTAGGATAGCTTAGAAGCACGTTGAGGTTTAGTAACTCAAATCCAAGGCCCCAAAAGCAACTCAAGGAGAACAATAGTTGTATGAAACCAAGTGCGAGGCACTTGAGACTCTCATAGAAGAGAGGGAAGGCGGATATGACCAAGGACTCGGTTCTTGGGAACGTCTAGATGCAGTTTAGGCACGAGCATGAAGTATGCATATGAATTGCATATAGTTTGAGATGTTAACCACTTGAATGCATTCGTTAGGAAACCACGACTCGTCCGAAGCGGGAGTTTCTCCAGGACAAGCACAAGGGAGCCGTGCAGGTGAGGGGTTTCCCATCCTTGCCCTACAGTGTTGATTGAGGAAGTGGATATGTGGTTTGCCTACTTGCCTATTTGTAAGGATTATTTAGTGGTTAACATGCTATTGTTGTTCCTAAACTGTTATATATGAAAGTATTTGTTTATGTGTGTGTGACTACAGGTAAAGAGGTACTGGAGGGTATCCATGTGATGACATGAGATACGCCGAACAGTACAAGCAAGGGGGTAAGTTGTTGACTGAGTCTGTGGTTTGGTTTACCCTATTAATTAGAAACTCATTAAAGAAATCGTATAGAAGTTGTTAGTAAACGTCAACGTTTTATGGTAATTTAACTTAGGGAAGACCTTAGAGTTAGGCTATGATCTAACCACGGGTTTGCGTACCATATGAGGATTAATAAGATCTCATAATTGATTAGTGAGTTGTAGGAATATTCACACTACCTAGGTAAAGTCAGTTTAGGATAGTAATGGGTAGATAGAGTCAGGATCCCAGCTGGAAGCTTGGGAAAAGAAACAAGATTAAAAGATTTGCCCGTTGAGGCCATTTCCCTAGCCTAGCACTAGGGTCAATTAAAGATGAAAAGAATTTGCCCGTTGAGGCCATTGCCCTAGCCTGGCACTAGGGTCAGTTAAGTGATTTACAGTTTTCAAATGATATGTTAAAAGTGTTTTCTTGATTATGAGAAGCATGATAGAAAAGCATGATCCGTAGGTTTATCTTTGATTTTAATGTTATATTACTATTGCCTGATCGTAATATAACATTTGATAAACTGGATTTTCATGCGCATGTGATTGTGGGTGTTTCCCTTTCCCCAGCCGTAGTGGTACCCGCCGCTACGCCGAGGATGGGAAGCTTCTCACTGAATCTGTTTGACTCACTCCCTCTATTTCAATGTTTCAGATATAGGGATCGGGCAGGCATCGACATCCGGAAAGTGATACGGACATCAGACCATCCTTATGCACTTGTTCGCGTAGGTGGACACCTTTTGGTTATTTTGATTTCTTTTTTTGTACATATTTTAAAGTTGTAAGTGTTGTAAATATTTACAGCTTTTGGCGTACGTTCACTCTAGACTTGTCGGTTTCACATGTATTTAAAGACAGGGTCCAGTTTGGGGAAAACTAGGATATAAGTATGAGTATATAAACTTCTGCATGTGAATAGGATAGATCGTACGCATTGAGGCGTACGGTCAATATGATATGGATATATATGTATTTTGTGTGCTTGCTGCATGTGAATAGGATAGATCGTACGTATTGAGACGTACGGTCAATATGATATGAATATTTACCTTATGAGTGCTGATATATATATATATATATCTATACACTGAGTTGAGCTGAAGCGATATTGAGCGAACCGCGGATTGCAGGTTAATTAGGCCACCAGTGAGGTGTGGCCACTATTATGATATATACATATTGATTGTATAGCATGGTAGTTATAGTTATGTTTACAGGGTAAGGCTTACGGGTTTAGAGGTAAAAGTCTAATCCCGTTCCGGTCACGTACTCCCGATTTGGGGTCGTGACAGTACTCCTCGGGCGGGGGTCGTGACATTTTTGGTATTTTTTGGATATAATGAAAGCAAGATAAAAGGGATAAGTGCAAGGAAGATAAAATGGCCTATTAGAGGTTCAATCCAGCTAGTAACATCAATCCAACATAATCATGAGTTCATACAAAACCATTCAATTAAAATTAACCAATTATAATTCTCGCTTCATATGAACCATACAACCCAAATTAATTAGCAACCTAATCACTTAAACAAGCAACGGTTACCATTCGATTATCACTTCATATGACAATTCAATTCATGGTCATTAACTAAAACTAACTAATCAACCCAATTAAGCAATGGTAATCAATGTCAAGATATGGGTTCCACTCAATGTTTAATCAACCATCTCATTGAGCATTCAAGAATCAATTATAATTAAACCTAATTACAATCATCCATGAATAGAAGTTACTAATCACATATCGAAAATAACACAATCCAATCCACAAAGAGATTACAACCATAATCCTTAGCTTAATTCAAATCCATGAAAATCTAGATAAAATCAACATGGAAATGTAAAGAGAAAGTGGAAGAGAAAGAAAGAACTCCCTATATGTGTCTCAATGCCCTAGCCTTCATGAAATCTCCTCTAGCCCAAGAAGCTTAGCTCTCCATGTTGGTGAAGGGAGATCTACCAAGCTCCAGCCCTCTAATGGCAGCCATGGATGAAGGTGAAAACAAGAAAATGGGGAAGAAGAAGAATGGAGAGGGATGAGAGAAAAGAGATGGGAAAATGTTGGAGTATGAAGGAATTATGATGGAATAGAGTTTTTTTCAGCTTATAGGTCATTTTAGGGCTGATTAGACGAGTTGGACTGTAATACCCTGGAAAATTTTGAGGATTTAAGAATGATTTTTTAAAAAAATTTCGAGGATTTAAGAATGATTTATTTCAGGGCTAGGAATTAAAACTTTACAAGGAATATAAGAAAAGTATGAAAGTTAAGGGAAACCGGAAAGGAACCGAGAAATTCTTCGAAGTTTAAAATAAAATAAAAGATGAAAGGAAGAAGAAAAATGTAACACCCCAATTCCCTACGTCCATTTTAGTATATAGTTGATATGAATTAGTGTGTTACTAACCTTTCTTACCCGAGTTGATTTAAAATTTGACCAAGTTAATTAATTAAGTTGAGTTGGTTTGGGTTACTACTCTCGGGTATCTCACTTGTCTCTCTCAGCGGAAGCATTAAATTAAAAACAAACACAAGCATCTTCATTACATAACCTTCTATTTACTATAAACATATATGATACACATATCATCCATCATCAAAGCTAGAGTCCCATGAAGGGAGAAGATCTAAGGATAGCAACCACCTTAAGATCTTAGCCCTTAACCTACTAGTGGAAAAAGACTCTAGTCTTTACTTACATACCATTCATATACATACCCAAAATATGTCCTCCATCCCTTCCTATACATATTAACTACTAGGACTTTGTAACCTTTCCAAAAAGATACTAAAGGACAAAGTCTAGGGGATGGGGATTCCAAAAACAAAAGAAAACATGTACTACATGATCATATTCCTTGAGAAGGCGTCAAATAAGTCACTACATGTACAATCACATCGCTAATCACTACAACCCAGCCCAGTACTGGATCATGCCTCCATTCCAGCTTGGCCTCCAACGTGACTAAGTACCTAGGCATCTGATACACACCAACGTAATCATTAGATTTATAATCTCAATAATCATAGCAACCTGTTTGAAAACCGCTAATTTGTACCACTGTATCATCATACAGAAAATCCCTGCATTTCCTCATACATTTCTTTATTTCTTTAAAACATAATAAAGCATGGCATGTATTCCTGTGAATGCAACCTTTGATACATCCCTTGAAAACACTCATTCAAATCATTCATTGGTATGGTATGGAATAGTATCAACCTCATCTTTGCAAAACATCATAAACTAGAGTAATATGAATATACATATTACATTTCATCATACCATCATCATTCATAATCCCAAGGGTACTGAAATAACACATAATAAACATGTGGGCATCTAGCCCAAATTTCATAAAACATATGAGCATCGGGAGTGCTGCAACGCGAGCACTCGCACACATCCATACATTCATCATCATTGTAGGACCCTTTGCGTCTTTCCCGAAGGATCAATAATTCGCCCCTCATAACATCATCATTAGAGGACCATTTGCTTCTTTCCCGAAGGATCAACAATTTTCCTCCCTTAACATTTACATATACCTAGCATTCATCATGTTGTCCCGGAGGATCAACTGTTCAATTCCTTGAACACATACATTCATAGGATTCATTGCGTCTTCCCTTAAGAATCAACCTATTGCATGCATTGTGTCTTTCCCTGTGGCTTAACAATTTATATGCATGGTATCTTTCCTTAAGAGTCAACAATTCATCTTCGTGATATGCTATTCACATATACATATATTGGAAAGAAATGGGTCCCAATCATGGTTCGCCTAATTTTAAGCATGTCGTTCTTAGATGGCCACATAGGGCATACTAGCTTAAAATTCGGTAACCAACACGGTGTTTTTTGTAAAATTACATTTTTAATCGAATGGATGTTTTACGATCCCAAATAGAGACACAACCGAGGAAATCCCAACGGCCGTCCCATACCGACAATTGGTCAATCGATCATGGACCCATTCTTTACCAATACATGTACATTGAATACTCAGCTCTTTTTTCTTTCTTTCCATGTTATTTCCCCTTGATTCATATTTCAAATTACTTTAAAATCATTGAGCATCATGTTTGACAATGAAATTAAGTGTTTAAAACATCATTTAAAGTGATTAAGTTCACTATGCAAAATAGGGGCCTATGAGTTGGCTGATTGGGGCCCTCAGCCAGCTGATTGGCCCTTATTTTTGGAAAATAAAATTTTCCAGAGACCTATCAGCCGGCTATTAGGACCTTTCAACCGGCTGATAGCTCTCGGGAGAGCTAATTCAGCCACCTCAAAAATACAACAGCCGGCTGTTCTAAATCTGGAAATTTCTGGGTAAAAAATGAATGTTTCTGGGCAAAATATGAACCTTTCTGGAAAAATTGAACCTATCAGCTAGTTGTTCATAATCTGAAAATTTTTTGGGTAAATTATGAACACATCAGCCGGCTGTTAAAGCTATCAGTCGGCTGATACGTGGCGAAAATGGTTTTAAAAACTTCTTTTTAACCAAATTGGAGCCCCACACTTGAAAATCAAAGGAGTTTACTTAATGGAACTTAATCCCTATCATTTTCACAACAAAACCCATCAAAATTTCAGCTCAAAACATGTTTTTTCAAGCTTAAATTTCAATATGGAGATACACCTAAAGCCATACCCAATCCCATGACAAATTTTCCAATTTCTAGCATCCAAGTATAAATGATACATCATCTAAGCATCCATTCAAGTTCTAAAAACTCAGAAATGCAAGTTTTAATCCTCTCTTTCAGCTTAAAACATCATATTAAAAAATTTCTCTATTTGAGCTAAAACCTTGAATTTTGAAAATGAGAGGAACAAAGCTTTGATTACCTTGTTTCCGAGCTTAATTACGTTTCTTGTGATGTGAAGATGCTTTCATATGGATAATCCTAGCTAGAATCGAGTTCTTCAATCCCAAGTGCTCCAAGCTATCTCCACCTTCTCTCTAGCTCTCTCTCTCTCTCTTGTTTGTTGTGAATGAAGTGTGTGTGTGTGCTGCCTCCTTCCACTTTCTTTTGTCGGTGTGGTGACTCAAGGCTTCCAAGAAAAGTTGGCAATTAAGTCCCTAGGGTCGCTTAGTAATCATCCTGATATTAGATGAATCTTTGTATTCATCCTTGACATCTTGGCGGGAAGTGTTCAAAATTCTGTTAGTTAATGTGACCCTTGGCAAAAATTATAATTTGTTTTCCCCGTATTACTTTTCTTTACATCTGAGTCCCATTTCCATTAAACTCGTCTTTCCTTTCATCTAAGTCCCTCTAAGCTTAGTCACTCTAGCACTAATGCAATTCTACATGCTTCTAAATGCTACAAACACATACAATAACTTGATTAATCTAACAAACAATCAATTCATCATCTCAGAGAGGCGGATGTTACATAAAATATTTTTTTTAGAATTAATTCGGTACCTAAGAAATTAGAAACCTAAAATAAATAGGAGTGGGAACTAAATTAAAATATTATTAGTTATTATTTATGTAATTATTAATTAATTTATTTTTATTATGATTATTTTAAATATTAAAAAGGGGGTTTTTAGGAAACTAGAAAGTGAAAGAAAAGGAAGTATGAACTATTTTTGGTAATCAATTTGGGACTTAAAAGAAAATAAAATTTAATTGGAAGGAGGAGGGATTAAGTTGGAGATATGTTTCAACCTTTTCTTTGGTATTATTATTATTATTATTATTATTAGTTTATTTATTTAATTAATATTACTTTCAGATTTTATTATTACTATTACTATATATTAAATTATTAAGAAAAAGAAAGGAAAAGAAAATAAAAGGGAAAAAGAGAGAGGGAGAGAGCCACAGGAAGAATCAAGAGAAGAAAGAAAGGAATGGAGAGAGCCGGAGTTGGAGGACGAGCCGGAGAGCATCCTCGTCTCAATCTCTCGAGTTAAAGTTGGTACAACGCCCGATTCTCTCCAAGTTCCCATTTTCTTCATTTTTCTTCATTTTTGGAATTGAGTTGAGAATCCAAGTTTGGGCGGATTCGAGGGTAGAATAATGTTTCTAAAGTGTTCTTGAACACTAATCGGGGTTAGGATTCGAGGCTAGATCGTTGGATTTGGCCGGATTTGAAGTTGGAGGGGTTTGGGTTCACAAAACCCATTTTTTGCAATTTCAAACGATCAACGATTCGATGACGAATCGGAGTTGGATTTGAGTTGTAGGATTTCCTAAATGTAGTATATATGTAAGAGAACAAGACCCGGGAAAAGTGGAATGGAAGCCGGATCGGGAAATGGCCAAAAAGGGGGCCGAAACCAGCCATAGCACAGCAAAAATGTTGTTGTGTTGCGAGCTGGCGCTGCAGCGCCAACTCACTGGTTGGTGAAGGGCTGCCAAGGCAGCACCAGGTCCCTGTCTGGCTTTCCCCAAGCCCATTTTAAGGGCGAATTAAGATCCTTAGAACCCCTCTCTTCAATCCTAAACACCCTAGAACACTCCTAAACATGTTTTTGAGGATTAAGTCACTCTAAGTACCCTCTTTGTCTCAAGGATGGATACTTGCGAAACAAATTAGGTCTAACTTCGTGAATTGAAACCATATCCCTTCACAACATTTAGGAAACCTTAAGTAGGATAAATTGGAGGTGTATTGAGGTTTAGAAACTAGATTTCTTGGAACCCAAGTAGGATAACAAGTTGAATCAAAATGTTTAGACCTTCCTAAAAATTAGGATTTCCTTCCAACCAAGCTAGATAAGCTTCCTTAGACGTGAATACAAGTTAGATAGAGGTCTAATACTCAAATCCAAGTATGTGAAACACTCAAGCAGAGTGTTATATGCGAGTAACTCAAGTGTCCGAGGAAGGATACGCATAAGTCGGGATAGAGAAGTTCGATAAGACCAAGAGCTTGACTCTGTGGCAACCATGGACTCCTCATGAGAGTAATGGAGAGATAAATAACAAGTTAAGCTAAGTAATAATCTTACTGAAGTAAATGTTGTTCTTATAGGAACAACGGCACGCAATAGAGTGCAACAGGAACTCCGAGGAGACTAAAGTTACAGGAGAGGATTGTATGGAAGGTTGGCCAAGGTGAGGGTTCTTCCATCTCTGCTCCTAGGGTTGTATGCTTGTGTGGATTACATAAGTATGTACATTCTCTGCTTGTTTGGTATGTGTTAGCTAGAGGTATAGAATGTTAAAAGAATAAAGGAACTAGAAAATAGGTTGTGGAAAGTAGCTTAGATAGGAAGACATAGGAGTAGAGAGTAATTGTTTGCTATGATTGGTGTGCTACAAATGAAACTCATACACTTCGGAGGCATGATGAGTATTTTATTAAATCTTTTCCACGACGGTGGCAAGAGTCCTTGTACGGAAGGACTAAACTTTTATTTTGAAAACTCGTCACGACGGTGACTTAAATTATAATCATGCAAAGGGAGTTATTAGTGGGTTTCTGATTTGGTTATGCTAGCGATGTGAGACATCGACTAGAACAACGTCAAATGGCACTTGAGACCTCAGTTTTATAATCACCATGACGATGGTCATTGCCCTATCCTGGCAATAGGGTCAAAAAGGTTTTATATTGCTATGACTATAGCTTGAGGTTCAGGGAGTGCATCTGGACGGGTATATGAGTTATATCCTGTTAAGGATACTCGTCCATATTAACAAGGAGAAGAATTGTTGATCCTTTGGGAAAGATACAAAGAATCCTATTAATATGTGAGACTAAGGTAAGGAGACACAGGAGGAACCTACGGGTGGACCGTGAGCCTAACCTAGTAAAAGAGAAATCATCCTGTGGAGTTGGTCCAGGGTGTGTCAGTGGCCATGCTTCGACACGTCATGTCATGTCCGCCATGTGGCCTGGTTGGGTAATGGACGAGTGGTTTCAAGCTATTGCCCTGCATCAATGGGCTAGGACGTACCACTTGGTGGCTACGGATCAGTTGTTTGGTAGATAGAAGTTGATTTTGTTTGATTAATAGAATTGTCACGGGGTGACCAGTACCCAAGCGAATGGGTTAAGTATGTTTTGCCACCTGGTGGCCAACAACCCGAGTTCACGGGTTCGAGGTAGAAAAGCCATGTAGTGGCTAGTAAATACCCCAAAGTGGGGGAAGTTAAGTAGATGTATGTTATAGTATCTGCGTGTACTTAAAGAATTGTTTGTGTTTGCATATAATTGCTGATTGTTTAGCGGAGTGGTGACGTACAGGATTACGTCATCACAACGTCTTGTTTGGTTCAAATATGCTGAACGTGAGAAGACCGGTAAGTAAAAGCCGGCACTATATGTACGTGTTTATTTGCTGATTGATGACATGGAATAAACTGCTGCATGCTTGTATCTGTTAAATGCGTGTGAGTGGTTGGGTGAGATATATGTTGTTATGTGGTTGCCAAGAATGTATGCTAATTAACAGTAACCAGTTGTTTTTGCATGTGGTTGTGTATGACTCCCAATCCTAGTGCCATGGTACCCGCCTCGCGCCGAGGATGGGAGAGTTCTCACTGAGTCGCGTGGTTAAGACTCACACCTCATTTTTACTACACAGAGACATGTTAAGTACAGGTGGAAGAAGTCTCGGTGGAACGAGGGTTGAGAAACACTTTCCAAGACCCACAACTTGTTCATGTGGGTGAATAAAGTGTAATTGTAATTTAATTTACTTTATTAATGCATCATATAGTAAAGGGTAGACGTACCCAATTATACAGTATTACTAAATCTAGAACTGTCAGCTTCACACACCTTAAAGATCAGGATTTATTTTACTACGATACAGGGAAAATTTGTTTTCAATATATATATATATACACATATATCTATTGCATGTGAATAGGATAGGCAGCATCTTCGGATGTGTAGCTAGTACACATGTTATATATGTTATGTGTGTTTTACTATATCTATATCCTAAAGCGGCATTGGCCGTGGATTTTCTTGCCTAAGATAGGCCAGCATTTCGGTGTAGCCATGGTATTATAATGCATGTGAATGTATTTTCAATAATAGATATTATGTCAGTTAGGTGATAAGACTTACAGGCATAGGGGTATTCCATGTGTCTGTGCCGGTCAAGGTCCTCTAAACAAGGGTCGTGACATGGACCAGACCCGAAATGGCCCAAAACGGATATGCTGTTAAAATTCGCACACCGGATATGATGTGCCCGCTGGCAGCAGGTAACACATTGAATGTGCTTTTTTTTCTTCTCTACATCTTAAGCCGTGGGCACGGGTTATGACGCTGAAGTTGATATCCTTGCTAATCTTGTTTTGTATGACCTAAAATGCATCCAAAAGCAATTGTGAAAGTCCTAAAGATGTCAAAAGCACAAGAATTAAAACTATGGAATTATCACAATTTAAATATTAAAACCAAAGAATTAGCAAGATTGCAATTTAGTCCCTAATTACCTGAAAATAATGTCTACACAAGCTATATGGCTCAATAAATTCTATAAAATCATGCCAAAAGCATCAAATAGTAGGGTAAATATGGGTGTTATCAGGTACATTCTAAAAAATAATATCACATTGGTAAATATTTCAATAGTTTAAATTAAATTACATAAATTTCTCTTTTTCCATGAGGGTCTAAATTTTTGAAAAAAAAAGAGAACTTATAGATTTTACGTTTTATTGCGTAGTTGGAAGAAGATGAGAAGGGTGAGACTTTGATATATTTTCCTGCAAAAAAATAACAATAGAGCAATAGTGTTAGAACTTAACCAAATAATTTTATTATAAATTTTACTTACGGACTAAACTAAGATAAAGTTACTTAGGTGCTTGCTATAAAGTTCACCAATATAATTAAAACACATGGCAAAAAAATTTTGTATAACCAATCAAATAGGAGAGGGAATATAAATAATGTTTATGATTGGTGAACTTTATAGCAAGCACCTAAGCAACTTTACCTTAGTTTTTTCCTTTACATAACTACTAACTAAATAATTAGTTCATACTAGCTAATTATATGAGAGCTCTAATTACTTAGAAAATGGCATAAACTTCAATTTAGGTACCTTGTATACATAAAGAAATACTGCATGCAGAGAATGGGAGAAAGAGGAAGTAAGATTGTCTTACCTTTGTCTTGCACTTAACTTTGGAAGTCCATTTGAGCCATTAGACAATGACTACATAGGAGGTAGATTTTTCACAAATTAATAGATAAATAAATGAACTATAAAAAGACTTTTGAATTGTTTAAAAATATTTTCCATCCTAAATAACATATAATAGAATTTTCAAATGTTTTTCTCTTGATTTTGTATCCTTTTATGCCTTTGATAGAGGAGAAAGATAAGAGACAAATAATAAGCATGCTTTTTAAAGTTCAGATTACAATTGGTGGAAGAATTTTAGACCCCTTTTGTCACATAATAACAGTTCCCATTACCATTGCAAGGCCATGGACATCCTTGTGCAATGATTATCAATACATTGAATTGGGTAGTTACAATAGGATCATTACCCACATGATCTTTATTAGGATCAAAAAATACCTCCATTACCATGTATCTATTTTTAATTTCCAGCATGATCCGCCTTTGGAAACAATACTGACAGCATCAAGCCACTTGAGTATTATGTAATGGATTAAACTTAGGTAAGGTTCCTTATGTTTTTGTTATAAGGTTCCCCAACACAAAGGTGACACGTGGCAAAAAGTTTAAGCATGACCAATCATGGTAGAGAGAGAATATAGAAGACCACCTTTTACATGACCAATCATAGAAGAGAGAGAGTGTAAATAAAGCATATGATTGGAGGAACCTTACAGATATAAGGAACCTTACCTAAATTTTTTCCTTATGTAATACATATAGAAAAAGTAATTCCAAATGTTATAAAATAATAACCATAGTAACAATCAATCAGGATAAGAAGAATTCACATATTGAATTTATTATATATATATATATATATATATATATATATATATATATTATAATTATATAAAATGTCTAATATTTAACATGAAAAAATATATAATATTACAAATTGAACTTATTTATAATATTACATGGAATATGTCAAATTCATTTGAACAAACTATATCTCCAGGCCAAAAACATAAAACCTCAGTCCAAAATTTTCTAAGTAAAATTGCTAATAGCTAGGTAAGGTACAAAACCTACTTTACATTTCTTGTACAAAACCCACGTTATAAAAGTCATGTTCAGCCTCTCAATGCTCACACTCAATTACTTGAATATGAGCTAGTGGAAGAACATCTATGGGCCTAGAAAACAAATATACTGAACATTAATAACAGAAAAAACTAGTTGTTTACGAGAAGAGATACACAACTCATGGGAAGTGAGAATGTTATGATCACCTTTCCAGCTTGACCGTTAGTGAAGTGGTATATTTGGCTATTTGCTATTATCTCACTATAACAAACTAGATGTGAGTTCTTCTTAACCTTGAAAGTAAACAATATTTCTCTATCTAACAATAAAAGAACGCAATCAATAGACACGCAAATTACTCTCAAAACAAGATAGGGCATGCATAACCTCTAGTATAATAGTTCATAGAAAAGAACCCTTTAATTTTTCATTTCAATTTTCACAATTCTAGGAAATGCTTTATCAAAAAAGAACAGACCAGTTAAAAAGAAATTGTTGAATTAATATAGATAACATATTTACTGTGAAAACTGAAATAAAAGAATCATAATAAATCATTCATAACTAAATAAGTTATTAACCAAAATAAGCATTCATTGAAACACTAAACACATTGATAAAAGAAAGTGCCAGTGGCATCATAAGCCTTGAGACCTTCACACACCGATCGAAACTTGTTGAGAGCATCATCAGCGGTGAAGCTGATATGTGAACCTTTCTTCCTCTTCTTTGTAATGCTGGAATTACTTGAACTCACCCCATCTTTGTTTTCTGAGCTCACCTTGCTAGGTCTTGCAAGTATTAGTGCAATAGTCATAACAGTTTTTAATTTCCAAGTCCCATGGCATCTTGCATGAGGGAACATTTTATACCAAATGTAAGAATAAATCTCATTATTTGTAAATAAAATTCTAGTCAATTTTCTGCAGAAAATAACAATAACCAATCCACTATATTGAAAAGCAATATCAATCAAAGGTCTTGACAATGGCAGTGACAGAGGCTATACAAACACAAAATCCCTTACTTTCTGCAGAGAGTGTGCTAGGAATTTCAACAAACACCTTTAAAGCATGCTTTGAATGAAGAATTTCTTTACATGCTTTTTATAATTATCCAATAAAAAGATGAGCGCCTCAAAAGAATATAGCAATAGCTACTAGAAAACAATAGCAATGATATATACACATGTTAAGATGAAGATGAAGAACCGAAATCTGAGCCAAATGCGAAAGGAGCAAGATGAATAACCAAAAATTTCAAAGCCATAAGGTTGATGGTGGACGTCTCATTTCAGCATAAGGACGAGGTGGATGGCATTGTAAGGTCGACGGTTGGCTGCGGCAATGATGGCGGACGTCTGACGATGGATCACATATTGCAGCTCTAACAAAACCATATTTGCAAATATTGCAGATTTCAACGGCGACAGGATTTTAATAGCGGTGGAACTCCAACAGCGGTGAGAGGATTTCAATGTGGAAAGGAGATGTGAACTAAGAGGGGAAAATAGGGTTTTGAATTAAGAAGAGAATCCTTTTTTAACAAAATAGACATTTTCAAACAAAAAGGTTTTTTTGATGGTTTTAAAATCGCCAAAAAAATAAGGGTTGTTTCCGGCGGCTTTTGAAAACCGTCGATACAACATTGCAAAAACCGCCGGTAAAACACTGCCACTATTAATCAATTTTTTTGTAGTGTGCTTCCAATAGGAGAATACATGTGGGAAACAAAAAATAAATAAAAGCTACACATTCATCACTAGATAATGGTGAATTTTCTAATTATCCTTATGGATTATATTAATAGCCTCTACAGAGTCTATTTCGAGTGCAGCGCAAACCGCAATATACCCAAAACAATCACTAATTTGAAGTAAGATAAGTTTGGTATAATAATTGCTGGGGCCATGCTTCTAGAACGTCTGTGCCACGTGTCCCTAGGTGGAATATTCCGTAGTTACATAAGTCCCCCAAGTCTACGGGCGTCGGGCACTCGTGGACTTAAGTTCCTTTGCCTGTAAGACACTTAGGAATTTTTGCTGCCTTTACTTGCGGAATAGCTCGTCCGCTTGGATTTGCGGGTATGGGAGCTGGCCATCTGACACATGAAGTTCGCTCTCTCGCACTACTTCGTAGAAATGGAGATGTCTTGAAGAGGACACGCGTCTCGTTTTGGATGGCTGGCCGCTTGGCTTCCTCAGCAAGTTTTCGAGCCGTCTCTGTAGGAAGTACGCGACTTACCAAGGTGGAGTCATCATTGCTCAGAGGGGCATTGCCCGAAATACCCTTCGAGGGTTAGTAAGGGAGATCCAAAAGTCAGGGGCCGTTTGGTCATTTTTCGAAAAGCTCCTTTCTGTCTACGTTCGTCCGTGGTCAGTGGCTGACGATGGTTTCCTTGCTGAGGGCTATTTGTTGAAGGAGCGGGCTTTGTTGCAGGTGCCTCGCGTCAGAGCTTCAACGGGTGCCTCTGTCATTTAAGCGTTTTGATGCTGTTTCTCCCTTATTGAATGCGGGTTCGTTTCTGAGGGTAGCCATCATTAGCCTGGGTGGAGAGTTTCGCGATAAGGCCCTCAAGTGTCTCGAGGCGACTCTTGGGTTCTCGGGGGCTTTTCGGTCTTTGCCTCTCCTTTGCCCTGGCTGTGCATCCCGTTCGTTGCTTCCTTCCACGTGTGCGGTTGAAGTGAGTGGTTGCAGCTGGGCTTGATTGCAGAGGATAAGGGGTTTTATCCGTTGCGGGATTCGAGGGGCCGAAGTTTTTGAATCTTTGCGCCTCTGGGTGCCCTATAAATGCCCAACGTTTGAAAGTTTGTGACTTTACCTTTGCATTCACCTTTCTCCATTGCCTCTGTTTCACCTGCTCTTGCTTTTTCTAATTCATGCTTCTTGTCGAATTGAATCTTCGCAATGGTTGGTGGAGGTGTCGATTACAGCTATTACCCCTTTGATTTCACTGATTTGGGAGATCTTCCTTCCTCTTCCCCTCCTCCTCCTCCTCTGAGCCGCACTCGCGATGCCGGTCGGAGCAGGGGGAGGAAAAATGGTCAACAGGGCTCGTCTCCGAGAGAATTCGGCGATGTCCTCGTTCCTGTGCCCCCGTCTTCCGAGAGAGAGTGTCGTCAAGAGGTTCTTCTGAAGGAGAGGAGGAAGAAAGACGGGAAGGTTGGCGCGAGCGGACCCCGGGAAGGGGAAAGGAGAGAAACTTCTGCGGTGGAGTTAGCCAAAAGCAGAGAAGGGGGTCCCAAGAAGCGTCCTGCTAGGGCTGACTTGCGATTGTCTCCGCAAGTCGTATGGTGAAGTACTAACCGGGAGGATGGACAGGCGGAGGCTCTGGCGGGAGATGTTGTTCCTGTTTCTGCCCCTGTTCCTACCTCTGTTACCACTTCCGCTCCCATTCATCAATCACCCATGAGGGTGATTCTCTCTACCCGTCCTCCTGTCCTCGGCCCCGTTGAAGGGGTGAATCAACCTCCTGCTAAGAGGGCCAGGGTGGCCTTTGAGGAGTCTGTCCTAGACTCTTTCGCGCCTCAGACTATGGCGGGCAGTCCTGCGGCTGTGGAGGTTGTGGAGTCTGGTGATGTAGCCGTGGAGGCCAGAGCCCTCGCAGATGGAGGGAATGTAGTGGCTAGTCAAGCGGCTGCCATCAGAGATCTTGTTCCTGGGTGGAGTGCCGGCCCTTCTGAACCCCTTGGGCCACCGGAGGGGGATTGGCTTTTGAGCTGGTGGCATTGGGCACGCGCTTCCCTGTGGAGATGCGGGAGAGGGAAGCTAGGGGTTGGACACTTCGCCCCTAGATCTCGCTGTCTGAGGCTTCGGTCGAGCGGCTGAAGCGTTGGCTGACTTCCACCAAGCTAGTCTTGAGTGGTAGAAGCGTGGCGTAAGTTCCCTCGTCTTGCGATAGGCTTGTGTTCCTGACTCCGTTGTATATGTGCGCGCTTCTTACAGGAGGAGATTCGTCGCAACCGGGACCAGCTTTCCGGTGTTGTGGCCTCTAAGAGCCAGGCTTTGGAGGTCTCCCAGAAGCGATTGGAGGACGTGCAGGAGCAGCTGTCTACCAAGAAGCTGGAGTGTGAGGGGCAAGGACGCAAGGTTAAGTCCTTGGCTGAGGAGGTCGCCCGTCTTAGGGCCGAAGCTTGTCACCCTATCGAGGTTGCGTTCCTTCGCTCGGAGTTGGAGAAGATTCGCAAGGAGTTGGCCGTCCGTCGGGATGATGCTGAGAGGTGTCAGCAGGAGCTGCATTCGCTCCTCGAGGCCTTGCGGGATGCGGAGGTTCGTGCTGCTGAGAACCTTTCTGGTCGGCTGGCGACTGAGGACAAAGTTGCCGACGTCGCCGATCGCCAAGAGGAGCTATCTGCGCAGAGGATGTACGGCATGCTCCTGGCGGTCGAGCAGCTCGAGCGTCTCCGTGGGGAGAGATTCCCTAGCGGAGTGTGTCGCTTCCTTGCACCCTTCCTTGGTGTTTTTTTAGGGTGAGCTTCGTGGTCAGACGGAAACGGACCCTCCGTTGAATCTTTCTCATCTTCGTCGATTGACGGATCGCTTGGTGGATCACCAAGTGTTGTCCCGAATTGGTGGACGAACTCCAGGGATTGGACCTACTTCTCAGCAGCTGGCTAAGGCGACCAGGCGGGGGCCGTCAGAAGGTGTTGGCCGTATGGGCCTGTTGGGGCCGTGGCCTTTGTAGATCTTAGGGATGCCCAAGATTAGGATTATGTAAATTTTAGGGTGTTTACCCCTTGTAATGGGCGGACGCCCTCTTATTTTTGACATTAATGAGAATGATTTTTGCAAAGAGTTTTTTCCTGCTTTCCTTTTTACTTCGGGGTAAAAAGTTGTGCATGTTTGCAGTTTCTCTTTTCGTAGTTATCTCTTTACGTCTGGGTAAAAAGATTTTTTGCATGAGTACTGTGTGATCAGGACGGTTTGTATGCGTGTTGCTAGCATGGTTCGTCGAACGTTCGTTTTGTTGTTTTCGCACCAAAGGGGTTTTTTACCGCGCTTTTGTGGAAATTTTAGCTTGGCCCTAGGGGCGCTTAGCATTTCTTGGGGCGGTCGAGCCCAACGTCCTGTGATAGGGCTTACGCGAGTACTTTGCAGAGTTGAAGTCTTGTCTCTAGCTGAAAAGAAGTGCTTTTAATAATAAACAAAATGAATACATTCATGCAGCCTCAATCGGGCAAGCCTTAGGTAGGCGGAAGGTAAGCAAAGTGTTTACATTCGGATTGCCTAAGTCAGGCGAGCCTTGGCCAGGCTGAAAATCGTAAATTCAAAATAGAGACATATACGACTTGACTTAAAGGTAATGTGATAATGCTAAGTGCGTTCGGAGTCTTAAGCGGAGGTTAGATCCGGGCAGGCGGACTCTGGCTTCTTTTCTCCTGATGCTTTAGCCTCGGGGAGTTCCTCGCGTGATTCTTTAGGACCTAGGCGGGCGACCTTGACGGTCTTGGTTAAGCTCGCTGCGTAGCCTGCTCACACCAGTTTTTGGTCCGCCATGATTTCTCCAACCCCATGGGGTGTTGGGAACTTCATTGTGAGTTTTGCGGTAGACACTACAGCTCTGAGTTTGTTTAGGGATGGTCGCCCTAGGATTGCATTGTATGCTGATGGTGCTGAGACGATGATGAAGTCTACATCAAGGCTCGCGACCTTTGGCAAAGTGCCCATTGTTGTTCGGGCGGTGATGATTCCTTCTGCTGGAACCTGGGCTCCTGAGAACCCTATGAGCGTGCCGAGGAAGGGCCTTAGGCTGGCCTCGTTCAACCCGAGCTTTCTGAAGGTGTCAAAGTAGAGAACGTCTGCTGAGGATCCTTGGTCGATCAAGACTCTCTTAACTTCGTAGTTGGCGATAATCGCGGTCACTACCATGGGGTCATCGTGGACTGGTCCCTCTAGGTTAGTGAGGTCAAACATGATGGGGTCTCCCTTGGCCTCGCTCCTCTTCTTGTGCTTTAGAGCGTAATCGAGGGCGAGTATGGAGCGTTCCATCCTCTTTTTGTTTTGCGGAAGGGAGGAGGTCCCTCGCTGTAGTCCGCCTGCTATGACGTTGATGACCCCGCGGGTAGGCGCTTGGCCGTCGGCTTCTCGGGGGTGCTCGGCATTGGTCTTGCTTTCTTCCTTGATGAACCTGCCGAGTTGTCCCTTCCAAATTAGGTCCTCGATCTGATCCTTTAGGTGGATGCAGTCGTTGGTTTCGTGTCCGTAATCCTAGTGGAATTGGCAGTATTTGGAGTTGTCCACCGGCCTTCCCATCTTGCGTCTTTTGACCTGCGGGGGGAAATTGAGCATGTCGGAATGATAAATTTCTTCCAACAGCCCAACGTGAGATCTGTTGAGGGAAGTGTAGCTCGTGAACCATCCTCAGGGAGGCGTCCGTGGTCGAGGCGGCGACCTCTTCCTACCGCTCTTTTCTTTGGGGGCTTGGTTCTCGGTTCCTGTCTTCTCTTTTTTCTTCTCCGCTCATTCCATATCGGCCCTACTTATCAAGAACTTCCTCATCTTGTCCTTAGCGATCTGAGTGTTCTCCTCTTGAATGAACCATTCCGCACGGTCCATAAGTTCCTGTAAGGTGGAGACGGGGCACCTATTCAGTTACCCGTAGAACTGTGAGCATCGAAGACCCTGCTTTATGACAAAGATGGCGACGACGTCCTGGAGGCCTCGGACTTGGAGCAAGAGCTTGGTTAAGCAAGCCAAGAAGGCTTGCATGGTTTCTCCTTCCTCCTAGTGAAAACCAATGAAAGAGTCTTCGTTTTTCTGGTACTCTTTGCTGCTGGCGAACTGTGTAAGGAAGTTCTGAGCCAGTTGTTCGAAGCTGTGGATCGAATTGGTGGGCAGCAAGGAGAACCATCTCAAGGTGGCTTCCTTCAGAGTTGATGAGAAGACCCGGCACTGTTGGCCATCCGTCATACCCAGTATCGACATGGCCGAGTTGAAGGTGTTCAGGAGATCCCGCAGATCGGTTTCTCCACCATAAGGTTCTATGTGGAAGGGCATTTTGAAGCCCATGGGAACATGTTCATTCATGACTTGCTGGGTGAAGGGGTGTCTCCCCTTTCCCTGGAAGTTGATCGCGGGCCACTGGTAGGCATTTGCACCGCCAGTTACGTACGGGTTGTAGGCCGCGGCCCATGGCATATGGAGGTAGGACCCTGGAGGGTAGTTTGAGACTGGTGGTCGCGGATAGTTCATAATGGGCCGTGCTACCTGTCCGGCGACCAAGGTTGGTCCAGGTGGGATCACCGTTGGGGTGGTGCCGCCGTCAGCGACAACCGAGCCAACTCCATTGGTATGGTCCCAAATTGAATTGGGGGCAAGCCGGTAGGGTCGCTGGAGGTCCCTGTCGTCGCACCGTGCGGCGCTAAGGGTAACTAAGTGCTTACATTTGTAGGGGCGAGGTTCCTGTTCTCTTCCCATCGCTGTTGGCGTAGAGCTGCTACTTCTGCTTCAAGGCGGGTGATCTCAGCGTCCCGTGAGTTCCTTGCTGACTCTGTCATCTCTTGACCACCAGTTGTGGGGCAAGGGACGTGCGGCATGCCATACAGGTGTTGAGGGCAAGTTTCCTCTCTAGATGTCGGGTTCTGGACCACGGTTTCTGTGATGGCTACCTGTGTTACTGAGGAGCTCTGAGGCTGAGTCGCGTTTGATCTGCCTGCCTCGGTTGTGACCGATTCGACCGTTCCCTGTTGATTCCTCGTGCTGCATCTCAGGGCGCTGGCGTCAGCCGTCGTTGCGGGGACGCTCGAGTCAGTCACGATGTATTGTGTCTTGTATCTGTATTGTAGATCAAAACAAAAACAAGTACGGGTTTCTTAGCGTTAGGTATATACTCCTACTCCCCGAAAAAGAAATGCCGTTTAGTGGCAGAGTGCGCAAGGCATTGTGTTCTGAATAAGACCGCGGTGGGCACCACTGTAACTGTCATTTTTGAATCAGACAATTGTAATTTGAAATTAGGACCGCAAGGGGTCTTAACCTTGGGGAACTTGTCCTTAGGTGATGCACCTAGGTGCCTACGTACCCTTCGGGAGGGATCAAAGTCCACGTAGTTTGTCATGGTGACGTCTATCGGAGCCGTTAGGCAAGGGTGTTACCTGTATTGGGCCGTGTGCGGCTAAGACGTGCCTAAGGTACTCCGGGCGGGCGAGTCGCTCTTAGGAAGTTGCCTTAGTGGGAGAGAGCTATGGTCTCTGAGGGCTGCAGGAAGCCCTGTAAACGGTGTGCTCCAAGGAGGAGGTGAGCTGGTCGGAGGTTGGCCGGAGTGGGGGGCCAATGACGGAGCCCAGGGTGCTGAAAGTACTTGCAAGGGGTATCCGAGGGTGCTCAGGTACCGAGAGAGTGAGGATTATTGGAGGGGATGTGTGATAACCCTTCAGGTTGTATGTAATTCTGTTGAGGCTAGATTTCTTCCTTAGTCCCCCCCAAGTGAGGGTCTATTTATACTTGCGTGTGGGGAGATCGTGCTCGACCGACGACCTCCTGGGTCGTCCCACGAGTCTTGTGGAGATCCCACGTCTGGTTAAGGGGAGGCTCTGTGTGGTGACGTGGGCGAGGGCCACGTAACAGATGGATGACTGGTGCCGCGTGTCTCCAACGGGTGCTAGGGCCATGCTTCTAGAACGTCAGTGCCACGTGTCCCTAGGTGAAATATTCCGTAGTTACACAACTTATAAATGTATTAGGGACCAAATTATTATTAATATTTTCAATGACCCACCAAGAACAAATTATGGACCAAATTATTAATATTGAGAGATAACTTGTTAGATATTTACGAGGTTGTTTATTAATATTAATAGCAATTGGGTCCATAATTCATTTTTTTCATATAAGCACGCCTATTTAATGTACAATAAACCTGTAATATCCGAGATTTTTTAAATTATTATTATTATTTTATTTTTCTTTTCGGAAGAAAAATAAATTAGATTAAAGGTTGGAATAAAATGAAGAAGAGAAGAATAGGAAATTATTTTTTTAAAAAAAAAAGAGGACCTAAATGAAAAGGAGATTAAAGAAGTGGGGGAAAAACAAGGATTAAACTACAAAATATATTTTTCAGCCTTATTTTTTTGTTATCTTGGGGATGAACCGCGTTTCCCATTTCATTTAAAACAAAAAAAAAAGAAATAGAAGCAGAGAGAGAGACGGACCCGAGAGAGTGAGCAGCGAGAGGAAGAGAGAAGGAAGGAGGCGGAGGAAGACGGCCGGATTCTCACCGGAGAAGCTGCTCCGACGCCGGAGAAGGTTGTCGGAACACTTCTACAACACCTATCAAGCTTTCTATCCGATTGAATCAAGGTAAAAAAGCCCCAAACTCTCAAAACCCCAATTTCTTCCAATTTTAGGGATTTTTAGGAAATCTTCATTCACCTCCATTCGGGATATTCCGGGGATAAATTCGAGCTTAGTAAGTGTTCTTGAATGCTTAGGGAGGTTGAGAATCAAGGTCAAATCGTAGAAATTGGCCGGCTTTGGAAATTATGGGAAATGGGTTAGAAATTCCTCTAAATTTCGAATTTGCTAGTTTGATGCATGAATAAGCTTGAATTGGAGTAGTATAGGTATTATAATTGTTGGAAATATACAAGGGAATAAAGCCCGAGTAATTACCGTCGCAACCGGAGCCAATTCCGGTGAAAAAGAGGAAATATACCAAGCTACAGTACAACAAGAAGCTGTGCTGTGGGCTGGACACCTAGGCCTAGGCCATGGTGGACACCTAAGACCAACTAAATTGGTTCCAAAGCTCTTCTTATACACCCATTTCCGTTCTAGACGCGCCTGATTATGTTTTTCATAATTAAGGAGGTCACGGTTGAATTCTTACTCGGCAAATAAGGGAAATCGTTGAACGAGTCAGCTAATGACTCTTTTGAGCCATAAATTTATTCTTTTATTAGTTAAAAGTTCTTACGAACACATGAAGTGGAGTCTAGTTAAGTTAGTATCTCTAATCCAAAGCTTTCAGAGGTTCTAAATGATTCGAATATGTTAAAGTCGAATACAAAAATCTTATAGACATTCAAAAAGGGCAAATAAGACGACATAACGAACCAAGTATCTAGTTCTTGGAAATGTCTAGAGGGTGCATTAGCATTAGCATGACATGTGCATGAAAGTTGCTTAGTTATACGTTGCTAATTGCTTAAACACATGTGTATAGGGCACCACAGGGTAGTTGGAGCTTCAGGTACTCCGAGGACTTAGCAAGAGGGCCAACGAGGTGAGGGGTTCTCCCATCCCTGCCCCACAGGGTTGGATGACTACATGAATAAGTGGTTTGCTCTATTTTATACAGTAATTATATGAAATATAGTTATCCGATTGAATTTACGTTACGCGTGTATGGTTAACAAGTAAGCAGTGAACCTGCAAACTGTATATGTGTTTATTTGTTTAGGCTCAAGTGCATATGTGCTAATATGGTTCACCGAACCTTATATGTTACCGTGGGTAAAACTGAGCCGGAATTTTATATGTGAGGGTTCAGTTATTTTAGAAACCAACTAAAGAGATCATTACTGAAAAGATCTTGTCCGTATGACATGTTGAGGAAACTGGACTTAGGTTGTTATGTGGGAATGAGAGCGTTGCATAATCTGAAAGGGAGAAACTAGGTCTAACTAAGAAACAAGTATAATAATCCAGTAGTTGTTTATAAGGTATCATTTAAGATTAAACATTTAAGTCGTGCTCGTGTAGGATAGTTCGGGTAGATCGAGTCGGTCATTCTGAATCGTACAGACGGGATTATATTGTTAGTGAGTATGCCATATAGTGGCCATTACCTTGGTTTAACCGAGGTCAGATAAGTCGCCGGCCATTGCTCTAAGTGTGACTTGGAGTCAGAATGTCCCTCGTGTGATCAACTAGGTTCAAACATGAGATTGCCTTCGGGCCAGCACTTCTCTTAGCAGAAAGCGGGACACAGAAAATATTGAATGTATACAAACATAGATATATGAACTTGTATGATATGTTTGTTATGGAAATAAATGTTATGTTTGTGAGTGATATACGTACGGAATGAAATGTATGATAGGAACATGAATTAGGATTTTCGTTGTGAATATGATGTGTTGGGTGGATGATCACCTTAAATATCACAATGTAATCCATTTCATGCGCATGTGATTGTGATTTGCTCCCTTTCCCCAGCTGTAGTGGTACCCGCTGCTACGCCAGGGATGGGGGAGCTCCTCACTGAGTCTATATGACTCACCCCCTGTTTAAATGTTTCAGATACAGGTGGTTCAGGTATCGGGAACGCGTCCACTTCTTTTCAAGGAGGCGGACAAATCTGAAGACCTCAAGCTTAGTCCGCATGGGTAGTTTATTTCGGTTATGTGTTTAAGTCGTGATGTATATATATATAAATCCTTTCTGGGTGTAGCTTTTGTACATATACAACTGCTGTATATATATGTCATACTCTAGCATTGTCGGCTTCGTACAAGTTAAACATAGGTCATGGTTTTTTTGGGAATTAGGCTATGATAATATATATTATATATATATATATATGACTTCCGCATGTGACTAGGATAGATTGCACGCATTGAGGCGTGTGATCAATATGTAAACTATATGTATGTGTGGTTGAATATATGTATTCATGGATATATGACTTTTGCATGTGACTAGGATAGATCGCACGCATTGAGGCGTGCGATCAGTATTTAAACTATATGTATGTGTGGTTGAATATATGTATATATATATAGACTGAAGCGGTGCTAAGCGAACCGTGGATTGCAGGCTACTTAGGTCACCAGAAATGGATGGCCACATATATATTATATATTGATTGTATTAGAAAATGGTAGATATGAACATGTATACATGTTAATTAGGGATTAGAGGCTTACCGGACAGGGGAAATCCTACCTCCCGTGCTGGTCACGGACTCCCGAAATAGGGTCTTGACAAAACCACTTAACAACACCACGTCATCATCTAACAAGCCACATCACCTGCTTCATTAACAGCTAATAGCTTAGAGATGAATAAGTTGACTGTCATAATCTTTTAAGGACAATATATATATATATATATATATATATATATATATATATATATATATATATATATATATATAATGATGATATTTTAAAAACTAAATTGTTATATTACTAATTTTTCAAGACCAAGAATGATAAATGTAATCAAGAAAAAAGATGCTATTTTAAGGACCAACTCAAATTAAAGATACTATTCATTATTGATGCAGGGATTACGTCATCACAACGTCTTGTTTGATTCAAACATGCTGAACGTGAGAAGACCAGTAAGTAAGATCTGGCACTATATGTTACATGTTTACTTTGTAACATCCTGAATATTTAAACCCAACTTTGACTAGAAATTCCTTCTGTTGACTTTTCTGTAATATGTTTGACCTTTTTGATGAGTGAGTGCTTGAATGTGTTTGTACTTGTTTTTGGTTGTAAATAGGATTAGAAGCCCTAGTTAAAGATTAAGAGACCCAAAAATCAGAAGAAAAAGTACTAGAGGAACCCTAACTCTAACCCTAGGGATTAAACTGAAAGAAAAACTTAGTTTTAGCCTCTTTTCTTTATTGAGTTTAAAAGAGAAGGAGAGAGCTATTTGACCCTAGAAAAGTACCCTAGGACACTCTAGAGATACCCTAAGACTTGGTTAACGGACCCCAACCTCAAGAAAAGTCCTAAATAGACACATTTTCTCCAGTAGAAATTCAGGACTAAAAAGATAGAAATGAAAAATTGCTATTAAAGCACCCTAGCTTACTTAAAGCCCAAGAAAGTCAAATTTAACGACCCAGAGACACTCTAAACTACCCTGCCAAGTGCCAGCCACGAAACTTTATGAAGAATTAAGACAATTAGGCAAGTTACAAATTTTTAAAAGTGAGATAAATAGGAAATTAATGTCAATTTAATCCCTTTAATGCTACCTATGGACTTGTAACCGAAATTACCACTTTTAGAGCAAATTAAATACCTAATTATGTCATTAACAGCAGCAAGCAACTTAAGGAAACTATATACAAGGAGAAAATAGCCAGAATTTAGAGTTAGACATCAAAATTTATCACTTTATGACTCAATTAAGTGACCACTAAAGCCTTACTCACTAATACACCTAAGCAAGCTCTACCCGAGGCCTAAACATTCATTAACCCACCCAAACAGCCCCTTATTTCTGTCAGCACACACCAATTAGGTGTCCTAATCTAAACTAACAAGCACCAGCAGCTGAACACCTCACCCCACTCATCATTTTAGCTTCACATGCTTGGAGTCCTTAAATTAAAGTGAAACCGAGAGGGAGAGGCACACCAACTGAAAAACCAAGAGAGAGAGTTGAGAACCAGTGAGAGTGAACTTTAGGAAGGAGGCTGAGGTAGTGAAGGAGTTGGAGACTCGAGGCTAGTAGCTGGAAGTGGAGAAAGAAGCAGAAAATTTTGCACACACACACAAACTCAAGAGTTGCTATTTTCCCCAAGCTTACCCAAGCAACTCAGGAGCTCAAACCCGTGTTCTTCCTCTGAAAATTCAAGGTAACGTAGGGTTACCCTTCCTTCTTCATCTCTGAGTCAAGAGCATCCACCAATGGTGGTGGTATGAGCCTCTATGACACTTATTCTCGTTGCTCCCACAGAAAGCTCCATTTTGGGTAGTGATGCTTTCAGAGGGCATAACTTCTTCATTTCTTAACCAATTTAAGTGTGTGAGTAGTCAAAAGAAAGCTAAGAAGATGAAATATAAAAGCCCCCAAATGCATGTACCATCAGAGGTTTCCGTACAGGTGTTCAAAGCCTCGAAAACTTACTGAAATTTCTGAAATTCTGTTTCTGGTGTGAAGTATGTATTTGCTGTGTTTTGTAAATTCTGGTGCACTGAGATTCGAACTGAAATACGTTGATTTAGTGAATGATATTAGGATTATAAGAAGTTAGAAACTTGCTCAAATCACTCACAAAAGCCTCTGGTTCAGTAGTGGGAATTGCTAGTTGAAAAGCAGAAATTTACTAGAGAGTTTTCTTTTCTGATTTGTTCTTCTTGCTTTGAATTATTGCCAAGCTGTTGTTTTTCTACTGTCAAACTTGCAAATGATGGATGGTAGTTTCTAAAGGGTCTTAGGAATGATGATTCCCAAAGTAAAACATGATAGAGAGACCTTGTATTGAAATGAAAGGACTAGGGACTTGTGATACTGTTTTGCCTTGAACTATTCTAAGAAATCCCTTAAGCTTGCTGTGTGCTGACGTATGTGTTTTCCCCTTTGATTTTGCTAAGTCTTTCAGTGATTAAGATGCTTTAAATCTAACCACAAGACTCTTGCTATAATTAAGAAGCTCGTACAAAGGAAAATGGGTATTCCTCATGAAATTTTTTAAGTATACTTACTGAGTTTTGATTATTGATTTTGAATGGAAGATGGCATCATTTTCTGAAATCAGTAGGCCTCTAGCTACTGTTAAGACATTGGAACTTTCTTTTTGGCTTTGCTAAAATGATTCAAATAAGGTAGTGGCGAAGGGAATAAATTATAAAGGTTCTGGAGAGTTTTCTTTTCTGACAAATCATGAGGGTAACCTAGTCTCTATCTTACTAATGACCTTAGAAGTCTCAAGGTTTAAGGGTATACTAGAAAATCAGTAGAGGGCCATTCAATTAGTAAGTAAAAGCACAAGTGGAAGAGTTTGGGGATAACTGTTTTGTTTAAGATAATGGGATTGCTAGATAAGTCATAAGTCTAGGTTTGTGGTGTCTAGGGCATGTGACAGAGAGGGATCTAAAGAAAAAGGCTGAGACACTCCTAATACATAGGAAAACAAAGTTAATTTGTAAAGAGTCAAAAAGGAAAAAAAAACCAACTACAAAAGTTGGATACTTAGGTTCTGAGAGGGTAGGGAAATCCTCCCACCCTCTAGACCTCTTAAGGGTACCCACAGAAAACAAAAAGAGTCAAGGACACTTAGTTTTGGCCTTTAGAACATCAAAGCACTAGAAATGAGAAAATTGACAAAAGAGAAGAAAATTGCTACATAAATGTCATTTCTGTACTGATGTGGCTGCACCCACTTGCTGTCCAAGTCACAAATGAACTTAGCTTGGTTAGGAGATGCTAATTAGAGCTTGACAGAGACCAGAACAGAAAAGGGCTAATGAAAGGGACTAAAATGAATTAAAAACATTGTTTCTGCCATTTCGTTGAAAATTGTGTAACCTGAGTAGTTTGAGGGTAGGAACCTATCCATTCTGAGTTTGTGGGGTAGTAAAGTTCTATGTGCAAGCATAAGAGTGGTCAGAGTAGCTTCTAACCCTACTTAAACACTAAACTTAGTTTTCTTAAGAAATTTCCAAAGAAATACAACTTGCTGCAAAAGTATGACTTCTGTGTGAATTTTTACTATGGAAACTTCACCAACAAGTCACAAATAGTCCTTAGGTACTTGCTGCACCTTGGTTCTCGCTTGAAATAATCCAGAACAAAATTTGGGTTTTGATAGGGACCATTTTGCAAGAAAAATTTGAGAAAAGCTGAAAATTCCTATTTTTACCCAATTTCTGGTTGGATTCTGTTAGAATCTTTCTGGATGTGTGTAGTAAGTTCTAATTGACTATTTTGGTGGCTGGATATGGTTAAAAGGTTTGAAATTTGCCTTGATTTCCCTTACTTTAAAGAAAAGGACCATTTTGATAAAAATTGTGAAATTAAGGGTCAAAATGCAATTTTCTTTCTTGACAAACTAGCTGAGACTGTTTGACATACATTAATGATGCTTCTGGTGTAATTTCATGACCTTTGGATGCTTGTATGAACAGTTATGCCTGTTACTTACTGTGTAAGTCATATTTGACGTTGTGGTTGACTTTGTTTGACTTTTAAGTTGACCGATTGCTAAGTTGACTGTCTTTATCAGACTATTTAAGTGTGTGGCATCCAAACCTTGAAATTGAGTTTTAGCATGCATCTGTGAACTAAATATGCCTTGGAGGGCAGGTATTTTAGCATGCATCTGTGTTTGAATGCATATGCCCTTGGAGGGGTAAAACTGTAAATATGCCCTAGAGAGGCAAGTGAATGACAACTGAGTAAACATTGCCTGTTGAAGAAAACCTATGATATATTATCTGATCTGTATGAAAAGGACACACTAGGTTTGCTAAGGATACATCCGGGACGTAGGTACCTAGAACTATTGAGGAGATAATCCAGTCTGGGACTGGTGATCCTAAGGTTCTAACTTTGTGCCCACACCTGGAGACGACCTAGAATGTTGGGTAATTTATGAAGCCTTATATGGGCAGACTTTACTATATTGGTAATTGGTATGTCGGTTTTGTCTTGTTTTATAGGATTGTTTTAATTGATGGTAATGATTTAACCTGTTGTACAGGTCCTACAGAGACTTGATGTTTGGCATGGCTGATAAGTGTATGTAGTGGTAAAGATGCATACTTTTGAAAGAAAATGACTATTTCATCTATTTAAAGCTTTTCAGCATGATCAAATATTCTGAACTTTGTAAGTGGAAATATCTTGTAATTGATGTTTATTGATTGATAACTGCTTTAAAGTATGAAGGAAGTTTTCCCTGTATTCTTAGAAATGCAGCTGAACCACTTAGTTATTTATATAACTGATAATCTACGTTACTGGGATTTTATATCTCACTACGTCAGTGTGTTCAGATGCCCAGGTACTTACTACTGCAGGAGATTAAGGAGGAGCTACTGGAATTCTCCCTTCTGGGTTACTTCCAAATCTTGAAGGCCGTCGACATCCTTTTCTTTTTCCCTTCGATAGAGAAAGCCCCGAGGACTTAGAAAGGGTGTGATGGACAGGTAGCAGGGAGCTGACTCTTATTTTGGCAGTGACTTAGATGTCACTCTATTTTGGTATTATATTACTAACTATTTAGGCCTACGTGCCACTGACTATGATACCTATGTATGTATATATGTATGGATTGTATGCAGTAGACTCAGTCTATGAATTGATTAGGATATGTATGGAGGTTTGGTACCTCGTTTCACCTGACTATCCTTGTATGTGCAAAAATGTATTTCGGGAGAGCGCGAGAGTAACGAACACGTAACTTCTAGTTTCTTAGGTTAAATAACCAATCGAGAGTAAGCGGTCCTTCGGGTATCCCTTGACTTTTATTACTCCCACATAAAAAGAAAAAGATTGAACCGGGATTTTAAAAGTTAAGTCAATTAACCAAATTCTGCATATAAAATCAATAAAGAAACTAGGACGTTACATACTTGCTGATTGATGACGTGGAATAAACTGCTGCATGCTTGTATCGGTTAAATGTATGTGAGTGATTGGGTGAAATTTCTGTTGTTGTGTGGTCACCAAGAGTGTATGCTAATTAATGGTAACCAGTTGTTTTTGCATGGGGTTTTGTATGACTCCCATTCCCATTGCTATGGTGCCCGCCTTGCACCGGTGATGGAAGAGTCCTCACTGAGTCGCGTGGTTAAGACTCACACCTCATTTTACTACACAGAGACAGGTTAAGTACAGGTGGAAGAAGTCTCGGTGGAGCGAGGAACGAACAAAACTTTACAAGACCCACAACTTGTTCATGTGGGTGAATAAATTGTAATTTTAAACCCTGATCTTTAAGGTGTGTGAAGCTGACAGTTCTAGATTTAGTGATACAATCTAATTGGGTACGTCTACCCTTTACTTTATGATACAATAATAGATATTCTGTCAATTAGGTAATAAGGCTTATAGGCATAAGGGTATTCCCTGTGTCTGTGCCGGCCACAGTCCTCTAAACGGGGGTCATGACACAATTATCTTTAATTGTAATGAAAAATAAACACATTAATACTTACAGGTCTGTGGACTAAAACCATCAAAGTGTGTAAGAATTATTGGGAAAAAAAGGTATATAACTATATATATATATATATATATATATATATATATATATATATATACTCTTAGTTTTACATAAGACTAAACTTAAATAAGATTTTTTATATCTTTATTATAAAATTTTTCAATACAAAGAAAAATTTACTACAAATTCAAGCCAATCCAAATCAACCAAGCCTAGAAAAATGAACAAAATTCAACTTACAAATCAAGACAATCTAGATCACAACACATCATATTCATCTTACAAATCAAAGTTCTTACCCATACTACTTTGGATTTCTTATCAACAAAATTTCCACTTCCTTTGCTCTTATGGGTGATCAAAAATAATTCTAACAGACGAGCTTTTCTTCCTGACATTGCTCCTGTAGTCATACAACAACAATATTAAAAATGAAGGTTAAATAAAAAATAATTTTTAAACAATAGATATATAAAGGAAGTACATATTTTCTCTGATGCTCTGAATATGGAATTGACCCTCCAGCATGACATGATATTCCATGTCCATCCTTGTTA
This sequence comes from Senna tora, assembly GCA_014851425.1. NCBI lineage: Eukaryota > Viridiplantae > Streptophyta > Magnoliopsida > Fabales > Fabaceae > Senna > Senna tora. The sequence goes on from CM026271.1 coordinate 22,102,169, forward strand.
CTCAATCTATTCTTTGAGTAGGTTGCAGATTTTTCCAAGTATTTTGGGTCTAACCATATTTTTTTAAGCGCATCCCAATTATCATTATTAATCCATGAGGACTGTATATTTTTTTCTTTGAAGTCCTTCCTAACTTTGAAAGTGATAGACTTGTGTCTTTTTGGTCCAATGACATCCTCAAAAAGCCTCTTGATCTCGACATAAAATCTGTCCTCCCAAATGTATTTTTTTCTACATTATAAATGGAGAATAAATTAAACAAATTAATAGTGGACTTATTTAAACAACAATGAAAATAGACAAATCAACATGTGTCACATATGTGCAAAAAATAATATTATTGAGCATAGTGTCATACACTAAGAAGGAAGGAAGAAAGAGAATGAAACTTTACCTCAAATTCTCCAAACCATCAATCTTTTACATCAGTCGGTGTACCTTCCCATGTAGCCCATGGTCCATGAAAATACTTCTTAATTATTTTGGTCAAGTCACGTATAGCAGTGTGTGGATGATACCTATGAAAAAAAATTAAACATCATTAAAATGTACTATAAAGAAGAAAATTAGTATAAAATTTTAGACATACGAATCACAGAGCGGTTCCAAATATGTGCATTCATCAGGAGATATTCGAGGTTGGCTTCTAACTTGAAGATATGCATTTTCTTGTTGCGTATTAGTCAAACTAGGTCCTTCACTCTCAATAAGCAGTTGCACAATGGGTACTTGCTCAATAGGCAGTTGCACAATGGGTACTTGCTCTACGGGCACTTGCTCCATTGTTGGACATTGCACTGATTCAATGCTCTTATTTCTCCCTACTTTATGGTATCCCCCTCTATCAACTCCAGGGGATCTAGCCTTTCCTTTTCCTCTTGTCATACCTACAAAATTCAAGTTGAATGACATAATAAATATACAATATAATTATTGAAAAAGAAACACAAGCTAAAAATATAACATTTATAAGAAATGCATAAAATTATTTCCATACCAAAATTATTTTGACATATTATATGTTTGATCAATCATAAGTGTTTTCTTCACTTTTATTGTCACCATCACTACCATAATCAATTTGGTCTTCACTATCTTCATTTTATCTTCAGTACTAGAGTCATCTATTTCAAATCCACCCTTTATATCATCTTGATCGTTAAACTCATCCATCTCAACAATATCTTCTTGATCATTAACATCATCATCTTCTATTTCTATATCAACCTCTTCACCTACCTCTTCCTCATCACCTACCTCTTCTTGAGGATCTTCATCATCGTCATCTATTTCATTTTGAATAGAGACCTCATCTTCTTGGTATGCTAGTTCTGGAACAATTATGGCACTCCTTGACTTTATTTTACAAACAACCAACCAATCAGCCCTATCTCTCTTTTTACTAGCATATTTAGCAAAATAAACTTGTTGATATTGTTGGGCAAGTACAAAGGGCTTATACTTTGAGAAATGTTTTTTACGATTGATCTCAATTATACCATATCGAGGATGAACTTTACACCCTATTTCCAACATAGGATCAAACCAATTACACTTGAATAACACAACTCTTGTTTTCTTTGACCTTAAGCAAGCATATTGTAGCTCTATCACTTCTTCTAAAATACCATAGTAGTCAACTTCAAACTCATTATAGGTACTGCCTTTAACACATACACCACAATTCATAGTGGATCTTGTTGAGTTATAAGCACGTGTATGAAACATAAACCCATTAACATAATATTGAGGCCAAGTGCGAACTTCAGTAAATGGTCCACAAGCTAATTCTTTTATGCGACCATCAACCACATTGTTCTCTAGATCATGGATCTAAGCACACAAGAAAACAAGATCAAAGGACTAACCAATCATATTGCCTTACATAACTAAATTGACATATATTTATGAGAACTATAATTCTTTCAACTTACATATTCCTTTAGCCACTTTGTAAATTCACTATTCTTCTTATTCTCTATCTCCTCCTCTGTTATATGAGGAGTTATTTGCTTAAGTTGTACTTCGTAGATCCTACATTGTAATTATAAACAAAATATTGAGTGATTAATAATTGATATTCATTTATAGAAACTGTATGGACATACTTAACAAACGGTTGAATTTCTTTGCAGTTGAGGAAGACATAAATAACGGCAGCGTTGAATTCTTCTTCTTTCAAGTATCGTTTTTTCTCTTTCCCTGCCGGACAACCTGGGTGAGTGAATATAGATAGGCATCCATCAGGGCAATCTACTTCACCCCCATCGTCATTTTGATCCACCTTATTTAGCTTGGTTTGAACATGAGGTTCAAAATAGTAAGAACAAAATGTAGATGTTTCTTCAAGAAGGTATGCTTCACAAGTAGACCCTTCCACACGAGCTTTATTCTTAACCTTCTTTTTCAAATGATGTAAAAACCTATACATAGATCTCGTTAGTAAGTATTCAATATAAGTTAAGATCATAATTTTTTACTGGAACGTATATATTTTGTAATGTACCTCTCAAATGGATACATCCAACGATATTGAACCGGTCCACCAACTCGTGCTTCATATGGTAGGTGAATAGGCAAGTGTTCCATAGAATCAAAGAAACTGGGAGGAAAAATCTTCTCCAATTTGCATAAAGTTACAACAATGTTCTTCTCAAGTTGCTTCATTTGTTCCTCTTGAATCATGGTGGAACAAATGTCTTTGAAGAATAAACTTATCTCAGGAAACCTCAAATTTTTAACCCATTCGCACACTAACTTTCTTTGATCCTTTGTTAAAGTATACGACCCTTTTGGCATCAATATCTTTCCATCCCCTTGAACTTTCAGTTCTAACTTCTTTCGATCACAGTGCATAGCCAAGTCTCTTCTAGCATTTGCATTGTCCTTTGTCTTGCCCTTCACATCCATAACAGTATTGAATATATTATCAAACACATACTTCTCAATATGCATAACATCAAGATTATGTCGAATTTTGTATCCCAATAAGGCAAGTCCTAAAATATAGAATGTTTAATCCAATGATGGCGGTGGCCATATCCAGACAACTTGTCTTGGTCATTAGTTATTTCCATCATCCTTGGTAAGGTACAAACTCTCTCCCATAAGTCATCACCAGAAAATCTTTGAGGAAGGGGATTTTTCAACATGGCCTTTAAGAAATGATTTTTTGTCCTTGCGCATTGCGTTATCTAGTGGCAAAAATTGACGATGACAATCAAAGAAAGTTGTTTTGTGCCCCTTTCTCAAGTAGAACGCTTTACTATTCTCCATGCAAATTGGGCATTACATATTACCATGAGTGCTACATCCAGACAACATACCATAAGCAGGGAAGTCGCTAATAGTCCATAACAAGGAAGCTTTCATTTGAAAGTTTTCCTTGGAGCATGAGTCATAAGTTAGGATGCCAATCTGCCATAATTCTTTCAACTCATCAATTAATGGTTGCAAACAAACACCAATCTTTTGGCCTGGATTCTTTTCACCAGGAATGACAAGAGTTAGAAACATATAAGGGATTTTCATACACATCTTAGGGGGGAGATTGTATGGTGTAACAATTACAGGCCAACATGAATAGGGATGTGCAGACTAACCAAATGGAGTAAATCTGTTTAATGAAAGACCTAACCTAACATTTCTAGGCTCTGTTGCAAATGAGGGATGGCATTGGTTGAAATGTCTCCACGCCTCACCATCACACGGGTGGCATAGGTCCCTCTCTTTTCTCCTAGTTTCATGATGCCAAGTCATGTGCTTAGCTGTCTTTGTAGACATATAAAGCCTTTGCAACCTAGGTGTTAATAGGAAATAACGTAAGATCTTGTAAGGTATGTCTTTTTTGTTTGGGTCATCTCTTTTTCTAGGCTTATAGCGAGCATGACCACATACCGCACAGTCCCATCGTTCTTTGTTTTCATTATAATATATCATACAACCATTCTCGCACGCATTTATTTTCTCATAGCTTAAATTGAGTTTGTCCACCATTTGTTTACTCTTGTAATAGTCATTGGGCAATTTCGAATCATCAGGTAACATTTCTTTCACGATTTGCAAGATTTGATTAAAGCAAGACTCACTCATGTTAAACTCTGACTTGATATTTAACAATCTTGAGACTGCTGATAAAGGAGTGTGTCTACTGCAACCTTCATATAGTGGCTTTTCAGTGGCTTTCAACAAGTCATAAAACTTCTTAGCATCTTGGTTTGGAGGTTCATCAAATTCGACATTTGTGTTAGGATTGAAACTTGGCCCAGCGGCTTCTAGAATCATGGTACGATACGGATCTGTCAAATTGACATCAACCTTCTCCACATGATCACCGTCTACCATGTCCTTGTTTTCAACTTCTACCCTTTCCTCCATAGCACCGCCAATCTCACATTCCTCAGTGTAATGCAAAGGTTCCCATGAAAGCTCCATTGGTCATAGTTAGGGATAAAACCTCGATATAAAGGTGGACTTTAACAGTTTCCACATCAAAAAATTTTGTATTGTCACACCTTGAACAAGGACAACGTATTTGCCCATTTTACACAAAATTAGGTTGAGATAATAACAAATTATTCGACTCCATCAATAAATGCACAATTAAGACCCTTTCTACTTTGGTCACGTCGATCCAAAGTCGATCGGGTCTCATGTTTCTACATGACAAAGAAAAAAAAGAGGAAAGAATGAACTTCTAATGAATGGTGGCAACATATATTGAAAGGATGATTTAAATGTGGGGATCAAATTGTTCAACCATATATATTAGATTGATCAACCATATATCTAAAGACAAACATAATCAACTACTACATTAATACAAAGTAAAGAATGTGCACTAAATAACTAACCTATAAGGAGTCTCCACCAAACTTGTTTTGATTAGCAAATCCAGGAAAAGCCAACAGGAAAAATTTCCTAAGTAGCTTACTAACGGAGAACTTAAGTCCACAGGCGTCCGACACCCGTAGACTTGGGGGACTTATTTAACTATAGAATATTCTGCCTAGGGACACGTGGCACTAAGCTTCCAGAAGCCCAGCGGTAGCATACACTAGCGACACATGGCACCACTCACCTACCACTTACGTGGCCCTTGCCCGCATCTTTTCACGAGGGCCCCCCTCCAAGAGACGTGGAGACCCCCTGAGCTTCGTGGGATGACCCACGTCCCATGAGAACGTGGGTCGAGCACGTCCTCCCCACACTTAGTATAAAAGGATCCTCACCCGGGGGACTTAAGGACCAAATTCAATATACTGGAAGAACTGTGCCTATAGTCATTTAAGCAAACGCTTTGAGTACCTTCAAACACCCTTTTGCCAGACTCATATCACGCATCCCGAGCTCTGCCCTCAGCACCGTCAGGTCTTGCTGCCGGTAGACGCACCTCCGTCCCGGAGTACTCCATCTACAGAGCTCCCAATAGCTCTCAGAGACTCAAGTTCTCTCACACTAAGGCAACCCCCCATGAGTGGCTCGCCTGCCCGGAGTAACTTACGCACGTCTTAGCCGCACACGGCCCGATACAGGTAACCACCTAGCCTAACGGCCCCTATAGACGTCACCATGACGAACTACGTGGACTTTGATCCCTTCCCAAGGGTACATAGGCACCTGGGTTCCTCACCTAAGGACAAGTCCCCCAAGGTTAAGATCCCTTGCGGTCCTTAATTACAAATTACAATTGTCTGAACCAAAAACGATAGTTACAAAACTTAAGGTTGAATGCTTTATAAGAGATTAACGTGAGTGCATCCGAGGTAGGGATTGACACTCAATTTTCAAAAGGTTAAGGGTAGCTTGGAGGCGAGGTAGGACACTTGATACCCTCAAGGCTTTTAAAATTGTGCATTTGTCATATGAGCATATTGAACTGTATTTTTGGCATGCATTCTAAGGTACATTGAAAGGATGTGACATTTTGCATGAAAACAGTGCATGGCACTATGTTTTCATTGATTTTTGAAATACCTGCCTGAGATGGGCGAATGCATTGATTTTGAAATACCTGCCTTAGATGGACGAATGCATTGATTTTGAAATACCTGCTTGGAAAAGGGTGGATGAATTTATGGAAGCAATTGAATAAACATTTCCTATAATTTTATATATGTGTGTATATATGATCTGTATGAAAAGGATACACTAGGCTTGGCTAGGAATGCGTCCGAGACGTAGTGTCTAGCACCTAGTGAGGAGAGACCCAGTCCGGGACTGGTGATCCTACGGTTCTAACATGTGTGCACACCGGGGGACGCCCTGGATGTTAGGTAATTTTTCCGGCGCCTTATGGTGGACTACACTATATGTCGTATGTTTATTTGTCCTGTTTCATTGGATTGATTTTGTGATGGTAAGGTAATGGTTTATGTCAATTGAGCAGGTCTGAGATAGATTGAGAATGGATCTGAGATGGATCCGGAACTGTGGTATTACTGAATTTTTAAAAGAAATGACTTGCATATTTTAAACATTGATTTAATTGTATTCATATGCATGACTGATTTATTTAATAGATATTATGCACTTAAATGCATTCTTACATGGCATATTTTTGGAAAATATTGTTTAGGTGTTTTGGCCTAGCCCTGAGCATAGTAGCGGGAAAGGATTTTGAATAAACCAGTATTTTGTGTCCTACTGGGATTTAAATCTCATGACGCTACTATGTTCAGACTTGTTTCAGGGATTGATCGTGACATGAGACTTAAGAAGGACTGGTTGATTGAGTGCTACAGCTGGCGTTCATGTATGATGCTACAAGGAGCAGTTATCAATACTTTGTAAAGCCTATGTAAGGCTTATATTTATTGATATGTGGTATTAAATGGAATCTTAGATGTGAAATTGTAATTGATGGGTTTTAGTTGGTTTCATTTTAATGATTAAATTAATAACCAGAAGTAAGTGAACTTACTTAGTATAAACTCTAGCAAGAGAAAAATTTAAATTCTTTCGCATTTTTGAGTTGCAAATACTTAAATGAACCTTAGGAAATCAATATTAATTGGTAATTCGGGGTGGATATTACACCTCTCACCCATGAATATTGGTTCATGGAGTTCCACCCTCTGCCCAATGGGAGCAGAAGTATCCTTGTTGGAACAAAGCATTAATAAAGTTAAGAGGTTGGGCAGCTACAAAACGAAGTGGCGTAGTGGCCACTCTTTATCTTTATATATGTTATGTGTTCAAGATACTCAACAGAACTTATTATGTGTTGTTTTTCCGAGAGAGAAATTAGGATATAATGTGATCTACATGTTTATCATGACTCCTTAGCGTTATTTTTTATTTTCTGATAATGGTTGTGTTGTGATACACTTTGACATTCTTGTAATTCAACTAGTTGCTTTACTGTGTCTTCCTCTGTGGTTGACACCTGTTTGGCAAGTGGGTGTGGGACGCTATTACGTATTAGCAAAGGAGAATTTGTGAGCACAAATTCCCAATGCTAGTTTGTAAAGTTGCCTTACAGACAAAGCAACCTGAAAACCATTCAGTCGTGAAATCAAAAAACCCACTTTCACCAAATTAGTCCACTCAAACATTAGCGGTCCAATAAGCGTAGGGGCAAGGCAAGCGGCACAGTATTTTCTCACAATTACGTAATGAAATTGGGATAGTTAGACAACTAACTATTCCACACACTCCACAGCAAAATGAGTTGCTCTTAGAGTTGGTTGAGGTTAAAATGACCTAGGTAAACGTTCCCATTGGGGAGATGACTTGGCAACAACCATCTTCGTACTTAACCATATGCCCTCCAAAATTATATAAGTGATTCCTAATGAGTTCTAGTTGGGTAAAAGACCTGATTAGAGCATTTTGAGACCATGAGGGTATACATCATATATGATCATTCCTATGAGTGAAGCTCGACCCTAGAGGCAAGTAGCATGTCTTGATAAGATAGCTTGGTCACTCAAAATGATACGTCTTCATTAGAAAGGATGAAGACCTACCAGTCATGTAATTTGAGTCTAAGGATGTAATGGTCCTTAAGACTAACTTTTCTAGAGCAAGGGAGACTGATTTTGGGATGTGCATCTTTATTGAAAGGAGTCGGACTTACAACATGTTCAGAGGAGCGTATAGACGCACCTCCAGTTGCTGAGTCCAGTGGGAGTATTTCTTACGACGAGCATGTCTTCCACGAAGCACAATCCAAGAGGAATGCTAGATGTTCAAGTAAAGCCTAAGATAGTTCAAAAAGCTCTCTCCGACCCTACTAGTAAAAGGTGGACTAAAATGATGGAAGAAGAAAAGATAAAGTCTATGAGGACAGACCAAGAATAAGACTTGGTGAATCTGCCTCGCGCCATGAGGCATTTTTTAGAACAAGTGTGCTCTCAAAATTTAAGGTAGGCAATGGGTCAATCGATCGCTACTAGGCACATTGAGCAGTGAAGATGTTAACACAACAACAAGGTATCGATTGTGACGAAGCCTTCTCATCTATTGTGTGGTCAAAGTCTGATTCTAGCTTTGGTCACCAATTTAAGTCTGGGGGTACATCGATTAGGATGCCAAGACCGCTTTCAAGTATGGCAAACTAGATGAAAGGATTTACGTGCACAAGCACATAGGTCTCATGGCAAAAGGCCAGGAGCGCAGAGTATGCCGTCTCCAGGGATCTGTCAAGATCTCACATATTCATATAGACTTGTGGTAATTGACCACTTAGTCCATTTCAAGAAAGCTGAGAGTATTTAATTACCCTTACACCGTATGTAGAAGACATATGGTTAGCTAGAAACAACACAAAGGCTGCTTTAGCCACTAAAGGATGGTTATCCTTTCATCTTTCAAGATAAAGGAAATGGGTTAGACAGTGGGAGTCAAGATTCATGGAGACTGCTCCAAGAATTGACTCACTCTGTCACAAGAATCATATGAAGAAGAGATTCTTGACGGATTCCATTTGAGGGGACCTGAACCCGAGTGATGCGATAGTAGCAAGAAGCAAGAGTTTGAGTCTTGCTACACGTCTTTAGAATAAGTCAGAGATGGAGTCATTGGATAGTATTCCTGTACGTGGAGTTGGTAGCTTAAAGTACAATGTGGAGTGTACTCGCTCCAACATATACTTTGTAGTTGGCTTGATGAGCCGTTATCAGTCAAACCTAGGACTTAATATAGCAATATAGCAATATATAATGCATGGAAAATATATTCTTAATTAAAAATATCATTGAAAAATCAAAAGTAATGCCTAATGTAAAACTATTTTTTGGTTCACGGGTTGTTGAAGGACTGCAAGGGGTTGAAACTATGGGGGACTTGTCCTTAGGTGTGACCTAAGGTGTCCACGTACCCTGTGAGGGGATCAAAGTCCACGTAGTTCGAGTTCCAGCAACTGGAGAGAGTCTTTTGGTTAAGTGCAAAAAGCATGTGCTCATTAGAGCATGTAGAGTGAAGACCTTTGGACGAGTCCCCCGATTGTGAAGACAAGGGCCTCATGATTGTTGATGCACAATGGGTGAGGGTTTGTAACTAAGAAAGGTGGGTGACCCTTGAATGCTTGTGAGAGGCCAAAGTGAAGGTGCCTTTATGGCGAAAGCTGAAAAGCTTTCAAGATGTTGAAAGGCGAAAGCTAAGGTGCTTTCGTGAATTATTGTGCCGTTTGAGGGGCTCTTGTGAGTTGAAAGGCTTCTGCCATGTAAGAGTAGAAACACTACAACCAAAAACCGGATTACCAATGGAAAATTACCCACGGACCTAATTCTGTGGGTAATCCGTGGGTTTTTTGCCGGGAAAATAAAAAAATTGGCGCAAACTTTTTTTTGGGTTGAACGGTATCGTTTTATTAACTTTGTTTTGCTAATTTTACCCACGGAATTGTTTTCGTGGGTAAATGTCGCGCTTTCAACCGAAAGCGGCACTTTGGCGAGGAGAGGCAGCGGGTAATCAACGAAGAAGTATAGAAGCTTCTCGACGTTGGGTTCATACACGAGTCACAGTATCCCGACTGGTTATCAAATGTGGTTATGGTAAAAAAGGGCGAACGGGAAATGGCGGATGTGCGTCGATTTCACAAACCTGAACAAGCCTGCCTAAAAGACGCATATCCACTCCCCAATATAGACAAGCTAGTGGACGGAACAGTCGGGCACCGGATGTTGAGTTTCCTAGACACCTTCTCAGGATACAATCAGATCCAAATGAACTCGAAAGATCAGGATAAAACCTCCTTCATCACAGACAAGGGTGTCTTCTGCTACAAAGTCATGCCCTTCGGACTAAAAAATGCTGGTGCCACCTACCACAGGATGATGGACATCATCTTTAGAGATCAGATTGGCCGCAACCTCGAGGTTTACGTCGATGATATGGTGGTCAAATCCATGGAACTTGAACAACACTTGGCGCACTTGGAAGAAATCTTCCTAGTCTTACGGACGCACCAAATGAAGCTAAACCCGACCAAATGCGCCTTCGGCGTATCAGCGGGAAAATTCTTGAGATTCAAGATCACACAAAGGGAAATCGAGGCTAATCCCGAGAAGTGCGTAGCCATCCTCAACATGGAGCTACCTCGATCGATGAAAGAGGTACAAAGGCTAAATGAGAGGCTAGTAGCCCTCAACAGATTCCTATCAAGAATGGCTGACTGATGCCTCCCCTTTTACAAAATTCTAAAGACAGCACCTGCGTTCCAATGGACCGAGCAATGCGATAAGTCTTTCCAGGACCTCAAGGTTTACTTAGCTAAACCATCGGTGCTAGCAAAAACAGTTAAAGGGGGAACCCTCGTACTATATCTAGCCACCACTGATCACACTTTAAGCTCGGAGCTGGTAAGAGAAGAAGGGGCCGAACAATTCCCGATTTACTACACAAGCCATGCTTTGCAGGGAGCCCAACTCAGGTACCAACAAGTGGAGAAGCTCGTACTCGCCCTCGTCCACTCAGCTAGAAGGCTTCGACCTTACTTCCAGCAGCACACGATCATAGTCCGAATTGACCAGCCCCTGCGGCAGATACTGCAAAAGCCAGACTTAGCAGGACGAATGACAAATTGGGCCGTCGAGCTCTCTGAATTCGACATCAAATATGAGCCCCGACGGGCGATCAAAGCCCAAGCATTGGCAGACTTCGTCACCGAAATGACTCCGTCAGAATGCCATTAAGGGGACGCCCCGACTTCACACCATGACGAGACCATTGAGCCACAGCCAGAAAAATCCCCATGGCTAGTCTACGTAGACGGCTCCTCGACCGGGAAATCCGCGGGCGCCGGCATTATAGCAGAGAGCCCCGATGGAATCAAGGTGGAACAAGCCCTGTGCTTCATGTTCCCCGCCTCCAACAACCAAGCTGAATATGAAGCACTCATAGTTGGACTAGCGCTAGCTAACGACCTAGGCACCTCAAAGGTCAAGCTATTCAACGACTTGCAATTGGTGGTCGGACAACTCAATGGAGACTTTGAGGTGAAAGACGCTACTATCATCGAATACGTAGAGCGTGCCAAACAAGAAATCAGCAGGTTCGAATCTATCTTGATCACCCGGATACCCCGGAACCAGAAATACCGAAGCTAACGCCCTCTCCAAACTGGCCACCACACCGAGCCAATCGGGACTTAAAACGGTCCTGTGAACAACGCTTCGCACACCCAGAATAAATCCAGACATATTGCGTATAGCAGTTGATGATTCCTGGATGGCTCCGATAAAAGCATACCTAGCGGAAGGCACCCTGCCTACGGATAGAGAGCTAGCCCGGAAAACAAGAAGGCAAGCAGCTCGATACTTTGTCTGGAGAGACGACCTATACAAAAAGGGATTTTCATCCATGCACCTCCGATGCATCTCGATCGAAGAAGCAAACTATGTGCTACAAGAAATCCACGAGGGCATATGTGGCACCCACCAATCCGCAAGAGCACTCCGTAAACGAGCTTTATGCTCCGGATTTTATTAGCCCACAATGAGGGAAGACTCAGAAGCTTTGGTCACCAACTGCGACCAATGTCAGCGGCACGCCAAGTTCATACACCAACCACCTGGCGAATTGAAGCCCATCGAATCTCCATGGCCCTTCGACACTTGGGGCATGGACATACTAGGCCTTCTTCCTCAGGGTACACTCCAAAGGAAGTTCCTCATAGTGGCGGTCGACTATTTCACAAAATGGATCGAGGCTGAACCCCTAGCCACCATCGGCTCCCAAAATGTCCAAAACTTCCTATGGCGAAACATCATAACTCGATTCGGCCTACCACACACATTAATCACCGACAACAGACGCCAGTTCGTTAGCGAGAAGTTCGAGGATTTTTGCAAAGATTAGGGCATTGACCACAAAACCACCTTGGTCGAGTATCCAGTGACTAACGGGCAAACGGAAAGGGCAAACTGCATCATCCTCGAGGGACTGCGAAAACGCCTGGCAGATGCAAAAGAAAGTTGGGTGGACGAGCTCCCATCGGTCTTATGGTCCTACTGGACGACAATACACTCGGCAAACAGGAGAAACTCCTTTCGCCCTAACATATGGGCAGGAAGCGATAGTTCCCGCTGATATCGGGGTCCCCTCGGATCGAGTACTAAATTACTCCGATTCAAACCCAAAAAATCTATTTATCAGCTTGGATGCGGTCGAAGAACGCAGGGAAGCTGCGACGCTAAAAAACGTTGCTTACAAGCAGCTACTTGCATGAAAATACAATCGGGAATCCCCGCAAACAAAGCGCCCGACCGCTCTAAGAGACCTCTGCTCTCTCACAATCTAAGGCAACCTCCCACAAGTGTCTCGCCCGCCCGAGTATCTTACGCACGTCTTAGCCGCACACGACCCTAAACAGGTAATTGCCTTGCCTAACGGCTCCTATAGACGTCACCATGACGAATTACGTGGACTTTGATCCCTTCATAAGGGTGCTTAGGCACCTAGGTCCTCACCTAATGACAAATCCCCAAGGTTACGACCATTTGCGGTCCTTATTTACAAATCCCAATTGTCTGAATCAAAAAATGACAGTTACACTTTCATTTTAAACCTTTTTTATATCTTTTATTTATTTGATGAAAAGATAATTTTTAAAATTTTTACCTCTATTAAATCTTTAGTCTTACACACATTCTATGCACTATATTATATGTGTAAGGAATTTGTTCATTAAGAGCCGGAAAGTTGATGATTTGCTTGGTTGATGTAAATTATGTACGTGAGAAATTTTCCCATTGCTATGCACTTACACCCCACATCCTCCAAAACTTCCAACAAGCCCTAAAACAATTCTCAAGTCCCGCCTTTTCCTCTAATCGGTGCTGAACACTTCTCCGCTTCACTATCAGTCTTTTCGCACTCATCAATGCTTCTTGGATTCCATTGAAATCCCTGAACGAAACTCGGGAAATAGCTACTGAGTGAAGATGAGTACGGTTGATAAGATGTTGATCAAAGGCATCCGGAGCTTCGACCCGGAGAACAAGAACGTCATCACCTTCTTCAAGCCCTTAACCCTAATTGTTGGACCCAATGGAGCGGGAAAAACCGTCAGTCGATGAGTTTATTCTCTCTGTAACCACACTTACGCACGCGCGCACACATATACAATCAGATAACGTGTTTGAAACATTTAATGACCCTTTCAAATTTGATTGTGCAGACAATTATTGAGTGTTTGAAGCTTTCATGCACAGGGGAGTTGCCTCCTAATGCCAGGTCTGGCCACAGCTTCATTCATGACCCAAAGGTATGAATTCTTCAACCTTTATGTAGAGTGCTTGGGGATTTTATTTATCGACTGTTTCAAAATATGGTAATGTTCTTACAGGTCCAAATAGCTTATAAGTGGGCATTTCCCTTCTTTGTGTCCAAATGGGTCAAAGATTAAGTTGTGCCTAGATGAAGAACTCCCCTACGCTATTTGTTTGTGTGTTTGCAGGTTGCTGGGGAAACTGAAACAAAGGGGCAGATTAAGCTACGATTCAAGACAGCAGCAGGCAAAGATGTTGTCTGCATAAGGTCATTTCAGCTAACTCAAAAGGCATCCAAGATGGAATATAAGGCAATTGAGAGTGTACTTCAGACAATCAATCCTCATTCGGGGGAGGTAGCATTTTCATTGTTGTTATAAATCTATTGAGGTCTTTGTTTTACTTATTAATTGTTATTCTAACTGGACTGTGCAAAAAACAATGATGCTTTTTCCTTTCTATAAAATCTGTATTGTTTAAGAACTATAAATTTGTTTAGTTAATTTGTACAGTATGCTGTCTTAATAATTAACTATGAAGTTTACATGGCATTGCTGCTGACTGAGGTCCTTGGGTCATGCATAAAATTTTGCCAATGTTGCATTGTCTAGCAAGACAAGCTAAGGACTAAAGAATATTTGACTTTTGCAAGTCAAGGTACTGGTGCTTCCTGAAAGATCCTGTAGGTCCTGTAAATATAAGGTTCTATTTTTTTAGTTTCTTACTTAAACAGACATCCATGTTCTTTTGGTCTATTGAGTATTTACATAATTGGTTATTTTGGTGCGAATTGTGTTTTTAATCTCGAAAATATTGTGTGCCATTACATGATTTTATTTGGGGGTTAATAATTGTCCACTTGCCTTATTTGGTCTCTTCTGCAGAAAGTCTGCCTTAGCTATAGATGTGCTGACATGGATCGAGAAATTCCAGCACTCATGGGTGTTTCAAAGGCCATTTTGGAAAATGTTATATTTGTTCATCAAGATGAAGCTAATTGGCCATTACAGGATCCTTCCACATTAAAGAAGAAGTTTGATGATATCTTTTCGGCAACTCGGTATCATCTATTCTTAAGAACCTTTCTTACATACTAAGTAACTATGTTCTCCTGCTATTTATCTATTAAAATTCCAGTAAGTTCTGTGAAGTTGGACATGTGAACTGTGAAGATATCTTATTAGGTGCATGGTGTAGGGCTTTCCTTTTCCTAAATTTTGGGCTTTTATTGGGATTTTGTAGTTGTCTCTTATTTAGCTTTGGTTGACCTAGCAAGCATGTAATTCGGGAATTTGAACATATGAAAGCATAATATTTAATCATTTAATTATGTATTTCTTTATTACATCCTCTCACTCAAATCACTAATGTTCTCATTCTCCTAGAAATCTATGTGCACTTCCTAGGAAAGAGTGGGCATAGAGCTTTTTGGAGGTGTGATTGGAGCTTTGGATAATTGTTCATTAAGTACAAGGATTGGTACATGTAGTATAAGGGAAGTCAAGCCCAAGCCCAAGCCTAAGGCCATTAACTATTCTAATCTAACTACCAATTTTGTATATGTTCAAAATCTATTTACGTTCACAACTACACATTCTTAATATTGTACCGCAATGAGTTTAAGGGTGTTTTGGGTTTGTGAAAACATTTTCAGTTTTCACTATTTTTATTTCTTAAGATCATTTTTCATTTGTAGGTCTTTAATATTTTAAAAATATGTTTAGAGGGGTCTCCATTATGGATCTCCAAAGGGATTGGAAGGCTCTATTGAGTTAAAGTTTTTTTTTTTCATTTGCGGTGTTCTTTTTGTTGGTTTTATTTTTCTTTCTTAGAGGACTTCTTGTCCTCCTCCTTTGTACTCTCTTTCTTCCTTAATAATATTTCTTTTCTATAAAAAAATATTTTAAAAATATGTTTGTTACATAATATTTAAAATTTTCATAATTATTTTCATGTCAAATTGACTTAAATGACTATAATTCTTATTATTTTTGAGTTTGACTATTTTTAAATGATAATATTTACGTAGTTAAAGTGTTTAATTAAAAAAATAAGAAAGATTATGTGAAAGCACGGTAAACGTCTAAATGTCTTTTAGATGTTTCTTGTTTTCAGCCTACTTTAGAAAATGTTTCTAGAAAATATTTTTTGTTAAATCTAACCAAATGCATTTTCAATCATATTTTCTAATGACGCTTTATGCATTATGGCAATCTAAAGATGGCTTTCTTGCTTCATTTTGGAGTTTCCCTTATGGATCTCTAAAGGGATTGGAACATTTTATTAAGTTAGAGTCTTCATTTTTTCTTTTTGTTTGTTAGTTTTGATTGTAGAGGACTCCTTGTCCCCTATTCATGTATTATATTGTATTTACTTAGTTGAAAAATGCCTTAGGTGTTTTGGTCATGTACTAAGAAGGTTGTTAGAGGCTCATGTACGTAGAGTTGATTAAATGGAGATAGCTCACTAATTGGAGGTAAGGGAAGACCAAAGAAAACAATCGGAGGGAGAATCTATTAGGATGGATTTAACTATTAATAATTTAACTATAGAAATGAGCAAAGACAACACGTTGCTCTCGCTTGATCAATATAACCGAGCACCTAGTGGTAAAAGGCTTTGATTGTTGTTGTAAACTTAAAAAAAAAAGCTAAAGTGCACCGAAAATGGTGATGTTCATAACTTAAGAAATTCTTATAATTGGTTCACAAACTTATTATATACAGTTATACTGAGCAGATACACAAAGGCATTGGAGGTTATAAAGAAGCTTCACAAGGATCAAGCTCAAGAGATAAAGACTTACAAGTTGAAGCTTGAAAATCTTCAAACTCTGAAAGATGCTGCATATAAGGTTACTTCCCTCTTCTCAACTATGGACAAATCTAAGGATACAATGGGCAAAATATCATTCCTCATTTCCTGTTTCTACACTCTATTATAATGATCGATTAACTTAAACACTAGAAAATTTCAAATGGACACCTCTAATTCTCTTGCATTAATGAATTATATATACAATTAATCAACAAAGCTTTCTGATTAAGTATGTACACTTTAGTTCTCTTTAATGTGCTTATTTTCTGGCACTTAGCTTTTTATTTGGCAATCCTATAATGAATTGCTACAAGTTAAAGTAAACAAAGTATAGGGAAGTAATTTACTGAAAGCTATGCTGATGCTACAGTGGACGTAAAACTTGGAGATCCTATAGAATACTGGAGAAATAGAGGGGGATGTAAATCATAATGTCTAAATTGGATGGATAAAATGGAGGAAGACTTGAGGTTTATTTGTGATCGAAACGTATCACTCAAATATTAGAGAAAATTTCACTACACAACTATAGTATTGTACCAAATGTTGAGCAAAACTGTTGTAGAAATGAGAATGTTGCGTTGGATGAGTGGACACAGGATTAGAAATGATTGCAATAGAGAGGAAGTTGGGGTAGCACCTATCATAGAAAAGCTGGTTGAAATGTGCCTTAAGTTGTTTGGTAGTGTTCAAAGGAGGCCATTAGAGGCCCTTGTAGTAGATCAAACCCCAAATCCTAATCCTAATCTCCTTTCTAAATTTTTCTGGAAAATAAAGGCTCCTTATAAGGTAAAGGCTTTTGTTTGGACAACGACACTTAATAGAATTAACACTAATGATATGCCTCAGACTTGGGTCTGAACTCGTGGGACACAACATACTTGCCTTCCATCATGCTTAACTTGTGTAGGTACCCGCACAATTGTAGTAAGCGAGCTAGCAGCTATGCACTTCTTGGAAGCCTTATCTTCCTTTTTTCTTTCTAGAACCCACTGAACCCTCCTTTTCCCCCATCTTCCAAAAATATTCTTAAGAATTTTCTAAATGTAGAATTGTTCCCCTGTCCCTTAGCTTTCGCCCCATGATCTACCTTGATATTATTACACCTTTCCCCATCACTAATGCCCTTGTGGTCCTCCCTTACAGGTCCTTCGTTGCCTATAGCCTTCTTCACAGTATCGATATTAGACACTTGCTTTAGGGTTCCAAGTGCTTTCACCACGGTTTTATTCCTCCCCATATCCCTTGTAGTCGGTGGGATAAGCAAAGACGTCAAGGCTTTCGCGAACTGCCACCATCCCATACCTCTAGGTCCCTTCGACACCATCACTAAAACCTTTCTCCCCCCATTAAAATACTCTGTGATGCAAAAGAATTTTTCTCTTCTATTCTCCCCAACGAAAGCCAAGAATAGCTTATCATGAACACAGATTTGCCTAGAAGTCACTCCATTCCACCGACCTTCACTTAGTTCCTTGGCCGTTGACATCAACCAAGATATAGCGTCATGGCCCAATATCACCTTAAAAAGGAACCCCCTACCACTCTCACATACGCTCAGACGTAAGAAAGAACTTGATTGTTCCAATGACAAATCAAATGTTTTTGCTTCAATAGCTAAACGTTGTATCCCCATGACTACCTTTAACTTATTCAATCTTCAAAAGGAAAACCTTCCTCCACCATCATGCTGCTGCCCAGAACATAGCCACCATATAGATAAATCGAAATAGAAGAGGCATACCATGTTACTAAGCAGAATACGGTAGCAGAAGGCACTATTAATCCCGAGCCACCACAAACAAGACCAAATATAACCTTACAGCGTCCCCCAATGAGAAGAGAATTCCAATCCACGAAGAACAGAACCGAGAGCAGCGAACAAACCCTGTAAACCCACAAAAACAACGAACAGAGCCAAAAAACCCACTCCCGGCCGCCGTTGTTGGAGATTTGCCGTGGATGGAGCTGCGTGTCCGTCGAGAGTTGCCAGAGGCACCGTCCACGTGTCACACAGAAGCTTCGAGCAACCAGAGCCCAGAAACAGAGAGGATTCGCGTGAAACAGAGGAGATCCACGAACAGAGCAACCCCAGAAGCTTCGAGCAACCCACAAAAATCAACGAATAGAGCAACCAGACACCGTGAACGGAGCTGCGCGTCCGACGAGAATGACCACTGACCAGAGCCTCACGTCCAACGCGATTCTCAGAAGCTTCGAGCATCCAGAGGCACGAAACAGAGGAAAACCGTGACTCTCTCTTCGGCAAGGTTCCCTTGAAGAAGTCCGACGGCTCCAACAGTAAGGGTTCTGAGAGCAATTAGAGATTAATTTTGAGTTGAATTTCATTATAGTGAGGAAACCTATTTATACATAAAGAATGAACTATCTAAGGAAGGAAATAATGAGGACAATCAAATATTTGATTGTAATCCTAATCCTAATCTAATCCTATCCTTAATGGTCAAGGATTACACAATTAATTATACATTATTACAGAATATTCTAACACTCCCCCTCAAGCTGATGAATGGATATCTTCCATGCCAAGCTTGTTGACTAAAGTCTGAAAGTTATTAGTACATAGGCCTTTGGTAAGCACATCTGCAAGTTGATCATTAGAAGAAACATATGGAGTGCATATGAGACCGCTATCCAGCTTTTCCTTAATGAAATGTCGATCAATCTCAACATGTTTAGTGCGATCATGTTGAACTGGATTATGAGCAATGTTAATTGTTGACTTGTTGTCACAATAAAGCCTCATTGATCCTTCCCAGGTGATGCCCAAGTCATCAAGGACAATCTTGAGCCATAGTAGTTCGCATATACCAAGTGCCATTGCTCTAAACTCCGCTTCTGCACTTGACCTTGCAACCACATTCTGTTTTTTACTTCTCCAAGTTACAAGGTTGCCTCCAAGGAAAGTACAATACCCTGTAGTTGACCGTCTATCAGTAAGTGATCCAGCATAATCTACATCTGTATAGGCTTCCAAAGTCAAGCTCTCCCCTTTCTTAAATAGAATTCCCTTCCCAGGTGTACTCTTCAAATATCGAAGGATTCTATGAACTGCCTCTAGATGAGATTCTTTGGGATTATGCATGAACTGACTGACAATACTTACGGCATAAGCTATATCCGGTCTAGTATGTGATAGATAGATTAGCTTACCCACAAGCCTTTGATATGAGCCTTTGTCAACCAATGCTTCTTCAGGTGCATCATATAAGCGATGATTAGGCTCTATCGGAGTTGGGGCTGGTTTACAACCCAATTTACCTGTCTCTGTCAATAAGTCAACGACATACTTTTGTTGGGAAATAAAAATCCCATTTTGTGAATGAGCTACCTCAATGCCAAGAAAGTATTAAAGTCTCCCAAGCTCTTTAATCTCAAACTCCTGCACCAATTGAGTCTTCAACAGGGCAATATTCTCAATGTCATCTCCAGTGATTATAATGTCATCAACATACACTAAGAGAATAGATACTCCCCCTGAAGAGGAATGCCTTATAAACAAGGTATGATCACCCTGACTTTGCTTATAGCCCATATTCACCATAGCTTTGGTAAATCTCCCGAACCAAGCTCTTGGTGATTGCTTGAGTCCATACAAAGCCTTTTTTAAACGACAAACCATGCCTTGCTTAGAACTTGTATTGAATCCTGGGCGAACTTCCATGTAAATCTCCTCCTCCAATTCTCCATGCAAGAAAGCATTTTTGACATCAAACTGTTGCAAGCGCCATCCGAAGTTAGCAGCAAGAGATAATAGGACTCTGACGGTATTCATCTTGGCCACTGGGGCGAATGTCTCCATATAGTCTACACCATAGGTCTGAGTGTATCCTTTGGCTACAAGGCGAGCTTTGTATCTTTCTAGAGTACCATCGGAATTGTACTTCGTGGTAAAAACCCATCGACAACCAACTGGTTTTTTCCCTTTTGGCAAGAGAACCAGGTCCCACGTTTGGTTTTTCTCAAGCGCATCCATCTCAACTTTCATAGCCTGCACCCAATTTTCATTCTGCAATGCTTCGGACAAAGTATTGGGAATAGGAATGGTATGAAGGTTCGTCAAGAAAGCTCTGTGGTTAGTGGACAATTTCTCAAAACTAAGAAAAGAAGATATGGGATGATTAGTGCAGGTTCGTTTACCTTTTCTCAAAGCAATAGGAACATCATAATCATGTATATGAGGACTAGATGAGTCAATTACCTCAACATCTTGGGGCTCCGAAGGCGATGATTGGACAGGCTCACTTGTAGGAGGTGGAGCTTTTCTTCGAGAATAAACTTGTAATGGGCGAGTAGAGTCCAAAGTTTGGTTGGTCTGCAAATTAAGGTCTGGGTCGGGACTTATTTGAGGAGGATCAGAAGGTTGTTGAGGCTGGAAGGCAGGGTCTATAATTTGAGGACATAGAATAGGTAACTCAGGGAAAGGACTATACTCAAGGATGGCTTGGTCCTTTTGGGAAGAAGGCTAAGAAAAATAAGGTGTAAGTTCAGCAAATGTGACATCAGCAGATACATAATATTTCCCGGTTGGAGGATGATAGCATTTATAACCTTTTTGAGTGGATGAGTAACCATGAAATACACACTTGAGAGCTCGAGGATCAAGTTTACCTCTATGTGGAAGGTGAATGTGAACAAAGGCAACACAACCAAAGATTTTAGCTATAAGTTTATTTGAGGCATTGAAGTTTGGAAAAAATTTTGTTAGAACTTGCATAGGGCTTTTGAAATCAAGTACTTGAGTTGGAAGTCTATTAATCAAGTGAGTTGATATTAAGATGGCTTCCCCCTAATACTTTTGTGGAACATGATTTTGAAGCAAAAGAGCTCGTGTGCTTGAAAGAAGATGACTATTTTTCCGTTCAGCAACCCCATTTTGTTGCGGTGTATGGACACAAGAAGATTCATGGATAATGCCATGGTTTTGAAAAAAAGACGAAAGAGATTGATTGAAAAAATCTTTCGCATTATCAGAACGAAATCTTTGTATCCTTACCCCGAATTGAGTTTGAATCATATTATAAAAAACGGGGAATATAGAACTAACATCAGATTTTTGTTTGAGCAAATAAATCCAAGTCACACGAGTATAATCATCAATAAAAGAGACAAACCAACGAGCTCCAGAAATGTTAGAAACAGTAGATGGTCCCCATATATCACTATGAATCAAAGAAAAGGGAACAGATGTTCTACTATTACTAACAGGAAAGGAAACTCGTTTATGTTTAGCAAGTTCACAAACTTCACAATGAAAATCCTCAATAGTTAATCCTCCAAACAAATCAGGAAACATCACTTTTAAAGTATGAAATGATGGATGTCCAAGACGTAAATGGTAAAGCCAAATTTTTTCTTTATTGGTTTTAAGGGAAAGGCTATGAAATGAATGGGATGACAAACTTTGAACACTACGTCCTTTATTACAAGTATCAAGATAATATAGACCATTCCGCTCCTTAGCATGTCCAATCATCCTCTTCGTGCCCTGTTCCTGGAAAACACAATGAGTAGGATGAAAAATTGCACTACATTGGGAGTCATTAGTAAGCTTATGAACAGAAATAAGGTTAGTGCAAAGTTTAGGAACATGAAGGACATCCTTAAGAGTGATATGATCATTTAAACAAACATTTCCTAGGCCAGCTACAGTGGTAACTGATCCATCAGCTATTGTGATTTTGCGATTGCTAGGACATGGTGTATAGGAGATGAATTTTTGAAAAGAATTGGTCATATGATCAAACGCCCCTGAATCAATGATCCAGGTATCGCAAGGAGCTTTATCCGAGACATTAAAAACAGAAGAAACATGAGGTGAAGATTGAGAAGATTGAGAAGATATACCTGAGAACACCAAAGAGCAAGTACCTGAAGTAGAAGGTGTTGCTTGAGTGGCAGTAGAGGATGTTGCTAAATTGCCCAACAAACTCTTCAGCTTCTCAATTTCCTCAGGATTCAAGTTCAGAACGTTGTTGGTTGTAGAATCTGAAATAGCCACATGAGCCTGACTTTGTCCTCTCTTTGTGTTCTGAGGCTTTCCTTGAACTTTCCAACACTTTTCCTTTGTATGGCGAGGTTTTTTGCAATAAGTACACCACAAAGAACTTTTGGTTGGATTAGTTACCTCAGAATTTTGCACATTATTTTTCGTCATAAGAGCAGAACTTTCTACAGGCGGAGCTTCTATCATTACACCTCTCCGTCCTTCTTCAGCTAAGACAATCGAAATTGCCTCATTCACTGGTGGTATTTCAGCCTTGCCAAGAATCTGAACTCTTACAGCATCATATTCCATGTTCATACCTGCAAGAAAGTCATAGACTCTTTCCTTCTCTAAGAAGGCCTTAAAGGTGGCTACATCTTCGCTTCCCTTGATCGGGACGCATTCATAGTGATCCAATTCTTGCCATAAGCTCTTCAAATAGTTAGAGTACTCAGTAATGGACATATTACCTTGCTTGGCACGTTGGATTTTGGTCTTCAGCTCATAAATGCGAGCGCCATCACGGACTTTGGAGTAGGTTTGCCGAATAGAGTCCCAAATATCTTTAGCAGGGGTGAGAAAAATGCAAGTATCACCTATCTCCGGTGTCATGGAATTCACCAGCCAAGACATAATTAGGGAGTCAGCATTATCCCAAGCTTCAAATGTCGGATCGCTTTTCGCCGGTCCTTTACCAAGTAAGTGGCTCAATTTGCGCCGACCTTTGAGATACATCTGAACTAATTGAGACCATTTCAAGTAGTTCTTCCCATCTAACCGATAGGCAACATTAATGGGAGGCAAGTCATATGACCCGGGAAAAACAGTGGCCGGAACAGCCGGAACAGTGGCCGGAACAGCAACTCCGGTACTGTCACCGACGACGGATGACGTCGACATTGCTGGGAATGGCCGGAAATACGCCGAGAGGAGGAACAGAAGCAACCGTGACGGAAAACGGCGTCTCACGCGCTCTCACGCGCCGACGGGAATGGGGATAGGCCGATGGGAAGCTTCTGAAGAAGATGGAAGGAGCTGTGAGTCAAACCGAGACAGAAAAATGGGGGGCTTAGTGAGATACACTCACTGCCCTATGGAAAAAAGAACGTTAACGGAAAGTTGATGAACCCAGAAGCAGCAGAACGTTTTTTATCTCTTTGGCTCTGATACCATGAGAGCAATTAGAGATTAATTCTGAGTTGAATTTCATTATAGTGAGGAAACCTATTTATACATAAAGAATGAACTATCTAAGGAAGGAAATAATGAGGACAATCAAATATTTGATTGTAATCCTAATCCTAATCTAATCCTATCCTTAATGGTCAAGGATTACACAATTAATTATACATAATTACAGAATATTCTAACAGGTTCCGTTGGCGAGCTCTGCCGACGTCAGAACCTGCGGCGGCAGCACCACCAGACTAGGGCTGCAGGGGGTGAGAGTCCAAAACCCCAGCAGATCCCTACCCTTGCCACGTCAATAAAATCAGATTCATTAAAAATGACATCTCTACTAAGAATAATTTTCTTAGTTTCTAAGCACCAAAGCTTGTAGCCTTTGGACTCAGTAGCATATCCTAGGAACATGCATTTGGTAGATCTAGGAAAAGGTTTTCCATCATTCAAGTGAGCATAGGCAGTAGATCAAAAACTCTTAAATTTGAGTAATTCACTAACTTACCAGTCCAAATCTCCTAAGGTATTTTGTGATCAAGTGCTGAATGAGGTGACCGGTTGATAAGGTAGCAAGCTGTTGATGCAGCTTCTGTCCAGAATTCTTTCTTGCCCCATAGGCTTGCATTGGACATGATACATCTTGTTCTTTCCAAGATGATTCTGTTCAGCCTCTCAGCTATTCCATTATGCTGTGGGGTCCCAGGGATGGTTCTATGTCTTGCTATCCCATTCTCATGACAGAATTGATCAAATTTTGTGTTGTAGAACTCAAGACCATTATCTGTCTTGAGTTTCTTAATCTTCTGACCAGATTGGTTTTCAACCAAAGCCTTGAAAATTTTGAATTTTGATAAGGCCTCATTCTTGTGTCTCAGAAAATAGACCCAAACCTTTCTTGAGTAATCATCAATCACTGTCATCATGTACCTTTTACCTCCAAGGGAAGGCACTCTTGATGGCCCCCACAAATCTGAGTGAAGATAGCTCAAAATTCCTTCTGTAGTGTGTTGCCCTTTTGAGAAACTCACCTTCTTTTGCTTCCCAAGTATGCAGTGTTCACAAAATTGCAGTTTGCTTAAATTTTGATCTCCAAAATATCCCCATTTACTAAGGATTTGTATACCTTTCTCACTCATATGACCTAGTCGCATGTGCGATAATTTTGTTTGATCTTCACTACTTAGAGATATGGCTTGAGCAAGGGATCCTTTATCAATTATGGTGGAGGCAAGCAGGAAGTAAAGATTTCCTTTCCTCCTTCCCTTCATAAGGGTGAGAGATCCCTTGGAAATCTTTATTTCTCCACCTTCAGCTGTGTACTTACAGCCTAAGGATTCCAAGGTGCCAAGTGAGATAAGATTCCTCTTTAAATCAGGAATGTGTCTTTCATTAGAAAGGGTTCTGATTACTCCATCATGAGTTTGAATGTGAACTGTAGCACTCTAATTCAGGGCACATATGATAGGTACAGCATGAGTCAAGTATCCACTCTTCTTTATCATTAGTAATTGCTATTGCAACCACTAAAACATCCCCTACAAATTCTGAATTTGCCATGGAAGCTTCTGCAAGCCTTGAATTCTTGTTCTTTTCTTCTCTTTCCTTCTTGTTCTTTAGCTTGAAACAATCGTTGACCTCATGTCCAAGCTTCTTGCAGTACTTGCAAGATTTTCCAGAATTCTTGCTTTTGGATTTAGAGCGGAGTTGCTTCTTGTTGGAATCTGATTTTTCTTGAGTTCTTCCTCGAGCAGTAAGGGCGTCCCCTTTCTTGTCTGAAGGAACCTCAAGATCAAATTTCTCTTTGTAAAGAATGTTGGATTTTACATCTAAATAGGAGAGTGTCACTTGAACTATACAACATGATTTCCTTGAAATGTTTGTAAGATGGGGGCAGAGAAACAACCAGTAGGACAACCTTGTCCTCATCATCAATCTTGACTTCAAGATTTTCTAAATCAATCAAGATTGTATTGAAATCATTTAGATGTGATATGAGAGAACTCCCTTCTACCATTCTGAGTGTATAGAGCTTCTCCTTCAATCTGAGCTCATTGGCCAGATTCTTGGTCATGTAAAGGCTCTCCAATTTTGTCCACAACCCAGCAGTGGTTGTTTCTTCAATCACTTCTCTTAAAACATCTTCAGATAAGCAGAGTTGAATTGTTGTGAGAGTCTTTTCATCTAATTCTTCCCAGCTCTCATCGGTCATTGAGACTGGTTTCTTGGATTTCCCATCAAGGGCCTTCTTCAATCCATTTTGAGTCAGCACAGCTCTCATCTGGACCTTCCAGATGCTGAAGTTGATCTGCCCTTCAAACTTCTTGATGTCAAACTTTGTTATGGTTGTCATATCTCTGATTCTTGATGTTTCTTGAAACCTGGCTCTGATACCATTTATTGAGGTATTGTACAAAAGTAATACAGAACCAGAAAGACTGATTCTTCGTCTTAGAACATCAAGGGAATAAAACCAGAGAGAGTAGAGAAAAGAAAGAGATCAGAGAGAGAGAGATTAGAGAAGAGAGTGATGGGAATTACTTTGTTTTCATTCCACAAAATTAAGAGACAGAATAATTGGACTACCAAGGTAGAGGCCCAGGTATTTATAATTATACCTGGGAGCCAAATGAATCTAACGATTACAACAGAAATCAGAAACTAATAGAGTAACCTATTACAATTAAAGCTTAACAGAAAACTGTTAGCTATAACAGAAAACAACCTAACAGAGAAAATAACTGAATTGGTGCCATAACTAACTTAATTGATATACATAAATCTAAAATATTCACAATACTTATCTAATAATTAATAAAATATAAAATAGAATACATGATTAGTGGAGAGGTGAGACTTGAGAAAAGAGTAGTGATAATGGGAGTTAATAGAATTACAGATAATCTATATTAATATGATGGTTGTTGGCCTTTCTGATCATTGGTCACAACCTAACAGAGAAAATAACTGAATTGGTGCCATAACTAACTTAATTGATATACATAAATCTAAAATATTCACAATACTTATCTAATAATTAATAAAATATAAAATAGAATACATGATTAGTGGAGAGGTGAGACTTGAGAAAAGAGTAGTGATAATGGGAGTTAATAGAATTACAGATAATCTATATTAATATGATGGTTGGCCTTTCTGATCATTGGTCACAAAATACTTAATAATTAATAAAAAATAGAATACATGATTTGAGGGGAGGTGAGAGAGAAAGTAGAGATAATGGATGGTTAATAGAAAAGTGGTGAGAGATAAATTAGAGATAAAGGGTAGTTATTTATTTATTATTTCAAAATATAGTAATTTTTTAAAAAATTCAACTTGCTATGTCGAAGCCGTGTCTTGTTGTGTCGGAGATGTGTCCAACTGTGTCAAGCACTTGTC
The DNA here is from genome assembly GCA_014851425.1 of Senna tora. Taxonomy (NCBI): domain Eukaryota; kingdom Viridiplantae; phylum Streptophyta; class Magnoliopsida; order Fabales; family Fabaceae; genus Senna; species Senna tora. The sequence goes on from CM026271.1 coordinate 22,129,289, forward strand.
CAAGCCGCGCTTTTTGTTTTTTTATTTGTACACATGCGGATGCGTGTCAAACACGTGTCGTCAGTGTGTCGCGGCATTGTCCCTGTGTTCGATACGCTAACATGCCTGCAAATTGAAGTGTTCATGCTTTCTAAACGATAACACATTGATATTTCAAATTCAAGAATATTCTGTGGATTAGTAAGGTTTTTTGCTGACGTGGCCAGAGGCACTATGCTCTGCTAGGGTTTACACCCTGTTTTGGTTGTGCCGCCACCGCCGGAACTGGCGTCGTCAGACGTCGTCGACCGGACCACCGCCGTCGGACATTGTTGCCGGAGGGTTAGCCGTCAGGAGGTGTCACGTTTCTCCTCCTTCCATGCTCCTTCAATCTCTCTGGCTCTCGTTACTCTGTTTCACGCTACTGGTGGCACGCAGCTTCTGAGGAGTGCGGTGGACGGGGCCCTCGGTCATCCTCGGCGGTCGTGCAGTTCCAGCCATGGCGGCTCTCTGTCAACGGTGGCCGGAACTGGTTTGGTGGCTCTGTGGAGGTGCGTTTTGCTCTCTGTTTCGCGTGATCTCTCTGGGTTTCATTTCTGGCTGCTCACAGCTTCTATGTGACGCGTTGGCCGGCTCCTCTGGTCAATTCCAATCGCCGTCCGCCTCCGTCCGCGGTGGTTCTCCGGTCACAATGGCCGGAATTGGTTTTTTTGTTTCGTATTGCTGATTTTTGGGGGTTTTCAAGGTCTGTGGGCTACTCCCTGTTCTGGTCTGTGTGGGTTGGGGTTCTCGGCTCAGTGGGGGACGCAATACGGTTATACTTGGGCTGGTTTGTGGTGTTGCGGGGTTGAGTAGGGCCTTCTGGTGCCGTATTTTGAGGGTGGCGTTGTTGTGGGCAGTGGAATGACATCGGAGGAAGGGTTTCTTTTGGAAGATTGAATAAGAAGCTGAGGTGGCCATGGGGATACAACGTTTAGCTATTGAAGCAAAATCGTTTGATTTGACACTGGAACAGTCGGGTTCTTTCTTCCGTCTGAGCATATGCGAGAGTGGCAGGGGATTTCTCTTCAAGGTGATATTGGGCCGTGACGCGGCATTCTGGTTGATGTCAACGGCCAAGGAACTGAGTGAAGGTCGGTGGAATGGAGTGACTTCTAGGCGAATACGAGTCCATGATAAGCTATTCTTGGCTTTCGTTGGGGAGAATAGTCGAGGAAAATTCTTCTGCATTACGGAGTACTTTAACCGGGGGAGAAAGGTTTCCGTGATGGTGCCGGAGGGACCTAGAGGTGTAGGGTGGAGGCAGTTTGCTAGAGCTTTGACGTCTTTGCTTGTCCCACCGACTACAAGGGATATGGGGCGGAGTACAACCGTGGTAAAAACATCTGCGGCTCCAAAGCGAATGTCTTATGTGGAGACTGTGAAGAAAGCGATAGGCAATTGAGGATCTCAAAGGGAGGATCATAAGGGCGTTAGTGATGGGGAAAGGCGGAAGAATATTCAAGCAGATCATGGGGCGAGAACTAAAGAGCAGGGGAACAGTACTACATTTACAAAAGTCTTAAGAATATTCTTAGACGATGGGGACAAGGAGAGTTCAGTGGGTTCTACGAAGACATGATGAAGATAAGGCTTCCAAGAAGTCCATAGTTGCTAGGCCGCTTACAGTTGCGAGGCAGGTTAAGCATGATGGAAGGCTAGTATGTTGGGTCCCACGAGTTCAGACCCAAGGTCGACAAGACCCTAGCACCCAGAGGACTGTTGTGCAGCGCGCTCCTGTGCAACGGGAAGTTGGAGTTCAAACTGAGGAGACTGAGATGGTTATAGGGAATGGTGGGATGGGGAATAAGGTGGGGGAGGAAGGCAAGCCTAACACTGCGCTTTGTAAAGGCAAGGCAAAAATGGAAGCCCAAACGACTAATAACGTGGTTATTAAGTACCCGAGTATTTCTGGTGTAGTAAAGCATATGGAACCACATACGGATTCCTCATCTTCCGAGGCGGATGAGGGGGAGTTCTTTGATGAGGCTTCAATAATCTCTTTCTTTGAAAACGAAGAGGGTCTCCTAATCGAGCAATTGGAAAAGGAGTACGAAGAACAGGAGAGAGACCAGAATATGAGGCTTGATGATGACCTTGAAGGGGTGGCTTCCCTCCTAGGGATGGATGTGCATGAAAGCAACATGAATGTTAATAGTAAAGGCATCCTCACTATGCCAGAAGAGGGTCACATGACACATGAGAGTACTCACACGGAGGGTGTGACAACTATGGGGAATTCGATTCAGGTAAACCAACTAGGAGGGGAGAGGGATAATCGAGATCCGCAAGCATTGTTGGGGAAGCTGAACTTTCACTTGGTGGACAAATGGGGCCGAGAAATGAAGGTGCAGGTCTCCCCTAAAACTAATCCGAGAAGGAAGAAGCGAGCTGACAAGGAGTTGCAAAGGTTGAAAACGACAATTAATTACGGTGGGAATAATACCACCAGGGGTAAGTCCGGTAAATCATGAAGATTTTGAGTTGGAATGTCAACGGGTTGGGTAACCCGGGGAAATGGCGGAAGGTTAAGGAAGTCATTGAAAGAGCGGATCCTGATGTAGTTCTCCTGCAAGAAACAAAGTTGGAAGAGGTGGATAGTTTCTTGCTTCGGAGTATTTGGAGTAATCGATTCAAAGATTGGGCCTTTATTCCATCCTCGGGTTCCTCGGGTGGCCTCTTACTGGGTTGGGATATTAGGGTTGCTACAAAGGTGGATGATTTGAAGGGAAGTTTTTCTTTGTCAGTTTTGTTGAATTTCAAGGGTAGAGGGTGCTGGTGGGTTACTAACGTCTATGGTCCTACCACTCCTAAATGTCGACACCTTCTCTGGGAGGAATTATCTTTTGTGTACGGACTATGTAGCCCACATTGGTGCATCGGAGGGGATTTTAATGCGATCCGTTGTCCTACAGAGAAGCTAGGGGGCTCGCGAACTAATGCACGTATGAGGGGTTTTTAGGAGTTCATTAGGGACTGCGAGCTGCAGGATATCCCTCTCTCTAATGCACAATTTACTTGGTCCGTCAATCGGGGGAGAGTGATGTCTTCTCGGATAGATAGATTCTTGGTTACTACAGTTTGGGAAGAGCATTTTCCAGATCTGATTCGGGAGACCCTTGGTCGCCCGGTGTCGGATCACTTCCCACTTCTCCTTGAGTCGAGTAGGCTTAAATGGGGCCCTACGCCGTTTAGGTTTGAGAATATGTGGCTCCAACATAACTCATTCAATGATCAAGTTAAAGTTTGGTGGGAAGAGTGTCGTGTTATGGGTTGGGAAGGGTTTCGGTTTATGAAGAAGCTAAAATATGTTAAGGAGAAGCTTAAAGTATTGAATAAGGATACTTTTGGGGATACTAAGATAAAGAAGAGCGAGATCTTGCAAGAACTGGAAACTCTAGATAGGTTGGAGAGTGAAGGTACATTAGACGACACCCAAAGTGCACGAAAGGTGGCCCTTAAGAATGAGTTTGATGAGGTTATGAATAAGGAGGACACCAGTTGGCGCCAGAAGAGTAGGTTAAAATGGGTGAAAGAGGGAGACGCGAATTCTAGCTACTTTCATAAGGTGGCGAATGGGAGAAGAAAGAGAAGTTGGATAAAGGAGTTGGAGCTGGAGGAGGGTAGAGTCGTGAGGGAAGTTGGAGAAATCTCTAAGGAGATGACTACCTTCTACAGAGAGTTATACACTGAAGAAGAGGAGGATAGGCCTTTCATTGAAGGGTTGGATTGGGCTCCTATAAATGTTGACAAGTCCGCTTGGTTAGAAAGGCCGTTTGAGGAGGATGAGGTCAAAAAAGCAATATGGGCTATGGACAAGGAGAAAGCGCCAGGTCCCAACGGGTTTAATATGGCATTCTTCCAGGCTTGTTGGCCTATCTTAAAAGACGATTTACTTAAAGTTTTTAATAAGTTCTACCATAACGGGAAGATAATCACTAGTATGAACTCGACTTTCATTACACTTGTCCCCAAGAAGGATCGTTCTATTAAGGTTCGTGATTTTAGACCTATTAGCTTGGTCTCTAGCGTGTACAAAGTCATAACTAAGGTGCTTTCCTTGAGGTTAGGGGAGGTCCTTGCTGATACGATCTCAGAAAACCAAAGTGCTTTTGTAGGGGGAAGGCAAATTCTGGATGCAGCCTTAGTGACTAACGAAGTAGTGGAAGATGTCAGGCGTCGGAGGAAGTAGGGCTTGGTTTTTAAACTGGACTTTGAAAAAGCCTATGGCAGGGTTAATTGGGGCTTCTTGGATAAAGTCGTAGACCGTAAAGGTTTTGGGGATAGATGGAGAAGATGGATAAGAGGTTGTCTTTCTTCGGTGGCCTTCGCTGTGATAGTTAACGGTGAGCCTAAAGATTGGTTTAAAGGGTTCCGAGGTGTCAGGCAAGGGGATCCTCTTTCTCCTTTCCTGTTCACAATAGTGGTGGATGTCTTAAGTCGGATGCTTTCTAGGGGGATGGAAGTAGGAGAGGTGAGAGGTTTGAAGATCGGTAGTGAGGAGGTAGAGATCTCTCATTTGCAGTTTACTGACGATACCATCCTCTTCCTTCCCGAAGACAGGGACAATTTTCAGAATGTTCTTTCCTTACTTCAAGTATTTGAAATTGTTTCAGGGCTTCGTATTAATCTTTCCAAATGCGGTTTGGCAGGGATCAATGTTGATGAGACTGTCGTGGGGAGTCTGACAGAAATGGTGGGGTGTGAAGTTTCCAAGTGGCCACTGACCTATTTGGGTGTCCCGCTAGGGGGTAACCTCCGGCAGAGTCTTTTTGGTATCCGGTGATCCATAGGATCTCTAGAAGACTCGAAACTTGGAAAGGGGCGTATTTTTCTATTGGTGGCAGGATTACTCTTATTAAAGCATGCTTATCCAGTATCCCTTTGTATAATCTCTCTTTGTTTAAGATTCCTTTTACGGTGTCCAAAAGGATTGAAAGTATTATGAGGGATTTTCTGTGGTCGGGTAAGGGTGAGATTTAGAAGGACCACTTGGTGAGTTGGGAAGTGTGTTGTAGGCCAAAGGAGGATGGTGGTTTGGGTTTAGGCAATTTAGTGGCTAAAAACGTCTCTTTAGTCGCTAAATGGCTTTGGCGTTTCCCTTTGAAACCTAATTCTTTGTTGCACAGGGTGATTAGGAGTAAATATGGAGTCCAACAGGATGGATGGGATGCTAATCCCGGAAATGGTGCAACTCATGCTAGTCCGTGGAAATTTATCTCTCAGGGTTACCCATCCTTTTTGACTTTTCTTACCCTTCGAGTTGGCAACGGTATGCGCTTTCGGTTTTGGGAGGACAACTTGATAGGAGAAACATCTTTTCGTGAGCTCTTTCCCCGTCTCTATGGGTTATCGTCCTTACACAATGGCCGGATATCTGATTTTCTGGTGGTTCATAATGATCAAGCTTCTTGGAACTTCCACTTTTCCAGAAATCTTAATGATCGACTTGCTGGTGATTTGCTTTGTTGCTGGATGTTCTTGCTCCTTTTCGTATTACCGCAACCCCTGATAAAAGAGTTTGGAATTTAGATCCCTCGGGCTCCTACACTTGTTCTTCTTTCTTTAGATATTTAACTAGAAGTACTAACATGAACTGTATAGTCTTATCTAGATCCTTCTGGAAGATCAAGGTGCCGTGCAAAGTTAAGGCTTTTGTTTGGACGGCAGCCCTCAACAGAATCAATACAAATGATTTGCTCCAAACTCGGCGTCCCTATAAGGCTTTATCTCCTAAAGTCTGTGTGATGTGCTTTGATAACTCTGAGACGAATATTCATCTCTTTCTTCATTGTGAGGTCGCAAGACTGCTTTGGAATAAATTGTTTGGTTATTTTGAGGAGAGTTGGGTGTGCCCGAAGGATCTAGGAACTTTCCTTTCTATCAAGTTTACGGGCTTTGGGAGGAACAAAGAACATAGAACTTTGTGGCACGCTGCTATTCTCGCTACTTTGTGGTGTCTCTGGTTAGAGCGAAATGCTAGGGTCTTCAATAACAAGTTCATCTCTCCTCATCTTTTATGGGATAGAATCACCTTCTCGGCGTCTCTATGGGTCTCGGCTAATGGAATGTTTAGAGGGGTTTCTATTACGGATGTACAAAGGGATTGGAATGCTCTGTTGAGCTAAGTCTTTGTTTCCTTTTCTGATTTTCTCTTTGTTTTTTGTTTGTTTGATTAGAGGACTTCTTGTCCTCTTCATTTGTACTTTCTCTCTCTCTTAATAATACTTCTTTTTCTATAAAAAAAATGCTTTCTAAACGATAGCTCAATAACTAGAACTAGTGGGAGACCAAAGAAAACAATAGGAGAAACTATTAGGATGGATTGAACTATTTACAACCTAACCATAGAAATTGGCCATGATAGAAAAAATTGGTGCCGCTTGATGCATGTAGTTGACTCCATCTAGTGGGAAAAGACTTTGTTGTTGTATTGTGCATTGCAATTGTCTTATGCCTTGCTAGGTATGTATAACCTATTGCATTTGTTGTTTTTTGTTTACTTTCTTTGGGTTGTTTGAATGGCTGCACTTGGTTTCTCCATTGCCAGGTATGTATTTGCATTTTGTTTTTTTGGTTTTTCTCTTGGTCGGGTTTGTTTGAATGCAGATTTTATTAAAAACATTATTCGAATTTTAATCTTTGTTCCATTTTAGCTATTATAAGAAAAACTATAATGTGTCAAGTGCGAACAATCAACATAGACAGGAAACTAATTGTATAATTTTATCTTTTTATAGCTTCGGGAAAGCATTGTACAGGATCAAGAGAAAACAGAATCTCTCAAATGTCAAATACAAGAAATGGAAGCAAGTATTCAAAATTTGGATGCTAAGATTCATCATGCTGAGTCAACATTGAAAGATATGCGGAATTTGCAGGATCAGATATCAACTAGAACTGCACAGCGAAGCACTTTGTTCAAGGAACAAGAGAAACAGTATGCAGCTCTTTCTGAGGAGAATGAAGGTTTGTTGATGACACTAGATGCAATATATCAAAATTTTCCCTTTATTCTTTTCTTTCAGTTAGTTTACTTGTCAAGTAGTATTATTTCAATTTTATGGGTTACTCTGATCTGGCCCTTAATATGTTTGACAGTTCCTCATGCTTTGATCTACTTCTTATAATGATCAGACACCGATGAAGAGCTGATGGAATGGAAGACCAAATTTGAAGAAAGAATTGCAATTTTAGAAACAAAAATAGGCAAGTTAGAGAGAGAGATGAATGACACTGACACCAAAAGTTCATTCCTTAAGCAGACAATCAATGATTCCATCTGGGAGATTAGCAAGCTACAAACTGAAGCAGAAGTAAATTATTTGATACACAAGTGGGTGCTTGTAATTCCATCAGTTGTACAGAGTGCAATTTTAATTGTATCTATAATTTGAACTGCAGGCTCACATGTCTTTGAAGAATGAACGTGATTCCTCCATTCAAAATATTTTTGTAAGGCATAATTTAGGGTCTCTTCCAAAATTCCCCTTTAGTGATGAAATTGGTTTAAATTTATCAAATCGTATAAAATCAAGGTTGATGGATCTTGAGAAGGATTTGCAAGATAGAAAGGTAACTCTTATGGTTCTTATTATTAAATTGTTTTCGCTGTTTCCAAAAGAAAACCATTGGTATATAAATGTATATATATGTTTGTATAGAATACAAATGAAATTGAACTTAAGACAGCATGGGATCTCTACATGAATGCGAATGACCATTGGAAAAATATTGAGGCTCAAAAGCAGGCTAAAATAGAGATCAAGGTTTGTGTTTAAGTGCATACATTTCTTGTCAAATGTATATTATGTTTGTTGCAGGATGTTAATGGTTTGTTGTTACACTTGCAGAGTGGCATTTCAAAGCGCATTGAAGAAAAGGAAATTGAACGTGACTCATTTGAACTTCAAATTTCTAATGTAAACCTTTTTCATATTGATGAAAGAGAAAGAAATTTGGTGAGGGATGCTCTACCTTATGTTGTTTTGGTAGTTAGCAATCATAATAAGACTTTATTAAGCTAGATTGACATATTTGCGGGTAATGCTTGTAGACGATAGAGATTGAAAGGAAATCAAACCAACTTTCTAAAAGTGAATTTGAAGCAAACATACGTCAAAAGCAAAGTGAACTGTACAGTGTTGAACAAAATATTAAGGCTATCAACCGTGAGAAGGATATTATGGCTTCTGATTCAGAGGACAGAGTGAAGCTATCTTTGAAGAAGGCAGAGTTGGAGAATCAGAAGAAAAAACATAAAAAAATGTATGTGGATACTTGATATTCTTCTCCATCTACTTCAGTTTTGGCTGCTTGTTACTAAGATTTTCTTTTTAAGTCTGACGGCTATTTGTTGGGTTCTTCTTTCCAGAGTAGATGACCAAAAGGATAAAGTAAGAAGGGTGCTAAAAGGGAGGATACCTCTTGATAAGGAGTTGAAGAAGGAAATTACACAAGCATTAAGGTTGGTCAAACTCTTATTTCTTGTTTTATAGGGAGAGTAAGAGAGTTTTTAGTAAAAGAGGAGTGAAACTGTGAAAGATTCGTTGGGAAAGCGCTAAAACCATTTTAGGCTGTGTGTTTGTAATAATATAAATTGCCTTACACCAGGGGTGGCAATTTTGACCCTTACCCACAAACCCAACTCAACTGCATTTTGACTCAACCCAACCCAACCCAAAATAAATGGGTCATGTGGGTCGGGTTGGGTAAAACCCATGGTTAACCCAATAATCCATCTAATTATATTCGTTTGTCGCTCGCCGTTATCGTCTTCGATCCCTAATTTTCATATCAGGTTTTTCCATATCATCTGTCTTCGATCCCTTCTCCTTCCACTTCGCCGTTCCTCTCTCAACAAATATTTCCTCAACACGCTTCTTTGCCTGTCGAATCTCTTTCGCATCGTCTAGTTGTGGTCAGTAATTGTTGACAAGTAATTGTAGGATTTGATTTTTATTGTTTCCTGTGTCTGGATAGCATTTTTCTGTTTGGTTTGTCAAGTATTCGAGTGTTTGATTATGCTTCTGATTTGTCTGGTTTTTTGAAAGCATGTTTTCATGCTAACTATGTTGGAGTTAGATTTCTAAGAGAAATCAGTAATTGTTGACAAGTAATTGTAGGATTTGATTTTTATTGTTTCCTATGTTTAGTGGAGAATTGTATCAGTGTTGAACTTTATACTCTTTGTCTGGTGGATTTGATTTTTATTATCTTTATTGATATACACATAAAGTAGAATGATTGGTAGGCCATATTAATTAAAATAATTGAAATAAAACAACAAAAGTAAAATTAATGGGTTGGTGGGTTTGACCCATAATTAATGGGTCATGACCCTTTATAACTGAGCAAAGCACTAGACAAACAATTTTACATGAAAGTGCTTTGCTCACCCAACAAGAAAACTCCAATTATCTAGGGTTCCAAAGAGTAGAATACGTTTTAGCATTTAAAGGAAGCTCTAAGGGAGCTTTTGGCTCATGGACATGGAATCAAATGTTCATTTGCTAGAGCACTTTTTTGTGAATGTGATTCCTATTTCCTAGGAATATACATTCTCATGTTTAATCCTTTATGATAGTTTTTGGATTATTTAACAACTTTTCAAAAATGTCATTGACGTGCCATGTTTTAACATATTCATATATATATATATATAGATAGATATAGATTAACTAGAACTTTATTAAAGAAAAGGAGAAGCTACAAGAGAATACATAAATTGAGGACAAGAGATCCTCTTCAAAGAAAACTAAAGGACAATAGAAAAAAAACAAAAGGGACCAATAACCTAGCTCAATAGAGCATTCCAATCCCTTTGAATATCTGTGACAGATACTCATCTAAACAAACCATTTGAAGAAACCCCCATAGAAGACAAAAAGGTGATACTTTCCGCAAGAGACCATGTGGTAGAGCTTCTTGTAGTCTATCTATGATTTTTCTATTGTAATTTCTTTAATATTTTATCAACTATCACATTTATGTTTTTTGGAAGTTTTTTGAAGTGTATTAGGAATTTACGACAAGGATTGACATTGAAAAGTCTTTTTCTTTCCTTAAATTTTCTGTAGTTTGTGGATTCTCTTTCATTGATGCTTTCTGTTGCAGGGCTGTTGGAGTTGAATTTGATGACTTAAATGCTAAGTACCGTGAAGCAGAGAGGGATGTCAATATGTTGCAGATGAAAATACAAGAAATTAATAACAACCTATCTAAACATCAAAAGGATATGGAATGTAAGCGTGTCATCTATCCTTGAAAGAAGTTCAATATGAAAATTGTAGTTTTTAAGTGAATCAATGAGCGTTGCATTGAACCCCTATTGCACTGTTTAAAGATAACTGAGGTTGATACATGTTCGCGTAGTGGAAAAAGGCTTTGTTTGTTGTATTTTGTGCGATGACTAAACTTTTTAGTGTTTCATATAGTCTTTGTGCTTTACATCCAATAAGTATATCATGTAGTAAAAATATTCTACTTGGTGCTTAGTGAAGAAATATAAGAGGACTACATTAAAGTTCAGCTTTGAGGCCTTACTTTCCTAATTTGGAATTGGATGTGCTCACTGAAATATACAAAAGGCAGCACCAAGGTGTATGCTTTTTGCTGATGATGTAGTCATTGTTGAAGATTCCAAAGAAAAAGTAAACAAAAAATTAGAGACATGGAGACAAGCTTTGCAGACATATGGATTTTGTATAAGTCAAAGTGAAATAGAGTATATGGAATGTAAATTTAGTAGAGGGGAAGTTGATTCTAGGGAAGAGGTGAAACTTGGAGATTATTTCATACAAGAAGTCACAAGTTTTAAGTAATTCGGAATGATAATACAAAACAATGGAGAAATAGAGGTGGACGTGAACTATAAGATCCAAATAGGATGGATGAAATGGATCAAGGCGTCAGGTGTTATTTGTGATAGAAAAGTACTGCTTAAACTTAAGGAAAAATTTTATCGCACAACTATGAGACTTGCTTTATTGTATGGTACTTGTTATGAATTGTATATATTAAATAGTGTTGAGTAGGATATATATATTAGTGATTGGAGGCTTCTTTGTTTTGCCTCTCTTTGGTGTGTTGGTTTTGCCTTTGATTGGCCTTGGATTATTCTGGTCTGGTTACATCATTAAAAAGGTGCCGGAGTTTGTGATAGACTCTTTCTTTGGATAAAGTCTTGCAATCTTGGTGGTTTGCTAAAATGGATGACACACCATCCTATTAGAAGTGTTTACCCATCTTTCTGCATTTTGTGTTGAGATTAAAACTCATTTCAATGTCTTTGTACTCATATTGAGAAGTGATGATGGTAAGAAATACTTGTCAGAGTCATTTCAGAAATAGTGACTCAACATGGTATTCTCCATCAAACTTCATGTGTTGATACACCTTCCCAGAATGAGGTAGCTGAGAGAAAGAAAAGACACCTACTTGAGACTGTCCGAGCAATGTTCCAAACAAAAGTACCCAAGAAAGTTTTGGGCCGATGCAGTTTCTACTGCTTGCTTTCTGATTAGTCGAATGCCATCTACAATATTGAATGGGGATATACCTTACTGTTAATTATGGCTCTAATTCTATCAGTTGTTGATTTTTGTTAGGCATTTCATTTATAAAATCCCTCTGTTATAAAGGGATAGTTACAACAGTTTTCATTTGTAAAATACCTTACTGTTAGTTTTCTGTTGTTTGTCAAAGTCATTTCAAAAATACATGACTCAACATGGTATTATCCATCAAACTTCATGTGTTGATAGACCTTCCCAGAACAAAAACTTTGGAATATGTTGAAAACCTCAGACCGAGATTTCATCATATATAGCCTAGTACAACGAGAATAGTCATCAATAAAGGTTACAAAATATCATAGTTGTAGATCGCAAGCTATTGCCCTATCATCATATATAGCCAATTTAATGTTGCCTGTGTGTTGCGTGCGCAATGTTCGCCACCATCATGACCAGTCATAACCCATTAAAAAATAAAAAAAAGATGTTTAAAAGGGCTTCAAACACAGCTTTTATCTTCTATTTTCATCTCAGGTTTGGACTTTCTTCTATACTCATCTCGTCTCATCCATTTATATTTTCTTCCTTCTTTGTTTCTTTGTTTGGTGTGTAATTTTGGGCTTGAATGTTTGGCTTCAATTTTTGTAGGGACTAAATTGAGTCATTTTATCTTGTAAGGACTAAATTGAGAGAACATACATCTTTCAAGTACTAAATCATTAATTACTCTTTATTCTTTATGTTGCTTCTTCTTTGTCTCGCAGCCTTGTGTGCTCTTTTTCTGGTGTGATGCAAATTGACTGAATTTAATAAATCATCTTGCAGCAAGAAAGAGGTTTATCGAGTCCAAACTTCAGTCTTTGGATCAACAATCTTCAGGGATTGATTCGTATCTCAAAGCTTTAGAATCTTCCAAGGAGAAAAGAGATGTTCAAAAAAGGTTAAATTTATGTCATGGACCACATTCATGAAGACATCCTTGTGAGCACATCGAAGTATTTGTGGTTGTTTCATATTTAATAATAGGTTTTCTGGTGATTTCATGCAGCAAATATAACATTGCTGATGGTATGAGACAAATGTTTGATCCCTTTGAAAGGGTTGCTCGAGCTCATCATGTTTGCCCATGCTGTGAGAGATCTTTCTCTCCAGAAGAAGAAGACGATTTTGTTAAGAAGGTTGTTAGATTTCATCATTATATTTTAGTGTGATCTATTGTCTTAGAGAAAGGGCTTCATGTATTTTTGCATTGACTATTAATTTATATATTTATTTATTTTGTGATGACAGCAACGAGTCAAGGCTGCTAGTTCAGCTGAGCATATGAAAGTTCTTGCCGTTGAGTCCTCAAATGCAGACTCTCATTATCAGCAACTGGACAAGCTTCGTATGGTCTATGAAGAATATGTCAAAATTTGCAAGGAGACAATTCCTAATGAAGAAAAGGAACTCCAGCTGCTTAATGAAGAACTTGATCAAAAATCTCAAGCGCTTGATGACGTAATTGTTATTATTATATTGTTACTGTTTTTTTTTTTTGATAGAATATATTGTTGTTACTGTTAACATTTCTTCTTGCGTGGTGCATGCTAAATACAAAGAATTTATAAGCATAAGAAAGGAAAATAGCAAAAATACATAGTACTGTTTTTTTTCAATAATATATATACATGTTTGTGTCTATGTATATGTAAGAAAGAAAAAATTCATTGAAGAGAACAGAAGAACAATGCAACATGGACAAGAAGTCCTCCCAAAATAATGACAAATAAATCATAGACTCGTCCCCATAAAAATAATTAGCTGAAACCCACATTGAAGCCTATGTGACAGAAGGAATCGGGAAGAAAAATAGAACAGAATGTGTTCTGAATATCTTATTCAGATTTCTTAGAGGATGCTGATACATATAGGGATAGCTTAAACACTAGTCTAGTAAGTCAAATCCATTGAAACCAAGAATAGATAATTACCCTAATCTCTATAATCAGATCTCTTAAACATAGGAGTCCAGAATAAAGAAGATAACTATTAGAGATAAAGATCAAGTCCCACATCTGATAGGATAAGATACTCAATTGAGTACTTAAGGAAGCTTGGTTCTTCCTCCTTACGAGCTAGCTTTTGAGGATTGGTTCCCCAAGTTACCTTGAGTTTCAACATGGTATCAGAGCTCAATGGTCTCACGACTCATGACGATCCAAATCTAAGATGTGAGGAAAAAAAAACCCCGATAAAAAAAACAAGAAGAAAAAATGTGTGGCCTCTGAGGTTCAGAAAAAAGAGTACAAGCCCGAAAGAAAAAAAGAAGAGGCCTCTGAGACTCAAATGAATACAAGCCAAGAATAATGAAAAAAAAAATCAAGTCACAACTAGAAAAAAAGAACAGTTGGACTTGAGGGGGAGTATTAGAGATAAAGATCAAGTCCCACATCTGATAGGATAAGATACTCAATTGAGTACTTAAGGAAGCTTGGTTCTTCCTCCTTACGAGCTAGCTTTTGAGGATGTGTTCCCCAAGTTACCTTGAGTTTCAAAAATAACAACTATAACTTAAACTAGGACCTAATCTATTGAAAATAAATAAGATATTAATGTAAGCTTAGACCCCAGAAAATACCAAATGAATCAGAAAGAATGATTCTTGGTCTTAAAATAGCAAGGTAGATTAAACCAGAGAGAGAACGAAAAAGATGAGAGAAAGAGAGAAACAGAGAAGAGAGATTGATGTGAATGAATTCTTTATTTCATTCCACAAATTAGGGAATAGAGAGAGTGTATGCCAAGGAGGCAATGACCCAGGTATTTATAAACATACCTGGGTAATACAATTAGTCCTAACTGAATTACAACTGAAAATAATACAACAATCAACAATCAACAATCAAAACCTTTTCTCACTAGGTGGGGTCGGCTAACAACTGAAAATAATAACTGTGCAATGAGATAATTTCTGTGTGTATTATTATGAAAAGAGAATAGGAATTTATACAAGAGGAGAAAACCTATTCTAGGAAATAAAATTACAATAAATACAATATATCCTAATTGATACACATAATATATCACTAATTGATACACATAATCCTAGATATTCACAATCAAATCTAGAAGATTCTCAACACTCCCCCTCAAGCTGGAGCATATAAATAATAGGCACCAAGCTTGTCACATAGGTATTTTATCCGAGGACCTCTAAGAGATTTGGTGAAGATATCTGCCAGCTGATCATTCCAATTAACAAATCGAGTAACAAGACACCCTGATTGAATTTTTTCTCTAATAAAGTGACAATCGATCTCAATATGTTTAGTCCTCTCATGGAATACTGGGTTTGAGGCAATGTGCATAGCCGCTTGGTTATCACATACCAGTTCCATTTTACCAATGTCTCCAAATTTCATCTCCTGAAGAAGTTGTTTCAACCATAGGAGTTCACAAGTTGCTAATGCCATGGCACGATACTCAGCCTCTGCACTAGACCTTGCAACTACATTTTGTTTCTTGCTTTTCCAAGAAACTAGGTTTCCACCGATGAGAACACAACATCCAGATGTGGATCGCCTATCATCTGGTGAACCAGCCCAATCTGCATCTGTAAAGCCAATGATTTGAGAATTCCCTCTGTCCTCATATAACAGTCCCTGGCCTGGCGCTCCCTTAATGTATCGAAGAATTCGAACAACTGCATCCCAATGATTATCACATGGTGATTGTAGGAACTGGCTGACTACACTTACAGCAAACGATATATCTGGACGAGTGATAGTGAGATAGTTGAGTTTTCCCACAAGTCTTCGATATCTCTCGGGGTTGTTTATCAACTCCCCCTGTCCTGGATAGAGTTTGACATTTGGATCCATTGGAGTCTGAACTGGTTTGCAGTTTAACATACCTGTCTCTTCTAATAAGTCAAGCGCATACTTTCGTTGTGAAATGGCCACACCAAAACTAGATTGGGCAACCTCAATTCTCAGAAAATATTTAAGCTTTCCCAAATCTTTAGTTTGGAAGTGGCTGCACAGATGTTGTTTTAGTTGAGCAATGCCTAAATCATCATTGCCTGTAATAACAATGTCATCCACATAGACAACTAAGTATAAGCACTTGCCATTTGAAGTATGGCGAAAGAAAACTGAGTGATCAGCTTCACTTCGAGTCATTCCAAAATCTTGAACCACAGAACTAAATCGGCCAAACCAAGCTCTCGGTGACTGCTTGAGTCCATAAAGAGAACGACGAAGTCGACATACTTTCCCACACTCCCCCTGAGCAACAAAACCAGGCGGTTGCTCCATATAAACTTCTTCCAAGTCTCCATTGAGGAAGGCATTCTTAATATCCAGTTGATGAAGTGGCCAATGATTAATAGCTGCAATGGATAGGAAAACACGAACGGAAGCAATCTTGGCAACAGGAGAAAAGGTATCACCATAGTCCAATCCAAAGATTTGAGTATACCCTTTAGCCACTAAACGAGCTTTTAGTCGTTCAATTTTGCCATCAGGACCAACTTTAACTGCATAAACCCACCGGCAACCAACTGGGGATTTTCCAGGAGGAAGTGAAACCAAGTCCCATGTACCATTAGAATGTAGGGCAGTCATCTCATCAAGCATAGCTTGCCTCCCACCCGGATGTGCAAGAGCTTCATCTGTAGTCTTAGGGATAGAAACAGAATCCAAAGAAGACACAAATGCATAATATGGAGTAGATAAACGATGATAGCTCAAGAAATTATAAACAGGGTGAGGATTACGGGTGGATCGAGTACCTTTATGAATGGCAATAGGAGGACTAGCAGGTGGCGGTTGGACCGGAGTAGGGGGTGATTCAGACGAAGGCAGTGAGTCAGGAAGAGTAGCTGCAGGCTCAGGAGGCTCAGGACGGGGACGGCGATGATATGTCAGAAGAGGAGGACTAGGTATGCCTTGGGGTAAGGCCTCTGGAATAGGAAAAGGAACAGGAAGGACTTCGATCACAGAAGGACTGACAGGCGTAGAAGATACAAAGAATGGGGAAGACTCAAAAAAGGTCACATCAGGAGAGGTGAAGCAACGTCGAGTGGTTGGACAATAACATCGGTAGCCCTTTTGGAGTCGAGCATAACCGAGAAAAACACACTTGACGGATTTCGCTGCAAGTTTATCTTTACCTGGGGTTAAATCATGCACAAAGCAAACACAACCAAATACACGGGGAGGAAGATGATAAAGACGGTCGTTAGGAAACAACAAAGAATGAGGGATTTGATCATGCAAGACAGAAGAAGGCATGCGATTAATCAAGTAACATGCAGTGAGAACAGCGTCACTCCAAAAATTAGTAGGGACATTATGATGAATAAGCAAAGTACGAGCTGTTTCAATAAGATGGTGATTCTTACGTTCAGCTATCCCATTTTGTTGTGGGGTATGAGGACAACTGGTTTGATGTAAAATCCCTTGACCGGCCATAAATGTTTGAAAAGGTGTAGACAAATATTCTTTAACATTGTCAGAACGCAAAATAGAGATAGAGGTATTAAACTGAGTTTTTATTTCAGCACAAAAGTTTTGGAAAATGTTAAATATCTCAGAACGATTTTTCATCAGATACACCCAAGTACAACGAGAATAGTCATCAATAAAGGTGACAAAATATTGAAAGCCAAATGTAGAAGACACGCGACTAGGACCCCAAACATCAGAGTGAACAAGTTGAAAAGGAGATGAAGATTGACTATTAAGACTAGTAGAAAAAGAGCTACGTGTGTGTTTACCTAATTGGCACGACTCACAAGGGAGGGCAGACAAAGTAGAAAGAGAGGCATCCATTTGGCGAAGTTTTGAAAGGCTTGGATGCCCCAAACGATTATGGATAATAGATGGAGAACAACTGGATGTGCACGCAACTGGGGATATAGGAGGTGAAAGGTGGTATAAGCCTTGTGACTCTCGTCCTATGCCAATCGTCTGCCCCGTACTCCGATCCTGAATGGAAACACATTGATTAGCAAAGGTGATGGAGTAATTGTGAGATTTAGTCAATTTACTAACTGAAATAAGGTTGAAAGGAGATTCAGGGACATAAAGAACAGAATCAACAAATAAGGACGGAAGAATTTGTGCTTTACCAATTCCAATAGCAGCAGTTTTAGAGCCATTGGCCAGAGTTATAGATGGAAGTAAAGATGAACTAGAAAGATGGGTAAAAAGATCTTTATTACCAGAGATGTGTTCAGAAGCACCTGAGTCAAGAACCCAAGGTCCAATATCTGGGGAACGAGCAAAGCAAGTAGTAATATTACCAATTTGGGCAACCGTGGCAACCACAGAGAACTCAGAAGTAGGAGCCATGGCCATGACAGTATACTGACTTGGGATTGACACACCAAAGTCTGAGATAATGACCAACTGACCTGGGAAACGAGACCAGAAGTGTGACGCTAGGGCAACACTTGAAGCGTCGAGAGCAGCGGAAGACGGCGTCAACGATGAAGAGAAGAGTGTGAAAAACGAAGTTGGAGATAACTACGAACTCACACCGGAATAGGGACCAGAACACGCCGAGAAGCACAACGGTGCAGAGAACGGCAGAAAAAGCTGCCGGAAAAAGGCCTCACGCGCCGGCGCGTGGCAGCTCCGGCAAACGGTCGGACGGCGCGTGGCGGCGCGTGCGGCGGCTGACGGCGACGGGAAACTGGGGTTTGGCCGGTCGGAGGCTTCTGAGCACGGTGGTCCGGCGCGTGCTCCAGGAAGTCGCCGGGAAATAGGCAGATCGGAGGGTGGCCGAGATGCACAGTGGAGGAGGAGGTGTTTAGGGTTCAAGGCTGGAAAGAAAGCACAGCCGTGAATGCTATTCAGGATTGAACCAGGCTCTGGTACCATGTGCAATGAGATAATTTCTGTGTGTATTATTATGAAAAGAGAATAGGAATTTATACAAGAGGAGAAAACCTATTCTAGGAAATAAGGATAATTACAATAAATACAATATATCCTAATTGATACACATAATATATCACTAATTGATACACATAATCCTAGATATTCACAATCAAATCTAGAAGATTCTCAACAATAACTTACAGAAAACTGTTGTAACTAAAAAAACCTTTATAACAGCAGGCTTGAACAAACACTTAACAGAAAACTACATGGAATTACTTCCTTTGGGAAATAGTGGTACCCTCCTTATTTCTTGCAGCCCCCATGGCTAGAAAATACCTTAAATTATCCAAATCTCTTACTTCAAATTTAATTGCCATTTAAGCTTAGCTAATGTATCATTATAATCACCTGTAGAACCTTAATGGTATATTATTAAACTTGGCTACTGGGGCAAATGTTCTTTGGTCGTCTATGGCATGGGTTTGAGAAAAAGGCTGTTGGTTCTTCTCTTTGTAATGAAATTTCTTCTTGTATCATTCTTTTACAGGTTTTAGGTGTTTTAGCTCAAGTAAAGACTGATAAGGATTTGGTTGAGACCTTGGTGCAACCCATTGAATCTGCAGATAGGCTCTTCCAAGAAATTCAAGCTTTGCAAAAGCAAGTTGAGGATTTAGAATATAAGCTTGATTTTTGTGGACAAGGAGTGAAGACCATGGAAGAAATTCAGTTGGAGTTGAACAAATTGCAAGGCACAAAGTAAATAGCTTTTTATTATTACCCACAAAAAAAGAATAACTCCAGTTAATTACCCCTTTTACTTTATCAATTTGATTATCTCGATCTTAAATATCATACATGCTTTATTACTTTTTATTAAATTAGCTTCATCTCCCATTTACAAAAAGCATTTATAATTTTATATCCTTTTTGTTTTTGCCTTTTCTTACAATTTACCTTCATGCCAGGGATACTTTGCATAAGGAATTGGAGAAGCTAAGGGAAGAACAAAGGTATATGGAGAATGATCTATCAAATATGCAAATGAGGTGTTACGCTTTGAGGGAGGAGAAAGTAAAAGCAGCTAACACATTGAAAGATGTTAAAAGAGTGGAAGAAGAATTAGAACGCTTGGGCGAAGAAAAGACCCGAGTTGATCTTGATGAGAAGGTTACTTACTTATTTTGAGACATTAATAGGTACACTAGGGGTGTAAATGAACCATATTATTTCTGTAGTACTTGTTAAAATCTCCAATTTGGCTTAGCTCATTTATCAAATGAATGAGCTTGTTTAAAATATTAATCATATTCATCTAAACACGCCGAACTCGGAAGTTTGATGCTCATCGCATTAAGATTGCATGAAACATGGTTTTTAATGTATATATAGTGTTTATATAATTTTATTACATATTATCGATAGATAATAAACAATTAAAAGTTAAAACTTGTGTTTGCGAATGCTTAAAATGCTTGGCAGAAATAGTTCTTCCAATGCAGGCTATCATATTGTTTATACGGTTGGAATTTATATTGACACAGAACATTCACATATTTGTAAATCTTTCCTTTTCTAAATCTCTTTTGCGTTCATTTGTATTTGTTCTTTTCGTTGTTACTTTTCTTTTTTTTTAATCTTTTAGGTGTGTTCCAAATGTGGTTATTTACAGAAAAGAATTCTGGACACTTTACTTTTTTCAAAACATTACTTCTTTATCAAAATTGCTAAGCTTGGTAATTGGTACATGTCTTTCTCTCTCATCAACTTTCTAGGAAATAGTTAAAATTCAAAATTTACTCATCGTTTTGGTCTTTGCAGCATTTGTCGGAATCCCTTGGACCTCTATCCAAGGAAAAAGATAGATTACTTGCTGAGCATAATGAACTGAAAAGTAAACTTGCCTGCGAGTATGAGGATCTAGTTGAACAAAAGAGAACATACCAGCAAGAAGCTGAATCTCTATTTAAAATGAATTCCAAGATTAAAGAGTAAGCTTTATCAAACTGAAATTTCGTATCAGATATTTTACGTGCCATGATTGAATGACATCACTTGTTTGGTTTGGCCAGGTACAATGATTTAAGAAAAGGTGACAGGTTGAAGGAACTTCAGGAAAAGAAAACCCTGTCTGAATCTCAACTTCAAAGTTGTGATACCAGGAAGAAGGAAATTTTATCTGAACTAAACAAAAGTAAAGATTTGATGAGAAATCAAGATCAGTTAAAAAGAAATATTGAAGACAACTTGAATTACAGGAAAACAAAAGCTGAAGTAGATGACCTTGCACGTGAAATTGAAACTCTAGAAGAAAGAATATTGAAGATTGGTGGGGTTTCCACATTTCAAACTGAACTCCAGAAACTATCACATGAGAGGGAGAGGCTGCTTTCCGAGGTATTCTCTAATCCCTGGGCTATTCTTTGCAAAGACACTATCAGTTTACTTAGTTACTGAAAAATTGTATAATAGAATTTAAATTATTAAAGCCGAAACTCCAAAGGCATTGTGGTAGTTTCATGCTTCAAATTTCCATGACATTGTACCTTTTGTTTCCATGAAGTTGGTGAATGATGGAACCCAAGCGACTTGGGTTACCCTCCCTCAAAAGCTAGCTATTGAGGGGATGAACCAAGCCACTTAAATACCCCATCGAGCATCCCATACTACCTGATGTGGGACTTGGGTAGCCCTTACTAACCTAAGGATATCCCATACTATTCCCATCACCATCCGTGAATAAGCTGATTTAGTTTATATCTTTTCTTTGTTTCCAGTTTTGGGGTGTTAAATTGTTAACATCTGTATTTTCTTGTCATAAAAGTTGAAGTTACTTCATTGGTCTTTGTTAGAGCTCACTGAATAATTCTTCCCTTGTATTAGAATGGACTTCCTAAGGGGCAAAAATACAAGAAAAACAGCCAAAACTCAGTAGAAAGGACAGCAAAACAGTGCTGAGCACACCTGGAAAACTAATACACAGAAACGCTCAAAACACAGACACAGGTGAGAATTCGAGAGGCTAACCTCTCTCCAAAATCAGTCCCAAAACATTTCCTCCCTTTTCACTACTGCCTGCTACTCCTAATACCCTTTCCCACCCATGCAAAGTGGGTTCCCTCCGACAAAAAAGATATTCTCTTCCCTCCCAACTCAGCTCATTTTTTATTCTTTCTAGAATAAACTTTCAGCTCCATGTGTCCTCTTTTGTTTCTTTTATATTGCTGTTTTACTTGAGGCCTATCATCACCCCCCTCGATCAGTTTCACCTTGTCCTCAAGTTGAAATTCAGGGAGCAACATTTCAATCACCTCATAATCTTCCAAGTGCTGTCATGTTCTGGTAAGTCTTTCCACTTCACCAGCACTTCTTCTCTCCCATTAGTCAGCTTCCGACTCTTCTTCATCTTTTTTGGTTGCAGCAACAGTTCGCTGTTTTCTGTTAAAAATTGCGGTAGTGGTTGCGGCTGTTCCGGTGGGTGAACTTATTTCTTGAGCTGTGAGACAAGGAAAACTGAGTGAATCTTCGCATTGGCCGGTAACTCCAGCTTGTAAGCAACCTTACCAATTTTCTCGATGATCTTGAATGGTCCATAGAACCTAGGACACAATTTTTCATTGAACCTTTTCGCCAATGAACGCATCTGGTAAGGTCGAATCCAAATGTAAACTGATTCCCCTAAGTTCACACCCCTTCGGTGTTTATCGGCTGAATTCATCATGTACTGCTGTGCCTTCTCCAAATGCTACCTCAACTCTTTGATCGTAGCATTTCTCTCTTTCAACAACTCATCTACATCATCTATAGCCGATGTATTCCCCCCAACTTGAAGAGATTGGGTGGGTCTCTTCCATATAACGCCTTAAATGGCGACATCCCAGCAGATTGATTGAAATTGGTATTGTACCAATATTCAGACCATGGTAATCACTGTGCCCAAGCTTTGGATGTGCCTCCCACGAAACACCTCAAGTATGTTTATAGCCCCCTATTCACCACTTCCATCTGCCCATCTGTCTCTAGATGATAAGAACAGAACCGGAGAGTAGTTCTTGACAGCTTAAACATTTCTTGCCAAAATGCGCTCATAAAGAGTCTATCCCGATCCGAAACTATGGATTTGGGGCATCCGTGCAACTTCACTATTTCTTTAACAAACAGGGCAGCCACATCCTTGGCATTATAGGGGTGATAGAGCGGCATAAAGTGGCCGTATTTAGTGAGTCTGTCCACTACAACCAACATAGAATCAAACCTGTTCGATTTAGGAAGTCCGGTGATAAAGTCTATGCCTATGTCTTCCCATACTTGTTGGGGAATTGGCAAGGGTTGAAGTAACCCGGCTGGACTTAGCGCATCATATTTACACTGTTTGCAAACTTCACAACCTGCCACATATTGCTGAACTTCCCTCTTCATTCCCTCCCAGTATACGAAAACAGCCAGCCTCTTGTATGTTCGCAGATATCCTGAATGGCCTTCTGTTGGAGTGCAATGAAACTCAGTCAGCAAAAGAGGTATCCTTGTTGAACCTTTAGGTAACACCAATCGACCTTGGTAAAGTAAACAACCTCCTTTAATTGAAGATCCCTCGGGTGGTTGTTCCCCTTTTACCACTTTTTGCCAAATAGGAAACAGTTTCTCATCCCTCTTAACCTCCTCTTCCCAGCTACTGAAATCATCATATTGCCATTATGTCACAGCTTTTAATTCTAAGTTGTCCTTCCTTCTTGAGGGAGCATCGACGACTCTATTTTCCTTCCCATGTGTTTGGACACCCATTTCTGTTCTTCACCCAGATTTCGTTGCTCCAACAGAAATTTTAATGCCTTTTGATCTGTTTTGATTATGAAAGGATGCCCCAACAAATAGTGATGTCACTTCACGGCTAAGACAATGGCCATGAGTTCCCGCTCACAAATGGAACATTTTCTCCTTGTTGGCAATAACGCTTGGCTGAAATAGGTAATGGGACGTCCTTTTTGCATCAAGACAGCCCCCACTCCCCATCCCGAGGCATCAGTCTCCAGCTCAAAGGGTATGGAAAAATCCGGTAAGGCCAATACTGGCACCGTTACCATCGCTTTCTTGAGCGCTTCAAAAGCTCCTTGTGCTTCCTTGCTCCAAATAAAGGCATCCTTCTTGAGATGAGCAGTAAGTGGGGCGTCAAGCTTTACATAATTCCTTAAAGCGTCGTTAATATCCGATCAAGCCCAAAAATTCCCTCAAGGCTTTCAAATTCTTGGGAATCGGCCAAGTTACCATGGTTTCCAACTTCTCCGGGTCAGCATGAACTCCTTCTGAAGAAATAATGTGGCCAAGATATTCTACTCACGATTGTGCAAAAACACATTTCTTAACATTGATCACCAAACTGTGACTTTGTCGGATTTTCATTGTCTCCTTCAAGTGTCCCCAATGGGATTCCTCATCAGGGCTATAAACTAGAATGTCGTCAAAAAATTACCAATATGAACTTCCTCAGATGGTGCTTAAAAATATCAATCATCAAGGCTTGAAAAGTCGAAGGAGCATCGGTAAGGCCAAAGGGCATCACCAAGAAGGCAAGAACTCATAATGCCCTTGATGCGTCCTAAAAGGTGTCTTCTCCTCATTACCCGGTCTGACTTGGATTTGATTGTACCCTGATTTCAAATCCAGCTTGGAAAACAATTTTGCTCCTTCCAATTCATCAAGTAACTCAACTATTGCCGGAATAGGAAATTTATCCGGGACCGTCAACTTGTTTAGGGCCCGGTAATCAACACAAAATCGCCAACTCCCATCGTTCTTGACCAACAACATCGGGCAAGAAAAAGGCTCGTTACTTGGTCTAATAATTCTAGCGACTAGCATCTCCCAAACTAGCTTTTCAATCTCTGCCTTTTGTGAGTGCGGGTACCGGTAAGGGCATATATCTACGGGTTAAGCTCCTGGTTTTAGTGTTATGGCATGGTCATGAC
The DNA here is from genome assembly GCA_014851425.1 of Senna tora. NCBI lineage: Eukaryota > Viridiplantae > Streptophyta > Magnoliopsida > Fabales > Fabaceae > Senna > Senna tora. Next base: position 22,153,655 of record CM026271.1, read on the forward strand.
TCTGGTGTCGCAGTAACCCTTGTAAAGGTGTTTGAACTGCTGTATACTCATTCAACAGCTGCTGCACTTCGTTCGGCAGGGGTTCCACCGCTGCTGGTTGCATTTGTAGTGCCCCAAATTCTATCAAATACCCCTGGGTTCCTTCTTTCAAGGTCCTCATTACCAATTTAAGCGAAACCATGGTTTTCTCCGAGTTGGGATCACCCTTTATACTTCATTCTTCTCTGCCCACCTTCACTTTCATTGTTGATTGTCTCCAATTCACTTTGACCTCTCCCAATGACTTGAGCTATTCTTTGCCCAAAACCATATCCGCACCACTCATCTCAAAAATAAAGGTGTTGAGATACTTGTTGATTATCTACGTTTATTATTATTGTTATTATTTGAATTTAAATAATTAGGGAGTTGGTTGTTATTTGAATTAATCATTATATGAGGTTTATCTTATTTTATTTTAATTAGCCGGTAAATAGGATAACTTACTTATAGTTTAAATATTAATTTAAACAAAATGCTTATTCTATTCTTGAGGGATTCTAGTGGTAGTTTGTTACCATGGTCCCTATTTATGTAAATCGTTCTTCTTCAATTCTGATCTATCAAAAACCAGAGAGCTCTAACTTGAACAACCACCCAATGGGGTCATCTCCATCGAACACAGGTAGCTCTAACTTCCTGAATGTATTTGTTTCTTTATTCTGAGTATTGTTTCTCTCTGTTTTTCGTCTGCTATTTTCATTTCATTTCGAAGACTCTTCTCCGTTCTCGCCTTCTTTGTCTGACCTTCTTTCCTTTGCCTCTGGCCGAGCCATACACTCCTTCATTTCCAACATCCAAGCTCCTTCATTTCCAACATCCAAGCTTTGATTTCTGTGACATCCAACCTGCCCATGTCTTTCTCAACACTCTCCAATCTTGCTTCCATTCGAGTATTTACCATGCCCCACCGTCACCGGCTCTAATACCAAAGTGTTAGAGCTCACTGAATAATTCTTCCCTTGTATTAGAATAGACCTCCTAAGAGGCAAAAATACAAGAAAAACAGCCAAAACTCAGTAGAAAAGACAGCAAAACAGTGCTGAGCACACCCAGAAAACTAACACACGAAAACACTCAAAAGTCAAAACACAAAGACTCATGTTAGCATTTGAGAGGCTAACCACTCTCCAAAATCAGTCCCAAAACATTTCCTCCCTTTTCACTACTGTCTGCTACCCCTAATACCTTTTCCCACCCATGCAAAGTGGTCCCCTCCGACAAAAAAGATATTCTCTTCTCTCCCAACTCAGCACATTCTTTTTTCTTTCTAGAATAAACATTCAGTTCCCTGTGTGCTCTTTTCTTTCTTTTATATTGCTGTTTTACTTGAGGCCTATCAGTCTTCTCAGGGCTTTGTCAGTAGTTGGTATTGGAATTTAAGGTTGTAGTTAATTTTGATTTTATTTTGTTAGTTCAAACCAATTCAAGTCCATATTCTGTTGGAAGTTCATTTGTATATTTTTAGTAGAGCGATGAGATTTTAGGTCAGCAAATTCAAAGTTAAAATTCTTTTGATTTGTTCAACTTCTGTTCTGCTGTCCTCTGTTGTAGGTTAATAAATATCTTGTGACAGAGCATAAACTTGATTTAGATTATTACTTGATCCACCATAGACACTTTAAAAATTCCCAAACATCCTTTGTTTTCTTGCAATATTTAAGCATTGATTTCTCCTTTATCGTGTTAACTAGGAGTGCCAAAATCCTTTGCATATCATATGTAGTAATGATGAAAACAAGGAAGTCTGTCTCGTTATTCTTTCTCATTCAATAAGCAGGATGCCAAATTAGGCTAAATAGGAACCATGGTTACAAGTTAACCACTAGAATCCCTCTAAAATATGACCTAATCTAATTTAAATTATTAAATCAGATTTGGGTAACAAACAGATATCTAAGATCTAATTTAAAAATTAACCTTGATAACTAATAAGTAAAAACTTAAATAAAATAAATTTACTAAAGATAAATAATTAATAAATAATAACAACACTCCCCCTCAAGCTGCGGACATGATGTTGATCATTCCCATCTTGACACTTAGCTCTTCAAACTTGGTGCCACACAAGCTCTTTGTTAGGATGTCTGCTACGTGAAGGTGATAAGGCGTATGACTCTAGTTTATATTTTCAGAATCTAGATTCTCCTTGATGAAGTGATGGTCAATTTCAACATGTTTGGTTCGATCATGATGCACGGGATGTTTGGCAATGCTAATGGCTGCCAAATTATCGTATTTGACCTCCATAGGGCTGTCAACTTGAATTCTGAGTTCACTAAGTAGTCTTTTTAGTCAAATACCTTCACATATACCTTGAGATAGTGCTCTAAATTCAGCTTCAACACTACTTCTTGCAACCACAGACTGTTTCTTGCTTCTCCATGTCACTAAGTACCCCCAAACCCTGGTACAGTATCCTGAAGTAGATCTTCTATCAATCACACATCTTGCCCAATCAACATCGGTGTAAATTTCAACTCCTCTATTGTCATTCTTCTTAAAGAAAATACCTTTTCCAGGTGCTGACTTCAAATATCTCAGAATTCGATATGCTGCCTCATAGGGGTCTCAGCTACTTTGCAGCCAAGCATACCGGTTTCTTGGAGCAAATCTAGAGTATATTTATGTTGTGACACATCTATTCCTCATTTTGATCTTGCTACTTCCATTCCCAAGAAGTATCTTAGTTCTCACCAAGGTCCTTTGTCTCAAATTCCTTGGTTAAGGTAGCCTTAAGCAAAGATATTTCCTCAATGAAGTCCCCTGTGATAATTATATCATCTAATATACAATCAAAATAGCCCTTGCTCTAGTGGGTGAAATTTTGTGAAATAGTGTATGGTCTGCTTGGCCTTGAATATACCCATTTCTCTTAACAGCATTGGTGAACTTCTTAAACCATGCTCTAGGAGATTGTTTAAGGCCATAAAGAGACTTAAGTAACTTACATACCTTCCCATTACTACTGTCAAGTCCAGGTGGAACATTCATGTAAACTTCCTCCCTGAGATCTCCATTCAGAAAGGCGTTTTTTATGTCGAGCTGGTGGAGTGGCCAATCCAAATTAGCAACTAAGGATAGGAGAACCTTGATTGGAATTAAACTTGGCTACAGGAGCAAAAGTTTCATGATAGTCAACTTCATGGGTTTGAGTGTACCCCTTAGTTACTAATCTAGCTTTATACCTGTTGATACTTCCATCAGAATTATACTTGATAGTGAATATCCATCGACAACCTAATGGATTTTTGCCTTTCGGTATTGTAGTTAGTTCCCAGGTATTGTTCGTGACTAGTGCATTCATCTCTTCTTTCACGGCAGTTCTCCACTTCTCATGTTTAAGAGCTTCTTCAATGGTAGTAGGTACTTTCTCATTGGAGACTTTGGTGATAAATGCCCTATAATTATTTGACAGCTTATCATAGCAAACGAAGTTAGCAATTGGATGCTTAGTACAAGCTCTTAACCCCCTTCCTTAGCACAATAGTAGGTACTTTCTCATTGGAGACTTGGAAGAAGTTTATATGGAGCAACCGCCTGGTTTTGTTGCTCAGGGGGAGTATGGGAAAGTATGTTGACTTCGTCGTTCTCTTTATGGACTCAAGCAGTCATCGAGAGCTTGGTTTGGCCGATTTAATTCTGTGGTTCAAGATTTTGGAATAACTCGTAGTGAAGCTGATCACTCAGTTTTCTTTCGCCATACTTCAAATGGTAAGTGCTTATACTTAGTTGTCTATGTGGATGACATTGTTATTACAGTAAATGATGATTTAGGCCTTACTCAACTCAAACAACATCTGTGCAACCACTTCCAAACTAAAGATTTGGGGAGGCTTAAATATTTTCTGGGAATTGAGGTTGCCCAATATAGTTCTGGTGTGGCTTTTTCACAATGAAAGTATGCACTTTACTTATTATAAGAAACAGGCATGTTGAACTGCAAACCAGTTGAGACTCCAATGGATCCAAATGTCAAACTCTATCCAGGACAGGGGGAGCTGATAAACAATCCCGAGAGATATTGAAGACTTGTGGGAAAACTCAATTATCTCACTATCACTCGTCCTGATATATCGTTTGCTGTGAGTGTAGTCAGCCAGTTCCTACAATAACCATGTGATAGTCATTGGGATGCAGTTGCTCGAATTCTTCGATACATTAAGGGAGCGCCAGGCCAGGGACTGTTATATGAGGACAAGGGGAACTCCCAAATCATTGGCTTTACAGATGCAGATTGGGCTGGTTCACCAGTGTTGAGAATATTCTATATTTATGTTGTAAATCAATTAGAATCATTAGGATATGATTTAGTCCATCAATAGGAATCAATTGTATTTATTGTATTTATTCTTATTTCTTAGAATAGTTTTTCCCTCTTGTATAAATACCTACACTATTTTCATAATAAGACATATAGCAAATTCTCTCATTCTACATGGTACCAGAGCCTACCGATCCTCCGGTAGCTTCTTTCTCAGATTTTTTCTTCCTTCCGGCCCTAAAACCTTAAACCTTTAGCTTCCCTCTTGGCTGTGTTTTCTCCTTCCAGCCCTAAAACCTAAAATTCTAAGTGCTCATCTCGGGTCTCTCTTTCCCGGCCTTTTCCCGGCGTTATCTCAAAACACGCGCCCCACCACCGTGTTCAGAGGGCACCGATCGGCCAAACCCCGAAGTCCGGTCACCAGATTCGCTGCCACGCGCCACCACCGGAAAACAGCGTTTTTTCCACGCGCCGGCGCGTGAGCCTTCCTCCGGCACCGTTATCTGCCGTGCTTTATAGCGTTGTGCTCACCGAACTTCTCTCTCTCCGTTTCCAAGGTCGGTTGCTAGTATCTCAAACTTTGGTGTCACTCTCTTGTACATTCAGAAGTAAGTATTCTGTGATAGCCATGGCCACTACTTCTGAATTATCTGTGATTGCCACGGTTGCCCAAGTTGGTAATGTTACTACTTGCTTTGCTCGTTCCTCTGATATTGGACCTTGGGTTCTTGACTCGGGTGCTTCTGAACACATATCTGGTAATAAGAATCTTTTTACCCATCTGTCTAATTCATCTTTACTTCCGTCAGTAACTCTGGCCAATGGCTCTAAAACTACTGCTACTGGAATTGGTAAAGCACAAATTCTTCCGTCCATATTTGTTGATTCTGTTCTTTATGTCCTTGAATCACCTTTCAACCTTATTTCGATTAGTAAATTGACTAAATCTCACAATTACTCCATCACCTTTGCTAATCAATGTGTTTCTATTCAGGATCGAAGTACGGGACAGACGATTGGCATAGGATGAGAGTCACAAGGCTTGTACCACCTTTCACCTCCTCCATCCCCAGTTGCATGCACATCTAGTTGTTCTCCATCTATTATTCACAGTCGTTTAGGGCACCCAAGCCTTTCAAAACTTCGCAAAATGGATGCCTCTCTTTCTACTTTGTCTACCCTCCCTTGTGAGTCGTGCCAATTGGGTAAACACACACGTAGCTCTTTTCCTCCTAGTCTTAATAGTCGATCTTCATCTCCTTTTCAACTTGTTCACTCTGATGTTTGGGGTCCTAGTCGCGTGTCTTCTACGTTTGGCTTTCAGTATTTTGTAACTTTTATTTATGACTATTCTCGTTGTACTTGGGTGTATTTGATGAAAAATCGTTCTGAGGTATTTAACATTTTCCAAAATTTTTGTGCCGAAATAAAAACTCAGTTTGATACCTCTGTCTCTATTTTGCGTTCTGACAATGCTAAAGAATATTTGTCTACACCTTTCCAATCATTTATGGCCACTCAAGGAATTTTACATCAAACCTCTTGTCCTCATACCCCACAACAAAATGGGATAGCCGAATGTAAGAATCGTCATCTTATTGAAACTGCTCGTACTTTGCTTATCCATCATAATGTTCCTTTTAGTTTTTGGAGTGATGCTGTTCTCACTACATGTTATTTGATTAATCGCATGCCTTCTACTGTGTTGAATGATCAAATCCCTCATACTTTGTTGTTTCCTGACGAACCTCTTTATCATCTTCCTCCTCGTGTTTTTGGTTGTGTTTGCTTTATGCATGATTTGACCCCAGGAAAAGATAAACTTGCAGCAAAGTCAATCAAGTGTGTTTTTCTCGGATATGCTCGACTACAAAAGGGCTACCGATGTTATTGTCCAACCACTCGACGTTGTTTCACCTCTCCTGATGTGACCTTCTTTGAGTCCTCCCCATTCTTTGCACCTTCTATGCCTACAAGTCCCTCTGTGATTGAAGTTCTTCCTGTTCCTTCTCTTCCTTTTCCAGAGGCCTCACCCCAAGACACACCTACTCCTCCTCTCCTGACATATCATCGCCGTCCTCGTCCTTAGCCCACAGCTACTCTTCCTGACTCTCTGCCTTCGTCTGAATCACCCGCTGCTCCGGTCCAACTACCATCCACTAGTCCTCCGATTGCCACTCATAAAGGTATTCGTTCTACTCGTAATCCTCACCCTGTTTACAATTTCTTGAGCTATCATCGTTTATCTAGTCCATATTATACGTTTGTGTCTTCTTTTGGATTCTATTTCTATCCCTAAGACTACAGATGAAGCTCTTGCACATCCGGGCTGGAGGCAAGCCATGCTTGATGAGATGACTGCCTTACATTCTAATGGTACATGGGACTTGGTTTCTCTTCCTTCTGGAAAATCTCCGGTTGGTTGCCGATGGATCTATGCAGTTAAGGTTGGTCCCGATGGTACAGTTGAACGCCTAAAAGCTCGATTGGTGGCCAAATGCTACACTCAGATATTTGGCTTGGACTATGGTGATACGTTCTCCCCTGTTGGCAAAATTGCTTCCGTTCGTGTCTTCTTATCAATTGCGGCCATTCATCATTGGCCACTTTATCAGCTTGATATTAAGAATGCCTTCCTCCATGGTGAATTGGAAGAAGAGGTCTATATGGAGCAACCACCAGGTTTTGTTGCTCAGGGGGAGTATGGGAAAGTATGTCGACTTCGTCGTTCTCTCTATGGACTCAAACAATCACCAAGAGCTTGGTTTGGCCGATTCAGTTATGTGGTTCAAGAGTTTGGGATGACTCGTAGTGAAGCTGATCACTCGGTTTTCTTTCGTCATACATCAAACGGCAAGTGCATATACCTAGTTGTTTATGTGGATGACATTGTCATTACAGGCAATGATGATTTAGGCATTGCCCAACTCAAACAACATCTGTGTAACCACTTCCAAACCAAAGATCTAGGGAAACTTAAATATTTTCTGGGTATTGAGGTTGCCCAATCTAGTTCTGGTGTGGCCATTTCACAACGGAAGTATGCACTTGACTTGTTAGAGGAAACGGGCATGATAAATTGTAAACCGGTTGAAACTCCAATGGATCCAAATGTCAAACTTTGTCCTGGACAGGGGGAGTTGATAGACAATCTTGAAAGATATCGAAGACTCGTGGGAAAACTTAATTATCTCACTATCACTCGTCCAGATATATCGTTTGCTGTGAGTGTAGTCAGTCAGTTCCTACAGTCACCATGTAATAGTCATTGGGATGCAGTTGTTCGTATTCTTCGGTATATCAAAGGATCGCCAGGCCAGGGATTGTTGTATGAAGACAAGGGAAACTCCCAAGTTATTGGATTTACTGATGCTGATTGGGCTGGTTCACCAGATGATAGGCGATCCACATCTGGATGTTGTGTTCTCATCGGTGGTAATCTAGTCTCTTGGAAGAGTAAGAAACAAAATGTAGTTGCAAGGTCTAGTGCAGAAGCTGAGTATCGTGCTATGGCATTAGCAACGTGTGAACTCCTATGGTTGAAACAACTCCTTCAAGAGTTGAAATTTGGAGACATAGATAAAATGGAGTTGGTATGTGATAACCAAGCAGCTATGCACATTGCCTCGAATCCAGTGTTCCATGAAAGGACCAAACATATTGAAATTGATTGTCACTTCATTAGAGAGAAAATTCAATCAGGATGTCTTGCTACTCGATTTGTCAATTCAAATGATCAGCTGGCAGATATCTTCACTAAGTCTCTTAGAGGTCCTCGGATAAAATACCTATGTGACAAGCTTGGTGCCTATGATCTATATGCTCCAGCTTGAGGGGGAGTGTTGAGAATATTCTATATTTATGTTGTAAATCAATTAGAATCATTAGGATATGATTTAGTCCATCAATAGGAATCAATAGGAATCAATTGTATTTATTGTATTTATTCTTATTTCTTAGAATAGTTTTTCCCTCTTGTATAAATACCTACACTATTTTCATAATAAGACATATAGCAAATTCTCTCATTCTACAACCAGATGATAGGCGATCAACATCTGGGTACTGTGTTCTCATCGTTGGAAACCTACTCTCTTGGAAAAGCAAGAAACAAAATGTAGTTGCAAGGTCTAGTGCAGAGGCTGAGTATCGTGCTATGGCATTAGCAACTTGTGAACTCCTATGGTTGAAACAACTTCTTCAAGAGTTGAAATTTGGAGACGTAGATAAAATGGAGTTGGTATGTGATAACCAAGCAACTATGCACATTGCATCGAATCCAGTGTTCCATGAGAGGACCAAACATATTGAAATTGATTGTCACTTTATTAGAGAGAAAATTCAATCAGGATGTCTTGCTACTCGATTTGTCAATTCGAATGATCAGCTGAGAGATATCTTCACTAAGTCTCTTAGAGGTCCTCGGATAAAATACCTATGTGACAAGCTTGGTGCCTATGATTTATATGCTTCAGCTTGAGGGGGAGTGTTGAGAATATTCTAGATTTATGTTGTAAATCAATTAGAATCATTAGGATATGATTTAGTCCATCAATTAGGAATCAATTGTATTTATTGTATTTATTCTTACTTCCTAGAATAGGTTTTCTTCTCTTGTATAAATACCTATGGTATTCTCATAATAATACACACAGAGAAATTCTTTCACTCAACAGAGAGGAATCCACCATGAGAGGAGACCTTCAAATTAAAAATAAAACAAAGACAAAGAGACCAGAAAAACAAGATGAAGAAATGGGTGCAACTACGGTTCATCATCGTCGACATCTGAGGCATGGTTATGGTGTGTGTGTGGGTAGCCATGGAGGAAAAGGAGTTGAAATTGAAAAAGGAGAATTTGTAAAATAAAAACAAAGTGGAACGAGGACTGATTATTGATGAGACGTATCACTGGCTCACTGCCTCACTGCCTCATCATGCTACTACCTAAGTGCAATTAATGAGAGAGTTGAAAACTAAAGATATGATCATAGTAATTAAAGTAGGTAAACAAATATGAGTTTACCTTATCACTTTATAACATTGGTTAAGATTTTTTTTTTTAACTTGATGAAAAGTCAATAAAATAGTTTTATAAATTCTTAATTAATTAAAAAGCTAGTATCCTTACCAAAGTCCAATAAATATCTATACAGGAAAAATAAAACGTAAAAATAAATATGGGAAGAATAAAAATATATATACATATATATATATATATATATTTGACCATGTTTCAACTACGGTTGGACCAATAAACCGTGAACCAGTGCCTCAACCGGTTCAATGCCGGGTTCGGTTTGAAAAACATTGGTTAAAGGCCATTCCGACACCTCACAACCAACCATGTTAGCCAAATTCCCCACAAAACTCCCAACTATCCCACACTTAGAAAGATTAATACAATGCCCTGATACAACTTGAAATATTTGAAGCAAAGAAAGAACACACTGAAAATTTTCCTTATCTTGAGGAAGAATGAGAATAGTGTTGTTTGCAAACTGTACATGGGAAATCTCTAACTCCTCAGTATCTACAAAACTTTTACTACCCCCTTCTCAGTTCTCCTAGATACCATACGACTAAATACCTCAACAACCAATTTTGGTTATTTTGAAAAGAATTAATTTGCCCAGCTGACCTTGATACAATCCTAGCTATCAAGTTTTTGGACTTTGGGAGACATGAAGAGCATAAAGCACTTTGGCAATGTGCAGTACTCAATTTTGTAGAGTCTTTAGCAATAAATATCTCCCACATCTTTGCGAGAAAATCACCATTTTATCATCCTTGTAGGTTGAAATGGATTTTTTAAGAGGAGTTTCTCTTTGGATCTCCAAATGGATTGGAAGATTTTGTTCCGTTAGAGTCTTCTTTTTTCATTTTATTTGTTAGTTTTGTTTGTAGAGGACTCCTTGTCCTCTTTTCATGTATTCCATTGTACTTTCTTCCTTCAATAGCTTGTTTTCAATAAAAAAAATTTTTATTGGCTACTCTCCTAGAAGTAAAGGGTGCAAAAGAATGCTTTCTTACATCTTCAAGATAAGTTGTACAGATTTATGGCTGTTTTGTTTTCCTGTTTATTCTACCACGCCTTTGTTCATATCTGCATTCACTTTACTTTCCAGTATGAATTTGACACCTTACTTCTCTTTCTTTCTGGTCATGTCTGTGTTCCTCGGAGACAGTTAAACAGGTGTCACGGAACAATATCTGTATACCAAAGCAATATTTCAAAAAATAAGATTGATCTTAAACAATCTCAATACAAGGACATAGATAAGAGATACTTTGATCAGCTAATCCAGCTTAAGGTGTTTTCTTCGGCCATATTCTACTTGTACAATTTCTGCCTTGATACTCTTTTCATTGTAGTAATAAGTGAATATTTCTTTACAGACAACTGAAATGGCAAACAAGGATCTGGATAGATACTACAATGCACTTGACAAGTGAGATTCTTATATTTCAGTTATCTTTACATTCCATTTACCATGTACATCTACCAAGTCTGAATTATCTATCTTGTGCTGAATAACGTTAGACAATAGTAGAATCAAATAAAAATGTTTCATGTTTTAAATTGTTATGGTTTTTTGTAATTTGAATTTCTCTTAGTGTACCCAGGTTCTATGTTTTCCTTTTAACCAAATAGGCTGCCTTTTTAATGTGAATGTTAAAAAAATAAATAGTTGAATTCTTGATAGTTTGTTTCATTTATGCCATGAAAGAATTGGTGTTTGAGGCCATTGTTGGGAATAAATTACCATTTAAAATTTGAGACTGAAAACTTGAACACTCTCCAAGACCTGAAAGGATGAATTGCTTTTTCATAATTCACAATGAGAACTAGTATATATACAAGTTACAACATGCTAACTAAGGAAATACTCTAATGTTAGTCTATACAATTGCCCATGGTGTTAGCCTATAATCAAGCTAATGAAGAAAGGTCAATTACACATTTATTACATATCTTTAACACTCCCCCTCAAGTTAGAAAATAGATGTTAATCATGGCCAACTTGTAACACATGGCCCATTTAGTGCTTTCGTAAATACATCTCCTAGTTTCTCTCTTGTCTTCACAGTTTACATGTCCGGTGAAGATTTAACCTTCTTGAATCTTCTCTCGAATAAAGTGACAGTTAGCCTTAATATGTTTAGTCCTTTCATGTTTTGCTGGATTTGAGGCAATATGAAGAGCTGCCTAATTGTCACACCAAAGTTTCGCCAGTGATACAAGCTTCAACATGTATCTGCAAGATTTCACATGTATAGATTGTGCCATATACTCAGATTTTGCATCAAATCTAGATACAAAACTTTGCTTCTTACTCCTCCATGTTTGGTTCCCTGCAACAAATACACAATAACCTGTAGTAGATCCAGCCCAATCATCATCTCTAAAGTACTCAATGCAAGTGTGACCTTGATTATTTTATAATATGCCCATTCTAAGAGCTCCTTTCAAGTTACAAGAAGAAGAAGAAGGTTTTAGGGCTTTCATTGAAGGTTTGTATTGGGCCCCATAGATGTTGCCAAGTCCGCTTGGTTAGAAAGGCCGTTTGAGGAGGATGAGGTTAAAAATGCAATATGGGCAATGTATAATGAGAAATTGCTGGGTCCTGACGGTTTTAACATGGCTTTTTTCTAGGCTTGCTGGTTTTTTTTTAAAGAATGATCTGCTTAAAGTATTTAACGAATTCTATCATAACGGGAAAATAAATACTAGCATGAACTCGACTTTTATTACACTTGTTCCCAAGAAGGACCGCTCTATTAAGGTACAAAGTCATAATTAAGGTGAGCTCCTTGAGGTAAAGGGAAGTTCTTGCTGATGCCATCTCTAATAATCAAAGTGCTTTTGCGGGGGGGGGGAAGGAAAATTCTGGATGCAGCTTTAGTGGCTAACTATGAAGTGGAAGATGCATAACATCGGAAGAAAAAGGGCATGGTTTTTAAGTTGGACTTTAAAAGCCTATGATTGGGTTAATAGGAGCTTCTTTGATAAGGTCTTAAATTGTAAAGGCCTTGGAGACAGATGGAGAAGGTGGATAAGGGGTTGTCTTTCTTCTGTGGCCTTCACTGTGATAGTAAATGGTGAGCCTAAAGACTATTTTAAAGGGTTTTGCAGTGTTAGGCAAGGGGATCCTCTCTCTCCTTTTTTGTTCATAATAGTTGTGAATGTCTCTGATGCAATGATAGGGAACACTGATGTGTTTGGTCTTTGAATGAAAAGTGTCATTTTTCGTTAGGTGTATGGCACTCTGGCTATCTAAGTAAACTGTGATAGAATCTTGAGTAACCCCAAGTTCAGTTGCCAAATCCTTCGACTAGATAGCTTCTTTAACTCCTTCTGTTTGGATACAAATGGATTGTAGGCTGGATTTCCAGCTTATTGCACTTGAAGTAAAAGTGAATATGAATCCAGAAATAGATTTTCTTTTGTCCCTCTCTCCAGCATAGTCTGAATCCACATAGCCCTTTACACAAGTGCCACTTTTGCACTTCGAAAATACCAATCCCAGATTAGGAGTTCCTTTTACCTTAATATCCACTTCACTGCAATCCAGTAAGGTTTCCCAGGGTTGTGCATAAATCTGCTCACCACACTCACAGCATGTGCCAAATCAGGTCTTGAACACACCATAGCATACATTAGACTCCCCACAACACTTTGATAGGGTACCTTGTACATTTCTTGACACTCATCCTCAGTCTTTCGACATTGCTCTGAGGAGATTTGAAAATGTGCAGCAAGAGGAGTTGCCACCGGTTTAGAATGATCCATGCTGAATTTCTCCAAATCCTCTTCACATATGACTGCTGGGACAGATACAGTTTCCGAGAGATTGTATCTCTGAAAATTTACATGACAAGGATTTTCTTAGCTGCTCCAAGATCCTTCATCTCAAATTCAGTGCTTAATTTCCTTTTCAAGTCATTAATCAAAGACTTATTTGAGGAGGCAATGAGCATGCCATCTACATACAGAAAAAGGTAGATGAAAGAGCCTTTTAGAATTTAGACGCTTCTTGTAGTAGACACAACTGTCAAATTTACTTCTAGAGAAATTCTGCTACAGGAAAGTATCAAATCTCTTGTACCATTGTCTAGGGCTTGCTTAAGCCCATAGAGGGACTTTTTCAGCTTCCATACAAAGTCCTCCATTTGAGGAACCTCAAACCCTTCTGATTGATGCATATATCTTCCTCCAGCTCACCATTCAAGAAAGCTGTCTTGACATCCATTTGCACACACAGTCCTCCATTTGTTCCTTCAGCTTGCACATTTTGTTTCTAGCTTGCCACCGATGAAGACAACAATATCTAGATGTGGATCACCTATCATCTGGTGAACCAACCCAATCATTCGTAAAGCCAACAACCTGGGAGTTCCCTTGTCTTCATATAACAGTCTTTCGCTTGTGCGCCTTTAAAATATCGAAGGATTCGAACAACTGCATCCCAATGACGTGCATCACTAGTGGCCTGACATGCACTTTTTTCCTCTAATTTTGAAGTACATAATATTTAAAATAAGTAATGAGAATTTATTTAACCTCTTATTTTTCATGACACATATTTTAACTGATCACTTTTTCCTGTTGCCTCACATACTATTTATATTTAAATTTGAATTTATGTGTTAATATATGGTTTTTAGACCAACAGCCAAAAGGCCATAATGCCATGTATAATAGCATAGATATAAGTACATGTATTTTATATAATTCAAGGAAGTCCTATTCATAAATATTCTAATTATTTATTTATTTTTCAGAGCATTGATGCGCTTCCACACTATGAAAATGGAAGAAATCAACAAAATAATCAGGGAACTGTGGCAGCAAACTTATAGAGGACAGGATATTGATTACATTAGTATTCATTCTGATTCTGAAGGTGCTGGGACCCGTTCCTACAGCTACAAGGTTTTAAAATCTTTCAATCCCATTTACATGTGTTGATTTTTCTTATCGAAATTTTTATATCTTGCTTCTTTTGCGTTTCATTCAGGTCCTCATGCAGACTGGTGATGCAGAGCTAGAGATGAGAGGAAGATGCAGTGCTGGTCAGAAGGTAAGTTTAATTCTGAAAGCATTCTGTTTCTAGTATCTTCCTTTATATCATAAAAATGAATGACTTTAGTACAAGATTCCAGGTGCTTGCTTCTCTCATCATACGGTTGGCTTTAGCTGAGACTTTTTGCCTCAACTGTGGAATTTTAGCACTCGATGAACCAACAACAAATTTGGATGGGCCAAATGCTGAAAGTCTGGCTGCAGCTCTCCTTAGGTATGAACTGGTTATCTGGTTAAGACTAAATTACTACTGTTGTTAACTATTCCTATTTGTCTGCTTCTTGTCTTCCTTTGTATACAGAATCATGGAGGATAGGAAAGGTCAGGAGAACTTTCAGCTACTAGTAATTACTCACGATGAGCGGTTTGCTCAGCTAATTGGTCAACGTCAGCATGCAGAAAAATATTATCGTGTCTCTAAAGATGACCAGTAAGGATCATTTACTTTTTCATTTCTTTTCTATCCACATTACTTCCTATATATCGTATTCTGTTTGTTGGCCTTCTTCTACGTTGTATTGCACCAGAAAACTATGTCCACTACTTATTTTCATTCTTTCGCATTTTCAGTCAGCACAGTATAATTGAAGCTCAGGAGATCTTCGACTGAAGGATGGAATTTGAGATGCAAAAGTTTCTTGTTTGGAGCAGCATTTTGTATGACTTGTTAAAACCAGAGGAATTTCTCAAATAATTTATGCTACGTCTATGATAAACAGTGCAGTGGATACAGCGCAGTGCAGATATAATTTGACTGAATTTTTGCTAAGTCTTTGGTATTTGGTTTTACAAATTATATATTTTTACTGAAAAGCAAATGTCTATTTGATAGCACTTTTTAAAATTTATTTCGTATTTTTAAAAATTCTGAAAAGCAAGAAAAACTGTTTGATTTACTGTTTTTGACTGAAAAAAAAGTGTTTTGAGAACTTAAAACAACAATTAAAAGATGTTGGTTTTTTAAAATAGAACAATACAGAAAACATGTTTTCTTTTATAACTAGCATATATATATATACACACACAAGCATAGAAACAGGTAACAATTTTGTTTATATGGCTGTTACATGTGAGTTTTTTTTTTTTGGGTAAAAACGATAACAACAGAACAAAATATTAACGCATAGACCAATTAAAGCCTCAGGCCAAAAAAAAAAGACCAATTAAAGCCTTCCCTATAACTACTTAGGCCTATGTTCCTATTGGTTCTCCACAGTTTAAGTCTACATATATCATCCCAAAACAATTAAACTTGCCGATAAATTCATTACATCCTGACGAAACACGTAGAGCAGAAAATTCTTCCTATAATCACCTTGAATCAGTCTCTTAAATCTACAATTTTGAACCAAGATCCTGCAAGGCCTATGAAGTTGATCTTGATCCTGGAGGATCACTTGAAGGCTTTTCCTAATGATGAGCAGAACTGCAAGCTCCTTGTATCTGTCTTTGATCCTAACATTAATCTCAACTAACCTTCTCCAAGTACATCTTCTATTATTTCTCAAGGAAATTGCATCACAGACAATCTTTCAATCTCTTACTTGGGGATGTTGCATAGTATTTATGTTTACAGAATCTTCACCTTTTGTATTTGGGCTCTTGCAACACTATTTTATTTTTCACTCTTTCTCACTTTGCTCTCTCTAAACAACACACTTAATATTTATTGAAGCAAATTAGTCTTTTTACCTCACATTCTTTTACATTTCAATTCCATTTTTTCAAACCAAACACTCTTTTCAAGTCAAATAATTCAATTCCAATTCCATCTTACTAATTCCATTTCTAATTCCAAATTGTTCTCCAACCAAACGCAGCCTTACTCTTACTCACATGCACATGGCCACACTTACTCTACGCACAAACACTACACTGCATTCTCACATATTTATAGGTGCATTAAGTAAGTCCTTTTTCTTACCCCCGCCTCACAGTAATGTTTCAATTCATTGGATATTTTACTAGCAGTTTCTAGGCTCTTGCATAGTCTAAAATTTTGCAACATTGAGACGATTCTAGAATATCCTCCAACGCCGATGCTTGCAGATGTTTAGATAAGTTGCTGAATATTTTAACACTCTCCCTCAGCAACTTTTCTCTTTGAATGTTATTCTTTCATTCTTCATTCTCTTATGCTTCCTTACCGCGTCCAAAACTATGAACTTTTTCGTAGTCGAGGTTCCAACCGTTTGTGATCAAATAAAAAATCTCAGAGTAGCACAGGGCCAACACAAGGGTTGAATCTCTCGCGGAATCATCATATTAATCATTCAATTGGTTAGTATCTAAAACCAGCAGATACTCGCAGAATGAATAGGGATAAGATGGATATAGATTATATTGAATGTAACAGGTCCCCAAGAAAAATAGAACTTAGCAATCACAGCCAATCAAAAGATATTTAGGTTTAATTAATTCATTCTTAAATTCATCCTATTCATGAAAGTCATGCATTACGAAAGCTTATCTAATATAGTGCTTTCGGTTCGGGTCACTACTCGGGTTTTATAATCTGATGATCGCAGCGGATATTAAACTTAAATCACAAAGGCATAAATCTTACACATGCATAATAAGTTTTTCCCTTATTATACATATACAAGATTATTATGATAATAATATAATTATTGTTAGTCACATCCAAGAGAAACTGGAGGCAACAATCTTGCTACTCATGTTTCCTTATAATTAGAATCGTATTAAATGATTATAGTCAGATCGGTCACAAAGTCTCATAAAGCCTATCTATCAAAAGTTCCTATGATGCATGATAAAATAGCTATACTAGTGGAGTCAGTCTCCAACTACATCAAGCTCCAATCCTAGTCAGCCACATATTCATCTGATACAAGCCAGCAAATAAATGAGATAAAAATCTCAGTAGGTAAGCAATCTAGTTTTGAAAACCACTGGCCTGTACCACCGTACTCTTTACGAAAAAATCATTGCATTCTTATTCTTTATAAAAATCATGAAACACCTTTAACTATTGGATGTAATGTTAAAAACTTTCTTTACCTTGTATCATGCTTTTCAAGCAATGACTAAACCTCATGTGTTGCACTTGCCAAGGTTATACAGATAAGAGTAATAGGGAAAGTCAAGTCATACAGTGAAAACATTTCCTTTACAATGAAAACATCTCTTTTAAAGTCATGTAACATGATCAAACATTAAACATTCATGGAACTTAGAGAACCAGTCAAAACTTTTAAGTACGGCAATGCCGAATGTCAAACATCAAGAGAAAATGAGAGTAATCGGGAGTGCCGCCTAGCGAACAACTCCACATACCACTACAACACATTATGAATGAAACATTTATCTTTGTGGTAGCTTTCCACAACTTTGTACTATCTAAGGTGTCCCTCAACCGGATCCGAGTACAACAACTCGATCATCGTAATTGATGATCCTCTCCCAAATCAGGACGTTTGACCCACATGCTTCATTGGTTCATCTCACAGGATCACTACCCTAAGTTAGGTCACACCTGCCTCGACTTATTAGGTTCGTGAGATTCACCGCACCTTGTAATGTCGAGCATGCCCAGCTCCCCCCAATGGTCCGACTCATAGGCTATGGAATCACCACCCTCTTTGGTGGATCATTTCCCCGGCACGCTAATCACTAATGCAATCAATAAGGTAATGAAGGTTTGGCCATGATTATGCCTAATCCTAAGTACGCGACCCTCTAATTGGCCATGAGAGTTCACTAACTTAGAATTCACAACCAACACGGGTTTTCAAAAAAATAATTTAATTGGACTTTAACCTTGCGACAATCGATGGTTGTCCCATACAAACCACTGGTCATCCAAACATAAGCTTCACTCTCCCTAGAATTGCACTAAAACAACTCCCCCCCAGTTCTCTATTTTTCTTTCTCTAATTCCCTTTTTAAAATTCAATGATCCATGTCACCCTAATTTTCATCATGTAATTCTTTATTTAGGATGTTGTTTGAGCTTTGAAATGACACTTAAAAGTTGGTTAAACTCATTTAAAGAAGTTGAAGGAAAGAATGAAAGTCACTTGAAGTGAAAGAAGGAAATTCATTTGAAATAAGTAAAGAGAATGAGTCTTTGGAATGATTCCAAAGCAAGTTGTAAAACTCATTCGCTATGAGGGAACAAAGTTCAATTGAAATAGGAGAAGAGTTGAGTCTTAAAAGAAGATAAAAATAAGTATTAAACTCATTTTAGTTAAAGGAAAAGAAACCATTCAAACTAAGGAAGAAATGACAACTTTTCGAAACTAGAAACTTGGCGGTGAGTGAAACAGAACCTCTGACTTTCGAGTTAATTTAGAGAAATCTAACCGTTGGATGTTTGACAAAAAATACAACTTAAAAAGTTTAGGATGTTAGCTTTCATATGGCTTTGGAATCTCTCAAATCCATCAAGTAACGAATTCAGAAAACATGTTTAAACAGAGCAAGTTCGGATTCAAAACAACATGCAACATTTGGCAAGCTTAACTAAAATGGACATATCTCCTTCCATACTTAATGAAACGATTTGATTTGTTTTCCTAAATCAAGCTTAGAGACAACATATTCTAAATATCAATTTATTACAGCAAGGATTGCACCCATTTAAGAGAAGAAAATTAAAAACTGTAGCCAATCATACAATAAATTCTGCATGAGTTAGAAAACAGAACCGCCAACTTTTGAGACAATATCCAGAAAATCTAACTGTTGGATTTTTTAGGAAAAATACAACTTAGAAAGCTTCGGATGTTAGAGTTCATATGGCTTTGGAATCACTCAAATCGATTAAGTGTCGAATTCAGAAAACACATTTACACAGAGGAAGGTCAGATTCAAAAACTTAGTTTTTGACAATAAACATGTTCCACGAATTTGTGATGTCTTATACCATTAAAGATGAGTATTTTCAGAAGAACACGATGAACAACCTCAAATCTCTAACTCAACAAAATCTCAGCACAACCAACAATTAGAACATCCAATAGAAGTGTAGAAAAAACTAAGAATGCAAGTTTATGCCTCCATTATCATCAAAGTGAAGAACTCTTTCAAAGAGCTTCAAAACAATATCAAGAATGGAGGAAGATTGTTTCACCTACCTCAAGAGAGTGAAACAAGACAAAGAGAAGGTTGGGGAAGGCTTCCTAGTCCTTGCTTCGACCACTGGCCACCGGTTTCCAGAATCCGGTGACCTACCACCTCCAATTGTAACATCCCAACTTAAATTAGGGTAATTAATTAGAAAGGCAAAAGTACCTTTCCTGCCGCCAACGTTTGGGGGTCCTGTCAATTTCGCCGCTAACGTTTTTTCACTGTCAATTGTACCCCTAACATTTTACGTTTCTACCAATGTCACCCTTTTCACTAACACCGTCAAATATTTAACAGTTTTTGCTAACGTAGCATTCTATGTGGCAAAAATATCTGACTGGGCATATTTTTTTCCACATCAGATTTCTAACGTTTTTTTTCTGTCAATTGTACCCCTAACGTTTTACATTTCAGCCAATGTCACCCTTTTCACTAGCTCCATCAAATATTTAATAGTTTTTGCTTACGTGGCATCCTATGTGGCAAAAATATCTGACTTGGCATATTTTTTTCCACACCAGATTTTTTACTCATCTTTTCCCCATCAAAACCGTGTCGTTTTGACCTCAGCCCACTCCTTCTAAAATATAACTCAAACGCACGCACTATTTTGCTCATAAAAATATCGGAGACGTTATCCATTCTCTATTTTATGAAGACATATTCGACCTTCAATTACTGAGAAAACATGAAAGTTTTCGAGCACCGATTTCGACTTCTCTCCGACAACGTCTTCCCAGAATAGAGAATGGGTAACGTGTCCGATGTTTTTGTCTGTAAAATGGCACGTGCGTTTGAGTTATATTTTAAAAGGAATAGGGTGAGGCCAAAACGACATGGTTTTGATGGGAAAAAGATGAGTAAAAAATCTGGTGTGGAAAAAAATATGCCAAGTCAGATATTTTTGCCACATAGGATGCCACGCAAGCAAAAACTATTAAATATTTAATGGTGCTAGTGAAAAGGGTGACATTGGCAGAAATGTAAAACGTTAGGGGTAAAATTGACATAAAAAAAACGTTAGAAATCTGATGTGGAAAAAAAATATGGCCAATCAGTTATTTTTGCCACATAGGATGCCACTTCAGCAAAAATTGTTAAATATTTGACGGTATTAGTGATAAGGGTGACATTGGCAGAAACGTAAAACGTTAGGGGTGAAAATGACAGGACCCCCAAAGGTTGGGGGTAGGAAAGGTACTTTTGCCAATTAGAAATTAACCTGTGATTGTTACTAATTTATGTGATTACTTGACAACTATAATTAGGATTGGAAGCCCTAATAAGGAGGGGAGAGAACCTAGAAAATGAGAGCAACTATGTTAGAAAACCCTATTCTAAGTCATAGGGACCAAGTTGAAAGGAAATAAAGTTTGAAACACTTAAGCTAAAAAGTTAGCAAATTTAATTAGGAAAAATTAGTAAGGCCCCAAATTGGAAATCCAGGACACTCTAAGAAAGATTTAAGACTTAGGTGAGTGAACCCAAAAATAAGGAAGATTTAAAATCTCTATATTTTCTCCAGTAGAAATTCAGGGACTAATTTGAAAGAGAATTAAAAATTTCCAAGCTCACACTTAATTAAGCTTAAAATCGAGAATTTTAACCAAACACCCGTTAATCACCTTCATTAGTTAGCCTGTTAGGTGGCACCGTGAGAAACAAAGAAAATTAAAGTGAGGACACCTCACTTTACATGCAAAAACTAATCATCACCCTCTACTTACCCTCTAAGGCAACTCTAATGCAAAACCAAGACACATAACCTCCCAAAATCAGAACTTCAAGTGAGAATAGGTGAAGAGGAGAGTAGAGAGAATAACTAGAGCTGGGAGAGTGAAATTTGGAAGCTGAGGACGGAATTTAGAAGCCGAAAAGAAGGAGAAAACAAAGAGCTAGCTAAAGGGAGCTCAACTAGTTGTAGCTGTGGAACCCGAGAGGATTGGAGCAGTTTAATTCATTTTCTAAACTGGAAATTAGAGGTAACGTATGGTTGCCCTACCCTATTGCTGTTATGGTTGAGTTTCTGGAAAAGCATCCACCATTTGCGGTGGTATAAGTCTTGATTTTGGGGATATTCCCTTAGAAATTACATCAGTTTTTGTGTTTGATGTTTGCTACTTTAAACTGAGATTCTGAGCTCAATTCTACATGACATTTTGCGTGTAAATACTCGTTGGAAAGCTCTCTGAGTTGTCTAACTAAATAATAGCGTGCGTGCATGAACAAAGATCTTCATCCCTGAGTTGTTGGCTTCGAAAGTTACTGTTGTTGTATAAAAACTCTGTTTTGACACTTTCTGTTTTTCGAGCTGAATCTATTAGTTCTATAAACTTGGGATTTCGTGAGTTTGAGGATTATTCTGAGACTGTTGTGTATGCACATATATGTAACTATTATGTGTATTTGTTGGTTTGAGATAACTTTATAAGCTTCTGTTCACACGAGTATGAAAATTGATCTTACCTTGGCATGTGCTATAAAATCGAAGTTGTGAGTTATGTGATTTAAGTATTCTGTAGTTGAGAATTTTCTTAGGACTCAACATGACTCTGTGGAATTCTTTAAGATCAATAAATGTAACAGAACACTTGCTTGAGTGTTTGCGAAAGTTGGAAAAGAGAAAAAATTTGCCATAGGTAAGTCATTTGCATCTATGAACTAAAAATACTAAAATTTTGTGCATAATTACTTACTGTAATATGTGTTAAGATGGGTTATGATTTAAGTATAATGAAATTATAAATGCCCTAAAGTGAGTTCTGAAAGTTTGGCTAGTATTGGTAAGGGAACTGTACAAGGTAACTTCACATGATGAAACTTGTTAAAATTGATCTTACCTCCTGAATATTAATTCTAAATTGAGTTTGTGTTGCTGCTACCTACTGTGATTGTATGAAATTGTGTTGGAAGATAGAATTGGAAGGCAAACCAAGAGCCAAATGATGTCCTAATAAAAAATGGGCATATGGATGTGTAACTCAATGATGCTTTACAACCTTGTTTTGGAGCATTTGGCTAAATCTCTTGCTGTAGCATTCGAATCTACTGTTAAATTCATATTCTGCATGAACTAAACTGTCCTACAAGTGTCAAATGGGTATGAAATAGGTTTGGTAACCTTAGATTAGAGTCTTAGACTCAAATAGAGAAAAACACATGTAAAAGGGACTTAATTGAAACTGATTTGTGAAATTGGGACTGTTTGTTAAATTCCGTCATCTTTGTGGTGTTTTCCACGTTGACACATATATGTACAAGGTATAACTACTGTCTAGAGCTATACCATGTAATTCTAGAAGCTGGAAATTGAGTTTAGCTTTAAATTGATATGAATAGGGACTAATATGAATTGAATTTACATTTTTATTGGTTTATTTAAAACTGCTGAATCTGAACTGATATGGGACATGGAAACTTGGTCAGCAAAGTTTAATTACTATTTAAAAGAATTCTATATGGTTGTATGACTCTAGAAAGGGCCAGAAATGAAATTGAAGTTCAATAGGGACTAAATTGAAAAGAAACTAAAATTTTCCATTGTTCTTGTTTTGTTTTAAATTCTAAAACATTGATGATGTGACTGTTGTTTCTGGAATATTATACATGCTAAATGTTAGGTATGTGAACTTTGGATTAATTTAGTTGTGAAATTATGCCTTGAACTTGAAAGAATCAACAAAAAGGACTAAATTGATATATTTTGATTCTTTGGGCATGAAATGAGATTATTTGTGTATGACTCAAGCTGTGAATGCTAGTCTATACTATATTGATCATGTTTAGTAGTCAAGATATGACTTGGGATGCCTATATGTGGATTTGTTGAAGTTGCTTGCATTACAAGTAAAGTGTTGACTTTCTTTGACTTGGCAACTAAATTGACTTAAATGTTGAGATTTCATTTAAGTGTGTGGCATCCAATTATCATATTATTAATGCATGAACATTTGTGGGAATAAATATGGTGTCATGCATGGATCAGTGTGAATTAACACTTGAGGATTTGTGTTAGCATGCATTCTAAAATGTACATTGAGATAATGTGACATATTGCATGGTTAGTATGAATTAGCACTAAATGAGTTGTGAAATCTTGCAATGATTGTGTGGAAAATCATGCATGGAAAGTGCGTATGACACTATATATATATATATGAGAATATAAGGCATCTGGGTTGTCGTGATTTGCTATGATGAAATGAATGGCTAGATTTGTCATTCGGTGAATGAAATGAAAAGATACAATTGAATAAACATTACGATGGCTTTTTATATATATAATCTAGATGAAAAGGAGACACTATGTTGGTTAGGATTGCGTCTAGAACGTAGCTGTCTAGCAGGCAGTGGGGAAAGACCCAGTCCGAGAACTGGTGATCCCAAGGTTCTAACTTGTGCGCACACCGGGGGACGCCCTAGATTGTTAGATAAATTCATGTGCTTTTTTGGCAATTTCACCTTATTAGTGCGATATTTGCCCTGTTTCTTGGGATTCTTTGTCTGTGTGACATTTTGGTAATGATTTATGTGAGTTGAATAGATCTGAGATGGATCTAGAGGAATCTGAGATAGATTCGGGATGTGCCCTCACTGAGTTAATTCATGTTATCATGCATCTATGAAATTGAACTGTGGTGTGAAGTTCTTGTTTTGCATGATTGATTTATTTGTGAATACTTGGCATATAATATGATTTGATTCTTTTATTCATGTACAACATGACTGGTTGGACTGTGTAGTAACCATACATTGCTTATCTATGAAAATATCTTGTAATTGATGAATAAGCATAATACTGTGTGTTGCATTATGGCTTGTTTTACTTTTATATGATGTGAAATGCAAAGGAAAGTTTTTCTGTATTCTTCGTAATGCAGCTGAACAACTAACGGATTTTAAAACCTTGGTGATCATTGTTACTGGGATTTTATATCTCATTACGTTAATGTGTTCCGATGGTCAGGTATCACCTTATGTTGGAGATTGAGGTTGAGTGGGTGGAAGTGTCTTTCCTAGGCAGCTTCCTAGTTATGTAGTCGCTAAAGATCGTCTTTTGTCTGCCAGTGGAGGACCTGCCTTTCCCATTCATGTAGAGCGGAAGACAGTAGTTATATTTTGACTACAGTATAGTGATTAGCAGCTTGTGAACTGTACTTTTGGCTGTGGCCTGTGAGCCATGCTTTTTGGATATGGCCTGCGTGTCTTACTTACTGTGCCCTCCATGCCCTTACTGACATGTATATATATGTTTGTCTGCCGTATGTTTACCCTATATGATGTATGTGATGTATGGAGGCTAGGATCTCAATCTACTAGCTTATGTGATATATCTGATGTATGTATACTAAGTATTTTGGGAAAGTGTGTGAGAGCAAAAACAAAACTTCTAGTTTCTTAAGTTTAAATAACCAAACAGAAGTGAGAGATCCTTGGGGAAATCATACCTCTTATATTAAAAAGAAAAAAAAAATTGGACCCGATTTCCTTAAGAGTTAAGATTAATAACTAAATTCCAAACCAAAAATCAATTAAGAAACTAGAACGTTACACCAATCACCAAGTTCTCCCTCTTTGGTCCCCTAGGGCTTGAGAGCTCTCCTTGCCTTTTTTCCAAATGTGTGTTGACTAAAATGAAAAGAATGGGTGTGGTATGGGTTTAAATTTGTAACTAGGGGAAAATACTCAATTTTCTCCCTCCACTATCTATTTTTATTCTCTTTCTCCACATCAAGTTCTATTTCTTTTCACTAAAGTTCCAATTCCTATCTTCATTGCCAATTTAATTTATTATCCATTAATAAAATCCTTTAACTTTCATCTTCCTTATCAATTTAGTCCATATTCTTAATTTAGTTCAACTATATGTAACTAATGCATCAACCAATGTCACACATAAACATTTTAAATTAAAACAGAATATTAACAACCATCTCTTTAATTAATTTAATTTAATTAAAGGCTAAAATTAAGCAGGTGTTAGACGTTTAACTTGTACTTCTTGAACGTTTCCCAGATTCAAACATGATTTTGCTTTTGAAATATGTTAAGACATAACTTCACATTCCTATGCCATCACGATTCCAATTCGAGTGGCAAAGCCACTCGAATTCCCAAATACAACGTTTGATGCACTTGTGCAACAACACGTTTGACTTGTACTTCTTGAACGTTTCTGAGATTAATTCGAGATTTTTCTTTCGAAATATGTTTAGACATTACTTCACACTCCTTCCATGCCATCACAACTCCAATTCAAGCATCAAACCCCCTTGGATTCCCAAATACAAATTTTGCGATGGTGTATTACTGTCACCAAATTTGACGAATTTGTGATGGGTTTATTTTGTCGCAAGTTTGTGACGGCATGTCTGTCACACATTTTGACAGACGTTTGTGACGCTTGTAAGCATCACAAATTTGTGACAAAAAGTCGTCACAAATTTATGGCGGGTTTGTGATGAAATTTTTTCATCACAAGTTCGTGACAGTGTGTCTGCCACACATTGGTGACAGACAGCTGTGATCGTTTATCCGGCATCACCAATTTGTGATAGTTGGCTATCACAATGTTGTGATGATATATGAATTCTATCACATTCATGTTCGAGCATCTTTAGTGACGGCCAGCATTCCGTCACAAAAATTGTAACAGGGTTTAGTACCATTCTGTCACAAAACTGGTACAACAAATATTTCACAAATTTATTTCCTGTCAAATATATCACTAATATTTCATAACAAACTAAATTTTCTTAGCAGATAACTTTTTTATAAATCTAATCTATCAAGAATTACAAAAAAGACCTGCAAACACATTTTAATTTCCATCATAATATCTCAAACAATATGGCAATCTAAAGTAAGAAGTGAATAAAGCAAGAAATACACACAAGTTCTAAAATTAAAGTCTAGAGAAAAAAGACATAAAGTTTCAATCACAAAGTACAGTAGTAGATCATGCAGTTCCATCATCTTCCAAGTTGTCATCATCATCGTGCCCTTCATCTTCTTCATCTTCATTACTAGGATATACACTGAATTGCCTCATGATATTCTTCTTTAACTTTCCTTAATGTTTCAATCTGTGATCATATGAGTTCAAATGTTTTAATTGAGATTCTATCACTTTGTTTCGTTTGACAATTTCCTTTTCCAAAAGTAGCTTTTTGACGCTCTAACTCCCCTTGAAATTAAGGGTGAAGCCATGTTTCAGATGTACTTATGTTGTTGGAAGAAGAGTCTTTAATAGCATGTGTCTCTTATCCTGCCTCAAAAATATAGCCTTTCTTGTTTTTACCACCAACAGCTTGCACCCAAATGGCAATCTCTTGGGAACTTCATCACAAGTTAAGCCTTCAGTGGAGGCTTGCGATGATTTAGCCATCTTAAGTCTTCTATATTTAGCCTACAATATGGAAGATATAGTAAAGTGAAATCTAAGATTTAAGCTTGTAGAATAGGCAACCAGAAGGACACTAATAGAGAACAACAATTTGCACATCACTATACAATAACAAAATAGTAATGAGATGAACACAATTATCCAGCAAACTAAATCAAACAAAGAACACAAATTGGTCATTTCATCAATCATCATCCCACTAGAATTATTAGTAAAAAAAAAAAAGCATTACCTAATGGCAAAATGGTACAAATATATAGCAGATTATCCAGCAATTTAATAGCACTTTCACAACATTATTATCTAGCAAATTAATAACACATTTCACTTTGTAACTACGGAATATTCTCCCTTGGAACACATGGCACTAGCCTTCTAGAACGTTAGCAGGAACGCTAATCGGAGACACGTGGCACCACCCATTCGCCTTGTACGTGATGAGTACCCACGTTTCCCCTCTTAAGCTCTCGCACCAGAGACATGGGAGGCCCTCAATCGTCGTGGGTCGACCCACGACGAGGAGGAACGTGGGTCGACCACGTCCTCCTTCGCACTTAGTATAAAAGGCCCTCACCTTAGGGACGAAAGGGAGAGACAACGAACACCATAAGTCTGAACGCACAAAGTAAGACTCAACGCGCCAAATACTGTACATCCACTCCTTAACCTTAGAGGTTGGTCCACCACCTCACACGCTTTACCATGAACACGCATATCTTTATCCTGGGGATCTCCACCAACAGAGCTCCCAGCAGCTCAGAGAGACCCTTGCTCTCTCCCCACCTAAAGAAACCTCCAACGAGTGGCTCGCCCGCTCGAAGTACCTTACACACGTCCTAGCCGCACACAGCCACCTACAGGTAACTATCCAGCCTAACGGCTCCTATGGACGTTAACACAGCGAACTACGTGGACTTTGATCCCTTCCCAATGGTACGTAGGCACCTAGGGCATCACCTAAAGGCAAGTCCCCCAAGGTTAAGACCCCTTGCGGTCCTTATTTCTGATATAGAATTGTTTGAACCAAAAATGACAGTTTCACACTTTAATGAGAAGATGATAAAAAAAGCCTCAATTATATCATTAATAACAACATCAAAGTACTATAAAGTTATATAGGGGTCCATGAGAACAAAGTTAGTCATTAATATACAGACTGATAGAAAAGTATGTAATTGTCCAAATAAAGTAATCACAAAGAATTTGATTTGAACTAAAAATGCCTAATAATATGTTTTAACACCAACAAAAACACATAGACATTGATAGACATTGTAATATTTTATAAACACACAAATAGAGAGACATTGAATATCCAAAAATACAAAAATATAAAATATTGGCAAAGTGAAGATATATGAAGATATTGTAACAACATACATCTAGATTGATATATTTCTATAAAAAAAACATCTAGAATGAGATATATATTTTATAATTAAAAACTTACATATGCATTTGCAGACCTCTAATCAACAAATTCATTTCTGTCTATTCTCTTGTGGGTGCGTAAGAATAACTCAGCTAAAGAGGGTTCTTTCCATGTCTCTTTTATCTACATATGTTAATTAAAGATATAGAGTTAAAGTTAAAGTTACATATCATGCATAACCATTTATTAAATAATATTAAAAAAGTCCAAATTGTTGCCATTCTCCTCTTATGCTCAGAAAGTGGAATGAAACCACCTATATGAATTGATCCTCCCTTATTAGAAGCCCTTTTTTTTTGCTATCTCTTACTTTTTCTTGTATTCTTCTGTATCTCATTCAGAAATCATAGTATTCATGATATCTTCTGGAATCCAAATTGGCGTCTTTCTCTTTGCATTTTTTCTAACATGATACATCATATTTCGAAGTAATTTTGCAGCCTTAGCCTTCCAATGTTTTTGAATTTGTTGATCATGTTGAGGCTTCCACTTATAACGCTTCTACATCCATTTCAAAAATTAAGGTATGAAATAATATAAATTTTGAGACTAATAAGATGCCTAAAAATTTAAAGGCATAATAAAAATGGATTTCTAGACAAACCGCCCACTCCCTCCACCATAGTGGTTTGATTTCTTCATCTGCATGGATCCATGTGTAGCATGACCTATCATATTTTGAATGGATGATCTCTGTAATCTCTCTTACAACATCAACAACAGGATAGAATCTACATAATCCCACAACAAAACAATGTTATTGTCAATGTTTACAAATAAAATTAGAATATGAATGTAAAAGCTCAGGAAAAGTAATCTTTACGTATCTCCATCTGGAATTATCCATGTTTAACCATCAGTGGGATCTTTGCCCACCATAGGAGGTTGTGCATTGTTGGAAGAATCTGAAAGGCCTTGAGGGTGTGTCGAAGGTTGTGGCTCAGCTTGAGGAGAAGCGTCTAGGGGTACATCAGAGGGTTCAAGTGAAGGATGTGATGGTGAACCATCAAGTGGATGAGATAAGGGTGGTGAAGTGGATGGGCGTGGATAAGAAGAGGTCAATCTAGTTTGCCTTGCATGTCCCCTCTACTCCACATGCCACCTCTACTAATTCTGCCGCTTGACATCTAATTTATATATATACAATGCATGTATATGGACCATAAAAAAATATAGTAAATAATCAATTATCAAACAATTATTATATACAATAAAGACTATCAATAATAAAATAAACACAAAATATATTATTATTCTTCTTTTAAATAATCATCAAATGATTGATTACCATCTCTTGAAAATTTTACTGTACAAAAAAAATATTAAAGAATAAATAGTAGAATAGAAGAGGACAAAAAGTCTTCTGAGCATCAAGAAAAGGAAAACCAACAAAAAGAAAACAAAGCTAAAGGAAAAACAAAACTTTAATTAAATAAAGCCTTCGAATCCCTTTGGACATCCTATTTAATTAAGACTATCAATATAAAATAACACCAAAACCATATTATTCTTCATCATCTTCTAAATAATCATCAAGTGATTGGTCATCACCATCATCCCCTAAAGTGTCATCACAATCATCAGATTCATCATCTTCCGTAGAGTCTGAGTTGCCGAATTCATCCTCGACTTCTTTTTTATTTTGTATATTTATCAGTTGATTTATCAATGATCGATCCACCTCTTCATTTGAACCACCATCCAATACTATTTGGAGTTCATCATTTTCAACATCTATTGGAAGAATTTCAACCATTTCATCTCCTTGGTATGCAGAATTGTCAATTTCAGTAGTTGGTGAATCTATCATGCTTCTAGCTTTAGTTCTTATAACCGCTAGCCAATTTGCCTTATCACGTCTCACAGGAAAAGGTGTATAGTATACTTGCATTGCTTGTTGAGCAAATATAAATGGATAATACTTGTGATACCCCCTTCTTGCGTAAACGTCAACACTTCCAAACTGTTTATGAATTTTTGTGCCACGAGAAGGAGTTTGTTCATACCATTCACAATTGAATAACACCAATTTCTTAACTTCTGCGCCTGTGTATTCTATCTCAATAATTTCTTGAAGCTTTCCCTAATAATCACTTTCTGATTGTCCATAATCGGTTTCTTTAATACAAATACCACTATTTGAAGTGGATTTGTGATTGCCATATGATTCTATATGGAACTTATAACCATTGACAAAATAAATAGATCATGGTTTAACCCTCCTCAAAGGTCCCTAAGCAATGTTCTGAATGAAGGGATCATCCACCATATTGTTTGGATTTTGTACCTATAACGTTTGAATGTTACTTAAGGTCTCTTATTTATATATGTAATTTGTATTTTATGGAAAACAAAGATTTACATATTCTTTGAACCAAGTTGAAAACTTGGTCCCAATCATGTGATTAATCTAATGATTAGTAATTTGTGGTGAACAAGATCTTAGAGTCTCAACATATAGTTTGTCATAACATGTACAATAAAATATTATGTTATAATTAACATTAAGAATTACACAAATAAGTAAACTTTCCTTAAATTGTCACGACCCCCTATCGGACGTCCGTGACCGGCACGGGAAGTAGGATTTCTCCTATCTCGTAAGCCTCTAATCCCTAATTGACATTTTCACATGTTTATAACTACCCATTTCTAATACAAACAATATATAGTATTTATGGCTATCCATATTCGGTGACCTAAGTAGCATGCAATCCACGGCTCGCTCAACGCCGCTTCAGTCTATACATATACACATAATCACTCACACGTACATATAGTATACATATTGATCACACGCTTCAGGGCGAGTGATCTATCCTATTCACATGCAGAAATCCTGTGTACAATCATACATATATTCAATCACACGCTTGCATATAGTTTACATATTGATCACACGCCTCAATGCGTGTGATCTATCCTATTCACATGCAGAAGCCATATTTTCGAACAATCAGGTATTTAGCCACACATAAATATAATTTACATATTGATCACACCCTCAAGGCGTGTGATTTATCCTAGTCGCATGCGGAAGTCATATATACATATACATGATATACGCTATATCATAGCCTAAAGTCCCAATACCAAGACCTAACTTTAATCTGTATGAAGCCGACAATGCTAGAATTCAAGTATGATATATATATATATATACACAACAGATGTAACCGTACAAACGCTGCATCCAAAAAGGAGTCATATATACATATACATCCTGATTTATTTACATAAACCAAAATACGCTACCCACGCGGACTATGCGTGCGGTCTTCAGAGTTGTCCGCCTCCCTGAGAAGAAGTGGATGCGTTCCCGACGCCTGAACCACCTGTATATGAAAAATGTAAATATGGGGGTGAGTGGAAAAGACTCAGTGAGGAGCTCCCCCATCGCTAGCCTAGCAGCGGGTACCACTACAGCTGGGGGAAGGGAGTAACCACAACCACATACGCATGAAACATATTTATATTGTGACCTTTAACATGATCAGGTAATCAATGTATCATATTCACAAGTAAAATCCTAATTCATGCTCCTAACATATTTATTAATCCGTATGTAAATCAATCTCAAGATACATCATTTGGTTTCATAGTTAACACATACTTGTGCACGTAGGCACTCACTTTCTGTCTCCCGCATTACGCTAAGAGAAATACTGGCCCGAAGGCAATCTTATATTTGAACCTAGTTGACCACACTAGGAAATTTCTGACTCCAAGGCACGCTTAGAGTAATAGCTGGCAACTTGACTGACCTCGGGTAAACCAAGGTAATGGCCACTACGTGACATACTTACTGTTAACAAATCCTGTCTGTCCGACCAGGATAATCGACTCGATCTACCCGAACTAACCTAACAAGTTCAACTAACAATTTAACCTTGAAAGACGCCCTATTAGTAACTAACTGAATATTACACGTGTTTATTAGTTAGGCCAAGTTTTCCCCCTTTTCAATTATGCAACCCTCTCGCTCACAATTAACAACCTAGGTTCATTATCCTCAATGTACGATACGGTCAAAACTTTTACAACGATAATCAATTTAAATGGGTTTCTAAAGTTACTAAACTCTCACATATGAAATCACGACACAATCCTACCCACGGTAACACATAAGGCTCATTGAGCCACATTATCACATATACACATAATTGGTTTGCATTTCCCTCATTTACTTACTAAACATTAACATGTAGCGCAAACTCATACAAATAAGTATATTTCATATAATAACTGCAATAAATAGGGCAAACCACATTTGCACGTTGTCATCCAACCCTGTGGAGCTGGGATGGGAGAGCCCCTCACCTCGTTGGCCCTCTTGATCAGTCCTCGGAGTGTCTGAAGCTCCAATCACTCTGTGGTGCCCTATACACATGTACTTAAACAATTTAGAAATGCGTAACTAAGCATCTACCATGTACGTGTCATGCTAATGCTCATGCACCCTCTAGATATTTTCCAAGAACTAATTATTTAGTTCGTTACTCGTCTTATTTGCTCTTTCTGAAAGTCCAGAATATCTCATATTCGACTTTCACACTTTCGAGCCATTTAGAACCTCTAATTGCTTTGGTTAGAGATTCCCACTTGTCTAAATTTCACTTCATGTGTTCATATGGGTATTTAACTAATAAAAGAATTAAATTCACGGCTCAAAAGAGGCTTTAGCTTACTCATTCCACCATCTCCCTTATTCGCCGAGTAAAAGCTTAATTACTACCTCTTTAATTATATATAAAAGTATAATTGGGTATAATTAGAGCCTTGGGATCAATTTAGCGGGTCTTAGGTGTCCACCACGGACTAGACCGAGGTGTTCAACCCACCGCACAGCTCCTTACTGTATGGTAGCTTAGTATATCGCCTCTTTTTCACCGGATTGGGTTCCGGTTGAGACGGTAAATACTCGAGCTTTATTTCCTTGCCTATTTCTAGTAACTATAACACCTATACTACTCCAATCCTAACCTATTCATGCATCAAACCAGCAAAATTCAATTTTAGAGCAATTTCCTAACCCAATTTCCATGATTTCCATACCCGGTCAAATCTTATGGTTTCACTTCGATTCTGAACCTCACTAAGCTTTCAATAACATCCACTAAGCTCAAATTTAACCCCGGAATGCCCCGATTGGAAGAGATTGAAGAATTCCTAAAATACCCAAAATTAGAGAAATTGGGGTTTGAGAGAATTGGGGCTTCCATACCTTGATTCAATCGGATGGGGAGCTTAATGGGTGGTCAAGACGAATTCTGGTGGCCCTCACCGGCGGCGGAACGCATTCTCCGGCAAAAATCCTGAGCCAAACCACCGTGCGTGCTTCTCCTTCTCCTTCTCGGTTGCTCACGGTCGTGCGTCTCGTTACTCTGCTTCTTTCTTCTTCTTTTTTTCATTTTTTACTTCTGCCTTGTGTTTTGCTTCTGCCTTCTATTTTATTTTTCTTAATGTACGTTGATGTAGTAAGGGGGGTCACGGTTGGCCCCCCATTTATCTTATTATATATATATTTTTTTCTTTTGTGTTTTAGTGAAAGAGGGGTCACGGTTTGGCCCCCCTTTTAATTAATAATAAATAATAAAATAAATATTTTATTTAGTTATTTTATCCTCTTTTTCCCCCAATTTTTTTCATTTCTTTTAGGTCCTAGAAAATTTATACATATTCCCTATTACTTTCTTCTTTATTCTATTTTAACCCTATAATTCTTTAATTTAATTTATTTTTCTTTCTGAAAGAAAAATAAATTTAATAATAATGAAAATAATTAAATCTAAATATCTCGGATATTACAAAAATAGAACTCACTTAAGATACGGTTGCACTTCCTCGCAATTTAAGAGAACATATCTTGTAGCAGCTTCCAATTCTTTGTTGTTTAGACGACGACTCTTAGAGACTCTGGATGGCCAACTGGGATGATTGAAAATTGACTTCTCATGAGTAGACTCACCACCATCGTCATTACTTGAAGGGTTTGTAAATTTTGATTGGACATGTGGCTTGAAATAATGTGATCAAAATGTGGCAGTCTCTTCGATGATATAGGCTTCACAAATGGAGCCCTCCACTCGAGCTTTATTTTTTACTTTCTTTTTTTAAGGTTTGGTGGAACCTTGTTTAAAAACACAATAAATTGAAGTTATAAATATAATTGCTTTTAATTCACTATTACAAATTCATGGGAGTCGTCATTACCTCTCGAAGGGATACATCCAACGGTATTGGACAGGTCCACCCACTCCAGCTTCATAGGCTAAATGAATAGGTAGATGCTCCATTGAGACAAAAAATCTTGGAGGAAAGATCTTCTCTAACTTGCACAAAGTTATTGCAATATTTTTTCCAACAACTTCAATTTATCCACCCTCAATGTAGTTGAACAAAGTTCTTTGAAGAATTGACTAAGCTCAATGAGTGGATTCCAAATTGCCTCTGGTAGAGCACTAAAAGCGATTGGAAGCAAACGTTCCATGAATACTTGACAATCATGACTTTTCATCCCAAATAGCTTACCTTCTTTAAGATCTACATAGCGGGCAATGTTAGAGGCATACCCATCAGGTAGCTTAAGATTCTTTACCCATTCAAGGATGTCTCGTTTTTGTTTTAAATTGAAAGTGTATTTTGCCTTTGGTTTAAGAATCTTATCACCTTGGTCCACCAACTCTAATTCGGAACGCCTACAATACAATTTTATATCCAATCTAGCTTTTTCATTATCTTTTGTTTATATCCAATCTAACTTTTTCATTTTCTTTTGTTTTTTTTTGTTTTATGTCCATCGCAGTGTTAAACACATTGTCAAACACATTCTTTTCAATGTGCATGACATCTAAATTATGTCTAATGAGGTTGGTTTTCCAGTAGGGTAGTTACCAAAATATACTATGTTTAGTCCAATTATGTCAGACACAATAGCCTCCCACTTTTCCCATTACTTTCGGGATGTTGCGCACTCTTTCCCAAACTTCTTCCCATTCAAGCGTTTAGGAGGTGGAGATTCATCGACTCTATTTTTGATAAATGATTGCTTATTCCTCCTGAAAGGGTGATTCATAGGCAAGAATTGTCTATGGCAATAAAAAAAGATGTCTTGCCACCATGTTTAAGAGTGAAAGCCTTTGATTTCTCCATACAAATAGGGCATGCTAGTTTACCCGCAATCATCCAACCAGATAACATACCATATGCTGGGAAGTCATTGATAATCCATAGAAGTGCCGCTCGCATTTAAAAATTTTGTTTAAGTGAAATATCATACGTAAAAACTATTTAAAATTATAAGTAAAAAAAGAGATGGGCGGTGAAGAAAGAAGAAGATATAAAAAGTAGAAGGAGGAGCAAGAGAAAATTAGATGAAGTGAAGAAGAAAAAAATCAAGAAAACAAAAACAGCGGGTGAGGAAGATATGAGAAAGAGAAAGAAAAAAATTATATAATCACATGGGAGTAAGTATGAGAAAAGGAGGATAGAAAAAGAAGAAGATGAAGAGGATGATGATGATGGGAAAGATGAAGAAATGTGTGTGAAAAAGAAAAAGAGAGGGTGAAAATGAGATTGACATAGAGAGAATAAAAGCAAGAAAATAAAGAAAGGTATGGGGAAAATTAAAAAAATAATAAATAGATATAGGTATAGGAATAGGAATAGAAAATATAAAAATAGATATATAAATGTGCATAGGGAAATAAAAAAATAAGTAAAGATATGCACGGAAAGGTTGAAAAAGGAAAAAGAGATAGAAATTTAATAAAAAAAATAGGATGAGATAAGAGTAAGTAAGAATAATGAATTTTTTTTATTAATGAATATTTTAAACATATAAATTTATTATTTTAATTAATTTTTCTTTTATATTTATATAAAATATAATATATTATTCAGCAAATTAAAGTTAAAAAAATAGGTCTAAAATTTTTTTAAAAGAAATTTTAAAACGTTTATATTAAAAAGTTTAAAAGATTTTGTAAAAAGTTTATTTTATTCAACTCATCATTTATTGCACATTTAGTTGATTTAGGCTATAACTAAGGAATATTCCGCCTTGGGACACGTGGCACTAAGCTTCCAGAAGCCTAACGGCAGCACACACTAGCAGCACGTGGCACCACTTATCTGCTACTTACTTGGCCCTTGCCCACGTGACCTTGCGGGGACTCCCACTCAATGGGACGAGGAAACTCATTAGGCATCGCGGGACGACCCGCGTCCCACGAGAACGTGGGTCGAGCACGTCCTCCCCACACTTAGTATAAATAGACCCTCACCCAGGGCACTAAAGGACACAAGATCAAGGACCATAATACTAGATCCGAGACATCTCAAGTCCTTCCAGAGAGCATTACTCATAACCATCCTAATAGGCATTTTAAGCACCCTCAGACACCTTACGCAACATCCTTCACACATCCTGAGCTCTGCCGTAGGCTCCGACACGTCCAACCACCGGCAAGCTCATCTCCGTCCCCGAAGCATCCCACCGATAAAGCTTCCAGCAGCTCTCAGAGACCAGAGCTCTCTTACACTAAGGCATCCTCCTAAGAGCGGCTCTCCCGCCCGGAGTACCTTAAGCACGTCTTAGCCGCACACGGCCCAATACAGGTAACTACCTTGCCTAACGGCTCTTACAGACTTCACCTTGACGAACTACGTGGACTTTGATCCCTTTCGAAGGGTACGTAAGCACCTGGGTGCATCACCTATGGACAAGTCCCCTAAGGTTAAGACCCTTTGCGGTCCTTAATTGCAAGCTACAATTGTTTGATCCAAAAATGATAGTTACAGTGGCGCCCACCGCGGTCTTCCTCAGACCACAATGCCTTGTGCACTCTACCGCTAAATGGTATTTCTTTTTCGGGGACTAGGAATATACACCTAACACTTAGAAACCCGAATTTTATACCTTTTCTACAGGACACATTACAGGGCAATACTCGCATGGCTAGCACCTGCTAGTCCCCAAAACCCTCGCACGATCGACCGGATAACATCCAAAGCGACCGGAGCAAGCGACATAAAACACAGTTCGTGACCTTTGACGGCACGGGTGACACAACCAAAATAAACCAGCCATTGGCTATCACGGCCAACATCTCCGGGTTTGATGTAAAACGTGTACTGGTAGACCCCGGGTCAGCCGCTGACATACTCTTCACGAGAGCTTTGGAAGAAATGACCAACTGCAAGGATCGACTGATATCAGACGAAGGAACCCTTGTCGACTTCTCTGGACAAGCCGTTGAAACACAGGGAACCCTTACAACATGGCTCGCCCTGGGCGTAAAACCAAAGATTGCCCATCGGCATACAACGCAGTCTTGGGCCGACCGACCCTCAGCAAACTCAGAATCATCGTATCCACGGCTCACAGGGTGATATAATTCCCCACGCCAGCCGGGGTCGCAGAAATACGAGCGAGCCAAAGAACCCACACATGCTTCGTGACCAACCGCCCCGCTATAGATGAGGTCGAAAACAATGCCAAGAGCTCTTCCGAGATAGTTGACCTGCGCGATGAGATCCTCAGAGCCAGGCAGCAGCCCACGGAAGACCTTGTGAACATTTGTATAGACCAGGTGAGTAACAGGGAAATCCGCGTAGGAGCCCTTCTCAGCCAGGCAGCCCGAAGGAACTTCTAGGTACTGCTCACCCAGTACATGGACGTATTCGCTTGGAGCGCCGCGGACATGCCAAGAATAAACCTTGCACTCATATGTCAATCCCTCAATATCAGAGATGGCCCCGGCGTTATCCAACGGAAGCGGCACTTCGAGAAAGAGAGGCATCAAGCAATCAATGAAGAAGTGCAAAAACTCCTCGATACCAGCTTCATACGCGAATCACAGTACCCTGACAAGCTGTCGAACTTGGTGATGGTAAAAAACACAAACGGGAAATGGCGAATGTGCGTAGATTTCACCAATCTGAACAAAGCCTGCCTGAAAGATGCCTACCCGCTCCCGAGCATAGACAACCTGGTCGATGGGACGGCCGGGCACCAGATGCTGAGTTTCCTAGACGCCTTCTCAGGGTACAACCAGATCCAGATGAACCCAAAGGATCAGGAGAAGACCTCCTTTATCACGGACAAAGGTGTCTACTGCTACAAAGTCATGCCCTTCTGATTGAAAAACGCAGCTGCGACCTATCAGAGGATGATGGACATCATTTTCAGGGATCAAATAGGCCGAAACCTCGAGATTTATGTCGATGACATGGTGGTCAAATCCATGGAGGTCGAACAACATCTGGCACATTTGGAGGAACACTTCCTAGTTTTGTGGATGCACCAAATGAAGGTAAATCCAACCAAATGCGCCTTCGGCGTATCGGCAGGAAAATTCCTAGGATTCATGATCACGCGAACAGGAATCGAGGCCAACCCCGAGAAATGCGCAACCATCCTCAACATGGAGCCACCTCGAACGGTGAAAGAGGTGCAGAGGCTAAACGGGAGGCTAGCGGCCCTCAATCGATTCTTATCAAGGATGGCCGGCCGATGCCTTCCCTTTTACAAAATTCTGAAAACGGCACCAGCGTTTAAATGGACCGAGCAGTGCGAAAAGTGATTCCATGACCTTAAGGTTTATCTAGCTAAACCTCCGGTGCTAGCAAAAGCGGTCAAACGAGAAATCCTTATACTCTACCTAGCCACCACTGATTATGCTGTAAGCTCAGCGTTGATAAGAGAGCAAGGGGTCGAGCAATTCCTGATTTACTATACAAGCCACACCTTGCAGGGAGCCCAACTTCGATACCAGCGGGTGGAGAAACTTGTACTCGCCCTTGTCCACTCGGCCAGAAGGCTCCGACCCTACTTCCAGCAGCACACGATTATGGTCCGAACTGACCAACCCCTGCGGCATATACTGCAAAAGCCAGACTTAGTAGGGCGAATGACAAATTGGGCCGTCGAGCTATCGGAACTTGACATCCAATATGAGCATGGGCGATCAAAGCCCAAGCCTTGGCAGACTTTGTCACTGAAATGACTCTGTCAGAACGCCTTCAGGGGGATGCCCCGGCTTCAAACCACGACGAGATCGCCGAGCCACAGCTAGAAAAATCCCCATGGCTAGTCTACGTAGACGGCTCCTCGATCGGAAAATCCGCGGGCAACGGCATTATCGCGGAAAGCCCTGACGGAATCGAAGTGGAGCAAGCCTTGTGCTTCATGTTCCCAGCCTCCAACAATCAAGTTGAATATGAAGCACTCATAGCTGGACTAGCGCTAGCTTACGACCTAGGCGCCTCAAAGGTCAACCTGTTCAGCGACTCAAAATTGGTAGTCGGACAACTCAATGGAGACTTTGAGGCGAAGGACGCTACTATCATCAAATATGTAGAGCGTGCCAAACAAGAAATCAGTAGGTTCAACTCCGTCTTGATCACATGGATCCCCCGAAACCAAAACACCCAACCTGAAGCCCTCTCCAAATTAGCCACCACACCGAGCCAATCGAAACTTATGATGGTATTGCGAACCACGCTTCACACCCCTAGCATAAACCCAGACGTACTGCCGATAGTAGTCGACAATTCCTGGATGGCTCCCATCAAAGCGTACCTAATGGCGGGCACCCTGCATACAGATAAAGAGCTCGCTCAAAATATAAGGAGGCAAGTAGCTCAGTACTTTGTCTGGGGAAACGACCTATACAAAATGGGATTCTCGTCCCCGCATCTCCGATGCATCTCGACTGAAGAAGCAAATTATGCGCTACAGGAAATCCACGAAGGCATATGCGGCACAAACTAATCCGGACGAGCCCTCCGCAAGCGAGTTCTGCGCTCCGGTTTTACTGGCCCACAATGAGGGCCGACTCAGAGCCCTTAGCCACCCATTGTGACCAATGTCAGCGGCACGCTGCATTCATACACTAGTCACCCAGCGAGCTGAAGCCCATCGAATCTCCATGGCCCTTCGACACTTGGGGCATGGATATCTTGGGCCCTCTCCTTCAAGGCACGTTCCAACAGGAATTCCTCATAGTGGCCGTCGACTATTTCACAAAGTGGATTGAGGCCGAACCTCTGGCCACCATCGGCTCCCAAAACGTCCAAAACTTCCTTTGGCAGAACATTATTACTCACTTCGGTCCCCTACATGCGTTGATCACCGACAACGGACGTTAATTCATCAGCAAGAAGTTCGAAGATTTCTGCAAGGATTGGAGCATTGACCACAAAACCACCTCAGTCGAATACCCGACGACCAACAGGCAAACAGATAGAGCAAACCACATCATCCTCGAAGGATTGCGAAAGCGCCTAACAGACGTAAAAGATGGATGAGTGGATGAACTCCCATCGGTCCTATGGAACAACGATACACACGACAACAGGGGGAACTCCTTTCGCTTTGAAGTATGGACAGGAAGCGATCATTCCCGCCGACATCGGGGTCCCTTCGGATTGGGTGCTAAACTACTTCGAGTCGAACCCAGAAAGCCTGCTAGTCTGCCTGGATACGGCCGAGGAGCGCAGGGAAGCGGCGGCGCTAAAAGACATTGCCTACAAGCAGCTGCTAGCACAAAAATACAACCGAGGCGTCTGACCTCGTAAGTTCGAAAAAGGTGACTTGGTCATGCGGACATCGATAAACAATAAGCGCGACCGCCTACACAGCAAGTTCGCACCTAATTGGGAAGGCTCATACAGGGTTATCAGAATCGCTTCACACAACGAATATAAGTTAGCACACCTAACGGAAGAACACGTCCCAAACACTTGGAACGCTAACAGCCTTAAGAAATATTTTACTATGTCTTAGTCAATATTTCTTTTTGCCTTAGTCCAAAGGCAAACATCGCAAGCACTCCACTACGTCTTAGTCCCAAGACAGATGTACTACCCACTTGTCTTAGTCCCAAGACAGACGTATTACAAATTTTCTTACTCCGAAGACAACCGTACTGCCAACTTAATGGAATATAGAATGAAAATACAATTGATCAACTCTCGTGCTCAAAATTCTAATTCTCCTTACTAAAAATATTTATATACGGGGATTGTCGCCCCGAAAATACAAAAACAACGCAGACATGCTGCGAAGTACAAATCAGGAAGCATCCCCTCTTGATGGATGCGGCGACTCGCCTGACGGGGGAGGATCCCTTCGTGGATTAGAGGCTATATCATAGTCTTCTATCCTCAACGGAGAGTCTCCTCGAGCACGGACACGAAACTCTCCACGAATGTTCTCCCAGGAAGGATGCATCTTCGCTCGGACTTTTGGAGGAACAAATATGCCCATCAAATCCTCCAACTGCACTATGCCATTCTGCATCATGTGTTTGCAAAGCGCAGAAAATCTTGGCGACGAACCCGCAGAGAATTGGCCTTGCACTTCGCCAGCTCGCCCTCCAATTCCTTCACGCGGGCGGTCAGTTGGACATTCTCATCCAGCAATTCCTCCACCACTTCCTGCACAAAAATCACGAAGAATTAGCCACCTCACATGGAGAACATTGAAGCTAGAGGAAAGCATCCTACCCCTTTGACCTCCTGTCGATACGCAAAGCCTGCCAAACGGCTTAGCAACACCATGGTCTCCCTGGTCATACGCTCTAAAGCATAATCATCCCCATAATCAAGTGGATAATGTTGACGAGCCAGTATGACCCGCTCCACCTCAAAGGGAATCAAATTCCCTCTAAAAGAGATACCCTCACCCAGAAGACGGACGGGCATCTCTTCGGGGGGGGGGGGGGGGGGTATGGGAGTGTAGGGAACCCTCCTGTGACCGCAGTGATTCAAGATGGTGTCACCCACCCGAGTCATAGCTCCCGCACTTTTACCAGCAAGATCTCCGTCCGCCCCGGCATCCTCGTCCACCCTTGAGGACGGAACAACGGCACTCACAGGCTCTGATCGCTCGCGTTTCTAGGTCCGAGAACTCGGCGGGGGATTCAGCCTCCCCTAAATGCCACCCAGGGTTAACCCTGCAAAGAGGAAACATCCGAAACTTGGTGAGCAGACAAAAAAGCAAAGGGACACAACTCAATAATACAAGCTTACCTAAAGCTGCGCCTGAGACCACGACCTTGTTCAAAAATTTGAAAGTTGTCTCCTCATACTCCTCCCGGTCGTGTTGAACCCGGAGAACAGGATTGGACCACTTAAGGGGGAAGCGCGGATGCCAGTCGAGCGGTCGAACCCAAGGCGGGCAAAAACCCTTCTTGGGTACCACTTTGAAGAAGTACGACTTCCAGGAGTGGTTGTTACCCGGCAGATCAGTGATGGTAAAACCTTTGGCACGTGACTGAAAACACACCCATCCGTGTGCCTCGCTGACGAAGTTAAGAGAGAGAAACAAATTCGGAAGGACCTTCAATCTATCTAACCGACAGTACCTGTCGAAAATGCTGAGTATCGACCACGCGTTCTGAGTCAACTATGCGGGGCAAACATTCAGCGAGTTAAGCATGGCTTCCACGAAGCCGGAGAAAGGTGGAATAAAGACGGCATTATAGGGAACACAGAGGGGAAGAACGAAGCCGACACCGTCGCTCCAGAGGATCGTCTCCCCTTCCTCCATCGGCCTTATCTCATAGCCCTCAGGGAGAGAAGGACCGAAGCGTTCCCTCTATACATTCTCGATGCCGGCCCCCAGCAACACCATCGATTCTACGCCGGCATGCGCCGCTGAAATGTTGGCCGTAGAACCAAGCTCCGGCTCGGTAGAATACTAATTCTCAGAAGCAGTTGGAGAAGGCACCGCCGGATTCTCATCCTCTCCAGACAGAACCTCCCAAAGGTCCACGGAGTCTCGCAGCATAATGAGAGTTTCACTCTCTCCCTAACTCCCTTTTTGGCAACAAGTAAGAGAGACTGTTCGAAATCCAGATCCACGGAAGAACACACAAAAGCAGTAGCACTAGCCGAGGCCATTTTGGAATGGTTAGGAGCAGAGAATCGCTGAGAATCTAAACTAAGAGGAAGGAGACCACAGAATGAAGGAATGGGGCTCTTCCGCTCTCAGAAATAAAAGAGGCCCAATAGACGCTTCGTAGTCTAACAAAGAGGCGTGAAAATGGGTAAAACTATGAAATAAAGGGAATGACCAAAAGACCTCTACCTTTGGATTTCCTCCGCACACCCGCAAGGGTCATCTCAGGAAATTCTCCTCTGAAGCAATGATGACTCCTCCTCGGTAAGTCGCGTACTTTATGCAGAGACGGCTCGAAAACTTGCTGAGGAAGTCAAGCAGTCAGCCACTTGAAACAAGACACGTAGCACCCCCTAAACGTCTC
The DNA here is from genome assembly GCA_014851425.1 of Senna tora. Classification (NCBI taxonomy): domain Eukaryota; kingdom Viridiplantae; phylum Streptophyta; class Magnoliopsida; order Fabales; family Fabaceae; genus Senna; species Senna tora. The sequence continues at coordinate 22,197,245 of CM026271.1, forward strand.
CATTCCTACGGAGTAAAAACGAAGGGACACCGTTATGCAAGTCGGACGACCTGCTCGCAATGACCATGCCCACTTGCGGACGAGCTCTACTTTACAAAGATAACGGAAATTCCTAAGTAGCTTACAGACAAGAGAAATTAAGTCCACGGGCGCTCAACACCCGTAGACTTGGGGGACTTATGTAACTACAGAATATTCTGCCTTGGGACACGTGGCACTAAGCTTCCAGAAGCCTAGCGGCAGCACACGCTAGCAGCACGTGGCACCACTTATCTGCTACTTATGTGGCCCTTGCCCACGTCACCTCGTGGGGACTCCCACTCAACGAGACGTGGAAACTCAATAGGCATCGTCGGACGACCCGCGTCGCACGAGAACATGGGTCGAGCACGTCCTCCCCACACTTAGTATAAATAGACCCTCACCCGGGGGACTAAAGGACACAAGATCAAGGACCATAACACTAGATCCGAGACATCTCAAGTCCTTCCAGAGAACAATACTCATAACCAACCTAATAGGCATTCTGAGCACCCTGAGACACCTTACACAACATCCTTCACACATCCCGAGCTCTGCCGTAGGCTCCGTCAGGTCCAACCACCGGCAGTCTCATCTCCGTCCCCGGAGCATCCCACCGATAGGGCTTCCAGCAGCTCTCAGAGACCCGAGCTCTCATACACTAAGGCAACCTCCTAAGAGCGGCTCGCCCACCCGGAGTACCTTACGCACGTCTTAGCCGCACACGGCCCAATACAGGTAACTACCTTGCCTAATGGCTCCTATAGACGTCACCATGAAAAACTACGTGGACTTTGATCCCTTCCGAAGGGTACGTAGGCACCTAGCTGCATCACCTAAGGACAAGTTCCCCAAGGTTAAAACCCCTTGTGATCCGTAATTGCAAACTACAATTGTCTGATCCAAAAATGACAATTACATAGGCCATAAATTCAACATTTTGAAAAACCCATATGGGAAGACTTAGTCATTCGTGCCACCAATCCCCATTTTATCATAATATTTTATTTATATATGTTTTTCTTCACTCCTATTTTTCTCTTCTCTTTCCCTTCCCATTTTATCATATTTTTTCATTTGCAAGAACCCGCCCCATTTTTTCTTCTGCCATCCATAAGAAGTAAGAAGAGAGCTGAGAAGTTGATATATATAACTTTATTCAAATAATGTTTATTAGTTTTTATTTTATTGCTTTAATTAGCAATGCAGTAATTGATATTAATTTAAATTTTAAAATAGGATAAAAAAAATAACATATTGTAGTAATTTTTGAAATATCTAGATTCAATATTAATTATATTTTAGTTACCAAAAGAAAATATTAATTATATTTTAAACTATTATTAATATATCTATAATATAAAATAAATATTTTTTTAATTAAATTAAATTTAATTATTTTTTATTAAATTAACTTTTATTTATTATAGTAAGTGTTACGACCCCCTATCGGACGTCCGTGATCGGCACGGGAGGTAGGATTTCTCCTATCCCGCAAGCCTCTAATCCCTGATTGCCATTTTAATATGTGTATTATATCTACCCATTTCTAATTCAAACAATATATAATACATATGGTCATCCATTTCTGATGACCTAAGCAGTTTGGAATCCACGGCTCGCTCAGCGCCGCTTCAGTCTATATATATATACACATATTCATTCACACGTACCTATAGTATACATATTGATCACGCATTTCAGGGCGGGTGATCTATCCTATTCATATGCAGAAGTCCTGTATACAGTCATACATATATTCAATCACACGCTTGCATATAGTTTACATATTGATCACACGCCTCAATGCGTGTGATCTATCCTATTCACATGTAGATGTCATATTTTCATACAATCAGGTATTCAGCCACGCATACATCTAATTTACATATTGATCACACACCTCAAGGCGTGAGATCTATCCTAGTCTCATGCGGAAGTCATATATACATATACATGATATACGTTATATCATAGCCTAAAGTCCCAATACCAAGACCTCACTTTAATCTGCATGAAGTCGACAATACTAGAGTTCGACATATATATACAGCAGTTGTATATGTACGAAAGCTACATCCAAAAACGGAGTCATATATATACATATACATCCTGATTTATTTACATAAACCAAAATACAATACCCACGCGAACTATGCATGCGGTCTTTAGAGTTGTCCGCCTCTTTGAGAAGAAGTGGACACGTTCCCGACGGTTGAACCACCTGTATCTGAAACATGTAAACAGGGGGGTGAGTCGAAAAGACTCAGTGAAGAGCTCCCCCATCCCTGGCATAGCAGCGGGTACCACTACAGCTGGGGAAAGGGAGCAACCACAACCACATACGCATGAAACATATTTATATTGTGACCTTTAACGTGATCAGCCAATCAGTGTATCATGTTCACAATTTAAAATCTTAATTCATGCTCCTAACATATTTATTAATCTGCATGTAAACCAATCATAAACATATATCATATGGTTCTATAATTAGTACATACTTATACACGTAGGTATTCAATTTCTGTCTCCCGCCTTATTGTGAGAGAAATACTAGCTTGAAGGCAATCTCTTGTTCGAACCTAGTTGATCACACTAGGAACTTTCTTACTCCAAGACATGCTTAGTGTAATAGCCGGCAACTTGTCTGACCTCAATTTAAACCAAGGCAATGGCCACTATGTGGCATGCTTGCTGACGTCATAATCCTGTCTATCCGACCAGGATGACTGACTCGATCTACCCGGACAACCTAACAACTCAACTAATATATTTAACCTTGAGAGATGTTGTGGATTTTAGTAACCGGTGCAAGTGTACACCGTCAACAAGTAATAAAGTGGTTGTAAACCAGATATCGTCCACGGAACTACAACTGAATGCGTAAATTGAGCACCAATATCGTAGCACCGCTTATGTCAAACAAATAGAATATTGATATGTTTGCACGAATATAAACTAGAATTAAGAGTATGAAAAGTAGCGCAACGAATGACAAATAGAGTTCAAGTAATCAATTAACGTAATAGTTCCTAGGATTGCAGCTACCACTAACACTTTGATTTAATCCAATTGCTACCTTTAACTATATCGATTCGAAGTCACAAAGTTTGTCTTTAGTTTCTACAGTCGTTATATGGTCTTCCTATCCTATATAATCCCTAATTATTTAGTTGACTACCTCATACATCTATGGGCAAACAATTTCAATAACAGTTTTAAGCCTAACTAATTCAACTTTGCTAGGTTTTCAGGTATATCTCTATCCTTCAAACAAAACCAGGAAATAATCATGTATTCAACCTAGAACTAGCAATATTCAAGCTTAGGACTAAATTAGGGTTCCTCTCCCAAGGATACCCAAACCCTCCAAGTAACCCTAAGTGATGGCCAAGCACATAGAATTTATCAAACAACTTGAATAAACTTCGTTAAAATCGAATCAAAACAGTAAGGTAGACAAAATTACTAAATCTACATGTTAGGGCACTACAATCCTAAGATTGGAGAGTTTAGCCCAACATGTTCATGTTCAACACAACCAAAGAATCCATAAAAACCAGAAAATACAAAGAAGAAGAAAAGAGATGAAGAACTCCGTCTCCTGTAATCAAATTCGCCTTCTCCTTGCTCCGATCCGCTAGAAATCACGAACTCTTGGTGTTTCCTAAGCTCAATATTGAGTATTTCTCTTGCCTCTTTCGTAACCTCACTGAAATATGAATTACTTTCCTCTCTATCTCGATATTCAACCTTTTTAAAGTACAATTATATATATTTCATTATTATTTATACTATTTAGTACCCTAAAATTAGGTTGATTTTGGGTGCTATCAAGAGACGCCCTATTTGTAACTAACTGAGTATCATACGTGTTTATTAATTAAGCTTAGTTTTCCCCCTTTTCAATTATGCAACACTCTCACTCACATTTAACAACCTAGGTTCATTTTCCTTAATGTACCATACGGTCAAAACTTTTGCACGATGATCAATTTAAATGGGTTTCTAATATTAATAAAGCCTCACATGTGAAATTCCGACTCAATCCTACCCACAGTATCATATAAGGCTCGGTGAGCCACAATATCGCATATTCACTTGAGAATGAACATATAAACATATAAACAGTTTGCACGTCCACTGTTTACTCACTAATCATATACGTGTAACATAAATACATTCAGATAGACATATTTCATATATCAACTTGCACAAAATAGAGCAAACCACATTTCCACGTAGTCATCCAACCCTGTGGGGCAAGGTTGGGAGAGCCCCTCACCTCGTTGGCCCTCCTGATCAGTCCTCGGAGTGCCTGAAACTCTAATCACTCTGTGGTGCCCTATACACATTATATTTAAGAAATTTAGAACGCGTAACTAAGCATCTACCATGCATGTGTCATGCTAATGCTTATGCACCCTCTAGCTATTGTCCAAGAACTAATTATTTATTTCGTTACGTCGTCTTATTTGCTCTTTCTGAAAGTCCATAATGACCCATATTCGACTTTCACACTTTCGAGCCGTTTAGAACCTCTAATTGCTTAGGTTAGAGATTTCCACTTGTCTAAATTTCCCTTCATGTGTTCATATGGGTATTTAACTAATAAAAGGATTAAATTCACGGTTCAAAAGAGGCTCTAGCTTACTCATCCCACCGTCTCCCTTATTCGCCGAGTAAAAGCTTAATTACTACCTCTTTAATTATATATAAAAAATATAATTGGGTATAATTAGAGCCTTGGAACCAATTTAGCGAGTCTTAGGTGTCCCCCACGAACTAGACCAAGGTGTCCAATCCACTGCACAACTCCTTACTGTACGGTGGCTTAGTATTTCGCCTCTTTTTCACCGGATTGGGTTCCGGTTTAAACGGTAAATACCCAGGCTTTATTCCCTTTTATGTTTCCAAGAATTAGAACACCTATACTACTCCAATCCAAGCCTATACATGCATCCAACTAGCAATAATTCAATTTATAGGAATTTTCTAACTAAATTTTCCTAATTTCCATACCCGGTCAAATCCTACGGTTTAACTTCGATTCTGAACTTTACTAAGCTTTCAATAACACCCACTAAGCTCAAATTTAACCCCGGTATGCCCCGATTGGAAGTATTTGAAGAATTCCTAAAATACCCAAAATTGGAGAAATTGGGGTTTTGGGAGTTTGGGGCTTTCTTACTTGATTTCAATCAGATAGAAGGTTGGATGGAGGTGAGGTAGAGGTCTGGTGGCTATCTCCGGCGGCGGAGCCGTGTCTCCGGTGAAAATCCGGCCAAACCCTCCGTCAAGCTCTTGCCTCCTCTCTCTTATCGATTTGGTGCGTTGTGTGAGTGCTTCTGCGTTATGCTTGCTTTCTTTCTTCTTTTTAATGTTTTGTTATATGTGTGTTAATGAATTGGATGGGGTGTCACGGTTTCCCCCCCCCCCCCAAATTATTTTAATATATATTATTATTCCTTTTTTTTGTGTGAGTAAATGGGAGGGGGTCACGGTTGAGAATGGATCCTATGCTGAACAGCATAAAAAAGTAATGAGAGAGAGTGACACATAGTAGGTCCCACATGTGGGTCTCACTTATTTATGGGACCCATTTATGTGTCACTCTCTCTCCTTACTTTTCTATGCTATACAGCATAGGATCCACTCCCGTCACGGTTGGCCCCCCATATATTTTATTATTATTATTATTATTATTATTATTTATTTTTTATTTGTTTTGTGTTTGTAACTCACGGTTTCAGCCCCTCCCCTCCAATAAAAATAATAAAAATATAAGTTGCACTATTAATTGTTGTTAAACCCCATTTCTTTCCCATCCTTTTTATTTTCCTTTCTTTTAAGTCCTAATAAATTTCCATTCTTTAGAAAATAGCTAAAATTTTTATTTTCTATTTCTTATCTCTTCTTCATTTTATTTCAACTTTCTAATTTAATTTATTTTTCTTTCCTAAAGAAAAATAAATTAATAATAATGATAATAATAATAAAATTAATATCTCGGATATTACAGTAAGATTTAAAATAAAAATATAATTTGAATAATTTTATCACAAGTAGTTAATTGATTAATTTAAAATTTAAAATATATTATATAATTTATTTCTTATATAAAAACTATTAAAAATTATAAGAGAAGAAAAGAGGGGGCGTTGAAGAAAGAAGAAGATAAAATAAAATAAGAAGAGGAGAGGAAGAGAAAATTAGATGAAGTGAAGAAGAAAAAAAAAAGAAAACAAAAAGAAAAGTGAAGAGGCAAGATCGCAAGAGTGAGAAATGTTGATTTTTTTGAATTATATATTGGAGAGTGAAAAATAATGATGACAATGACATTGATTGGAAGATGGTATAAAGTAGGAAAAGCTAAGTTTCTGACATGTGTGTACTTGAATACTAATATTATTTAAAAATATTTTTTTTGATTGATATTATTTAAAGATATTAATATTTTATTTTATTGAGAAACAATTATTATTACTTCATTTGATATAAAAAATGTTTTTTATCAATAATTTAAACAAGATAAAATGATATTTGTAGACTTTAATTTTATTTTATGTTTTAGTTTAGTTAATTAAATTTGATTAGTGTTGTTCAGTTAATAATATGTGATTTAAAATATAAAAAAAATTAATATAAATTAAACTTAATTCAATATTATTTATATAATTATATAGTAATTTAAATTTTTTTAAATTTTACCTTTTCTTTTTCAGTAAAATATTTAAGTTTTTGAAAGATGAAAAAGCATGATGTATGAGAATGACAAATAGATGAGATGAGAAAAGATGAGAATGAGATGAAGAAGAAGAAAAAGAAGCAAAATGAGAGAAGGAAAACATGATGTGTGAGAAATAGATGAGAAAGATGAAGCAGAAATAATCATAAGAGTGAGAGGGGATGGGATGGGAGGAAGAAGAATAGGAGGAATTAAGATGATGAAGCTAAGAAATGTGAGTGAAAAATTAAAGAAGAGATGGCGGGAAGGAGATAGACATGGAAAATATAAAGAAAGTAAATGAAAAATAATGTACGAAAAAAAAAGTTAACAAATAGATGTAGGTTTAGAAAATATAAAAATAAATGTGCATTGGAAAAAAAAGTAGGGTAAGTTATGAGAAGAATAAAATAGTAGGTAAATAAATAGAATTTTGCTAATCAGTGCCCTAGACTGTATTTAATGAGATTAGGTAAGTCAAAAAGTACATAAAAAACATAACTTGTATTAAATGATCTTCTTTATTTTTCTTGAAGACTTGTATGCCCTTAACTTTTGCCCTAATACATATTTATAATTACATCTCAATTTATTTTTTCTTCAATTTATTATAGTTCTTATTATTTTTTAATTCATATTTGTTTCTCTAATGAACTCTTTATTTGTTTTTATAAAAAAATTAATTATTCTGTTTCTTACAAGAGATTTTTGTTATATTAGAATATTTTCTAAAATTATATAGCTACAATTCTTAATCATTAATTCATATGATTAATTATTATAATTAAGTAATAAAACAAATACAAAAACCTATTTACCTGACATAAGAAAGACATAGAATATTTGTTATGTGATTTGAAACAAAAATTAAGAAATCTAGCTTCAAAATAAATTAGATTAATACATATGAATAAAATAAATAAATAATAAGTATTGTAACTACGGAATATTTCGCCTAGGGACACGTGGCATTAGGCTTCCAGAAGCATCACGGTAGCTTGCCCCAGTGACACGTGGCACCACTCATCTATCTCCTATGTGGCCGGTACCCACGTCTCCCCTCCTTGGTTCCCGTCCAAGAGACGTGGAAAGCCTCAAGGCATCGTAGGACGACCCACGTCCAGCAAGAACGTGGGTCGACCATGTTCTCCCCCACACTTGGTATAAAAGGCCCTCACCCGGGGGACTCATGACCTCAGAACAAGAGGCAAGTTGCACGCATTCTGAATTCACCTAAGCTAGACCTTGCTTAACTCATACAATACTTCCCTTCATCAACTCCAGAGCTTAGCCCACGGCACCACCAAGATTCGGCCATCAACCGACGTATCTCCGCCCCGAAGATTCCCTCAAACAGAGTTCTCGACAGCTCTAAGAGACCCTTTCTCTCTCATAACCTAAGGCAACCTCCTACGAGTGGCTCGCCCACCCAGAGTACCTTACACACGTCTTAGCCGCACATGACCCTATACAGGTAACTGCCTTGCCTAACGGCTCCTATAGATGTCATCATGACGAACTACGTGGACTTTGATCCCTTCATAAGGGTACGTAGACACCTAGGTTCTCACCTAAGGACCAGTCCCCCGAGGTTACGACCCCTTGCAGTCCTTATTTGCAAATTAGAATTGTCTGAACCAAAAACGACAGTTACAAGTATTATAATAAAATGGAAAAAAAAGAAATTGAGAAGTAATTACAAACGTTTATTAGAAAATAAATTAAGGATACTTATGTCTTTAAGAAAAATAAAGCAGCTCATTCAATACAAATTATAATTTTTATAATATTCTATAGTTGACATATTTTGTCTTTAAATATTTTGTAATTGTTAGTACTCTATGGTCGCCATTTAGGAGTATGACATTAACAATAAGAACTTATGCAATTTCATAATATTTTTTTTAATACAAAATATATTATTGATATTAAAATTTTTTGATTAATAATATTTTTATATTGTTGATGACATCATCTGGTTCGACTACTGATTCAACCGATTGAACTAATAAGCTTGTAACGCTAAAGGTTTTTTCGATTTAATTACTGGTCCAGTTTTTAAAACATTGATAGAAACACACCGATATAAGTTTTTGTGACGCATTTGTGACACAATAAAGATTTGTCACATCTTTGTGACGGATTCATGACGAGTTAGCATCCTGTCTAAAATTGGTGACGGATACGTTTTGTGACGGATGATTATCCGTCACATATTTCGTACAGATTAATGTCAAGAAGAAATCAGTAAAAAAAAGTGACGGATTTACGACGGGTTAGCAATCGGTGACCGGCATTTTGTGACGCATGATTATCCATCTCCGATTTGTGACAAACAAAAATCCGTCAATAAGTCATCAAGTGATTATTGTGCGATGACAGCATAGTAACCATGATTTTTACATTTGTGTTTCCATTTGGCATGAATGTTGCACTTACAGCCATATGGTATTCACATATGCATTTGCGTGATCCACATATGCATTTGCATAAATCCTTTTATCACCTGAGAAACCCAAGAAAATCAGAAATAGTAGGAAAAACTTGTTTTGCATGTGTCTTTTGAACCTGGTAAACCCAAGTAAGTTAGAGCGGTAAGAAAATTCTTGTCATCTGCTAAACCCGAGTAAGTTGGAAAAGCAGGAAGTACATGTTTTGCATAAGTCTTTTGAACCTGCTTAATCCAAGTAAGTTGGAACAGCAGGAAAATCCTTTTATCACCTATTAAACCCAAGTAAGTTGGAACAGCAAAAAAACATGTTTGCATAAGTCTTTTGGACCTGCTAAACCCAAGTAAGTTGGAATAGTAGGAAAATCCTTTTATCACCTACTAAACCCAAGTAAGTTGAAACACCAGGAAAATCCTTTTATTACTTGCTAAACCCAAGCAAGTTGGAAAAGAAGGAAATCCATGTTTTCAATGGTTTTCAAAACTGCTAAACCCAAGTAAGTTGAAATAGCAGGGAAGTCCTTTTATCACTTGCTAAACCCAATAAAGTTGGAAAAAGCAAGAAAAACATGTTTTGCATAAGTCTTTTGAACCTCCTAAACCCAAGTAATTTGGAGCAGCCAGAAAATACTTGTCACCTGCTATACCCAAGCAAGTTGGAAAAGCAGGAAAAATATGTTTTGCATAAATCTTTTAGACCTGGTAAACCCAAGTAAGTTGGAAGAACAGGAAAAACATGTTTTTCATAAGTCTTTTGAACTCGCTAAACCCAATCAAGTTGGAAAAACAGGAAACATATGTTTTGCATGGATTTCACACCTGCTAAACACAAGCAAGTTCAAAAAGTAGGGAAAACATGTTTTGCATGAATTTTAGACCGTCTAAACCCAGGTATACTGGGAAGCAGGAAAATCTTGTTAATCACCTGTGATACCAAGGCATACTGGGAAAAAAGAAAATCTTGTCAATCACCTGTGATGCCCAGGCATACTGGGAAACAGGGAAAATCTTCTCAATCACCTGTAATACCCAGGCATATTGGGAAACATGAAAATCTTCTTAATCACCTGTGATACCCAGGCATATTGGGAAGCAGGAAAATCTTGTTAATCATCTATGATACCCAGGCATACTAGGAAACAAGAAAATCTTGTCAATCACCTAGGATACCCAAGCATACTAGGAAGTAGGAAAATCTTGTCAATCACGTGTGATACCCATGAATACTGGGAATCAAGAAAATTTTTTCAATCACCTGTGATACCCAAGCATACTGGGAAACAAGAAAATCTCGTCAATCACCTGTAATACGAAGGCATACTGGGAAATAGGAAAATTTTCTCAATCACCTGTAATAACCAGGCATACTGGGAAACATGAAAACTTTCTTAATTCACTTGTGAGACCCAGGCATATTGGGAAGCAAAAAATTCCTATTAATCACCTGTGATACCTAGGCATGCTAGGAAACAGGAAAATCTTCTTAATCACCTATGATACCCAGGCATATAGGGAAGCAGGAAAATCTTGTTAATCACCTGTGATACCCAGGCATGCTGGGAAACAAAGAAATCTTGTTAATAAACTATGATACCCAGCCATATGGGAAACAAGAAAATCTTGTCAATCACTTGTAATAGCCAGACAAACTGGGAAACAGGAAAATCTTCTTAATCACCTGTGATACTTAAGCATATTGGGAAGTAGAAAAATCCTGTTAATCACCTATAATACCCAGGCATCTTGGGAAACAAGAAAATCTTGTTAATCACCTGTTACCCATGCATACTGGGAAGAAAAAAAAATCTTTTTTAACGACCTGTGAAAACCCAAGATTGGCTAGGAAGTAGGATCCTTTAACATCCGCCCGATTTCAAGGGCATTTGTTATCTCGCGGCTGCTATAAGACCTATTGTTTATGCCAGAAGATTACTTTTTTAGCCTTATCCCATCATTTTCACCCTTACATCATTTAAGAGGTAAATAACTATTTTCCACGTTTTCGCTTTCCAAGGTGCATAATCGGGCATATTTTCTTAAGTGTTTTAGAACCATTTAGTTGTCCTCCAGACGAGACAAATGAGGGCATCCTTTTGTCTTTACTTGTTCTGTTTGACAGTGCCGAGAGCATTCCGTTTGGAGGAAGGCAAGTAAATAAGGGAATATGTGGACACCCTATTTTGTCCGGCCATGAAAAGTGGAAAAATCAAGGCAAGTCGCGACCTGTAACCAGAAAAATTGCGATCTATTTGCTGAGTTAGCATTAGGTTGTGATCCGTGTCTCAATAGGTCGCGACCTATAGGTATTAATGATCAAGATCAAGATCAGATCCAAATCTGTAATAGGTCGCGACTCATGGCAAAATAGGTCGCGACCTATAGGCATTAATGGCCAAGATCCGGATTAGATCCAAATTTGTAATAGGTCGCGACCCGTGGCATGAAAGGTCACGACCAATAGGCATTTATGACTTAGATCCGACCTTCCTTTTATAGGATCCTCCGAGATCACTATAATTAGGAGGCTCCACCATTAGTCAAAGGTTAGAATCTCGAGAGGCCAAAGCTTTGCGAAATTGCTGAGTCTCTGGTAAGACCCATGCACCTTTCTTCCTTACCAACATAGTTTTCATCTCTTTGTAGATCTCTTTTTCCTAAAAATCTTACTTTTGATCAATGCGATAGGAACCAGGCCCCGTGCCACTCTAAGGGTCGACCAAGATCCCCTCCGCATCCTAGATCCAAGGGCCAGAACCCTAAATCTTTATTTTTCTTTGATTTCATAAGTGGGTCGCGACCTCTTGATGTAAGGGTCGCGACCCTTATCAACCTCTGAGCACTGTTTGTTTGCTGTATCTTCTCTTTGCTTGCTTCTCTGGAAAATCATGCATAGGTCGTGACCCTTCCCACAGCAAGTCGCAAGCTATAAACTTTGCTCTGCTCTCAGAACTCGTGTCCGAGACAGTGGGTCGTGACTTTCCTGTAATAGATCGCAACCTGCCTTCAGAGGCAGAAAAGCCTGCTTTCTGCCTCTCCTGTGTTGTTTATTTAAACCATTTTATCATAGTATATGTAACCCTAGTACCACCAAGGAGCCTTTGCTTCTATATAAGCACTAGTTTACACGCCATCTGGGCGCGCTGCTTGATGAGCATCACACCTTGTCTTGTTAGTTGTTGAATGTAAATGCATGGTTGATAGGGGCCAAGGAGCCTTTGCTTCTTTAGGCACATTGCACTTGGACACCATCTGAGCCTTTGCTTGATGAACGTCCCCCACAGACACACATGCGTGCATTCATGAACTACGTGGACTTTGATCCCTCTTGGAGGGTACGTAAGCCCTAGGCTCTTATCTTAGGTCAAGTCCATTTTTGTTTCTTCTATGTTTTGTGTTCTTTTCCAACTCTTTAAGGCCAAACTATTTTAAATATTGATTTTTTGGGTAACCGTCTTAGGACGGAGGGTGAGGGGTGCCTAACACCTTCCCTTCATCTCAAGCAGACTCTCGAGCTCAAACCAATTTTAAAACCTATTTCTACTTAAACTTTTAAAATACTTTCCTTTTCCAAGTTTTATGGAGAACTTGGTGGCGACCCCACGAAGCCCGCCGAAGGTGCGGTCTTCATAGCCTACCCATTTGCTTTTATTAAGGGCTTTTCATTTTATTAGTTTTTTATTATTTTGTTTTTTAATTCCCCAGAAAACATGGCCAAGAGTGAGGTTTGCAAGCCAAGTTATTTATAAGATGGATGTAGAGCGAGTGATCATTCTCGAGAGACTCACGACTATGCATATATGCCGTATCCTTTTTTATCAATCAGGTTAATTGCCAATGTTACCTCAAATTAGACGAGAGCCTCGAACATCCAATTGCCCGAGCAGCACATGAATAAGAATGAAAAAGAGAAGAATAAAAAACATGGAGAAGATTAATGGACTAATTATAGAAAAGACATTTCATTTCAATCCCAAACAAAAACTGACAAAGTACATTTGCAAAACAAATTAGGACATCTTAAACCATTTTGGTTCTATCACATTCTAACATTCTTTTACTGAAGATAAAGAGTTGGAGTGACCTCTCCAGTGCTTCCTCTCTGAATCTTGTTGTCCCTCATTAATATCTAGACCTTGGCTCGAAAGATGCCACTTGTCTCAATCGAATGACCAGGTGCATTCGCGTGGTACTCATAGGAGAGTTCTGGCTTGTACCATCTGGGGTACGAAGGTATTAACAGTGCCATGGGTCTTGCGGTTATGATCCATTAATCCAATAATTTCTTACACAACTCCAGTTGAGACACTTAAGAATCCGATTGTGGTTTCTTTCCCATTAGATTTGTGGCCTCTCTTCTCCTCATCTTGCTACGACTTGGCCCTTGATCAACCAATATCTTAATAGGCTAGATATCTTCCAGGCGAGCACTCTTAGTATGGTGCACAACTCTATTGGAGACATACGGGGAAGGCTTGGATGGATGAATAGCAATGCATTGTGTTGGTAGTGAGGGTATGATGGCTTCTTGACAATTTGGTGGTGGTGGGAGAAAGGTGAGGTTTGTGGACATGTGAGGGACCACGGACAAGGCTAGTATGATGAGGGCGGATGGCATACACTTAATAGGATGGTTGGCAAGTCACATTGGGTGATTGTGAACCTCCTTTTCTTGCACAATGCTGAGTTGAGCTCCGATGAAAAGGGCCATGTGCCCTTCTTGTGTTTCAAAATCTATATCTTCCCTCATAGTAACTAACTCGGAGAAATACTTGAAAGGAACAGTAAGCATCAAGTCGTGGTGAGGATCTTTAAGGGACCTCAGAAAATAGTGACACACCTCCTACTCAATCATGGGGGGTTGAACATCTATCACGGTATGCTTCAACCTCTGAGCAAACTCGCGAAATGATTCCTCAGTTTTTCGGCCCATTTTCTTTATCATTTCGCGGGTGAGCTCGATTTTATTGTATGCAAATTCCTTTGAGAATGCTTGAACTAAGCTATGCTAGGATTCAAGCTCCCCTTATCGAGACGTGTGAACCATTTGAGTGCAAACGCCGTGAGACAGTGATGGAAATGGTTGAGGAATAATTCCTCATTTCGTCCCCACTTCATCATAGACTTGTAGTAGGTGTTAAGGTGATTGTCTGGATCAATGCTCTCGTCAAATTTGATGAAATCGTGAATTTTGAATCTAGATGGGTCCTCTAATTGAGGGATCATGAAACGATCCTCCAAATCCCAACTTATTTGAAACCCTTCAATTGACTTGGTTTGAAGCCTACCTCTTTTTGCATAGATTTATCTAATCCACACTCAATTACTGAAGCCTTCATTGCTTGACTTATCTCGTGCATGATTTTCCCATAACTGCAAAAAGCGAGTGAAGGTTTGGCATTGCATTCCCAAAACCTTGCATTCCCAATTGCTAAAGCTGAAGAGGGATATCAGGCCCCGCTGAAGGAAAACAATCCACCTGGAAAAGGAAAAGATTTAAAGTCAGAAAATGTTCATACACAATCATTCATTTTGGCATTAGGCTCTTGGCTCAACATCCAAATATCCTTAGTCTTCTGGGTGAACAAAAGTTCTACCGAGAAGCCCAGGTTTGGAATTCTCGTGCTTCAAAAATTATATAAAAATACATTAAGATCGAGTGTGCCCATCCTTCTTTAAGGATTAAGAAAAATATATAAAAATACATTAAGATCGAGTGTACCCGTCCTTCAATGAGGATTAAGGCGATGTTTTGCGATTCCCGTTCTCCAAAGAAAAGACAAAACATAAACAACCCATGAAGATTTGGCATTGCATTCCCAAAATCTTCAATAAGGATGAAGGCCGAGTTTTGCAATTCCCGTGCTTCGAAATGATATAAAGTATATGGAGGCTAAGGGCTCCCGACCTTCAATGAGGACGAAGGCAGGCTTAGCGATTCTTGCTCTCCAAGGAAATGACAAAACGTAAACAATGCGTGAAGATTGGGCATTGCATTCGCAAATCCTTCAACAAGGATGAAGGCTGAGCTTTGCAATTCCCTCTCTTCAAGGAAAAGACAGAACATAGATAACGCATGGAGATTGGGCATTGTATTCCCGTAACCTTCAACAAGGATGAAGGTCGTGTTTTACAATTCCTGTGCTTCATAAATAATATATATATATATATATATATATATATATATATATATATGAAGACTAAGTGTACTAGGCTTTCAATGAGGACGAAGGTCGAGCCTTGCGATTCCGCTCTCCAAAATAAGATAAAATACAAAAACAACATATGAAGATCAGGCGTTGCATTCCACAGACCTTCAATAAGGATAAAGGCCGGGTTTTGCGAATCCCGCTCCTCAAGAAAAGGATATCATGTAAAAGAATCATGCAAACAAAGTATCATCCCCCTTCTTAATGACTGAGGCGTTTGGGGATGAGGAAAAGGCCATACCTTGATTGGATGCTAAAACCATGCCAATTGCCAAAGGAAATCATACAAAAAATTTTAAAACATGAGAAGCAAAATTAAGAGAGTATTTTCATAATAGATATAGAAGTATCCTTAATGAGGTCTTTTAAGTGCATCAAAAGCGTTTTGAAAATGAAAATTCTCAGCAAGGGAAATACCTTGTGATTTGATTTTCACCACAAATACCAAGGTGTATAGGTGAGTTTTGGAAAATGGTGCACTGAAAAACCTCCATTATAGATACAAATATATCTTGATGAAGATCTCATTCAGAAAACTAGTGGGTGAATTTGCAATTATTGTGGGAGTCATCTTTCGAATCCCCACTATTTTTTCAAAAGAACTTTATGAGGGGTTGAAGTTGGTGTCCATGTTTTGTGAGCAAATTTGCACTCAAATTGGGATCCTTCTACTTATGAACCAAAATTACGATCGGCAAATAAGATTTTTCGGGAAAAATATAGAAGTTTCTTAAGGCTTTGTGTCAATGGGAAAAACTTCACACATTGAACGTCTCAATTGCCAATCATAAACTTTATTCTAGCTCACGTGAAGCATGCTATCAAGTAAAAGGCCAACAAATCAAAACTATATTCCCCAGTTGTAAATACAACCACTGTTTACTGGTAAACAGAAATCTATAAAAATTATGCAAATAAAAGAAATAATGTTAATAGAGTCATAGGACCTAAGAATTGACACGAGAGAAAGATCCCTTACCACAGATACGCAGGTATCTTAATAAGGGTTTTATGTACAAAAAAATGTAAAGAATGACCATATGAAAACAATGATTTTTCTATTTAAAACAAATACATTGTGAAAGTAAAAGGACAAAAAAATGCTTTCAATTGAAAATGCATGCAATGCAGGGGGATTCCCGCTCCT
The DNA here is from genome assembly GCA_014851425.1 of Senna tora. NCBI lineage: Eukaryota > Viridiplantae > Streptophyta > Magnoliopsida > Fabales > Fabaceae > Senna > Senna tora. The sequence continues at coordinate 22,213,798 of CM026271.1, forward strand.
TGTGTCCTACGGCCTCGAGTTCCTTGGGCTTAAAAACTGGCTTCCTAAAAGATAGTCTCTATGAACCTTTATCTACAATGCATGGTGAGAAAAGTTCTATAAAAACCCTAATCAGGTCAAAGGCCCCTGGATTGCCCCCACCGAATGATGAAGACCCCGGCTGAAGAAGAAACACTGCCCATGGAATATAGTCCATGCAAGTTTACCTCCTAAGACGAGTGACAATCCAAGCAGGATTGGGCAGATCAACATTCGTAGGCACCACGCCCAACTAGGAAGTTACCCAGATCCGTAGTATCTAAAAATGTGGGCAATAGCCATGAATGTGATTGGAAAATTGGAAACGTGAAATTGGAAAATTGGAAATAGGAAATAAGAATCAAGAATGTGATTATGAGAAATTGGGTTTTAGATTTTCTATATTTTCTTTAATTCTTTTATTGTTTTTCTAACTTCCTTATTATCACTTATTTCCTTTTTTATTTATTGCATCACACACACACTCTGAATGACTTGATGGATCATTATATTTAATATTTATTACTATAATGCTATTTACTAATGGTAGACAAGCAACTTCCAAATTTCAAAGTCTACCACAATGTTAGCCAATAGGATAAGAGCATACATTATATTTTTTTTTCTAAAGGGGTGATCGCATCCAAAATCAACATAACTTTAGTGTGCCAAATAGCATAAATTATAGAAAAAACATATGATTTTGCACCAAAAAAGGTTGAATAATTTCACATGAGGAGTAGAGCAAAAAATGTGATATTCTTGATTATTCGCAAAATCAGTGGAATATTGGATAGGTGCGTTTGATGTTTGTTTAATGCTATAAGCTTGACAAGAATCAATGGGAAGACATACTCCAAGTACAAGAGCCAGAACCAAAGCAAGAACTAGTAGAAATACCAAAAAAGAGAAGAAAACAAGAAAGAGAAGGAGCACTCGTTGTGGTGTGCAAAACAGCTCGTCACAGAGAGTGCCCAGCTCGTTATGGCCAGCTAAATGCTAGCCAAAGCGAGTACCTCAGCTTGGCAAGGCAGATGACGCGGCAACAACCTTAATGAGAAAATTTAATGATGATCCCGGTCATCAAAGGAGTTGGAGATGCTTTTAAATTGGTTTGAATTCAAATATTAAATTCTATACCAATTAATGATGATCTCCATCCTATTCTTACTCAAATTAGAGGTCCCAGAGCATTATAAATAGACGTCTCACGAGGTTGAAAAGGCATCCATGATTCCCACACATTAGTATAGTTTAGAGCGTAGAGAGAATATGATCGGCTAAGTTCTTCTTGGGTTTCCTAGAAGAACTAGTGTAGGCATGAGCCGATGGCTCTTCATTAGGGTTTGTTGATTCATTCGTGTTTTGTATTTTATCCTATTCGATTTATGAATTGTGTTTTGCTTCCTAATCGCATGTCATTAGTTTATTAGATTCTTCCATGAATGGGAATGTACTTAGTATACTAGATCTTTCATATCGGGTCGGTAATCATTGACTATGTGGTTAATGCCCTTGGGATTTCTTGTTTTTGAAATTCAAATGCATATTTGTTTATTGGCTTCTTGATCGTATGCATCTCTAATTGCAATTATATTTGTTGAATTAATTGTTCCTAGTTAGGCAATTAATCATTGAGTATGTCATAAAATCTCATGATGTATGTTATTCGTGTTCGCGGTCGGGGATGACATTATCATTACATAAGCTTTCTTAATGCTTGACTATGAAGAATAGGATCAATTTTAGAATGAATTAATTAAACTAGGATAATTTCAGGTTGGCCATGATTGTCTGGTTCTATTCTTTTCGCTTTATATTATATTGACGCTTTACAAGCTTCGATTCCCTACTTATTCTGCAAATACCTACTTGCTTGAGATACTAACCAACGGTAGGTTAAAATGAAGATTCCGCGAGAGATTCGACACTTGAGTTGCACCTTATGCTACTTAAGGTTTTTATTTGATCACAACCGTGACGATCTTTTGGAACCTCGATTCGAAAGTGATTCCAATTTGTGAGCGATCAAATTGACGCCGTAGCCAGGGATTCATTGGATTGATCTTAAGGTCGATTATGTCTTCGACAAACATGTATTTGTTTTTATTTTAATTTCTTATTTAATCTTTTGTCTCTTTCTATTCGATTATCTTCTTGTTTTTCCGTTCTCTCTTTATTCGAATTTTCTTTTTCTGCTTTCGTTCGCCGTGTGCCCGCTGCAGCGAGTACTTTAACTTGCTGCCAAGCTGGCCACATCGAGCTGTTCATAACTCGCCACATCGACTGAGAGAGGGAGAAGGCCGCAATGTTCATCACGATGAGCAGTACTAAAAACCCATATTATTTTCCACCCTCATTCGCCACTGCGAATGAGGCAGTAATTACATGCTAACAATGCTACAACAGTGTAACGACAATAAACTCTTCAAACCTGAGCTCTTCGCGTCCTCTTGCAAATGATCTAGCAGAACAAAATGATCTACTCATCCAAGGGTTTAAGGCCATGAAGGACGCAATCATAGAAGAATGAGCGGAAACTAAAAAGAAAATATAGAACCTCAAGGTGCAAGTGGAGGAATGGCTCATCTTGGTAGAAAGGCATATAACAAAAATAGATGAGGAAACAGAAGAGTTAGCCATTCAACTACTAGAAATCTACAAAGACCAACTACAGGCTGTATAAAGGGTATCCATTATCCACAAAGAGCCAATAGAAGCTCATAAGCAGAAATTGCCCCGCAAAAGCGTAACAATAAATCATCACCCTACAGAGATACGCGAAACTAAACCACTCCAGGAAATCGATTTCTCTAGCCTCGAAAGCCCGTGTCGCACGGAAGAGACTTTCATATTGAATTTAGGATCTACTGCCGACTTCTTCAGGGCTGTTCAAAATGCCCAACCACTAGTAACCTCCAGTTAAGAGGGAGATTTCGAATCCCATTCTGAAATTGACCTCACCTCAGACACCCTGTCATACTCCCTAGGTTCTTCAGAAACCGCATTCGAATCTGCCCATTCTTGGACGGTCACATCCAACTCATCCGATGATGACAATATTCAGACCCCACTAGGTATGCCCCTTAAAAAACCATCCCATCTATTCCCCAACTGACGTACTGCACCGGTAGAAGCAATTGATACACAGATCCCCCCTGAAATCACTACACTAATACCATCTATAGTAAAACCACATTGGAACTAAAATAACTGCCCACCACTCTGAAGTATGCCTTTCTGGAAGCCAATGATAAACTGCTAGTTATCATAGCTAACAATCTCACCTCCAAGCAAGAAGGGGACTTGGTAGGACTATTAAAAAAATATAGAAAGGCTATACGATGGACATTAGCAGATGCGTATTTATTTATTCTTGGCTAGACAAAATGTGGTGTCCATAGATGCATATTTTTTTTATTCTAGACATTAAATACAAATGAAATTGAACCACTTCCAAAACATAGAAAATTGTCAAATAGAAAGCTTAAGATCTCCCCTACACACTCCCCCTGACCTCATCCCAAAATCATTAGTAATTTGTAAGATATAATCTTTGAAAACACAGTGAAATGGTATTTTGGGATAAATAAAATGCAATAAATCCTTCCAAAAGAATTAGGGCATGAGATTTTTATCTTTTGTTTTAAGGACACAAATAAAGATTTAGGTATAGAAATCAATGAAAAAGGAGTTATGTAGAGGGAAAACTAATTCATTAAATTAGAGTGACGTTCTAAATGTCACTCTACAATGTGTTCCATTGAAATCATAATCTCACGTCGAAGACATTCTAAAAAGTGTCCTATGTTTAGAATGCTCTAGATATCTAGTTTCAGGAAAAAAATAGATCACTCCATTTGTAGTTCAGTTGAAATCAGAACCTCGCGCCGAAGACATTCTGCCCGAATTCGACATTAGTCCGAGTAGAGGTTGTGTAAAAATATTTTGGCTTATCTAGAGAGCTCCTAAATTCATGAAAAAAAAATATGAGACTCCTAAGGTATGTAGGAGAAAGGAAAAAATTCTAAAAGTCTATAAAACACGTTACAAAAGTTGAGGAAAAATTCTGAAAAACAGTCATCCAAATTGAGTGAAATGGGAAGAGGTAAGAAAGAGAAATACTCTCTTGGTTATCATTTGGCCTCTTTGTTCAAGGGTTCTCTATTCATCTTTGTGCATGCTTGGACCCTCTCCTTCTCCTTCTTGATCTCCTCTTTCTAGCCACCATTCTTTTTCTCTCATTAACCTAGCCACTCTTCTTTTTCTCTTTAACCTAGCCTCCTTCTTCCATCCCCTTTTGACCTATGCTTCTCCCTTTTTATAAGCTAGGGTTTTTTTAAGTGTTTTGGGCTTGGCCCATTAGATCTAGGAGTAGGCTATCTAACATTTTTTTTACTTTTCTTATTTTTGATAAAAGAATGAAATTTTTGTATCTTATTTAATTTTATGGTTTTTTAAGCCCGGGCAAAATAGGGTGTCCACAGAGTCCCCTCTTTACTTGTCTTACTCCAAAAGTGACGCTTTGAGAATGAATTTCAGCATTGATGGAGGAAGCAAGTAAAGACAAAAGGATGGCCTATTATTTCAAGCTTTGACGAATGCATAACACCAAATTTAAAAACCTAACAAGAACGACTATGAACAAACACAAACAAAAGCTAAAGAAAATCTAGCACGCATCATAGAAAAAGTCCTAAACCAACAATGTTATGACTCATCGTCGCCCTTGTCTTCGGCACCCAACACCTCCACCCGAAGAAGGTTAAGGTCTTCAGTCCCTCCATGCTCTCGAGCAGCCAGAGCGTTGTTGGCTGCAGGAATAGATAACTGGTGCTAAAACACTAAGAAAATCTACCCGACTGTGCACCCCAAAACATAAATTAAATGTGGAAACCAATGGTTTACCAATGTGCAAAAATAAAAATAATGAGAAGAAAAGGTATTCCCTAGTTTGCACCAAGGGAAAAGAGGCAAAATGAATATGAGACAAGGGCATTGAAAGCGGGTTCCTACCCGAAGGCCATGTCCGAGAGCGATTATTCTTTTGGAGCCTAAATAATATTCAGCGCATTGGAATCTCAAGACTTAAGGGAATGACCATTCATGAAGACAAAGGATAAAAATTGAAAATTTGGAATGGACCTAGATCGTGCTCACGAATTCAAATTGCTTTGAATCGAGGTTTCAACCAGCCGTCACGGTTGTGATCAAATAAAACCTCAGAGTAGCACAGGGCCAACCCAAGGGTCGAATCTCTCGTGGAATCTTCATCTTGTTCCTATAATTGGTTATTGTTTAAAAACAAGCAGGTATTCACAGAATGAGTAGGGAGTTAATGGTTTAAAGGGTCAAATAGAATATGAAGCAGGATCGCAAGAAGAATAAAACCAGGCAATCTTGGCCAATCTAAGATTATTTAGGTTTAATTAATTCATTATAAAATTCATCCCATTCATGATAGTCATGCATTACGAAGGCCTGTCTAATAATAATGTTATCCACGAACAGGAACATCAATAATATACATAAAGAGATTTTATGATAAACCTACTAATCAATAGCCGAAACAGGAACAACTGATTCAAATAAATATTTTTGTAGTTAAAAGATGCATACAATCAAGAACCCAATTAATAGATTACATTTGAATTACAAGAAATCAAGAATTGAATGTGCCCTATCAGATAATCAATTATTACCGACCCTTTATGAGGGATCAAGCAAACTAAGTACTAATCCGTTCATCGAAGAATTGAATAAACTAATGACATATAATTAGAAAGCAAAATACAATCGATTAATAAGAAAGGATAGAATACGGAAGAAGAATGAATTAATAAACACTAATGAAGAGCCATCGGCTCATGCCTATACTAGTTCTTCTTGAAAACCCAAGAAGAACTTAGCCGCTCATATTATTTCTCTACTCTCCAAACTGATTGTGTGATCTCTTGATCATGGGATGCTTTTCCAACCTTGTGAGACAGCTATTTATATTGCTCTAAGACCCCCAGTTTGATTAGGAATAGGATGGAGTTAACTATTAATTGGTATATAATTTAATATTTGAATCCAAACCAATTTAAAAGCATCTCTAACTCCTTATATGGCTGGGATCCTTCTTAAATTCGTCCACTAGGTTGCTTGTCCACGTCATCTGCAATGTCTTGCACTGAACTCACTGTGGCAAGCAAATTTGGCTCGCCACAACGAATTTTGCACCTACTCGCTGCAATGAGTAGTCCTTGCTTCCTGTGGCGAGTGCTCCGTTCCTTTCTTCATTTGCTCTCCTTCAAGGCCTTGGTATGAGTTCTTGCTTGGGTTCTAGATCTTACACTTGGAACATATCTTCCCATTGATCCCTGTTAAGCATGCAGCACAGAAGAAACATCAAACACACCTATTCGATATTTGACATATTTTATGGATAATCAAGAATATCAATAAATAGGAATTTTTATGGGCATTTTATGACATTTCTGGTTCTTTTCCTTATATCAAGATATTCAACCTTTTCAGGGTAAAAACATATATATTTATCTATTATTTACGCTATTTAATATCCTAAAGTTAGGTTGATTTTGTGTGCGATCAAATCCTCCACACTAAAACCTTTGTACTCCAAGACAAAGAAGATCTAAACCTAGAGCATTCAAGATCAAGCTAACTTCTAGGGTTAGTGCTCCCAATCAGAAATAAAAATCTACCATGCAAGAACTCCAGTAAATTTGATCCTAAGGTCACTTCGGCAAGTTAATCATGCATGAGAATTTCTTCAAGATTATTTAGGATCAATATAACAATACGCTCATTGCCTCACCAGTATATTGGGGTAAGTTTTCACTCATAACATACTTACTCGCCTCTTACCATAGGCTTGAAGAAGGTCTATATCTCTACCATTTAGTGCACACAAGTCCCTAGTTAGGAGGTCTTTTAGGCTTGTAACATTACAGATGGAGGCCAAATATTTTATCCTATTTCACAGAAAGAAAGAAATTGCAAGTTCAAAGGTAATATAGAAATCCCCAGGTATTTGGGCTCAATCCTTCCAACAAGGTTAGGTCACATAGATTAGTCTTTCAATAATCCTTTCGACTCTCTCAAGTATGTGTTAACCAGCTCAAGCAAACAAGAATATCTTACATATTGTAAAGAAATTCCTAATTGGGTTCACACCCTAAAAATCATGTTGGTTCAAGAATTCTCTAATTCTAAATTCCCTAAGTCTAGTTGCTTAAAAATCTAAATGGGATTCATTGATTTTTGAAAAATATCTTTTAAGAAAAGCATATTAGTTGATTCTTGAAAAATTTTCTAACTGCTACTAGCTAGGTTTGATTCCTAACATATTTATTAGTTTTAAAAAATTTGAAATATACCTAATTTTCGAAACAAAATAATTAGCATGACCCTGAAGTCTTAAAATTTATAATTTAATTACGGAGTGTTCCCCTCTCGCCCCACACTTAAAACAAGAATTGTCCTCAATGCTTCAAGAAGTTTTAAGACGTATATTTAGTAGATAAAATCAGAATCAAAAGACAGGAATAAAATTATCAAGTAATTGAAAAAAGGGATAAATATTGCGGCATAAAATAGTGATGGCTCAATAAAAGGGTTTAATAAATTAAAAAATTCAAAATTTCAAACCGAATAATAATCAGAAAAATCGGACAAAAAGAAAATAAAATTATCGAGGCGCAGAACTTTTAAAAAAAATTATTAGTTGTAAGATATTATTTTCCGCCACACTTATTTGACAGTTAATATTTTTACCCACAGTAGACCGAGTAATTGGGAAAAGAAATTCTTACCTTGCCCCTCAGGGGGGTTCATAAGACTCCTTGCCTTGCCCAAGGAGGTACCTTTGGAGGTGTAATGCTTTATTGTGAGCTTCGTCCCTCTTTTTTTCAAAGAGCATTGTAATCTTTGCGAGCAGCTCTTCTTTTGGTTTATTCTTTTCAAGTACTTGAATGATCAACTCGCTTAGAGGGATTACTCTTTTTGTCGATGTACCCTTTTAGTTGGATCCCTGCGCACATCGTCCGGTGGGTCCGGTGTTATTCCATTTTGCTCTTGCAGTGGCTGGGTAGTTGATGTGCCATTGTCTTCTATTTCAGGAACCCTTTTTCATGAAATGTTAGGTAGGCCCTCAGTGGCCGAATCAGCAGTTATATGATTAGAAGTAAGAGTTATATTAGATGTGCCTTTAGTGCTATTAATCATATTGACTTCACATGTGTCAAACGATTGTGGCATTCCCTCGTAAAGTTTGAAATCGATCTTATCTCCTCCAAGCTCCATGGAAACCGTACCTTCTTTCATATCAATTGTGGTGTTGGCAGTCATTAGGAAGGGGCGTCCCAATATCAAGGTGGAGTCTCTAGGTGATGACTCAATGTCTAAGACAAAGAAGTCAGCAAGGATCCAGAGCCCTTTGACTTGTACTAACAGGTCCACTATTAGTCCTTCTGGGTGGACTAGAGACTTATCAGTGAACTATAATAAAACCGAGGTTAGTTGTAGAGTTTTGACACCTGATATATGGATTTTGGCATTACGTTTATTGCAGCTCCTAAGTCTAGTAGAGCTTGTTCAATTGGTACTTTTCCAATTGTGCAGGGTATAGTGAAGGACCTTGGATTTCGGAATTTTTACAGTATGCTAGGCTTAAAAAGAGCAAACACACTTAAGCTCACTGTCACTTTTATGCTAGGCTTGAATTGCCTTTTGTTTATGCACAGCTATATAAGTACCTTAGCATACTTAGGCACTTTTCTAATTAGTTCTATTAAGGGTATGTTTACTTCTACCTTTTCTAGGAGCTCAAGGATTTCCTCGTCTTGTTTAAGATTGTTATTGAACTTTTTATCATGCATTAAATAAGAACAGAGAAAGAGGAGTTTTTCAATATTTACCTCCTTACCTTTTGGATCGGAGGTGCCTTTTTTGCCTAGTTCTCCTAGGCTCGTGCTACCCTTTTGCTCTTCTTGGAGGTGGGGGCTCTTCATCTTTTTTAATAATTCTTTTTCTTTTCCACTCTCGCTTTGCCATTTCGTAAGGTGATGTTGTTTATAGCTTTTGGGTTTATTACAATGTTAAGGGGGATAGTCTCTCCAATTTGTGTCTGATGTTCACTCATATTGTTGGACAACCCTTGGATGAAGTCTACTATGTTGTCACCTTTTTTGACTAATGCATCCACTTTGGACGCTAGTTCATTGATCTTGGTATCAAATTGGGTAACTATAGCTTGTAGTTGGCAGTTGGTTGTATTGTGCTCACGGATTATTTGTTCTTGGAATTCTAGAAATCCCTTTTCTATTATTTGTCTGAGCTCTCTTACTTCAGAATCTAGATTCTCTTGTCCAGTAGTTACAAGGGTGGTGGGGTTGGGTTTCATTAGTTGGTTAGGCGGGTCCCTTTGGAAATTTCCCCCTCTATTTCCCTGGTTGCTTTGCCAAGGATCCTTCCACCTGAAACTTGGATGGTCTCGCCATCCGAGATTTTATGTGTATGAGAACGAGACTCACACAGGATACATACCAAGTCTTTGCTGAAACATAGCATTCACCTCGTCCACTTTGTGTGGGAAATTGTCAAATGTGTGCATCATGGAGTCGCATATGCTACAGCTTGCAGCTACTAGAGCTAATTGCTCTATTTTTTTATATGGGCTTTGTAAAGACTTGACTGCTTGGCTTAACTTAGCTATATCCCTAGTGATCTTAGCTAATGTAGGATTTTGTTCATGCCAATCTCTTCTACTAGATGCACATCTCTAGAAGACCTTTTTATTTTTGGTTAGTGCACATCTTTTAATTAGGTCCTAAGCCTCAACTGGTGTGAGGTCTTCTATTAAACAATTAGCTGCGACCACTAACATGTCAGAGTCCATAGGGTTCAGGCCATTTATGAAACTATTTACTAATTGAGCTAGCGGGAGATGATGATTAGGGCATTTGGCCATCACGTCTTGAAGGCGGACCCAAAAGTCAAAGAAGTTTTCGTCTCTTTCTTGCTTAATAGAAGTGATTCCTTTTCTAGTGGTTGAAACTTTGTTAGAGTGTAAATATTTATCGAGGAAAGCACTTCAGAGGGCGTCCAAAGATAGTAAGGCTTCAGAGGAATAGGTAGGTAAGTGCAAAAACTATTCCATAGCCTTCCCTTCTAATGTCATACGAAATACTTTCCACACGATGTCCTCTATATATTAGTGCCTATAGGTTTAAGTGTGATGCAGTGCATGAGCAGAATCTTCAAATGCATGTAGGGGTTATTGATCGCTCACTTTGACAAATTCGACTTACTTTGAATCGAGGTTCCAACCGGTCGTCACAGTTGTGATCAAATAAAAACCTCAAGTATCACAAGATGCAACCCAAGGGTCGAATCTCTTGCGGAATCTTCGTATTAACCTTCAGTTGGTTAGTATCTCAAACAAATAGGTATTTGCAGAATAAGTAGGGAGTCAATGGTTTAAGGGAGAGGAATAATATGAAGTAGGATCCCAACGAATGCTATCTGAATATTCATGTTATCCCCGACCGGGAACATCAATAACATGCATCAAGATATTTTATGATATTATTAAACAAACTAATGCCTGACCAGGTCAATCAATTTAATCTAATATTATCGCAATAAGAGATAGAAGCAATCAGGAACCCGAAGAATAGAATTGTATTGAATTTCGAAAACCAGATGACCCAAGTACTTTTCCGTATAAATCAAGTCTTTACTAATTCATTATGAAGAATCTAGCATCTTTGTACACGTTCGTTCATGATTGAATGTAGCAAGATAATGACATAAAAAACATAGGAAATACAATCGTAAACTCGGAAAGGATAAATACAAAGGTAGAATGAAATTAATAAACCCTAATGAAGAGCCATCGGCTCATGCCTATACTAGTTCTTCTTGGAAACCCAAGAAGAACTTAGCCACTCATATCCTCTCTACACTCTAGACTATACTAAAATATTTGAATCACTAAATGCCCTTTCAACCTTGTGAGACATCTATTTATATTGCTCAAGAACCTCCAATTTGAGTAGGAATAGGATGGAGATAATCATTAATTGGTATAGAATTTGATATTTGAATTCAAACCAATTTGAAAGCATCTCCAAGACCTTTGATGACTGGGATCCTCATTAAATTTGCTCATTAAGGTTGTTGCCACGTCATTGCCTTGCTAAGCTGAGGTACTCGCTATGGTGAGCTGTTCTGCTTGCCACAATGAGCTAAGCACACCTACTCGCAGTGGCGAGCTGTTTTGCTTGCCATAGCGAGTGCTTCATCCTTTTCTTGTTTTGCTCTCTCTCTGGGCCTTGCTACTAATTCTTGCTTTTTCTGGTTCTCGTACTTGGAGTATGTCTACTTGTTGATCCCTGTTAAGCCTGCAACACTCAAAAAACATCAAACTCACCTATCCAACATTCCACAGATTTTGCGGATAATCAAGAATAGCAATAAATATTGTCTTTTATGGGTATTTCAACACATTTTTTGCTCTCCTTCTTATGTCAAATTATTCAACCTTTTTGGTGCAAAATCATATATTTTTATGTATAATCTATGCTATTTAGCACACTAAAGTTAGGTTGATTTTAGGTGCGATAAGTTATCACCTGCAAACCCACGAAATTTGAGTAGGGAACTTAGCAATGGTCCCTCTAGTTCAAAGCCATTTTCAAAAACCAGGACTACGTTTTGAGATATATCGTAGGAAGAATCAGCCTTGTTTAGGTCTTTAAGAGTGACCCTTTCATTAAAGACTCCATCTCTATGATCACCCAAGGCTATGGCGGAGTTCTCTTCCCTTCTTTTCTTTCTCCTAAGTTTAGTTAAAGTTTGTTCGATTTTTGGATCTAAAGGAAACAAGTTTCCATTAGACGTTTGGGTCATAAACTAGAGATTGAGGTGTTTTGTCGTGCCACACTCGCTGTTGCGAGTAAGGGCTACTCCCCACGGCGAGTATGGCTGTGACCTCGTGGCGAGCAGGAGCAGAAAATAAAAGTAAAATGTGCAAAATAACGAGAAAAATGAAAAAACAAGAAGGAAAGCAGGAAGAAGAAGAAGACAAAAGATTGAAAAAGAGATTAAAATAAAAACAAATACCTGTTTGTCAAAGATGTAACCAACCTTTGATCAATCCAATGATTCCTTGGCAACGACGCCAATTTGATCACGGTTTTGAATTCGTATGGCTTCGAATCGAGGTTCCAAACGATCGTCACTATTGTGTTCAAATAAAACCTCATAATAGCACAGGGCCAACCCAAGGGTCGAATCTCTCGTGGAATCTTTGTGTTGTTCCTACATTTGGTTAGTGTCTAAAAACAAGTAGGTATTCGTATAATGAGTAAGGTGTTAATGGTTTAAAGGGTCAAATATAATATGAAGCAAGATTCCAAGAAGAATAGAACCAGTCAATCATGGCCAATCTAATATTATTTAGGTTTAATTAATTCATTCTAAAATTCATCCTATTCATGATAGTCATGCATTACGAAGGCCTATCTAATGATAATGTTATCCCTGAACAGGAACATCAATAACATACATCAAGAAATTTTATGATAAACCTACTGATCAAAATCCTAACCAGGAACAATTGATTGAAATAAATATTAACGTAATTAAGAGATGCATACGATCAAGAACCCAATTAATAGATTATATTCGAATTACAAGAAATCAAAAATTCCAAGTGCCCTATCACATAATCAATGATTACTAACCCTTTATGAGGAAACAAGCAAAGTAACTACTAGTTTGTTCATGGAAAAATCGAATAAACTAATGACATGTAATTAGAAAGAAAAATACAATCGATTAATCGAAAAGGATAAAATACAAAAGAAGAATGAATTAATAAACCCTAATGAAGAGCCATCGGCTCATGCCTATACTAGTTCTTCTTGGAAACCCAAGAACTTAGGCGCTAATATTTTCTCTCTACTTTCTAAACTGATCGTGTGATCTCTAGATCATGGGATGCTTTTCCAACCTTTTGAGACTCCTATTTATATTGCTCCAGAAGCCCCGATTTGATTAGGAAAAGATGGAGATAACTATTAATTTGTATGGAATTTAATATTTGAATTCAAACTAATTTAAAAGCATCTCTAACTCTTTATATGGTTGGGATCCTTCTTTAATTCATCCACTAGGTTGCTTGTCCATGTCATCTGCCTTGTTATGCCCTGAAGCCGCTATGGCAAGCAAATTTGGCACTCCAGAGCGAGTTGTGCGCATACTCGCTGTGGCGAGTTGTTTTACTCACTGCAGCGAGTAATCCTTGCTTGTTGTGGCAAGTGCTCCGTTCCTTTCTTGATTTGCTCTGCTTCTAGGCCTTGCTACGAGTTCTTGTTTGAGTTCTGGATCTTACACTTGGAACATATCTTTCCATTAATCCCTGTTAAGCCTACAACACTCAACAAACATCAAACACACTTATATGATATTTGACATATTTTACGAATAATAAAAAATATCAATAAATAGGGCTCTTTATTGGCATTTTATCACTTGTCGAGTTATATTCCTTATGTCAAGATATTCAATCTTTTTAGAGTAAATTCATATAAATTTATCTACTATTTATGCTATTTAATACCTTAAAGTTAGGTTAATTTTGGGTGCAATCAGCCCTCAGCGTAAGCACTGAAATGAGCTAAAAAAGTGATTCCCCAGTTTTGACCACGGGGTTCATGGCAAGCATGAAGGAGAAGTGATTTCCCAATGTAGATAGAAGGGCTCAAGCCGGCATTCAAGGTAGTCATGAGTCCCCAGTAAAAGTGATAGGTGGCTGGTACCCGAGGCAGGCATGAGCACCTAATGCTGACATTAATGGAGCTCAAGGCGGGCAAGAGTCCCTAGTAAAAAGTGACAGATGATTGACACTGAAGGTAAACATGAGCACCATAGGCTAACCATAGCGGGACTCTTTCCCAGTAGGAGTCCCTAGTAAAAGAAAGTCTGATAGACACTTGACACTCAAGGTAAACATGAGCACCATAGGCTGACCACAATAGGGCTCTTGGCGAGCAGGAGTACCCAACAAAAGAATGTATGACAAACACTTGACACTCAAAGATTTACTATGCAAGTATTCAAGTAAGTTTTGATCCTAAGATCACTTCGGCCAATTAGTCATGCATGGAGAATTTCTTCAGTATCACTTAGGACCAATTTACAATTCACTCATAACCTCACCATGATATTGGGGGTAAGATTTCACTCGTAACATGCTTACTTGTTTCTTACCATAGGCTTGAAGAGGGTCTCTATCTCCACTGTTTGTTGCACAAAAGTCCCTAGTCAGGAGGTCTTTTAGGCTTGTAACATTGCTGATGGAGGCCAAATATTTTTATCCTGATTCAAAGAAAGAAAATTGCAAGTCCAAGGATAAATTGGATTCATTCATTGAATTGTCCCAGATATACGTGATTCCAACCTTCAACCTTTTATACTATCTTGAGAATCTTTAATTTTATATGCTTTTCTTGATTTTTATTTACTTTTCTTTTTCCTTGCATATAGTTCTCTTTTTTTTCCTTAAGTCCTTTTTGGACTTATCAGATTCTCTACGAACAAACATGAAGGGAGGTCAAAATTAATGATTTCTTGGCAATACCTTGGATTCTTCCTTACCCATGGACTTACCTATTTAGGCTCAACGTGGGTGAATAGGGATAAATTTGTTTGGGCTTGTGTTTGGGCATAAGGTTACAAAAATAATGCCGTCACGACCCCAAATTGGAAGTGCGTGACCGGCACGAGAATAGACTTTTACCTCTAAACCCGTAAGACATACCTTGTAAACATAACTATAACAACCCTGCTATACAATCAATATATATATATATATGATACTAGTGGCCACACCTCACTGGTGGCCTAATTAACCTACAATCCGCGGTTCGCTCAATACCACTTCAGCTCAACCCAGTGTATAGATATATATATCAACATTCATAAAATAAATACTCATATCATATTGACCGTACGTCTCAATACGTACGATCTATCCTATTCAGATGCAGCAAGCACACATAATATATATATCCATATCATATTGACCGTATGCCTCAATGCGTACGATCTATCCTATTCGCATGCAGAAGTTTATATACTCATACGTATATCCTAGTTTATCCCCAAACTGGACCCTGTCTTTAAGTACATGTGAAGCCGATAATTTTAAAATAGGTACATATCAAAAGCTGTAAATATATATACACAACTCCTACAATTTAGAATATGTACAACCAAAAGAGTCAAAATAACAAAAAGTGTCCACCCACGCGAACTAGTGTGTAAAGGATGGTCTAATTTCCGTATCACTGTCCGGACGTCAATGCCTACCCGATACCTGTATCTAAAACATTGAAGAAGAGGGAGTGAGTCAAATAGACTCAGTGAGAAGCTTCCCATCCTCGGCGTAGCGACGGGTACCACTACAACTGGGGAA
Organism: Senna tora; assembly: GCA_014851425.1. NCBI lineage: Eukaryota > Viridiplantae > Streptophyta > Magnoliopsida > Fabales > Fabaceae > Senna > Senna tora. The sequence goes on from CM026271.1 coordinate 22,229,306, forward strand.
AGGGAAACACCCACAATCACATGCGCATGAAAATCCAGTTTATCAAATGTTATATTACTATCAGGCAATATTAATATAACATAAAATCATGGATAAACTTACGGATCATGCTCCTCTATCATGCTTTTCATAAACAAGTAAACACTTTTAACATATCATTTGAAAACTGTGAATCACTCAACTGACCCTAGTACCAGGCTAGGGAAATGGCCTCAACAGGCAAATTCTTTTAATGTTTAACTGACCCTAGTGCCAAGCTAGGGCAATGGCCTCAACGGGCAAATTCTCTTAATCTTTAACTGACCCTAGTGCCAGGCTAGGGCCATGGCCTCAACGGGCAAATGTTTTAATATTTAACTGACCCTAGTACCAGGCTAGGGCAATGGCCTCAACGAGCAAATCTTTTCTGACTCGTTTCTCTCCCCGAGCCCTCAGATGGGATTCTTACTCTATCTGCCCATTTCTATCCTAAACTAACTTTACCTAGGTGGTGTGAACCTCCCTATGACTCACTAATCCATTTATGAGATCTGTTTAATCCTTATTTAATATACAAACCCTTGATTAGATCATAACCTAGCTTTAAGGCCGTTCCTAAGTTCAATTACCATAAAACGTCGACGTTTACTAACAACTTCTATACGATTTCTTTAATGAGTTTCTAATAAATAGGGTAAACCAAACCTTGGACTCAATTAACAACTTACCCCCTTACTTGTACTGTTCGGCGTATCTCGTGTCATCACATGGATACCCTTCAGTGCCTCTTTACCTGTAGTCAAACACACATATACAAATACTTTCATAAATAACAGTTTAGGAACAACAATAGCATGTTAACCACTAAATAATTCTTACAAATAGGCAAGTAGGCAAACCACATATATACATCCTCAATCAACCCTGTAGGGCAAGGATGGGAAACCCCTCACCTGGACGGCTCCCTTGTGCTTGTACTGGAGTAACTCCCACTCCAGTCGAGTCATGGTTTCCTAACGAATGCATTCAAGTGGTTAACATCTCATACTATATGAAATTCGTATGCATACAACATGCTCGTGCCTAAAAATGTATCTTGACGTTGCCAAGAACCGAGTCCTTGGTCTTATCCGTCTCTTCTATGAGAGTCTTAAGTGCCTTGCACTTGGTTTCATACCATTATCACTCTCCTTGAGTTGCTTTTGGGGCCTTCGATTTAAGTTACTAAACCTCAATGTGCTTCTAAGCTATCCTACTTAAGGTTACCAAATGAAGGTGTATAAGGAATTTAGAAATTCAAGAAGTTGGACTTAGCTTATTCCGTAAGTTTCTATTCTTGAGGAACAAGAAGACATTTGAAATGATTTTGATCCTTAAAAACATGGTTGGGGGTGTCCTAAGATGTTTAGGATTGAAAATAGGAGGTTTAGACACCCCGGATTGGCTTAAAAATGAATTTTGGGCATGCTGGGCAGAGACCTGGCACTGCGGCACCAAGCTGTTGCCGAAGCAGCCCTTTGTTTACCCGAGAGCTGGCGCTGCAGTGCCAGCTCGCAGCACAGCAATTCTTTTGCTGTGCTGTGGGCTGGTTCGGGCCTATTTCGGCCCCCTCCGACCCCGGCTTCAACTCCGCACCTCACGGGTTTTGTTTACCTACATTCCAACAACATAAATCCAATCCTAATTACTCAAATCCAAGCCCGATTCCAAATTTATCAACGAATCCACAAATTGGGAAAATTTAGAATTTTTAACCCCAAACCCTTTCAAATTCGAATTCGGCTAAACCCGTGGATATAGCCTCGATTCTTACCCCAACTAAGTGTTCAAGAACACTTTCTAGGTCTCAATCTACCCTCGAAACAACCCAATCGAAGGTGGATCGAAGAAATCCCTAAAAATGGAGAAATTGAGAGCTTCGAATGAAATTGGGGTTACCAACCTTTGATTCGATTGGTGGAAGGTGTATGAGATGTCGTACCCGAGCTCCGGTGACTTTTCCGGCATCGGAAAGCTCTCCTCGGTCACTTTTTCGGCGAACCCCAACTCTTCTTCTTCTTCTCCTCCACGCCTCTTCTTCCTCTCTCTCTTCTTTCTCTCTCTTTCTTTCTTCTTCTTTCTTTCTCTTGTCTCACTTGTGCTTCTCTCCTTCTTCCTCATCCTTTTTATTTCGTCCTTCTTTTTCCTTTCTAAGTCACGCCTACCCCCTCCCCTCTTTAAAATAATTAACCAAAATAATATATATATATATATATATATATATATATAATAAAAGTAAATAAATAATTAAATAATACATTAACTAAATAATAATAATACTTATATTAAAGAAGAGTTTGAAAAAATATCCGCAATTTAATCCCTCCTCTTTCCAATTAAATTTTTATTTTCTTTTATTTTCTAATATATAAAAATAATAATATTAAATAAGTAAGGCTGAAAAATAAATTCCAATTTTATCCCTTTTCCCTACTTAATTCAGGTTTCCAATTTCTTAGGTCCTTAATTAAATCCTAAAAATTATTTTCTACTTCCTTTCTTTCCCTTTTATTTTATTTTGAACTTCGAAAAGTTTTCCGGGTATTACAAATGCCTTTATCGCCCTAGGTCCTTGTGTGCTAGGTCAGCCACGATTAAGACCCACTGCAAGTTCTAGAAGAAAACAACTTAAACAGTTAAAACACTCAATTTATATGAACATGAATATCAGTGTTTCGGCTTAATTCTTCCAACAGGGTTAGGTCACACAGATTGGTCTTTCAATGACCCTTCTAAAATTCTCCAGGCATGTATTAATTTGCTCAAGCAAACAAGAATATCCTACATGGTATAAGGAAATTCCTAATTGGTTTAATGCCCTAGAAATTTTGTCTAATCAAGAAATCTCTAGTCCTAAATTTTCTAAGTCCAGTTTGGAAAGCCTAAGTGGGGCTTGTTGATTTTCGAAAAAAATATCTTTTAAGAAAAGCATCTTAGTTAAAAATTTGAAAAAATTTTCTAAGGGCTCCATGCTAGGCTCGTTACCTAAGATATTAATTTATTTCAAAAAAGTCACCCAATTTTTACCAGAAGAAAATTAATTAGCAGGGCTTAAAACTTCTACAGCAGAGTGATTTCCCCCCACACTTAAAAGAAGCATTGTCCTCAATGCTTTAAGAGCAAGAAGCTTTAAGCTAGGAGGGTACTTAGCAGACATCACATTCAACCGAAAATATTTTCATGAGTTAAGAGTGGTCTAGAATGCATGAGCTTTTAGGAAAAATTAAAACAGAAAAATCAATAAAAAATGAATTCATAAAAAACAGCAAAATTGCCCCCTCCCCCACACTTATTTTTGAAAATAGTTGCTTACCCTCAGAAGATTGTGTATTTTTGGGGAGGGGTTGACTCTATAGGACTAAAAAAAAACGTGACTCATAAAGCATGCCTAAACTACTATTTTTGTCCTTCCCCCATACTTATTTATGTAAATAGTTTGTAAATTTAAGAGTTCGAGTGTAATGGAAGAGGATGTGGAAACCTGGCCCTCTTGGGGCATTTGTGTGTCTATGTGCGACTGCTATTCGGTCACTCGTTGCGGCGACTCCATGTTGTCTCGCCACGGCGAAGGGTCCCGAGAATCCTTTTCTATGATGCGTTGCTCGCTGCAGCAAATAGCTGGCAGCGAGTGAGGCAGAAAGCGCTTTTTAGCCTTTCCCTTTGAAAGGTTAACCCTGTCAACTGCAAACTCCATCTAAAATATCAAATATAATATATGCATAAAAGTTTTAGTTTAATTCTAGACGGTTCCCCCCACACTTTCTTCACAAGGTGTTTCAATGAAAATCAAAAGCTTAGTAGGGGGTTAGTGCCTTCGTCCAAGGTGTTTCAATCAAAATCAAAATCCTGTAAGGTTAGTTTGTACTATGTTTTCTTGGCTTTAAACAATCCCTCACACATATGTGATACTTTACCTTTGGTGGCCCGGTGTGGGGTTTAAAATAACTGTAAAGTAAAAATATTTTTCAATATAGTTCACAAAGGTTTAGTGAGCCATTACTAACTCAGACAATAGTCTAAATAGCTGTGTTAGGTAGTTTATAAAAGAAACAAAAGTCTCAATCGCATACAAGAAATTAAAAACTACAACTACTATTGGGAGGTTTCTTCCCCTACATTTATGCTCAGAAGACTACCAAAATTAAGTATAAGGTGATGATGGAAACAACTAGATGGTCAATTCGGCTTCAGATTTTCCTTGAGAAGTCGGAGTGGTAGTAGGTACCTATGCTCCAGGGAACATTTAGTGGTCCCTTTTCTAATTCCAAGTCGCAGGTTCTCCTTGAATATCTGGGACAGTTCGAGAAACCTACTTTTTGAGGAATATTCAGTATTCCCCTCCCTTTGTTTATCTTGCCCTTCGGTCGTCCCTAATGCTAATTTTACTCCATCTTAGTTTAAGATGGTTGCAATTTTAGGGCTTGTATGCATACCTATATCACAAACATTATTTGTTTTAAGGGTGAAAGAGGGGATATTAATTTTTAATGAAGGGGCAAGTGGTGTTTGTTTTTGGGACTCAGGTTGTCCTGGTTTCTCTTCAAGGAAAGGACTAGTGAGCGCGGATGGACAGCGATTTTCTTTCATCTCTTTATCTGGTGTTCTTCCAACTTCCTCGAGTTCCTCCGCTTCTTGGAGTTTAAACCGTACGATTTTCTTCTTATGCACAGGAAAAGCCGGATCAACTAGAAGTCCAGTGTCCTTTTGATCATACGCTTCTTCATCGAAGTTTCAACACCTGCGAAATCAGACACAATACCTTTCCGAGCATCATTAAGCATAGAGGAAGATAAAGGGGAAAATCTTGCGGAATGGAAGGCTGCTCATCTATTCCTATATTACGAGGTGTTTTACTATCACAATCATAAGGGGGTATGGAAAGGATACGCGCTTTCTTACCTTTGCCTTCTTGCTATGGACTTCTCTTGGAGGAATTTCCGTTGGTTCCTCATTTACAAAGGACACCTTTTTCACAGCCTTTGTGTTATGGGATTGCAGGTTTTCCTTATAAATTTTGAAAACTTTGGCGGCCATTTCCTCTTGTTCCTCCTCCATTCGTTACATCGCACGCTAAGGGCTTCTATTTGGCTATATCGGTCTCTGCTCACCGCTCTGCGAATGTGACTTTCACAGCTTCGAATCCACGGATTATTAAATCCTTGAGTTCAATATGGTCATGCTGGGATAGAGGTGATGGAGATTGAGATGGAAGGTTTGCTATGCTTCCCTCACCGTGGCGAGGTATGGTGGCGTACATCGTTGCTTTATTTGCTGTGGCAAATAATGGTGGCAAATGACACAGGATCCTGCGTTGTTCGTTGCAACGAGGTTGGTGGTGAGTTACTCAGAAAAGGCTAGTTGCTCGCTGTGGCGAGTACCTTTTGTACGTTGCGCCACTTGCTGCGGGGAAGGAGGCAGCGAGGGGTCTAGAAATTCTTGTTTACTCAACACGGCGAACACTGCCAACGAGCTGCCCAGATGTTCTTTTCCTTCGGGAAATTAAGAAAAAGAAAAAGAAAATATTTTTTTAAGGGCAAAAACGTGAGAAGGGAAAAATTATGAAAGTAAAATTTTTTTAATAATAAAAAAAAGAAAAACGTAAAAAGAGAAAAAGTTTCAAATATATATATATTTATATATGTATATATATTTTAAATAATAAGATAAAAAGTAGAAAGGGAGGGAAAAAATGTATTTTAAAATTTAATTTATTGTAGAAAGAGAAAATGTGAAAAATGAAGAAAGAAGAAAAAAAAGATATTTTTTTATAGAAAGAAAAGAGAAAATTACTTAACTTACTCTGGGTTATAGACGATCAACTGTAGAACTTGAAGATGACTCCTTGGCAACAGCACCAATTTGATCACTCACTCGAATTACTTTGAGTGGGGTCCTGACTAGTCGTCATGATCGTGATCAAATAAAACCTAAGATAGTAGCACAGGGCACTACTGAATAGTCGAATCTCTCGTAGAGCCTTCAAACAAGCTCTGCGATTGATCGTTAGTAACCCTAAATAGCCTAAGGGATAAAATAATTAGATACTAATAATGATAGAAGAACATATAAGATATCAGATCCAATAGGTTCCAAGAAGAATGATTTCAACAATCCTAGCCAATCTTAAGCTATTCATGTTCAATTAGTTCATTCAAAGTTTCATCCTATTCAAGATAGTCAAGCATTACGAAAGCCTATCTATATAACAATGTTATGCATAATCGGGAACTTCAATAACATATATTACTAAATTTTATGATATTATTAGATGTACAATCGCCCAACCAAGAACAATGAATTCAACAAATATTATCGCAGTAAGAGATGCATACTAAACATGAATTTGATAAATATAATTATATTGAATTCTAAGTCAAAACATGAACTTAGGATCCCAGAGTACCATTCCATATAATCACTACTCACTAATTCGCTATGAAGAATCTAGTAACTAAGTTCATGTTCAATCATGGATGAGTCTAGTAAGATAATGACAAACGAAACTAAGCAAATAAAATCATATGAATCAAGAAGGATGAATACAAAAGAAAGAACAAAATAGCTAATCCCTAATTCGAAACCATCAGCTCATGCCTACATCGATCCTTTTTGGAAAACTCAAGAAGAAATAGTCACTCATGACTCACAAAATATCCCACGGTAAAATTGTGAAGACTGAGCATTCTTTACAACTTCATGGAGCTTCTATTTATAGCGCTTCTAGAGATCTCAAACTCACTAAGATTCGAATCCTAATATAATTCAAACTAGTTCTAATTTGAACTTGAATTTAAATATTATTTGAATCCTTGGATGATTGGGTCTTCATTTAAATCTCCATTTAAGTTGCTTGCTTGCATCATTGCCACATCAACAACCACTTGCCACGTCTTAAGTTATTTTCCACGTTAGTGCCATGTCATAATTAACTTGCCACACCATTAGTGCTCTACCATGTGATTAGTGACTCACCATGACATCACCACGTCATCAATGGTCTTCTCACCGCGGCAAGTATTATGACTCTCGCCACGGCGAACTGCTTGATACTTGCTGTGGTGAGTCTTTGTATATTTTCCTTGGGGAGTCAAACCTTCTGCTGCAATATGGTCTTTTCTAATTTTTCCATGCATTCACTTTTTGGCTGCATTTTTGTCCCTGAATTGGAGTATTTCTAATATTCAACAGATATTACGATAGCTCGGGAATATTAAGAATTGATGCATTTAATAAGGAAATTAGCTATATTTCTATTTATTTCCCTACGTCAAGATATTCAACCTATTTGATGTGAAATCATATATTTATATATATTATTTATGCTATTTTACACCCTAAAGCTAGGTTGATTTTGCTTGCGATCAAGTCCCCAGTAAAACAAAGTGTAACAAACACTTGACACTCATGGGAAATATGAGCACCACAGTGGGACTCTTGATAGGAAGAAGTTCCTAATGAAAGAAAGTGTGACAGACACTTGACACTCAAGGGAAACATGAGCACCATAGGTTGACCACAGCGGGGCTCTTGTCGGGCAGGAGTACTCCCCGATTAAAAGGAATGTGACAGACTCTCGAGACTTCATGGTAAACATGAGTACCACTGGCTGATTGCAGCGGGGCTCTTGCCGAGCAGGAGACCCCGATTAAAAGGTATGTGATAGACACTTCATGGTAAACATGATCACCACAGGTTAATCATGGTGGGGCTCTTGGCGGGCAGGAATCTCCGATAAAAGATATGTGATAGACACTTGGTACTTCATGATAGAAATGAGCACCGCAGGTTGATCACGACGTGGCTCTTGGAGGGCAGGAGTCCCCATTAAAAGATATGTGATAGGCACTTGGCACTTCATGGTAGACATGAGCACCACTGGCTGATCACAACGGAGCTCTTGGCCGGCAGGAGACCCCAACAAAAGATATGTGATAGACACTTGCCACTTCATGGTAGACATGAGCACCACAGACTGATCACAACGAGGATTAAAAGATAGAGATTACCTTTTGAAATGAACTTGCTTCGTAGCTATTTTAAGAATTTCCTTCTTCCCAACCAGAACTGGACTTCATAGGTAGAAAATACTTTTGAAAATAAGTTACCCGCTTCCCATTCAAAGCTAGATTTCATAAGAAGAAAACACTTTTGAAAATAAGTTTCCTGCTTCCCAGTCAGAGCTGGACTTCAATGGTAGAAAACATTTTTGAAAATATGTTCCCTGCTTCCCAATTTGTGGGCTAGACTTCATAGGTAGAAATCACTTTTGAAAATAAGCTCCCCACTTCCCAGTTTGGGTTGGACTTCATAGGTGAAAAAAGAGATTTTCCTATTTTCCAGCCAACCCTGGACTTCACAGGTGATTAAAAAGATTTTCCTACTTCCCAACCAATCCTAGATATCATAGGTGATTAAAAATAATTTTCCTACTTCCCAGCCAATCTTGGACTTCACATGTGATTTGAAAGAATTTCCTACTTCACAGTTAGAGCTAGACTTCACAAGAAGAAAACTATGTTCGAAAATACATACCTGAATGTTTCCTTTTGAGCAGGGCCGAAATTGGCCCATCCCTGTTTCTCCTCTGGTTTGATGGTCTACCTGTTTTTTATCTTGTAACAAAGCTTTACCTTTTTCATGGAGGGGTTAGTGAGTTATCCTTGATTGCAAGCCAAAGTAACTTCGGATTTATTTGAGTTGAGGATCCAACCGATCGTCACGGTTGTGATCAAATAAAAACCTCATGTAGCAAGGGTGTAACCCAAGGGTCGAATCTCTCACGGAATCGTCGTATTAATCCTATAATTAGTTAGTAATCATGGCCAATCAGAAGATATTTAGATATAATTAATTTATTCAAGGTTCATCCTATTCAAGATAGTTATGCATTACGAAAGCAATGATAATGTTATCCCTGACCGAGAACATCAATAACATGCATCATGAGATTTTATGATATATCAGATAATCAACTGCCTAACCAGGAACAATTAATACAAGCAAATAGTATCGCAATTAGGAGAAGCATACGATCAAGAATTCAATAAATAGATATGTATTCAAATTCCAAGAAATAAGAATTCCATGTACTACCACATAATCAATGATTACCAACCCGATATGAAGGATCTAGCAAACTAAGTACATGCCCATTCATGGAAGAATCCAATAAACTAATGACATGCGATAAGAAGCAAAATACAATCGAAATATTGGAAAGGTCGAATACAGAAGAAGCATAAGTTAATAAATCCTAATGAAGAACCATCGGCTCATGCCTACACTATTTCTTCTTGGAAACCCAAGAAGAATCTAGCCGGTCATATTCTCTCTCTACTCTCCAAGATAAACTAAAGTTGCTAAATTTCTGAATTGCTTTCAACCTTGGTGAAGCCTCTGTTTATATTGCTCCAAGATCCTCAATTTGAATAGGAATAGGATGGAGATAGACATCAAATGTCATGTAATTTAACTTTTGAAATCGAGCTGATTTAAATGATTCTCCAACTCTTCGTATGATTGGGTCCCTTCTTAATTTTGTTCACAATTTGCTATGTACATCATCTGCCACGTCATCTACCACGTCAGCTGTATCACTTGTTGTGGCGAATGATTTTGACTTGCCATGGCGAGCTGCCTGATTACTCGTTGTGGCAAGTTTTTCTGTCTCGCCATGGCAAGTATTCCTCTGCTTGCAATGGCGAATGCTCCGTTCTTCACTTGACTTGATCTCTTCCAGATGCTTGCTACGAGTTCTGGCTTTGGTTCTGGTTCCTATATTTGGAATATATCTTCCCATTGATCCTTACTAATCTTGCAACACTCAACAAACATCAAACACACCTATCCAATCTTCAACAAGTTTTACGGATAATCAAGAATATCAAGTGTTACTATGGAATATTCCACCATGGGACACGTGGCATTAAGCTTCTAGAAACCTGACCTCTGTGCATGCTAGCGACACGTGGCACCACTCACCTACTACTTATGTGGCCCTCGCCCACGTCTCTTCACGAAGCACCCGCCTCATCAGATGTGGGAGCCCCTCAAGCAACGTGGGGTGACCCACGATGCACAAGATCGTGGGTCGAGTACGACCTCCTAAGAGCGGCTCGCTCGCCCGGAGTACTTTAGACACGTCTTAGCCGCACACGGCCCGATACAGGTAGACTACCTTGCCTAACGGCTCCTACAGACGTCACCATGACAAACTACGTGGACTTTCATCCCTTCCGAAGGGTACGTAGGCACCTGGGTGCATCACCTAAGGTCAAGTCCCCCATGGTTAAGACCCCATGCGGTCCTAATTGGAAATTACAATTTCCTGAGCAAAAAATGACAGTTACAGTGGCGCCCACCGCCGTCTTACTCAGACCACAATGCCTTGCCCACCCTGCCGCTAAACAGCATTTCTTTTTCGGGGAGTAGGAGTATATACCTAACGCTTAGAAACCCACTAATTTTTCCATTATGTTTACAGGATATAATATAGCATGACTGAATCGAACGCCCCCGTAGCCACAATCAACGCAAGCGCTCTAAGACACAGCGCAAGGAATCGGCAGGGGACGATCGAAGTAGCCACAACAGAAGCAGGTGGACAAACGCAACCCAGCCTCAAAGCGCTTCAATGACGCAGGTAGCTATCGCGGAAATCGTGGTCCAGAACCCGGCACTCAGAGAGGAAACCTGCCCTCAACACCCGTATGGCATGCCACACGTTCTTTGCCCCACAATCGGCGTTTGAGAAACAACAGAGCCAATAAGAAACCCACAGGATGTAGAGATCGCCCGCCTCAAACCAGAAGTAGCGGCTCTGCGCCAACAACAGTGGGAGGAGAACAGGAACCTCGCCCCAGCGAACGCAAGCGCCCAACTACCGCTAATGCCACACGGCGCGACAGCGGGGACCTCCAGCGACCCTACCAACCTGCCCACAATACAGTTCGGGACCTTACCAATGGAGTTCGCGCGACTATCGCTAACAGCACCAGCGCCTCCAACAGTTATCCCACCTGGACCAACTATGATTGCCGGACAAGCAGCACGACCCGCTACGAGCTATCCGCGACCACCAGTCCCTAACTACCCTCTGGGATCCTACCTCCACATGCCGTTGGCGACAACCTACAACCCATACGCTGCCTACGGTGTAAATGCTTACCATTGGCCCGCGTTCGACTTCCAGGGAAAGGGAAGATATCCTTTTACCCAGCAAATCATGAACGAGCACGTGCCCATGGGCTTCAAAATGCCCTTCCACATAGAACCTTATGGCGAAGAAACCGATCCACGGGATCACCTGAACACCTTCAATAGTGCCGGGTCTTCTCATCAACCCTGAAAGAAGCCGCTCTAAGGTGGTTTTCGCTGCTGCCCACCAATTCGATCCACAGCATCGAACAGTTGGCACAAAACTTCCTTACCCAGTTTGCCAGCAGCAAGGAATACCAAGAGAATGAAGACTCCTCCATTGGTTTCCACCAAGAGGAAGGAGAAACCCTACAAGTCTTGACAAGATGAGGAAGTTCCTGATAAGCAGGGCCAACACGGATCGAGCGGAAAAGAAGAAGGAAAAAATGGCGATAGAAAGCCAAGCTCCTAAGGAGAAAAACAACAGGAAGAGGTCACCTCCTCGACCACGAACGCCTCCTAGAGGACGATTCACGAGCTACATTCCCCTAATCAAATCCCATGTTGGGGTACTGGAAGAAATTTATCACTCGGACATACTCAGTTTCCCTCCGTAGGTCAAGAGGTGAAAAACGGGAAAACTGGTAGACAAGTCCAAATATTGTCAATCCCATAAGGATTACGGTCACGAAACCAACGACTGCATCCACCTGAAGGATCAGATCGAAGACCTAATCCGAAAAGAACTACACGGCAGGTTCATCAAAGAAGAAAGCAAGGCTAACGCTGAACAGCCACGAGAGGCCAACGATCAGACACCTACTCGTGGGGTCATCAACGTCATTGCAGGCGGTCTGCAGAGAGGAACCTCCTCGTCACCACAAAGCAAGAAAAGAGTAGAACGCTCCATTCTTTCCCTCGACTACACTCCAAAACATAAAAAGAGGAGCGATCGACCATGGATCCTCGGCAGACGTCCTCTACTTCGACACTATCGAAAGACTCGGGTTGAACGAAGCCAGCATAAGGCCATTCCCCGGCACACTCATAGGGTTCTCGGGAGCCCAGGTTCCAGCAGAAGGAATCATCACCGCCCGAACAACCGTGGGCACCCTACCAAAGGTTGCTAGCCTTGATGTAGACTTCATCGTCTCGGCACCATCAGCATACAATGCAATTTTAGGGCGATCTTCCCTAAATAAACTGAGGGCTGTAGTGTCCACCGCACAGCTCACAATGAAATTCCCAACACCCCACGGGGTTGGCGAAATTATGGCAGACCAGAAACTGGCGCGAGCATGCTACGCAGTGAGCCTAACCAAGACCGTCAAGGTTGCCCGCCTTGGTCCCCGAGAAACACGCGAGGAACCCCCCGAGGGTAAAGAGTCAGGAGGGAAGAAGCTAGAGTTTGCCCGTCTGGACCAGACCTCCGCCTAAAACTCCAAACACACTTTGCGTCCTCACGCCACTTTTAAGTCAAATCATGCACGTCTCTTTATTTCAAATTTAGGATTTACTTCAGCCTGACTAAGGCCCGCCTGACTTAGTCAATTCGAATGTAATCATCTTGTTTACTTTCAGCCTGACTAAGGTTTGCCCGACTGAGGCTGCACGAATGTATCCATTTTGTCTATTATTATTGAAGTATTCCTTTTCGGCAAGACACAAGGCTTCAAATTTGCAAAGTACTCGCGTAAGTCCTACCACAGGACAATGGGCCGACCACCCAAAGAAACGCTAAGCGCCCCTAGGGCCAAGCTAATATTTCCCCCAACAGCGCGGTAAAAACCCCTTGGGTGCGAAAAACACAAAAGGAGAGGGCGTCTGCCCATTACATAGGGTAAAACACCCTGAAAAATCCATAAACCTATTCTAGGGCATCCCCAAGATCTACAAAGGTCATAGCCCCAGCAGGCTCCACATGGCCAACACCTTCCAACGACCTCCTCCTGGTCGCTTCAGCTAGCTGCTGAGAAATAGGTCTAATCCCTAGAACTCGCCCACCGATCCGAGACAACACCTCGTGCTCCACCAAGCGGTCGATCAGTTGATGAAGATAAGCAAGATTCAACGGAGGATCAGTTTCCATCCGACCGCAAAGCTCACCATCAAAAAACTGTAGGGAAGGATGCAAGGAAGCCACCTAGTCTGCCGAAAACCTCTCCTCGCGGAGATGCTCCAGTTGCTCGACGGCCAGGAGCATGCCATACATCCTCTGCGCCGACAACTCCCCTTGGAGATCAGCGACGTCGACAACTTTATCCTCGACCGCCAGCCAGCCAGAAAGGTTCTCAGAAGCACGAGCCTCCGCACTCTATAAAGCTTCGCGGAGAGAATGCAACTCCCGCTGACGCCTCTTAGCGTCATCACGACGGACAGCCAGCTCCTTGCGAGTCTTCTCCAACTCCGAGCGAAGGAGCGTAAGTCAAGCCCGGTCGAGACGGATCTCCCCCTGCAAAAAGGCAAAGTCAAAAACGCGAAAGTCAAGCCAAAATAAGCATGACACCAAGATAAGGGAGCTTACCACACGCTTCTCCCACTCAAAACCAGCTTGGTCGAAGTTAGCTAGGGCCTCAGCAACCCGACTGAAACCTCGAACAGCAAGATTCAGGGGAGAGGTGTCCAGCCCCCTAGCTTCCCTCTCCCGCAACTCCATGAGGAAGCGCCTGCCCAACACCACCTGTTTGAAAGGTAATCCCGCCTCTGGTGGCCCGAGGGTTTCAGAAGGGCCGACACTCGACCCCGGGACAAGATCTTTTGTGGCAGCCACTTGACTCACCACTACATTCCCTGTATCTGAGAGGGCTCCGGCCTCCACGGCGGCGCCACTAGACTCCGCAACTTCCTCCGTCGCGGGTTCGCCCGCCGTGATCCGAGGCACGGGAGAGTCTCCAATAGAGTCCTCAACGACCACCCTGGCCCTCTTAGCAGCAGGCTGATCGACCCCCTCGACGGGACTCAGGACGGAAGGACGTGCCGATAGAATCACCCTCATGGGTGATTGACAAACAGGAGCTGAAGTGGGAACAGAAGTAGGAACAAAGGCTGGGACAAAGGATGGAACAACACCTTCCGCCGTAGCCTCCACCTGTAAATCCCCCCAGTCAGAACTCTGTCGTACCGCCTGCGAAGACAACCACAACTCCACACCGGAAGGCCGCTTCTTGAGCCCTCCTTCTCTGCCCTTGGACAACTCCACCGCAGAAGCTCCTTTCTTTTCCCCCTCTTGGGGTCTGCTTGCGCTACCTCTTCCATCCTTCTTCCTCTTCTCCCTTTGAAGACCCTCTTGCCGACGGTCTCTCTCGGAAGACGGAGGTACGGGAAACCGTCCTTCCCTCTCACCACCAGCGGGTACCACAGTAGGGACATCGGCCGCTACCTCCAGAGAAAGACTCTGTTGACCATTTTTCTTCCCTCTACTCCGACCGGCATCGCGAGTACGGCTTAGAGGGGGAGAAGGAGGAGAAGAAGGAAGATCCTCCAAATCAATAAAGTCGAAGGGGTAGAAGCTATAATCATCACCGCCAGCCATTGCAAAGGCTCGACGAAAGCAGAGAGCAGGAGGAAGGAGCAAGAATCAGAGAGAACAAAGCAAAGGCAGGGGAAAGGGAGGCAACGGAGGAAGGTAAATGCAACTGTAAAGTCACAAAATTTCAAACACTGGACATTTACAGGATACCCAGAGGCGCGACTATTCAAAATCCATAGCCCCCTTCTATCCCACAACGGATAGAATTTGTTATCCTCCACGACCAGGTCCAGCTACAACCGCTCACCTCAACCGAACACGTGGAGAGGAAGAACGGCCAAGATTCGCCGCCAAGATTCGCCGCCAAGGCAATAGAAACCCAAAGACCGAAAAGCCCTCAAGAACCTAAGAGTCACTTGGAGACACACACCTAAGGGTCTTTTCGGAAAGGTACTCGGCTCAGGCTAATGATGGATACCCTTGGAAACAAACCTGCATTTAATGAAGGAGAAACGGCGGCAAAAACAACCAACGCCAGAGACACCGATTTAAGCTCTGACGTGTGGCACCTGCAACAAGCCCACTCCTTCGATAGACAACTCTCAGCAAGAAATCCCGTCAGCCACTAGCCGCAGGATAACTCGAACAGAGGAGAATCCTCCGAAAATGACCAAGAAGCCCCTGACCTTAGGATTTCTCCTGCTCACCCACAAAGGGTATTCCGGGAAATGCGCCTCTAAGTAATGATGACTCCACCTCGGTAAGTCGCGTACTTTCTGCTGAGACAGCTCGAAAACTTGCTGAAGAAGTCAAGCAGCTAGTCACTCGAAGCACAACGCGTGTCACCTCCCAAACGTCTCCCCTTCCGCAGAACGAAACGAAGGACACTGCCTTTGCGAGTCGGACGATCAACATAGAGCAACCCTGACCTTGCACGGGCGAGCCCACCTACGTTCAGAGGCAACGAAAATTCCTAAGTGTCTCACAGACAAGGGAACTTAAGTCCACGGGCGCCCGACACCCGTAGACTTAGGGGACTTATGTAATTACAGAAAATTCCACCTTGGGACACGTGGCATTAAGCTTCTAGAAACCTGACCTCCGTGCATGCTATCAACACGTGGCACCACTCACCTACTACTTACGTGGCCCTCGCCCACGTCTCTTCACGAAGCACCCACCTCATCAGACGTGGGAGCCCCTCAAGCATCGTGGGGTGAACCACGAAGCACAAGATCGTGGGTCGAGCACAACCTCCCCACACTCAGTATAAATAGACCCTCACCCGGGGGACTAAAGGATATGCAACACGAAGGGCTACGGCACCTTATCTCAGATCCCTCACGTACTCTCAGTCACCTGAACACTCTCAGACACCTCACCCGAATCCTCTAGAGCCCCGCTGTAGGTTCCACCAAGGCCAACCTCCGGCAAGCTCACCTCCATCCAGGAAACTACCGCATATAGGGCTTCCAGCAGCCCTCAGAGACTCGAGCTCTCCCCACTAAGGCAACCTCCTAAGAGTGGCTCGCCCGCCAGGAGTACCTTAGACACGTCTTAGCCGCACACGGCCCGATACAGGTAAACTACCTTGCCTAACGGCTCCTATAGACGTCACCATGACGAACTACGTGGACTTTGATCCCTTCCGAAGGTTTCGTAGGCACCTGGGTGCATCGCCTAAGGACAAGTCCCCCATGGTTAAGACCCCATGCGGTCCTAATTACAAATTACATTTGTCTGAGCCAAAAACTACAGTTACATCAAGAATTGATGCTTTTTATGGGTGTTTTATCAAATTTCTAGCTCTATCCTTATGTCAAGATATTCAACCTATTTGGTCTAAATTCATTTATATTTATCTATTATTTAAGATTTTTAACACACTAAAGTTAGGTTGATTTTGGGTGCGATCAATCCTTAAAAGCATTTTAACTTTAGAGACTCTTAAAGGGTCAATCCTTCAATTGATTTTCCCTTATATCTTGCCAAGAGACTCTCCTTTTAAATTGTGGGGAATTATTTATAGGTAGAAAAAACTGAGTTTAATTTTGATTTAAAACCACATACGACAAGGTCATGAGTCCCATATGACCTGTGAAAATTTGTAAATTTGTTAATCTTACTCCAGGAATAAAGTGGAACGCTCTTGTAGTGAAAGAATAGGAAATCCAATGGAGGAACAGATTCCTGATACAACTGAAAAGGTGAGCATTTGAGTTGCCTTAAGTGACAGCCTGGACAGCCCAATTGACAAGGATAGGTTTCCATAGGTATGCATGTAGAATCCCCTGGACATGAAATTTTCTTAGAGATAAGGATTCTCTCATTTAAGTGTTTTAGCTTGAGGAATTAGTTGAGGAATCTTTTATTTAGCCCTAATTCAGCATTTGAGTTAGCTATACCTCGACGAGGTCTTCATAGGCATGAGTCGTACCTTCGGGCAATAAAGTTTAAGAAATTAAAAGGGTAAAATGCTCACAGTTTATGTCCCTTCCCCGAACTTCTCCTTTAGTACTCCGACCCTAATTTTCAACTAGTCGTATACCAGGATTTACTGGACAAGAGGACTCATGGAGGAATGAGTGAGATGTATGGATGGGGTAATAAGCTCCAAAATTTATTACGGGAGTATAACAAGGCTTTCTTGAACCACAATTGCTTCAATTCATTGAGAATTTTATTTTAAAGCCAACAAGGTCTTTTACATCGGTCAGAGGGCCTGAACATCCACCCTTGTGGGGTAGGTGTCAGAACCATAACCAACTATGGGAATCCGGATTGACTTCTAGGGTCTCTTTTTTTATGTGCCTTTTGGCACGACCCTTTTCTTTTAAACATCTCATTTATCATGGATTAAGCTTATTTTTTAATTGTAATTTTCCCCCTGTTTATTATGGTGTAGGGTATTTTAAGAAAATGTTCTCATAGTTCCCAAGTGGTTGAATATGGAAGATAGTCATAGAATAACTGAAAAGAAGGTTTCCCCTTTTTCACAAGTCACTCCCTAGCATAAACAAGGTTGAAGAACTACCCATCCTTAATGGATATCGATTTAAGATTCCATTTAAAACTCATACTCTTAACTTAAATGGGGTAACTAGGGATACTTCGCAATGTTTGTGAAAAATCGAGAAATGCCTCGCGTCCTTAGTATAACTTATTCATTTGCTTATTAGGTCTTATTCCTATTTTTTTTTTATTTTAGTGATTTTTAGGGCAATGGTGTGGAATGGATGGCTCTTTCAAGAGACTTCACAATCATGCATACATAAAGTCTCTCATCTTGTTAGTCTAGTTAAGTGCCAAGGCTACTTCATCCGGGCAGGATCCTACTTTTGACAAAACACGTTCCCTTACGAGTCATCTTGAACGACCATCTTCGTCTTAGTATGCATTTGGTTTTCTTTTGAAAAAGATGGAAAATCAAAAGAATATAATTTTATTTTGGTTATTATTGCTTTCACTCTGATTGGCGCAGGAACCTACCTGTGAAAAATGAAATATTTAGAGTTAGTATCTATACATATCATGTGATTTACTTTGGCACTTCCGTTAGATTCAGCATCCATACTAGTATCGTTACAAAAGCCTTTTCCTTACCAAAACAATGATAAACTCGTCTAGATGAAGTACGCGTAAATCAATCCAAACGTTGAATAGCTTGGCTCCTAACACCTTGACATTGGGCAAGGGCCGGTCATGCTCGTCCTTGGCTCATAAGTTGCTCTTCCTTTGCAATGGTAGGGCAGCAATGGCTGAGTCGATGGCCATTGTTTTTATGGATGCTTCTTTCTAATGGTAGCCAAAAGAAATCACACTTTGGATAACATGACAGAAAATAAAACGTGCAAACTGAAGGAAACTTGATTAATGCAAAGTTGTTATAATTGCATTTGGATGACACTAAGCTTTCCCCGTGTTTCCATAAACTATAGTGTTTAATGGGGCACGGGTCGATATCATGTTACAAAAGCGCAAATGCCCATCGTGCATGTATCAAGGCCTTTTGGCGAAGAAACTTTTACAATCTCTGGAGATGCGAAGAAAGTCTAGACCCTAAGTGGAGGCTTTGAGATGTCAATCCCTCGACTACAGTTTAGGGTAAGCTTGAAGGCGGAGGATGAGAGTAGGCCTTGAGACAATGATTCCTTTGAACTCCGAAGTAAGTCTAAAGTGGTGGTTCCTTAGAGCAAGTATTGGGTGTCGAGACACGGCCTACGATGATGACTCCCTGAAGCTATAGATAAACACGACCCTAAGAGGATAACTCTCCAGTGCAAGCACTAGGTATCAAACATGCATTAAAAGGTATTCCTCAGTGCAGGCATTGAGACTCATGATGGTTATCAGCAAAGATGCTAATTCCCTAGTGTGACCACTGGGGTCTAAGACAGATGTGAGCTAAGAGGGTGATTACCCAGTGTAGGCACTAGGTTTTAGACAAATGTGAGTTGCAGACTCAGGCTTTTTGGGTTTCAACTATAAGGAGTATCTTCCCGTGCATGCACTGGAGTTCATGATAGCGATGGACTGAGATGAAGTTATCCCCATGTGGGCACTAAGATCTCTGCTAGAATGGTGAATGGTAACCCCTTATAGTGCTTCACAGGCACCATGTGATGACAGACTAAAGTTAGAATGATAATTCCCCAACGCGGGCGTTGGGATACAAGGCATGACCTAAGACAATGACTTCTAGCACAAGCACGAGCTAAAAGAATTATTTCCTAATGCTGGATCTTAGGGTTCATGACAGGTCAAGGATAGCGAGTTCTTAAGAGGGTTGTCCCCTAGTGCAAGCACTAAGGACCATAATGGTCCTAGGATAAGCACTATGGTTCTTAACTAACATAGAAGGAATGGATTCACTTAAGTATCCTATAGCTTGGACGACACTGATGGCAATAACGTTTGCCAAGTTAGGCCTTCGAGCTCAGGGGAAGTCAAAGATATCCCCGAACTTGTACTTGTATCTCTTGTGACAACCAGACTCTCTTTTCGTGCCTCATGATCCTTAAATGCCACCCAATTGTAATCATGACTTGCTTATGTAATGTGAATACAGAAACGAATAAGAAGAAAACCAAAGGGTGCAAGAGTAAAAAAGTGTAAACTCCCTTTCTCAAAGCTCTTTTTGCTTAATCTACTATATTTGATTAATTTTTTTTCGAAAAAGTTCAATTCTGATTTTAATCTTGCTTAAATGCAGTGATCCATGCTATGCAAGGTGATTTTGCTCATTGTGTCCTCAAAGCCGGTACTTAGGGTTAAAAACTGACTGACTTACATCGGTAGGCTTTACGGTCAACTTGTGAATGGCTTAGTTTGGATCTAGAAACCTGGGAGGTTCTTAGATTGCCCCCATCAAAGAGATGGAGATCCCAACTTAAGAGAGGACTATATCACAACATCATCTATGCGAATCAACCTCAAGGAAGATAACAATCTAAGCGGGGCCAATAAGTGAACCTCTGTAGGCCGAAACCCAATAGGGAAGATTCTCAGACCACCACTAACTATTAAGGACTACTTCAGGTATAGAAGAAGCGTATTGGGACTAAATAAAGGAAAAGAGTTCGTGCATTTTGAGTAGGAGCATCCTAGACTACCCTTCCCATCCACTGCAAAACAAGTGGAAAACAAATATGGCAAATAAAAAATACCTAAAAAGACAAACAATTATCCAATATGAAAGGCCAACACAATTTAAATATCAATCTTAAAGAAAGGGGCTTGACTCTCTAATAGTCCCCAGTAGAGTCACCAATTTTGAAGACCGCGACTTGAGCGGGCTTTGAGGAGTCACCACCAAGTTTTGTGGAAAACTTGGTAAAGGAAAAAAAATTCAAATTTAAATAAAAATGTGTTTAAAAAATTAAGAATAAATTACACTGCCCTTCCCTGAAAGATGCTGAAATTTCACTGCCCTCCCCTTTAGTTTGTAAAATTACACTCCCCTCCCTTGAGAGATTAAAAGTCAATACACTTTAGTCCAAAAGTTCACTTTCTAATTAAATAATTGTCAAAAACTTTTACTTTTTTCATATTTTAATGCAAACTTATTTTATGACCAAATTACCCTCCCGATCAAAGAAAATGACTTAATGTCGAAAGTTTGAATGTGGTTTTTAGAATGCGATATTATTTTTCATCATTTTCTTAGCTTTCTTATTAATATAATATATTTCAATTTATAAAAATTTTTATAAGAAACTTATGATAAAATTAAATTACAAATGTTTTTAAAAAATTTATAAATTAAAATATAAATAGTAAAAATCTGTCCATTATAGCTCTTTTTTATAAAAATTTATTAATTTGAGCAAATAATAGTAAAAAACTGTACTGGACATATATAAAAAATGAAAATTTTATTATAGATTTAAATATATATAAATTTTTTAAAAGAATTTTATAGTTTGATTTTATTATAAATTTAAATATATTATATTTTTAAAAAAAAAATTGTACTGTACAAATTTTTTTTATTTGCATTTTGATATATAAATTTAAAATATTATTTTTTATAAATTTAAATATATTATATTAATAACAAAAGCTAACGATAAAAAAAGATGAAAAATAATATCTTACATGAATTATATAAACATATGATCAGACAATTGATATACGTTCATTTTCTTCTATTGTATTGTGAGGGTAATTTGGTCATAAAATAAGTCTACATTAAAATATGAAAAGGTAAGAGTTTTTGACAATTATTTAATTGGTAAGTGAACCTTTGGACTAAAGTGTATTAACTTTTAATCTCTCAAGGGAGGAGATAGTAATTTTGCAAAATAGAGGGGAGGGTTGTGTAATTTCAACATCTTTGAAGGGAGGGTAGTGTAATTTACTCAAAAATTAATCAGGCTCGGAAGACCATTTGAGATGAGGGGAAGGTGTTAGGCACCCCTATTCTCCCATCCAAAGACAGTTACCCTAAGATCAATATTCAAATTGGTTTGACCTAAAATAGTTGGATCAAAGAAGACAGAACACAAGAAAAAGAGAAAGATGGACTTGGCCTAGGATAAGAGCCGAGGGCCCACGTACCCTCAAAGAGGGATCAAAGTCCATGTAGTTCGAGTGGCACACATGTGTGCGGTTGGGAGACACTTGCCAAACGAGGTTCATATGGTGTCCCAGTGTGACGTGCATGTAGGAGCGTCGGCTCCCCGGCACCTATCTACCATGCATTCATATAAGCAAACAAGTGAGAGTGTGTGATCCTCGTCAGACGATAGGCCCAGGGGGGTATAAACCAATGTTCCTATAGGAGCATCAGTTCCTCGGTGACACCAGTCGAACTGAATAAGAGAATTAAAATTAATCTCAATAAACAAGTAATGTGAGGTAGAAACACATGTTTTTGACCTCTGAAGTCACAACCAGAAATTCTAGAGGTGCGACCAGTAGCTTTTCACATAGCGCCAGAATCAGCCATAAACCAGAGGAAGTCGCGACCACAAACCCAGGTGGTTGCTACCTCTGCAAATAACATGGTACAGAAGAAGAAAATGATTTAACCCTAAACCAATGGAGGCCGCGACCACAAAACTTGCTGGTCGCGACCACTGCAAGCAACAAAATACCAAAGAAGATGCAAAAGTTGCGATTCTAAAACTCGAGATCCGAGACATTCAGAATGGATTTGACCGACTCTTAGAGTGGTGCAGGGCTTGGCTCTTATCCCCTTGATCCGAAAATAAAATAGAAGAACAAAATGAGATGCAGTAACGCAAAAGAGAAAATAAAACAACAAACTCTTACCAACTCTCTCTCTTATGGCTCACTATTTCGGCAGAGTTTCAGTGTTCAAAAATCATGCCTTTACAACAGTGGTGGGACTCACTATTTATAGTGAGCCCTGAGGATTCTAAAAAAGGAAGGTCGGATATGCCTCATTTTGGCCATTAACGAGTCAGAGGTCACAACCACATTGACGCATGGTCGCGACCAAAGAAACACCAGACAAGTTCATAAATTGCCATAAATGGAAGCGTGGTTGCGACTAGGGCCTAACAGCGATGCAACCACTGTTCCTTCATAGAACGGGATTAGGATGGACGTCATCATGACGTCAACTTGATGGTCGCAAACACTTATTTTCTTTCTTTTCCCTCTCTTTCTCTTTTTTATTTATTCTGTGCGGGACAAAATATGGTGTCCACAGACGCGTATTTTCCTGATTTTAGACATTAAATAAAAATCAGATTGGACCACTTTCGAACCATAGAAAGTTGTCAAAACCTAGGGTGAAAAGGATTTATATCTCCGTTACACACTCCCACTAACCTCGTCCCAAAATCATTAGTAATTTGTAAGATATGATCTTTGAAAACACAGTTGCCCAGAAACTGTTTGAAATGGTATTTTGGAATAGATAAATATTCCATAAATCCTTCCAAAAGAATTAGGGCATGAGAATTTTATCCTTTGTTTCCAGGACACAAATAAATGTTTAGGGAGAGAAATTAATGAAAAATGGCTTCTGTAGAAGGAGAAGTAATTTCATGAAATGGAGTGATGTTCTGAACATCACTCTGCAATGTGTTATGTGAAATTGACCTTTTAAAAAATATTGGGGAAAAAATAGCCGAAGGATTTTGGCAAATGACCTATGGTTAGAAAGCTCTAGACTCTAGTTTCAAAAAAAAATATCACTCCATTTGGACATCAATTGAAATCAGAATCTCGCGTTGAAGACATTTTGCCCGAAGTTGGCATCACTCTGGGCAAAGGTTTTTGTAAAAAGACTTTGGCTTACCTAGAGACTTATAAATTCATGCAAAAAATCTAACAGACTCCTAAGTTATTCAGGAAAAAGGGTAAAATTCTAAAAGTCTATAAAACAGATTACAAAAGTGGAGGAAAAATTTAGAAAAATAGCCAGCCAGATTGAGTGAAATGGGAAGAGGTAAGAAAGACAAGTACTCCCTTAGTTTTCATTTGGCCTCTTTGTTCTAGAGTTTTCTTAAGTGTTTTTGGCTTGGCCCATTAGAACTAGGAGTAGTCTATCTAACATTTTTCCTCTTTTCTTATTTTTGACACAAGAATGAAATTTTTGTATTTTATTTATTTTTATGCTTTTTTAAGCCCGGGCAAAATAGGGTGTCCACATCGGGCATTTGCCAATTGAGTGACAAAAGAACCCAAGTTTCCCTGCCTGAGCATGACTTGTTTTATCTTAGCAATCACGTCACCAAGGACTGACTTTGTACATGAGGCTATCGCCTGCATCTGAGAGCTAACGGTTACTCTATCTCGATCCATTTGAGTCTTTACATCTCCAATTTTCTTCGTGAAAAGTTGCGTTACATCCACTTTAGCACCTTGCTCAATGGGAACAATCACGATGGTGGGATTACTTGTTCTTTGCAGTGTCTATCCTTGTGAGTTCAGACCATTATTGAAGTTGCTTCTTGGTTGGCTACTACTTCTGAAGTTGCTTCCTCCTTGATTTCCCCTTCTAAAATTTGGTTGATCCCTCCACCCAGGGTTATACGTGTTATAAAGGGATTCCTCTGTTGAAATTGTTCGTTCCTTGATAATAGCGCATTTACCTCCTCAACTTGATGTGGGCAATTCACGGTTGCATGCATGGGAGAATCACACAAGCTACAACTTGCAGCCACCATGGCCAAAGGATGTGGTTAGGATTGGGCATTAAGACTATCCATTTATCTAGATAAGGAGGCTAATTCATGTGCCACCTTAACCAATAGTGGATCTCCCTTGACGAAATACACTTCCTTCACGGCCTTAACATCCCAAACTGACGTGTGTTGATGTGTCAGGGTAAATCTTTTAATCAACTCCCAAGCGTCACCAGGTGCCATATCCTATATTGCCCCATTGGCTACTGCAGACAGCATATTTGCATCATGTGATAGTAGACCATAGCAAAAATATTGAACTAAATGTTCAGGTAGGATTTGGTGATTCGAACACCGTGCTACGAGGTCCAGCAAATGATTCCAAAAGTCAAAAAATGTCCCCCTGTTTCCTGCCGCACATAAGTGATGTCTTTACTTGAGGCTGCTACTTCATTAGATAGAAAATATTTTTCTAGAAATGAGTGCCTTAGAGTAATCCAAAATTGGTAGGTGTCAGGAGCATAACGGGGCAAACCCATATACTATTCTTTCGCTTTACCATCAAGGATATGATGAAAGACTCTCCACATCATATCCTCAACTCTGGCTCCCACCGGTTTCATGATCATGCAGTGCATATGCAAAGCGTTCAAATGAACGTACCGGTTTTCCCCGAATAGACCATGGAACTTGGGTAAGGAATTCACTAAAGTTCCCTTTATCTCAAAATCAGTCTCTAATTGAGGGTGGCCCCAATTATTGACTCGAAATTTGCATTAGATTGAGTCAATTCTTGGATAGACTCCTTCGATGCATTTCTTTCATTTTCATCAGCCATGCTTACTCTATTAGAAATATCGCTCTTTCTTTTTTATTTTCTTAATTCCCTAAGTCTCTTTTCAATTTTCGGTTCAAAAGGTACTAGCTCTCGAGTTGACTTTCGTGTAAACCGGGAAAATTAAAACTAGGGGATATATTTAAAAACCTAAATTAAAACTAGGCGAGTAGATACTGCTTGCCGTAAGCAAACGACACAGATGCGAGCTTTCTTTGGAACTATAGCAAATACAATCCTGCACACCAGAAAATGAAAGAAAATAGCAGAAAAATTGAACCTAACAACAGATAAAATTGAAAAAAATAAATAAAATAAAGATAAACAAAATAAACAAGATAAAGAGAGATAGGATGGATCAAACTTGTTCCTTGAAGTCTTCAATTCCTTGTTGGCGAATTCCCGACAATGGTGCAAAAATTGACATTGATGACCTTGTCGCGAGGCGAAGCCAATTAATTTTTTTACTAGATAGTACTGCTAGTGGCACGACCTAGGTCAATCTCTCGCGGACTCACCAAGCATTGTGGAATTAGAAACACAAGGATGCAAGGAAGAAAACACCCTAAAATTCTATGGGGAATTTTGTCGATTAGTTTATGGGCGTGAAATATAAACACAAAAACTAAAGTGAAAGAGAGATAAAAGAAGTCAAATAAATTGAAGTTATATAAATAAGATAGGATGAATATGGGCTATCCTAGCCATACAATAAAACTAAGAATCATATTACGATGACCATTTTCTAATACCATTCAATCAACCAATTAAACTCTTGAGGCTTATCCAATGCAACCAATAGAAATTCATCTGTCACATGAACTTCCTAGTTGATGAGGCCAACGTTGAAGTGAATGGGGAATAGTTGATCTCATGCCTCCAACTTAACATAACCATGCCATTGGAGGTTCCAACAACAACTCAACAAAGATTAATGTAACCACATTAATCAAAGTAAGTATTATTGGATTATTGTCATCAAGAATACATGGATCAGGATCAAGACCTATTCCTTCAATGGTTTTACCATTTCATGGTAGCGGCTGAAGTACACCCGTGCTCCCTCCTCAAAGGCTCAACTTACCGCTTTCGCTAAGTAAAGGAACCCAAGGATTAGTCTACCATCTAACTTTGACTCAAGCCTCAATCTCAACCCTCCTCAAGGGAGGAGAGATTTAGCTAAGCATATTTGGGTAGCTAAAGGAAAGCATCCCCATATACATGGCCATGGAAGAACAAAAGAAAACAAGAAGAAGAAAAGAAAATACAAGAGAAATCCTAAGAAAAATGCCTAGACTCCAAATGAGGTAAATGACGTAAGGAAATCTAAGCTCTTTTAGCCTAGGGGGTGCCTCCCCTATTTATAAGCAACAGGCTAGGGTTTTGTCTTCAATTTGGTCCTCGAAAGGCCCAAAATCTGTCTTTTGTAGACCTTTTCTCGTGTTTTTGACTTCTTTGTGTTGCTCACTTACAACAAGCTACATCTGCTTGCTCTAAGCGAACCAATGTCATTAAAGTTCCTTCAGATAGCTACTCTGTGTTCTCTTGCTCTTAGTTGTCCCAGCCTTTGTTCTTTATTCACTCTTTCTTTATTCTTGCTATTAGATCCTTGAGGAGTCCCTGAAACTCACTAAACCTTGCATCAAAGTTCAGTAAAAGCTCTACCTCATAAACCATGTAAGCACCCTCCATCAGAACTAAGGCATTAATTCATACAAAATGTATAATTAAACCTTGTAATTCATGCCTTTTGTGCAATAAAATCACTTATGATTTTAGGTGCGATCACTCTGTCATGAAAAATTTCTATGCGAGTTCAACCCCTAAAAAAGGTGACCATATAAGCAAGGCCGAGCGGCACAACATCTATAAGCAAAGGCTCAATGAGAAAGTCTATCAGACCCCTACTAACCAATACGTATGCTTTGGGTATAGAGAAACCAAATAGGGTTATGTGCAAATGCCAGTGTACAAAGTGCATTGTATGTGAGTTGGAGTGTTATATGGACTACCCATAGGCTGGCAAATATTTTGAGCCCACTTAAGAGGGTGAGCCAAGCCTAATCTCACCCATCTAACATAAAAGCCCACAAAGGCCAGGCAATTTTGACACCCTATTATTATGGGAGGTCTCAAACTCGGGACAAAAATTAGTGTTGATGGGTGATCGCACCCAAAATCAACCTACCTTTATTGTGCTAAATAGCATAAATTATTTATAAAAACATATGATTTTGCACCAAAAAGGTTGAATATTTTGAAATAAGGAGTAGAGCCAAAATTGTGATAAAATGCCCATAAAATGTACTATTTATTGATATTCTTGATTATCCGCAAAACTCATGGAATATTGGATATGTGTGTTTGATGTTTTTTGAGTATTACAGGCTTAACAAGGATCAATGGGAAGAAATACTCCAACTATAGGAACCGAATCCAAAGAAAGAAATCGTAGCAAGGCCTACAAAAGAAGCAAAGCAAGAAAGAAACGGAGCTCTCGCCTTGGCGAGCAAAACAACTCGCCACAGCGAGCATGTGATGCACAGCTTACTGCCGCGAGCTCCTCAGCATGGCAAGGCAATGACGTGGCAACAACCTTTATGAGCAAATTTAATGAGGATCCTAGTCATCAAGGGAGTTGACGATGCTTTTAAATTTGTTTAAATTCAAATATTAAATTCTATACCAATTAATAGTTATCTCCATCCTATTCCTAATCAAATTGGAGGTCTCGGAGCAATATAAATAGACATCTCAAAAGGTTGAAAATGCATTCAGTGATTCCCACATATTGGTATAGCTTAGAGCGTAGAGAGAATATGAGCAGCTAAGTTCTTCATCTGTTTCCAAGAAGAACTAGTGTAGGCACGAGCCGGTGGCTCTTCATTAGGGTTTGTTGATTCATTCGTCTTTTGTATTTCATCCTTTTCAATTTATAAATTGTGTTTTGCTTCCTATTCACATATCATTAGTTTATTAGATTCTTCCCTGAATGGGCATGTATTTAGTACGCTAGATCCTTCATATTGGGTCAGTAATCATTGACTATGTGGTTAAGGCACTTTGGATTTCTCGTTCTTGAAATTCAAATGCATATTTATTTATTGGGTTCGTTGTCGTGTGCATCTTTTACTTGTGATTATATTTGTTCAATAAATTGTTCCTGGTTAGGCATTTAATCAAAGAATATATCATAAAATCTCTTTATGCATGTTATTAATGTTCCCGGTCAGGGATAAGATTATCATTAGATAGGCTTTCATAATGCATATCTATCATGAATAGGATTAATTTTCGAATGATTTAATTAAACCTGAATAACTTCAGATAGGCCATGATTGCCTAGCTCTATTCTTCTTGGGATCCTGATTCATATTATCTTGACCCATTAAACGATTGACTCCCTACTTATTCTGCAAATATCTACTTACTTGATGTACTAACCAATTGTAGGTTAATACGAAGATTCCATGAGAGATGAAACCCATTTTTCTCTTCTTTCTATACGTCTTCCTTTTTTTAAATAATAATAATAATAATTTTTTTCTATTTCATTTTCTTCGTACTTTATTGTTCCTTCAAAATAAAAATACTAAAGTTGTCAAAAATTTTTCTTTTCAAAAAAATAAATAAATTTTATGGATAGATATCTCTGCCTTATCTACGAAAATGGGGCTAATTACTACCCCTATTGTTATGAAGAAGTTCTGATCATGCATCATTAAAGGTTCGGACATCAAACGGGTAGTTTTAGCAAATTCCCTGAAGAATTAGATTGGAGTGTAAGTAATCCCTATGGAAGCCTTAATTTTCTTGGGAGACCATCAAACCCAATAAACCCTTTAGGCCAAACCCCATCGGCCCCAATCATAAATGACTTGGCAGAACTCAAGGATGTGCTCATCCATGAAGTGGCATTTGCAGGAAAAACGAGCAGAAACCAATAGGTAGCTAAAAAACCTCAAGGTAAGACTGGAAGAACGATTCCTCTTGATAGAAGAACAGATAACAGAAAATGATAAGAAAGCAGAGGAACTAACCGTCCAACTTCTAAAAATCTATAAGGACCAACTACAAGTCCCTACTGCAAGGGTTGTGGAAAGGTAACCTTTGTAGACAAGGAATCAATGGAAATTCCTGCAAGAGAAATCCCTAGCAATAAGGCCAAAGTAGAAAAGCACGTATTCTTTTCCTTATCCCCTTATGATCATAATAGTAAAACACCTTGTAATATATAAATAGATGAACGGCTTTCCGTTCCACAAAGTTCTTCCCCTTTGTCTTTCTCTGTGCTTACTAATGCTAGGAAGGATATTGTGCCTTGTTTTGAAGGTGTTGAAACTTCAATAGGAAAGTATATAGAACAAAAGGGCACTTCCAGTCGTTCTACCTCTTCTCGAGTGTAAAAAGAAAACCATCCAGTTTAAACTTCAAGAATAAGAGAAACTCGAGGAAGCTAGAAGAACAGAAAATCACTATCCACCCGTGCCCACTAGTCCTTCGCTTGAAAAGAAAATAGAACAACCTGAGATGGAAAAAAAAACACCCCTTGCCCCTTCCTTAGAAAACAATATTCCCTCTTTTACCCATAAGACAAATTTTGTTTGTTTTATAGGTATAGAGAATAGAAGCCCTAAAATTGAGACCATCTTAGATCAAGGTGAAGTAGATTTAGCAATAAGGATGACCGAAGGGCAAGATAAACATAAAGAGGGGAATATTGAATGTCCCTCGAAAAGCAAATTTCTCCTACTGTTTCTAATATTCAAGGAGAACCTGCGCATTGGTAATTCGAAGGGGAATACTAAAAGTTTCCTAAATAGCAGGTTCCCCATAATTTATAGAATATTCAAAAAGAACCTGCGACTTGGAAGGTGCAAGGGAACACTGAAAGTTCCTTAGAGCGTAGGTACCCACTACCGCTCCAACTTTTCAAGGAGAATTTGAAGCCAGATTGACCGTCTAGCTACTTGTTTCATCACCTTATCCTTAATTTTGGTAGCCATCTAGGATAAGTGTGGGGGAGGAAACCTCCCAGTAGTAATTTTTAAATATTGATAGTTTTTGATTGAGTATTTTGTTTCTTTTTTATTATAACCTGAATGATCATGCATAACTGAGTGATGAATGGCTGTGTATCTAAAGGCTACGGATGGCCAATATTTTGAATTGCTATGAATATCTTTGTATGAAGGTGTCCAACCCCTAAAAGAGAGATAAACATGTAAAGGAAAGGGGTAGACTAAATACCCCTACACCTGAACATAGAATGTTTGATCCTAAAGTGTGTGGGGGGAGGGGGTAAACCATGAAAATGACTAATGATTATTCATTTAGTAGTTTTCTTGCATAACTACACAAGTATAAATAGAAAGAAAGCAACGATGAATAGAGTAAAAAAGAGGCACCATTTATTTTCAGTCATAGTCTTTTGGGCGAGGTAGGTATTTTTTTCTCAATTACCCAGTTTTCCGTGGATAAAATATTAACTGACAAATAAGTGTGGGGGGAAGAATATACTTGCCTAATAATTTTGTTTAAAAGTTCTGCATTCTCGATAATTCTTTTTTATTTGCATCTTTTTTCTTCATCCAAATTTTCTTTCAGTCGATTTTATTTTCTCTTTTTAAAATTTTGAATTTTTAAACCCTATAAATGAGCCATTGTTATTTTATTCCGCAATATCTCGATTTTAAATTCATGCATATTATTTTGTCTGCTGAATTTGTCTTGTCTTGCTAAGTACCCTTCCGTCTTAAAACTTCTTGTTCTTGAAGCATTCTTTAAGTGTTGGGGGGGGGAGGGAATCACTTCGTGTAGAAATTATAAGACTTTAGGGTCCTGATAATTATTTCATTCCGGAAATAAATAATTGGGTGAAATTTTGAAAAAAAAATTAATATCTTAGGTATTAAACCTAGCATGTAGCAGTTAGAAAATTTTTCAAAAATTAACTAATATGCTTTTCTTAAAATATATTTTTCAAAAATCAATGAACCGCATTTAGGCTTTACAAACTGAACTTTGGAAATTTAGAACTACAAAGTTCTTGATTTAGTAAGACTTTTAGGGCATTAACCCAAGTGGAAATTTTCTTATACCATGTAGGATATTCTTGTTGCCTTGAGCAAATTAACACATGCATGAGAGAGTCAGATGGATTATTGAAACACCAATTTTAGTAACTGAACCCTGTTGGAAGGATAAGCCTAAACCCTAATCCAGATATATATATATATATATATATATATATATATATATCCATTGAGTATTTTAACTGCTTAACTTGTTTTCTTCTAGAACTTGCAGTGGGTCTTAATTGAGGCTGACTAGCACGCAAGGACCTAGGAAGATTGAGGCATTCGTTTCTTGTACCTAGTGCCCAAACACAAGCCTATATTCATATGCATATGCATACCCCTATCACCCTATTTTGAGCCTTACATAAGCAAATTCTCCTAGCGTATTTTATTGATACTGATTGTTTGATTATCCAGGTTTTGTCCTCCTAATCATATGAAAAGACCAAGGAATTCAAGAAACCAAATTGTTTATTCGAAAAGTAAATAATAATAATAATAATAATAATAATAATAATAATAATAATAATAAAGAAGGTAAAAAAGTACCAAAGTACAAGGGTACAATAATAAAGAAGGTACAAAAGTACCAAAGGTCAAGGGCACAAAAGTAAACCCAAGGGGCATATATAAGGTTGAATGATGAGAAGAAAAACCTTAGTTTTCAAACAATCAGGACTTGGTATTTTTCAAAAGAGGCTTATGCTCTTTCTTTCTTTCAACAGCAAAAATACATAGCCTCCATCAGCATTGTTACAAGCCTTGAAGACCTCTTGACTAGGACCTTATGTGCAACAAACAGTGGATATAGAGACCCTCTGTAATACCCCTAAAAATTTCAAGGATTTAAAGAATGATTTATTTAAAAATGTTGAGGATTTAAGAATGATTTATTCCGGGGCTAGGAATTAAAACCTCAGAAAGAATATAGAAAAAAGGTATGAAAGTTAAAAGAAACTGGAAAGGAAATTTTGTTTGTTTTCAAAGATTGTAATACTGAGAAAATTTTTTGAGGTTTAAAATAAAATAAAAGGGAAAGAAAAGAAGTAGAAAATAATTTTTGGGATTAGTTCAGGACCTAAGAAATTAGAAACCTAAAATAAATAGGAGTGGGAACTAAATTAAAATATTTTTAATTATTAATTAATTATATTACTTTTTATTAATTAATTAATTATTTATTATTTAATTACTAATCATTTTATTTTAACTATATTTATTTATTTATTTATTATAATTATTTTATTATTATTATTATTTAAGTGGAGGGGTGCCGTAGCCTTTTAAGGAAAGAAAGGTTAATAAAAGAGAAAAAAAAAAGAAAAAGAGAGAAGAGAAAGAGAGAGAGAGAAGACGAGAGGTAGAAGAGAGAGAGAGGGGGCGTGCGTGGAGAAGAGGAAGGAGAGGGGGAAGGAGGAGGTTTGCCAGAAAACTCGCCGGAGAGAGCCGTCCGACGCCGGCCACGACCACCAGAGCTCGACTCCAATATCTTCCACACCTCCTACCAATCGAATCAAGGTTGGTAACCCCAATTTCATTCGAAATCCTCAATTTTTCCATTTTTAGAGATTTCTTCGATTGACCTTCGATTGAGTTTTTTTTAGGGTTGATTGAAACCTAGGAAGTGTTTTTGAACACTTAGTCGGGGTAAGAATCGAGATTATATCTTCGGATTTAGCCAAATTCGAATTTGGAAGGATTTGGGGTTGAAATTATAATTATTTTCAAATTGAGGAAATTGTGATAATTAGGATTGAGCTTGGATTTGAGTAAATAGGCTTTGATTGATATTATTAAAATTATATGGTTGGAATATTAGCTGAACAAGACCCGTGAAGAGCTGGTCCGAGGTTACTAAGGTTGAACCTTGACGTTAACGTACCGGGTCCCTGCTCGGGTTGCTTAAATACACTTTAAGGTTGACGTTGAGAGTTTTAAACCTCTTCTTTTCAATCTTAAACACCCTAGAATAATTCTAAATATGCTATCAAGCATCAAGAATTATTTTAGGTACCATTTTGTTTCTCAAGGAGGGACACTTGCAGAGCAATGAAGTCCAAATTCTAAAATGGTAATTTTATCCCTTCATAATTTTTAGGAAGCCTTAAGTAGGATGAATTAGAGGTGTATTGATGTTTAGAAACAAGATTTCTTAGAACCCAAGTAGGAACACAAGTTGAATAAAATGCTTAGACCTTCATAAAATTAGGATTCCTTCCAATCAAGCTAGATAAGCTTCCTAAGAAATGAACACAAGTTGTATAGAGGTTTAATACTCAAATCCAAGTATGTGAAACACTCAAGTAGAGTGTTATATGCGAGTAAGTCAAGTGTCCGAGGAAGGATACGCATAAGTCATGATAGAGAAGTCCAATAAGACCAAGAGCGTGACTCTGTGGCAACCATGGACTACATGAGAGAGTAATGGAGAGATAAATAACAAGTTAAGCTAAGTAATAACCTTACTAAAGTAAATGTTGTTCTTATAGGAACAACGGTACGAAATAGAGTGCAACAGGAACTCCGAGGAGACTAAAGTTACACGAGAGGACTGCATGGAAGGTTGGCCAAGGTGAGGGTTCTTTCAACTCTGCTCCTAGGGTTGTATGCTTATGTGGATTACATGAGTATGTATATTCTCTGCTTGTCTGGTATGTGTTAGCTAGAGGTATAGAATGCTAAAAGAATAAAGGAATTAGAAAATAGGTTGTGGAAAATAGCTTGGATAGGAAGACATAGGAGTAGAGTGTAATTGTTTGCTATGATTGGTGTGTTACAAATCCAACTCGTACACTCCGGAGGCATGATGAGTATTTTATTAAATCATTCCCACGATGGTGGCAAGAGTCCTTGTATGGAAGGACTAAGCTTTTAATTTGAAAACTCGTCATGACGGTGACATAGATTATAATCATGCAGAAGGGGTTATTGGTGGGTTTCGAATTTGATTATGCTAGCGATGTGATACATCAACTAGAACAACGTTAGATGGCACTTGAGACCTCAGTTTTATAATCACCATGACGATGGTCATTGCCCTATCCTAGCAATAGGGTCAGAAAGGATTTACATTGCTATGACGATACCTTGAGGTTCAAAGAGTGCATCTGGATGGGTATATGAGTTATATCCTGTTGAGGATACTTGTCCATATTAACAAGGAGAGGAATTGTTGATCCTTTGAGAAAGATACAAAGAATCCTATTGATATGTGGGACTAAGGTAAGGAGAGACAGGAGGAACCTACGGGTGAACCGTGAGCCTAACCTAGAAAAGAGAAATCATCCTGTGGAGTTGGTCTAGGGTGTGTTAGTGGCCATGCTTCGAGACGTCGTGCCGTGCCCGCCATTGTGGCCTGGTTGGGTAATGGACGAGTGGGCTCAAGCTATTACCCCGTAGTGAGGGGTCAGAACGTGCCACTTGGTGGCTATGTATCAGTTGCTTGATAGATAGAGGTTGATTGTGTTTGATTAACAGAATTGTCACGAGGTGACTAGTACCCAAGTGAATGGGTTAAGTAGTGTTTGATTAACAGAATTGTCACGAGGTGACTAGTACCCAAGTGAATGGGTTAAGTATTGTTTGATTAACAAAATTGTCACGAGGTGACCACTACCAAAGTGAATGGGTTAAGTATGTTTTGCCACTTGGTGGCCAGCAACCCGAGTGCACGGGTTCGAAGTGAGAAAGCCACGTAGTGGCTAGTAGATACCCCAGAGTTGGAGAGATTAAGTAGATGTATGTTTAGCATCTGTGTGTATGTACAAATTGTCTGTGTTTGCATATAATTGCTGATTGTGCAGCGTAGTGGTAACGTACAGGATTACGTCACCTCACGTCTTGTTTGATTCAGACATACAGAAACGTGAGAAGACCAGTAAGTAAAAGTCGGCACTCTGTGTTACATGTTTACTTTTTGATTGATGACGTGGAATAAATTGCTGCATGTTTACAGTTATTAAATGCATGTGAATGTTTGGGTAAAATTTCTGTTGTTGTGTGATCAACAAGAATGTATGCTAACAACAGTAACTAGTTGTTTTTGCATGTGGTTGTGTATGACTCCCAAACCCAGCGCTATGGTACCCACCTTGCGCCGGGGATGGGAGAGTCCTCACTGAGTCGCGTGGTTAAGACTCGCACCTCATTTTTACTACACAAAGACATGTTAAGTACAGGTGGAAGAAGTCTCGGTGGAACGAGGGTTGAGCAACACTTTTCCAAGACCCACAACTTGTTCATGCGGGTGAGAAAAGTGTAATTGTAATTTAATTTACTTTATTATTGTATCATAAAGTAAAGGGTAGACGTACCCAATTAGATTGTATTACTAAATCTAGAACTGTCAGCTTCACATACCTTAAAGATCAGGATTTATTTTACTGTGATACAGGGAAAATTTGTTTTCAAAATGTATATATATACATATATCTGTTGCATGTGTGTAGGATAGGTAGCATCTTCGGATGTGTAGCCAGTACACAGGTTATATATATTATGTGTGTTTTTCTATA
Source organism: Senna tora (assembly GCA_014851425.1). NCBI lineage: Eukaryota > Viridiplantae > Streptophyta > Magnoliopsida > Fabales > Fabaceae > Senna > Senna tora. Next base: position 22,264,960 of record CM026271.1, read on the forward strand.
TCTATATCCTGAAGCGGCACTGGCCGTGGATTTTCTTGCCTAGGATAGGCCACCATTTCGGTGTAGCCATGGTATTATATTGCATGTGGATGTATTTTCAATAATAGATATTTTGTCAATTAGGTGATAAGGCTTACAGGCAGAGGGATATTCCCTGTGTCTGTGCCGGTCACGGCCCTCTAAACGGGGGTCGTGACACCCTCTTCAAGCCTATGGTAAGAAACAGGTAAGCACGTTATAAGTGAAATCTTACCCTAATATATTGGTGATGTAACATCCTGAAACTAAAATTAAAGTTTGACTGACTTTTCTTGCTTTGACTTTTTTGTTTTGAATGTTTGTGTAACTAACTGTGTTTGCAAAAAGGATCAGGAACGCCAATTAGGAAGGGAGAAGCTTAGGACTGAGGAAAAGTGCCAGAGAAAACCCTAATGCAAACCCTAGAGACTAAGTTGAAAGGAAAACTTAGTTTTAAACCCTTTTTATTTAGGTTGGTTAAACTAAGTAAGAAAGACCTGTTTGAGCTAAGTTAGATAATTTAGAACACTCTAGAGACACCATAGAACCTAAATAAGTGAACCCAACCCCAAGACAAGTGTTGAATCTCCACATTTCTCAAGTAGAAATTCCAGGACTAAAATGAAAGAAACAGGAAATTTCAATTGAGACACCCTACCTTACTTAAAGCCGAAGGAAACTCAATCCAACCACCTAAATATATCTAAACCCGTCCTATTAAGTACCAGCCACATGTCTTAGGTGAAATTAGGAAGCCCCAATAGGTTACACATCATAAAACATAATAACAAGTATTAATAACCTATTAAAAATCACTCAATTATCATACCATCACTTTGTAACTGAAATACCTACTTAAATACCCCAAATTAATTACCCAAATGGAGCCTTAATCACTGTCAGCACATGAAGTTTGCTGTCCACTTAATAGGTAAGAGGAATTGGGGCTGAGACACCTAACTAAGACATGTGAAAACTAATCATGAAACCCACATGACTCATCATCCCCATTTGAGGTATAACCGAAGCAATTAATTTTATTAGCTACCCAAACACACCCTAAAGCCTCACTTACTCACCAACCTAAGTGTCCTAAGCCAGATGAAGGAGAAAGCAGGGCTGGACACATCACACCAACTAATAATGAAGACCAATTGCCTATAAAAGAGACCATTACCCACACACACCACAAAACAGAGACACACACACAACCAACACCCAAAATCGAGATTGCTAGAGAGAACAGTGAGAGAGAGTCAGATCAGAAGCTGAGAAAAAGAGAGAGTAGCTGGGAAACTTGAATTTAGAGGCAGAGAAGCAAGGTTGGAGGCTAAGAACTCAAAGACCAACACAAGGAGAGCTTGCTCTTACCTCTTAGCTTGGAACCGAGGCCTTACAATGAAATTCAAGTTGATTCTTCTTTGGAAATTGCAAGGTAACGTAAGGTTACCCTTCCTCCTACCCATTTGAGTCAAAGGCATCCATCAAACAAGTGATGGTATAAGACTGTGTTAATTTCTTCCTATTCTTCAATTCTGAACTCTGTTTTGGCAGCAAACCTTCTATACAGCTTAACTTCTTCGATTTTGAACCAAATCTTGCAAATAAGGTGTCATATGAAAGCTACTTTAACCTATTTTAAGGATCCCCAACTACATGTACCATCCATGGATTCCGTACAACAGTTCATGGCTCTTAAAGCCACTGTGATCAGTAAAATTGTGTGTTCTGTAACTGTGCACTCTTGTAAGCTGAGATTCAAATATTTTTGTGGCAATTAGATGGCTGATATATGAACTAAGTCTAATAAGTAAGTGAGGATAAATGGTAGGTTTAGTTACTGAAATAGCCTTGGAAGCTTGATGTCCAGAATATGAATTTGGTGAGCCATGTGATGTGCTTTTGTTAAAATCTTTTGTTGTGATCTGTTGTGAGTTGGCCTATTGTAAAGTAATCTGTTATGCCATCAAATGCCAAGCATCTTGACAGTTAAGATAGAAGAAACCTGTGAATTAAAACCCAATTAGAAGAAGAAATTTCATGGAATAGGTAAAATGGGACAATGTGATGTATTCAATTTGAATTCCTTGCTGTAAGTCTAATATGAACTGATTTCTGGATTGTATTTTGTATTTATGATCAAAATTTTCTAATTTGACAGTTAGAACACAAGTACCTTGTGAATTATGATTCCAATTAGAGGAGTAAATTCATGAAGTAATAAAAATGGACTAGAATTGTTAATTGGATTTGAATTTTAGGATTTTCTTAATTCTGTGAATCTTGGACTAGTAGAAGGTAGTAGGCTAAGCTTAGATATCAGTGGCATAAAAGACACACGGGAAATTAAGTGGTTGAATGCTTAAAGTCTTCAAAATGATAGGCTTGTTAATGATAGGCAAATATCCAAAATTGGTGATCCCTAAGATGAAATTCTGAATTGTTGATAGGATGAGAATAATTTTTGAGTTTTAGCAAGTCTAAATGGTCATTCTTAGGTCAGATTGGAGTTCAAATGATTCAGAAAACACATGCCAAATGAAAAGGGTAGGAATAGGAACCTAAGTTCACTAAACTTGAGACTTTGGTCTTATAAAAGTTGGGTACTCTGGTTAAGGCTAAGTAGGGCAACTACCCTACCTTTCCATACCCCAAATGTTAATTTAAAAATGATTTCCAAGTTTAAACAAGTCTAGAAGTGACTCAAACTGGTTCTAGTGCATTTAGAGTCTTATTTCATAAAGAATTTCAATAAAATGGTATTTTTCTTCATAAGATTCAATTCTGAACTGATGACACTGTAAAACCTTGCTGTACAAGTCATAAACTACCCCATAGAGACTAGGGTGGACTCTCTTAAGCTAAAAAGAAACCATAAAGGAAAAAGGGTAGTAAGAGGGACCAAAATTGTATAAAATCTGCTATTTTGTTGTTTTAACAAAATTTGGGCATTCTGGACTAAGATAGGGTAACTAATTACTTTTCTAGACCCCATAGACTATTTAGGAACTTTTCAAAAGATTCTAGAGGTCCAGAATTGGCTCTGGCTGAGATTTAGTACCCTTAGGGACTTATTTATAATAAACTTCAAAAGTTAGGGCTTTGTGTGCAAACAGACTTGATTCTGATCTGTCATGACTGTGGAAAAGTTTTACATAAGTCATATTTGACTTTGTGAGGCTTGTTGTGACTTTCTTGGAGACAGATAAAAGCCAGAGGGAAATTTGAGTCTACATAGGGACCTACTTGAAAGAAAATTGGAAATTTTCCAAGTTCTTGTTTTAACTCAAATTATAGTAAGTTTCTTTTGGAAATCCTATGTATGTGTTAAGTGGATGATGAATGTCCAATGTATGCATTTGGAATGGATTAAATTGTTGAATATTCCCTATAATTGCAATGAATTGATAATATGGGACTAATTTGATATAAATGAAGCAATTAGGGGCCAAGATGTGAATTACTTACTTGAGAAGTAAGCTGAACTTGTTACTTGAACTATATATGTGCTCTTCATAAAATTTCATTGTGTTTGGATGCCTGCATGTGAAATTGTGGAAGTTGCTTGTTGTACAAGTAATGTTTGACTTGTGGTTGACTTTGTTTGACTTTATGTTGACTAAGTGCCAAAGTTGACCTAAATGATGCATCCTATTTAAGTGTGTGGCATCAAATTCTGGAAATGAGTTTTAGCATGCATCTGTGGAAACTGAAATGCTTGAGAGGGGAAAATGGTTTTGGCATGCATTGAGTTGAAAGTGATGGTTCTGCAATTGAATAAACATTACCTGGAAAATATATATTTTATATACATGATCTGTTTGAAAAGGATACACTAGGCTGGCTGGGAATGCATCCGGGACGTAGCTGTCTAGCAACTAGTGAGGAAAGAATCCATTCCGGGAATGGTGATCCTAAGGTTCTAACTTGTGTGCACACCGGGGGACGCCCTGGATGTTAGGTAATTTCTTGTGCCTTATTAGCGGACTTTACTTATAATTGTAAGTCGGTTTTGTTCTGTTTCATTAGATTCTTTTGTGATGGTAAGGTAATGGTTTAGATCAGTTGTACAGGTCCTGGAGGGATCTAGTCTTTAGCATGACTGACCAAAGAGGAAAGATGGTATGTTGAGCATCCTTATTTGTGAAACAGTTCATTTGGCATGACTGACCAATGATGTTGTGGGCATCCTTTTTATGAAATTGTACATTTGGCATGACTGACCAATGTGAAGGAAAGATGGTAAGAATTTGTAAATTTAAAGTATTCGTATATGTGTTTTCATTATGAACTTATGCATGGAAATATCTTGTAATTGATATTTGTAAGTTAAGAACTGCATTTATTAGATGTGTGTGATTGATTACTGTGGAGGAAGTTTTCTGTATTCTATGTAATGCAGCTGGACCACTAACGAGTTTTGAAAACTGGTAATCTATGTTACTGAGATAATATATCTCACTACGTTAGTCTGTTCAGATGCCCAGGTATCACTTGCTGCTAGAGATTGAAGTGGAGTGGGTGGAAGTGCCACTTCTGGGTCACTTCAACGTGTTGAAGGCAGTGACCATCATCTCCTTCTTTCCCACGGAGGACCTGATTATCCCTAGGACTTAGAAGGGATGACTGATAGGTGACTGGCAGTTAGTGAGCTGACCCTCTTAGCTGTGGCTTATGAGTCACACTTTTTGGATTATGGCCTACGTGCCTGACTAACTATTTGGGCCTGCGTGCAACTACTTACTGGATTTTTATATATATATATATATATATATATATATATATATATATATATATATATGTGTGTGTGTGTGTGTGTGTGTGTTGTAGACTTAGTATATATGTGTTAGGAAATGCATGGAGGCTAGGACCTCACCTTATCTGATTAGAATGTATGTAAAGTGTATGTATGCTAGAAATGATTCTAGAGAGTGCGCGATTGACAACACGTAACTTCTAGTTTCTTAGGTTTAAATAACCAAATGAGAGTAAACGATCCTTGGGATAAAACTTAACTTTTAACACTCCTAAAAGCAAAGTAAAGAAAAGAAAAAAAATTTGGACCAGGATTTTAAGAGTTAAGTTAATTAACCTAATTTCGCACCAAAAATGAATTAAGAAACTAGGACCTTACAGGTGAGGCAATGAGCGTATTGATAAATTGGTCCTAAAAATTCTTGAGAAAATTCTCATGCATGATTAATTGGTGGATGTGATCCTAGGATCAAAATTTACTTGAGTACTTGCATGGTAGATCCTTATTTCTGATTGGGAGCACTAACCCTCTAAGTTAGCTTGATCTTGAATGCTCTAGATATAGATTTTCTTTATCCAGGAGTACAAAGGTTTATGTGTGGGGGTTTGATCTCACCCAAAATTAACCTAACTTTAGTGTGCTAAATAACATAAATTATAGATTAAAACATATGATTTTGCACCAAAAAGGTTGAATATTTTGATATAAGGAGTATAGCCAAAAAAGTGATAAAATGCAGCAAAAATTGCACTATTTATTTATATTCTTGATTATCCGCAAAACCCATGGAATATTGGATAGGAGCATTTGATGTTTGTTGAGTACTGTAGGCTTAACAGGGATCAATGGGAAGACATATTCCATGTATAGGAACCGCATCCAAAGGAAGAATGTAGGAAGGCCTAGAAAAGAAGCAAAGCAAGAAAGAAGCGGAGCACTTGCCATGGCGAGCAAAACAGCTCGCCACAGCGAGCATGTAATGCATAGGTCGTTACAGCTAGCAAAACAGCTCGCCACAACGAGCTCCTTATAATGGCAAGGCAATGAGATGGCAGAAACCTTTATGAGCGAATTTAATGAGGATCCCAGTCATCAAGGGAGTTGGAGATGCTTTTAAATTGGTTTAAATTCAAATATTAAATTCTATACCAATTAATAGTTATCTCAATCCTATTCCTAATCAAATTGGAGGTCCCAGAGCAATATAAATAGATGTCTCACAAGGTTGAAAAGGCATTCATTGATTCCCACATATTAGTGTAGTTTAGAATGTAGAGAGAATATGAGCAGCTAAGTTCTTCCTTGGTTTCCAAGAAGAACTACTGTAGGCATCAGCCGATGGCTCTTCATTAGGGTTTGTCGATTCATTCGTCTTTTGTATTTCATCCTTTTCGATTTATAAATTGTGTTTTGCTTCCTAATCACATGTCATTAGTTTATTATATTCTTCCATGAATGGGCATGTACTTAGTATGCTAGATCCTTCATATCAGGTCGGTAATCATAGACTATATATGGTTAAGGCACTTGAGATTTCTCATTCTTGAAATTCAAATGCATATGTATTTATTGGGTTCGTGGTCATATGCATCTTTTACTTGCGATTATATTTGTTGAACTAATTGTTCCTAGTTAGGCATTTAATCATTGAGTATATCATAAAATCTCTTGATGCATGTTATTGATGTTCCCGGTAGAAGATAACATTATCATTAGATAGGCTTTCGTAATCCATAACTATCATGAATAGGATGAATTTTTGAATGAATTAATTAAACCCGAATAACTTCAGATTGGCCATGATTGGCTGGTTCTATTCTTCTTGGGATCCTGCTTCATATTATCTTGACCCCTTAAACCATTGACTCCCTATTTATTTTGCAAATACCTACTTGCTTGAGATACTAGCCAATTGCATGTTAATACGAAGATTTCGCGAGAGATTCGACCCTTGGGTTGGCCCTGTGCTACTCTGAGGTTTTTATTTGATCACAACCCTGATGACTGGTTGCAACTTTGATTCGAAGTAATTCGATTTCCCAAAAAGTGAACTATCACCGGGTTTTTAATTTCACCCAATTTCTAAATCTTTGTTGACATTTTTGAAGATTTTAAACAAGAAACAATAGAAATAAATTTTTGGGGTTTCCCAAAATGGCCAAAATCTCACTTTTGTCCTCTATGTTTCACCCAAGTTTCAAATATGTCATTTATGTTTCAAAAGTTCCAAGTTAGTCTTCTATGTTTGCAAATTGTTCCAAATAAGCCATTTTACCTGACACCATTAGTCCTCCTTGGTAAATGATGATGTCGACAAAATATCTCTCCTACTTGGCCCTTGTTTTAGTTTATTTTGGGTTCTTGTGTATTTGGCCTTTGTTTTTATTCAATGTACATACACATTTGGCCTCTATTTTAGTTTATTTTAGGTTTTATGTGACTCAATATCATCCATATCACTTATAAAAGAACACTTAGGAGAAAGATTTTGTCAGCTGTTCACGTCATTATTTAATGGAGAACACTAATAGTGTAAGGCAACAGAGCTTGTTTGAAACAACTTGCAAACAAAAAGGACTTATTCGAAACTTTTGGAACATAAAGGACCAATTTGGAACTTGAGTTAAACAAAGAGCACCAAAATGGAGTTTTGACCTTCCAAAAATCATCCCAATTTAGGAAATGTTTTTTGAAAATAATTTTTGAAAAATAATAACTTAACACATTTTTCAGTTATATTTTCTACATTCAGTGAAAATAAAAACAGGAAATGGTCTTACCAAATGTACCTTAATGTTTTTCTTCGATTTTGAAAACACATTGTCCCTTCCTTTAAAAATTTAAAAATCACATTTTTACTAAAATACTCTTAATTGCAATATTAATATTTTAAAATAATTATAATTTATTATAAAAGAATAGTTTTAAAATTATTTTTCACTATTATTTATTTTGAATAAAAATAATCATTTTATTTTAAATTTTTCAAAAAATATTTGTATTGACAAAATTGTTATTTTGGTCCTAATTCTGGCTACGACTGGTCATCACAATTGCGACCAAATAAATTCCTAGATTACGCATTATATGGCGCAACCAAGGGTTAAATCTCTCGCGGAGCCTCTAGTCAAAGCTCTACAATTGATTCTTGTAATCCGAGTTTAAGCTAAGTATTCAAGTAAATAGTTTAAAAAAGTGAGCAATTATGTTCAAGGGATGCTGATCACTCACTTTTCATGAATTCGAATTGCTTCGAATCGAGGTTTCAACCGGTCATCACGTTTGTGATCAAATAAAAACCTCAAGCAGCATAGAGTGCAATCCAAGGGTCGAATCTCTCATGGAATCTTCGTAAGAACCTGCAATTGATTTGTATCTCAAACAAATAGGTATTTGCAGAATGATTAGGCGGTTGATGGGTGTAGAATATTATAAAATAGGATCCCAAGAAGTACAAAGCTCAGCAATCATAGCCAATCAGAAGATATTCAGGTATGATTAATTCATTCGAATTTTATCCTATTCATGAAAGTCATGTATTATGAACGCCTATCAAAATATTCATGTTATCCCCGACCGGGAACATCAATAACATGCATCAAAAGATTCTATGATATTATTAAACAAACTAATGCCCGACAGGGTCAATAATTTTAATCTAATATTGTCGCAACTCGCAATAAGAGATACAAGCAATCAAGAACCCAAAGAATATAATTGTATTGAACTCCAGAAACCAGAAGACCTAAGTATCTTTTCGTATAAATCGAATCTATACTAATTCGCTATGAAGAATCTAGCACATTGATACACATTCGTTCATGGTTGAATGTAGCAAGATAATGACATACAAAACAAAGTAAAAACAATCGTAAACTTGGAAACGATAAATACAAGCAAAATGAAATAAAAAAATCCTAATGAAGAGACATCGGCTCCTGCCTATGCCAGTTCTTCTTGGAAACCCAAGAAGAACTTAGCCTCTCATATTCCCTCTAACCTAATATAATATGTGGGAATCACTGAATTAATGGATGCCTTTGTCACCTTGCGAGGTGTCTATTTATATTGCTCCCAGGACCTCCAATTTGAATAGGAATAGGATGGAGATAAGTATTAATTGGTATTGGATTTAATATTTAAATTCAAACCAATTTAAAACAATCTCCAACTCCATATTTATCTAGAAGTCCTATAAAATTCGCTCATAAGGTTGCTGCCACGTCATTTGCCTCTCGATGATCTACACTCGCTGCAGCGAGCTCTGTACACTAGCTCTGCTCCTTTCTTGTTCTATTTTCTTTTTGGGTCTTGCTACGAGTTCTTGCTTTCATTCTGGTATATATCTTTCCATTGATCCCTGTTAAGCCTGCAGCACTCAACAAACATCAAATGCACCTATTCAATATATTTTACAAGTAATCAAGAATATCACTAAATAGGGCTTTTTAAGGGCATTTTATGACATTTTTAGTTTTATTCCTTATGTCAAGATATTCAACCTTTTTGAGGTAAAATCACATATCTCTATAATTTGTGCTATTTAACACCCTAAAGTTAGGTTGATTTTGGGTGCGATCAAATCTCCCACACTTAAACCTTTGTACTCCTGGACAAAGAGAATCGAAATCTAGAGCATTCAAGATCAAGCTAACTTAGAGGGTTATTGCTTCCATCCAGAAATAAGAATCTACTATGCAAGTACTCAAGTAAATTTTGATCCTAAGATCACTTCGGCAAGTCGATCATGTTTGAGAATTTCTTCAAGACTATTTAGGACCAATTTATCAATACGCTCATAGCCTCACCAATATATTGGGGGTAAGATTTCACTCATAACATACTTACTTGTTTCTTACCATAGACTTACAAAAGGTCTATATCTCCACCGTTTAGTGCACACAAGTTACCATCAGAAGGTCTTTTAGGCTTGTAACATTGCTGATGGAGGCCAAGTATTTTATCATGTTTCACAGAAAGAAAGAAATTGCAAGTCGCAAGGTAGTCCAGAAATCCCCAGGTATTGCTCAAGATTAAGGCTTGTACGCTTTTTTTTCTTTTCTTTTCTTTTTCTTGCATCAAGCATCTCACTATTTCTTTTTCTCTTTTCTTTTTTCATTTTCTTTCACAAGTCCTTTGGACTTACTAGATTCTCTCGTAAAAGAAAAGGAATGTCATAATTTAAAAAGAGTGGCAATACCTTGGTTCTTCCTATACCCATGGTACTCGCTTATTTTAGGCTACAAAAAGGTGACTAGGGATAATTGTGTTTGGGCTACTATTTGGGCATAGGGTTACAGAAAAAACTGCCTCTATCGTCCCAGGTCCTTTTGTGCTAGCGCAACCTCAATTAAGACCAACTGCAAGTTCTAGAAGAAAACAAGTCAAGTAGTTAAAACACTCAATAGATGTATATGTGAAGATCAGTGTTTGGGCTTATCCTTCCAACAGGGTTAGGTCGCTCAGATTAGTCTTTTCATAATCCATCTGACTTCCTCAAGTATGTGTTAAGTTGCTCAAGCAATCAAGAATATATCTTACACGGTATAAGGAAATTTCTTGGGTTAACGCCTTAAAAGCTTTACTAAATCAAAACTTTCTAGTTTTAAATTTCCTAAGTTCGAAAAATATCTTTTAAGAAAAGCGTATAAGTTAATTTTTGAAAAATTTTCTAACTGCTACATGCTAGGTTTGATTCCTAACATATTAATCTATTTTTGAAAAATTTTAAAATTCACCCAATTATCTGGAACTAAATGATTAGCAGGACCATGAAGTCTTAAAATTTCTAAAATTTCAATGGAGTGATTCCCCCCTACACGTAAAACAAGCATTGTCCTCAATGCTTCAAGAACAAGAAGTTTTTAGACGGAAGGGTACTTAGCAAGGCAAATTTAGCATAAAAATAATCTTTTAGTTAGACAGAGATATTGCAGCGTAAAATGATGATGGCTCAATCAAAGGGTTTAAAAATTCAAAATCAAAAAATAAAATCGATAAAAATAAAAGTAGACATATTTATCGAGTTGCGGAACTTTTAAACAAATTTGATAATGAGTTAATTCTTCCCCCCCCCCCCCCCCCCCACACACTTATTTGATAGTTAATTTTTACCCACAACAGACCGGGTACTTAGGGAAAGAAATACTTACCTTGCCCCTCAAGGGGGTTTACGAGACTCCTTGTCTAGCTCAAGGAGGTATTGTTGGAGGTTTATGGCTTTGATATGGGCTTTTTCCCTTCTTAGTTGGAAGAGCGTTGTTATCTTTTACAGTAGCTCCTCCTTTTTTGGTTTATTCTTCTTGAGTATTCGGGCGATCAATTTGATTGGGGTGCTTACTTCTGTCTTTTCTGTGGCCATCCCGGTTGAGCTCTCCAACCCTTTGTCTGGGGGGTCTGGTGGTTTTTCTTTTTGCTCTTCGAGTGGCGTGCCACTGTCTCTTGTTTCGGGTGCCTCATTTCTTGAAATGTTAGTTAGGCCCTCATTGGCCAAATCAACAATTATAGTGTTTATAGGGGTAGAAGTATGATTTATGTTGGTGGTACTTTCTATCATATTGACTTCACAGTTGTTAGATGATAGTGTCATTCCCTCGTATAGGTTGAAATCAATTTTATTTTCTCCAACCTCCATAGAGATCGTACCTTGTTTCATGCCAATTGTTGTGTTGGCAGTCATGAGGAAGGGACGTCCCAAAATCAAGGTGGAGTCTCGGGGTGATGGCTCAATATATAAGACATAGAAGTCTGCAGGGATTCAGAGCCCTTTGACTTGTACTAATAAGTCATCTATTAATCCTTCAGGGTGGACTAGAGATTTATCAGCGAGCTACAATACAACCAAGGTCGGTTGCAGGGTTTTGACGCCTAATCCTTGATATATGGATTTGGGCACCACATTTATTGCAGCTTCTAAGTCAAGCAGTGCTTGTTCGATTGGCACTTTCCCAATTGTATAGGGTATTGTGAATGAACTTGGATCCTGGCCCTTTTCTGGTACGCTAGGTTTCAAGAGAGCAGATACATTTGATATTACTGGCACTTTTATTCTAGGCTTAAATTTTCTTTTGTTCGTGCAGAGTTCTTTAAGAACCTTGACATGCTTAGGTACCTTCCTAATTAATTCTATTAAGGGTATATTTACTTCTACTTTTTCTAAGAGCTAAAGGATTTCCTCATCCTGTTTAAAATTATTGTTAGTCTTTTAATCATGCATCAAAATGGAATGGGGGAAGGGTAGTTTTTCAATATTTACTTCTCTATCTCTAGGGGTCTTAGTTTTGTCTGTTTCCTCACCCTTTTTCTCTTCTTAGAGGCGGAGATTTTTTATCTTCTTTAACAATTCTTTTTCCTCCTTTCTCTCACTTTCTAACCCTAGGGAGAACGTTGTTTTGAAATTATTGTTTTCCTCCTCTTCCTGAGTGATAGGCATTGTTGGACCCTCATAGCCTTTGCCACTCCACAAAGTGTTGGCATTCACGGCTTTAGGATTTATTACAGTGTTGGAGGGAATGGTTTCTCCAATTTGTGCCTGATATTCACTCACATTGTTGGATAATCCTTTTACGAACTTAGCTATGTTGTCGCTCTTAGTGTTTGAGGCATTCACCTTTGATGCTAAGTCATTGAATTTAGTGTCAAATTGGGTGACAATTGCCTGTAATTGGAAGTTGGTTATGTTACGCTCTTGGGCTATTTGTTCTCGGAATTCTAGAATTCCCTTTTCTATTATTTGCCTAAGCTCTCTTACTTCATAACCTAGACTCCCTTGTTTAGTGTTTGCTAGGGTGGTGGGGTTGGCTTTTATTAATTGGTTAGGAGGATCTCTTTGGAAATTTCCTACCCTATTTCCTTGGTTGGTTTGCCCAGGGTCCCTCCACCAAAGATTTGGATGGTCTCGCCATCCAGGGTTGTATGTGTTTGAGAATGGGTCTCGCACAGGATACATCTTATGTCTTTGCTAGAACATAGCATTGACCACTTCCACTTTGGGTGGGCAGTCGTTGGCTGTGTGCATCATGGATTCACACACGCTGCAGCTTACGGCTATTAGAGCTAGATGCTCTGTTTTATGATGTGGGCCCTGTAAGGCCTTGATCGCTTGAGTTAATTCAACTATGTTCCTAGTGATTTAGGCTAATGTAGGGTTTGGGTCATGCCCTAAATGTTCTACTAGATGCATGTCTCTAGGGGATATTCTCTTTTTAGTCAATGAACATTTTTTTATTAAGTCTCAGTCCTCGACAGGGGTGAGGTCTTCTAGTGCACTATTAGTTGCGGCCACTAACATGTTAGTTCGTATGGTTAAGGCCATCTATAAAGCTATTTACTAATTGGGCTAGGGGTAAACGATGAATGGGACATTTAGTCACACTACTAAAAAAATTGCAATTAGTGACCGCCATTAGTGACTGACATAAAATCAGTCACTAAAATCATCAAATAGTGACTAATTTCTGACTGACGTAAAAATCAGTTACTAAATTCTTAAAACTCTTAAAATTAGTGACTGAAATGTCGGTTACAAATTATCAGTCACTAAATGGTTAATAATCAGTCAATTTGCAGTCACAAATACACTTAACTAAAAATAATAATTTATTTATAAAAAAAAATTTTAGTCACTAAATTAAAAAAAAAATTAGTCCAAAGAAAAAAGATTTAGGGCGCCAAATAGCAACAAATATGAAAAACGCACCTTTATTTCAAATGTAATAAATTTAGCATTAGATTAGCAACAAGGCAGTTGCAAAATTTGGAGATGGATATTCTTTGCAAAATTCCTCCCTAAATTCTTTTTATTTTTTTTAAATTAAGAAATCATTTTTTATATTGAAATCCCTAAAAGCCTTGTCAAACCAAAAAAAAAAAACCCTTTCTATTCTTCCTCTCTTTCCCTCTCGACCAAAGCCTTCTACTGTAGAAAAGCAGCACCATGCCGCCGTCCCTGCGTCACCACCATGCCGCCGTCCCTGCGTCACCACCGTACTGCCGTCCCTGCAGATCTTCTCCAATTCCATATATTTTCATCCGTCTATATCTCGTGTGCCCTAACATCGCGATTTTCATCCGTCTATATCTCGTCCCTGCAGATCTTGAAATTCGTTTGGCCTTTGCGGTAATTGGGTAAAATGTTTTAGAGATTGAGATGGATCGGAGATTGAGAACGAGAGACACATTCTCTTCTTCACTTCTATTTCCTTTCCTTTCTTCTAAATTCTACCCATTCCAAACCCTAGCACTCTGTTTCCTCCATCTAATCCCTAGCGGTGAAAAGAGGGAGAGAGGAGACGGTGAGGGCGAGAGAGAGTGTGTGAGCAAGAGAAGCCGATAAACTTTGCACCACCACTACTTGCCGGAGAACTTCGAAACCGAGCAACAATTTGGTCTTCCTCTTGGTTTGGCCGAGAGAGGTAAGCCTTCTAAGCATTTCCCCTTGTTTTATTCCCTTTGTAAGCATACTGGCTATATATATATATATATATATATATATATATATATATATATATATATATATATATATATATATAATATTGAGTAGTCATAATATTTATATGAAAATTGCTATGTTTGATATACTTGTAAGCATAAACTATGTGGGATGGAGATGATAGAATTAGAATAATTTATACAAGTTTTAGAGAGAAACAGAAGACATGAGTACTTGTGGCATATCCTTTACCTCGTATAAAATTTGATTTTGAGGTGCAGTTCCTGTATTAGAGGTTTTATTCGTTGTTATTTAGGGGCTAGAGTAGTAAGTGCTGACATTTTATGAATAGAACTGACATAATTGGTTGCCTGTCAAACAAGTCACAAGACATAAAGTCCAAATTTAAATTTCTGTAAAATCAAATAACTTTGCAAGCAGATTTGATAAACTTAAAATATGGTTATTAGAATGTTGACTGACTTACAGCAACCTAGTTGTGAAGCCACTTCAGCCTATTAGGCAAATGAAAAGTGAAGACATATTCATTGAAATAGATAGCATATATGTTGCTTGTACTAGAGCATAATCTTCAACTATAAGATGTGATGTTAGCTTTTGATGTAATCAATGAGAATAAAGCAATGAAAAATAGATGTTAGTTCACAGGTTGGCCTCTCATTCTAATGTAATTTTGAATTTTAGGTATTTATCCACCTCAGGTTAAAGTATATGAGGTCAGGGAGCTGGGATTGAAGTTTGAAAGGCACTTAGATTCAGAGATTGTTGATTTTCAGGTACTGAAACTGGCATTTGTAAGCAATTAGTGATTCGCATAAGGATTGCTTTATTGATTTCTTTTCTGCCTCTTTCAAAAATCTTTTATGTGGATAATTGAACATTTTGTAATTTTGTTGCTCATGTAGCTTTTAAGTGATGACTATTCAAAACTTGCATTTTCATGTGATGATCGGTCTGTTTGTCTACATGCAAAATATGGAAAGCACCACAACTTGCGGATTCCAAGGTTTCCTTTCTATTCTTGATGTTATTGCTTATGAAGTATAGAATCTACCATCGTGCTGACTATTTTTGTATGTCACATGTTAAGGTTTTTTCTCTCTTCAAATAAAATTAATTCTCTAAAAAGTGGCATGAAGCATACGGACATGAATAGTATAGGGGATTGAGCCCTTCCACACCATTTTCCTGTACATGTGAATTCATTATATAGTCTTAATGCTCACGCACGACATTTTGCTATTTCACATATCAAGCACAGAGGTTTCACCTAATAATTTTATGATCTATTCATCTAGTGCTGAAACTATGGCATATTTATTTTTATGTTGACCAATGGTTGCTTCCTAATAGAATAAGCTGTTTTGTGTTTAGTGAGAATGAGATTGTAAGAATAGGACAACTTAAGTATTTTCTCTAGAAACACTTCTAATGTTTTGATAGGAAAAAGGATGCCAAAATTTTTTGGTAATTGTAGTATTTCTTGTGCTGTAGTGGTTTTTTTTTTTAAAAAAAAAAAAGCTGAAGACTGCATTTTTTAGGAGTTCCCTTTAGATCTCTGTGACATCAGATTAAGTTTGGTGCTTGTCTCTGCTGTTGTGTTCATGGGTATTAAAGGGGGTGGCCCTGTTAGATATGCAACAACAGGATTGAGCATCTTTATTACATGTTTAAGGCTCTTTATCACTTGGTCTTTTTTTTCCTTCCCTCCTCTCCCCCTTGTTTTTCCTTTCTAGTAGTCTATCACTCTAACTTATTCTCATGCCTTTTATCTTTCTCTTTTTTTTTTTGGATAATTTTTATCTTTCTCTTTTAATAAAGGGTATTCTTTTGTCTTAGAAAATGAGGTAGTTGAGTATTGCAATTGAGCAAGTAGTTGTGAATATTTGCCTCATTATTGTTTACATGCATCTCTGGCTGATGTCGCCAAAACCCTCCCATCAAAAGAGTAACATGATGCCTTGTTTTTCTAGGCTTTCTTTCAAGTTAGATGATTGATCCTTGAATTTCTTTTCTGTTTTAATAATAGTGAATTTAGGATGATAAGTATAATCAAACAAAAACACTAATTATGTCATATGATGCCTTGTTTTTCTAGGCTTTCTTTCATGTTTGGAAGGATGAGTTATCACTATACCGGGTCATTTTATTACAGTAAAATGATGTTAGTCTATGCCAAAATGATTTATTTATAAAACTAAACAAGTGATTGGATGGGGTAAGCCCAAAACCGAGAAATAGTTAATGATTTCAAATGCTGAAAAATCAAATTATGGTTGAGTCTTAAACACTTGAGTTATATGGGAACTAAATAGAGGTAATAAAAGAATTGTTATATTTGGTATATTGAAAAAGGCTGCAAAATATTTCAGTAAAATACTGATGCACTAGTTTTTTGGTACGAATTCAAATTTGTTTTAATTCTATTTACTTCATTACTTGTTTCACTAGTTTATTTTAGTACCTTAATAATATTTCACTTTATTATACAGGAATTGATGCCCAAGTGGCTTATGGTTTCCATTTACCTTGCACGTGGTCCAATTGCCAATAAGGTATATGATATACCTTGATCTCTGCATTTGCTCTATAATATATATATGAAGTGGGAATTTATTTAGAGTGGCATGTGACCAAGACGAGGATTTTCTGGAGTCTGTGAAGCAAAGGATAGGATTAGAGTGTCTAGTGGATGAGGCTACAGGTCCGTTGCAGGTAAGTCTGGACAGCCCTTTTTCTTTTCCCCTCTTTCATTGTTCCCACTCTTATTTGCTTCTACTTCCTTCATAACCTTCCTTTTCTTCTTTCTCTATGATTCTCCTAACTGAAAAATTCCTACTTTCATACAGTATGGAGCTCTTAGATGGAAAATTGGTGGGACATATAGATATAATTTTCTCATTCAATTTGTAGCTTTCATTTGAAGACACAATACTTAATTATGGGTGTGTGCTAATTACATGGAGCAGTGGATGGGCATATGTGGAGGAGGGATGGGTGGACAAAACGTGCAAAGTATGCAAAAAAGACACAAAGGGAGAGGCAAGACAAGTGAACAAGTTTGGAAGATATGTTTGATGGACGCGACCTTGTCGCGAGGCCGGTACCAATAAAATTAATACTAGAAAGTGCAGCTAGTGGCACAACCTAGGTCGATTCTCTCTCGCGGAGCCTGTGGACTCTATGGACAAATATGCACAATTAACACAAAAAGGGATGTCTTTAAGGCAATTTAACAAACACTTGGTGTGCAATGAAACTAAATGGAATTAAATGCAACTAAATGAAACTAGAACTAAAACTTTTTGGGATTTTTAATATTTTAAAAGCTAAAGTAAAAGTGAGGTGAATGAAATGAGATGAGTATGCTTTGTTGGAGAATGCTTTAGGCTATCCTTTCTATCAAAAAGTATGGAGTTAATCAATGAAACGCCATTTCCTAAGGTAGTTTAGTAACCACTAAACCTAGGTAAATTAATTAGAGGATGCAATTAACCAACCGGACAATTAACAAGCCTAATCAAATACCATCAATGAAGCAAATGAGGAATTTAACATGAACTAGAATTCAACTCAACAATTACCATTGTCATTAGAGTGACTTCCACAATGAATTAAAAATTACAATAAGATTCAACCAAATCCAATGTAATCAAAACCCACAATGGGAGAATCAAAATACAAATCACAAGTCTATATAAATTCCTAATGTCCAACTACAACCTAGTTGAGTTCCACAACCATGGAGCCACAATCAATACAAACTCATCATTATCAACAAGATAAACATGAATCCATAAAGAGAAGTAGTAGGAAAACAAGAAAAACTCCCTATTGGATGCCATAGCTCAAGCCCTAATCATCCTCCTCCAAAGCACAAGAGGTTTAGCCACTCATGGATGGGAGAAATGCTTCACCAAGCTCCTCCAACCCTTGCTTAGCCATGGATGATGATGGAGGTTGCTGGAATTTGGTCTGAATGGGTGTGGAGAGTGAAGAAGATGAAGAGAGTGTGGCTGGAAATGTGAGAGGAACTTGAGAGAATGAGAGCTTGGGTGATGAATGTGTGTCAAAATCGTGGGTTACTCTCCAAATTAGGTTAAGGGCCCCTAAAACATCAGAATATTCCCTCTAATCCGGCCTAGTATGCTCCTCTTGTGGTAAAACACTGAGAAAGTGGGCCCACAATCCGTTTCAGCTCTTAAAATCGCGAGAAAATCGTGCAGAACTGGTGTACCCGCTGGCAGCGGGTCATCTACCCGCTGGCAGCGGGTGGATTACTTAAAACACGCGTTTTGCTCTGAAACTGAAGTCCACCCGCTAGCAGCTTGCAAGGCTACCCGCTGGCAGCGGGTGGAACAGTAGAACAGGCCCAAAAATGCCTCTAAGCCTCAAATCTTGTACCGGCTTCGCTTTCCAGCTTCTTTCTCGACCTCTAGCACTTGAATCCTTGCTATTCCTCAAGCTAGTTGACCTACAAATCAACCAAAACAATTGTGAGGCCCTCAAGTTAATAAAACTAGAGAATTATCACAATTTATTCAATAAAAATATGGAATTAGCAAGATTGTGAATTAAGTCCTTAAGTGCCCTTGAATAACATTAAATCATGCATAATGACTCTTTAAACTCAACAAAAGCTTGTCAAATGCCAAAAGATACAAGGGCAAATATTGGTATTATCAATGTTCATGTATCATGTCTTGAGAAATCCAAATCAGGCAACTTCTTTACCAGACTCTTCTCTTGATGAAGAGCATATTCCCAAAGCCATTCATGAAATTGTTTAGTAGTGGAGAATTTACATTTTCACTTAAACAACTTATTTTCTTTTTGTTTCTCATGAGATTATTTTAGACTTGTATTTTGTTTCTCATGAGATTGTTTTAGACTTGTATGTTTGAGACTTGTATTTTGTTCTCATGAGATTATTTGACTTATATGTTTAAGATACAAGTATTTTTAGGTGTCACTTTGAATATATATTAGTGGTTTATATCATTTTCAATTATTATTTATGACAAATTAGTGACTAGAGATAGATTTAGTCACAAAATTTGTGACTGAATTGTGACCGAGGGGTTTCTTACTTTGTGACTGATTTGTGACTAAACTTTATGACCGATTTGTGACTGGGAGAGTCCCCAAAATTTCCAACCATTTTTTGACCGCACGTTAGTCACAAATTTGTGACCGATTTATGACTAAGTTTTGTGACTGATTTGTGACTGGGAGGGTCCCAAAATTTCCAACCAATTTTTGACCGCACGTCAGTCACAAATTTGTGACGATTTTGTGACAGCAATTTTGTGACCGATTTGTGACTACAAGAGGGTTTGATAATTTCTAACTGCTTTGTGACCGCCTAGTCAGTCACTAATTTTGTGACCGCCGACTCTGCGGTCACAAATTTCTAGTGACTAACGAAATATCAACCGCCGCCGTCGGTCACAAATTGGTCAATAAACCTCAATTTAGTGACCGATTTTGCTGTTTGTGACCGATTTGGCGGTCACTAAACACTGTTTTTCTAGTAGTGTCATTAAGTCCTAAATACGGACCCAATAATCATAGTAATTTTAATCTCTCTCTAATTTGATAGAAGTGATTTCTTTCCTAGTGGCTAAAACATTATTAGAAGGGAAGTACTTTTCGGAAAAAGCACTCCGGAGGGTGTCCCAAGAGAGTAAGGCTTCAGGGGATTGAGTTGGTAAGTGTAAGAACCACTCCATAGCCTTCCCTTCTAGTGTCATTCGGAACACCTTCCACATTACATCCTCTACCTTGGTGCAGTGCATGTGTAGAATTTTTAAGTTTACATAGGGATTTTCACATGCCAATCCATAAAATTTTGGCAAGGAGTTCAGCAATGGTCCCTTTAGTTCAAAAGCATTCTCAACAATTCCATCCCCATGGTCACCCATGGTTATGGCGGGAGTTTCTTCCCTTCTTTTCTCTCTCATGAGTTTAGTTAGGGTTTGCTCGATCTTCGGATCTAAGGGAAACAAGTCTCCTTTCGACGCTCATGTCATAAACTAGAGAATGACCCCTTTTATGCAACCACACTCACTGTGGCGAGCGAAAGTAGAGAAAGGAAATATAACAAAATTGAAAAAATAAAGATTTGAAAAATCCAGAAGAAGATTAAAGATTTGAAAAAGAAATTCAAATAAACACAAATACATGTTTAGTTTAAGATGTAACCAACTTTTGGATCAATCCGATGATTCCCCAACAACGGCGCCAATTTGATTGCTCACTTTTCACAAATTCAAATTTCTTCGAATTGAGGTTTCAACTGGTCTTCATGGTTGTGATCAAATAAAAACCTCAAGCAGCACAGGGTGCAACCCAAGGGTCGAATCTCTCGCGGAATCATCGTATGAACCTGCAATTGGTGACCCACCACAGGTTGGCCCACTTGGGTTGGCCATGTTAAATGGGTTGGGAATCCCAACCCGACCCACCAAGGTGGTGGGTCGGACCAACCCACCTATATTTTTTTTTTGAAATTTTTTAAAATTTTTTTAATTCTAACTTTTTAAAAAAAAAGAAATCTATACTTCTTTTATACATTTTTTTCATGAACTAAGAAATTTAATATGATAAAATGAAGGAAAAGATTTATCATTCATCATGTTACTCATAAATAGTTAAAAATAAAACAATGAAAGTATGAAGCATGGTCAAAATATCACATTACTCATTTCTTTTTCTCCTAGCTCTTGCAAATATGGTGAAAAATGAAAATATCACAAAAAGAAAGAAACATGATTTGGAATTATGTTTTTTTTTATTTTTTATTTAAGTTAGCTGGGTTACAGGCCAACCCACCTAACCCGCGAGCCAACCCAACTAACCCGGTGGGTTAGGTGGGTCGGGTTCCTCCAACCCGTTTAATAAACGGGTTGGGATTTTGCAACCCAACCCACCGGGTTGGACCTGTTTTGACAGCTCTAATCTCAAACAAATAGGTATTTGTATAATGAGTAGGGAGTTGATAGGTGTAGAATATTATAAAATAGTATCCCAAGAAGTACAGAGCTCAGAAATGATAGCCAATCAGAAGATATTCAGGTATGATTAACTCGTTTGAAATTTATCCTATTCATGAAAGTCATGTATTATGAAAGCCTATCTAAATATTCATGTTATGCCCAATCGGGAACATCAATAACATGCATCAAAAGATTCTATGATATTATTAAACAAACTAATGCCCGAATGGGTCAATCAATTTAATCTAATATTGTCGCAATAAGAGATACAAGCAATCAAGATCCCAAAGAATAGAATTGTATTGAATTCTAGAAACCAGAAGACCTAAGTACCTTTTTGTATAAATCAAATCCTTGCTAATTCGTGATGAAGAATCTAGCATATTGATACATGTTTGTTCACGGTTGAATGTAGCAAGATATTGACATACGAAACAAAGCAAATACAATCGTAAACTCAGAAAGGATAAATATAAGCATAATGAAATTAATAAACCGAAATAAAGAGCCATCGGGTCATGCCTACGCTAGTTCTTCTTGGAAACCCAAGAAGAACTTAGCCGCTCATATTCTCTCTAACCTAATCTAATATGTGGGAATCACTAAATTGATGGATGCCTTTGTCACCTTGTGAGACGTCCAGTTATATTGCTCCCGGGAACTCCAATTTGAGTAGGAATAGGATGGAGATAAGTATTAATTGGTACAGGATTTAATATTTAAGTTCAAACTAATTTAATACCATCTCCAACTCCTTATTATCTAGAAGTCCTTTAAAATTCATTCATAAGGTTGTTGCCATGTCATCTACCTCTCTATGCTCTACACTCATTGTGGCGAGTAATATGGCTCGCTAGAGCGAGCTATGTGCTTTGCTCGTTGCAGCAAGCTCTGTACACTAGCTCTGCTCCTTTCTTGTTCTATTTTCTTCTTGGGTCATGCTACGAGTTCTTGCTTTCTTTCTGGTCCTTATACTTGGAATATATCTTCCCATTGATCCCTGTTAAGCCTGCAGCACTCAACAAACATCAAACGCAACTATTCGATCTATTTTACTAGTAATCAAGAATAACACTAAATAGGGCATTTTATAGGAATTTTATCAAATTTTTAGTTCTATTCCTTATGTCAAGATATTCAACCTTTTTGGGGTAAAATCACATATATCTCTCTATAATTTGTGTTATTTAACACGCTAAAGTTAGGTTGATTTTGGGTGAGATCAGATGCAATCAATAATAATAAACAAGGTCCTTAAAGGTTTATTTTTAGCAATTCTAACCGCCTAATGATTTTAAGGAGTTATTGTTCTATTGTTGGTTAAATTACTAAATTAGCCTAGGCAACTGCTTATGCTTAGGTTCAATTGAGATATAATAATCTCCATTCGAGCAACAATTAATATACCCTAATCAACCGAACGTGAATGACTATTAAGTTAAAATTCTATCTAAGGCTTTGATCGCACCTAAAATCAACCTAACTTTTGTGTGCTAAATAGCATAAATTATAGATAAAAACATATGATTTTACACCAAAAAGACTTAATATTTTGACATAAAGAGTAGAGCCAAAAATGTGATAAAATGCCCATAAAATGCACTATTTATTCTTATTCTTGATTATCCGTAAAATATATCGAAATGGTGCGTTTGATGTTTTCTGAGTGCAGAAGGCTTAACAAGGGTCAATGGGAAAATATACTCCAAGTACAAGACCTGGAACCAAAGCAAGAACTCGTAGCAAGACCTAGAAAGAAAACAGAACAAGAAAGGAGCGTAACCATAATGTAGAGCTTGCTATGTAACTTCCAACCCAAATTACCAATTAATATTGATTACTTAAGGTTCTTTTCAGTATTGGTAACTCAAAATGCGGAAAAATTTAGATTTTTTATTTGCTAGAGTTATTACTAAGTAATCCACTTACTTTTGGATACTAATTTTAAGCAACATCATTAAAATGAAACCAACTAAAATTCATTATTTAGAGTTGTAAAACTAAAGTTCACTATCCTTTATCTGATATAGCACTTATTTATAACCACATATAAAATCAATATAAGCCTTACATAGCCTTTACAAAGAAATCACAACTGCTCCTTGCAGCATCAAACATGAACACCAAC
This sequence comes from Senna tora, assembly GCA_014851425.1. Classification (NCBI taxonomy): domain Eukaryota; kingdom Viridiplantae; phylum Streptophyta; class Magnoliopsida; order Fabales; family Fabaceae; genus Senna; species Senna tora. The sequence goes on from CM026271.1 coordinate 22,288,311, forward strand.
TACAATGCTCAATCAACCAATCTTCCTTAAGTTTCATATCTCGATCAATTCCTGAAACAAGTCTGAACATAGTAGCGTCATGAGATTTGAATCCCAGTACGACACAAGATACTAGTTTGTACAAAAATCCTTTTTCGCTACTATGCTCAGGGCTAAGCCAAAACACCTAAAGAACATTTTCCAAATATGCCATGTGAGTATGAGAATGGATTATAGGCCACATGCAAATGCATTTAAATACCCACACATATGCAAAGTAGCATATTTAACTCACCTAATAGTGCCTCCAAGCTGTATGCACAATTAGGCAATACATACAGGCCATGAATGCAGTTAAATGCATTGTATGACATGGATAATTCAATCATGCAGTATATGAACATCACACAGAATTGTACTATAACACAGTATGCAGTTTGTCACACAAACATTCCAACTATGTAATTTGTCACACACAGACATTCTGTAATACCCCGGAAAATTTCGAGGATTAAATAATGATTTCTTTAAATTTTCGAGGATTTAAGAATGATTTATTCCGGGGCTAGGAATTAAAACCTTAAAAAGAATATAGGAAAAGTATGAAGGTTAAGGGAAACCGGAAAGGAAATTTTTTTTTAAAGATTGTAATACCTGAGAAAATCTTTCGAAGTTAAAATAAAATAAAAGGGAAAGAAAAGAAGTAGAAAATAATTTTTAGGATTTAATTCAGGACCTAAGGAATTGGAAACCTGAATTAAATAGGGAAAGGGATTAAATTAAAAATACAAAATTGTTATTATTTATTTAATTATTAATTAATTTATTTTCAATAATATTTATTTATTTAATTATTAATTATTTAATTATTTAATTATTAATTATTTATTTATTATTATAATTTTAATTATTAAAAAAAAGAGTGTCGTGGGTTGCTAGAAATAAAAGGTAAGAAGATGAATTAAAAGAATAAGACAAAGGAAAGAAAGAAGAGAGAGAGGTGGAGCACGAGAGAGAAAATAGAGAGAGGAGGAGAGGCGGACGCAAGAAGAGAAAGGAGAGGGGGAAGGAGGAGGTTCGCCGGAGAGAGCGGTCCGACGCCGGCCACGACCACCGGAGCTCGACTCCAACATCTTCCACACCTCCCACCAATCGAATCAAGGTTGGTTACCCCAATTTCATTCGAAACCCTCGATTTTTCCATTTTTAGGGATTTCTTCGATTGACCTTCGATTGAGTTGTTTCGAGGGTAGATTGAGACCTAGAAATTGTTCATGAATACTTAGTCGGGGTAGGAATCGAGATTATATCTTCGGATTTAGCCAAATTCGAATTTGGAAGGGTTTGGGGTTGAAATTATAATTATTTCCAAATTGGGGAAAATTATTGATAATTAGGATTGAGCTTGGATTTGAGTAAATAGGCTTGGATTGATATTATTGAAATTATAATTATTTCCAAATTGGGGAAAATTGTTGATAATTAGGATTTAGCTTGGATTTGAGTAAATAGGCTTGGATTGGTATTATTAAAATTATATGGTTGGAATATGAGCTGAACAAGACCCGTGAAGAGCTTGCCCGAGGTTACTAAGATTGAACCTTGACGTTAACGTACCGGGTCCCTGCTCGGGTTGCCCAAATACACTTTAAGGGTGACGTTGAGAGTTTTAAATCTCCTCTCTTCAATCTTAAACACCTTAGAACACTCCTAACATGTTTTTGGAGAATTAAATCACTCCAAGTACCTTCTTGTTTCTCAAGGATGGAAACTTGCGGAACCAATTAGGCCTAACTTCGAGAATTTCAACCTTATTCCTTCACAAACTTTAGGAAACCTTAAGTGAGATAAATTGGAGGTATGTTGAGGTTTAGAAAATAGATTTCTTAGAAGCCAAGTAGGAACGCAAGTTGAATTAAAATACTTAGACCTTCCTAGAATTTGGGTCCCTTCCAACCAAGCTAGATAAGCTTCCTTAGATGCGAATACAAGTTAGATAGAGGTCTAATACTCAAATCCAAGTATGTGAAACACTCAAGTAGAGTGTTATATTCGAGTAAGTCAAATGTCCGAGGATGGATACACATAAGTCGGGATAGAGAAGTCCGATAAGACCAAGAGTTTGACTCTGTGGCAACCACGGACTACAAGTGAGAGTAATGGAAAGATAAATAACGTTTGCATATAATTGCTGATTGCGCATTGTAGTGGTGACGTACAGGATTACATCACCACAACGTGTTCTTTGATTCAAACATGCTAAACGTGAGAAGACCGATAAGTAAAAGCCGGCACTATATGTTATATGATTACTTGATGATTGATGATGTGGAACAAACTGCTGCATGCTTATATCGGTTAAATGCATGTGAGTGTTTGGGTGAAATTTCTATTGTTGTGTGATCACCAAGAATGTATGCTAACAACAGTAACTAGTTGTTGTTGCATGTGGTTGTGTACAACTCCCAAACCCAGTGCCATGGTACCCACTTTGCGCCGGGGATAGGAGAGTCCTCACTAAGTCGCGTGGTTAAGACTCACACCTCATTTTTACTACACAGAGACAGGTTAACTACAGGTGGAAGAAGTCTCGGTGGAACGAGGGTTGAGCAACACTTTTCCAAGATCTACAACTTGTTCATGTGGGTGAATAAAGTGTAATTGTAATTTAATTTACTTTATTATTGTATCATAAAGTAAAGGGTAGACGCACCCAATTAGATTGTATTACTAAATCTAGAACTGTCAGCTTCACACACCTTAAAGACAAGGATTTATTTTACTGCGATATAGGGAAAATTTGTTTTCAAAATGTATATATATACATATATCTGTTACATGTGAATAGGATAGGCATCATCTTCGGATGTGTAGCCAGTACACAGGTTATATCTGTTCGCTTTTCTCGCAAGAACGGGCGCGGAGCCCTGCCACTTTAGGCTTTCTGCTTGTTTTTTTTCCCGAGAAATGGGCGCGGAGCCCTGTCACTTTAGGCTTTTTGCTATTTTCTTTTTTGGAGGGTGCGGTCTTCCTTTTTGCTGGTGTGGTCTTTCCATCATCTTCATCTTTGTTACTCTGTTTCCGCCCCTTTGGAGGGTGTGGTCTTCCCTTTTGGAGGATACGGTCTTCCTTTTTTGGGGGCGCGATCTTCTCTTCATTTTCGTTTTTTTAACTTGTACAATTCTTTGGAGAGTCCTATCTTCCAGTTATCTTTAACCTGTTTAATTTGTCTTGTCCTTTTGAAGGGCGCGTTCTTATCATAATCATCTTGGAGGCTCTTTTCTCCTTTTTCGTTTTGCTCTTTCATCATTGTTTGCTTATTGCATAATTCCTGAAAATTTTATAAGTGTGCATTGACAGAAACAATTATAGATATACTTTAGGTAAGAGTGATCGATCCTTCCTTTTTCTCAAGGAGCAAGATGCCCAAGATGTATTATAGACCACATATCTGAGATTTTCTTTCAACTTTATATGTTAGCCAATGTAAACCCACAATCTTTGAGAAGAAAGTGGGAAGCATGAAGTTCCTATATGTTTTATTCACCAACATCAAGCAGTATATTTTCCTCTGGATGACTATTCAAAGAGAGCCTAGGAATACGTATATAAAAATCAAAGTGTCTTTTTCAAAGGAGGGAATCTATTTATTTTGTCCCAATGGACGGTCCTTCCGCCTTTTTCTTCAAAGGGACGGGTCATCCGCCCCTTTTTCAACTGAGGGTTCGTCCGTTTATTTCTTCAAAGGGATGGACCATCCATATACTATTTTAGCTCAATGTTAAAATTTTAATATGCTTGAGAAGTGTGTCAGGAGTGAGCACATCAAATAGTTTCAAATGTGTGGGTACATTACTTTCATATCCCACTACCCTCTACTATGAGCTAAAAAGTTTGTATTTAATTTGGCATTATGAATTTTTGAAAGACAACTCCACAAATTAATTAATAATATTTTAGGAGTGAGAATTAAAAGTTACGTCTTTCATGAAAGGTTTCCGAGAGGCGGATGGAGCATTTTCTTATCACCCCTGTCTATATAGGTAGTAAGAATGCTTTTCTTTATTTGTTTATTTTATATATATATATATATACCTAATCCACTGGAGGGCATCATTTAATGGTTTATAGTTTATGACGAGTCTAGGTGTTCCCCTTTCTAACTCGGCATTTTTATTAACATAAAAGGCAGAGCATGACCAAGGGCTATGACTTTTCCTGATTAATTTCTTGGAAAGGAGATCTTTGATTTCTTTTTGACAATGCTCTAAGAGCTCTTGGTTCATTTGGATTGGCCTAGCCTTTGTAGGAATATTTCTTTCATCAAAATCCTTTTCATAAGGTAAGGAAACTACATGTTTTTTCCTTTCCCAAAAAGCATTTGGAAGATCAGAACAGATGGATTTTTCTATATAGGATTGGATCCCTTTGACCTTGGTTTTTACCTCAGCCTTAGAGAGTTGGGATTCTATTAACTTGAAGGAAACTTCTTCCTTCAGGAAATTGATTTGATTTTCTTTATACTGAATATAATTTATAGTTTTGGTAAAAGGGGGCTTTGAAAATGGAAATAATATCTTTTTCCCAAAATATTCGGTCTCTATTCCTTGCCTGGTGATAGAGAAGGGCATAATTTGATCAATAAAGGGAGCCCCTAAAATGATGTCACAGGCAAGATCTTTGACTATAATAAATGGGGTGGAGATTGTCAGATGCTCATTTTTTACTAGGGCATCAGAAAGTTTGTAGGTAATATCTAATTTCGCCCCATTCGCACTGAGGAGGGATTCTACGATTTTTTCGAGAAATATTGTGGGAATGATGCCTTCTTTAATACAATTTAGGGATGCTCCTGTATCAAAGAGAGCAGTTACATTGTAGATGTGATTGTTTTGGAGGACTAATTGTATGGGAATATACCATTTTTGGATGGACACTCTAGTGATTAAATTTAGAAATGCCTCAGGAAGATCTTCTTCTTGTCCTCCCTCAGCGCTTTCTTTGTTGATAACAGGGTTTTCTTGGTGCTAGATTTTGTTGATGATTAACGAGTGTAAATTTTGGGTGGTTTTCATTTCTTTCACCTCACTTTTTAAGTTGTTTATTTCTCTTTGTAGGTCTGTAATTGTGACAGGCCTTGGCTTGCTATCAAATCGTTTAATGATTTCAGTGAAGTCATATCTTTTGGGTTGTTGGATTGGAATATTGGTTGAGGAAGACGGAACATCTGGGTTTTCTTTCAACCTATTAAGGAATTGGATTTTTTCTTCATTGGTATTAAAGGAGTCTAATGCTCCAGATAGAATATTTTCTTCTGTGTTTATAACATTGATGTAGAGTGGATTATCTTCTTCTATGAGATTTGCTGTAGCACAACCACAGTTTTGTTCTTCGGAAGAAGATTTAGATGAAATATCATCCTCAAGAATATGATTAATATCTTGATCAAACTCTTCAAATTCTTCTTCAGAAGATGTTTGAGTCATGAGATTAATTATTTGTTCTTTTACAAGATTGTCTAATTCAAGCATCCTAATTTTTCTGTTTAATCGGCAGTATTTGGCCATATGGCCTTCTTTGCCGCATCTAAAACATTTGATTTTAGTTTTGGGTAAATCTATCGGGGTTTTAGAAGAAACATGTTTCGACAAGTTCCTAGGATTTCTATTTTTAGGGGTTCTATAATAATTTTTTGTCTTTTGGTAATCTTTATATTTTTGGTTATCCTTTTGATCTATATATATATATATATAATTAATAACTTGATGTATACTTAATAGTCAATTTATTGTATTTCTCCAATGAAACTTGATAGTATTTCTAAATGAATATGCAAAAATAAAAAATGGTAGTATATATTTTCTTTTGCTAATATTTCCAAATCGTAAGCGACGTTCTATCCGTGGATTGGACGTCTGTTTTCTTCGGGACCGTCCGTTCAAGGACCGTCCATTCATTTTTTTTTTCTAATGGGGCCGTCCATCCTAAGAGGCCTAAAGAGTACCTAGGTCGACCGTCCATTCTTTGTGGTTCCTTGTTTTGCATTAATGACAACGCTTCTTTGATGTTAGGCATTTTGGAATTCTTTCCCTTTGTTCTCTCAACGTTCATTTATTATTTTAAATTGATGTCTTTTTTTGTGTGTCTTATTATATCTTATGAAGCAAAAATTGATGCTATTACCAAACTTGAGTTCCCAATGGTTAAACTAAAATATAGGGAGTAAAAACTGTACTTCGAGAGGATTAAGAAAAGTGAATTGGTTATCACCCTATGTAACGTGCACCACGAATTACCAATTAATATTGATTACTTGAGGTTCATTTAAGTATTGGTAACTCAAAATTGCGGAAAAATTTAAACTTTTCTCTTACTAGAGTTAATACTAAGTGAGTTCACTTACTTTTGGTTATTAATTTAATCTTTAACATGAAATCAATTAAAACCCATTAATCATAATTTACATTTAAGATTCCATCTAAAACCAGATATCAATAAATATATAAGCCTTACATAGGCTTTACAAAGTATTAATAGCTACTCCTTGCAGCATCATACATGAACGCCAACTGCAGCGCTCAATCAATCAATCTTCTTTAGGTCTCATGCCATGATCAATCCCTGAAACAAGTCTGAACATAGTAGCGTAATGAGATTTACATCCCAGTAGGACACAAAATACTGGTTCATATAGAAATCATTTCTCGCTACTATGCTCAGGGCTAAGCCAAAACACCTCAACAATATTTTCCAAAAATATGTCATGTAAGAATGCACTTAAGTACATAATATCTATTACATAAATTAGTCATGCATATGAATACAATTTAAATCAATGTTTAAAATATGCATGTCATTTCTTGTAAAAATTCAGTAATACCACAATTCTGGATCTATCTCAAACCTGCTCAATTGACATAAACCATTACCTTATCCATGTCCCCAGGACAAAACCAATCTAATGAAACAGGACAAATAGACATACGACATATAGCGTAGTCCGCCATAAGGCATCGAAAAATTACCTAACATCCAGGGCATCCCCCGGTGTGCGCACGTGTTAGAACCGTAGGATCGCCAGCCCCGGACTGGGTCTCTCGTCACTAGGTGCTAGACACTACGTCCCGGACGCATTCCTAGCCAAGCCTAGTGTGTCCTTTTCATACAGATCATATATACACACATACACACACACAAACACACACACACAGATATATATATATATATATATATATATATATAATTATAGGTAATGTTTATTCAATTGCTTCCACAAATTCATCCACCCTTTTCAAGGCATGTACTCTAAAAACCAATGCATTCGTCCATCTAAGGCAGGTATTTCAAAATCAATGCATTCGCCCATCTCAGGCAGGTATTTCAAAAATCAATGAAAACATAGTGTCATGCACTCTTTTCATGCAAAATGTTACATCCTTTCAATGTACCTTTAAAATGCATGCCAAAAATACAGTTCACTATGCTCATATGAAAAATTCACAATTTTAAAAGCGTTGAGGGTATCAAGTGTCCTACCTCGTTTCCAAGCTAGCTTTAATCTTTTGAAAACTGAGTGTCAATCCCCACCTCAGATCCACTCATGTTAACCTTTATTTTCATACAGATCACAGTCTCAATTACTATATTCAACCAATAATCACAGTGTACACACACCAAGCAAATCATTACATCACAAGTCATGTACAATTCAAGTCCATTTAGTTGCTAAGTCAAATAAGTCAACACTTACTTACATTGCAAGCAACTATCACATATTCACATACAAGCATCCAAGGTTCACAAGCCAAGCATTTACCATTTATATACAGCCATGTCAATGCTCACCCAAAACCATTTTCAGAAATGAAGTCAAAATAGAATATAATGGGATTTTTAATTTTCTTTTCATTTTAGTCCCTAGTGGAACCCCTTCCTTATTTTGACCCTTACATGCATCAAAAGAACTCTAGCAAGCATTATGACATTAATTAACAAGTGTTTAGTAAGGATTATGACCACATCAAGTCAAAACTTATCAGATTTATACTTAAAATTTCATAAGTATAATATTAGTGCAAATAAATCCCCTTCTTTCAAACTTTGTATTAGTTTAATCTTTAAGCTTCAAGACTTCACAATTCTTATCTTTAGGGTATTTGGATTCTATTTATAAATTTTTTTCAGCCCATATAAGTGAATCACAACCACTTGGTTCACCCAAAATTTTGAAATTCTTTAAGAAAAGGATGCCAATTTCTCGGGTCCTTTCTTTTTGATCCCTAAATTTATTTTCAAGCTATAAGAATACTTATTTATTCACAACATAACATTAATTTTAACTTTCCAAAATTCATGTGTCTTAATTGTGAGTGTCCAGAATTTATTTAATGTATGAATTTTAATATAACTTTCTATTTCTAAGTCAAAATTACCATTAAAAATCAATAATTCACTCAAGGAAATATTAATCTATTTCCAATTATTTTATTGTCCATTCTAACCCGAATTTAAGAGTTCATTATGCTTCAATCACTATGTCATAAGACATCCAATTAACCATAAATTAATTCAGAGAAACATACACATATAAATAACACAGTTACTCAAATACGGTTATGTCAAAAATCCGCAAATTTTAGACTCATAAAAATCCACCCAAAAATTAAATTCATATTTTCTGGAGACTCCCTCACATGTCTTTTATTGCATAGTAAAAATTCAGGGTCTCAGCAATTCTGAAAAAATAAATAAAATTTGAAGAGCACAAAGAAGTCGAAATAGAGTTCTGTGTACATCATTCTACTTTTGAGCAGCACAACTCTTAATCTAACCATTACTTTTTGCATAAAAATGACTTTCTAGAAAGGTATGAATGTCAGCTTTCACATGCCTTCGAAATTACTTAAATCCATTAAAAATTGAGGTCGGAAAATACATTTGAAGCAAAGAAGGTCAAATCGGCTTGATAACAGAACAACCGATTTGGCAAGCTTTCTTTAAACATTCATATCTCTCTCAATTCCTAATGAAACAAGGTGGGTTTTTTCTAAATAAAGCTTAGATACATTATATTGAAATTATTAAATCGTGATAGCGAGTAGTTGTGCCATATTAGTGCAGTAAAATAAAAACAGTAGCAAAATGTCAAGAACTCATAACAGTGTTCTGTGTTCATAAGTCAGATTTCTAAGGGCTTTTCTCATAACAGAGTTCTGTGTTCATAAGTCAGATTTTGAAGGGCTTTTCTCCCTAACTAAAAAAATTGAATATTGTATTAAAAGTATCCGTTGAAAAGCTACGGGTGTTAGTTTTCTTTAGGCTTTGGAATGACCTTAATTGGACCAGTAACGAAAGAGAAAAACGAATTTGAACAAAGAAAGGTCAGGAAAAACGCTAAACAGAACACAAATAAAGAAAAACGATTTTTAACTAGTTAAACAACCTTAGAACATGATTTAAAGCTTGATGTGGGACTTCTAAGATTCAAGGAAAGGTAATCATATATTACCTTTCTTCCAGCAAGTGTAGATGATGAAGAAGACAACAAAATCTCTAATCTCTCTCGGTCTTAAGTTTGGATTTATGGTAAGTGTTGTGGGTTGTTGTCTCTTACTCTTAATGGTTGTCTTCTCTCACGTTTCCAGCCCCAAATTCTCAGCTCTCTCTCTCTTCCCACTTCTGATTCTCTCTCTAATCTCTCTCTCTCTCTATCAAGCTTGAAAAGTGGTTTTTGGTGCAAAGGTGTGGGTATTCAGTTTTGATCTCACTCCTTCTTAAAGAGCAAATTGAAATGATGTATTTTGCATGCATAAGTGAGGTGTCCTCACTCTAATCCTCCTTAAGTCTCACGATGACACCTAGCTTGGTAACTAATCAAGCTACTTAGGGAGTGTTTGGCAAATAGTTTATGATTTTATGCTTAGTTAGAACTCAAGCCTCGATTTTGGTCTTTAAGAAGCATGTGAAATGTGATGATGGTGTTTTCATGATTAATTGACGTGTCTATCCCTCACTTTCGGTTACCCACTTATTGACACATGTATTAGTGACTCGTGAAGGGCTTGGGACATGTTTGGTGGCCAATTTGGTGTTGGGTTTGATTATGACTAAGTCTTAATGTGTGTGTCTCGGTTTTGGCTCTAATGTATCGAAGAAAGGACATGTGTATTGTAATGATGATGTTGGTGCATGAAGTGAGGTGTCTAACTCTCCTTCTCACTTAATTGTGGTCAAGACACTTAATTGAAGAGTAATGGGAAGATTAGGGCGTGTTTGGGTGGTCCTTAGTGGGTTAAGTCAAGTCTTTAATCTTATTCCCTAATTTTATCTCCTTATTTGACCTAAAGCTTATTTATTTAATTGTGGTATTTTTTTAATTTTCAAATCTCCTTAATATTCAAGAACTTGCTTTCATTTTAAATTTTATCTAAATTTGCTAATTAAATAAAATGACTTATATATAACCATTTTAATTATTTATTTAGAAATTTACTATTCTAATACTTAAATTTTATTTTAGTTATTATTTAAGATATCACTTAGACTTATTTAAGTTGCCTAATTTAAATATCTTTGGGAGTGGGATGTTACTTGTGTGGCTTCCGTTTCATTGCTCATACTTTTTTGATTTCTAAGCTTGTATGAGTGAGACATAATGATTTGGTGTGTTCATAAAATTAATCATTGTGTTTTGCATGGTGATCAAGGTGTCAAGTCCACCCTTTGACACCTCATGGAGTGATTAATCCCTCTTGTTAAAATGTGTTTGGTTTAGAATTCAGGCTCCAAGTGAAGTTAGTGTGTTTAGGCAAAACTTTGGTTTCTTACATTTTTGTCCTTGAATTTCCGCTAGAGAAAATGTGGGAATTTAGAGTTAGCCTTAGGTTGGGTTCCCTCATTGGGTCTTAGGGTGTCCCTAGACTATCCTGGATTACCAAAATCTAGGTCTTACTAGTCTTTCCTACTTAGTTTGTTTATTTGAGTTCAAAGGGTTAAAAAAAAATCAAGTTTAATTTCAATTTAGTCCTTCTAGTTCAAATTAGGCTTTTCTAACCTAATTTGTTTTATTTCAAGATTTTTCTTCCCTCCTAATTACAGTTTCTTATCCTAATTTCAAGCAAAGTCATACATTAAAATAAACACAATTAAATTACTTAGTAAATTATCCCTAATATGAAGTGGGATGTTACACCCTATTCCTTCTTTCCACACCACTTTGTGTCGTCCATTTCAACTGTATCTATTGCATTTGAAGTCATTCATCCACAGTGCCTTGGCTCGGTCGTCCGCCACCCGTCTTTCACCGTCGATCCGTCGTTCGTCGTTTGGCCATTCCATCCGCCGGTGTTTGTTTGATCGTTCATCGAAGGTCGTTTCCGCCGCTCGTCCGTTGCCCGTCTTTCACCGCCGAGCTGCTCGATCCGTCGTCCGTCATTTAGCTATTCCATCCGCCGATGGTTGTTCAATCGCTCACCGAAGGTCGTTTGATCCGCAACACCAGCCACGAGTATGTGAGACTGGGTCTTGTAGGGAAAAGGGTGAAAGAAGAAGGATGGTGAGTGAATGATAAAGGATGAAGATTTGGTGAGAGAGAAGGGGTTCAACTCCGGGAGCATAGCGTAATAAATAGAGTGTGGATAATGTGGAACCCAATTCTGATTTTTGCTATGCCTGCCATTGAAGCACATTCCAAACGTCGCAAGCCATATCGTTTTCCATATATATATATATATATATATATTATTTAATATAGATGAACTTTATTTATATATATGCGTATATGAGTATGCATATATAACACCCAATAAGGAGGTGGTTGGTGGATATAAATGGATGTAGAGTTTCATTTTCAAGTTTCTTTTGCATAAAAAATCAAGTTTGAAAAGAAATAAAACAGAGTGCTAGTTCTGAGGTGAATGAAAGGCCAAAAACACAGTTCTTAAATTTTAAATTTTTAGACACGCATTAAGCTTTATGAGTTGATAGGTGTGATTGTGAATGTAAACAAAATTTTTTGTAATGAATTCTTACGAGATTGTGAGAGAATCTTGTAGGAAAAGAAGAATATGATGAAACTTTTCAGAATGAATTTTCTCAATTATTAGAAATTTAGAATAGGACCTCACTTGTAATGTCACATAAAAGATAGTGTTTTCCAAATATCTAAAAGTGATACCTTTCTTCCCAACTGCACACAATGCATACATCTATTATTTGCAAAATTATTTATAAAGCACTTCAATTGAAATTAAATTATTTTGCTGTAACTTGCCGTTGTTATCTTGCATTGCATGCATGTTAATAGTGAGGAATTAAAATAGCGCATAAAAATAGTGAAGGAGACATATTTATGCGTATTATTATATTGCAACAAAGAAATTAAAATTATAAGTTTTTGTGAAGTTATAAATAATTAAGAGTAAAGAAATTTTTTAGGCTTTTGAGTAAATCTATGGTATTATTATATTGCAACAAATTGTAAGTCTGGATGATTTGATCTATATACATTTTGCCAGCAACCAAGCTCTGAAATTTACCAAAGCCTAAAATTTTGGTATGATAAATTAATTTGTAAATTCATGTCTGTTGCAGCAACAAATTGGTTTTGTGGTTTGGTTTATTATGGATATTGATTCATATGATTTTAAGCTATGTGTGAGACTTGTGTTTATGCGTATTGCGGCAAAACAGTAAAGCTATATTTTTGGGAATCGATGAATTTAAGGTCTACAGATCGAAAGCAAGATATATATCATTATTTTAAATTATATATATGATTAAGGTTTTGATTATATATATATATATATATATATATATATCCATATATATATAGATTTATGACAAAAAATTATTATTCAAATTTAATTGAATTTGGGTTTTGCATGCAATACTTTTCTAGATCCAATAAATTGCAATTTAATATTTTCATTGTGTGTATATATGAGATATTATATATTATATCATATAATAATAAATAAATAAATAAAAGGGTTCAATTTTTATATGGATAAGGAAACTATACCCAAGTTAGGTGATCAATTTATATATGGATTTTGTATTGGAATTTGAGATTGGAGCAAATCAGTATATATATACATATCATCATGTATACAACATTTTTGGATAATTAAGGTTTTAAAGTATGTATATATATGTTGGATTTCAAATTGTTCTAATCATGTTTTATATAAGTATATAATGATATTACTATTTGCGCCAATATCTTTTAAGATTAGTGTGCAGCAAAAGGAATTTGGAAATCATATTAGGTTCTGGAATTGGATGTTTGTGTTTAAAATTGTGCTACAAATTTATAAATTTGGACCTTTTGATAAATTTTTGGGTTTTATGATTTCAAATGTATATATATATATATATATATTTATTTGTTACAATTATAAATTAAGGTGCTGCACTACTATGGTTTATAAAAGGATGTGGTGCAAATTTAGGAGTATTTGGGAAATATAAATTTGGATATAGGTGTGTTAATATATATATTATATTTTAAGATTAATTAATTGAAACATCATGTCACTAAAGTGACCTCTGCTGTGGAAATTAATTTGTATTAAAATATAAAAAGTTATGTGTATTTAATTTATATAAATATTGATTGGCCTAAAGGAAAGCCTCTATTAAATATTGTAACTACAGAATATTGCCCTTAGGGACACGTGGTATTGGGCTTCTAGAAGCTCCACGGCAGCTTGCACCAATGACACGTGACACCACTCATATATCCCCTACGTGGCCGGTACCCACGTCCCTCCTCCTCGGCTCCCGTCCAAGGAACGTGGAAAGCCTCCAAGCATCGTGGGACGACCCACGTCCAGCGGGAACATGGTCGACCACCTTCTCCCCCACACTTGGTATAAAAGGCCCTGACCCGGGAGACTCAAGGACATCAGAACAAGAGGCAAGTAACACAAACTCTGATTACACTGAAGCTAGACTTAGCTTCCCTTATATAGTACATCTCCCCGTCAACTCAAGAGCTTAGCCCACGGCACCACCAAGCTCCGACCATCAACAGGCATATCTCCACCCCGGAGATTCCCTCCAACAAAGCTCCCGATAGCTCTAAGAGACTCTTGCTCTCTCATAATTTAAGGCATCCTCCTACGAGTGGCTCGCCCGCCCGGAGTACCTTATACACGTCTTAGCCGCACACGGCCCCATACAGGTAACTACCTTGCCTAACGGCTCCTATAGACGTCATTATGATGAACTACGTGGACTTTGATCCCTTCACAAGGGTACGTAGGCACCTAGGTTCCCATCTAAGGACAAGTCCCCTAAGGTTATGACCCTTTTGCGGTTCTTATTTACAAATTAGAATTGTCTAAACCAAAAATGATAGTTAGATTGGCGCCTTCCCCGGTCTTCCTCAGACCACAATGCCTTGTGCACTCCGCCGCTAAACGACATTTCTTTTCCGGGGAGTACGAGTATCCGCTTAACACTTAGAAACCCCGCAATCTTTATTTTCCATACAAGACAGTACTCTCATGGCCAGCACCAATAGATCCTCCAAGTCAAAGCACGACCGACAAAATGACATCAACAGCGGCCAGCGCAAGCGACAAAAAACACAGCTCGTGGCCTTTAGAGGCGCAAGCAACGCGACAGAGATGAACGAACCATTGGCCGTCACGGCCAACATCTCGGGATATGATGTCAAACGCGTATTAATAGACCCCGGATCGGATGTTGACATACTTTTCATGGAAACCTTGGAAAAAATGCACGACTGCAAGGATCAGCTAACGCCAGACGAAGGAACTCTTGTCAGCTTCTTAGGATTAGCTGTTGAGACGCGAGGAACCTTCACAACATGGCTTGCCCTGGGAGCGCCACCAAAGGTCGCCTGCACGAAGGTTAGGTTCACCATGTTGGCAGCCTCATCAATATACAACGCCATCTTCAGCCGACCGACCCTTAGCCAACTCAGAGTATTCGTATCCACAGCTCATCTGACGATAAAATTCCCTACAATAGGGGGAATATGGGAAATACAGGCGGACCAAGAAGCCCATGCGTGCTACTTGACAGACCACCCCAAAGGAGACAAGACTAACATCGGGAGCTCTCCTGAGATAAAAGACCTATGCGATGAAATCCCTGGAGCCCGACCGCAGCCTACGGAAGATCTTGTAAATATTTGCGTAGACCAAGCAAATAACAGGAAAATTTGAGTAGGAGCCCTCCTAGACCAAACAACCCGAAAATATTTCCAGGAGCTACTCACCAGGTATAGGGACATATTCGCCTAGAGCGCCGCGGACATGCCGGGAATAGATCCCGCGCTCATATGTCATTCCGTCAACACCAAAGACGGTCCTGGCGTCATCCAGAAAAAGCGGCACTTTGGCGAGGAGAGGCAGCGGGCTATCGATGAAGAAGTGCAGAAGCTTCTAGACACTGGGTTCATACGCGAGTCACAATACCCAGACTGGCTTTCGAACGTGGTCATGGTCAAAAAGGCAAATGGCAAATGTGTGTGGACTTTGCGAATCTGAACAAAGCTTGCCCAAAAGATGCCTATCCACTCCCCAACAAGGACAAGTTGGTGGACGGAACAGCGAAGCATCGGATGCTGAGTTTTCTGGTTGCCTTTTCGGGGTACAACCAAATCCAGATGAACCCAAACGATCAAGAAAAGATCTCCTTCATCACATACAGGGGTGTCTACTGCTATAAGGTCATGCCTTTCGGACTAAAAAATGCGGGTGCCACCTACCAAAGGATGATGGACATAATCTTTAGAGATTTGATTGGTCGCATTCTTAAAGTCTACGTCGACGATATGGAAGTCAAATCCATGGAATTTGAGCAAAACCTGATGCACTTGGAAGAAATCTTCCTAGTCTTGCGGGGGCACAAAATGAAGCTATATTCGACCAAATGCGCTTTCGGCGTATCAGCGGGAAAGTTCTTAGGGTTCATCATCACACAAAGGGGAATCGAGGCTAATCCCAAGAATTGTGCAGCCATCCTCAACATGGAGCCACCCCAATCAATAAAAGAAGTCCAAAGGCTAAATGGGTGGTTAGTAGCCCTCAACAGATTCCTATCAAGGATGGCTGACCGATGCCTTCCCTTCTACAAGATCCTGAAGACAGCACCAGCGTTCCAATGGACCGAGCAGTGCATAAAATCTTTCTAGGACCTCAAAATTTACTTGGCTAAACCTCCGGTGCTAGCAAAACCTGTTAAAGGAGAGACCCTCGTACTATATCTAGCCACCACCGATCATGCAGTAAGCTCGGCGCTAATAAGGGAGGAAAGGGCCGAACAGTTCCTGGTATATTACACAAGCCACGCCTCGCAGCGAGCCTAACTCAGGTACCAACGAATAGAGAAGCTCGCGCTCGCTCTCATTCACTCAGCCAGAAGGCTTCGACCCTACTTTAAACAGCACACGATCATGGTTCGAACTGACAAGCCCCTGCGGCAAATACTGCAAAAACCCCGACCTAGCAGGACGAATGACAAACTGGACCGTCGAACTCTCCGAATTCGATATCAAATATGAGCTCCAACGGGCAATCAAAGCCTAAGCATTGGCAAACTTCATCGCCAAAATGACTCCGTCAGAATGCCATCAGGGGGACGCCCCGGCTTCAAACCATGACGAGACCATCGAGCCACAGCCAGAAAAATCCCCATGGCTAGTCTACGCATACAGCTCCTCGACCAGGAAATTCACGGGTGCCGACATCATAGCAGAAAGCCCCGACGAAATCAAGGTGGAACAAGCCCTGCGCTTCATGTTCCCCGCCTCCAACTACAAAGCTGAATATGAAGCACTCATAGCCGGACTAGTGCTAGCTCACGACTTAGGCACCTCAAAGGTCAAGCTATTCAGTGACTCACAATTGGTGGTCGGACAACTCAATGGAGACTTTGAGGCGAAAGACGCTACTATCATAAAATACGTAGAGCGTGCCAAGCATGAAATTAACAGGTTCGAATCCGTCTTGATCACGTGGAGACCCTGGAACCAAAACACCCAAACTGACGCCCTCTCCAAACTGGCCACAACACCGAGCTCAGGACTTAAAATAGTCCTGCGAACAATGCTTTGCACCTCCAGCATAAATCTAGACGTACTGCCAATAGTAGTCAACGATTCCTAGATGACTCCAATAAAAGCATACCTAACGGAAGGCGCCCTGCCTACGGAATAGGAGCTAGCCCGAAAAATAAGAAGACAAGCAGCTCGATACTTTGTCTGGGGAGAAGACCTATACAAAAAGGGATTTTCATCCCCGCACCTCCAGTGCATCTCGACCGAAGAAGCTAGCTATGTGCTGCAAGAAATCCATGAGGACGTATGCAATACCCACCAGTCCGCAGGAGCACTCCGCAACCGAGCATTGCGCTCCGAATTTTATAGGCCCACAATAAGGGCAGACTCAGAGGCTTTGGTTACCAACTGCGATCAGTGTCAGCGGCACGCCTCATTCATACACCAACCACCCGGCGAATTACAGCTCATTGAATATCCATGGCCATTCGAAACTTGGGGTATGGACATACTCGGCCCCTTCCCACAGTACACTCCAACGGAAGTTCCTCATAGTGGCGGTCGACTATTTCACGAAATGGATCGAGGCTAAACCTCTGGCCACCATCGACTCCCAAAACATGCAAAACTTACTTTGGCAAAACATCATAACCCAATTTGGCCCGCCTCACACATTGATCACCGATAACGGACGACAACTCATCAGTAAAAACTTTGAGGACTTTTGCAAGGAATGGTGCTACAACCACAAAACAACCTCAGTCGAATATCCAGCGACTAACGAACAAACAGAAAGAGCAAACCACATCATCCTTGAGGGACTGCAGAAATGCTTGGCGGATGCAAAAGAAAATTGGGTGGATGAGCTCCCTTCGGTCCTATGGTCCTACCGAACGACAATACACTCAGCAACAGGAGAAACTGCTTTCACTCTGACATATGGGCAGGAAGCGATAGTCCCCCGCCGATATTGGGGTCCCCTCAAATCAAGTACTAAATTACTCCGATTCAAACCTGGAAAATTTACTAATCAGTCTGGATACGGCCGAAGAACACAGGGAAGCTTCGGCACTCAAAAACGTCGCTTACAAGCAGCTACTTGTACGAAAATACAATCGGGGAGTTTGACCTCGAAAATTCGAAAAAGGTGACTTGGTCATGCGAACAACGATAAATAATAGGCGCGACCGCCTGCACGGCAAGCTCGCACCTAATTGGGAAGGCCCATATAGGGTCATTGGAATCGCTTCTCATAATGCATACAAGTTAGCACACCTGACGGGAGAGCACATCCCCAGTACCTGTAATGTTAGCAGTCTCAAGAAATACTTCACTATGTCTTAGTCCAAAGACAAGTTCACTATGTACTTCCCCACGTGTTTGTCCAAAGATAGATGTAACACCATCAATCTAAATAAATACAGAATGAAATACGACTGACCAACTCTTGTACTTGAAATTCTTTGTAGTATTAAAAAATGTATATTTACATATGGGGACTAGCGCCCCAAAAATACAAAAATAACGATGTGGATATGCCAAGAAGTTCGAATCAAGACGCATCCTCGCTTGAAGGATGTGGCTGCCCACCCGACCGCGGGGGGTCCCTTCGAGGATTTAGAGCCACGCCGTAGTCCTCTATCCTTAATGGAGGATCTCCTTGAACGCCGGCACGAAACTCTCCCCCAATGTTCTCCTAGGAAGGGTGCATTCTCACCCTGATCTTCGGGGTAATAGAAATGCCCATCAAGTCCTCTAACAGCGCCATGCTATTCTGCATCCCATAGTGAGTAAAGTGCAGGAAATCCAGGAGACGAACCCTCGAAGAGTCGGACTTACTTTTCGCCAGCTCGTCCTCCAACTCTTTCACCCGGGCGGTCAGTTGGGCATTCTCACCCATCAAGGCCTCGACCAGTTCTTGCATAAAACCCCACAAAGCAAGCTACCTTTACCAAAAATATATAACGAAGCCAGAGAAAAGAGGCCTAACCCCTCCATCTACCTCTAATAAGCGAAGCCTGCCAGACGGCTTAGTAACAGCATAGTCCGTTTGGTCATACGCTCTAAAGCATAATCATCCCCATAATCTAGCGAATAATGCTGACAAGCTAATATGATCCGCTCAGCCTCAAAGGGAATCAATTTCCCTCTAAAGGAGACACCCTCGCCCAGGAATCGGACGGGCATCACCTCGGGGGGTATGGGAGTATAGGGAACCCACCTAAAACCACGACGATTTAAGTTGGCCTCACCCACCTGGTTCACGACATTGGCATTAGCACCCTCGATGCCCTCATCCGCGTCAGCACCCTCATCCCCATCCGAAGGTGGAACAGCATTTGCGGGCACTGACCACCCACGCTTTTGACTCCGAGAACTCGGCGGAGGAGTCAACCTTCCTTGAATGGCACCTAGGGTTAAACCTGAAAGTAGGAAAATATTTAGTGGACCCAAAAAGCGCAAAAGGTGTGACTCAGTATCATAATTCAGGGACTTACCCAAAGCAGCACCTGTGACCATAGCCCCCCTTAAAAATTAAAAAGTTGTCTCCTCATACTCCTCTCGGTCGTACCGAAGTCGGAGAGTAGGATTAGACCATTTAAAAAAGTACGACCGCCAAGCATGATTGTTGCTCGGCAGGTCTGCAATAGTAAATTCCTTTGCACGAGATTGGATACACACCCATCCATGTGCCTCGCGGACGGCGTAGAGAGAAAGAAACACATTGGGCAGAGCGTCCAATTTGTTCGCCCGGCAAACCCTGTCGAAAATGTTGAGTATAGACCACACGTTTAGAGTTAACTACGCGGGGCAAACATTCAGCAAGTTAAGCATGACTTCAACAAAGCCAGAAAAAGGGGGAATAAAGGCAGCATTATAGGGGACGCAGAGGGGGAGAACAAAACTGACGCCGTCACTCCAAAGAATAGTCTCTCCCTCCCCCATCGGCCTTATTTCGTAATCCTCGGGGAAAGAAGGAGAAAAGTGTTCCCTCCATATTTTCTCAATGCCAAGATCTGGCACCACTCGTGATTCTACCCCGGCATCCACAGCCGGAATATTGGTTGTGGACCCAGGTTCAGGATCAACAGAGTACCATCCCACAGAAACCACCGGAGGAGGCAACACCGGGTCTTCACCCTCCTTGGATAAAACCCCCCGAAGGTCCACTAAATCTCGCAGCAAAACGAGACTATCCACTTTCTCCCTTACTCCCTCCATGGAAACTAGTAGTAAAGACTGCTGAAATTTAGGGTCCACGGAGGAACACACGGAGGCGGTAATGCTTGAAGAAGCCATTGTGAGAAACTAAAATCGGAGGAAAAATGCTCGAGTGAGGATTAGAAGGAAGAAGACTACGGAGTAAAGAGAATGACGCTCTCCGTTCTCAGAAAGAAAAAGGGCCCAAGAGACACTTCGGAGCCCAACCAAAAGGTGCAAAGACGAAAAGACTTCGAAACTGAAGGGAATGACTAAAAGGCCCCTGACCTTTGAGTTTCCTCCGCACACCCCTAGAGGGCACTTCCAGAAATTCCCTCTAAGCAATGATGACTCCTCCTCAAAAAGACGCGTACTTTCTACAGAGACGGCTCAAAAAATTTGTTGAAGAAGTCAAGCAGTTAGCCGTCCAGATCAAGACGTGTTGCATCTTTGACGTCTCTACTCTCTCAGAGTAAATCCAGAGATACACAAAGCCTCACTAATCAAACGACCAACAATGATGGCCAGACCCACTTGCGGACGGGCTCGTTTTGACAAAACGCAACATGTGAAAATTTTCCTCAATAGCTTGTTGAAATGGAACTTAAGTTCACGGGGGCCCGACACCTGTAGACTTGGGGGACTTATGTAACTACGGAATATTTCCCCTAGGAACACATGGCATTGGGCTTGCAGAAGCTCAACGGTAGCTTGCACCAGTGACATGTGGCACCACTCATCTATCCCCTACATGGTTGGTACCCACGTCCCTCCTCCTGGGCTCCCGTCCAAGGGACATGAAAAGCCTACAAGCATCGTGGGATGACCCACGACCCGTGGGAACGTGGTCGACCACGTTCTCCCCCACACTTGGTATAAAAGGCCCCCACCCGAGGGGCTTAAGGACATCAGAACAAGAGGCAAGTAACACAAACTCTGATTATACTGAAGCTAGACTTAGCTTCCCTTATACAGTACATCTCCCCATCAACTCAAGAGCTTAGCCCATGACACCACCAACAGGCATATGTCCACCCCAGAGATTCCCTCCAACAGAGCTCCCGACAACTCTAAGAGACTCTTGCTCTCTCATAATCTAAGGCAACCTCTCACGAGTGACTTGCCCGCACGGAGTACCTTATACACGTCTTAGTCGCACACGGCCCCATACAGGTAACTACCTTGCCTAACGGCTCCTATAGACGTCATCATGACAAACTACGTGGACTTTGATCCCTTCACAAGGGTACGTAGGCACCTAGGTTCCCACCTAAGGACAAGTCCCCCAACATTATGACCCCTTGCAGTCCTTATTTTCTGAACCAAAAATGACAGTTACAAATATAATTCCATATACTATTGTGGTAATAAATACGTGATAATTATTTGGCTTTACATATGAGCAATGAATCGGCCCAAAGGAAGATGTATTATATGATATTTTACATTATTATTAGTATTTGATTACTACGCCAAGACATCACTTACAAGTTAATATTTTGTCCAAAGATGAAATATTAATGGAGTGCCCAATATCTTGAGATGGGTTTACCTTTGTTCAAATTTTATTGTTTCATTTTGGTTTTCTTTGGGTACTTATATGTGAGCATTTTATTTGCTTTGTTCTTACTTAGTTTCTGCTTTAGCAGAAAACATAACTGCCAAACATTAACAATGTTTTTATGATAAATGGCACAAATTTAAGGCATGACAAGAGAGTTTTAACCACTCTCGGAGTTATGAACCTAGACTATGTGTTCAGAGTTTTGTCAAACCCACTTGTCTCACTCAGAGTACCTCACAAAAAAGGAAGGAGATGGAAAAGTGGAAAAATTCCAATTGCATAAGTCTAATGATAATCAAGTGTGTCATTTCAGATGTTTTTAGGGGCATTATGTCCAATCAAGAGGATACGGCCAAATATTTCCTTGAGAACCTTGAGAAGATGTTTGCTAAGAGAGAAAATGTTGAAACTAATACAATCTTAGCAAAACTCTTCTTTATGAGGTATACAGACAAAGGAAATATATAAAGGGAGTACATTATAGAAATGTCTTATCTTGTTTCAAAATTGAAAGCACTCAAGTTGGACTTTGTCCAAAGACTTGGTAGTGCAAAAGGAAATATTGAAGCAAGAAAAGACATCAAGTTCTCGTTTGGCCTCTACTTCAAAGGACAAGAAGAAAGACAACATAAAAGAAATAATATTGGTAACTTGATAAGGAAAATGTGAATACAACACCATAAAAGAAACAACTAAAAGAAACAAATTCAAGATGGTTGTTTCTTCTGTGGGGCTGCAGGACACAAAAGAAGTATTATACCAATTTTCATGCTTGGCATGCAAGGAAGGGTATGCTTCTTAATTTCGTTCGTTCTAAGGTTGATTTGACTTTGGTGTTTAGACACACATGATGGACAAATTCTGGTGTAACAAGTCACATCAATGTGTTTATGCACGGTTTGTTGAATTGCTAAAAGCCTAGTGATGGTGAAAGATACATCTATGATGGGGATGGCACGTCAGTAGAAGTCAAAGCAATTGGAACATTTAGATTATTGTTAAGAAATATATTTTAATTGAATTTGATTGAGACTTTTATTGTATCATATTTTAGATTGCATTAAATTCCTATTTTAACATTGGACAATTTTGGTTGTTATTGTTCATATGGAAATAGATAATTTAGTCTCTTTAATATATATATATATATATATATATATATATATATATATATATTCAAGTTTAATTGGTTGATTTTGAGTTTTGTTGGGATACAATAATCTAAATTTTCTTGACATAATTGCATCGTTTTAAGGTTTTATACATGTTAATGTCATATGCGGAAAGTACAAATTAACCAATGAGAATTCAGCTTCATTGTGACACAAGAGATTAGGTTATATCTTCGAAAGGAGAAATGAGATACTTGTGTTCAATAATATTAAGAACCGCGGTATACATACTCAACAGATCCGACTAAGGCAATTGAAAAGACCCTTTATGAACTTTAGACGGGCAAGAAGCCTTGTCTAAAGTGTTTACATATTTGGAGATGTCCAATTGAGGCAAGGTCTTATAAGCAAAATGAAAGGAAACTGAACTATAGAACTGTCGGTTGCTAATTTTTGGATACTCTGGAAGATTTAGGAGGTTACAAACTTGATGATCCCATAATTAAGTCTATAATCGAGACGAATAATGTTCGATTCTTTGAGGATGTTGAGTATTTCGGGGGGATAGGGTTAAGGATTTGTCTTGAAAGGGAATATGCTAATATTTCTTTAATTGCTATTGAGAATGATCAGAAAAAAGATTACTATACCTGACATTGTTCAAGAAGCAACTTTGGATCAAGAAAATGTCATTAGCCTTCCCAATTTTTAATAAGGTGTTCCAAAAGAACAAACTCTACAACCTCAATAACCATTGCCATTAAGAAGATCCACTAGAGAAAGGAGAAGTGCAATCTCGGATGATTATATTATATATATTGTATTTCTTTAAGAACATGATGCTAACATTGGAGTGATGGGAAGTGACCCAGTTAATTTCCATCTCATCATGAAAAGTTCTAACTCTCAAAAGAGGATTAATGCTGTGGATGAAAAGATAAAGTGTACAAAAAATAATGATGTGTAGGATCTTGCCCCATTGCTTGAAGGTGTGAATCTCATTGGTTATAAATGTATATTTAAAACTAAGAGAGACTCGAAAGGTGATGTGGAAAGGACATGTCTTCTCGCTAAAGACTTAACACAGAAAGAAAGCATCAATTATGAAGAGATCTTTACAATTTCATTAAAAAGACTCCCTCATAACTATAATGGCATTAGTGGTGCATTTTGAAGGTGAGTTTTATTAGATGGATGTTAAAACAGTGTTTCTCAATGGTGACATTGATGAAACAATCTATATATATGGTGCAACCAGAAAACTATGTATCTAATGATGCAAAGTTGATGGTTTGAAATTAAGGAAATCCATCTATGAACTCAATCAGATGTCTCGTTAAATGGTATTACCAATTTCACAAAGTGATTACCTCGTCCAGTTTTGAGGTGAATTTAGTTGATGATCATAAATACCATAAGTTCAGTGGGAGTAAGCACATTTTTTTGTTATGTACGTCGATATATAGTCATGTTGCACGAAACCAAGAGCTTTCTAGTAAAGAACCTTGAGATGAAAGATATTGGTGATGCAACATTTGAATTTGGAATCTAGATAAATCGGGATTACTCTCGAGGTATTCATGGATTGTTCCCAATGACATATATCGAAAAGGTTCTCAAGAGTTTTGGTATGCATGACTGCAAACTAGGTAATGCCTCTATGGGTAAAGGAGACAAGTTGAGTCTTAAAGTATGCCCCAAAAATAGGGACATACAAAAGATTCCTCATGCTTTTAGCAAGAAGGAGTCTAATGTATGAACAGTTTTGTATGCAACCAAAGTTGCATATATTGTTGGCATGTTAGGAAGTTATTTAAGCAATTCGGGTATGGATCATTGGAAAGCAGCCTAGTGATCCATGTGATATTTATAGTGAACAAAGCATCAGATAAGTAAGAGAGTATTGGATAGTAAGACTCTGACTTTGTTGGATGCTAAGATTGTATGAAATCTAATTTGGGCTATATTTATCTTCTGGTCGGAGAAGCGGTGTCTTTAAAGAGTGCTAAAAAGTCACTTGTAACTCCTTCCACAATAGCAGCTAAGTTGATAGCGTTTTATGAGGCATCAAATTATGGAATATAACTGCGAAAGTTTGTCACTAGGTTGCTAATTCTGGATGGAATTGAAAGACCACTTAGGAGTTAGGACATTTAGTGACAATAAATAGCAGTATTGTATTTCAATAACAATAGGAGCTTAACAAAGTCTAAACACATATACATGAAGTTCTTAGTTGTTAAAGAAAGAGTTCGAAGTGGACAGTTGTCTAAAAGGCATATTGGGACAAACTCCATGATTGCGGATCCGCTTACTAAGGGACTTTAATACTAAAGGCCTTTCATGAGCATAATGCTCATATGGGTGTTATGTCAATTAAAGATATTTAGTTTCAGTGGGAGTTTCTAATTATGCTTTTCGGTTATAGACACGATTTTCAGTTATTTCAGTTTATATATATTTTGAGGTCCTGCAGAAATAAAGTTTATTTTGAATTATTCACACTTTGATTTTGGTATGGTTTGATGAGGTTTAAGGTGGACCAATTGGAAATAGACATGTATAGATCACACTGCATGTAATTTTTCATGCTACACATCCATACTTGATCTATGTCATTTGATTATGTTGATATACGTGATCAGGGAGGGCTTAGTTACGATATATGTAACAAAAGTCGCCTTGGTTCTATGTTGGCATAATTGATGGACGAGATTGTATGGAATACTTTTGATTATGACAACAAAAGCTTGAGCTCATAAGGTTATAATGTGACATACAATTATAAAGTAATATTTATATATATAGTCCAAGTGGGAGATTGTTAGGTATTTATGGACTTATATCTATATGTTAAATAAAATATTGTATGTCAAATGCTATCATTAGCAAAATGCCTAGCCCAAATTAAAAGTGATCTAATTTGGTTAAATACTATTGGGCTTAAATTATTTGGTAAAGTATGGGCCTATGTGTGTAGATACTCTCATACGATTTCTAATTTTATGATGGGCTAAATTAGAAATTGGGACTCCTAGTTCAATTAGTATTCCAACTATATTGGGGTTATGGTCCCCAAATTATAAAGATGATTCTTTTCGGTAATCCCATCACTGGAAAAGAGAGAAACCCTAGTCTCTTAAAATCATGCTTACTAATTTTAAAGACCTATAGCCGCAAGACTGAAGAACTCTTATGAATTCAGGGACGCTTCCGCTTCCACTTTCAAATTTATTTTCTTGATGATTTGAGATGATGAAACTGCATGTGGGTAAATTAAAGTTTTATGTATTGGGGGGATTTTCCCAACAATATTTTCTCTGGGAAAGGTTTTTTTAAAAAACAAATTGACAAAATTGTGTTTATGGAGAAAAGTGCCGAAATTGCAGAAAGATAATTAATTTGTGTAGAAAAAGGAAACTTGTAGGAAGGCACGCCTTGGTTTCTAACTTTTGCGTGATGAAAAGTTGTCAACAATTTTATGAACTCACATGCACCATCTCACTTTTCTATTCTCCCCACAATTTACTAGAGGCTTTGGTTTCTTTTCCTTTCATTAATGGACGCGCCATCCTTCTAAGTAAGGGACGGACGGGCCAACCGTCCGTTCCCTTCGTGATGGCCCGGTCTTTGCTTCTTTGGATGCTATAACAACTGTATTTTGTTATTAATTTCCTTCCTAACTTTATGTGTAATGTGAGGTTCTTTATGTTTTAATTGAATCTAAATTTCGAGTATTAGAGAAAAAAATGGGGAGACTTGCTTTGCCTAAAGTTAGGAGGGATTTCTCTTTATCCTCTTATGTATATATAGGTAGTAACTTTTCATGACATGCTTCCTTTTATTTGTTTGTGTAGGAAAATGGGTCAGTCCACCCTTGGTGGATTGGACCCAAGCCCATTTGAGATTGGGGCTTTTATGCAAATACCATAAACATGTGGGTTTATGGAGTGTAATATTTGCATTTTATTTAAATTAAAATATGTGGGAGTTATTAGCGTATATATACAAAAGATGAAGGGGTGTTTTTCTGAGTGTACAAAAGTGATTCATAATCTCAGTAAGAAAACTACCAGAACTTCCTCTTGTCTCTCTTCTCTTCTCCTCTCCACAAGAGTGCATTTTCTGTGTATCATGATCCGAGTCTGTCATTATGACCGGATCGAGCGTGGCTACTTGAATCCGACATCCAGGTATGCCCGAAATCCATCAGTGGCATCAGAGCCAGGTTAATACTTCCGTTGCCTTTTTATATCATATAACATGATATTCTTCCATGATGCTTTCTTCTTGTATATATTGCATGTGTTGAAAGTGAAAGAATATGCATGAAATAGGATTTTTTTCAAAAATAGGATATCTTAAAATTGTGCATATATGTTTTGAAATTTATGACATTAGATAGGCGGTGAAAAACCGAAGAGAATGACATAAATTTTACATAAAACGGATTCCGAACGACAAAGTTATGGAGGATCGAATTTTTGGGTTCGAAAATTGGGTTCAGTATTTGGCTTCAAAACTTATCCCGATGTGTAGAGCACGAAAAATCATTTGAAAACAACATAAAGTTTGCGAAAAACGGAATTCGGATGGCTGAGACATTGAAGATGACAACAGCCTTAGTAGTGGTTAAATAACTGCTGCCTTTTTAGCGCGGCAGTTTAAGAATCGCCGCCTAAAATTTGAAAATTCAAAAAATAAAATAAATAAAAATAAAAAATATATATGATAACAGTGTTCGCAGCGGTAAAATGACCGCTGCCCTTTTAGCGCGGCAGTTTCAAAACCGCTACCAAAAAAATGTAAAAAAAAAAAGAAAGGGGTTAAGGCCTTAAATCTGTTAATACTTAATTAAAATAAACTTTTTGGGTTGGACCCAAATTGTGTTAACAGAAAAGAAATAAAAAATTGGCTGGGCCCAAATTATAAATTAATAAATAAAAAAAGGGGGGAATAAGTTCAGAAGTGCCACGTGGTGCGTGTGGCCACATGCCACCTCTGACGGCGCGTGGGGCAAACTTCCCTACTGTTGCCGGCAAGATGAAGTCGGCCGGGCGGCGCTTATCACTGGCAGTGGCCTCCATGGCGGCGCGTGGATTTCACGCGCTAATTTTTTTAAAAAAATTGAAAATATTTTTCTTCTCAGGCACGTAAGGACGCGTCCGACTTCCGATCGAGGTACCATTTGTCTCTAAAAATCCAAAAAATTAATATCTTTGTTTTGATATATAATTCGCCTATTTTTGAGGTCGTTCAAGATCAATTTATAAGTATTTTATTGTTTTTCTTGGTATTTTTAACATTAAAAAATTAATTAAAAATTCCAGAAAATTCAAAATAATTTTATTATTTTGTTTTAAGTTAAATTGAGGCATGAGGCTTCTAGTAACACTAAAAATACCGACTATAGTACATTGGAATGCTCATATTTAGATGAGAAAATTTCAGAATTTGTACCCATCCTTCAAAAAGGATCCTAAGGAGGACCCTAAAAAAGAAAAGGATACTAAGGAGGACCCTGAAAAGGATTAGGATCCTGAGGAGGACCCTGATGAAGATCCTTAAGAGGACCATGAAGAGGATCCTCAAGAAGACTCATATGAGTTAATAGATTCCAGACTTACGTCGAAATTATTTTGAACCTCTTCGCGTAGAACCTCTCTTAATCATTGAAGATTCATTGAATTTTCTTAATGAAATCGTGGTAGAGGTAGGCAAAGAAGTGAATTAACCTCTAACCTTGCATTAGCTATCAATATAGCTGAGAGAGATGTAGCAAAACTAAAAGATATAAAAGACATCAATGGTGTGCTCGCCAAATACATCCAAACACATGACTAATAAGAATAACAAAAAATTCTACCTTAGAATCCTATTGGAATGTATAAGAGCAACAAGAATTAGACAGAAATTCAAAGGCAGACCCCTAAAGAAATACGACTGGAATCAATACCCCCTATGTGACCTAATCAGACAAACATAGGAAAATGACGAAAGCAATGCTAGATTACTTACACGCTCATATAGAGTGATGTGATATTTGCATTTTCTTAATCCTTGTTTGATGTGTTAATTCTTTATTTTATGAACAAAATAAAGAGCTTAATTTAAATAAGTTTATTTGAATTACCAATACATGATTATTTGTGAATAATTTATGTATTTTTTTAATAAGTGGGAAGATGAGACTTCTAAGAGTCGTAGTTTAATAAAGGCACTTATATAGAATTCTTGATAGAGAATCATGATTATTGCTTGTATCTGTGTGATGGGAGATACAAACGTATGCTCCTAATCATGGGTCTTGCAATGTCATTATTTTCTTACCGAGAATAATATAAGCGCATGACATTGTATACTTATTTGTGCTATAAATAATATAAATGTTCTATGGTACTTATCTCTGTAGAAAAAACGTTGAAAATGTGGGATCAGTTTGTCACAGAACTGAAAAGGGAACCAAGAACATCATTAGTAGACTAAATAAGGGGGAATAACTTAATGGGGGACAACTGCGATATCTGGAATCGTAAAATACAAGTACATCTTAAAGGAACAAGATGCTATTGGGCCTCTCAGATATGTTTTGGTCAAACATGAAACTGGGAACTTGGGCCAACATAGGAGAGACCACGAGGCTTACCAAACTTGGAACAAGAAAAAATAGCATAGCAAGGACAATTTTTCTAAGTGCCTTGGCTGATAAAAATGTGCGAGTATGAGATGCACAAAACTCCATGAGCTATGTGGATAGCTTTATAGGCTACGTTTTATGGTATTTGTACCACTAAACTTAGAAGATTGATGATTAAGTTCGACTTCTATAAGCTTAAGCCAGACACTCTTATGAAGTAACATCCAAGAGAGATGACCAATATGGTCAAGGAACTAAAGGAAGCTAGACATATTTTGTTTGATGAACAACAAGTGTAGGCTGTCATCAGATAGCTCCTTGGAAGCTGGGAGCATGTAAAGGTAAATCTAACCCATAATGAAAACATTGAGTATGCTAAGCACATACTCAAGAACATAAAGTTGGAGGTGAAAGCTTAGAAGTTTACAAGGCTTTCAGAAAAGCTCATTACACTTAGGATACTAGCACTTTCTATTCAATGCCTTATTTCAAGAAGGGCATAAAGTTTCATAAGAAAGTGAAGTAGGGCAATCCTCAAGCCAAATAAGGAAATAAACAATTCAAAAGGAAGAGAAACAAAGGCTGAAAGAAGAAGCTAGACCTGATGGAGGTCAAATGCTTCGTCTGCCAGAAAATAGGCCATTTTACATATGACTATTCAAAACAAACTGAGGGTGAAATGGTATTAGTGAATTATGTGAATTCACAAGTTTTTCTCTGGCAAACCCTGTTTCTTCTTCTTGGATTATTGGCTCAGAATCCAAAGACCACGTAACTTAGGATTGAGGAACTTTTATTAAGTGTCGTCGATTGTCGTATCAAAGCATGTGGCTTTACATTGAAAACAATACGATAATCGAGGTTAAGGTTTTAAGCACCTATAAATTACTCTACGTGGTGGAAAGAACTTCATACTCCATTATTTGCTTTATAATCTTGACATTTGACGAAACTTGTTTTCTGTCATATGCCTTTTAAAATTTAGGTTTGATGTGAACCTTCTTGGTGAAGTTGCAGACATTTTTAGCAACTCAGTCCTTTATGGTTTTGCCTTCTTGTTTAAAACAGTTCTTTGCTTTTGATAATTATTGTTGAATGCTCTACTATTTCTTCAAGAAATGTTGACATAAACACCTAGCATGCTAGATTAGGACATATTAATCAAAATACAATGATTAAATTAGCCAAAGAATGGTTGTTAGGTGTCATTCCAAATATGGAAATGTCACTATGACAAAATTGTCTAGCTGGTAAGGCAATGAGAAAGCCTTTCGATAGGAGAACTAGAGTTGGAAATCCATTGCAATTATTATATTCTGATATATGCGGTATGATGAGTGTGAGGGAGAGACACAAAGTGTGGTATTTTTATTACCTTTATAGTTGATTATTAACGATATGGTTATGCCCATTTGATTTTACATAAGTCTGAAGCTCATGAGTGTTTCAGATGATACCTAAACGAGGTAGAAAATCAAACGGACAAACATTACAAATTGATCGAGGTCGTGAATATTTGTCTAAGCGATTTAGACTGCTCTATGAAGAAAAAGGGATAATTAGGCAACTGACTATCTCTTGCACTCCACAACTAATGGAGGTGCCGAAAGAAGAAATAGAACTCTTCTAGATATGGTTAGGTCTATGATAACTCAAGCAAATCTGCCAATTTCATGTTGGGGGTGATGCTTTATTAACAGAAACCTTCATACTTAACTATGTACCCTCAAA
Organism: Senna tora; assembly: GCA_014851425.1. Classification (NCBI taxonomy): domain Eukaryota; kingdom Viridiplantae; phylum Streptophyta; class Magnoliopsida; order Fabales; family Fabaceae; genus Senna; species Senna tora. Next base: position 22,319,567 of record CM026271.1, read on the forward strand.
ATCAGTTGCTTCCACACTCTTTATGAAATATGGACGAAACACAAACAAGATCTAAGCATCTTAAGATCCTAGGGGAGTCAGTGGCGTATATCCATGATAGTTCCCGTAAGTATGGGAAACTTGGTCCTATATTAAAGAAATGTATCTTTATGAGATACTCAGACCAATCAAGGGATACGTTTTCATAGGTGAAAACAAAGATGGAATGATAACTGAAATGTAATCAAGAGGTGCAACATTCTTTGAGACTACATTTCCTAATAGAGGAGATGTTGACCGCACTGTTTCTTTAAGACAAAAGAACAAGACAGTGCAGAACAAATTGATAGACTAGAATCGTCTAGATATGTCAATTTGAGTGGGATCAAAGAAAAGTCAACATCGAAACCTTGAACAAAGAAAAGGAGTAATAGGGAAAGTGTTCCCATAAGACGCTTTCAAATAAAAGAAAAATCTTTCTAAGTTATTCCAGATGGGGATGATGAGCCCCGTTCTGTACGAGAATCCTTGTCAAACCTTGCCAAGGAGGAATGAGAGAAAGCAATGGAAGAAGAAATGGATTCAATAAAAAATAACCAAGTTTTGGTGTCGGTTGATCTTCGAAAAGGGCGTAAAGCCAATTGAGAATAAGTGGGTTCTCAAAATTAATTAAAAATGGATGGGTCAACTGAAAAATATAAGGATAGATTAATGGCAAAGGGATACACATAGACTTATTCTGGCAATAGTAAATAATTTAGATCTAGAATTACATCAGATGGATGTAAGAATCGCATTCTTGAGTGCGGATCTGGATGAAGAAATGGTATAACCATTAAGTCTAATTGACAAAGTGAATAAGATCAAAGTTTGCAATCCATTTATGGATTTAAACAATCATCCAGACAGTGCTATTTTAGGTTTTACAAAATAGTTACCTCATCTGACTTCCAAATGAAATAGGAAGACCACTTCATCTACATTGAGCGGTTTAAGCATAATTTTGTCATTATCCTCATAAGTAGATGATGTACTATTGGCCGGAAATAGTCTAGGTTATGTGATGGTTGTCAATGAATAACTATCATCAAACCTGAAATGAAAGACATGGGTGAAGCAGATTATAAAATTGCAGTTAAGATCCAATAGAAATTGTTCAAAAGGGAATCTTGTCTCTTTCACAAGAGAATTGCGTCAACAAGATTCTTGAGCGATTTAACGTGAAAGATTGCAAATCCATGAGTACCCCTGTTGCTACTAGAGTAGCCTTGAGTCCAAATATGTGTCCTAAAACCGAATCAGACAAAAGAAGATGGAAAGAGTTCCATATGCTAATGCAGTTGGCAGTCTGATATACATAATGATGTGTAGAAGACCAGATATTTGTTATGTAGTGGGACTGGTAAGCCGATTCTAGTCTAACCCCGGTAAAAAGAAGAAAGCTGTGAAGAGGATCTTAAAGGGGACTTACAATTATACATTGTGCTATAAAGGAAGTGACCCGCGCCTTGTTGGGTACTCTGATACTGACGTAGGCGGAGATGAAGAAAGAAGAAGGTCATACCTTCTTGCTCAACAATGGCACTATATGCTGGAGGAGCATTAGGAACTTGTGCATTGTCTTGCATGCAATAGAATTGAGTTTGTGGCATGCACTGAAGTGGTAAAAGAGGCTTTATGGCTAGAGAGATTTATAGAACACCTGGAATTGGAAATGAGGGTACCAATATGGTGTTATTATACTGTGACATTATTATAACCATAGCATATACCAAAGATCCTAAATATCACAATAAGACCAATCATATTAGCATAAAATATAATGATAGAGATTATATACCACAAAAGGATTTTTGTTGTACAATACATTTCATCAAATGTATAACAACAGACCCTCTTATAAAGCCAATAGGTGAAAAGTTGTTAAAGAACATATGTAAGCCATTGGTATGCATAAAGTGTAATATACAGATATTATAAAATGTGTTTTATAATTCTCTATCATCACTTTATGTGTATGTTTAGTAGTATACAATGTCTAGCATGTCGTACAAGTAGAAAGGTTGGCTTTCTCACACGAGCAACAGCCTTTGACACTCAGGTGGAATGTGCAAAGATGAGACATTTGTGTTCACCAGGAAGCAGCCAAGAACGTTGATATGGTAGAGAAGAAACACAAAATACTATGTCGCCTTGACTGATGTGTAGCTTGTCAAGATGAGATCCACATAAATAAACTTGGATCGAACATGGAATCTCATTTCCACAAGTACCTGTAGCCAGATAACAAACTCTTCAATGCCGACATGATGTGAGAAGAGTTGAAGAATTTGGGTTTAGATACTGGGATTATCTAATACTTAAACTTGTACGGTGTTAATAACAATAATTTAAAACGATTTACGCTCTTCAAAAAGAAAGAGTAACACCATAGCATGTGCTGAACGAACCGCATAAATGGGGAAGCAAGTGAAAGATCCCTGGTTCATTGCTATGTGAGTCCCCGAGAAGAATCAACTTCCCATTGATGTCCTTATGACTTTGACAATATCACGAGGATATGCTTCAGTGTCTGCTACTTTAGCATTTTTTCCTATGATCATGACTTATACGATCTAAGGTATTATGCTAGGAAAGTGACTGATACATTTCTAAATGATATATGGGCGAAAGGAAGATTAATTGCAATATACACATCTATGTTAGTGTCTGTGACATGTCCCTTATGACATTGAGTAATCATAAGTCTGTATACTAAACATACGAGGAAGAAAATCTGAGTCAAAACATTGACTCGAGAGGGATTAGACTTGCCATGTGAAAGTGCATATAGTTAAATCTAGGACATCAGAGGCATAATTCTAATGTTCCAGCTACATGAAGGAGAAGGTAACTTGTGCTGGTCCTACAAAAAGGATTTCTAGTACAAGCACCTAAATGAAGACGTCATGCCCACGCGGTCACGGCAAAGCACTAAGTATGAAATTATGGGGAGACAAAGAGACTAGACCCACGACATCAATTCCACCAAGTGTGACTGGGAGATGTAGGAAAATGGGTCAGTCCACCCTTGGTGGATTGCACCCAAGCCCATTTGAGACTGGGGCTTTTATGCAAATACCATAAACATGTGGGTTTATGGAGTGTAATATTTGCATTTTATTTAAATTAAAATATGTGGGAGTTATTAGCGTATATATACAAAAGATGATGAACGGGTGTTTTTCTGAGTGTACAAAAGTGATTCATAAACTCAGTAAGAAAACTACCAGAACTTCCTCTTGTCTCTCTTCTCTTCTCCTCTCCACAAGAGTGCATTTGCTGTGTATCATGATTTGAGTCCGTCATTGTGACCGGATCGGGCGTGGCTACTTGAATCCGACATCTAGGTATGCCCGAAATCCTTCAGTTTGTAATTAATAATTTAATATATATATATTAATTTATTGTATTTCTTCCAAGCTCACTATTATTTTATTTTATTTTCAATGATACAAGGAATTATGAATTGTAAGGTAATGATCAAGTTCAAAAAGGGTTTTGAAACGATATAATTGTTTTGTAATTCTTTTATACTTTAATTTAATATTCATATTTTATACCAACAACATTAACTTTCCATGATAAAATTTACTCATATATGTATATATATTCTAAAGTGTGTGTGGTTCTGCAAATTACATTAACTCCACAAGGCACGAGGATCAAAATTTGTGAAGTGATAGTGGCTCTTCTTTTCAAAATCTTATTTTTCAAAGACTTGTACGGAGATAGAGAGTGCATTGTCATTTTTGGATATATTATTATTTATTTATTTATTTATTATTTATATTTATGATAAAATAATATTAGTCCTATCTATTTGTGTGACAATAACTTTTGTTCAAGAGTAATGTTTTTTAAAATATGAGACCTATAACTTAAAAGAAGGACGGCCCCCAACAAAATGGAGGGACCGTCCGTCCATTTTGCTCCAAAGGACGGCCCGTCCATCCCTTCAAAGGGACGGGTCGTCCTAATTATTTATTTATTTAATTTATCATTAGGTGGTATTGTAAGTTTACCTTTGTCTATATCAACTTGTCAAAATATAATACCATTTATAAGTATTAAGTACTACATATGTAGTGTTAGATGGCTAGCCAGTAGCTTATATCCTACCCCTCTCTATAATCATATAGGTCATAGCTTGTATCCTATTCTTATCGTATCAATTATGAATGCAAATATGTGAGATAAAGTTAACTTTGAATGCAAATATATGAGAAAAAGAGAGGAAATACCGTCCTTTTCATTAAGGGAAGAGGGATAGAGAAAGCAAACTCATTGTATTATGGAGACTAGGCGGGCCATCTTCGTCCGTCCGTCTTAACCGTGTCCACCACATTCTTCATCTCTGAGCGCCCTTAATTTCTCCATCACCCATGAGTTGCTCCTCCATTTTTCAAGATGTTACAATTCTCCCCTTTTAATAAGAATTTTCTCCTCAAAATTTTGAGATATACCTGAAAATAATGCCGGGTATTGTTGCCTCATGTCCTCTTCACGTTCCCAAGTCATTTCCTGAGTTGAAACGTCTTGCCATAACACCTTGACTAGTGGTACGGTCTTACTCCGGAGTTGTCTTTCCTCAAACTCTAGGATCTTTATAGGGACTGAGGAATAAGTTAAATTCTCTTTTAATTCTTTTGGCTCAGTTTTTAATACGTGAGAAGGGTCAGGGACGTATTTTTGGAGTTGAGAGACATGAAAGACACTGTGAAGGTGGGACAATTTTGGACGTAAGCCTATTTGATATGCCACTGGGCCAATTCTCTTAAGAATCTGATAAGGTCCAATGAATCGCGGGTATAACTTTCGCGCTTTCAATGATCTGCCTATGCCTGTTGTAACTGTCGTTTTTGGCTCAAACAATTGTGTTTTGAAATTGGGACCGCAAGGGGTCTTTACCTTGGGGGACTTTTCCTTAGGTGGTGCACCTAGGTGCCTACGTACCCTTCGGAAGGGATCAAAGTCCACGTAGTTCGTCATGGTGACGTCTATAGGAGCCGTTAGGCAAGGTGATTACCTGTATTGGGTCGTGTGCGGCTAAGACGTGCCTAAGGTACTCCGGGCGGGCGATCCGCTCTTAGGAGGTTGCCTTAGCGGGAGAGAGCTAGGGTCTCTGGGGGCTGCTGGAAGCCCCGTGAAGGGTGTACTCCGAGAGGGAGGTGAGTCTGCCGGAGGTTGGCCGGAATGGGGGCCTAGCAGAGCTCGTGATGTGTAAAGATTGCGTAAAGTGTCCGAGGGTACTCAAATCACCAAGAGAACGTGTCAATATCACAGTAGGGGTGTAGTAATCCTTCAGGTTGTGTCTCATTCTGTTGGGTTCGATCCTCCTCTAGTCCCCCGAGTGAGGGTCTATTCATACTCAAGTGTGGGGAGATCGTGCTCGACACACGACTTCGTGGAACGTGGGTCGTCCCACGAGGCTTGTGGAGTTACCACGTCTGGTTGAGGGGATGCTCCATGAGATGACGTGGGCAAGGGCCACGTAACTGATAGATGAGTGGTGCCACGTGTCTCTAGCGGGTGCTGAGGCCATGCTTCTAGAACGTCAATGCCACGTTTCCTAAGGTAGAATTTTTCATAATTACATAAGCCCTCCAAGTCTACGGGTGTCGGGCGCCCGTGGACTTAAGTTCCCTTGTTTGTAAGATACTTAGGAATTTTTCGCTGCCTCTATACGTGGGATAGCTCGTCCGACTCGCGAGGGAGACTCTCTCCTTTCGTCTCGTGGGAATGGAGACGTCTTGGAGAGGACACGCGTCCTGTTTCGGATGGCTGAGCGCTTGGCTTCCCCAGCAAGTTTTCGAGCCGTCCCTGCAGGAAGTACACGACTTACCGAGGTGGAGTCATCATTGCTCAGAGGGGCATTTCCCAAAATGCCCTTCAAGGGCTAGTGGGAGAAATCCAAAGGTCATGGGCCATTTGGTCATTTTGAAAGGCTCTCCACTGGCTATATTCGTCCGTGGTCAGTGTCTGACGGTGGATTTCTTGCTGAGGGTTATTTGTTGAAGGAGCGGGCTTTGTTGCAGGTGCCACGCGTCAGAGCTTGAATGGGTGCCACTGTCGCTTGAGTGCTTTGCTGCCGTTTCTCCTTCATTAAATGCAAGTTCGTTTCCGATGGTAGCTATCATTAGCCTAGGCAGGGAGTTTCGCGAAAAGGCCCTCAGGTGTCTCGAGGCGACTTTTGGGTTCTCGGGGGCTTTTCAGTCTTTGTGTCTCCATTACCCTGGTTGTGCATCTTATCCGTTCTTTCTTTCCACGTGTGCAGTTGAAGTGAGCGGTTGTAGCTGGGCTTGATTGTAGAGGATAATTGGTTTTATCCGTTGCGGGATACGAGGGGTCGATGTTTTTTAATCTTTGCGCCTCTAGGTACCCTATAAATGTCCAGCGTTTGAAAGTTTGTGACTTTACCTTTGCTTGCATTTATCTTTGTCCGTCGCCTCTATTTTCCCTGCCTTTGTCAAGTTTTCGCAATGGCTGGTGGAGGTGATGACTATAGCTTTTACCTCTTTAACTTCACTGACTTGGAGGACCTTCTTTCTTCTTCTTCTCCTCCTCCCCCTTTGAGCCGTACTCACGACGTTGGTCGGAGTAGGGGGAAGAAGAACGGCCAACAGGGGCTTTCCCTGGAGGTTTCCGTCGACGTTCCTGCTGCGGTGTCTGCTGGTGGCGAGAGAGAAGGGCGGTTGCCTGTGCCTCCATCTTCCGAGAAGGGGCACCATCAGGAGATTCTTCCGAGGGAGAAGAGGAAGAAAGACGGGAAGGCAGGCGGAGTGGACCCTGGGAGGCGGAAAGGAGAGGAGCCTCTGGGGCGGAGTTGCCTAAGAGCAGGCAAGGAGGGTTCAAGAAGTGGCCCTCCGGTGTGGAGTTGCGACTGCCTTCGTAAGTCGCACGACGGAGTTCTGACCGGGGAGATGTACAGGCGAAGACTCCGACGGGGGATGCTATTCCTGTTTCTGTCTTTGCCCCTGTTCCTACCTCTGTTACTACTTCCGTTCCTGTTTGTCAATCACCCATGAGGGTGATACTTTCCACCCGTCCTTTCATTCTCGGTGCCGTTGAGGGGGTTGATCAGCCTTTTACCAAGAGGGCCAGGGTGGTCGTTGAGGAGTCTATTGGAGACTCTCCGGCGGCTCAGACGGCGACGGGCGAACCTGTAGCTGAGGAAGTCGCAGAGTCTGGTGGTGCGGCCGTGGAGGCCAGAGCCCTCTCAGATAGAGGGAATGTAGTGGTGAGTCAAGCGGCTGCCACGAAAGATCTTGTTCCTGTGCCGATTGTCGGCCCTTCTGAACCCCTTGGGACACCGGAGGGGGGATTATCTTTTGAGCTAGTGGCGTTGGGCAGGCACTTTCCCGTTGAGATGTGGGAGAGGGTAGCTAGGGGGCTGGATACTTCTCACCTGAATCTTGATGTACGAGGCTTCAGCCGGGTTACTGAGGCGTTGGCTGACTTCCACCAGGCTGGTTTTGAGTGGGAGAGGCGTGTGGTGAGCTCCCCTGCCTTGGTGTTCTTCTCCTTTTGCTATGGCTCATGTTTCTGATTTTGCTTTTTTTTTTGTAAGGAAGTCCTTGATTGAGGAGGTTGCCCGTCTTAGGGCCGAAGCCGGTCACCCTACCGAGGTTGCGTTCCTTCGCTCGGAGTTGGCCGTCCGTCGGGGTGACGCCGAGAGGCGTCAGCAGGAGCTGCATTCACTCTGTGAAGCCTTGCGGGATGCGGAGGTTCGTGCTGCTGAGAACCTTTCTGGTTGGCTAGCGGCTGAGGGCAAAGTTGCCGACGTTGCCGATCTCCAAGGGGAGCTGTCTGCGTAGATGATGTATGGTTTGCTCCTGGTGGTCGAGCAGGTCGAGCATCTCTGTGGGGAGAGATTTCCAGCGGAGTTTGTGGCTTCCTTGCATCCTTCCTTGGAGTTTTTTTAGGGTGAGCTTCGCGGTCAAATGGAAACAGACCCTCCGTTGAATCTAGCTTTTCTTCGTCAACTGACGGACCGCTTGGTGGATCACCAAGTGTTGTCTCGAATCGGCGAGTGAGCTCCAGGGATTGAACCTAATTCTCAGCAGCTAGCAGAGGCGACCAGGCGGGGGTCGTCGGAAGGTGATGGCCATGCGGGGCCTACTGGGGCCGAGGCCTTTGTAGATCTTGGAGATGCCCAAGATAAGGTTTATGTAATTTTTAGAGTGTTTACCCTTTGTAATGGGCAGATGCCCTCTCATTTTTTGCATTTAATGAGAATATTTTTTTCCAAAGAGTTTTTCTACTTCCTCTTTTTTACTTCTAGGCAAAAAGTTCTGTATGGTGGCAGTTCCTCTTTTCATGGTCATCTCTTTACGCTTGGGTAAAAAGATTTTTGCATGAGTACTACGTGATCAATAAGGTTTGTATGTGTTTTGCTAGAATGGTTTGTCGAACGTTCGTTTTGTGTTTTTTGCAACCAAGGGGCTTTTTACCGTGCTATTGGGGGAAATGTTAGCTTAGCCCTGGGGGCGGTTGAGCCCACTGTCCTGTTATAGGACATGTGCGAGTACTTTGCAAATTTTGAAGTCTAGTCTCTAGTTAGAAAGAAGTACTTTAATAATAGACAAAATGGTTACATTTGTGCAGCCTCAGTCGGGCTAGCCTTAGTTAGGCTGAAGGTAAGCAGAATGTTTACATTCGGATTCCCTAAGTCAGGTGAGCCTTAGTAAGGCTGAAAATCCTAAATTCAAAGTAGAGACGTATGTGACTTGACCTAAAGATGGTGTGATAGTGCAAAATGGGTTCGAAGTCTAAGCGGAGGTTAGGTCCGGGCGGGCAGACTCCGGCTTCTTTTCTCCTAACTCTTTACCCTCAAGGGGTTACTCGCGTGTTTCTTTGGGACCAAGGCGGGCGACCTTGACGATCTTAGTTAAGCTCGTTGCGTAGCATGCCCGTGCCAGTTTCTAGTCCGCCATGATTTCTCCAACCCCGTGGGGCGTTGGGAACTTCATTGTGAGCTGTGCGGTGGACACTACAGCTCTAAGCTTGTTTAGGAACGGTCACCCTAGTATCGCATTGTATGCTGACGGTGCTGAGACAAAGATGAAGTCCACATCAAGGCTCGCGACCTTTGGTAGGATGTCCAAAGTTGCTCTGCCGGTGATGATTCCTTTTGCTGGAACCTGGGCTCCTGAGAACCCTATGAGCGTGTCGGGGAATTGCCTTAGGCTGGCTTCATTTAACCCGAGCTTCCTGAAGGTGTCGAAGTAGAGAACGTCTGCCGAAGATCTTTGATCGATCAAGACTCTCTTGACTTCGTAGTTGGTGATTATGGCGGTTACCACCATTGGGTCGCCGTGGACCGGTCCCTCTATGTTGGTGAGATCGAAGGTGATGGGGTCTCATTTGGGTTCACTCCTCCTTTTGTGCTTCAGAGCGTAATAGAGGGCGAGTATAGAGCGTTCTATCCTCTTCTTGTTTTGCGGTAGTGAGGAGGTTCCTCTCTGTAGTCCGCCTACTATAACGTTAATAACCCCGCGGGTAGGCTCTTGGTCGTTGGCCTCTCGGGGGTGTTCGGTATTAGCCCTGCTTCCTTCCTTGATGAATCTTCCGAGCTGTCCTTTCTGAATTAGGTCCTCGATTTGATCCTTTAGGTGGATGCAGTTGTTGGTTTCGTGCCCGTAATCCTTGTGAAATTGGCAGTACTTGGACTTGTCTACCGCCCTTCTCGTCTTTCGTCTTTTGACCTACGGGGGGAAGCTGAGCATGTCCAAGTGATAAATTTCTTCCAACACCGCAACATGAGACTTGTTGAGGAGAGTATAGCTCGTGAATCATCCTCTAGGAGGCGTTCGCGGTCGAGATGGTGACCTCTTCCTATTGCTCTTATCCTTGGGGGCTTGGTTCTTAGTTCCCGTCTTCTCCTTTTTCTTCTCCGCCCGTTCCATGCCGGCCCGGCTTATTAGGAATTTTCTCATCTTGTCCTTGACGATATGAGCGTTTTCCTCTTGAATGAACCATTCTGCACAGTCCATAAGCTCCTGTAAGGTGGAGACGGGGCATCTATTCAGTTCCCCGTAGAATTGTGAGCATCGAAGGCCTTTCTTTATGACAAAGATGGCGACGGTGTCCTGGAGGCCTCGGACTTGGAGCGAGAGTTTTGTGAAGCGGGCCAGGAAGGCTTGCAGGGTTTCTCCTTCCTCCTGGTGGAAACCAATGAAGGAGTCTTCATTTTTTAGGTACTCTTTGCTACTGGCAAACTGTGTGAGGAAGTTTTGCGCTAGTTGTTCGAAGTTGTGGATCGAATTGGTAGGCAGCAGCGAGAACCATTTTAGGGCGGCTTCTTTGAGGGTCGACGAGAAGACTCGGCACTGTTGGCCGTCCGTCATGCCCAATATCGACATGGTTGAGTTGAAGGTGTTCAAGTGATCTCGTGGATCAGTTTCTCCACCATAAGGTTCTATGTGGAAAGACATTTTGAAACCCATGGGCACGTGCTCATTCATGATCTGCTAGGTGAAGCGGTGTCTCCCCTTTCCCTACAAGTCGAACGTGGGCCACTGGTAAGCATTTGCACCGCAGGAGGTGTAAGGGTTGTAGGTCGCTGCCCATGGCATATGGAGGTAGGATCCCGGAGGATAGTTTGGGACTGGTGGTCGCGGATAGTTCGTGACGGGTCGTGCTGCTTGCCCGGCGACTATGGATGGTCCAGGTGGGATCACTGTTGGAGGTGGTGGCGCCGTCAGCGACAATCGCGCAAACTCCATTGGTAAGTTCCCAAATTGAATTGCGGGTTGTCTGGTAGGGTTGCTGGACGTCCCTGCCGTCGCGCCTGTGGCACTGGCGGTAATTGGGCGCTCGTATTTGCTGGGCGAGGTTCCTGTCCTTTTCCCATCGCTGTTGGCGTAGAGCTGCTACTTCTGCTTCGAGGCGGGCGATCTCAGCATCCCGGGGGTTCCTTGCTAGCTCCGTCGTCTCTTGACCACCGGTTGCGAGGCAAGGGATGTGCGGCATGCCATACGGGTGTTGAGGGAAAGTTTCCTCTCTAGATGTCGGGTTTTGGACCACGGTTTCCGTGATGGCTACCTGCGTTATTGAGGAGCTTTAAGGCTGGGTTGTGCTTGATCCGCCTGCCTCAGTTGTGACCACTTCGGCCGTTCTCTATCGATTCCTCGTGCTGCGCCTTAAAGCGCTAGCGTCGGTCATGGTTGTGGGGACATTCGAGTCGGTCATGATGTATTATATCCTGTATTGAGGATCAAGACAAAAACAAATACGGGTTTCTGAGTGTTAGGCATATACTCCTACTCCCCGAAAAAGAAATGCCATTTAGCGGCAGAGTGCGCAAGGCATTGGGTCTGAATAAGACCGCGGTGGGCGCTACTGTAACTGTCGTTTTTGGCTCAGACAATTGTGATTTGAAATTAGGACCGCAAGGGGTCTTTACCTTGGGGGATTTGTCCTTAGGTGGTGCACCTAGGTGCCTACGTACCCTTCGGAAGGGTTCAAAGTCTACGTAGTTCGTCATGGTGACGTCTATAGGAGCCGTTAGGCAAGGTGATTACCTGTATTAGGCCGTGTGCGGCTAAGACGTGCCTAAGGTACTCCGGGCGGGCGAGTCTCTCTTAGGAGGTTTCCTTAGCGGGAGAGAGCTAGGGTCTCTAGGGGCTGCGGGAAGCCCCGTGAAGGGTGTACTCCGAGATGGAGGTGAGTCTGTCGGAGGTTGGCTAGAATGGGGGTCTGGCGGAGCTCGTGATGTGTAGAGATTGCGTAAAGTGTCCGATGGTACTCAGATCACCGAGAGAACGTGTGAATATCACAGTAGTGGTGTAGTAATCCTTCAGGTTGTGTCTCGTTCCGTTGGGTTCGATCCTCCTCTAGTCCCCCGAGTGAGGGTCTATTTATACTCGAGTGTGAGGAGATCGTGCTCGACCCACGACTTCGTGGGACGTGGGTCGTCCCACGAGGCTTGTGGAGTTCCCACATTCTGTTGAGGGGATGCTTCGTGAGATGACGTGGGCAAGGGCCACATAACTGATAGATGAGTGGTGCCACGTGTCTCTAGCCGGTGCTGAGGCCGTGCTTCTAGAACGTCAGTGCCACGTGTCCCAAGGTGGCATATTCCGTAATGACACCTGTCATCGGGGTTACTTTGAGGAATACATGGTCTCCCTCATTGAACTCTAATGGTTTCCTCCTTTGGTTGGCATTGTTTTCTTGCGTCTATTGAGCAACTCTTATCTTATCCCTAATTATACGGATTTGCTCCGTAGTTTGAGAAACTATATCTGCCCTAACACTCTTTCTTCCCCAACCTTAGTCCAACATAGGAGTGACCTACACTCTCTCCCATACAGGGCTGCATAAGGTGGCATGCCCATACTGGAAAGATGACTATTATTATAGGCGAATTCCACTAATGGCAAGTAAGTATCCCATGTGCCTTCTTGCTCTAGTGCACAAGATCGGAGCATATCCTCGAGAGTTTGAATGGTTCTCTCTGACTGGCCATCAGTCTGAGGATGATACGCTGTGCTAAACCTTAATTGTGTTCCTAGGGCACTCTGTAAGGCTTGCCAGAATCACAAGGTGAATCTGGTATCCCTATCGAATACTATGCTAGCTGGCACTCCATGAAGTCTCACTATTTCCCGTATGTAGAGTTGAGCTATCTTCTCTAAGGAAAAAGTGACTCTGATGAGTAAGAAGTGAGCAGACTTAGTGAGCCTATCCACAATTACCCAGATGGAGTAATGGTTTGAAGGAGTTTGGGACAATCCCACGACAAAGTCCATAGTGACTTGATCCTACTTCCACTCAGGTATAGCTAAGGGTTGTAGCATTCCTGAGGGTTTTTTATGCTATATCTTGACTTGTTGATAAGTCAGACACTTACCCACATGTTCAACTATGTTTTTCTTTATCCCCGGCCACCAAAATTTCTTCTTTAAACCTCGGTACATATTGGTTATATCGGGATGAACAATGTACATACTCTTATGGGCTTCATCTAGTATCTTTTTCCTCAAGTCAGGGTCACTAGGGATTACTATCATTTCCCTAAAAAGTAACACTCCGTCCTTGGCTTCATGGAAATGTTGTTGTTTTCTCAGGGCATCTAAAGTATAATCCTTGGCTTGGGCCTCTCTGATTTGAGTCCTAAGGTCACACTCTATTCGGAATTCACTCATTTCTAACTTATCATCAGCCAAAACTGTATTCAAGCCTAGATCTCTAAATATCTCAATCAACTTCATCTCTTCAATCATCAAAAGGGCTATTTGAACAGACTTCCTACTTAGAGCATCGGCAACTACGTTGGCCTTTCCCAGGTGGTACTTTAGCTCAAAGTCATAGTCCTTTAACAGGTCTACCCATCTCCTCTGTCTCATGTTCAATTCTTTTTGGTCAAATAGGTACTTAAGAATCTTCTGATCACAAAAAATTATAAACCTAGCTCCGTATAACAAGTGTCTCCAAATTTTAACCGCAAAGATCACGGCCGCTAATTCTAGGTCATGGGTAGGGTAATTCTCTTCGTTGGGCTTGAGTTGTCGTGACACATATGCTATCACTTGCTTATTCTGCATAAGCACACAACCAAGTCCTTTCTTTGAGGCATCAGTGTATACCTCGAAAGGCTCCGAGGGGTTAGGTATGGTGAGTACAGGGGCTGTGGTCAATTTATCTTTTAGAGTTTGAAAACTTGCTTCGCACTGTGTTGACCATTTGAAAGGAGTATTCTTACAGGTCAACATAGTCATTGGAAGGCCAATTTGGGAAAATCCCATGATAAATCTCCTATAGTACCCAGCCAATCCTAAGAAACTCCTAATTTCCGTTTCCGTCTAAGGTCTCTCCCAGTTCCTAATAGTTTCAATCTTGCTAGGGTCTATAGCCACGCCTTGTTTATTGATCACATGCCCTAAAATTTTTACTTCTTCTAACCAAAATTCACATTTTTCTATATTGGCGTACAGTTATTTCTCTCGTAATACTTGCAACACCAGTGCAAGATGTTCCTGATGTTCTTCTTCACCCCACGAGTAAATGAGGATATCATCAATGAACACTACGACAAACTTATCTAGATAGGGTCGGAAGATGCGGTTCATATAATCCATGAATACCGCAGGGCCATTAGTCAGCCCGAATGGCATCACTAAGAACTCATAGTGGCCATAACGTGTTCTAAACGCAGTCTTAGGAATATCCTTTCTCTTAACCCTAATTTGGTGGTACCTTGATCTAAAGTCAATTTTTAAGACCACAGTCGCTCCTCGCAACTGATCCAACAGGTCATCTATACGGGGTAAGGGGTACTTGTTCTTGATGGTTACTTTGTTTAACTGCCTATAATCTATGCAAAGTCTTAGGCTTCCGTCCATCTTTTTAACAAAGAGGACTGGGGCTCCCAGGGTGAAACACTAGGTCTGATAAACTCCTTGCTCAGCAAGTCGACTATTTGGGTTTTTAGTTCCTGCAATTCAGATGGGGCCATGCAGTAGGGTGTAATGGATATGGGTCCTATTCCAGACAGAAGATCTGCGGAAAACTCTATTTCTCTTTCAGGAGGTAACTTAAATATTTCATCAGGGAAAACATCACTGTAATCCCTGACTACCGGGATCAAATTAATTCTGTCTTACAGGCTTAGAGTTCTAGGTTCACTAGCGATATAGGCATTCAAGTAGATCACATATTTAGCAGCGCAATCTAATACTGCATGATTCTTAAATAATCAATCCATTTCTAAGATAATGTCTATAGTGGTCATATTCAAACAGACAAGATTTGCATGAAATAGTTTGGAATTAATTTCGATAGGACAATTCAAACAGGCGTTGGTAGCAATCAATCTTTTCCCCAAAGGGGTGGAAACATACAATTCAATCAGTTGAGTTTATCTTATCAGTGTTCATATTAGGCTATTCTACCTATGAAACAGCAGAGTTTTAATAACTGTGCTCTGATACCATAATGTAACGTCCTAGTTTCTTAATTTATTTTAAATGCGGAATTAGGTTATTTAACTTAACTCTTAAAAACCTGGTCCAATTATTTTTCTTTTTCTTTCCTTAAAGAAGTGTTTTAAGTTAAGTTCTATCCCAATGATCGCTTACTCACATTTGGTTATTTAAACCTAAGAAACTATAAGTTACTTGTTGTCACTTGTGCTCTCTCCAAATTACTTTTAGCATACATACAAGCATACATACATACATACATCCTAACCAGGTAAGGTGAGGTCCTAGCCTCCATACATTGCCTATACACATATATCAGGTCTAAAGCAGATATATTCATACATAACTAGTTAGTTAGGCTCATAGGCCATCAAAAAGTGTAGTATATAAGCCACAGCCAAAAAGAGTCAGCTCACTGGCTGTTAGTTAGTACTATCCATCAATATCTACATACAGTCAGTCATCCCATCGAAATCCCAGGGATAATCAGGTCCTCCATGGGAAAGAAGAAGATGATGGCTACCGCCTTCAGCACCTGGAAGCTGCCCAGAAGTGGCACTTCCACCCACTCCATTTTAATCCCTAGCAGCAAGTGATACCTGGGCATTTGAACACACTAACGTAGAGAGATGTATTATCCCAGTAACATAGATTACCAGTTTTCAAAACTCGTTAGTGGTCTAGCTACATTACATAGAATACAGAAAACTTCCTCCATAATAATCAGTCACATACATTTATAAATGCAGTTACAGATATTAATTACAAGATATTTCCATGCATACGATCATATTTAAACACGAATATGAATGCTTACAATACCATTGTTAACTTTGGTCAGTCATGCCAAAGACCAGATCCCTCCAGGACCTGTACAACTTATCTAAACCATTACCTTACCATCACCAAAATCAGCCCAATGAAATAGGACAAATAAGATTTACTAATATAAGTAAAGTCCGCCAATAAGGCATAGGCAAATTACCCAACATCCATGGCGTCCCCCGGTGTGTGTGCATGTTAGAACCCTAGGATCACCAGTCCCGAACTAGATTATTTCCTCACTAATTGCTAGACAGCTACGTCCCGAACGCATTCCTAGCCAGCCTAGTGTGTCCTTCTCATATAGATCATGTATACAATATATATATATATATATATATATATATATATATATATATATATATATATATATATATATCTTTCCAGGTAATGTTTATTCAATTGCAGAACCATCAATTTCAACTCAGTGCATGCTAAAACCATTTGCCCCTCTCAGGCATTTCAGTTTCCACAAGATGCATGCTAAAATCATTTACCCTTCTCAGGCAGTCCAGTTTTCACAAAATGCATGCTTAAAAATCCATTTTCAGACTTGGATGCCAAACACTTAAATGTAATGCATCAGTTAACTGAGATTTGGACTCAGTCAATCATAAAGTCAAGCAAAGTCAACCACAAGTCAAACACTTCTTATTCAGCAAGCAACTTCCACAATTTCGCATGCGTGTATAAAAATAACATAAAAAATTTACTTAAGGGAGTCATATAACTCATCAAACAGTTTTCAACCTCATTTATGTGAAATATATTTCTTTTGAACCCTAAGAAAGGTTATTTCTATCATATTAGTCCCTTTTTGCAACCCTTTGAATTTTAGGCCTCTTTCATCCTTCCTAATTAGTCTAGATGCATCCCTTAAGTGTATTTTATCTCAACGACACCTACTTAAGGTATTTAGATTAAATTCCCAAGACTTAGACTAATTTAGAAACCAAAACAGTTTTTAACTTTTTCTTTCACTTTAGTCCCTCTTGCTAGCCATTTTCTTTTCTGGCTGCTTTGGAACTCAAGAGATACCATCTTAGTTATTATAGGGTAGTTTATGACTTGCAGCCACAACAGTTCAAAAATCAGTTTTATGCAGCAAAACATCATTTACTTGAAATTTCTAGGAGTTAGGACTCTAATTGCACTTAAACCAGTTGGAGTCTCTTTTGAACTTCGTAATCAGTTTTAGACTATCACTTTAAGGTCTGGGAAGGTATAGTAGTTGCCCCACTCAGCCTAAACAAGAATACCCAACTTTTTAAGGTCAAAGACTCAAGTTTAGTGCACTTAGGCTCCTATTCCTACCTCTTTCATTTAGCATTTGATTCTAAATTATAATTCCTTTTTCTGACTTCATGAGTCTTTCCCCTTTAATTGATTTCTAATTCACCAAGTCTTAGCGTTTCTGATTGTCAAAACTAGCTAATAACAGAACAATCTTCCAGCAACCAGTTCATGATGGACTCACAGCAAAGGGTTTACAAAACAGAGTACTACAAATGGTCCTATTTTGCCTTACACATGAAATTCCTTCTTCTAATTGAGTTTTAGTTTACAAGTTTCTTATTTTCTAACTATCAACCAATCCTTATTTGATACAAATCACAGAATACTACCTAGCAAATCAGTTTATAACCAGCAAATTGGTTGGTATGTTCACAGCAAAGAATTCTAACCAGAATGTATCAACGATTCCATTTTGCCTATTTTATGATTTTATACTTCCGTTTTAGTTTCAAATCACAGGTCATTTGTGTTCTGACTGCCAAACTAATCAATTTTCAATGTAATAACATAATCATATTCGATAAGCTAGCTCATAGCAAATCACAACAAGGAATTTTTCAAATCAGAATGCACCAAAAGAACTTCACATATTCACATTCTGGACTTTAATTTTTCGAGGTTGTTTCAACCACTTTACCTACCATTTTCCCTCACCCACTTATCACATTCATTTTATATGTCAGCCAGTTAACTGGCACAAAATATCCAAGGTTCAACTTACATAAACACACTGTTACAGAACACACAAAACTACTGCTCAGAAATAGAGTTTCCAGCAGTTACAGTGACTTTAAAGAGTCACGAGTTGTTGTACGACAGCCATGGATGGCACATGCAGTTGGGGAATCTTAAAGAGGGTTAAAATAGCTTTCTTTTGACATCTTCTTGCAAAATTTGGTTCAGAATCGAAAGAGTTAGGCTCAGTTGAAGTATTGCTGCCAAAACAGAGTTCAGAATTGAAACAAGCATGAATTTGAACACAAAGCCTTATACCATTACTCATTGATGGATACTTTTGACTCAAATGGGTAGGAGGAAGGGTAACCCTATTTACCTTGCAATTTCTAGAAAAGAAAGTGAGCTAAATCCCTTTGAAGGGCTCGGTTCCAAGCTATGTTGAGAAGCTGAGCTTCTCTTCAAGTGGCCTTGAGTTTTTCAGCTTCCTCACTTACTTCTTTGCTATTCGAATCCAGTTTCCCAACTGCTCTCTCTGTCTCCCAGCTTCTGGTTTCCCTCACCCTCACTACTCAGTCTTTAGGTTCGAAGAATGGTAGCTAAATCTGCCTAAAGCCTTGGTTCTTCTCTCTTATATAGCAAGTGGGTCATGTGAAGGAAATGATGGGTTTTGCTAGGTGTCTCAGCCTCAATTCTGTTTATCTCTCATGTGGACAGCTGATTAGGTGCGTGGGCAGTGGTTAAGGCTCGTTTGGTACGCCTAATTTGGGCTTTACTGGCCTTAATTGAAAGATAGGGTAACTTAACCCATTTTTAGATTCTTTTCAATTTAGTCCCTAATTCTTTTTAATGGTAAAGTAGGAATTTAGGGTTTCTCTTAGGTTCAAGTGTCCTTAAAATTATTTCTAAGTTATCTTAGGTTCACAATTTAGGGTCACCTAGTCTCTTTCCAAATTTTAATTTAATTTAACCAAAATTGTTAAAATTTCTTTTTCCTTCATTTTAGTCCCTGAATTTCCACTGGAGAAATATGGAGATTCAGGACTTTTATTGGGATGGGATTTCCTCATTTGGGTCTTAGGGTGTCTTTAGAGTGTCCTGGATTACCAAACCTAGGTAAAATAGGTCTTTTCCACCTAGTTTGGGCTAACTTAAGTCAAAGGGGTTTAAAACTAAGTTGTTATTCAATTTAGTCCCTAGGGTTTGCATTAGGGTTTCTCCGGAACTTTTCCCTTATTTCTAAGCTTCTCCCCTCCTAATTAGGGTTCCTTATCCAATTTACAAGCAAAGTCGATCACACAAACAATCAAAATATGAAAGTCAAAGCAAGAAAATCAGTCAAACTTTGTATTTTAGTTTTAAATTAAGCAGGATGTTACATCGCGACCTCGAGCTGACGGTTTTTTAGCAGCAATTTTTTAGCTGCGGTTTTTGCCCCGTGGTCTACCACGGAGGGCCACAGTTGGACCGTGACCTAGCTAAGACGGCTTTTTAGTGGCAGTTTTGTTTCTGACAGATTTAGGGACAGACTCTCTAGGCCCTTTTTATCCCTTATTGCTCGAGACTTTGAACCTCTTTCTCTCATTGTTTTCTAAAGTTTTGCTTTCTTAAGCCCGGACAAAATGGGAAGTCTACATTACATTAGTCATACGAAATTTGTAAAGTTTCAGTTTGGTTCCTATTCTTCAAAATTATGATTCTTCATCTCTACTCTTCCATTTTTCACACACATCTTATTATTACCCTTATTTATTTCTATTCTAAAATTTCCATTAAACCAACAAGGCAACTAATCCATATCTCACCTTCACATGCATTTCTCAAAAATCCCTAAATAATCATATGGCCAAATTACTCTTTTGGTCCTCAACGTTTGCACGAAGTTTAATATTGGTCCTCAACGTTTCAAAAAGTTATTTTAGGTCCACAACGTTTTTCTTTTTTTCAAAATTGGTCCCCCAGCGCAACTTCGTCTGGTTTTTTTTCTTGTTAAATTCTGACGTGGAAGGCTTATGTGGCACACCCTGTCTCCTACGTGTCATATTTGGATGACATGACACCCTCTCTCACTCCAACTCAGCAAAATGACGCCGTTTTGCTGAGTTGGAGTGAGAGAGAAGTGATGCAAAACGGCATCGTTTTGCTGAGTTGGAGTGAGAGAGGGTGTCATGTCATCCAAATATGACACGTAGGAGAGAGGGTGTGCCACATAAGCCTTCTACGTCAACATTTAAGAAAAAAAACCAAACGGAGTTACGCTGGAGGACCAATTTTGACAAAAAAAAAACGTTGAGGACCTAAAATAACTTTTTGAAACGTTGATGACCAATATTAAACTTCGTGCAAACGTTGAGAACCAAAAGAGTAATTTGGCCTAATCATATAGTTACCAACATTATTGTTTGCGATAGAAATTACCTTTGGGAGAAATATTTTGAAAGACAAAACATGTATGACGCTTCTCAACCCAACAATTAGGGATTAGAGATCGCAATCTGAAACCCTCCACTTTGAAACCCTACCTTGTTCACTACCAACAAAAATGTGACAAAAATGGAGTTCAAATGAGAATAAGAGGAAGAATGAAGCTTTAAAAGCACAAAATATGGAGTTCAACTCACCTTCTCCACCATTTTTGAAACATCACCAAGATGGTAGAATGGGAGAGAGATAGAGGAGACAAAATTGCATTCTTGATGACCGACCGGTGGCAAAGCTCCGACTACCGGCGACGATGACGGTGGTCGACAATGGTTCCGACGTGATAGAAAATAAGGACTTGCTTGAGTGACGTTTACTTTTTGGTTCAAGGGAGATAGAGAGGAAGGAACTGAAGAAGAAGACAAAGTGGGGTGTGTGGCTACAGAAAGAGAAAGAAATGGGAAGGAAGAAAGAGAAAGGAAACGAAAAAAAAATAAAGAAAGAAAGAGGGAAAAGTTTTACGCATAATAATAATAAATTGGATATTTAGGAATTATACCTTATTAATTAATTTTTTTTGGCACATAGAATGCTTTTATCTTCCAATTATTGTTTATAAAAATAAGAACAGCTCCCTACTTTTATCTTCTAAAAATAAGTTAAACCTCGAAAATATTTATTTAGGTTACTTATTTTATACTTAATTAACTCTCTGAAGGCCATGTAATACTAGGTTATTACATTTTCACTTGTCTTTTTTAGCAACTCGGACTTATGCCCAGTGCATAGCTTCGGTGCGTAGTGTTGTAGTGGTTTCTGTTGACTTGATTAGTTCCAGCGAGCCGTTAGGGGAGTCACTGGGTGGTTCGAAGGGTTATCTACCGCCTGGGGGTCCTGATGGTGAACTAAGGGCCTCCCAGTCCCCACCTTTAGGCGATGTTCTTGTGCCTCATGTTGTTACAGCTATTCTGAATGTTAGTGCTTCGACCAAAGATGCTCCTCCACCACGAAGAGGGGCCTTAAAAGATGGCTAAGAGGGCTCCTTCTCCTTTAGAGATAAATGATTTGCCCTTTTCCTCAGCGGCTGAATAAAGTTCGGGAGGAGTGAGGGGTTGCCTCTTTCTGTCAAATTGGTGGAGAAGTTGTTGATTGAGGTTCTACTAGGCCTTAATCGGGTGGTTGCGACTGCCCATTCGTTTGAGGTATGTTTTTATTTCCCTCTCTTTCTACTTCTTTTCTTTGTGGCTTCATGGTTATGACCTATTTGTTTATATTACTTGGTTTTGCAGAGGGAGCTTGTTTTACTGCGTACCGAGTCGAGCCGACCTTTTTGGGGAGTTGACTGTTGCTCGTCAGACTACTGAGGAGCTTCAGAATGCGTTGTTAGTGAAGGAGGCTATTATATTCGCTATGTTGTGCATAGGGTTCGATCACATTGGTCTTGCCGGGCTGAGTGGTGTAAAGAAGGAGCCAATTTCTCCAAAGGGACCGCCTCCTGGTTTTGACCTCCGTGCAGATAAAAGTAGGGAAGATAGGGATAATGATAATGGCAATAGGGATAGGGGTTGTCCCCCTCAAATGTATGTATTCCATTAGAGGAAACTTTTTGCGTCTTTAATGGCCTGGATACTTAAGTCCCCTAGTATTTTTCGCTTGCTTTGCCTTTGTATTTGCCTTCCTTTGATATAGATGGACTCTTTTCCTCTCGTTATGCCAAAGATTAGATCTTTGAAGTGCCTTGTCGAGGCGAGGACTTTTCCTCCTGTTACGACGCGGATTAGGTCTTGAAAGTATTGTTGTCTAGATACTTATCTTGATGAGACAAGGATTTTTGATCTCGTTGGGACATGGATTATTAGTGGTGCCTTTATGGTAAGGCCTTTCTTCTCTTTAGAAAGAGGATTAGGAGTACCTTTTGATAAGGACCTTCATCTCGTTAAAACAAGGATTAGGGGAGCCTTTTGATAAGGACTCTCATCTCGTTTGAAGGAGGATTAGGGGTGCCTTTTGATAAGGACTTTCCTCTCATTTGAGCGAGGATTAAGAGTGACTTTATGATGAGGACTTTTTCATCCAATTTAGATGGGAATTAAGGGTGCCTTTTAACAAGGGCTTTTTCATCCTGTTTAGATGGGAATTAAGGGTGCCTTTTGACAAACGCTTTTTTATCGCGTTTTGATGGGAATTAAGGGTGCCTTTTGACAGGGGCTTTTTCATCCCTTTTAGATGGGAATTAAGGGTGCCTTTTAACAAGGGCTTTTTCATCACATTTTGATGGGAATTAAGGGTGCCTTTTGACAAGGGCTTTTTCATCTCGTTGGGACAGGCTCTTGAGATTGTGATCTCTGATCGCTCACTTTTCACAAATTCGAATTACTTCGAATCGAGTTTCCAACCGATCGTCACGATTGTGATCAAATAAAAACCTTAAGTAGCACAGGGTGCAACCCAAGGGTCAAATAAGTAGGGAATGACGGAATCTTCGTATTAACCTGTAGTTGGTTAGTATCTCAAGTAAGTAGGTATTTGCAGAATAAGCACGGAGGAAGATACAATACTTTTCCCAACTGTCCATCCCTCGAGTTCAGTGCCCTTTTGTTCCTTTCCTATTGAAGTTTCAACACCTATAGACACAATACTTTTCCCAGCATCAATAAGCACAGAGGAAGATAAAGGGGAAAAATCTTGCAAAGTGGGAAGCCGCTCATCTATTCCTATATTACTAGGTGGTTTATTATCATGGTTGTAAGGGGATAAGGAAAAGGATACTTGTAATTGGTCTTTCTAGATTTTCAACACTTGGGCGGCTAAATTCTCTATCTTCTCATCATTTTCTGTTATTTGTTTTTCTATTAGGAGGAACTGTTCTTCCCATCTTACCTTGAGGTTTTCTAGTTGCCTATTGGTTTCTGCTCGTTCTTTTGCAAATGCAACTTTCATGGCCTTGACCGCATGGATGAGCACATCCTTGATTTATACCAAGTCCTTTGCGATTGGGGATGATGGAGTTTAGCCTAAAGGGTTTATTGGGTTTGAGGGTCTCCCAAGGAAATTAGGGCTTCCATGGGTATTACTTAACACTCCAATCTAATTCTTTACGGAATACACTAAAACTACCTATTTGATGTCCAGGCCCTTGCTGATGCATGGTCGAAATTTATACAATAAGGGTAGTAATCAGCCTCATATTCATAGATAAGTGGAAATAACTATCCATAAAATTTTATTATCTTGAAAAGAAAATTTTTGACAACCTAAAAATTTTATTTTGAAGGAAAAATAAGGGACGAAAAAAAGAAAAAATTATTATTATTATTTTTAAAAAGAGAAGAGGTATAGAAGGAAATAAAGGGTTTAAAATATATATATATATATATATATTATTAAACAAAAGGGAGGAAGAACGTGAGTCAAAATTTTTTTATATTAAACAGAAAAAAAATCGTAGAGAGGAGGAAAAAAATTAAAAGTGAATACTCATTTGTTTGAGGTACTTATCCAACCTTTGGATCAATCCGATCATTCCCCGGCAACACCGCCAATTTGATTGCTCACTTTTCACGAATTCAAATTACTTCAAATCGAGGTTCCAACCGGTCATCATGGTTGTGATCAAATAAAACCTCAAGTAGCACAAGGTGCCACCCAAGGGTCAAATCTCTCACAGAATCTCTGTATTAACCTATAGTTGGTTAGTATCTCAAGAAAGTAGGTATTTGCACAATAAGTAGGGAGTTAATGGTTTAAAGGATGAAGAATACTATGAAGCAAGATCACAAGAAGAATATAACCAGGCAATCATTGCCAATCAGAAAGTATTCATGTGTAATTAATTCAATTGAAATTTATCATATTCATGATAATCATGCATTACAAAAGCCTATCTATTTATGAATGTTATCCTCGTCCAGAAACATCAATAACATGCATCAAGAGGTTTTATGATATTATTAAACAAACTAATGTCCGACCGGGTCAATCAATTTAATCTAATATTATCGCAATAAGAGATACAAGCATTCAATTTGATCTAATTCGTTATGAAGAATCTAGCACCTTGTACTCGTTTGATCATGGTTGAATGTAGCAACATACTGACATACGAAACATAGCAAATATAATCACAACCTCGGAAAGGATAAATACAAACAGAATGAAATTAATAAACCCTAATGAAGAGCCATTGGCTCATGCCTACGCTAGTTCTTCTTGGAAACCCAAGAAGAACTTAGCCGCTAATATTCTCTCTACGCTCTAGACTATACTAAAATATGGAAATCACTGGAGGCCTTTCCAACCTTGTGAGACGTCTATTTATATTGTTTTGGGACCTCTAATTTGAGTAGGAATAGGATGGACATAATCATTAATTGGTATAGAATTTAATATTTGAAGTCAAACCAATTTGAAAGCATCTCCAACTCTTTTGATGATTGGGATCCTCATTAACTTTGCTCATTAAGGTTTCTACCTCGTCATTGCCTTGCCTAGCTGAGGTACTCGTTGTGGCTAACATTTGGTTCGCCACAGCGAGCTGGTCATTCCTACTAGCTATGGTGAGTTGTTTTGCTCGCCATAGCGAGTGCTTCGTCCTTTCCTTGTTATGTTCTCCTTCTAGGCCTTGCTATTGGTTCTTGCTTTTGGTTCCGGTTCTTGTACTTGGAATAAGTCTTCCCATTGATCCCTGTTAAGCCTGAAGCACTCAACAATCATCAAACGCACCTACCCAATATTCCACGAATTTTACGTATAATGAAGAATATAAATAAATAGTGCATTTTATGGGTATTTTATCACATTTTTGGCTCTACTCTTTATGTCAAATTATTCAACCTTTTTGGTGCAAAATCATATGTTTTTATCTATAATTTATGTTATTTAGCACACTAAAGTTAAGTTGATTTTGGGTGCAATCAATCTCATATGTACTCCCTGGGGTGGGCTATGTTCGATGAGCTTGGGAGTGGTCTGCCATCTAAGGTGGCGAGTCAGTATGCTCCATTCGGCGAAACTTTTGTTACCCTGTAAGATCCTTCCCAATTTGAGGCTAGCTTGCCTTGTGCCGAGCCATTTCTATTATTGATTGCTGCTCTGAGGACTAGGTCTCCTTCCTATAGGTTTCTGGGTCTTACTCTCAAATTATGGCATTGGGCTATTCTTTGCCGATACGCGGCTGCACTGATATGTGCTTGCTCACTTTCTTCTTCGATCGTGTCAAGTTCAGCCGCTGTTGCTTCCTTGTTTTCTTGGATTTGGTAGTCAGAGACCCTTAGTGTGTGTATTTCCAACTCGGCGGGTATCATGGCTTCCTGACCATAGGTCAACAAATAAGGGTTTCTCCTGTTGCCGTTTGCAGTGTGGTTCTAGAGGACCATAGAATCGAGGGTACTTCTTCGGCCCTGGCCTATGGCCGTATCCAAGCGCTTCTTGAATCCTGTCAATATGATTCTATTGGCCAACTCCGTTTGTCCATTGGTGGCTGGGTGTTTTACTGAGGTCCTTCACAACTTGATATGTCGGTCTTCGCAGTAGCTTTTAAAGGTTTCACTGATAAACTATCTTCCGTTATCAAAGAATAAGATATGCAGCGTTTGAATTTTCTTATAATATTTTTCCATAGGAACTTTTGACATTGTAAGAATGTAGTGGCTGCTACAGGCTTTGTTTCCACCCACTGTATAAAATAGTCTACGGCGACTATCATGTTTTTTACTGGTCTATGAAAAAATCTTCTACTCATTGGCCAATATGTGTGTATAGTTGCTGTGTCTCTGACAGGGGTCGCAATGTTTTATTAACTTTTTTGTGTCGGCTGTGATTGTAGGCCAATAGTACCCTGCATTCAGAGTTTTCCTTCGAATGGCCATGGCTGCCTAGTGGCTTCCACACCAACCTGCGTGTATGTCTTACAAGATGGCCTTTCCTTGTTGTGGAGTGACGCATCTGAAGTGAGGTATGGACACTCCCTTTCCGATATAAGTCAGCACCCTATATGAAGTATCTAGTGGCTCGACATACAATCTTCCGGGTCTCTTGCTTATCTTGTGGTAATTCTCCATCTTTGAGGTACGCCACAATAGGTGTCATCCATCTATCCCTTGCATTTATTGGCAACACTTCTTGTCGCTCTATGATGGGTTCTTTAGTTGTTTCAGGATCACTGACTTAAATCCAGTCATTTTGGTGTTCATTAATTTTGAGAAGGTGTCTGTTCTCTCGTTCTTTTCTTGAGGGATTCGTCCAATCTTCACTTTCAGAAAAGTTTTTATCATACTTTGAATCAACTGTACAAACCTTTTTATGGCTGCCTCTTTGATATCGTAATCCACATTCAGTTGGTTGACTACCAGTTACGAGTGTCTATATATTTTGACTCGGCCAGCTCCCAATTCTTGTGCCAACTTGAGTCCCGCTACCATTGCCTCGTACTCTGCGTAATTATTTGAATCTTTTAAGGCGAACAAGATGGCTTGTTCTACGGTGACCCGGATGGGCTCTCCTCAATTATACCTGCACCACAGGTGACTCTAGACGAACCGTCAACATATATTGTCCAATATGAGCCTTCTTGGGTATCATCTTGTGTTCAAGTTGGGAATGTCATCTCGACTATGAAGTCTGCTAATGCATGGCCCTTGATGGCTCGGCGTGGTTCATAGGATATTTCAAATTCCGAGAGTTCTACTACCCAAGTTGTGAGGCGCCCTCCCAAGTCCGGCTTAAAGAGGATTTGTCTTAAGGGAAGATCAGTTCTTACTATGATGGCATGTTGTTGGAAATATGGCCTTAATCTTCTGGCCAATGTTACTAGTGCGTATTCCAGATTTACTATGTTTTGGTACCAAGCCTTGACTCCTTATAGTACCCTCTTCGTAAAATATATTGGATGTTGTTGATCGCACCCAAAAACAACCTAGCTTTAGGGTGTTAAATAGCACAAATTAGAGATAAATATATGTGATTTTGCACCAAAAAGGTTGAATATTTTGACATAAGGAGTAGAGCCAAAAACGTGATAAAATGTCCATAAAATGTACTATTTATTGATATTCTTGATTATCCGTAAAATATGTAGGATATTGGATACGTGTGTTTGATGTTTGTTAAGTGTTGCAGGCTTAACAAGGATCAACGAGAAGATATACTCCAAGTACAAGAACCATAATCAAAGCAAGAACTCGTAGCAAGCCACTAGAAGAGATCAGGACAAGAGTAGAATGGAGCATTCGCCATAGCCAACAAAATCCATTCACCACAGCAAGCAAAAGGAGTACTTGCCATGGCGATTAAATACCACTCACCACAACGAGTAAGCAAACAGCTCGTTGTGGTAGCAACCTTATGAGCGAATTTAATGAGGATCCCAGTCATCATAGGAGTTGGAGATGCTTTTAAAATAGCTTGAATTCAAATATTTAATTCCATACCAAATAATAGCTATCTCCATCGTATTCCTAATCAAATTGGAGGTCCTAGAGAAATATAAATAGGCGTCTCCCAAGGTTGAAAAGGCATTCAGTGATTCCCACATATTAGTATAGTTTAGAGAGTAGAGAGAATATGAGCGGCTAAGTTCTTCTTGGGTTTCCAAGAAGAACTAGTGTAAACATAAGCCGATAGCTCTTCATTACGGTTTGTTGATTCATTCGTCTTTTGTACTTCATCCTTTTTTTATTTATAAATTGTGTTTTGCTTCCTAATCACATGTCATTATAAGTTTATTAGATTCTTCCATGAATGGGCATGTACTTAGTATGTTAGATCCTTCATATCGGGTCAGTAATCATTGACTATGTGGTTAAGGCACTTGAGATTTCTCGTTCTTGAAATTCGAATGCATATTTATGTATTGCGTTCTTGATCGTATGCATCTTTTACTTGCGATTATATTTGCTGAATTAATTGTTCCTAGTTAGGCAGTTAATCATTGAGTATATCATAAAATCTCTTGATGCATGTTATTGTTGTTCCCGGTCGGGGATAACATTATCATTAGACAAGCTTTCGTAATGCATAACCATCATGAATAGGATGAATTTTAGAATGAATAAATTAAACCTGAATATCTTCAGATTGGCCATGATTGCCTGGTTCTATTCTTCTTGGGATCTTGCTTCATATTATCTTGACCCCTTTAAAACTATCGACTCCCCACTCATTCTGTGAATACCTGCTTGCTTGAGATACTAACCAATTGTAGGTTAATATGAAGATTCCGCGAGAGATTCGACCCTTGGGTTGGCCATGTGCTACTCTGAGGTTTTTATTTGACCACAACTGTGACGACCGATTGCAACCTCGATTCGAAGTAATTTGGATTCGCGAAAAAGTGACGATTAGCTGTCTTGCAGCATCTTCCCTAAAAAGTGTTGAAGTTATAGAGTGTTGTGTCGCAGCTAGGTAAATATATAGTGTTTCACCTTCTAGAGGTTTAGTCAGTATCGGGGGTTGGCTAGGTATTCTTTTAGTTGGGTGAATGCTTGTTCGCACTCATCCTTCAATAGGAAAGGATTAGCAGTTCTTAATGATTTGAGAAAGGGGAGGCATTTATCTGCGGAACAGGAGAAAAAGTGAGACAATGCTACTAGTCTGCCGACTAACCTTTGGACTTCAATCATTGTTTTTGGTGATTCCATTTCTAAGACGACCCAACATTTTTTCGGGTTGGCTTCTATTCCCCTTTGTGTTTGCTTTCTTCTGTGGATTTTACGATTATATCATCTACATAAACCTCCAGATTTTTGCCTATTTGGTGTTTAAAGAAAATATCCAGCGTTCTTTGGTATCTAGCCCTAGCAATTTTGAGGCTAAAGGGCAGGACATTATAGCAAAAGATCCCTCTATCGGTAATGAACAATGTTTTCTCTACATCTTTTGGGTTCATTTTAATTTGGTTATATCCTGATAAGGCATCGAGGAAGCTTAGTAACTTATGACCAGATGTTCCTTCAACAAGCTTATCTATGTTTGGTAGAGGATATATGTCCTTAGGACTTTCTTTATTTAGGTCTATAAAGTCGACACACATTCGCCATTTTCCACTCACCTTTTTTACCATGACTACATTAGACGGCCATTATGGATATTTACTTTCTCTTATGAACCCAACGTCGTATAGTTCTTGAACTTCTTCATCTATTGCTTTTTGCTTTTCACCCCCGAATTTCCTTTTCTTTTGAATGATCGGTGGTCTATTATTCAGGTCTAGTGAATGACAAATTAGTGCGGGGTCTATACCAGGCATGTTAGCAAGAACCCAAACAAAGACATCAATATATATTCTTTTAGGAAGCTTATTAGAGGTTTCTTGACCTAATCATGAAGACCTGACCCTATTTGTATTTCTCTAGGATCTTGTTCACCATATATCCTTATTGGTATTAAATCTTTCAATAAAACAGGTCAAACTCCTGGGATTTCATCTCCAAGATCAATTATGTTCGACATGCCACGAGGCTATGTGTTTTCTTTTTTCTTTACCTGGATATCTTGTTGTTTTTTCTCTATTGTCTTGGTTAGTCATGCTAGCCATATAGCATGACTTGGCTTCCTGGTAGTCGGCACTTATTTCACCGACTCTGCTCAGAATAATCAATTTCATTTTTAGTTGAGCTGTAGATATTACGGCTCTCATTTGATTTAGTGTTAGTCTTCCAACTATAGTGTTATATATTGACTCTATATCCACTACGACGAAATATACCATATGTTTGGCCGTTTCGCTTGAGAAACCTAAAGAGAAAGATAATTTGATCGCACCTGTGATTTGTACTTTTTCTCTAGTAAAGCTCACCAAGCTGTTGGTTGTAGGTTGCATGTTTGTGTTCTTGCCCCCCATCCTTTTGAAGGCGTGATAGTATAGTACATCTACAAAAGATCCCTGATCGACAAGAATTCATTTTACCTTGTAACCGTTGATGTTGGCCAATATCACCATTGGGTATGGTTCTGTATCACCGTCGTACAGAAGGGAGAGGAACACAAACAAAGCGGCTTCTCTGCTACCGATCTTTTCTTTCTTTGGATGTTGTAAATCACGATCTTGGTGAGATTGGTTATCACATTGACATTTCCTTGATGTTTCCATTACCTCTTGTATGTTTCTTGATTGATTTCCTATTCTATTTGTATGGTCTGGGAAAGACCAAGGTGGGCGCCACTAATATTACGGTGACCCGAGGGTCGGCCATAATCCGGAAAGCGGAGGAGATGGACTGAAGTCGGGAAGGTTTCTGATGCCTATGTACCATTGGTCGAGATCAGAGTCCACATAGTTTGCTTGTTTGGAGGTGATCCTAGCTTGGAGGTTGTGAGAGCAACCGTGGGATAAGAGTCAAGCACGAGTCAGAGAGACGTTTAATCGCGTAGGTGTACTCTGGTAAGGATGAGTAATGTGTCCGTCATAAGAGGGCTTACGCATGTATTTATAGGGTCCCGTGATTCGGTTGGACGGTTACACATAAGTCGGTTATGCCGTTATGCCCGGTCAAAAAAGGAATGTCGGGTTCCCTAGTACCAGTCCCTATGTCAGAAATATCAACCTAAGTAGTGCAAAACCTATTTCTTTATTCATTATGCACACTAAAGTTTGGTTCATTTTGGGTCCGATCAGGCCCCTCATGTTTTGATCTTTTCTCAATTTGGTTCCTAACATTTGCTCAGTCCCAATTTAGTCCCTCACGTTTTCAATTGGTACTAATTTGGTCCCTAACATTTGCTCAGTTTCAATTTAGTCATCACGTTTGCGATTACTACCAATTTAGTCACTCACATTTTCTTCTTTACTCCTCAATTTTATTAAATAATTTTAATACTTGGATAATAGAGGGGCCAAATTGGTACTAATAATTGGAAACTTAAATGACCAAATTAAAACTGAACAAACATTAGGAACCAAATTGGTACCAATCTCAAACGTGAGGGACTAAATTGAGACTGAGTAAATGTTATAGATTAAATTGAGAAAGTTGCTAAACATTAAGTACCAAAATAGAGTTTTTATAATTATTTATATAATACACATACGAATATTTTAATCAAAATAGATAAAATCGTAAGTTTTTTATCTCTTAAAAAATAGAGTATAATTAAAAAAAAAAGAGTGTAATTTACTCTCTATTTTTTAAACACTTTTTTGGGGAGCCAAGATTTTGAATTCGCTAAAAATTGAAACCGAACTTAAGGGTAGGCAAGCGCGAGTCCAACTCAATGGTCTGCCACGTCACCACACTATGGAATGTGTATTCATGGCTCACCATACCTCTCGCGTTGACGCCAAATACGACCAGGCTGACTGCTCTATTATACAACGTTTTTAGAGTCTTTGACACCCTCATCATCATCATCATATACATCATACACATATACTCCTAACTCCCCCATCTTCTTAGCCTTCTTCATAACTACTCTTAACTCATTCCTTCTATCAGATCTATCTTCCCCACAACTTCCTCCATCTCTCTCTCCCCTCGTGTTTTAATTTCCCTTTTCATTATTTTGTCACATTTTATATGGAGTTTTGTGATGCCTCCTTCTCCCTTTTTCTCACCAAACTAAGGAACCGAGGTGTGGGACGTTGTTTACCCGTTTACAATATTTTCTTCTTCTAGATAGCAATATTATATGTATATGTTCAGTGACACGACTCCTTTGCCTAGCGACAGAAACACCAATATGTCTCATGATGTTATCCACCCACCACAACCACCACCGCAACCAATATCGCCGCCCCTGACATCACCGCTTCACGCGGCCGCGGAGGAGCAACTTTCCATTGTAATGACCTTAATCATTATATATGTCTCAATCATATAGATTTTTGTTTCTTCATTAATTAATCTGCTCTATATATATATATATATGTTTTAGGGTAATACGTGATTAATTACATGAAGATATTCTATGTATGTTTTGATTTATGTTCTTATCTTATGTTTTGTCAAATGACCTTGCATGTTTTCAGGACTCAATTCATTATGTGCTATTTCTCCTGAGATTGTTCCTCAGCCTTCATGTTCACTGCACTGTTTTACATGCATGAATGGGATTTTCTTTCTTTCTTTCTTTTCAATGAAAAAAATTTGTCTTCTGTTTGATCTTAATTTAGCCTAGAAAGATATCAGAGCAAACAACTCAGATGCAGTTTTGATATATTTATATCATAATGATCTCTAATAAAAAATGGAAACTATAAGATTTGTATCTCATCATCACTCCATGATTAGCTCATTTTAAAGATTTTTTATTATTTAAGAATTTAATAGCAAAAATATAAACAACTATACTTAAATTTAATTCCAAATATAGTATACCTCGTGGCATTTAATTTGCTTATTAGGACACTTGGTTCTTGATGCGTGACAAGTGATGTGCTTTTAATATACATATGGTTTGATTGTCTAGTAGAATATTGGAGGATATGGGAATGAGAATAGGATTGGGAATATTAGAAGGAATAAAAATGTCATGTTAATGTGATGTGATGTAAATGGAATAAAAGTAGGTAAAATGACTATTTTATCCTTATATTAAAAGTAGGAATGAAATAAAAACAAGTAAAAAAATAAGGGCAAAAAACATGATTTCATCATATTGCAAACAGTAAGATTTATTTGGTAGGAAGAATGTTGGAGGGAATGTTGAATTACCTCTAAGATTAATTTCATCATATTGCAAACAGTAAGGTTTAATTGGTAGGAAGAATGTTGGAGGAAATGTTGAATTACCTCTAAGATTACCTAGTTGATTCTTGCTACCAAACATAACATTAAGTGTGTGGTTGATCCTCTTGTTACATTCTCAATTTCTCATAGTTAAATGAGTCATTTATAATTTTATAATAGAGGAAATTACATTTCATTTTTTTTTTGATAGATCTTTAATTAAACTCTTCTCCTCTGTATTTTGAAAAGTTATATTCTTCTTCTTTAAAAGATAAATAAAAACTTACAATTTGTACCTATTTAATTTTAATCAAACACCCCAGATAAGAAAAATTATAATCAAATACCCTTATATTTATTATTTATATAATTAAATATGTATTTAACCCATGTAAAAAATTGCTTTTTAAAATAAAAAAAATAAATTATTTTTAACTCAAATTAAAAAATAATGAAATAATAATTTTAAAATATGAATTTTATAATAAATTATAATTATTTTAAAAATTAATATCCCATTAAAAGTATTTTAGTCAAAATATATATGAAATTATAGGTTGTTTACTTTTTCAAGAGAGGAGAATATAGATTTTTAAATAAAGATGTTGGGAGTAAGATTTTAACATGTTTCAAGGAAGTATTATTTATTCTTTATAAAATATTCAGAAAAACAAGATATATTGGGCTCGTGATCCTCTGATTAATAAAGACACCCCAAATAATGAATTGAGAGTAGGCCCAAAAATCCGTCTCATTAATAAACAATATGCTTATTAGTCACCAAAAATTGTTGATATCATCGAATCCAAACCAAATTGTCGTTGTCTCAACGGTGACATGTTGAATTGCAGTACTCAGCTTCTTCATTTCCGTAGCACTCATTTATACTTATCTCTAGATAAATTGTTGCGGAAGATATATCATCTTGTGTTTTTTTTTTTTTTTTTAACTAAGAATATCTAAAGTTTTTTTTTTTTTTTTTAACTAAGAATATCTAAAGTTTATTGGGTTACTAATAAATATGTGGTTGGTTGGAGTGGTATGTACTTCTAGGTTCAAGACTTATGTATGGAAAAACTTTTGTTGTGAGAGCACTATTCCGGGACCTCAGCTAACTCGAACAGAATTGCCTGTTATAAAAAATGTCAAAACCCCAAATTAGTCCCTTATGTTTGCACCAAGTTTTATATTGGTCTTTTATGTTTCAAAAAGTTTAAATTGGTCCTTTATGTTTGCAAAAACTTCCAAATTGGTCCTTCCGTCCACTTCCGTCAATTTCTTAAGTTAAATGCTGACGTGTCCATCTAAGCTGACATATCATGCCACATCAGCGCCACGTCATCACATATGATAGTAGATGATGACGTGTCAATGATGTGGCATGACACATCAACTTAAATGGACACGTAGGAGAGATGATATGTCCACCTCAGCACGCCACATCAGCACTTGACGAAAAAAATAAACGGACTTAGACAGAAGGACCAATTTGGAACTTCTTGCAAACATAAAGGACCAATTTAAACCTTTTAAAATATAAAAGACCGATAGAAAACTTCTGTAAACATAAGGGACCAATTTGGGATTTTGACCAATAAAAGAATATCTGTGAAAAACAAAAAGGTTTATTGGGTTCTATCGAACTTGGTTAGAGCTAGTTGAGGTCCATAATACATAAAAAGAGTAGAATTTTTTTTGGATAGGAAAAAGAGTAGAAATTTTATAATACAATTTTTTTTTTATACACAAAACTTAAACTCGAAATATTACTTAAAAAGAATTGAAAACCTATCATCCTAAGCAACAGTTATCATTTTGGGCTTGTGTTTGAAGCTTTTGTTAGCTAGTCTTGATATATATTCTTATTCAAATAGAAAGGGAGAAAGGGATTGATATAACTTTTATCGTGACCCTTTAAGTGCATGTCATTTTTCCTTAAAGGGAAAGGGATATTTTCATATACCGAGAAAAAACAACACACCATGAACTTCCTTGTATGTTTATATAATATTTTTCTTTCATGCTTTATAACATTAATGGGTTCCCTCACTCCTACTTGTCACATGGTGGCATAGATTCACATCTTTTGGAGGACATATCTTATTTATTAAGATCAGTTTGGACTCAGGAGTTAGCAGGGAAACGAAAGAAAAGGGAAAAGAATTTAAAATCTTTTTTTGGTTTCAAAAATTATAGAAGGAAAAGAAATGATAGATTTTGCAATAACTCTTGCTAACCTTTCTCTTTTGTTATTTTTTTTTTATTTGTGAGGACCATGAGCATCTTTTGTCTATCCATTTTATAGTATAGACGAAGACTAATCCTATTTAACATTCTTTGTTAATTTTAATTACCTTAAATGAAAGGTGTTTCGAGGATCCAAGCAATGAGATAAGAAACTATGATTTAACCTTTCGATCCCTCCCTCTCCCTTCTTCTAGCTTTAGGGTATGTATGGCAATTAGGAGGGGGGAGAGAGAAGGTCCTAGAGGGGATCGGGGAGGCTAATCTTCTCTTTAATTTCTCTCCCTTTGTTTGCATATCGTCTTAAAATTCTATGGAATAAAAGCATGGAGGATTTTAAATTAATCTTCCATTATTTTTTTCTTTAATTTTTAAACTTTCAAAACATGGGGAAGATGTTATATTTCTCTCTCCTTTCCCCCATTCACTTCTTTAATCCTCAATCCAAACAAACTCTTAATTCTCAAGCAGGATTATTTCTAGCAGAATGGCCCTGTGAGAAATTAAAATATCTAATCACCTAAAAAATGACAATGTTGCAAGTAATTTAAAGTTTGAGAGATTAAATTGAAAAAACAGTCTCCCTTGAGGACCACACCAATGGCTATTGGGACCAGAATAAAGTTTTCACTCTTGATCTATTCCGTTTTCTTCAAGACAAAAGAGGAAGTAGTGTTTGTGGCAGATACTGTAACAAATTGACATGTTGCTCACTTTAGAATGCCCACTATTTGACAAAGACATATATATATACATACATAACCCAAAGTTTAGCTTTGATTAGAGAATATATATATTAGCTTTTGGATTTTGAAATTTCTTCTCTGTTCTTAGTGATCAGATCAGTCTCATGTCCATCAAGAAAAAAAGGAATTGGATTCAGAGGGAAAAAAGAAACAGAAAAAGGATAATTGAGAATCACTCTTCTATATATATATATATATGTGTGTGTGTGTGTCCAAAAAATCATTCTAGTCACACATGTTGCTAACATTGCTCTTATATCACCTATTTCAGGATGAAATCTCAAGCCCAATTAGTGCAAGAATTTTGGAACTATGTGACTCTGATTTATTTCCAGACACTACTACCCTTCAGAATTCTGAGGTTACTTCCAGCTCAAACTGTTGCTATGAAGAGAATGCCTCCTCGTATGCCACTTTAGATGTAGAAAATAAACTAAACAGAAATACAAATACAAATACTGCAACCACAACCACAAACAACAACATCTTTGAATCGGCCGAAGAGATCATTAATGAGAATGACATATCTGCTTCCATAGATTTCTCTTCATCATCTCAAGCTTTCTCTGTGCCTTCATCTCTACAATTTGATTTCTCTTTAGTGCAGCATCATCATCATCATCATCCTCCTCAAGTGACAGCAGATTCATTAGTGAATATGAATGTGAATGGGTTGTCTCATTATCATGTGCCTTTGAACCATTCATTACCATCTTTGTTTGAAGAGGATTGCTTAGGAGGCTCAGTAGGTTCTTATGTGCCTTTGAACCATCCTTCATCCTCTAATTGCACATACTTGGGTCCAGGAATAGGAGCATACATGCCTCCTCCTCCTCCTTCTGCTACTCCTAATGCCTTCTCTGCTGGGAGTTCTGGGATATATGGAAGGACCATTCTTATGGGTTCTGAATTGCAGCCACATCAGGATATGGAATTCCAAGGAGAAAATGGTGGAATCTATTGTCCAGATTCAATTCACAGAGTGTTTAACCCTCCAGATCTTCAGGTATCTTCATCATCAATCTACTTTTTTTTTTCTTCTTCTTACAATTTTTTTTTCTATTTTCAGTGTCAAGAACCAAATTATAAAAATAAAATTCACTCCAAAGTATTCAAATGCATATGCCTAATTTTTTTTTCAAGAATAATTCATTTTTACACATTTTCATAATTTAATTAGCCATATCTAGCATTTGACTAACATGAAATTTTGATTGTACAATCGAAGTATCTAATTAATAAACAATGTATAAATCATTAGATAGGCTAGGATCATGAATTTTCTATACTACTCCCTCCATTCATTATTTGTTATTTGTTAATATTAAATAAAAATTTAGACAATAATCTATGATAGGATGACTTCTATTTGTGCGAGTATTTGTTGTTGTTTTTTCTCTTTCAAAGGATTCAAGTAGAAAAAAGGGGGCCTACATTAATAGAGAACAACTCTAAATAGATTAAGAGTCAAATTTTATTTAATATTGACAAATGACATATGACAAATAATAATATATTGAATTTTTATCCTATATTTAGTCAATCTAAGATTAGTTATTCTCTAAATTTAGTCTAACAAAAGTATTGGTGTGTTAGGCAAATTTCTCTTAATTAGAAAATAAAAACTTATGTATAACTAACCCATAATTGAGATTCGTCCAACTGGTGATGTGCACTTAGATTTGTGTAAGGTATGGGCCACTGCTAAAGAATACTTTGCTGCTTGCAAGTTTGAAAAGGGTGCATCAGTACAAAGTTCTTGGCGATTAAATCCATTTAGAATCTTACCTGCATTAAGAAGTAGCGTAAGTCAGGAAGGAATCAAAGATTGTTAAGCCAACTTCGTTAGGTAGAAATAGAAATGGAAACAGAAATGAAAACGGAATATATTTGATGTGTTTAGTAGAAAAAGTTTGATAATGGAAATGGAAAGAAAATGTATTAAAATGACTATTTTATATCTTATATTAAAATAATAAAAAGAAAAGAAGATTGTAACTGTGTCAAATCATGTCAAATCAAAGGGGTATAATAGATATTTTGTATTTTCTTTTCCTTTTTCTTCTTTTTTTTTTAAATTGATGAAAATAAAAAAGTAAAAAAATAAGTGAGACCCACTTATTTTTTTAATTTCCATGGAATTAGTTTCTGTCCTTAAAATAAAAAAATAAATTATCAATAGCATCAAGATTTAGAAAAGAAATACTTTTGGATGATTCTGTTCGTACATTCTATTCAAAGTTGTTTGTACTGGTTTTTGCCAAAACTTGACTTACATTTAGCAAATATTCCATGTATATATTTGATTTTAGAGGAAATTCATTATTTGGTCTGGCACATTACTTTTTATTTAGTTTAGTCATAAAATATAAGGGCCATAGCATTTAATTGAGTAGAAGAGACTCATCTATCTTTAACAAAATATTAAGGGTTTGATTTTTGATTTTGAGTACAGATAATAATTTTAAATACTCAGACTATCTTATTCATCGAGTTGTTTACAAGCCAACGAAATATAATGTTATTGTGCTTCATCATAGAAACCCTTTCCAACAGAAAAAAAGAAAAAGAAAAGAAGAGTAAAGCTCTTAAATTTTGTTTGTTTTTACAATCAAAATGCTCTATGTTAGGTAGATTTTTCCTTTTCAATTAGTAAACATACATTTTATATAATCATTAACTATTAATAGAGTTAGGTTTAGTGAAGGAGATAGAAATATAGAATTATTCTCAACGTCATAAATTAAGGTTTAAATATCTACTAAAAAAGGTGTCCAAATTAAATGCTCACTAGTACTTTAACTAGAATTTTCTCTAATAATAAATAAACAAAAGAATTGCAAAATTTGTCAAAAAGAATATTATTATTTTTTTAAAAAAAAAATGCTATATGAACAAATTTTGGTTGTAAGTTGATGACCACTAAATAGTATGAGAATATTTGTTTATGGAAAAAATTAAGGAAAAGTTACTTAGGTGTTTGCTATAAAGTTTACCAATAATAAAAATTATTTATATTTTCTTTGTTATTTGATTAGCTATGTAATTTATTACTTTTCATTTTCTCTCTCTACCATAATTTGTTATACAAAATTTTTTTTCACATGTTTTAATTATATTGGTGAACTTTATAGCAAACACCTAAGTAACTTTACCTTAGTTTAATCCTTTGTTTATAAGGAATGAATAATTTTGATTGGAAGAAATATTGTGGGACATAAGTTTATAGATTTCAAATCTTTAAACGATAAAATTGACATAAGGGTAGTTTTTTATTTGCTCTCATTAATTTAGTCCTAATTAAGGAATATTTTTGAAAATATTATAACTAATGGAAGACTAATATGGTAAATTTTTCTAAAACGTTACCATTTGCAATTTTATTTTGCTGGTGTAGCCACTTAGCACTGAGAGTCAGCAATTGGTAAATGGGCCTGGGAGTTCCACCACAATGACACCAGAAATCTCAAACTTGGAGGATTCTACCTTCAAAGTTGGAAAACTTTCGGTGGAGCAAAGGAAAGAAAAGATTGATAGATACATGAAGAAGAGGAATGAAAGGAACTTCAACAAGAAAATTAAGGTATCTGTATTTTTCTTAACCACAGATCACCATATACAGAGTAAAATTCTTATATTATTTTATACAAGGATCTCTAAGATATAAAAAAAAAATCAGTTTTTATATTTTTATTAAGTTTTTTAATAAAATAAAGGCCAAATTACTGTTTTGGTCCTCAACGTTTGCATGGAGTTTAATATTGGCCCTCAACATTTCATAAAGTTATTTTAGGTCTTTAATGTTTTTTTTGTCAAAATTGGTCCTCTAGCGTAACATCCGTCTGGTTTTGCCATTAAATGCTGACGTGGAAGGCTTATGGTACACCCTCTCTCCTACGTGTCATATTTAAATGACATGGCACCCTCTCTCACTCCAACTCAGCAAAATGACGCAGTTTTGATTTATCTAATTCCATTCCCTCCCATATGACAAAATGGCGTCGTTTTGCTGAGTTAGAGTGATAGAGGGTGTCATCTCATTTAAATATGACACGTATGAGAGAGGGTGTGCCACATAAGTCTTCCACGTCAGTATTTAATGGCAAAACCAGACAAATATTACGCTAGAGGACCAATTTTGACAAAAAAAAACGTTGAGGACCTAAAAAAATTTTTGAAACATTGAGGATCAATATTAAACTTTGTGTAAACGTTGAGGACCAAAAGAGTAATTTGACCTAAAATAAACAGCTCGTAAAGTTTATAAAACTCATTTTTATCATAATTGATTGTTTATTTAAACTTTTTTACATTTTTTATTTTGTCTAAAGCACTAATATACTAAAGATATAAGGAAAATGCATGCATGCATTCAAATCCTTACAAATATTTCCTTGCATTTTAGTTTAAAACACGTTTGGATTCTCTGCACATGAAAAATGGTAAATTTCTCTACAATATGAGAGGAATAGGAAAGAAAAATTACTTTGGCTCCTAATATATTAAGGGTCTGGGTTCTCTTTCTTTTTTTTTTTTTTTTTCTGTGTGTGGGATGTAAAGTACTGCAAAGAAAGTATTGTAGAGTAAAGTGCTATAGAATAGAGGAAAATACTATAGAGAAAGGTAATGAGAGAGATAAAAAAAAATTAGGAGAGAGAAAAAGTATGAGAAAAAATATGTTTGGTATGTATAAAATATGATGTAAAGTTTTTTTGAGAATCGTAAAACATCATGATTTTATTGTACGCGATTCTTACCAAACGAACCCCTACTGTATAGAATAAATGCAGTGGATCCAAAACCATTAGATCAAAAGTATTGAATTTATAACTTAAATTCCTGATTGTTTCTATACATATATATTTGCCAAGTTCAACTGATGATGTCGCAAGCAAATTAAAAATGCAGTATGCATGCCGCAAAACTCTGGCAGATAGCCGTCCAAGAGTTAGAGGAAGGTTCGCAAAAAATGACGAATTTGGAGAGAATCATAGACCTGCTTCTAGTAATCATGAAGAAGAAGATGAAGAAGAAGTAAGATCCCCGTGCACATCTAATTTTATGCTTAAATTATAATTATTAATCTTTATTGTCTACATATTTGTATTGGC
The DNA here is from genome assembly GCA_014851425.1 of Senna tora. NCBI lineage: Eukaryota > Viridiplantae > Streptophyta > Magnoliopsida > Fabales > Fabaceae > Senna > Senna tora. Next base: position 22,360,489 of record CM026271.1, read on the forward strand.
AAAAGTACTTTTCCTGCCCCCAACGTTTGGGGTCCTGTCACTTTCGCCCCTAACGTATTTTCGTTGTCAATTGTACCCCTAACGTTTTGTGTTTCTCCCAATGTCAGGCTTTTGGTTAACACCATCAATTTTTGAACATTTTTGATAGCGTGATATCCCTATGTGACCAACAATTCTGACTAGACTTAATATTTTTCACATCAGCAGTCAATATTACTGAGTTTTTGAGATCTATTTTACTGATGTAATGAGTATTTTGGTATACTAAATTTACTGATGTACTGAGTTTTTGGGGTCCATTGTACCCCTAAAAAATATTGTTGATGTGAAAAAATAGAGTTCAGTTAGAACTATTGGCCATATAAGATGTCACGCCATAAAAAACCGTCTAAAAATTGACGGTGTTAATTACCAAAAGCCGAACATTGGGAGAAACACAAAACATTAGGGGTACAATTGACAGCGAAAAAATGTTAAGGGCAAAGTGACAGGACCCCAAACATTGGGGACAGAATGACAGCGAAAAAATGTTAAGGGCGAAAGTGACAGGACCCCAAACATTGGAGGCAGAAAAGGTACTTTTGTCTATTTGTATTTGATCAATCAAGTTATAAAACTTTTGAGTTATGTTTGGATGGAAGGTGTGGAAGGGACTAGTAACAAAGAGTGAAATGACACAATTAGACTAAATGTTTGTTTGGATAATTTTATGGAAAAAAGAAATGGAATGGTTGGGAAGAGAAGGAAAGGGTCTTCAAAACCCTCCTTTTAAAATCTCATATTTTCTATCCCTTAAATTTGGGACTCAAGGATCCAATAGAGTCACTTAGCATTGTAAAATACAATTTTATCTTTTTAATTTTTAAGAAAATCGTCATGTGTTTATGTTATAAAAGGTAATATTAAAAAGTATATTAATGATCATTTTATATCATCTTGCTTAAACTTTGAAACATAGTATTAAATTGAGTTTTATTACTAAAATCATTTTAGGGTGATGTTAATATATATATATATATATATATATCATCTTCATATATGCTAAATAATCAAATATTTATATATAAGAAAAGAAGTCAAAATTGATGGTGGCCTAAAAATTTGAAATCCACATAAATTTGGTGCAGATTATATGAAGCCATTGACTTAAAATTTTGGATCTTCTGCATTAGTTCTTAGAGAGAGAAAGAAAAAAATAAATTCACAATGAAAGGGATATACCTTGAATGGATCTACCATCAAATTTTTTCTTTTTTTTTTTTATCTCTTTTGTTTACTGTAGAGTATTTTTTAACGGCAAAAGATCCGGATGCCAAAAATTTATATATAGTGATTAAATTAAAATATTTTACAATTAAAAGGATCCAATTACAAACTTTAAATTGCAGGAACTATATTAAAATTTATAACTATAAAAATCAATAACATAATATATATAATTTCATCTTAAACTCATACAAATTAAAACATTCTCAACTTACCTAAGCCTACAAGTTCCCTACGTAGCTAGCACATTTTTACAATTTACAATTATTTTCTGGCATAATTCCTTAATCCTATCTATATAAATTCTCACTTCCTTTCTGTACTTGCACAGGTAGTTGTGAAAGAAGAAGATGATATGGTTGATTCCTCAGATATCTTTGCATATATCAGTGGAGTGAACTCCTTCAAATGCAATCAATCCATTCAGTCCTGGATTTGACTAAATAATTAATAATATATAATTTGACCACTATATATATATACTTTATATCTAAATATATACATATATATATATATTGCAGGACCCTATCCCATCTTGAGTTTCTCCTATGGGTTGAGAAAGTGAATAATTGGGGTCCTGATCATACCATATGCCAATAAGTGGGTCAGGAATATATATAGGAAGTAAGCAACTGTATACAATTTTGCAGATACAATATACTTTTTTTTTTTTGCCATTACATGCATGTACTTACTAAAAATCACAAGTTGCATCAAGTTATTAAAGCAAATTTCCTTCTCTTAGATCTTCTGCTTCTATTTTCTGTAGTAATTCTTTATAGCAAGAAAGAGATATAATAAAAGGTATTCACTTTGATAAGGATTAATTTTGAATGGATTCAGAGCCAATTTTTTTTTTTGTCTTTCATATCTTTCTCCTTCTGCACATAACTACACCATTTATGCGTTTCTCACTGCGAGCCAACAGATAAATATCGAAGCAAAGACTTTTTCTATTATTTTTTTATTATTAATTATAGAATAAATTACACTTCCCTTCTCTCACAATAAAAATGTCCAACACTTCAATTTCAAACTACTTTTTATTAAAACTGTTGTCCAAATTGTCACAATTTGTTAGAGTTTCAATGCAACTATTTTATATGACCAAATTACCCTCCCTTGTTTGTTTGGCCAATAATTATCCTCCCTTCTTGAATCAGACATGTAAACGATGTGGTTCTCTCTTTTAATTTTTTGTTTTGGTAGGCTACTTTTAGTTATTTAATTTTTACAATTATTCTCACATTAATAGAATAAAATTTTAAAAAGTTGCTGTTATAATTTTTTTTTTGATAAGTTAGTTTTTCTTGGCCAACGTAGTTATTATTATATTGATAAATTAATATTTATCAAAATAAAATAAAATAAAAAATAATTATGGTTAGCAAAAAAGCTTATAGATTTATTGGTTGTTCTATTCCCAAAATGTGTGAAATTATAATCGAAGTAACTAAAAACACAAGCTTATATTCTCTTCTGTAATTACGGAATATTCTACCTTGGGACACGTGGCATTATGCTTCTAGAAACCTGGCCTCGCGCATGCTAGCGACATGTGGCACCACTCATTTACTACTTACGTGGCCCTCCCCCACGTCACTTCACGAAGCACCCACATAACCAGACGTGGGAGCTCCTCGAGCATTGTGGGGCGACCCACGATGCACGAGATCGTGGGTCGAGCACGACCTCCCCACACTCAGTATAAATAGACCCTCACCCGAGGGACTGAGGGATACGCAACACGAAGGATTACAACACCTAATCTAAGATCCCTCACATACTCTTGGTAACCTGAGCACTCTCAGTCACCTCACATAAAATCCTCCACACATCCTGAGTTCCGCCGTAGGTTCCATCAAGGCAAACCTCCGGCAAGCTCACCTCCGGCAAGCTCACCTCCATCTCGGAGTCTACTGCTTACAGGGCTCCCAGTAGCCCTTAGAAACTCGAGCTCTCTCCCACTAAGGCAACCTCCTAAGAGCGGCTCGCCCGCCCGGAGTACCTTAGACACGTCTTAGCCGCACACGGCCCAATACAGGTAACCACCTTGCCTAACGGCTCCTATAGACGTCACCATGATGAACTACGTGGACTTTGATCCCTTCTGAAGGGTACGTAGGCACCTAGGTGCATCACCTAAGGACAAGTCCCCCATGGTTAAGACCCCTTACGGTCCTAATTGCAAATTACAATTGTCTGAGCCAAAAACGACAGTTACAGTGGCGTCCACCGCGGTCTTATTCAGACCACAATGCCTTGCGCACTCTGCCGCTGAACGGAATTTCTTTTTCGGGAGTAGGAGTATATACCTAACGCTAAGAAACCCATGCATTTTTTCCATCATGTTTACATGATATAATACAACATGACCGACTCGAACGCCCCCGCAGCCACGACCGATGCAAGCGCTCTAAGGCGCAACACAAGGAACTGGCAGGGAACGGCCGAAGCAGGTGGATCAAACGTAACCCAGCCTCAAAGCGCCTCAATGACGCAAGCAGCTGTTGCGGAAACCGTGGTCCAGATTCCGGCACCTGGAGAGGAAACTTGCCCTTAACACCCGTATGGCATGCCATACGTTCCTTACCCCGCAACCGACGGTCGAGAAACAACAGAGCCAACAAGGAACCCACGGGACGTAGAGATCGCCCGCCTTGAGGCAGAACTAGCGGCCCTACGTCAACAACAGTGGGAGGAGAGCAGGAACCTCGCTCCAGCGAACGCCCAACTACCGTTAGTGCCACACGGCGCGACGGCGGGGACCTCCAGTGACCCTACCAACCTGCCCGCAATATAGTTCGGGACCTTACCAATGGAATTCGCGCGACTGTCGCTAACAGCACCAGCGCCTCCAGCAGTGATCCCTCCTAGACCAGTTATGATCGCCGGACAAGCAACACGACCTGCTACGACCTATCCGCGGCCACCAGTCCCTAACTACCCTCCGGGATCCTACCTCCACATGCCGTGGGCGGCAACCTACAACCCATACGCTGCCTGCGGCGCAAATGCTTACTAGTGGCCCGCATTCGACTTCCAGAGAAAGGGGAGACATCCTTTTACCCAGCAAATCATGAACGAGCACGTGCTCATGGGCTTCAAGATGCCCTTCCACATAGAACCTTACGGCAGATAAACTGATCTTCGGGATCACCTAAACACCTTCGACTCGGCTATGTCGATATTAGGTATGACGGACGGCCAACAGTGACGGGTCTTCTCATCAACCTTGAAAGAGGCTGCCCTAAGGTGGTTTTTGCTGCTGCCCACCAATTCGATCCACAGCTTCGAAAAGTTGGCACAAAAGTTCCTTACATAGTTCGCCAGCAGTAAGGAATACCAAAAGAATGAAGACTCCTTCATTGGTTTCCACCAAGAGAAGGAGAAACCCTACAAGCCTTTCTGGCCCGTTTTACCAAACTCTCGCTCCAAGTTCGAGGCCTCCATGACGCTGTCGCCATCTTCGTCATAAACAAGGTCTTCGATGCTCGCAGTTTTACGGGGAGCTCAACAGATGCCCTGTCTCCACCTTACTGGAGCTAATGGACCGTGCAGAATGCACTACAAGAAAAAACAGGATTAGCTAGGGAAAAATCCCTAGCTAATCCATAGCTAATCCCTAGCTAAGGCGATTAGCTAGGGTTGAGCTACGGCAACCATCCCTAGCTAAAAAATGGACGCTAATTGCTAGGGATTTCTTCCGTAGCTAATCCCTAGCTAATTTTGAATGAGAAAATGAAGAAGTCCGTAGCTAATTCCTAGAGATATAACCGTAGCTAATCCCTAGCTAATCCGTAGCTAATTTCCCTAGCTAAATGCCCTAGCTAATCCGTAGCTAATTTCCCTAGCTAATCCGTAGCTAATCCCTAGCTAAACCGTAGTTGATCCCTAGCTGAATTCCCTAGCTAATCCGTAGCTAATTTCCCTAGCTAATCCTGAAACTATTTATAGCTAATATCTGAAGCTCTTTTTACTTGCCTGATATTCAAACATATATCCTCTAATAAGTACAATATTATATACATATATTAGAATTATAACTGTCAAAAACATGAGTATCTCAAAAGTCAGGTATCTAACATAATGCAGCATAATCTACTAGAGAAGTTTCTTATCATACAAAAATAGAGTTCAATAGACAATAATATAATATTTCAAACTCCTAAATCATCATCAGCATCATCGTTATCATCATTAGCTGGAGTACTTTGACGCTCTTCACCTTGAGAGGATCGTGTTGGAGCTTGGTTAACTTGAGACATGAAGCTTTGCAACATTAGAGCCATTTGAGTACTCCACATTGTTGCCATTGCTCTACTTACGGCCTCATCTATTTGTGATTGTGGTATGATAGGAGCTGTGGTAGATGTAGTAGAGCAGACCGAGCTTGTCGAATTTGGGGATCCGCTTGAAAGTTGTAAACCTTGACCCAATCCATGAATTTGTCCCTTTTTGGAGTGAGGGGCAACATCTAACCACAAATTTGCAATAACCTCAGGATAAGAAGAAGATTCTTCACCGTATTTATCTAATAATGCTATATCAAGATTTTCCTGCATATATGTAACAAAGTTTTGCAATTCAAATGAGAGCCAAGAAGATAAGCTTCAATAAGTGTGAAATTCAAATGTTATAAGATCTGGAAAGAAATAAGTGTCATGTGAAGCTTATGATAAACATTGGACTTGAGAGCCAAGAAGATATGCTTCAATAATAGTTGATTAAGACAGGTATAAATGGCTGCATGTAATCTTGATTATATGCAAATAAAATAATAAAAAGAAACGGACATGGCCGAATGTAACTTCTTATATAATGAACCATTGGGCGTTAAATCCTATATTGACTACTCATGCATACCATATCATGTTCTGGAATGTATCAAAGCATTGAGAGATAAAGAGAAAGATAAAGAATCAAATATGTGTTATATAGTTTAATATAATAAAGTGAAGAGATGTTAAGAACACCCCGAGACATAATCAAAAGTGTCTCATAGCTAAGCTATTGCTTCTTGCTTAATTAAGATAGGAACATATGTATACATGCATTTATATCTATATATCTTTGGTTTAATTAATTTAGCTTTATAAATGGAGGTCAGTGGATCTAATTTACTTCCACGTGTACAATGTCAGGAGATGATCAAGAGGACGTCAAAACTAGGAGAATAAGGGGGGAACCGAGACTTGTCACAATCTCGGCCTAACTTGGTTCCAACTTCCAAGTAAATAATGATCAAGTCAAATTTGATTGAAATTAAAACTCAACACAACTTGGCTCTTAATTTCAACAATTATTTAATTATCTTCACCCAAATCAAGCATGGGCAGGATGGATGTTTAGGAAAATTATGCCAATTACATATATAGTATCATATATGTTTTGGAAAATTGGAAATATAGTACTTGATCACGATGAGAAACAGGTTATCCTCAATTATATAATTACTGGGTGAGGTCTTCATAATATTGGGAGATCCAGCAAAATTTGTAATAAAAACCCTACAACTGTTACTAATTGATAAAAACCAGCAAAATAATAAAAATCAGAAGTTTAAGACACGTACATCAAAATGCTTGGGTTCTTCTTATATGCCAAAATAGAAAGTAAAACACTCTATCACAAGTTACTAATTGATAAAAATCAGCGAAATAAAAAAGAAAATATAACAAAAAGTTTAAGACACGTACAGCAAAATGCTTGGAGCGCTCAGATACAAATTCACCATTTTTCTTCTTGTGGGTTTTATGGTATACATCTCGCCAAGAAACCTTTTGATTTTGCTCAGCCTCCTGAAATCAACATTCATTAGAATGAATATATATATATATATATATATATATATATATATATAATATAAGTATAATAATTACATAATGAAATTTGTTATACCATCTTTTTCTTGTGTGCACCGAAGCTTATAGAACCTCCTGCGTGCTAATGCATCGGGTGCAGTAGCTCTACTCCTCTTAGCAGCTTCAGACTTCTTCTGCCACTCAGGGGTTAACCAAATGTCAACTAGTCCATCCCAAACTTCAACTCTTATCCTCGCTGGCCCATGACCCTTTAACTTAGCCATGTCTCTAGTTTTTAACTCATCTAAGATTTTTACCCCGTGCTTTGTCAATATGTCTGAGTATCGATCACTGCAAGTCTTCTCCCATACGTCTCTAGCCATTTTGCGGTCATTATCGGATTGAAATTGATACTTGTCCTACAAAAAAAAATTTGGGTTTACATATATAAATTGTTTACAAGCATATAAGAAGAACCTAATTAAGGTATTACCATAAATTCTTTAAACAACTCTTCCTTCACTTCAACGGAATAGTCTCTCCAATGCTCAGTTGCAAAGGGCATCCTCCCAAACACAGAAGACATAATGGACAGTGTCACAAATACAGGGCCAAATCGTGTGCTACAATTATGCCAAATCATGTGAAATATAAGAAACTAAATAACAAGTTAGATTAATTAAAATTATAAAATTACTATTACTTACCCATTTTCCTCAACAGTTATGACCTTCCTCCTATCAACTCTTGCATGAGGCACAGTTGACTCTACAGAGTCCAGGATATGGCCGGTGCTTGCACCCAGCAATTCAGGTGATGGAGAAGCGAAATCACGTGAGTTGTTAGCATCTATAGGGCTGGCACTAGCAGATGGGGTTGTAACTAATGGGGATCCTGTCTCACCAAATGAAAATAGTTATTAAAAAGTAAAAGACATAATGCAATACATCAAACATAATGAAAATATTTGATAATGGGGATCTTGTCTCACCTAATGGGCATCCTATCTCATCTCTACCTCTACCTTGGGATCCTTCTGGAACATCTTCTCTATGTCTGCCTCGGGTACCTCTACCTCGTGTCACCATTATCTATATATAAAATACACAATACAAAGATAAGACACTAGATGTTAATAAAGATGACAAGCCATAATTAAATAAATATACAAAACACCAATAATATACCATTTGCATGAAGAATAAAACACTATTCAAGAGTCACTACTTGAGTCTGAATCAAATAGTTCCTCATCTGAATCCAAGAACTCATTATGGTTAGTTTCTTCATCGTCATCAATAAACTGATCAGTATGTGGAGCATTCATAGGATTAGGTAGTTCATCTACATTCACTTCTTCCATGAGACCGTCTAGATCAAGTAAGTTAATCTCTTTCTCCTCTGGGGTTCTATCATGTATTATTAGAGATTCATCGTCTTGGTAATAATCGAAAGTAGAGAACTCGTTAGATACTTCACCAACAGAGTTCAACGTCTCATCCATGAAGAGTTTTGCTCTAACCTTACAAGCTGCCCACCATTCGCCATTAACTCTACTTCCACTTACTGGATATTTTGTGTAGTATACTTGTTGTGCTTGCTCTGCTAATATGAATGGTTCATTTGACTTAAGCTTTGATCTATAGTCAACATCAACCAATCCATATTTTCCATCAACCATAACTCCATCTGCCGAATCAAATGTAACATCCCAAAAATGGAAACTCAACTTTGACCAAAAAGTCAAAGTGTTGACTTTTTCTAAGTTGTTGACTTTTGTGTTGACTTTTCTTTAACTTTTGACTTTTTGATTTTTAAATGTTTGGATGTGTTTGCCTTTGTTTTTGTTTGTAATTAAGTTTATGAAACCCTAACTAGAGGTCAAGAGACCCAAAAACCAGAGAAAAATGACCAGAGGAACCCTAACCCTAACCCTAACCCGAGGGACTAAATTGAAAAGAATAAGTTAGTTTTAACCCTTTTCTTTAATGAGTGAAATAGGGCAGAAAAGACCTATTTGACCCTAGAAAGATACCCTAGGACACTCTAGAGATACCCTAAGACCTGAATAAGGGACCCCAACCTCAAGAAGAGTCCTAAAAAGATACATTTTCTCCAGTGAAAATTCAGGACTAAAATGAAAGAACTGAAAAATTGGAGCTTTAGCCCTTTAACTTACTTAAGGCTTAAGGAAGCCCAATTTAACCACTTAGAGACACCCTAAACTATCCTACAAGGTACCAGCCATGAAATTAAATAAAAAACAAACATGATTAAGTAAGTTACACATTTTAAAAATAGCAATAAATAGGAAATTTATCACAAATAAATCCCTTTAATGCCTTTAAGCACTTGTAACCGAATCTACTGTTTTCAAAAGCCAATAAAAGAACCAAACAAGGTAGTCACGACACCCAACAACTTGAGTAAGCAAAGTACAAGACCAAAATGAAGAATATTGAGGCTGAAAACCGAGACTAACTAATTTACAGCTTAAATCAAACAAGCCCCTAAGTATCAACCACTAATGCACCTAGATTACAGCATACCAGAGACCTAAGTGTCTAATTACCCACCCAAACGGTTCCTTAAGCTGCCAGCACGCCCCTAATAGGTGTCCTAACACTAATCCACGAGCCTTAGCCAGCAAACACCTCACCACACTCATCATTGCCACTCCACATGCCCTTAGTGTTATAAGAGAGAAGTGAAACCGAGAGGGATAGGTACCAGCAACCTAAAACAAGAGTTGAGAGCTGAGAGCAAGAGAGAACAGGTTCAGAGAGAGGCTGAAATCGTGTGTGAGCTGGGAGAATCGAAGGATTGCAGCTTGAGGTAGAGAGAGAAACAGAAATCCACACACATATTCACACCAGAAACCTTGCTGTTTTGCATCAGTTTGCCCAAGCTGTTCAGAGGCCCAAATCCGTGTCTCTTCTTCTGGAAATCAAGGTAACATAGTGTTACCCTTCCTTCTCCATCATTGAGCCAAGTGCATCCACCAGAAACGGTGGTATGAGCCTCTATGACTCATTTTCCCGAGGCTGCCACAGAATGCCCTATTTCGGGAAGTGAAGCTTCCATGAGGCATATCTCCTTCATCTGTTGTCCAATTTGAGCGTGCGAGTAGTCATTAGAAAGATAAGAAGATAATCTTTAAAAGCCCCTCAATGCATACATGATCAGAGTCTGCCGTACAGTGGTTCAGGGCCTCAAAAGATTGTAAATTTTCTGCTAAAGATTGATATTTTCTGATGTTGTTCTGTATGCTTATTGAATTTGGTATTTTTGGTGTTCTGAGTCTTGAAATGAGTATAAATGGTTAGGAAAAGGTTATTAGGACCTCTAAGTGGTAGGAACTTGCTGTGGTCACTCAGGTAGCTACGGGTACAGGGGATGATTTTCAACATTTCAAACTAAACACTTCTGCTTCACTGAAAATCGTACTTGCCTTTTCATTTCTGTCATTCTTCTGTAAAGTTTTCTGTTTTCCAATGTTCTCTGCTGAAAAATGGTAGTTGGTAAGTTTTAAAACGTGGGGAGAATGCAGTAAAGAGATGGAAACAGTAAGGGAAATTTTCAATCATATTGCAGGAGAAGATTATATGGTAGGAAAGAACTTTTTGACACAGAATGGTTGGTAAACCATCTTTGAATCATTGCTGGGAAATGAGTGTACCTTTCCCCAGGTATTTTTCTATTTGTCCACAGTGGTTACATGTTGAAATAGACCTACCGATTGCTAGAATGGCTATTTTGAAACTCATGAAAACTAAGAAAGTAAAAATTCTGATTTTTTTGAGAAAAGCTTAAGTTTTTTTAAAAGTGGTTGTCAAGGTCTGTAAATTTTGTTTAGAGTGCATCATGTGAGTGTTCTAGGTGCCACAACCAAAGAAATCCTTGTTGTAGACTAAATTAATTAGAAGAAAGGTCTAGGTATGCCAAAAATTGAAATTGTGATGTATTCATGCTAGTCTGGCTGTGAACTTTGGTGCTTTTTCTGAAAGTTTACTGGTGTGGGAATCTGTGAAGTAGTTAGTCACCTTGTAATGCTCTAGAACCTTGTTTGATCTGGTTTCAGCACCCTAAGTAACTAGAGGAACCAAAAGAAAGGGAAATGGCAAAAAGGAAGGAAAATATGTGCAAAAATAGTAGCTATGCACTAATGTGGCTGCACCAACTTGCTGTGCAAGTCACAAGTAGCCTAAATATGCTTGGGAGACACTAGGATGGGCTGGTGAGGGCTTAAAACAAAAAAGGAGAGGTAGTAGGGACTAAAATGAATGAATTTTTCTGTTTTTGCCCCTTTTTCAGAATCTGTGTAAACTGAGGTATCTGTGGTAAAATTTCTGTACTTTCTGGTTCTGTATGTTAGTATGGACCTATGTGTTGGCAGGGAGGTGGTCAGAGTGGCCTCAAACCCCATTCTATGCTCAATTTGATTTTTGGGAAAATTTATGTGTTTTGCTGCAAAATTATGTGTTCTGGTTGCTATTTTTCTGTGAAAACTGCATGAGCAAGTCCCAATTAGCTTTTAGGTACTTGCTGCACCCTGGTTTTGGCTTGAAACAACCCAGAACAGAATTTGGGTCTTAATAGGGACTAATTTGCAAGAAAAACTTGATAAAAACTAAAAAGTCCTATTTCTACCCAAATTCTGGTTCAATTCTGTTGGGATTTTTTGGATGTGTGTAGCAGGCCCTAATTGACTCTTTGGAGGGCTGAGTGAGGTCTAAATACTTGAAGTGAACCCTGAATTTCCTTATTTAAAGAAATGGACTCTTTTTAAAGGATTTGTGAATTTAAGGGTCCAAATGCAATTGTCTTTATTGGGAAATTGATTTAGGCTGTTATGTATGCTTTAATGATGCTTGTGGTGAAATTTCTTGACCTTTGGATGATTAAATTGATGGTTATGCCTGTTACTTGTGGTGGAAGTTATATTTGTCAGTATGGTTGACTTTTGTTGACCAGCGGTTGAATTTATTATCAGACTATTTAAGTGTGTGGCATCCAAATCATGAAACTGAGTTTTAGCATGCATCTGTGAAACTAGAATGCCTGGAAGGGCAGGTTTTTAAGCATGCATCAGTATGTTGATGTGCATATGCCCCTGGAGGGATAAAATGGTAAATTTGCCCTGGAGAGGCAGTGTTTGTGTTTTGATGCCCTGGAGAGGCAATTGATTTGACAACTGAGTAAACATTACTTGTGAATAAGAGTTATATTGAAAAATTTGATCTGTATGAAGAGGACACACTAGGCTGGCTAGGAATACGTCCGGGACGTAGCTGCCTAGCAACTAGTGAGGAAATAATCCAGTCCGAGACTGGTGATCCTAAGGTTCTAACTTTGTGCGCATACCGGGGGACGCCCTGGGATGTTAGGTAATTACCTGTTAGCCTTATTTGGGCAGGCTTTCCATAGTGGTAAATGGTAAGTCGGTATTGTCCTGTTTCATTAGATTGTTTTGAATTGATGGTAATGGTTTAACCAGTTGTAACATGTCTTGGAGAGACTTGACGGTTGCATGTAGAGGTAAACATGAACCTTTTTGAAAAGACTGGCATGGCTGGAAATTGCATATAGTGGTAAATATGCATGTTTTAAAGTGAAAATGATTTTTCATCCATTTATAGCTTTCAGCATGGCCATATATCTCTGAATTTATATAAATGGAAATATCTTGTGATTGATGTATCGATTTCTCTCTGAAAATGGAAATATCTTGTAATCGATGTGCATTAAGTTTAAATTATCTGTTGATTGGGAAGGAAGTATTTTTCTGTATTCTTAGGAATGCAGCTGAACCACTAATTAGTCTTTTATAAAACTGGTAATCTATGTTACTGGGATTTTATATCTCACTACGTTAGTGTGTTCAGATGCCGAGGTACATACTGTTGCTGGAGATTGAGGTAGAGCTCCTAGAGGTACCCCTTCTGGGATACTTCCAAATCCTGAAGGCAGTTAACATCCTTTTCTTCTTCCCTTCGTTTGAGAATGCCCCAGGGGCTTAGAAAGGGGTGAGATGGACAGGTAGCAGGAGCTGACTCACATTTTGGCAGTGACCCTGATGTCACTCTAGTATAGGTTTAGTACTGACTATTTTGGGACTGCGAGCCACTAACTTTAATACTTATGTCTGTATATATATGTCTGTATGGATTATATGTTGTTGACCTAGGTTTGAACCGCTTAGGTAATATGCGGAGGTATAGTGCCTCATTTCCACTTATGGTGTCAGAGCACAGTTATTAGAACTCTGCTAATTCGTAGGTAGAATAGCCTAGCATAAACAATGATTGGATAAACTCAGCTGAGCATGCCAGTTTGAGTGAATTGAGTCTGTGATTGTGCTAGGAACCCTAGACTGTTGCATATCTCCTCTATTTGCTGTACTTTTCTCTATTTAACAGTATTATTGAGATTTATCGCCTTAGTGATATTTTTCTTTAACAGAAAGCTATGGCAAATAGAAGGAGCGATGCCAACAATAGGCAACCTGAAAGTGACATGGTGCGTCAAATGAAACACGCATTTGAAAACATGGCACAAGCTATGAGGAACCAAGCCTCAGCCACTACCGAGGTACTCCGCTAGGCCTAGGGTAACCATAACCATGATCAACATGATAATGGGCACCATGACGGTAACAAACTGGGATGGGCTAAATTCCAGAAGGCTAGGCCTCCGATTTTCAGAGGTACCTACAACCTTGTTGTGGCTGAGAAATGGTTGAGGGAACTAGAAAAGCTATTCAATGTACTTCATACCCCCGATCCACAAAAGCTAACCTTTGTAGTCTACCAACTGCAAGGTGAGGCTGAGTACTGGTGGCAAGGAGCCAGACAGCTACTCAAGGGTAGGAATCACCCCTTAACCTGGGAAACCTTTAGGGAAGCCTTTTTAGCAAAATACTATCCGGAGAGTGTAAAGAAAGAAAGAGAAATTGAGTTTCTGCAGTTGAAACAGAGAGGGAGACCCTTTGATGAGTACTTGGCCAAGTTTGAGGAACTTGCCAAATTCTCTACTTACTTGAAGTTTAGACATGATGAGGGATGGAAGGCGAGTCAGTTTGAAGCTGGGTTAGACCTACACATAAAGACCCAAGTAGCCCCGCTAGAAATAAAGAACTATGCGGAGCTAGTAAACAAATGCCGTATCATTAGCAAAAATCTGAGTGATAGGGCCTTAGTGAACCAGAGATTCAATCGGAGACCCCAAAATAACCTAAATGTGAGGAAGCCAAACTTCAAACCTACCCAGGGAAGTACCAGCAGAACTGCCCCTACTGGAGTGAATCGTCCTCGATGCACTAAGTGCAATAGGGAACATTACCCTACTCAACCCTGCCTAACTTGTTACCGGTGCGGGAAGACGAGACATTTTGCCAGGGCGTGCAAGGTCAATGATCCTGTAGGGAACAGAAACCGGACACCGGCTATTGGAAGAGTCTTTGCTCTAGACGGAGTTGTCAATGAGCAAACTGAGGATCTCATAGAGGGCATGGTTAAGATTCAAAACATAAATTTTAAAATTCTATTCGACTCAGGAGCCACCCATTCTTTTATTGCTGAAACATGTGTGCAAACCCTACATCTTTCTACCCAACCCCTGTTATATGAATTGCATGTTTCCACCCCTTTGGGGAAAAGATTGATTGCTACCCATGCTTGTCTAAACTGCCCCATTACTATTAACTCTAAACTTTTTCATGCCAACCTTATCTGTTTGAACATGTCCACCATAGAAGTAATCTTAGGAATGGATTGGTTATCTAAGAATCGTGCTGTGTTAGATTGCGCTACTAAATCAGTGATCTATTTAAATGCCTGTACTGTCAAAGAACCTAGAACCTCGAGTCTAGAAGAGAAAATTAGTTTAATTCCAGTGGTCAAGGATTTCAGTTATGTTTTCCCTGATGAAATACATGAGTTACCTCTAGAGAGAGAGATAGAGTTTTCCATAGATCTTATGCCTGGAACCGGACCTATATCAATCACACCTTACCGTATGGCCCCACCTGAGTTGCAGGAATTGAAGGCCCAAATAAATGAACTGCTGAGCAAGGAGTTTATCAGACCTAGTGTCTCACCTTGGGAAGCCCCAGTCCTCTTTGTAAAAAAAGAAGGACGGAAGCCTTAGACTCTGTATAGACTATAGACAGTTAAATAAGGTGACCATAAAAAGTAAGTATCCCTTACCCCGCATAGATGATTTGTTGGACCAGTTGCGAGGAGTGACTGTGTTTTCAAAGATTGACCTTAGATCAGGGTACCATCAAATTAGGGTTAAGAAGGAAGATATCCCTAAGACCGCGTTCAGAATGTGCTATGGCCACTATGAGTTCCTAGTGATGCCATTCGGGCTGACCAATGCCCCTGCGGTGTTCATGGATTACATGAACCGCATTTTCCAACCTTACTTAGATCAATTTGTCGTAGTATTCATTGATGACATTCTGATTCACTCTCGGAGTGAAGAAGAGCATCAAGAACATCCTGCATTGGTATTGCAAGTACTACGAGAGAAACAACTATACGCCAAAATAGAGAAATGCGAGTTTTGGTTAGAAGAAGTGAAGTTTCTAGGACACGTGATCAATAAGCAAGGCGTAGCTGTAGACCCTAGTAAGACGAAAACCGTTAGGAACTGGGAGAGACCCAAAACTGTAACCGAGATTAGAAGCTTTTTGGGTTTAGCTGGGTACTATAGGAGATTCATAAAGGGATTTTCGGAGATAGCCCTACCTATGACTAGATTGACCCGAAAGAACACACCTTTCAAATGGTCGGCAGAGACGAAACAAGCTTTCAAACTCTGAAGGATAGGTTTACCACACCCCCTGTGCTCACCATACCTGACCCATCGAAGCCTTTCGAGGTATACACTGTTGCCTCAAGGAAAGGACTTGGCTGTGTGCTTATGCAAAATAGGCAAGTGGTGGCGTATGTCTCACGACAACTTGAGCCAAATGAAGAGAACTACCCGACACATGACCTAGAGCTAGCGGCCGTAATCTTTGCAGTGAAAATTTGGAGACACCTACTATACGGAGCTAGGTTTACCATCTTTTGTGACCATAAAAGCCTTAAGTATCTTTTTGATAAGAAGGAGTTGAATATGAGACAGAAGAGGTGGGTAGATTAATTAAAGGATTATAACTTCAAACTTAAGTACCACCCAGGGAAATCCAATGTAGTTGTTGATGCCTTGAGTAGGAAATTGATTCTGGTAGCCCAAATAATGGTCAAAGAGATGAAAATGATTGAGAAGTTTAGAGACCTAGGCTTGAATACTGTGTTGGCTAATGAAAAGTTAGAAATGTGTGAGTTTAGGATGAGTGTGACCTATGGGCTCAAATCAAGGAAGCCCAAATTAAGGATGAAACCCTAGATGTCTTGAGAAAACAATCCGATTTTCACGAATCGGAGGATGGGGTACTGTTGTTTAGGGATAGGATAGTGATTCCAAACGACCCTGAGTTAACGAATAAGATTTTAGATGAGTCCCATAGGAGCATGTACACGGTTCATCCTGGTATGACCAAGATGTACCAAGGCCTGAAAAAGAAATTTTGGTGGCCAGGGATGAAGAAAGACATAGTCGAGCACGTGGGTAAGTGTCTGACCTGCCAACAGGTCAAAATAGAACGTCAAAAACCCTCGGGGATGCTGCAACCTTTAGCCATACCCGAGTGGAAATGGGACCAAATTACCATTGACTTCGTAGTAGGAATGCCTAGGACCCCTTCCGATAATGATTCGATCTGGGTAATTGTGGATAGACTCACAAAGTCCGCTCACTTTTTACCCATCAAGATCACATTTTCCTTAGAAAAACTAGCCCAAATCTACATTAAGGAAATAGTGAGACTTCACGGAGTGCCTACCAGTATAGTGTCCGACAGAGATCCCAGATTCACGTCACGATTCTGGCAAGCTCTACAGAAAGCCTTATGGACACAGTTGAGGTTTAGCACAGCATACCATCCTCAGACTGACGGTCAGTTCGAGAGAACGATCCAAACTCTCGAGGACATGCTTCGATCATGTGCACTGGAGCAAGAAGGCACATGGGATGCCTACTTGACGCTAGTAGAATTTGCCTACAACAATAGCTATCACTCGAGTATAGGCATGGCACCGTATGCAGCTCTCTATGGAAGAGAGTGTAGGTCTCCACTGTGTTGGATGGAAGTCGGTAAGGAGAGAGTGTTAGGGCCGGACATAGTTCGTAGGACTACGGAACAACTCCGTATGATTAGGGAAAAGATGAGAGTAGCCCAACAGAGGCAAGAGAATTATGTCAATCAGATGAGGAAACCACTGGAGTTCAATGAGGGAGACCATGTATTCCTCAAGATAACCCCAATGACAGGCATAGGAAGATCACTAAAAGCGCGTAAATTACATCCGCGATTCATAGGACCCTATCAAATTCTTAGGAGAATCGGTCTGGCAGCATATCAAGTAGCCCTGCCCCCAAAGTTGTCCTACCTCCACAACGTATTCCATGTTTCTCAACTCCGTAAATACATTCCTGACCCTTCACATGTACTCAAAACTGAGCCGGTAGAATTAAAAGAAAATTTAACTTACCCCTCAGTCCCTGTGAAGATACTGGAGTTTGAAACCAAAAAAATTCGGAGTAAGATCGTTCCATTAGTCAAAGTATTGTGGCAAGATGTTTCGACACAGGAAATGACTTGGGAACGCGAAGAGGACATGAGACAACAGTATCCGGCATTATTTGCAGGTACTTTTCTTAGAATTTTGAGGGCAAAATTCCAATAAGGGGGGGGGGGGAGTATTGTAAAATCCCAAAAATGGAAACTCAACTTTGACCAAAAAGTCAAAGTGTTGACTTTTTCTAAGTTGTTGACTTTTGTGTTGACTTTTCTTTAACTTGTTTGACTTTTTTATTTTTAAGTGTTTGGATGTGTTTGCCTTTGTTTTTGTTTGTAATTAAGTTTATGAAACCCTAACTAGAGGTGAAGAGACCCAAAAACCAGAGAAAAATGACCAGAGGAACCCTAACCCTAACCCGAGGGACTAAATTGAAAAGAATAAGTTAGTTTTAACCCTTTTCTTTAATGAGTGAAATAGGGCAGAAAAGATCTATTTGACCCTAAAAAGATACCCTAGGACACTCTAGAGATACCCTAAGACCAGACTAAGGGACCCCAACTTCAAGAAGAGTCCTAAAAAGATACATTTTCTCCAGTGTAAATTCAGGACTAAAATGAAAGAACTGAAAAATTGGAGCTTTAGCCCTTTAACTTACTTAAGGCCTAAGGAAGCCCAATTTAACCACTTAGAGACACCCTAAACTATCCTACAAGGTACCAGCCATGAAATTAAATAAAAAACAAACATGATTAAGTAAGTTACAGATTTTAAAAATAGCAATAAATAGGAAATTTATCACAAATAAATCCCTTTAATGCCTTTAAGCACTTGTAACCGAATCTACTGTTTTGAAAGCCAATTAAAGACCCAATCAAGGTAGTTACCACACCTAGCAACTTGAGTAAGCAAAGTACAAGACTAGAATGAAGAGGATTGAGGCTGGAAACCGAGACTAACTAATTTACAGCTTAAATTAAACAAGCCCCTAAGTATCAACCACTAATGTACCTAGATTAAAGCCTACCCGAGACCTAAGTGTCTAATTACCCACCCAAACGGTTCCTTAAGCTTCCAGCACGCCCCTAATAGGTGTCCTAACAGTAATCCACGAGCCTCAGCCAGCAAACACCTCACCACACTCATCATTGCCACTCTACATGCCCTTATTGTTATAAGAGAGAAGTGAAACCGAGAGGGATAGGCACCAGCAACCTAAAACCAGATTGGAGAGCTGAGAGCAAGAGAGAACAGGTTTAGAGAGAGGCTGTTATCGTGTGTGAGCTGTGAGAACCGAAGGATTGCAGATGGAGGTAGAGAGAGAAGTAAAAATCCACACACATAATCACACCAGAATTCTTGCTTTTTTGCATCAGTTTGCCCAAGCTGTTCAGAGGCCCAAATCTGTGTCTCTTCTTCTGGAAATCAAGGCAACGTAGTGTTACCCTTCCTTATCCATCACTGAGCCAAGAGCATCCACCAGAAAAGGTGGTATGAGCCTCTATGACTCATTTTCCTGAGGCTGCCACAGAATGCCCTGTTTCGGGCAGTGAAGCTTCCATGAGGCATATCTCCTTCATCTGTTATCCAATTTGAGCGTCTGAGTAGTCATTAGAAAGATAAGAGGATAATGTTTAAGAGCCCCTCAATGCATGCATGATCTGAGGCTGCTGTACAAGGGTTTAGAGCCTCGAAATATTGTAAATTTTCTGCTAAAAATTGATACTTTCTGATATTGTTCTGTATGCTTGTTGAACTTGGTACTTTTGGTTTTCTGAGTCTTGAACTGAGTAGAAATGGTTAGGAAAAGGTTATTAGGACCTCTAGGTGGTAGGAACTTGCTGTGGTCACTCAGGTAGCTACGGGTACAGGGGATGATTTTCAGCATTTCAAACTAAACATTTCTGCTTCACAGAAAATCGTACTTGCCATTTCATTTCTGTCATTCTTCTGTAAAGTTTTCTGTTTTCCAATGTTCTCTGCTGAAAAATGGTAGTTGGTAAATTTTAAAACGTGGGGAGAATCCAGCAAAGAGATGGAAACTGTAAGGGAAATTTTCAGTGATATTGCAAGAGTAGAGTATATGGTGGGAAAGAACTTTTTGACACAAAATGGTTGGTAAACCATCTTTGAATCATTGCTGGGAGGTGAGTGTACCTTTCCCCAGGTATTTTTTCTATTTTTCCACAGTGGTTATATGTTGAAATAGACCTACCAATTGCTAGAATGACTATTTTGAAACTCATGAAAACTAAGAAAGTTAAAATTCTGATTTTTTTGAGAAAAGCTTAAGTTTTTTTTAAAAGTGAGAGTCAAGGTTTGTAAATTTTGTTTAGGGTGCATCATGTGAGTGTTCTAGCTGCCACAACCTAGGAAATGCTTGCTGTAATCTAAATTAACTAGAAGAAAGGTCTAGGTGTGCCAAAAATTGAAACTGTGATGTATTCATGCTACTGTGGCTGTGAACTTTGGTGCTTATTCTGAAAGTTTACTGGTGTGGGAATCTGGGAAGTAATTAGTCACCTTGTAATGCTCTAGAACCTTGTTTGATCTGGTTTAAGCACCCTAAGTAACTAGAGGAACCAAAAGAAAGGGAAATGGCAAAAAGGAAGGAAAATATGTGCAAAAACAGTAGCTCTGTACTAATGTGCCTGCACCAACTTGCTGTGCAAGTCACAAGTAGCCTAAATATGCTTGGGAGACACCAGGATGGGTTGGTGAGGGCATAAAATAAAAAAAGAGGGGTAGTAGGAACTAAACTAAATGAATTTTTCTGTTTTTACCCATTTTTCAGAACAAGTATAAACTGAGCTATCTGTAATAAAATTTCTGTACTTTTTGGTTCTGTACGTTAGTATGGACCTATGTGTTGGCAGGGAGGTGGTCAGAGTGGCCTCAAACCCCATTCTATGCTCAATTTGATTTTTGGGAAAATTTATGTGTTTTGCTGCAAAAGTATGTGTTCTGGTTGCTATTTTTCTGTGAAAACTGCATGAGCAAGTCCTATTTCTACCCAAATTCTGTTGGGATTTTCTGGATGTGTGTAGCAGGTCCTAATTGACTCTTTGGATGGCTGAGTGAGGTCTAAATACTTGAAATGAACCCTGAATTTCCTTATTTAAAGAAATGGACTCTTTTGAAAGGATTTGTGAATTTAAGGGTCCAAATGCAATTGTCTTTATTGGAAAATTGATTTAGGCTGTTATGTATGCTTTAATGATGCTTGTGGTGAAATTTCTTGACCTTTGGATAATTAAATTGATGGTTATGCCTGTTACTTGTGATGAAAGTTATATTTGTCAGTATGGTTGACTTCTGGTTAACTTTTGTTGACCAGCGGTTGAATTTATTATCAGACTATTTAAGTGTGTGGCATCCAAATCATGAAATTGAGTTTTAGCATGCATCTGTGAAACTAGAATGCCTGGAAGGGCAGGTTTTTAAGCATGCATCTGTATGTTGATGTGCATATGCCCCTGGAGGGGTAAAATGGCAAATTTGCCCTGGAGAGGCAGTGTTTGTGTTTTGATGCCCTTGAGAGGCAATTGATTTGACAACTGAATAAACATTACCTGTGAATAAAAGTTATATCGAAAAATTTGATCTGTATGAAGAGGACACATTAGGCTGGCTAGGAATACGTCCGGGACGTAGCTGCCTAGCAACTAGTGAGGAAATAATCCAGTCCGAGACTGGTGATCCTAAGGTTCTAACTTTGTGCGCATACCGGGGGACGCCCTGGGATGTTAGGTAATTACCTGTTAGCCTTATTTGGGCAGGCTTTCCATAGTGGTAAATGGTAAGTTGGTATTGTCTTGTTTCATTAGATTGTTTTGAATTGATGGTAATGGTTTAACCAGTTGTAACAGGTCTTGGAGAGACTTGACAGTTGCATGTAGAGGTAAACATGAACCTTTTTGAAAAGACTGACATGGCTGAAAATTGCATATAGTGGTAAATATGCATGTTTTAAAGTGAAAATGATTTTTCATCCGTTTATAGCTTTCAGCATGGCCATATATCTCTGAATTTATATAAATGTAAATATCTTGTGATTGATGTATCGATTTCTCTCTGAAAATGGAAATATCTTGTAATCGATGTGCATTTAGTTTAAATTATCTGTTGATTGGCAAGGAAGTATTTTTCTGTATTCTTAGGAATGCAGCTGAACCACTAATTAGTCTTTTATAAAATTGGTAATCTATGTTACTGGGATTTTATATCTCACTACGTTAGTGTGTTCAGATGCCCAGGTACATACTGTTGCTGGAGATTGAGGTAGAGCTCCTGGAGGTACCCCTTCTGGGATACTTCCAAATCCTGAAGGCAGTTAACATCCTTTTCTTCTTCCCTTCGGTTGACAATGCCCCAGGGGCTTAGAAAGGGGTGAGATGGACAGGTAGCAGGAGCTGACTCACATTTTGGCAGTGACCCTGATGTCACTCTAGTATAGGTTTAGTACTGACTATTTTGAGCCTGCGAGCCACTAACTTTAATACTTATGTCTGTATATATATGTCTGTATGGATTATATGTTGTAGACCTAGGTTTGAACTGCTTAGGTAATATGTGGAGGTATAGTACCTCATTTCCACTTAACCTTATTTGTATGTGTATTTTGGGAGAGTGCGAGAGTATCAAAATGTAACTTCTAGTTTCTTAGGTTAAAATAACCAACCGAGAGTAAGCGATCCTTGGGGGAAACACTTAACTTCATGAAAGGAAAAAGAAAAAAATTAGACTGGGATTTTAAGAAGTTACGTAAATAACCTAATTCTGCAACTAAAATCAATAAAGAAACTAGGACGTTACATCAAACCAATGACATTTAAAACCTAAATATGATAACTCCAATACTTCTTCAAGGATTCCATAGTAGTCTAAGTCATTTTCACCTTTAACACATACTCCACTATTAATGGTAGTTTTATTTTCTCCGTATTTTTTAGTATGAAATCTATATCCATTAACTATTAAGCCATTATAGGACATTACACTCATAGAAGGACCATAATTCAACTGGCGAATCATTGGATCGTCGACCCTACCAGCTTGTACCTATGAATACAAGGCAATAAAAATTTCAATATAAAGAAAATTATTGATGTCATAATAAAAATGACTTTATGGAGTACTCACAAGTTCTTTTAACCAACTATGGAACTTCTCATCCTGAACTTTCAAAATTTCATCATTGGTGATATTGGGATTTGTTTCACTTAATGAGTCCTCAAATTGTCTAAAAATTAGAGTAATAGTTAGTTTATATATATATATATATATATATATATATATATATATATATATATATATATGTAAACTAGTTAAAAACTAATAAATGAGAGAACTTACTGGAGATAAGGTTCCACTTCCGTGCAATTTACAAGCACATATGTCTCCGCAATTTTAAGTTCTTTATCAGTCAAACATTTCTTATGACTTCTTCCAATGGGGCGGCATTGATGTCAAAAAATAGAGAGACATTCATCCCTTGATGCTTCCCCACCATCATCATTCCGTGGAACTTTAGTGCGCCTTGTTTCTAAGTGTGGATCAAAATACATGGAAACAAAATTAGAAAATTCTTCTAATATATATGCTTCAGAAATAGATCCCTCGACCCTTGCCTTATTCCGCACCTTTCTTTTTAGGTACAACATGCATCTCTCAAATGGGTACATCCATCTATACTATACAGGCCCTCCAACCTTAGCTTCATAAGATAAGTGCATAACGAGATGTTCCATTACATCAAAGAACGATGGTGGAAAAATCTTCTCTAACTTGCAAATCATGTCAATGACAGAAACTTCAAGATTCTCCATAAGAGAAGCACGGATCTCAGTTGCACAAATCATTCTAAACAAGTAGCTAAGTTCTGATATTGCTCCCCAAATAGGCCTCGGTAATACATCACGAAATGCTATAGGAATTAATCGCTGCATAAAAATATGGCAATCGTGACTCTTCATTCCATATATCTTCCCTTCAGCAATATTAACAGAACGCGTAATGTTTGCTGCATAACCATTAGGAAATTTCAACTATTTAATCCACTCACAGACCATTCTCTTCTGATTCGCATTCAATACATAGGTTGCCTTTGGTTTTATCACCTTAACAGTATCATGTATCAGCTTTAATGAAGGGCGTTTACAGTGCAATTTCAAATCTTCTCTTGCAGCTTTGATATCCATAACTGTGTTGAAAAGATTATCAAACACATTCTTCTCTACATGCATGACATCCAGATTATGTCGTATCAAATTAGTTGACCAATAAGGTAAATCCCAAAATATGCTCTTCTTCACCCAGTTGTGATCTTTAGCGAACCCAGTTTGCTTTTGCTTACCTGACTTCAAGCCAAATTTTACAGGCTTAAGTCTTGCCACTCTGTTGAAGATATCCTTCCCACTTAATCGTTCTGGAGGCAACGACTTCTCAATTGTTGACTTCTTAAAAGAGTTTCGGTCGCGGCGAAACTGATGTTCTAATGGCAAATATTGACGGTGGCAATCAAACCAGCAACATTTACTTCCATTCTGCAATGAAAATGACTTGCTATGCTTCATGAAATATGGACAAGCAAGTTTACCGTGTGTGCTCCACCCACTCAACATTCCATAAGCGGGAAAATCACTTATTGTCCACAACAAAGCTGCTTTCATATTGAAATTCTGCTTTCTGGAGACATCAAAAGTGTTCACCCCGTCTTCCCATAACATCTTCAACTCATCTATGAGGGGTTCAAGGTAGACATCCAAGCTCTTACCAGGTGACTTTGGTCCTGGTATCACTAGACTAAGGAATATGACTTCTCTCCTCATACACATACTTGGGGGAAGATTATACGGAGTGACAAAAACAGGCCAACACGAGTATGGTGTGGTTGAACCATTGAATGGATTGAAACCATCTGTGCAAAGACCAAGCCTCACATTCCGAGGTTCTTGAGCAAATGTTGGATGCACATAGTTAAATTTTTTCCATGCTTCAGCATCAGATGGATGCGTAATTACAGATTCATCATGGCGCACTCCATCTACATGCCAACTCATAAATTTTGCAGTGTTCTTTGACATATACAAACGCTGGAGCCTTGGAGTGATGGGGAAATACCGTAGCATTGAGTATGGTACATCTTTATTCTGTGAACGTCCATCCTTCGGCTTATACCGTTGATGTCCACAATTTGAGCAAACTCTCTTGTCACTATTTTCTTTGTAATATAGCATGCAATGATTAGGGCAAGCGTTAATCTTCTCATATTTCAATCCTAGTTCATTAACCATTAACCTGGACCTATAAAAATTGTCAGGTATTTTTTCTGACTCGGGAAGCATACTTTTAATAATGACAAGCATTCTGTCAAAGCAACTCTGACTCATGTTAAACTCAGACTTCAGATTAAGGAGTTGGCTAACAGCGGACAGTTTTGTGTGGTTATAACATCCATCCCATAAAGGTTCGTCGGCATCCTCCAACAACTCATAGAACTTTGAGGCTGATGGATTAGGAGCTTCTTCCATACATTCAAAATTAGGATCTAATCGACCATGTGCAGCATCCACAACCATATCTACATAGGGGTTTCTAGTATCTTCTTCATCATCAGCATCATTAAAAGTTCATCCTTCACCACCCCATGCATTCTCGCCATGAATTGTCCAATTTAAATAACCCTCCACAAATCCATTATAGTACAGATGTCTTTCTATCGTGTATTCATCTTTTCGAACACAATTCTTACATCTACCACATGGACAAAGAATTCGACCAAATGAATCCTTGTTGATTGGGAATTCGTTAACAAGTTTCAAAAACTCGTCAACTCCATCCATGAATTCTTCACTTACGCAGCCAGAGGGCTCCTTTCTTCATAAAATCCAACTCCGATCGGGTCTCATTTTTTCTGAAATTTTGTTTTTTGGCAAATGCTTATAGATTAGCAAAAAAAAATGCATAAGTAGGTTATGATGACCTTAATTTCTTAACAAGAGACATTGAACTAGTGATGTTCAAATCAATATTTAAATAAAGTTTTAAAAAAAAATTAAAAAAAAATGAAGAAACAAACATAGAACTTGTTCATTTCAATAACAAAAATTGAAAGGGAGTGAGAGAGAGAGAGATGGTGTACCTCAAGGATGAACTTTTTGGATGGTGCAAGAAGTCTCAAATCCTCTTCACTTTCTCCTAATATGGAAAAACAATAAATTATTACTAAAAGACGTATTAAATGCAATTTCATTAATTATTCCTCCAAAAAAAAGTAGTTCCCATACACTAACACACATATACTGATACAAACTAACGAGGATTAAATCTAATAAAAGAAATTAATTTCTTACAATATTATGAACTAAAACTTTATACTTTTCCTAGATTTCCTTTATATTCTTGCCTACAGAATACTAGTCCACACTTTACTCTTGTTCTATCGTATTAAGGACTGACTTGAACTTCTAAGTTTCACTTTGAGAAACTCTCTATTTCACGGATTCTAAAATATTGAAGAAAAAAAATACTATTTTTATTAGATCATACTAGTAAAAAATGGTTGAAAATTGACTTCTAATTAAGTATTAAACGATTATTATTAAAAGTATTAATTATTTAACCGTAACATCTGATCTTCAAATACTCGACAATCAACACCTTAGTATTGTTCTGTTGCATTGAGAATTGACTTGAGCTTCGAAGTTTTACTTTAAAACACTCTCTCTAATAGTGAATTTACTATTCCTTTGAAACGTTCGAAAATTGACTTCTAATTAATATAGTTATTAGATATTAAAATTAGTAATTAATTAAGTGTAATATATATTTTTTTTGGCCTGAAGTGTAATATTTTATAAGAAAACTGATGAATCCATCTCCTTCATAAAAATATTAGTTAATTTTTCCCTAAAAGACGTATTAAATGCAATTTCATTAATTATTCCTCCAAAAAAAAGTAGTTCCCATACACTAACACACATATACTAATACAAACTAACGAGGATTAAATCTAATAAAAGAAATTAATTTCTTACCATATTATGAACTAAAATTTAAATATATTAAAAGATATGTTCATATTTAGTACTTAATATAATAGTTTGAACAAAATTGGTGCAATAAAAAAGATAGATTTATGAGGGTTAGCTAAGAATGTTCCCCATGAGTGATGAGTATATATGAGAGTATGAGGCCATCATCGTCGAATCTTATCAACTTTGTTGCACATATCTATCTCTATGATTGCCTTCAAAAGCAAAATGGAAGAAACAAATTAAAAGAGTAGTGGTCTCTCTTTCAAATAGATCAGATCTTCCTATATCTAAAAAGACTCCTCACATAAATCTCTGTATATAAATTATCTTTTGGATATGAATACCTATAATAGTGTTCCACCACGCTTGTTATCATGTCCAAGTTTACATTAATTTTGGGACTCAGAGGGAGAATCCTGTTTCTTAATTTAATATTTATAGGTTGAGCTGGGATCTACCAAATGCTCACATTAAAAAAAAACATAAACTTCACAGAAATGAAAAAGAATTTTCCACCCTTTTGGATTGATATATTATATTTACTTAATATAAGTTGGGATATATAAGTAGAAGTTGTGACAAATCACCTATAAGATTAATTTAAAGCACTCTAGAGTTTTACACACAGTAACTTATGAAATTCCTTTAAAAAATCTCATATTATAAAAAACCTGCCCATTAGACTTGAAACCTCAATCACTCTGCTTCAGCCACATCTTAAACTTGTCCATATTTTTTGAAATCGACTCCCCTTGCTTCTCTCAGAAAGAATAAAGGAGAAAGTTGGATACTTTGTTCCAACAGTGTTCTGGCCTAACTCTAAGTGATTTTTTTTTAAAAAGACCACCCAATCCGACTTGTGAGGTATATTAGTTAAAATTAAAAATGGAGCTAAGACTAATTAAAGTAATTGTTATCAAGAAAAAAAAAGAAGACTACCTGGTGTAGCTGAATAATTTTGGTGAGCTAAAATATATCTCTTAGAAGTAGAGATATATAGTAGTTGATTGTACAATCCATATTTCATTAGTCTAATTGAATTTCGTGTTGGGTGGTGTGTAGAGAGAGGAATAAGAATGAGACTTGATGTGATATCATACATGACTATATGTATATGGAAGAAATGGGTAAGGACGTTGATGGATGTGGAGAGAAATTGTAAGAGAATGCTAAGGTTTTACAATATGAATTGCCGGTGAACCTAAATACTATGTAATGGAAGTATATTTATAAAATCCGATCGCGATTATGAATTACCCGTAAACCTTATATATATATATATATTTAAAAAAATCGTAATATATATATATATATATATATATATATATATATATATATATATAAAGGAAAAGTAGTTGAGAATTTAGTGATATAATGTGAGAGGTAAGTTGGTAAACAAGTTGAAAATATAAAAAAAAGAAGAATTGATTTGAAGTTAAGGATGAAATTAGAATTGGGAAAAACAAGAGAATCTAGAAAAAATGGTAATATAGCGTATAGCGTTATGTCTTATGTGTGGGAGGAATTGAAGAGAATGGAATTAAGAAACATAAGTGGAGAACCAGAGCCGCTTGCTAATTTTGCTATACATATGATTCTCACTCCATCTATCACCCATTTCTTTGGAACCCCAACCCCACATAGTTACTACCAAACTCAACTATGAAGTTCAACTTAACAACACTAGCAATGAAATTAAAACTGCACTGAACTGATGATAAAGGCAGCTATAGAACCAAAACCCACAAGAGAGTTCATATTTGGTGATCCCTTCTTAAATCTGAAACAGTGGTTAGCTTAGTAGCAAAATTTTCATCAGGCCTCTATACCTAACAGGGTTGCACAGTGAAACAAATATATATTCTGCAAATCCATTCAAGTATTCAGAAGAAAACAAGTTTTAGCAACAGCAAAGTGATAAGAAATAACAACCTCTTCCTGCTCCCAAAGCTAAAACACCCTTCACATATATATGGTTTTGGAAGGTCCTACAAACCAGAGATACAAAAAAATCGACTTTAAAAGTGGTGTTTCCAACACCTATGAAACCTATGAAACCAAGCTACGAAGCTTTCCAGCACCTATGAAACCTGAGCATTAGAAAATTAAGATACAAAAAAAATCGACTTACAAGTGGTGTTTCTAGCAGCTACGAAGCCCTTGCCGCGAGGGACTGACAGTTCGCGACACTAATTAGTTGCGCACGCCGTCGTCGGTTGCTCCCCGCCATCGGTTGCTCTTCTTCCTTCGGCTCGTCGTCGTCGGTTGCTCTTTTTCCTTAGGCGGTATGGGTTTGTGATTTCGAAGAGTGGGTTTGCAAATGGAGGATTTGGGGGAAAAATCGCTGATTTGGGTAAAAAGTGTGTCTGATTTTTTATTGATTACTTTTAAATTATATAAAAGACCATGCAACAATAAATCCAAAAGATGCTTTGCCATGGTGGATAATGTTACTCTTTCTATTGAGTAGCCCCGCGTTCGAATCCCCCAAATAAATCTTTTTATAAAAAGTTTTCATTTTGCAAAACACCATCTCAGGGAATCGAACACGGGCACAAACGAACAAATAAAGCGATTGTTACCACTATAGCAAGATCATCAATTTATCTTCTACTTGCATTAAGAAATATTAGTTTATGCAAAATAAAACTTTTGCTACGGAAAATGCCGTAGCTAATCCGTAGCTATGTTGCATTTATTTTTTAAAATTATAATTTGCTACAGAAAAAAGTAGTAGCTAATCCGTAGCTAACATGAAATTTTTTTGTGGCAAAGTTAGCTACCGGAAAATTCCGTAGCTAACACGATTAGCTACCGGAAAATCTGTTTTTTCTTGTACTGATGGTTCATCCAGGAGGAGAACGCACAAATCGCCAAAGACAAGATGAGGAAGTTCCTGATAAGCAGGGCCGACATGGAACGAGTGGAGAAGAAGAAGGAAAAAACGACGACAGAAAGCCAAGCTCCCAAGGAGGAGAACAACAGGAAGAGATCACCTCCTCGACCACGAACGCCTCTTAGAGGACGGTTCACAAGTTACACTCCCCTCAACAAATCCCATATTGGAGAGTTGGAAGAGATTTATCGCTGGGACATGCTCAGCTTTCCCCCTCAGGTCAAGAGGAGAAAAACGGAAAAACCAATATACAAGTCCAAATACTGTCAATTCCAAAAGGATTACGGGCACGAAACCAACGACTGCAACCACCTGAAGGATCATATCAAAGACCTAATCCGAAAGGGACAGCTCGGCAGATTCATCAAAGAAGAAAGCATGGCTACCGCAGAACAGCCACGAGAGACCAACGATCAGACACCTACTCGTGGGGTCATCAACATCATTACAGGCGGTCTACAGAGAGGAACTTCCTCGTCACCAGAAAGCAAGAAAAGAGTGGAACACTGCATTCTTACCCTCGACTACATTCCAAAACACAAAAAGAGGAGCGAGCCCAAGGGAGACCCCATCATATTCGACCTCACCAACTTAGAGGGACTAGTCCACGACAACCCCATGGTGGTGATGGCCATAATCGCCAACTACGAAGTCAAGAGAGTCTTTATCGACCAAGGATCCTCGGCAGACGTCCTCTACTTCAACACTTTCAAAAGACTTGAGTTGAATGAAGCCAGCATAAGGTCATTCCCCGGCTCACTCATAGGGTTCTCGGGAGCCCAGGTTCCAGCAGAAGGAATCATCACCGCCCGAACAACCATGGGCACCCAACCAAAGGTCGCTAGCCTTGATGTAGACTTCATCATCGTCTCGGCACCATCAGCATACAATGCAATCTTAGGGAGACCGTCCCTAAACAAACTCAGGGCTGTAGTGTCCATCGCACAACTCATGATGAAATTCCCAACACCACATGGGGTTGGAGAAATGATGGCGGACCAGAAATTGGCGCCAACATGCTACGCAGCAAGCCTAACCAAGACCGTCAAGGTCGCCTGCCTTGGTCCCCGAGAAACACGCGAGGAACCCCCCAAGGGTAAATAGTCAGGAGGTAAGAAACTAGAGTCCACCCGTCTGGACCAGACCTCCGCCTAAAACCCCGAACACACTTTGCGTTCTCACACCACTTTTAAGCCAAGTCACGCACGTCTCTTTATTTCAAATTTAGGATTTACTCAGCCTGACTAAGGCCCGCCTGACCTAGGCAATCCAAATGTAGTCATCTTGTTTACTTTCAGCTTGACTAAGGTTAGCCCAACTGAGGCTGCACGAATGTAACCATTTTGTCTATTATTATTGAAGTATTCCTTTTCGACAAGAGACAAGGCTTCAAATTCGCAAAGTACTCGCATAAGTCCTACCCCAGGACAATGGGCCGACCGCTCAAAGAAACGCTAAGCGCCCCCAGGGCCAAGCTAATATTTCCCCCAACAGCGCGGTAAAAACCCCTTGGGTGCGAAAAACACAATACGAACGTTCGACAAGACCATGCTGGCAAACTGTATGCAAACCGTCCTGATCAAACGGTACTCATGCAAAAAATCTTTTTACCCAGACGTAAAGAGATAACCACGAAAAGAGAGACTGCAATCACGCACGACATTTTGCCCAGAAGTAAAAAGGGAAAAGTCTTTAAGAAAAAATTCATTCTTATTAGATGCCAAAAATGAGAGGGCATCCGCCCATTACAAAGGGTAAAATACCCCGAAAAACACGTAAACTTATTCTTGGGCATCCCCAAGATCTACGAAGGCCTTAGCCCCAGCAGGCTCCGCACGGCCAACACCTTCCGACGACCCCCACCTGGTCGCTTCAGCTAGCTACTGAGAAGTAGGTCCAATCCCTGGAGCTCGCCCGCCGATTCGAGACAACACCTGGTGCTCCATTAGGCGGTCGGTCAGTTGACGAAGATAAGCAAGATTCAATGGAGGGTCTGTGTCCGTTCGACCGCGAAGCACACCATCAAAAAACTCCAGGGAAGGATGCAAGGAAGCCACCCACTCTGCCGGAAACCTCTCCCCACGGAGATGCTCGACAGCCAGGAGCATGCCATACATCCTCTGCACTGAAAACTCCCCCTGGAGATCAACGACGTCGACAACTTTGTCCTCGGCCGCCAGCCAGCCAGAAAGGTTCTTAGATGCACGAACTTCCGCGCTCCACAAAGCTTCGCAATGAGAATGCAGCTCCTCCCGACGGCTAGCTCCTTGCGAGTCTTCTCCAACTCCGAGCGAAGGAGCATAACCTCAGAAGGATGTCCAGCTTCAGCCTTAAGACGGGCAACCTCTTGAGTCAAGGACTTAACCTCGTGTCCTTAATCCTCACACTCCAGCTTCTTTGCAGACAGCTGCCCACGCACGTACGCCAACCTCTTCTGGGAGACCTCCAAAGCCAGACTTTTGGAGGACGCAACACCGGAAAACTGATCTCGTTCGAGACGGATGTCCCCTGCAAAAAGGCAAAGTCAGGAACACAAAGGATAAACCAAAATGAGCACAAGACCAGAATAAGAGAGCTCACCACACGCTTCTCCCACTCAAAACCAGCTTGGTGGAAGTCAGCTAGGGCCTCAGCAACCCGACTGAAGCCTCGAACAGAAAGATTCAGGGGAGAAGTGTCCAGCCGCCTGGCTTCCCTCTCCCGCATCTCCACGGGGAAGCGCCTGCCCAATGCCACCAACTCAAAAGGTAGTCCCCCTCCGGTGGCCCAAGGGGTTCAGAAGGGCCGATGATCGACCCCAGGACAAGATCTTTTGTGGCAACCGATTGACTAGCCACTACATTCCCTCCATCTGAGAAGGCTCCGGCCTCCACGGCCGCATCACCAGACTCCGCAACTTCCTCAGCCGCGGGTTCGCCCGCCGGGACCCGAGGCACGGGAGAATCTTCAGCAGGCTCCTCAACGACCACTCTAGCCCTCTTGGCAACAGGCTGATCAACCCCCTCGACGGGACTCAGGACGGGAAGATGAGTTGATAGAATCACCCTCATGGGTGTTTGACGAACAGGAGCAGAAGTGGGAACAGAGGTAGGAACAAAGGCAGGAACAAAGGTTGGGACAGAGGATGGAACAACACCTTTCGCCGGAGCATCCACCTGTAAATCCCCCCGATCAGAACTCCGTCGTACCACCTGCAAAGACAACCGCAATTCCACATCGGAAGGCCGTTTGTTGAACCCTCCTTCTCTGCCCTTGGGCAACTCCGTCGCGTAAGCTCCTTTCCTTTCCCCCTCCTAGGGTCCGCTCGCGCTACCTGTTGCATCCACCTTCCTCTGCTCCCTTTGAAGACCCTTCTACCGGCAGTCTCTCTCGAAAGACGGAGGTACGGAAAGTCGTCCTTCCCTCTCACCACCAGCAAGTACCACAGCAGGGACATCGGCCGTTACCTCTGGAGAAAGACTCTATTGACCGCTTTTCTTCCCCCTACTCCGACCGACGTGGCGAGTACGGCTAAGAGGAGAAGGAGGAGAAGAAGAAGGAAGATCCTCCAAATCAGTAAAGTCGAAGGAATAGAAGCTATAATCGTCACCAACAGCCATTGCAAAAGCCCGACGAAAGCAAAGAGCAGGAAGAAGGGGCAAGAATCAGAGAGAGCAAAGCAAAGGCAGGGAAAACAGAGGCAACGGAGAAAGGTGAATGCAAATGTAAAGTCACAAACTTTCAAACGATGGATATTTATAGGATACCCAGAGGCACGACGATTCAAAAACTATAGCCCCCTCGTATCCCGCAACGGATAAAATTTATTATCCTCCACAACTAGGTCCAGCTACAACCGCTCACCTCAACCGAACACGTGGAGAGGAAGAACGGCCAAGATTCACCGCTAAGGCAATAGAAACCCAAAGACCGAAAACCCTCGAGAGTCCAATAGTCACCTGGAGATGCCTAAGGGTATTTTCGGAAAAGTGCTCGGCTCGGGCTAATGATGGCTACCCTCAGAAACGAATCTGTATTTAATGAAGGAGAAACGGCGGTAAAGACACTCAACGCCAGAGGCACCCATTAAGCTCTGACGCGTGGCACCTGGAACAAGCCTGCTCCCTCAACAGGCAACTCTCAGCAAGAAATTTTGTTAGCTACTAACCGCGAGCGAACTCGACCAGAGGAGAGTTCTCCGAAAATGACCAAGCGGCCCCTGACCTTCGGATTTCTCCCGCTTACCCACAAAGGGTATTCCGGGAAATGCCCCTCTGAGCAATGATGACTCCACCTCGGTAAGTCGCGTACTTTCTGCAGAGATGCCTCGAAAACTTGCTGAGGAAGTCAAGCAGTCAGTCACTTGAAGCAAGACGCGTGTCACCTCCCAAATGTCTCCCTTTCCGCGGAACGAAACCAAGGACACTGCCCTTGCAAGTCGGACGACCGACATAGAGCAACCCGGTCCTTGCGCGGGCAAGCCCCACCGTGTCTTAATGCAAAGAAAATTCCTAAGTGACTTACAGGTAAGGGACCTTAGGTCAACAGGTGTCGAACGCCTGTGGACTTGGGGGACTTATGTAACTAAGTAATATTCTGTCTTGGGATACGTGGAATTAAGCTTCTAGAAACCTTGCCTCCGCGCATGCTAGTGACACGTGGGACCACTCATCTACTACTTACATGGCCCTCCCCCACGTCACTTCACGAAGCACCCACTTAACCAGACGTGGGAGCTCCTCGAGCATCGTGGGGCGATCCACGATGCATGAGATTGTGGGTTGAGCATGACCTCCTCACACTCAGTATAAATAGACTCTCACCCGGGGGACTGAGGGATATGCAACATGAAGGATTAAGACACCTAATCTAAGATCCCTCACATACTCTCGATAACCTGAGCACTCTCAGTCACCACTCTCAGTCACCTCACATAAATCCTCCACACATCCTGAGTTCTGCCGTAGGTTCCATCAAGGCGAACCTCCGGCAAGCTCATCTCCATCCTGGAGTCTACTGCTTACAGGGCTCCCAGCAGCCTTAGAGACTCGAGCTCTCTCCCACTAAGGCAACCTCCTAAGAGCGGCTCGCCCGCCCGGAGTACCTTAGGCATGTCTTAGCCGCACACGGCCCAATACAGGTAATCACCTTGCCTAACGGCTCCTATAAACGTCACCATGACGAACTACATGGACTTTGATCCCTTCCGAAGGGTACGTAGGCACCTAGGTGCATCACCTAAGGACAAGTCCCCCATGGTTAAGACCCCTTGCGGTCCTAAATGCAAATTACAATTGTTTGAGCCAAAAACGACAATTACATCTTGCATTGTGATTTTTTTAAAAAATAATCTTTAAAAAAGAAATTAATATAAAATAAAATTTGTTAAAATCCATTTTTGGTTCAAGGAATCTATAGAATAATGAAGGATCACATGGAGATGTGTCCATGGGGGACTTGCCCTTAGTTGGAGACCTAAGGTTGACTACGTACAATGTGAAGGGATCAAAGTTCGCGTAGTTCAAAAAAGAGAAAAAGAGAGACAATGAGAAAGAGATGGCCGTATAGGCTCTAGGGCAACGGGTGCCATGGAGGCAGTGCGCTCCCTAGGTAGATTTTCTAATTCTGGATCCTCTTTTTCTTTCAAGCAGCACTATTACCCTCACGCTGTATGTAGAAGACATATGGTTAGCTAGAAACAACATAGAGACTGTTTTTTCCACTTAAGGATGGTTATCCTTTCACCTTTTAAGATAAAGGAAATGGGTTAGACAGTGGGAGTCAAGATTCATTGAGATTGCTCCAAGAATCGACTAACTCTAATCCTAGGAAGAAGAGATTCTTGGCGGATTCCATTTGAGGGGATCAGAACTCGAGTGATGTGCTAGTAGCAAGAGGCAAGAGTTTGAGTCTTGCTACATGTCTTTAGACTAAGATAGAGATGGAGTCATTGGATAGTATTTTCATACATGTAGTTGGTAGCTTGAAGTACAATGTGGAGTGTACTCGCTCCAACGTGGCCTTTGTAGTCGGCTTGGTGAGCCGTTAATTATTAGTCAAACCTAGGACAGACACACTATTTAGAGTGTTATGAGTTACTTGTAGGGCGCTTCTGACAATCGGTTATTTCATCATATTAGTCACCTGCAAATGGCAGGCCACACTTCGATGTCGATTGGGTAAGAGACTTGGATGAGAGCATATCCACATCTTGATGTGCTTTCTTGCTAAGCACTGGGACCATCTTGCAGAGAGGCAAGTAAGGATTATGCATTTCTCTATCCACTAGGGACATGGAGTTCATTGCATGATAATCAGCAGTACGTGGGGAAGTTTAGATTGGAAGATCTAAAGACACTTATAGATCACAAACAGAGCTGATGACCTAGTGACATTGATTTCATAAAGTCAAACAGCTATGGTTTACACCAAAGAAAGCCTAAGTACCACAAGAGGACGCAATGCAACTTGGTATGAGACATCGTTACGTAGTAATTAACTACCCTGTTGTGTCAATCTAAGCATCAAGTGACCGAAGAGAGGGTCCTCACAGTATGACTTGTGATAGAGCATTGGCTCTAAACCCTCGCGGACCCGCAATGGTGGGTTGGCTGTATAGAGATACAAGCCGGAAAACTAGTGTTTTAGATACACATGATTGCTTAGAACCAGGGCGATTTAACATAGTTTAAGTCATGAGGACAAGCTTTGTGAGAGCTATGTTTCTTGATCATATAAGTAAAGTGTGATGCCTAGGCATACCTTTATTTTGTGTGGGTCAAGAAATAGAAGTACTTATTACACAATATTTAAAGTATGTTGTACAGGCTTGGGAGGTTGGCTCTCTCACACGAGCAACCGCCTTGGACACGCAAGTGGTGTGGGCCAAGATGAGACTTGGGTGCTTTTTCCTTGAACACCAAAATGGGATATAGTGTGAATATCCAGAGGCACCTGAGAAGTGTCGAGTGTTGGACAGGAAAACACCACTGAGAATTGATAAGTCGCCCTAGTAAGTGTACTTGGATGAGATCCGCTGAGATAATGAGGTCTTATGATCGAATTATGAATCCCAACTATTCATAATGCCTGTAGCCAGACGTGAGTGCTCCACTGGGCTCTATGTGAAGTGAGCAAAGTGTGGTAGTAAACTCAGGTCAGATTCTAAGTGAGTTTGGACTAAGGTCTATGTGGTGTAAATGATTGAGGATCAAAATCAACATACACTCGAGAACACCACAACGTGCGTTTAATACCGCATGTGCCTTAAGAACCACAAGGGAAGCATCTAAATGAATCCTAGTTTCAATGCTGTGTGAGTCCCTGAACGGATGGATCAATCCTTTCAAAGGGTGCCCTTTTGCACTTTGACTCTGTCATGAAGAGATGAGGTAGTGCATGCTACTTTGATATCTTTCCAAGATGTTATGGAAAAATACGGCCCGATGGAAGACTGTCAGGAAAGTAGCTATCTTTGATTGAACTAATAGTAGGTCAAAAGGAAGATAGTGTTGACACATGCTTGTGTTATAGTATTTTGAGGTAGACCCATTATGTGATCCTTTTGAGGTTCTTATGGATGTGGATACTTATCGCAACTGAATGTGGCTGAAGTCATAGTCTTATTGTAGACTTAGAGGGATTGGTCTAGCCATGTATATGGATACGTCTAGGGAACCAATGGCACTATTTTTTGGTGAGACATGTGGTCACATCATCAGACACTTGGGTTGTAGCATCACTTATAGTTGGGTCCTAAATGGCTTTTAGTATAAGGCTCCCACATATCATGCCAAGCGATCACGACTGACACAGAATATGAAAGAAGACGACGAGAGAAAGAGAAATAGAGAACTTCTTTGTGATAAGGATAGTCATAGGCCTCCCACCATGTGCGAGTAGGAGTATGTTGGATATATATGTTGGATTCTTTGTGGCTAAATATCCGCCCATAGAGGAGTCTGATCGGGTTGAGTGATGACTCGTTGGAAAGTTCCCGGAGAGACGAACAAAACGACACCAAGATGACACTCATCGAATTTCACACGAGCCCGCACTCGTGGCTCAAAGTGGGCTAGGTGATCATGATGTAAGCATGATTTTTGTTCATATTTTCCAAGTCCCCCATTGCTTAAATCAATGATGGGAGCTCTCTTATCCTCCTATAAATAGGAGACATTCCCTACCTTTACATTTGGTCATTCCATGTGTTGGAAAAGGAGGGGTCCTATTGGGGAAACCCTATAATATAATTTTTCTCTATCTCTTGAGTCATTCTTTCTCGCATCAGTCGTGGACACGTGGCTCTACCTCTTGTAGGTAAAATCCTCCATTTGGTACAACCCTTTTCGGAGTTCGTCGTTTGGAGGCCAGCCCTAGTGGAACAGAGGCACTGCAAGATCTGAGGTTTTAGCGATGGCGTCCAGGTTAGTAGCTTCCGCAATATTTATGTTTTGCTTGGACTTATTTTCAATTTTTCTTTTCGATCCCTGGGTCGGGTATATATATATATATATTGGTATATTGGTTTTAATTTTTGTGAGCATGTGAATATTAATATAATTTATATTTTATTTGCTAGTGCTCATAGGGAAATTTATTCTTGGAAAATTGCTATTGTGATCCAAAGATATATCCTTATGATTTATTGAATTTTATTCATGTAGGTAAAGGCCCGGATCCACATGATCCGACCCAACCCGACCCAGAGACCGAAAAAGAAAAACCGAATATAAATCTAGGAAAATATAAAACAATGCGGAAGCTACTAACATGGATGCCATCGCTAAAACCTCGGATCTTGCCAGTGCCTCTGCTCCACTAGGGCTGACCTCCATATTATGAACTCCGAAAAGGGTTGCACCAAACGGAGGGCTTTACCTACGAGAGGTAGAGCCTGTCCACGACTGATGCGCAAGAAGAAGACTCAAGAGAAAGAGAAAATATACTGAGTGGGGTTTCTTATACGGGACCCCCATTTCCAACACATGGAATGAGAAATTGGAAAGGTGTGGAGTCACTCCTATTTATAGGAGGATGAGAGAGCTCCCATCATAGTTTTAACCGATGTGGGACTTAAGAAAAGAAAAGAATAGAATAATCATTATAAAATCATGATTATCTAGCCTACTTTGGGCTAGGAGTACGGGCTCGTGTGACCTCCGATGAAAGTCATTTTTGTTTCGTTTTCTTCTTCTCTCTGCGAGCTTTCCAACGGATCCTCACTTAACTCGATGGACTCCCCCATGGGCGGATATTTAGTCCCGAAGACCCCAATATATCCAAAAATTCACATGGTAAAATGACACGTATTCACTATAATTTGCATGTTATTGGCAAAGAGAAAAAATGAATATGGTTTCTTTGGACATTAAGTAGTTTTGTGTCATGACATTGGTTTCCACCTTACATTTTATCTAGATAACAGTAGATGTTCGGTAGTAATGCTTAATTATTTTGGTGAGTATATTTTTTGTAACTACAAAATATTCCACCTCTGGACACGTGGCACTAACGTTCTAGAAGCACGACCTACGCACCCGTTAGAGACACGTGGCACCTCTCATCTATCAGCTACGTGGCCCTTGCCCATGTCTTCTCATGGGGCTACCCCTCAATCAGACGTGGGTCGAGCACGATCTCCCGACACTCAAATATAAATAGGAACTCACTCGGGGGACTACGGGATCAGACCTAAGAGAACGATACGCAACGTGAAGTATTAGCACACCTCCTCTGTGACACCTCACATACTCTCTCCGTACCTGGGCTCCCACAGGTACCCCTCGCAATTCCTCTACACACCACGAGCTCAGTCGCAGGCCCCGTTCCGGCCAACCGCCGGCCAGCTCACCTCCGTCTAGGAGCATACCATTTACCGGGCTTCCAGCAGCCCTGAGAGACCGTAGCTCTCTCCTACTAAGGCAACCTCCTAAGAGCAGCTCGCCCGCCCAGAGTACCTTAAACACGTCTTAGCCGTACACGGCCCAATACAGGTAATAACGCTGCCTAACGGCTCCTATAGACGTCACCTAACGGCTCCTATAGACGTCACTATAATGAACTACGTGGACTTTGATCCCTCCCGAAGGGTACGTAGGTACCTAGGCGCATCGCCTAAGGACAAGTCCCCCAAGGTTAAGACCCCTTGCGGTCCTAATTTCAAATTACAATTGTCTGAACCATAAATGACAGTTACATATTTCATATTTTTATTCTTATGATGAATATTATTCATAAAATTTAGTCAAATATTGTTCACATGGAAAAGTGTGGAAAGGTAATTATCTTATCATTATTTAAGATAATTTTTGTCATGAACTCATAAGGTCTGTATACTCACTCTTTATTTATTTCAGAATTTGCCATATATAAATTCTTATTGATAGTGGGGGTAAGAAAGAGTGAAAAATATACATCGTAGTGGCACATTTTTAAATCACATGTATGTATTTGTGCCAAATATGTTTTTTTTTTGAAGAAATAGGGTTCTATTAAAAATTAATTGAGTGATTCATATTCATAGAATCACATATGTTGCCACCATATGTATTTCTTATAAATATATAATTTTGAGTTAATCAATAACTTTGTGTTGAACCCAAAATCATTTATATTAATTTGAAGGCCGAATAATGATTATAAAATATTATAATTTTATGGCAAGGTTTTTGGCATGTACTATGGTGGTAATATATTTTGACATTCTGTCATATTTTCTTTAAAAATAAAGCATAATTATTTTTATGACAACATAAGAGAGAAGTATTTGCATATGGTTATAAAAATATATATGTTAAATTTTATTGACAATAAAATGGAAATTTTCTTGGTTTTAATTTGATCTCATGAAATGGTTTTAAAGCCATATGTTATAAAAGCCAAGTTATTTCATGGTTTAATGAATATTTTATGGGTTTGTGATTTGAGAAGTGTTAAAAAAATCCCATAAAATTTTATTGAGATGATAATGGCATATGAAAAGCTATTACAAGATTAAATGTTATAAGCATGGAAATGCTTGTGAGATTTTAATATCTCTTGTGGGCTTTTAAGCCATATCTGACAAAGAAAATTCTCATGGAATTTGGGAATACCACAATATTTATTTTGAGAAATATACGAGGATGTGTATGCATACAAAATTGTGAGATTTGTGAAATCTTCACATATACGAATTTTGAAATTCACGTGTGATATTTTATAAGCGCCACAAAAATATTATTTTTTGGGTGAATATAAAAATAGTGAAAATTTTGTGTGAGGCAGAATACCAATAAATAATACGTGGGTGTATATATTTTGTGGATATATCCTAAATTTGAGTTCACCTTAATTTTTGACGGTATATATATATATATATATATATTGAGAAATTGCTATGCAATTCATAATGTGTGTTACATAATTCATTTTTTGGAACTAAGTTTATTGTGAATGTGTGACTACAAATTTTATTGTGGACATAGGCATATTTATTTGTGATCAATTTATAAATTGATGATACCATCTTAGATGAGATGATGATATATATGCCTAATTTATATTTGAGTAAGCCCAATTGGTGTTAATTCCTATAGTACAAAGTGGTACATATAGATGATATTAATAATTTTTTGTCACATATTTTACTGAGTTTAAAAAAAAGTTCCTTAAATAAATTAATGTTTTTATTTGATTGGCTAAAATTATTATTTGGTAGGAGAATATATTGAAAATATATTTTGTGAATTTTGGGATACCTGCCAATAATAATTATGAGATTTTTTGGAGCCAATAAGTTGTGATCACTTAATGTGATGAATACCGTCATAACTAGATTCTTTGAACTGTGTGATTTTCTAGAACTATAGCTATAGTCAAAGGATCTTGTATGTCCATCGAGGGGGATGAATCTTTAAGCCTGTATGCATTAAAAGCAACCTATATATATGAGGATATCCTACCTTGTGATTAAAGATCCTAAGAACTTGATACAAAGGGGAAAACAAATCATAGAGTGGCTATTGAAATGAACATTTATATATAAGTTTCAACTCTTAATTTCATTCCTATGGTGTAAGTGCATTTTCCTACAATGATATGTGAGGTTGAGTTTTCAAAATCTCTTA
The DNA here is from genome assembly GCA_014851425.1 of Senna tora. NCBI lineage: Eukaryota > Viridiplantae > Streptophyta > Magnoliopsida > Fabales > Fabaceae > Senna > Senna tora. The sequence continues at coordinate 22,402,213 of CM026271.1, forward strand.
ATGAAGTCTGTAGCGCTATAAAAGTGGGGTGTCTTAATTGCAGGAGCACCCTTGACAGAATTCACCTATTTGAATGTGACGGAGTGGACCCGCTCCTAAGAGAATATAAAAGGACATATGTTCTTGAAACACATTCAAGAAACAGGATGCGTACATGGCCGTGTAACGTGCGGGCTAGGGCTCATATATTGCACCTGGGTTATTATGTGCATGGTATATGTCTTGTCTCTCCTAAGCAGTCATGGTTCAAGGCGAATACCACTATGACTCTGGATCAAGATATATATTTTTTCTAAATATAGATTCAAGGCAATTTAGCTATCTATATTATGCATAATAGTTCGTCTCTACCCAAATGTCAAAGGTCAAATGTGTGTATGTTAATTTATAATAATAAGTGGGGACTGTAACATTAAAAGATTTCAGTTATGAATGCTAATTTTATGTTTTCATTATAACATTGAAACAAATTAAAGATGATAACCAAAATGCAATGGGTGGAAATTACATTAAACCATGATTCAATTTTATTTATGTCGGTGGAAACTCTAATATATATATATATATATATATATATGGATGAGAGGTTGCGAAGAAGGTATGGAAAATATTGAGTAAGTGAAAAATATGAGAGTTTAAAAGAGATCTCAAATAAAACATATCACGTGTGATATTTTGGGTAGAGAAAGATGTGGGAGTAAAGAGTCATGTCTACCTCCTACGTGCAAAGGTTGTAGACAAACAGGCTAGTACTGGGCTATTGTATTAAGGAGATAACGCATCTGAGTACCCACTGCACCGGGTGATATAACAAAATCAACCCGTGGGAGGCGTGAATTACCTTAAAGAAAGCGAGATACCCGTGCCTCAGTCTGGTACCACGCATTTTGCTATTTCACTAAAAAATTTACATTTCCCTATTTCTTGGTATTTATTCTTATTTTCAGGTTGCTGCTCCAACATACTTCGTCTTAGAGCTCATCTACCCTAGCTCTCATGTGTCTCATGCCCAAAAAGACATGGTTGATGTCCCTCATTGTCTACCTACCGATGACCCAGCAACCTATCCGGATTGAAGATATCATCTTGGAGAAGATGTTTGGGATAGCTAGAGGGCCCTTCTACAACCGACGGCTTCCCTTCTGCACCTAATCACCAAGATCCTCACTCACTTCCATGTCGCTCGACGTGGCTATAATGAGCACGTCCACCCCAGGGCTTACCAGATGAGCCCTTGCCAACCACTCGGGGTGGACGTTATGAGTCTTGAGATCCCGGAACCTCCAGTCCAACATCCACTTCCATAGCCTCAGCCACAACCTCAGCATCCACCAACACCAGGAGAGTGATGAGGTGTGTAAATCAAGTAGATTTGACAACGCCTCTAACTCGTCGCAAGTCAGGATCAAATAATTACCTAAGTAATGTAGTATATTGCACTACACATGGTCGAATCTCTCACGGAACCTTAAGCAGTTCTGGAGTAACTATGCCTATATCAAATCAAATCGAGTAAAAGGAGTCAAAGAGTATTTTTGAGAAAAAAAGAAACTAGATGATTTGGTTGTGAAAATAGGATTTTTATAAAGTATCTAAGAAAAATGGTTTATCCTTTCGGGATGTAATCAATTTGCTATCCCTACTAATTTCAAAATATAAATTCTGTAAATTTTTTTAGAAAATACCTTATCAAACCTTTTCATCCGAAGGTAATCCCGGCGGCCGCCTTATAGGACCGAGGTACACATCAAAACGAGAATGTCGCATGTGCATTAAAATAGTGTATGCAAACTAGAGGAACACATTTAATGATAAAAATCGAATTATATTTATTGAAATAAATACTAAAAGGAGATATCTAGTTCGAGTCGATCAACCTAGACTTGCGACTGGTAGGTTTATTTACTCCAACCGTGAATCCTATATTCGGCGACTGATGGGATCTAGAACCATGACCAGAGGTTGATAAATTGTAACTTTCTAAATAAATTCCCTAAAATTAAGAGCACATAGCTCAAGCAAGTTACATAGATGACTCTAAGGATAACTTACAAGGCTTAACTACTCATGTTCTAAGAACACAATAGGCTAAGTCTCCAAAGTAAACTAGGATGAAACCTAAGATAAATAATTGTGATTTTTCGCCTTCTATTTATAGGCGTTTCTGAAGGGTGAGGTCGCCGGACAAGCTGGGAAGATACATAAAGGACATGGATAACCCCAATGTGGAACGATTGAAGGATAACAGCGAACAGCAACCCCCTCGAGGGGTCATTAATGTCATTGCGAGAGGACTACAAAAGGGGACTACCTCGCAACCCCAAAACAAGAAGAAGCTGGAACATTCCATACTTGCCCTCGATTATCTCCCCAAACAGAGAAAGAAAGATGAACAGCACAAGGATCCAATCGCGTTCGATCTCTCGAATCTGAAAGGACCAACTCACGATAACCCCATAGTTATAACGACGATCATAGAAAACTATGAGGTACAACGAGTTCTAATAGACCAAGGATCCTCAGCGGACGTCTTATATTTCGATACCTTCAAGAAACTTGAGGAAAACATAAGGCCATTTCCTGGAACACTCATCGGATTCTCCGGAGCCTAAATCCTAGCAGAAGAAGTCATAACGACCCACACATCAATTGGCACCTTGCCGAAAGTAGAAAGCCTTGACACTAACTTCATTGTCGTCTCGGCACCATCAACGTTCAACCCTATCTTAGGGTGACCGTCCCAAAACAGGCTTAGAGCTATTGTGTGCACGACACAACTCACCATGAAGTTCACGACGCCGCACGGAATTGGAGAAATAACGGCGAATCAGAAATTAGTATGAGTATGCTACGCAATTAGCTTAACAAAAACCATCATGGTCGGTCGCCTTGGCCCCAAAGAACCACGCGAAAATCATACAGAAGAAGCAGAATCGGAGAAGTCCACCCGCCCGGACAAAATCCCTTCTTGAACTCCTTTGCGAATTCAGTACCTTGCCAGCTAGGCATTTTGGCTAAAATCATGTTTGTCTCTTTATCATTCCTCGAAGAACAGGCTGCCCAAGGTCTTTAGGTTTTCGAATGTAACCACTTTGTTTACTATCAATTGAAGTTTCCTTTTGATAAAGACATGATCCATAAATTCGCAAAATTAGAACTCGCAACAAAGCCCTTTTAAGGCAATACGGGGCCCGATCGCCCTAGCAAATACTTGGAAAAATGGCAAGATCATGCAAAGATTCCCCCACAAAGATGGTATCACTCGACCGGGTAAACCTCTTGGAATCTAAAAACTCCATGAGGAATCCTAAAAGAATGTTCATACATAAATCATGCTAGCAGTCATCATGCAAAGCCGTCTTGATCAGACGGTACTTATGCACAAACCTTTTTACCTAGAAGTGAAAAGAGAATGAAAACTTCGAAGACAAAAGTCACTAGATTAATGTAATCATTTCATTAATGTACAAAAAGGAGGGCAATTGCCTATTACACTTGGCAAAAGAACAAAAAAGACCCTACAAATACAACCTACTCTTGGGCATCCCCAAGGCCAGTATTAACAAGGGACTCCTTAAGCTTGGGGCCGCCAGCACTCCCTAATGTCTCCCTTGCTGCAACTTCAACCATTTCCTGAGAACTAGCTCCAATATCAGGAACACGCCCGGCCGTAACAGAAAGGAGATGGTGACCTAGAGGACGACTGGCCAACTCACGAAAGCAAGCAAAATCTGCAGGCGGATCAGTCCAAAGCAGGCCCCTAAGCTCATCATGGAAGAGCTCTAGAGCAGGATGTAAAGAGCTCACCCACTCAGCGGGAAACCTTTCCCCATGAAGATGCGTGAGCTGCTCAACCGCTAGCAGCATTGCATACATCCTTTCAGCCAACAGCTCCGCCTGGTGGTCAGCCACCTCTTCAATCCTGCTATCAGCATCTAGCCAGCCCCTCATGTTATCATTAGCACAGGCCTCGGCATTCCTCAAAGCTTTGGGGAGAGAATTCAATTCCTACAGGCGGTTCTTCGCATCTTCCTACCGAATACTTAGCTTTATGCGAGCCCTCTCCAAATCTGATCGCAGAAGCTTGGCCTCTACGAGTTGATCACCTTTGGCACGAAGACAGGCGACCCCGCAAATTCACACGCATCTCTTGCAGCTATAGCTACGATTTCTCTAGGGAATTATTCCTGGTATCAAGAAGCAAAACCGACCGATCCAGGTCCTTGTGAAGCCCAACCTGTTTGGAAGACAAGAGGAAGAACGTTATAACGAAAGATGATATGCTAACAACAACAGGACCTTCAAAGTCAAAGGCTTACCACTTGCTTCTCCCACATATTGCTAGCTTGATGGAAGTCAGCCAAAGAGTTGGCCACACCCTCAAAAGCCCACCGAGTAACCATTAGAGGACTTGAGTCAATTGCTCTAGTAGCCCTCTCCTCTAAATCCACGGGGAATTGTGTCTCAAGGGCTTTTAGAGGAAAGGGGGACACCTCCTCCCCGGAAAACCCATGAACGCCTTGTGTAGGGTCCTCCAAAGCAAAACCTTCTGGAGCCACATCTCCAGAAGCAGTGGTAGCGATTTGGCTCACCACTACATTCTCAGCAACAGGTCCACAATGGCCACCCACCGCCGAAGCACTCTCCTCCACAGCAACCAACCTTGCGGGAGAAGCCTCAGAAGCAGCAGCGACGTCCTGTCCAACTGCTCCTCGGCACCCCCAGCAGAACGTGGAGAGGAAGAGCTCGACAAAACCACCCTCAAGGGCAAGCGATGAGTCTGCTCCGAAGGCAGAAAAGTACACCCCACAGAAGCAGTAACCCTAGTCTCCACCGGAGCAACCCTCTGATGCATCATCGAAGACGGAGGAACCTGAGAAGAAAGCCGAGAATCCATCTTCGTCGACCTTCCTTCTTTAGGATTTCCTCCTTCTGTCGTCCTTTCTTTCCCTTGGAGATCCTCTTTCCGCTGATAATGACCTCCGGTGGTGGCACCCGAGCCTTACCTCCCATCACCTCTGGCGGCATTACCAGAGCCTTGACTTCGTTCAACCCTTCTACTTCCTTTAGATGTCCCGATACAAACTACAGCAACCTTCTCGTGTTTGGGAGAAGGACCTTGTCTTGGCCTCTTCTGCCAAATTAGGTGTGGACTCCACATTTTGTCCGGCCCCAAAAGGTGCAATCAAAAAGCCAAAAATAAACAAAAAAATAAATAATAAAATATAGAAATAAAAAAATAAAAAAAATAAAAGAAAGAAAGAAAAGGAAAAAAAGAGAAAAATATAAACTTGTGGGTCGCGACGTACAAACTCGTACATCGCAGCCCCCAAGCGCCATGTCAGAGGCTGTCGCGACCCCCAATGCATTTATGGCAAAGGCTAATCAGATCAACAATCATGGCTCCGGCGTGACCCCCCTGACTTTTGGGTCGCGACGTACGAGTTATAAATAGCCGGATTTTGTTTCCCAGAATACAGCCGGTGCAGTTACTATAAATAGGAGGCTCGACCTCAGTTGATTGGACCGAGATTCTTAGCTCTGAAAGGCTGTCGAATTATCATAAGATTGGTAAAGTTTTACCCCTTTTACCCATACTCTTGGTTTGCATTCTCTTTACTCAACTACCCTTTTCTTTTAAAATTTTTGGATTTCTGAGGACCGGAGTTAAGCCTTGAATTACTTCGAAGGTCAATTTAGGTCCCCTTTATGTCCTAGATCCGGGGTCTAGACCCTCAAAAATTTAAAACTCGCCTATGTTTTCGTAAATGGGTCGCGACCCCTCTCAACTTTTTGTGCATCGGTCGCTTGCTGTTCCTTCCCTTTTCTCTCTTTTCGTGAAAATTTCTTATGGGTCGCGACGTGTCCCACTATACGTCGCGACCCTTGGCCCGTTACTGATGTCAGGTCCCTGGCCCGAGGTCGTAGGTCGCGACATATTCCATCATACGTCGCGACCCTGGTTTATCCCTGACGTTGGGACCCTGACCTGAGGTCATGGGTCGCGACCTATACTGTTATAGGTCGTGATCCCTTGCCTGTCAGAGGCAAAGAAGCCTATTTCTCGGCCTCCTCTGTTTACTCAAGTTTTTTATATCTTAACATGTGTAACCTAGTGCCACCAATGAGCCTTTTCTTCTATAGGAGCACTAGTTTTTCACGCCATCTGGGCACGCTGCTTGATGAGCCCCACACACACACTTTTCTTGCTAATTCTTTGAATTTTAATCCATGGTAGATAGGTGTCGAGAAGACCTTTGTATCTTTAGGCACATTGCATTGGGATGTCATATGAGCCTTTGCTTGATGAGCATCCCCACACCCACACACATGCTTGCCACACGAACTATGTGGACTTTGATCCCTCTGTGAGGGCACGTAGGCCCTAGGCTCATATCCTACGTCAATTCCATCCTTGTTTTTCTCTATGTTTTTGTGTGTTGTTTCTCTTTTCCAACTCTTTTAAGACCAAAACAATTTAAATAATAGTTTTTGGGCTAATCGTCTTCGGACGGGGGAAGAGGGGTGCCTAACACCTTCCCCTTATCTCAAGCAGACTTCCGAACCTAATTCTTTTAAAAACTAACTTTCATCAAACTTTTAAACAAAAATTTTCCTTTTCCAAGTTTTTATGGAAAACTTGGTGGCGACTCCTCAAAGTCCTTGCCATCGAGAGACGCGATCTTCACACTAGGTTACTATCCCTGGTGCGGTTAAGAGAGGTGGAGAAGAAAGGACTTCCAAGTCAGTAAAGTCGAAGGGGTACAACCTTGCAATTAGCAAACCCTAAATCAGAAAGGAGAAAAAGAGAACCCAAAAGGATGAATCAAAGGAAGACAATACTCACTTTCATCTTTGTTGGCCATGACGAAGTATAGACAGGCAAGCAAGAAACTTCGACGCAGAGAAAGCAATAGAGAATTCTTGGAGATGAGGGGACTCTGGGAAGCAAAGGGTCAAGAACAAGAAAGATTGAAGGTAAACAGAGCCTTTCCCTTTTGAGTCTTGGGAGTATTTATAAGGAGCTAGAGGCGCGACGATTCAAATCACAGCCTCCCTCGAAACTCGCAACGAATAAGAAGTAATTATCACCTAATCAAACAAGAGCTGAAGTCGTCCAATCCAAGCAAAGATACGCCAAGAGGAACGACCCTGATTTAAAGTCATCAAGCTGCAATCGGAAAGACCTAAACACCCTCGGAAGCCCGAAAGTCCTCCAAAAAGACCCAAGGGTAAACACGGAACTCCGAAGCAACGGCTAATGATGGTGTCTCTTGGAAACACGCGGACCTTAAATGGAGAGAAACAACTCGACAGGTAACATTACGAAACTTCCAAAGCGACGGCAGCCGAAGGGATCCTGACGCGTGGCACCACACCTATGAGGTAATCTCTAGATAAACACAAGCCCTCCCAAGCGCACACTCGACCGCCCCCAATCCCGGCAATAAGCGGTTGATCTGACTCTAATGAGATGGAGCTTGTTCCACGTGTCAAGCCTCACGCCCAGGAAAAGTCCAGAATGTCCCTGACCTTTCAAATCCCCTCAACGCCTTCCAAGGGCATCTCTGGAAAGTCACCTTCTCTACAATGATGACGTCTCCTTGGAAAGATGCGAGTGTTTCTGTAGAGATGGCTCGAGAAACTTGCTAAGAAAGTAAAGCGAATGACCGTCCAGATTTGGATGCGTGGCATCCTTGGCAACCTACTCTTGAAAAACTCCAAAGAAACGCAAGCAAACGCTTGACCACCCCATCTCCTATGATTAGCGGTCAATCCAGCTCCATGAACAATTTATGGCGGGCGACCTTGCTTCTAATATTCTACAAAAGGCAACTTAAGTCCACGGGCGCCCAACACCTATAGGCTTAAGGGACTTATGTAATTCCATAATATGCCCTCCTATGGACACGTGACACTAGCCTTCTAAAATGTTTACCGGACCTTGGATCAGTGACACGTGGAAACACTCGATGGACCTAGATGTGGCCTCTCCCCACAATCACCCGCGTACTCTCCCGCATCGGAGATGTGGGTAAAACTCTCTAGATCGTGGGTCAAGCTTAAGGCTCAAGAACGTGGGTTGACCACATTCTCCCGTACTCCGAGTATAAATATCCCTTACCCGGGGGACTAAGGGGACGGAACCGAGAAGCAATCGAAACAGTGCTCACAACACTAAAAGCATACCACGAGATCATCGTTACCTAAAGTCTATCTAACAGACATCACCCCATATTCACTCCCTTGACTGGATACACACATCCTCTTGCTCTAAGCAGCATTCATAGACCCTTGCTCTCTCCCTCTACCTACGAGATACCTCCAATAGGCAGCTCGCTCGCCCGGAGAACACAGACACACGTCCTAGTCGCACACGGCCATTATAGATAACATTCCTGCCTAACGGCAACCATGGACATTCCCTCTTCGAACTACGTGGACTTTGATCCCTAGACAAGGGTATGTATGCACTTAGGTATTCACCTAAGGACAAGTCCCCCAAGGCTACGACCCCTTGCGGTTCTTATTGAACGTTATGAATTGTTTGAACCAAAAACGACAGTTACAATTGGTAAATTTATTATTTATCATTTACAAGTAATTTTACGTTGGTGTTTAAATGCAATTATGTGGACAGTTTGACAATTTATTGGTGACTTTCAGTTAATGAAGAAAGGTACTATTGTTGGAAACATTAGTAAATAACTAATGATCCGTTTATTCCCTAACAAAGGTAAAGACCCATACAGTTGGAAGAACACACTCAGGTTTATGTGTGATTGAAGGTCTTCTGATTTCTTAAGTTAGTGGGAGCTTTGTGTACTTAAAGTTTAAGAGTCTCATGATCTTTCGAATCAGTGGGAATCTTATGCAGATAAAGATTAAACGTCTCATGATCTTTCAAATCAGTGGGAGCTTTGTGCACTTAAGGTTTGGAGAATGTCTCCACATATGTTATCATTGGTATACTAATGCTTTCCTTATGCAAAGAAAGGTTAATACAAAATGTGCCTTAAGACATTTTGTTTCTCTTAAGAGTGACCGTGCTGTCTGATAAGGTATTAGATACAACATGTACCTTAAGACATTGTGCATGTCTTAAGAGTGACTGTTGTGTCCTATAGAGTATGATACAACATGTGCCTTAAGACATTGTGCCTACCTTAAGAGTGATCGTTGTGTCTGATAAGGTAATAGATACAACATGTGTCTTAGGACATAGTGTTTGTCTTAAGAGTGACCATTTCCCTTGTTCCGCAGTAGGATTCATTTTGTCTTTCCCAAAGGAGCAACAATTCGTCTCATTTACCATTCACATGTATAGGACTATTGTGTCTTTCCCGAAGGATCAACAATTCGTCTCTTTTACCATTCACATAAGTTAGATTCATTGTGTCTTTCCCAAAGGATCAACAATTCATCTTCCTTATCCTTCACATTCTTAGGGCTCATTGTGTCTTTCCCGAAGGATCAAAAATTCATCTCCCTTGGCCCTTTTCATTCATAGGATTCGTTGTGTCTTTCCCAAAGGATCAACAATTTATCTCCCTTTCCCTTTCCATTCATAGGATTCGTTGTATCTTTCCCAAAGGATCAATAACTCATCTACTTGATTTGCTATTCACATGTACATATATTAAAAAGAATTGGTCCTAATCATGGTTCACCTAATTTTAAGCATGTCCCTCTTTGAATGGCCACATAGGGGCATACTAGCTTAAAATTTAGTAACCATCACGATGTTTTTTGTAATCTCATTTGTAATCGAATGGATGTTTTATCATCCCAAACTATGGCACAACCGTGGAAATCCCAACGGCCATCTCATACCAACAATTGGTCAATCGATGATGGACCTATTCTTTACCTATGCATGTACATTGAATATCACGCAACACATACAATTCATAATCAACTTACAGCACTCATTATGCCAAGAAATGCAATTTAATGCTCTCATCATGGCAATGCATAACTTTAAAAGTATTGAGGGTATCAAGTGTCCTACCTCATTTCCATGCTACCATTAAACTTTAGCAAAATATGTGTTGGTTTCCGCATCTCGAAAGATAATTTTGATCTAATACATAGCAACACACACACATATATTGACTTCTAATTATATGAGCAAACTTATTCTTAGATTGAGTTTCAGTCTGATAAAATGATGGGTATTGCATAAACCATAATTCCAAGAGTGTGATAGGTGTGGAATCTCTCCATCAACCATTACACTAAGAGTCCTGTCACATAAGGTTTTGTAAATAGTCCTTTGACTTAGGATTGATTAATCTTCAGAACTAGGGAATTTAGATTCAAAACCATCAAATTGTAATTGCAGTGCATTAGGATAATTAGAAATATTAGTTGGTTGAAGGAATTCAAATCAGCAAAAATAGAATCCTAGTTTATCAACTTAGATGAACATATCTTGCCTTAAGATAAGACAACTAAGAAGAAAAGGCAAAGGAAGCATGAAATAAGTAAGATAAGGTTAAAAATAATAAAAGTAATAACCTTAGGAATGATGACCCAAGTAGGAATTCAATTCTAATAAAAACTTATACATACATGAAAAGAAATAAAAAACAACAAACCATAGTAAATCTGTGAAAACTAAATTTCAGGGACAAAATTTCATGAGGGGGATGAATTGTAACATTCCGCTACCAAAATAATTGAGTGAAATTAATTAGATTAATTTTATACAAAGAAAGAGGTTTCTCTAAACTAAAATAGAAATCTTAAGTACTTAATAAAGAGGAAAATTGGGAAGTTTATAGATAAGTAAATATTTATATTCAGAAAGGAAAAAAAAATTCCAATTCTTTAAATTAAATCAATTAGGTGTTGTGATATTAACAAATAAGAGTCTTACTTAATAGAAGATGATCCATCATGTTGACACAATACAAATAATAATAAATAGGAAGTCATATTTAATCTCATTAATATTTTATCTAATACCCAATAAGATTAAAAAGTAAAATGATAAAATTTAACTCCCTTTTCTCTTATGCATAAAGCTCATGATAGGTGCTAGGGATGGTAAAAGGGACAAGGGCACCTCACTTTTCCTAACCGCATGTCCAACAAGTGAGCCACATCTTCAACACTTCTCCATTATATATATATATATATATATATATATATATATGCACTAATCAGTACTTAGTACTTAAATGTGAAATTTTCCAAGATCCCATAGTAGAGTTGTTGGGAAAATACCCCGAATACATAAAACTTTAATTTACCCACATGCAGTTTCATCATGTCAAATCATCAAGAAAATAAATCTGAAAGCGGAAGCAGAAGCGTACCTGAATTCATAAGAGTTCTTTAGTCTTGCGGGTACAGGTCTTCCAAATTAGTAAGCATGATTTTAAGAGACTAGGGTTTCTCTCTTTTCCGGTGATGGGATTACAGAAAAGAATCATACTTATAATTTGGGGACCATAGCCCTAATATAGTTGGAATCCTAATTGGATTAGGAGTCCTAATTTCTAATTTAGTCCATCATAAAATTAGAAATTATATGAGAGTATCTACACATATAGTTTCATACTTTACCACACTGTTTAATTTGGGCCAGGCACTTTTCTAATGATAGCATTTGACATACAATATCTTATTTAATATATATAAGTCCATAAATACCTAACAATCTCCCACTTGGAATATATATATAAATATCACTTTATAATTATTTGTCACATTATAACCTGTAACTACGGAATATTCTACCTAGGGACACGTGCCACTAAGCTTCCAGAAGCCTAGCGGCAGCATACGCTAGCAACACGTGGCACCACTCGCCTACCACTTACGTGACCCTTGCCTGCACCTTTTCGCGAGGGCTCCCGTCTAGGAGACTTGGAGACCCTCTGGGCATCGTAGGAGGACCCACGTCCAACGAGAACGTGGGTCGAGCACGTCCTCCCCACACTTAGTATAAAAGAACCCTAACTCAGGGGACATAAGCATCAAATCCAAGACACCACAAGAACTGTGCCTACAATCACTTAAGCAGACCCTCTGAGTACATTCAGACACCCTTTTTTACCGGACCCACATCATGCATCCCGAGCTCTGCCCTCAGCACGTTTGGTCTCACCGCTGGCAGACGCATCTCCGTCCCAGAGCACCCCACCTACAGAGCTCCCAAAAGCTCTCAAAGACCCAAGCTCTCTCACACTAAGGCAACCTCCCACGAGCAGCCCGCCCGCCCAGAGTACCTTACGCACGTCTTAGCCGCACACGGCCCGATACAGGTAAACCACCTAGCCTAACGACCCCTATAGACGTCACCATGACGAACTACGTGGACTTTGATCCCTGCCCAAGGGTACGTAGGCACCTAGGTTCCTCACCTAAGGACAAGTCCCCCAAGGTTAAGACCCCTTGCGGTCCTTAATTGCAAACTACAATTGTCTGAACCAAAAACGACAGTTACATAACCTTATGAGCTCAAGCTTTGGCTATCATAATCAAAAGTGTTCCGAACAATCTCGTCCATCAATTATGCCAACATAGAACCAAGGCGACTTTTGTTACATATATTGTAACTAAGCCCTCCCTGATCACCATATTAACATAATCAAATGACATAGATCAAGTATGGATGTGTAGCATGGAAAATTATATTCAGTGTGATCTATACATGTCTATTTCCAACTGGTCCACCTTAAACCTTATAAAACCATACCAAAATCAAAGTGTGAATAATCCAAGAAAAACTTTATTTCTGTAGAACCTTAAAATATCGATAAACCGAAATAACTGAAAATTGTGTCTTTAACCGAAAAGCATAATTACAAACTCCCACTGAAACTGAATATCTTTAATTGACATAACACCCATATGAGCAGTATGCTCATGAAAGACCTTTGGTGTTATAGTTCCTTAGTAAGCAGATCCGCAAACATGGATTTTGTCCCAATATGCCTTTTAGACAACTGTCCACTTTGAACTCTTTCTTTAACAACTAGGAACTTTATGTATGTGTTTAGACTTTGTTAAGCTCCTATTGTTATTGAAATACAAGACTACTGTTTATTGTCACTAAATGTCCTAACTCCTAAGTGGTCTTTAAATTCCATCCAGAATTAGCAGCCCAGTGACAAACTTTCGCAATTATATTCCATAATTTGATGCCTCATAAAACGCTATCAACTTAACTGCTATTGTGGAAGGAGTTAGAAGTGTCTTTTTTTAGCACTCTTTAAAGACACTGCTTCTCCAACCAGCAGATAAATATAGCCCAAATTAGATTTCATACTATCTTGGCATTCAACAAAGTCAGAGTCTAAATATCGAATACTCATTGACTTATCTAATCTTCTGTATGTGAGCTGTGATGCTTTGTTCACTATAAATATCATATGGATCACTAGGCTGCTTTCCAATGATCCATATCCGAATTGCTTAAATAACTTTCTAAAATGCTAACAATATATGCGATTTTGGTCGCATACAAAACTGTGAATACATTAGACCCCCTCTTGCTAAAAGCATGAGGAATCTTTTGTATGTCCCTATTTTGGGGCATAGATTAAGACTCAACTTGTCTCCTTTATCCATAGGGGCATTACCTAGTTTGCAATTATGCATACCAAAATTCTTGGAAATCTTTTCGATATATATGTCTTCTGTAACAATCCATGAATACCATATAGGTTGTTTCATCAATGTCACCATTGAGAAACACTATTTTAACACCCACCTGATGTAACTCATCTTCAAAATGTGCTACTAATGCCATTATAATTCTGAAAGAGTCTTTTTAAAGAAACTGGAAAGATCTCTTCATGATTTATGCATTCTTTATGTGTAAAGACTTTAGCGATATGACGTGTCTTATACCTTTCCACATCGCCTTTCGAATCTTTCTTAGTTTTAAATATCCATTTACAACCAATGAGATTCGCACCTTCAAGCAATGGGGCAAGATCCTACACATCATTATTTTTCATACACTTTATCTTTTCATCCACATCATTAATTAATCCACTTTTGAGAGTTAGAATTTTCCATGGCTTGATGGAAATTGACCGGGTCATTTCCCATCGCTCCAATGTTAATCATGTTCTTAAAGAAATACAATATAATCATATGATATTGTACTTCTCCTTTCTCTAGTGGATCTTCTTAATGGCAATGGTTCTTGAGGTTGTAGAGTTTGTTCTTTTGGAACACCTTCTTTAACTGGATCGGGAAGGCTAATGACATTCTCTCGTCCAAAGTTGCTTCTTGAACAATGTCAGGTATAGTAATCTTTTTTTTCTAATCATTCTCAATAGCAATTACAAGAATATTAACATATTCCCTTTCAAGACAAAATCCCTAACCCTATCCCCCCAGCAAACTCAACATCCTCAAAGAACCGAACATTATTCGTCTCGATTATAAACTTAATCATGGGATCATAAAATTTGTAACCCTCTGGATCTTTCAGAGTATCCAAAAATTAGCAACTGACAGTTCTATAGTCCAGTTTCCTTTCATTTTGCCTATAAGACCTTACCTCAACTTAACATCTCCAAATGTGAAAATGCTTTAGACTAGGCTTCCTACCCATCCAAAGCTCATAATTGGTCTTTTCAGTTGCCTTAGTTGGAACTCTATTGAGTATATTTATTGCGGTTCTTAATACCATTGGACACAAGTATCTCAATTCTCCTTTTGGAGATATGGCCTAACCTCTTGTGTCGCAATGAAGTTGAATTTTCATTGGTTAATTTGTACTTTTCACATGTCACACTAACATGTATAAAACCTTAAAAGACATCAATTATGTCAAGAAAATTTAGATTATTGTATCCCAACAAAAATCAAAATCAACCAAATAAACTTGAATATATATATATATATATTAAAGAGACTAAATTATCTATTTCGACATGAACAATAACAACCAAAATTGTCCAATGTTAAAATAGGAATTGAGTGTAGTCTAAAATATGATACAATAAAAGTCTCAAACAAATTCAATTAAAATATATTTTTTAACAATAATCTAAATGTTCCAATTGCTTCGACTTCTACTGACTTGCCATCCCCATTATAGATGTATCTTTCACCATCACTAGGCTTTTAGCAATTCAGGAAACCTTGCATAAATACACTAATGTGAGTTGTTACAGCAGAATCTATCCATCATGTGTGTCTAAGCACCAAAATCAAATCAACCTTAGAACAAACAAAAGTAAGAAGCACACCCTTCCTTGCATGCCAAGCATGAGTGTTGGTATAATGCTTCCTTTTTTTTTGTCCTACTGCAACTCCGCAAAAGAAATAACCATCCTAAGTTGGTTCTTTATGTTGTTTCTTCTGCAGTGTTGTATCCGCAGTTTACTTATTCTTCTTTCTCTCATGCTGTCTATCTTCTTGTCCTTTGAAGTGGAGGCCAAACGAGAACTTAATATCTTTTCTTGCTTCAATATCTCCTTTTGCACTACCAAGTCTTTGGACAAAGTCTAACTTGAGTGCTTTCAATTTTGAAGCAAGATGAGACATTTCTATAATATACTCCCTTATATTTCCTTTGTCTGTATACCTCATAAAGATAAGTTTTGCTAAGATTGTATTATTTTAATCTTTTTCTCTCTTAGTAAACATCTTCTCAAGGTTCTCAAGGAAATATTTGGTCATGTCCACTTGACAGGACATAATGCCCCTAAAAGCTTCTGGAATGGCACACTTGATTATCTTTAGACTTATGCTATTGGAAGTTTCCCACTTTGCCATCTCCTTTGAAAGAACCAAGAAGGGGGGTTGAATTGGTTAATCTACAAAAATATTGACTTTTAAAAATTTAGGCTACTGAAACTTTGGTTAATGAAAAATATGCTCAGTTTTTCAAATAAGGCTACTGTTATAAAAAGTTCAGTTCTGGTTAATTTGAAAACCAGTTTAGGTTAATGTTAAAGACAGTAAATAAATAAAGAATACAAGCAATTATTATAGTGAGAGGTTCGGATCAAATATCCTACATCCTCTCACAAAACAAGTAGGAGGAGTTATTTCACTAGCTTGGGAAATGTGAATTACAACCAGGCAACCTTCAAAACACCAAGGGATCAGCCACAATGGCTTTTACTAGCTAACCCAGGTAACCCTTAAAGACAGGATCAGCCTCTAGGGCTTTTACCACCTAACCCAGGCAACCTCAGCCCAAGGCTCAGCACAAGTGCTTTTACAACCAATCCGTGAATTACAACACTCCCAAAACTAAAACCCGACCAGTAGCCTACTGATCAATTAGCCTCCCTGTCTTAGGTTCCTACCCGGACTCTAGACAGAAAGGGAAGAGATTAAGAAGTGACATGAAAGGGATACAGACTCCAACTTCTCACTAAGAGACAAATAAATTCAGATGAATGTTTGAAGGCTGAATCACACTCTCTTGGAAGACTAAGGCTTGTAGATCAATCTCTTGAAGTGCAAATGTCCAAGTTTTGTGTTTATATAGGCTTGAAGCTTTTGAACATTGGAGAGCTCTTCAATGCAGCAAATCATCTTCATTTAACTTGGCCTTTAACCCCTTTCTTCAAAGCTATCTTGATTGACAAAGATATCTTCCATTTTGGCTCGGGTCAATGCTTGACAGCCTACTGGTAGCTCCCAATATGGAAAGTAGGTTAATGCTGAATCAATCTGCTCAATATCAACTTTCCTGAAATCAAGCTAAGTTCCTTTTTCAGATTTTTCAGCAATAAAAGTATTTAAGGACAATATATATTCAAGTAAAACATTCCTTAATTCAACTTATATGCTTAGAAACTGAAATCAAATATTCATTAAGTATGATGTCATCTTGATTTCTTTTCTAAAGTATTTAGTCAATGATTCACTGTTCAATCAGCTTTAAATGCAAAATCAGCCTTATGACTAAATCTTTCCTTTTTCATTACTCACTTTGATTTACTTGCATATAAAACATGTGAGAATATATTCATGCACAGTCATTTTATTTGCTATGAAAAACGAGTTGATGCTTGATTATATAATTTTTGACATGTTTCTAAATCAAGCTTCTGGTCAATGATCGACCAAAGCTCTCAGGAGCCTTTTATGGAAAGATTCCTCAAGATAATAAATGCTATAAAATCTCTTGATAGTCAATTGATCAATCATGGGTATTTTAATATTAAAGACAAATATACTTGATAAAAGTATTCTAATAAAACATTCCTTATTTGTCTTTGATATGATTCCATAATAAATCATTTAAGAACATGATCAATTTGACTAAATCGCAATCTTTCCTTAATTGGCCGAGATCTTTATTTGAATCAAATGATTGATATATAAAATATTCAAATTACAACTTAATCAATCAAATCAAGATCTCTCAACATTAAAATTGTATTTTTGTAAAACATTATCAAACCCAGTCAAATTCAAGTATGGACAAAATATTGTCCCAACATCCTTCCTTTTATGTGAGGTACTCTGAGTGAGACAAGTGGGTTTGAGAAACTCTCAACACATAGTCTAAGTCCATGACTCCGAGAGTGGTTAAAACTCTCTTGTCATGCCTTAAATTTGTGCCATTTATCATAAAAATATTATTAATGTTTGACAGTTATGTTTTTTCCTACAGCAGAAACTAAATAAGAACAAAACAAATAAAATGTTCACAAATAAGTACCCAAAGAAAACCAAAATGAAACAATAAAATTTGAATAAAGGTGAACCCCATCTCAAGATATCGGGCACTCCATTAATATTTCATCTTTGGACAAAATATTAACTTGTAAGTGATACCTTGGCGTAGTAATCAAATACTGATGATAATGTAACATATCAAACAATAAATCTTCCTTTGGGTCGATTCATTCCTCATAAGTAAAGCCAAATAATTATCACGTATTTATTACCACAAGAGTATATGGAATTATATTAAATAGAGACTTTCCTTTAGGCCAATCAATATTCATATAAATTACATACAAATAACTTTTTATATTTTAATACGAATTAATTTCCACAGCAGAGATCACTTTAGTGACATAATGTTTCAATTAATTAATTTTAAAATATATATTAACATACCAATATCCAAATTTATATTTCCAAAATATTCCTAAATTTGCAGCACGTCCTCATAAACCATAATAGTGCAACACCTTAATTTATAATTGTAAAAATCAAATATATAAATTTTCTGAAATCATAAAATCCAAAAAAGTTGCCAAAAATTCAAATTTATATATTTGTAGCACAATTCTGAATACAAATACCAAATTCGAAAACCTAATATAATTTTCAAACTCTTTTGCATGCCATAGTAAATATAATTTGAATTCAACCTAATGTTGTCCATGCAAAACAAAAGCTCTGTGCCAAAAAGTTCAAAATAAATGAACCATACTGTCACGACCCTTGTTTAGAGGACCGTGACCGGCACAAACACAGGGAATACCCCTATGCCTATAAGCCTTATCACCTAATTGACAGAATACCTATTACTGAAAATACATTCACATGCAGTATAATACCATAGCTACACCGAAGTGGTGGCCTATCCTAGGCAAACAAATCCACAGCCAATGTCGCTTCAGGATATAGATATAGGAAAACACACTTAATATATATAACCTGCGTACTGGCTACACATCCGAAGATGCTATCTATCCTATTCACATGCAACAGATATATGTATATATATATATATATATAAATATATATATTTTGAAAACAAATTTTCCCTGCATCGTAATCTAACGGATCCTGATCTTTAAGGTGTGTGAAGCTGACAGTTCTAGATTTAGTGATACAATCTAATTGGGTACGTTTACCCTTTACTTTATGATATAAAAATAAAGTAAATTAAATTACAATTACACTGTATTCACCCCACATGAACAAGTTGTGGGTCTTGGAAAGTGTTGCTAAACTCTCGCTCCACCGAGACTTCTTCCACCTGTACTTAACCTGTCTCTGTGTAGTAAAAATGAGGTGTGAGTCTTAACCACGCGACTCAGTGAGAACTCTCCCATCTCCGGCGCCAGACGGGTACCATAGCGCTGGGTTTGGGAGTCATACACAATCACATGCAAAAACAACCAGTTATTGTTGTTAGCATACATTCTAGGTGATCACACAACAATCAAAGATTTCACCCAAACACTCACCTACATTTAATAACTGTAAACATGTAGCAGTTTATTCCACGTCATCAATCAGCAAGTAAACATATAACATATAGTGTCAGCTTTTACTTACCGGTCTTCTCACGTTTCAGCATGTCTGAATCAAACAAGACGTGCAGTGACGTAATCCTGTACGTTACCACTACATTGCACAATCGACAATTATATGCAAACACAGGCAATTTGTACATACACACATATGCTAAACATACATCTACATAATCTCTCTAACTCTGGGGTATCTACTAGCCACTACGTGGCTTTTCTACTTCGAACCCGTGCACTCGGGCAACTAGCCACCACGTGGCAAATATACTTAACCCATTCACTCGGGTACTGGTCACCTCGTGACAATTTTGTCAATCAAACAATACTTAACCCATTCACTTGGGTACTAGTCACCTTGTGACAATTCTAATAATCAAACACAATCAACTTCTATCTATCAAACAACTGATACGTAGCCACCACGTGGCACGTCCTGACCCCTTGCTGCGGGGCAATAGCTTGAGTCCACTCGTCCATTACCCAACCAGGCCACATGGCGGGCACGGCACGACGTCTCAAAGCATGGCCAATGATACACCCTGGACCAACTCCACAGGATGGTTTCTCTTTTACTAGGTTAGGCTCACGGTTCACCCGTAGGTTCCTCACGTGTCTCCTTACCTTAGTCTCTCATATTAATAGGAATCTTTGTATCTTTCCCGAAGGATAAACAATTCTTCTCATTATTAATATGGATGAGTATCCTTAGCAGGATCTAACTCATATACCCGTCCAGATGCACTCTCTGAGCCTCACGCTATCGTCATAGCAATATAAAACCTTTCTGACCCTATTGCCAGGATAGGGCAATGACCATCGTCATGGTGATTATAAAACTGAGGTCTCAAGTGCCATCTGACGTTGTTCTAGTCAATGTCTCACATATTAATAGGATTCTTTGTATCTTCCCCGAAGGATCAACAATTCCTCTCCTTATTAATATGTACAAGTATCCTCAACAGGATATAACTCATATACACGTCCAGATGCATCCTCTGAGCCTCAAGCTATCGTCATAGCAATATAAAACCTTTCTGACCCTATTGCCAGGATAGGGCAATGACCATCATCATGGTGATTATAAAAACTGAGGTCTCAAGTGCCATCTGACGTTGTTCTAGTCGATGTCTCACATCGCTAGCATAACCAAATTCGAAACCCATCAATAACTCCCTTTGCATGATTTTAATTTAAGTCACCGTCGTGACGAGTTTTCAAAATAAAGTTTAGCCCTTCTGTACAAGGACTCTTGCCATTGTCGTGGAAAAGATTTAATAAAACACTCATCATGCCTCCGGAGTGTATGACTTGGATTTGTAACACGCCAATCATAGCAAACAATTACACTCTACTCCTATGTCTTCCTATTCAAGCTACTTTCCACAACCTATTTTCTAGTTCTTTTATTATTTTAGCATTCTATACCTCTAGCTAACACATATCAGACAAGCAGAGAATATACATACTCATGTAATCCACATAAGCATACAACCCTAGGAGCAGAGATGGAAGAACCCTCACCTTGGCCAACCTTCCATGAAATCCTCTCTTGTAACTTTAATATCCTTGGAGTTCTTGTTGTACTCTATTGTGCGTCGTTGTTCCTATAAGAACAACATTTACTTCATTAAGTTTATTACTTAGCTTAACTTGTTATTTATCTCTCCATTACTCTCCCATGTAGTCCACGGTTGCCACAGAGTCAAGCTCTTGGTCTTATTGGACTTCTTTATCCCGACTTATGCGTATCCTTCTTCAGACACTTGAGTTACTTGCATATAACACTCTACTTGAGTGTTTCACATACTTGGATTTGAGTATTAGACCTCTATCTAACATGTATTCACATCTAAGGAAGCTTATCTACCTTGGTTGGATGGGAATCCTAACTTTAGGAAGGTCTAAGCATTTTGGTTCAACTTGTGTTCCTACTTGGGTTCTAAGAAACCCATTTTCTAAGGCTTTTAATTCAATTTTAAAGCTATTAATCTCTAGGGAGACGATGTTAGGGATCGTTTAAGAATTATTTGGGGGCTCGAAAGTCCATTTTTGGGGCCCCGGGTGTCCCAGGGCAGACCGTTGGCGCAATTGCGCCCGTTCTGGCGCAGTTGCGCCAAGACATGCTGCCCCGAGGCAGCAAGTTGGCGCAGTTGCGCCAGCTCGGTTTGGCTGCAGGTTTTTCGTCGTTTCGGCCGTTTTCTGGCCCCGATTTCGACGCACCTTGATCGGGTTTTGTTCTCCTACATATATACTACATTTAGGAAGTCCTACAACTCAAATCCAACCCCGATTCGTCGCCGAATCGTTGATTGTTCGAATTTGGGAAAATGGGTTTTATAAACCCCAAATTCTTCCAACTTCGAATCCGGCCAAATCCAACGTTCTAGCCACGAATCCTAACCCCGATGAGTGTTCAAGAACACTTTAGAAACATTATTCCACCCTCGAATCTGCCTAAACTCGGATTCTCAACTCAATTCCAAAAATGAAGAAAAATGAAGAAAATGGAAACTTGGAGAGAATCGGGCGTTATACCAACCTTAACTCGAGAGATTGAGACGAGGAACATGACAAGGATGATCTCCGGCTCCTCCTCCAACTCCGGCTCGCCGGATTCCGGCGAGATTCCCGCCGAATATCCTCCCACCTCCAAGCCCTAGCTCTCCCTCTCTCTCCTTTCCTTCTCTTTTTCTTCCTTGCTTCTTCTTCTTCCTCGTAGCCCCCTCCCTCTCTCTTTTCTCTTTTATTTTCTTTTCCTTTCTTTTCTTTAATAATTAATATATATTAATAATAATAAAAAAATATGAAAATAGTATAAAGTAAATAAATTAATTAAACAATAATTAATAATATTTTAATTTAGTTCCCACTCCTATTTATTTTAGGTTTCTAATTTCTTAGGTCCTAAATTAATCCAAAAAAAATTATTTTCTACTTCTTTCTTTCATCTTTTATTTTACTTGAAATTTCGAAAAATTTTCTCGGTTCCTTTCCGATTTCCCTTAACTTTCATAATTTTCCTATATTCTTTTTAAGGTTTTAATTCCTAGCCCCGGAATAAATCCTTCTTTAATCCTCAAAATTTTTAAATAATCATTTTTTAATCCTCGAAATTTTCCGGGGGTATTACACATACATATATATTCCAAAGGACCTCATAAATCATATATATATATATATATAAACCCTAAACCAAAAGATCAAAACTTTAATCTGATTCAAATATATAAATATATATTGCACGGAAAACGTAATTTGATTCAAAACGTAATCAAAACTTTAATTTGATTCAAACATATATATATATAGCACGAAAAACGTAACAGTGTACCACATTAACATTGTACGTTTCGCATATATACATATATAAATTGAATTTATATCGACAAAACCCTTAAACCTAGTTTTGCAGCATAATGAATTTAATTTTAAAGAATTCAACACTATAGGTATGGTTTATCACAAAATAAAATTGAAACTTCTTTGCCGCAATATCCATACATTAAATTATCTTGTTTCTCCTTTGCAGCAATATAATTGTACCAAATTTTACCTAAAAGCATACAAAATTTCTTTATTCTTAATTTACAATAACCTAATAATTTTAATTCCTAATGATTCAACATGAAGTTGCCTCTGATGCCACTTGTTGGGAAAATACCCCGAATACATAAAACTTTAATTTACCCACATGCAGTTTCATAATGTCAAATCATCAAGAAAATAAATCTGAAAGCGGAAGCGGAAGTGTACCTAAATTCATAAGAGTTCTTCAGTCTTGCGGCTATAGGTCTTCCAAATTAGTAAGCATGATCTTAAGAGACTAGGATTTTTCACTTTTCCGATGATGGGATTACAGAAAAGAATCATACTTATAATTTGGGGACCATAACCCTAATATAGTTGGAATCCTAATTGGATTAGGAGTCTCAATTTCTAATTTAGCCCATCATAAAATTAGAAATTATATGAGAGTATGTAGACGTATAGGCTCATACTTTACCACATTATTTAAGCCCAATGTGGACACCCTATTTTGTCTGGGCCTAAATTGTGCAAAGAAAATTAAAAATTAAAAAATTAAAAATTACCAAAATTAATATTTTTGTCAAAGAAAATAAGAAAAGATGAAAAGTTACTCTTAGCTTTAATGGGCCAAGCCCAAAAGACTTAAGAGAACCCTAACTTATAAAAGAGAGAAGCCTAGGTCAAAAAGAGGGGGGGAGAACAGAGGTGACTAGGTTAAAGAGAGAGAGGAGGCTAGGTCAAAGAGAAGTGGAGAAGATCAAAGAGGCAAGAGGCAAGAGGAGGAGAAGGAGTCAAGAATTCATGGAGATGGGAAGGGAAACCTAGAATGAATGGTGGAAGAACCAATTGAGTGAGTACTCTTCACTTTGACACTTTTCTGTTTTGGTTGAATGTGATTTCTTGCCTTCTCCGTTTTGTTTTTGGTTGTTTCGACATTTATAATTGTTTTCTTGTATTTTTATCTTGTTTACGCATTCCTTTAGAGTATCTCTGAATTTTTTTATGAATTTCGAAACCTTTTAATGGAGTCAAAAAGTTTTTGTGAAAACCTCTGCCCGAACTGATTCTGAGTTCGGGCAGTGTGCCTTCAACACAAGATTTTGATTTCAATTTAACTCCAAATGAAGTGATCTATTTTTATTTTGAAACTAGAAATTCATAGCTATCTGACCATAGGTCTTTTATTAAATTTCATTTGGCATTTTGGTCCTAGAAATTTTTATAAAATCAATTTTTCAAAAGACCTTGCAGAGTGACATCCTGAATGTCGCTCTAATTCGTGAAATTATTTCTCCATCTACACAACTCCGTTTTAATTGATTTTTGTCCCTAAATCTTCTTCTTCGTCTCAGGAACAAAGGATAAAAATATCATGACGAAATTCATCTAGAATAATTTATGGCATATTTATTTATCCCAAAGTATCATTTCAAACAACTTCTGGGTAATTGTGCTTTCAAAGATCATATCTTACAAATTACTATTGATTTTGGGGCAAGGTCAGCGGGGCTGTGTAGGGGAGATCTAGAGCTTTCTTACCCTAGTTTTTTACAATTTTCTATTTTTTGGAAGTGGACCAATTTGATTTTTTATTTAGTGCCTAGAATCAGAAAAATAAGCGTTGAAAAGTTTTCTTTGTTTTTCTTAAACAAAAAAAATCCAAAAACATCATAGACGCTTTGTTTGTGTTTTTTAATCAACGTCTTTATTTATTTGTTCAACTAGTGTCACCAAGGAGCTTATTCTTCTATAGGAACACTAGTTTACACGCCATTTGGGCACGCCTCCTGATGAGCATCACACACCCACCTGGTTTGATTTGTTTTGTTAAATGCATGGTAGATAGGTGTCGAGGGGCTCTTGTAACGTCCTAATTTCTTAATTGATTTTATTTGCGGAATTAGGTTATTTGACTTAACTCTTAAAATCCTGGTCAAATTTTTTCTTTTCTTTTCATGTGGGAGTGTTAAAAGTCAAGTGTTCCCCAATGATCGCTTACTCTCGATTCTCTCTTCTAGACTCAATGTTCTAGGTTCTTCAACAATACAGGCATTTAAATAGATTACAGATTTAGCAGCGCAATCTAACACAACACGATTCTTAGATAACCAATCCATTCCTAAGATTATGTCTATGGTGGACATATTCAAATAGATAAGGTTTGCATGAAAAAATTTAGAATTGATAGTGATGGGACAGTTTAACCAAGTATGGGTAGCAATCAATCTTTTCCCCAAAGGGGTAGAAACCTGCAGTTCACACAATAAGGGTTGGATAGAGAAACTTAGGGTGTTCACACATCTTTTCAGAAATGAAAGAATGGGTGGCTCTTGAGTCAAATAGAATTTTAAAATTAATGTTTTGAATCTTACTCGTTCCCTCTATGAGAACCTCAGTCTGTTCATTGACAACCCCGTCCAGAGCAAAGACTCTTCCAACAGCAGGTGTTCGGTTTCCGTTCCCTACAGGTTCCTTGGCTTTGCATGCCTTGGCAAAATGCCTTTGTTTCCCGCATCGGTAGCAGGTGAAACAGGGCTGAGTAGGGTAGCGTTCCTTATTGCATTTGGCACAACGAGGACGGCTCACTCGAGTAGGGGTAGTTCTGCTGGTACTTCCCTGGGCAGGTTTGAAGTTTGGTTTCCTCACATTCAGGTTATTTTGGGGTCTCCGATTGAATCTCTAGTTTACTACAGCCCTATCACTCAAGTTTTTGCTAATGATGCGGCATTTGTTCACTAGCTCCGCATAGTTCTTTATTTCTCGCGGGGCTACTTGGGTCTTTATGGTCAGGTCTAACCCGGCCTCAAATTGGGCTGCCTTCCATCCCTCATCATGCCTAAACTTCAGGTAGGTAGAGAATTTGGCAAGTTCCTCAAACTTAGCCAAATACTCGTCAAAGGGTCTCCTCCTCTGTTTCAGCTGTAGAAATTCAATCTCCCTCTCCTTTTTAACACTCTCTGGATTGTATTTTGCTAGAAAGGTTTCCCAGGTCAAGGGGCAGTTCCTACCCTCGAGTAACTGTCTGGCTCGTTGCCACCAGTACTCAGCCTCACCCTGCAGTTGATAGACTGCGAAGGCTACATTTTGTGGATCAGGGGTATGGAGTACATTAAACAGCTTTTCTAGTTCCCCAAACCATACCTCAGCTACAACAGGGTCATAGATACCTCTGAATACCGGAGGCCTAGCCTTCTGGAATTCAGCCCACCCCAGGTTATTACCCTCATGGTGCCCATTATCATGTTGATCATGGCTTCTGGTATTATGGTTGCCCTGGGCCTGGCGGAGTACCTCGGTAGTTGCTGAGGCTTGGTCCCTCATAGCTTGTGCCATGTTCTCAAATGCATGCATCATTTGACGAATCATGTCACTTTCAGGTTGTCTATTGTCAGCACCTCTCCTGGTATTTGCCATAGCTTTCTGCTAAACAACAATATCACTAAGGTGATCAATCTCAATAATACTGTTAAATAAAGAAAAGTACAGCAAATAGAGGACACATGTAACAGTCTAGGGTTCCTAGAACAAACATAGACTCAGTTCACTCAAACTGTCATGATCAGCTGAGTTTATCCAATCAATGTTCATGTTAGGCTATTCTACCTACGAAACAACCGAGTTCTAATAACCAGGCTCTGATACCATAATGTAATGTCCTAGTTTCTTAATTGATTTTATTTGCGGAATTAGGTTATTTGACTTAACTCTTAAAATCTCGGTCCAATTTTTTTCTTTTATTTTCATGTGGGAGTGTTAAAAGTCAAGTGTTACCCCAAGGATCGCTTACTCTCGGTTGGTTATTTAACCTAAGAAACTAGAAGTTACGTGTTTGTTACTCTCGCGCTCTCCCAAAATTCATTTTTGTGTACATACAAGGTTAATCAGATAAAACGAGGTACTAAACCTCCATACATTACCTAATCAGTATATAGGCTAAGTCTACTGCATACATCCATACATATATACATGCATAAGTTTAATAGTTAGTGGCACGCATGCCTAAATAATTAGCCGCATAGTCCAAAAGTAAGTGTCACTCCTAAGTCACTGCCAAAAAGTCAACTCCCTACTAGCTATCCATCATACACCCTCTCTAGGTCCCGGGGGTGTTCATCTCCACCGAATGGAAAAAGAAGAGGATGTTGACGGTCTTCAATATCTAGAAGTAACCCATAAAGGGGACTTCCAACAGCTCCACTTCAATCTCTAATAGTAGGAGGTACCTGGGCATCTGAACACACTAACGTAGTGAGATATAAAATCGAAGTAACGTAGATTACCAGTTTTATAAAAACTAATTAGTGGTTCACCTGTATTGCTAAGAATACAGAAAAACTTCCTTCACAAATTAACACATAATTTAACCATTTAACATCAATAACAAGATATTTCCACACATGAGTTCAAGATATATGATCATGCTGAAGAAGTCTTAAACAGATAAAATAGTCATTTTCTTCTAAAATATGCACATTTACCAACACATGCACTTTTCAGTCTTGTCAAACACCAGATCTCTCTAGGACCTGTACAACTGGATAAACCATTACCATCAATAAAACCAATCTAATGAAACATGACAATAACCGACTTACCAACAAGTAAAGTCCGCCCATATAAGGCATACAGGAATTACCCAACATTCCAGGGCGTCCCCTGGTGTGCGCACAAAGTTAGAACCTTAGGATCACCAGTCCCGGACTGGATTATCTCTTTACTAGTTGCTAGACAGCTACGTCCCGGACGCATTCCTAGCCACCCTAGTGTGTCCTTTCCATAGAGATCAAATAATATAACATAGGTTTTTCCACAGGTAATATTTATTCAGTTGCCATTTACTTGCCTCTCCAAGGCATATTTATAGTTTTGCCCCTCTAGGGCATATGCATTCATTCACCGGCGCAAGCTAAAATACCTGCCTTTTAGGGCATATCAGTTCACAGATGCATGCTAAAGCTCAATTTCAGAGTTGGATGCCACACACTTAAACAGACTGATTAAAACAAGTCAACTTTGCATTTAGTCAACTCAAAAATCAAACAAAGTCAACCACAACGTCAAATATGACTTGAGTAGCAAGTAACATGCATAACTTCTCATACAACCATCCAAAAGTCATGAAATTTTACCAGAGGCATCTTTAATATATATTTAAAAGTTTCAACTAGTTTTTCAAGAAAGAAAATTACATTTTGACCCTCAATCTCACAATTCTTTATCAAAAGGCTCCTTTTTCCAAAATAAGAAAAATCAAGGCAAATTCAAACGTTTTAACCACATCCAGCCACAAAATCTAGTCAATTAGGACCTACTACACACATCTAGAAAGATTCCAACAAAATTCAGCTAGAAATTGGGTCAGAATAAGAATTTTAAGATTCTTTCTAGTTTTTTCTTACAAAATGGTCCCTATTAAGGCCCAATTTCAATTCTGGGTTGTTTCAAGCTGAAACCAAGATGCAGCAAGTTCCGAAGGACTATTTGTGACTTGCTGGTACATTTTTTACAATAAAAATCAACACAGAACCCACAGTTTTGCAGCAAAACTCTTCCTTTTGAAAATTTCTCAAGAAAGATGAATTGAATGTCTAAATAGGGTGAGAAATCATTCTGACCACTCCCATCCCTGTACATAGCATCCCAATATACCATAGAATCAAAAATGGATAGGTGCCTGCCCTGAATAACCCAGGTCACCCAGTTTTCAACAGAAACGAAAAAGACAGTGTTTTATTTCATTTTAGTCCCTCTCACTAGCTCTTTTATGTTCTGACCTTTTTCAAGCTCTATGTAACTTCCCCTAACTAAGCTAAGGTCATTTATGACTTGCACAACAGGTGAGTGCAGCCATATCAGTACAGGGGTGAGATTTATGCAGCAATTTTTTCGCTTTCTTGTCAATTTCCCCATTTCAGGTGTTTTGGTGTTCTATAGGCTAAGCTAGTTGCTTTTGATCTTTTTATTTCTGGAAATGCCCTCTAAGAGGTCTGGAGGGTGGGAGGAATTGGCCTACCCTCTCAGAACCTGAGTACCCAACTTTTATAGTTGGATTTCTCACTTCTTGACTCACTACAAGTTCAACTTGTTTTCCTTGCACTCTAAAAGTGTCATGACCTTATCCACTCTCTTGTTCCCTCACTGCCTCATGACTTAGACCCCACAAACCCAGAGAACCAAACTTAGGGCTCAATTAACAGTTCCTTTGCCTAAAACAGAACAACTACCCCTAGTTTCTACCATTTGCGCCTTTACTTACCAATTAGGTAGTACTCTACTGATTTTCCAGTGTATCCACATGTTTTAAAACTTCCAATGACATCAATAAGACAGAAAGTAGGATTCCCCCATGATTTGACAGCAAGGAAAATTTCCCAGACCTTACAAGTTCATTTTCTTGCCAACTACAACACTTAGATTATTTTGACAGAACTAAAAGGAAAATCTCAGTAGTTAGAGGTCCAATGATTTCAGAAAAGTAGTACCAGCATCAAAACAAAATTAATAACAAAGACTCAGCAAGTATACCCAACAAAAAGCTTCATAAAAATACCCATTTTTCATTGTACAAATATCTTGATCAAAACTAGAAGCCTTGTAGGTAATTTCATAGCATTTTAGTTATTGAGAGGCTTAACAAAATATGTGGAAGGCTCACATATCAGTAAACAGCAAGCTCAAAGGATTCATCAGCACAATTCAAGTCAAAACAACATCACAATTCTATGACCTTCTCATTTTAAAACAAAAAGTCTACTCCATCAAGTTTCATACTGTAAATTAGCATCCCTAAGGCCATTCAAGGGGCTACCAGCTACCATTTTGCAGTTTGATAGTAGTTAGACCGCAGTTTGACAGCAATTTTGACAGTAAGAAGAAAAATCAGAAAAGAAAATAACTTGGCAAAGGCAATTTCTTAGCTCTTTAATTAGGGATTTCTCACTACTGAAACAAAAGCTTAAGTGGGTGGTTAGATCAATTTTCTAACACTTTATAATCCTAATATCTTTCACTAAGTTATTCTAAATCAGTTCGAGACCCAGGCCACCAGAATTCACAGAACACAGCAATTAGAAGTTTCACACCAGAAAAACAGGGTTTTGACATTTTTTAGTGAACATTCGAGGCATCAACCAAATGTAGTGAAACCTCTTATGGAACATGCATTTGGGGATTATTAAAGTTCATCTTCTCAGCTTTCTTTTGACTATTTACGCACCCAATTTGGCTGAGAATCAAGAGAATTATGCTCTCTTGAATCAACACTGCCCAAAACAGGGCTCCATATGGCAGCAACGAGAAAGGAAGTCATAGAGTCTCATACCACCACCATTGATGGATGCTCTTGACTCATGGATGAAGAAGGAAGGGTAACTCTACGTTACCTTGAGTTTCCAGAGAAGAAACGTAGGTTTGAGCTTCTGAATTGTTTGGGCAAGCTTGATGAAAACAACACTTCTTGTGGGTGTGGGTGTGACTAAGGTTCTCTGCTTCTCCCTTGGCTTCCAGTAGTTAACCACGAGCCTCCAACCTTCTTTCCTGCTTCAGCTTATCTCCCTCTCTCTCTCTCGTTTTCACTCCATATAAAAGAGCTCAAGGCATGTGAGGCTGAAATGATGAAGGGAGTGAGGTGTCCAGCTACTGGTGCTTGTTAAATTGTCTTAGGACACCTAATAGTGTGTGATGGCACGAGTTTAGGGGCTGTTTGGGTAGTTTAGTGCGTGGTTAGGCCTCGGGTAGAGCTAGTTTAGGTGAATCAGAGTATGTGGCTCTTATGTAACATCTTAGTATATTAAACTTAGGTTTTAAGTCTTAATTTGATTATTTTTTCTCTATATATGATTTCCCAAAGTTAGCTACTGCATCTTAGGCCATGATTGGGTAGTTAATTGGCTCTTAAGGTGGTAATTTCGGTTACTAAGCCATGAGTAGCATTAAAGGGGTTAATTTGACATTACATCTTATTTATCTCACTTTTAAAAATATGTAGCTTGCTCAATTCTCTTAATTTTCTATCAAGTCTCCTGGCTAGTACTTAGTAGGGTGATTTTGAGTGTCTTTGGGTGGCTAAAATGGGCTTTCTTGGGCTTTAAGTAAGTTAGGCTGCCTTGTTTTTGAAAACTTTCATTTCTATCATTTTAGTCCCTGAATTTCTATTTGAGAAAATATGTCAATTCAGGACTTTTCTTGAGGTTGGGGTCCCTTATTCAAGTCTTAGGGTGTCTCTAGAGTGTCATAGGGTACTTTTCCAGCGTTAAATAGGCCTTACCTACTCTTTTAAACTCAATAAAAGAAAGGGGGCTAAAACTAAGTTTTTCTTTCAATTTAGTCCCTAAGGTTTGGGTTAGGGTTCCTCTGACACTTTTTCCCTGATTTTTGGGTCTCTTGGCCTCTAACTAAGGTTTCTAATTCTATTTACAAGCAAAATCAAATACAAACAAGTTTAGTCAAATACACCACAGAAAAGTCCTGGTCAAAGTTAGGTTTAAATCTTCAGGATGTTACAGCTCTTGCCTCTTTAGGCACATTGCACTGGGAGGCTATGTGAGTCTTTGCTTGATGAGCCTCCCCCACCCACACACTTGCATGCCACAGGAAGTACGTGGGCTTTGATCCTTCTTTGACGGTATGTAGGCCCTAGGTCAAGCCGTCCCTCATTTTCTTCCTTGATTGTATATATTTTTAAGGCCAAATAATTTTAATATTAATTTTTAGGGTAACCGTCTTCGGACGGAGAAGAAGGGTGCCTAACACCTTCCCTTCATCTCAATCAGACTCCCGAACCCAACATTTTGTGAAAATTCATTTTTACCCCACTTTTGAACTTATTTTTCTTTTTTCCAAATTTTGATTGAAAATTTGGTGGCGACTCCCGTTGAAGGCGCAGTCTTCACAGTTGGCGACTCCGCTGGGGACTAATACTAAGAGAGTCAAGCCCTTTTCTTTTAAAAATTAATATTTAAATTGTTTTGGCCTTTAATATTGGATATTTGTTTATTTATATATTTCTTGTATATATTTTTCTCTTGTTTTGCAATATTTCCACTTCAAAGTGGAAGGGAAGGGTAGTTAGGATGCTCCAAAATCACAAGTGCAATATTTAAATTTATACCCACCCATGACGTGGCTCCTATACCCGGAGCACGTCCAAATAAGTTAAAATGGGATATGAAAATCTTTCCCTGTTGGGCTTAGGCCTATAGAGGTTGACCTATCTATCATACTTAGATTGTTACTTGCCTTGAGGGTTGATACGCGCAGACCTTTGGTAAGGGCAATCTAAGGGCCTTTTTAGGGTGTCTAGCCCCCCAAGCTAAACCATGTGCAAGTTGACCTTAAAGCCTACTTTTATTAGGTCAGCCAATTTTAGAGACCTTAAGAGCCTAACCTTTAGGACACAAGGAGCAAACTCCCTCATTTCGTTTCATGCTTACATTTTGAAAAAGAGTAAAAATAATAAAAATAAAAAATGTTCATTTTTCTTATAATTTTCTTTGCATTGTGTATAAATTTGCCTTTCAAATTGTGAATAAAAGAAAAAAAACCACTTTTTCATTGGATAGCATATATATAAAGAAAAACTTTCCTTTGCATTGTAAAAAAAAATATTTCCTTTTTCTCATAACTTCTTTTAAATTGTATATATATAAAAATAAATAAATAACATTTTCTTCGCATTTATATAAAAAAAATTCTTTTCCTATAGTTTCTTTCGCATAGCACATGTAAATAAAAAAACTTTTCTTCTCGTTATATAAAAGAAAGAAATTCTTTTTCCCATAACTTCCTTTGCATGTATATAAAAAAAACTTTTCTTTGCAAAGCAAAAATTTTCTTTTTCTTATAACTTTCTTTGCATTGTATATATACAAAAAAAAAGAGGAAAATCATGTACATTGTATATATAATAAAAAAAGCAAAAATAAAAGTTTCATTTTTCTTATAATTTCTTTACATTGTATATAAAATTGCCTTTTGAATTATGAATAAAAGAAAAAAAATTTCTTTGCATTGCATATATATATATAAAAATAATTTCATCAATCAAAAAAATAATAATAATAATTTCATTGCATTGTATAAAAATAATTTCCTTCTTATAATTTCATTTGCATGGCATACAAAAATCTCTTTTAAATTATGAATAAAAAAAACCTCCTTCTCTTGAGATTGCATATAAAAAAATTTTCTTTACATTGTACAAAAATTTTTATAATTTCATTTGCATTGCATGTTAAAATTCTCCTTTGTATAAAAGGAAATAATTTTTTCTCTGCATTATATATAAAAAAAAGAGGAAAATCCTTTGCATTGTATATATGAAAAAAAATAAAAAAAATTTAAATTTTCTTTCCATTGTATATAAAATTTTCCTTTGAATTGTGAAAAGTAATTTTTTTTCTTTACATCATATATATAAAATTTCCTTTACATTATATAAAACAAAAAGTTTTCCTTTTTCTTATAAAAAATTATTTTTCTCTAATTTTGCTTGCATTGCATTTAACATTTTCTTTTGAACTATGAAAAAAACAATTTTCCCCTATGTTTTTTAAAAAAATTTCTTTGTATTGTATATATAAAAACAAATATATTTTCCTTTTTCTTTGCATTGTATATAAAAAAATTGCCTGCATATAAAAAATATTTTCCTTTTTCTCATAATTTCCTTTGCAATGTAAAATAAAATAAAAATAAAAATTTTCTTTTTCATTGTTTACCACATTTGTTTCTAATTTAAATCACCATTGTTTTTTCCTTTCCTCTTGTGAATAATATTTGTACATGTGACGAGGATGTTTTCCCCCCCACATTAATTCCTAGGCCATAGGATTGTATTAACATTTGTTCATTTGTCTGCATAGATAGTAAACAGTGGTTATATTTACAATTATTGAGTTGCATGGTGTCAATCTTTTGGGTTTGTACTAGCAAGCTTCAGGCGAGCTAAAGTCAATGTTGCGGCTGGTAATTGAGACGCTTAACGTGAAGGAAATATTCTTTTTCCTACTAATCATGAATTTTCATACTTTGAGGAATCTCTGTTTCCATTGAGAATCTCATTTGCCAATCGCAACATTTGACTAAAACAAAAAGAAATCCCATGTGTGTGTAACAAAACTTTTCTTTACACTCCGGTCTTGGTCTCTCTTAGAATTCCTTGACTGACAAGGAGACAACTAGAGATCCAGAGAATGATCCTCAAGATAATTGCAAATGTAACCGCTTGTTTCTTGAAAAGAAATCATCATCAAGATACCTATAAGGACCATTTATTGCATTATTCTCCAAAGAAATCAACATGGTATTTGTGGTGAAGCAATTTCTCTCATATTCTTTTATTGACTTGTTTCTTTTATTTTTCAATGGGCTGGCGCCCGATAATTGTTTGGCCTCAAGAACGAGTCTGGTTGTTGAAGCTAGATGGTGACTAAAGAATCACCTTTCTAGATTCATTCTTGCCTTGAGTCTCAGCGCTTGTATTGGGAAACCCTCGTTTTAAATTTCCAGTATAAAAAGGGCCATCGCCTTAGAGCTACCATTCTTGGCTTAAACCCAGAGCCTGCACCGGGGAGTCGCTCTCCTAATCTTGTATTTGAACCTCGATGCCTGCATTAGGGAATCACCAATTAAACCATATCTCAGACCCTAGTGCCCGCATTGGGGGATGTGCTCCCAACACGTGTCTAGTACTAAGTGTTTATACTAGGGAATTATTGTCTTAGGTCATGTTTCGGTCTCTCATTGGGGAACCATCGTTTCAAATTCATGTCTGCCTTAAAATCCTAGTGTCTGCATTAGGGAATCACGATTCTAAGACCATGTCTGTCCCAAGCCATTATACTGGTCTAGAATCTCGGTATCCCCATAAGGAAATCATCACCTTAGATCATGTTTTGAATCCCTATATAGGGAGTCGACATCTTGATTTTGTCTAGACCTTCAGTTCCTGCACTGATGAATCATCATGTTAGACTCATTTCCCAGTGCCTATTTGGGGAATCATTACCTTAGGTCTTATCATGAATTCTAATGCCCGGACTAGGGAACCATTGTCTTTATTCCATGGCTGCCATGAGGCCCAGTGCTTGCACTGGGCAATCATCTTTTTAGCTCATGTGTCACTAACCCCATGGCATACTCTGAGGACTACCATTTTAGCTCATGTTCAAATCTATGGTGTAGTGACCATGATACCACATAGCACCCATGGGTCCGTCACAAGCTCTAGTGCCTGCACTAGGTAACTATCATTTTACGTTCGAATTCAAATGCCTATGTTGGAGAGGCACCCTTTTAGAATTTTATCTGTTTTAAAATCCCTAGTGCATGCACTGGGAGGTTATCACATCCGAATTCTGGAAGTGTCTCAACCGGAATTGTTCAGACAATTATCGGATCAAGGGATTATAAACCCAAATACATGGCTCCGTTAACACCTCCGTACCCCAGATGGTATAAGTCACAACTTTCATGAGAGTGCCACGCGAATGCACGTGGTCATTCAACTGAGACAGGTAGCATTTCTCAAGCCAATGCCCAAATATTAATGAGGAACAACAAGATCACCCCAACTCCTGAGTTTGAGGGTACATTCGCAAAGAGGGTAAAATGTGTCAAGCTTGATGTTAGAGTGAATGACATCAAATAGTTTGAAGTGCCTTAGAATCCATTTTGAATGAACATCGTCGAGTAAAGTATCTTTTTATTAGTAACCGTCATTCATTTGCTCCATGTTCTTCATTCTAGCATTCGAATGTTCGGAATCCTCGTCTAATTTGATCCAACATTGGCAATTAAGTTGATTGATAAAAGAAGATACCGCACATATGCATAGTCGTGAGTCTCTCAAGAAGTATCACTCACTTCATAAGTGACATTTTTCACACACCTCAGTCTTAGCCATGTTTTTCGGGGAATTAAAAAAATAATGAAAAATAAGAGAAATAAGGAAAAAGGAAAAAAAGTAAAAATAAGGAAAAGAGCCTTAATAAAAACAAATGAGTTGGCTACATCAAGGATATGAGGCACTTCTTGGTTTTCCTAAAACACAATAAAGACCACCTCTAGTCACCCCATTTGGGCCAGGAGTGGAGTTTTCAAAAGTCTAAACCTAGTCAATATTCACCTGGAACGAATAGTCTTTAGACTTTGTGTATTTCAAGAAATCAATTGCCAAAAGAAAAAAGAGATGAACACTATCATCCATTGTCAGCCACTTTTAAGCCTTCGTGCATATGTTTTTAAAATTATTTGACATTAAAATAAACCCCGGGGAATAATAAGGATAACTCACGATATAAGTTCAATCCATGATAAGAGCTTTGTTTCTTATGCAAGTTTTGTATCCAATTGGCTTTGCAAGTGACTAATGTGAGAGTCAAACCTTGTGGTAAGTTATTTGAGCCAAACACTAACTTCTTTTCATCGATTATCATTAAGTGTAATCTGTTTGCTCATGCCGGTTCTAGAACTTGTTTTTAATCTTAATTGAAGCTTTACATGCATTGGTTTGATAGAAAGGATGGAGGCATTTATTTCATTCTCCCTTTGTCCAAACAAAAACCCCATTTATATTCCCTTTTGCCACCTATTTTAAGCCTTTGATTAAGCAATTTTCAAAGCACTTCATCATCATCACGTGATTCTTTGATGGGTATTACTTTTTGACCTATTGCATATATTGTTTGACCACTCATTTCTCGCGAGTTGGATTTGCCTAGAGATTCAAATAAGTCAAGAAAGGGCTTGAGAAAAAAGAAAAGAAAAAAGAAAAGAAAGAATAAAATGATTATTAATGGAGAAAAGGAGAGAAAAGAAATAAAAGTGCACAAGCGAAAAAAAATAGAGAGAAGATCTAAGGCAAACTCTTTTGGTGGATAAAGAATTATCGCTTGATTAGCATCTTCCATTTTTAGGTCAAATTTATCCCGCTCATTCAAGAAACTATTAATTCATGCTTGATAATTGCTAACTTCATTTCTTAAACACTTTTTCCACTTTAGCGATTCCTCCATCATTACAAGCTTTTAAAGACCTCTTGATCTATTACACTAATACATCTATGGTGGAGATATAGATTAATTACAAGCCTATGGCAACCGGCTAGTAGAACAGATTTGAGTGAAGATATTCCAAAAATGGCGAGTGAGAATTACTTGTTCTCTGGTCAGTTGTATTTGCTAGTTGGATACTCAGTTTGTTCAAAGATCTTATTAGCTCTCAGATACAAAACTCATGGGTTAAAGCAATTTCAATTTAAAGAGTTTTCATTATGTTCCCACAATAATTTTTGGGCCCCTTTTTCCCTTTATAAGCCCACATTTTGCATCCATTTGACTATGTTAAAGGCTTATAAAGTCCTCATTGAGGTATAGCAAATTCAAATGTTTTGTGTAGAGCTAAGTAAAATAAAATGAGAGAAACACTTCAATCTTAGCCCTTAAGGAATAAACTTCCCCCGGGAAATATCAAGCCGACCTTGAATCCCTTGATCCCTATCCAAATTTTATCCTTAAATAAAGGTGGGGAAACTTCCCGTCCCTCAGGCCTATTACCCTCTTTTTCGGAAAAAAGGAAAATCCCTTTTCTCCCCAGTAAACCCCATTCATCAATTGCAGCAAAAAATCCATAACCCAGAGAAGTCTCACTTTCATCCCACTGTGGTCATTCTTTGGAGACTTGACCATGAGCACATTAGAGAGCCATTCTGGGTATTGTGATTCACGTATGAACCCAGTGTCTAGAAGCTTTTTCACTTCTTCATTGACCGATTGCTGCCTTTCTTCGTCCAAGTGCCGCTTCTTTTGGATGACGCTGGGATCGTCTTTTGTGTTAAGGGAGTGGCATATGAGCGTTGGATCTATCCCTGGGATGTCTGCAGTACTTCAGGCGAACACGTCCCTGTACCTGGTGAGTAGCTCCTGGAACTGCTTTCGGGTTGTTTGGTCGAGGAGGGCTCCTATTCGGATTTCCCTGTTATTTGTTGGGCCTATACAAATACTTACAAGATCTTCCATGGGCTGAGGTCGAGCTCCGAGAAATTCATCGTGTAGGTCTATCACCTTTGGAGAACTTTCGGCATCATCCTCAGATTTTTCTCCTCCGGGAAGGTCTATTGCGTAGCATTTGTTGGCTTCTTCTTGGTCTGCTTTTATTTCTCGTATTCCCCCTGTTGTGGGGAATTTTATTGCCAAGTGAGCTGTGGACACGACTACTTTGAGTCGATTGAGGGTCGGGCGGCCTAAGATGGTGTTGTAGACTGACGAGGCTACAGATACAGTGAACTCAACCCTCGTGCGGGCGACCTTCGATGGTATGCCCAGGGCGAGCCATGTTGTAAGGGTCCCCCGAGTTTCAACAACTCGGCCCGAGATGTCAATAAGCGTTCCTGCGTCTAGCACCAGTTGATCCTCCCAGTTGTGCATTTCCTCCAAGGTCTTCACGAGGAGTACGACGGCAGCATATCCGGGGTCTACCAGTACTAGCTTGACATCGTATCCCGAGATGTTGGCCATCATGGTTATTGGTTCCTCCGTCTCCGTCGTGTTGCTTACCCCTCCAAAGGCCACGAGTTATGTTTTTTGCCGCTTGCTTTGGTCACTTTTGGTGACATTCTGTCGGTCATGCAGTGACTTGAGGGATCTGCTGGTGCTAGCCATACGAGTACTATCCTGTAGGTGAAATTTAAAACACGAGTTTTTGAGTGTTAAGTATATACTACTCCCTGAAAAAGAAACGTCGTTTAGCAGTAGAGTGCTCAAGGCATTGTGGTCTGAGAAAGACCGCGGTGGGCGTCAATGTAATTGT
Source organism: Senna tora (assembly GCA_014851425.1). Lineage (NCBI taxonomy): Eukaryota > Viridiplantae > Streptophyta > Magnoliopsida > Fabales > Fabaceae > Senna > Senna tora. The sequence continues at coordinate 22,440,756 of CM026271.1, forward strand.
CATTTTTGGTTCAGACAATTCTAAGTCAGAAATAAGGACCGCAAGAGGTCTTAACCCTGGGGGACTTGTCCTTAGGTGATGACCTAGGTGCCTATGTACCCTTGTTGGGGGATCAAAGTTCACATAGTTCGCTGTGTTAATGTCCATAAGAGCCGTTAGGTAGTATAGTTACCTGTATGTGGCCGTGTGCAGCTAGGACGTGTGTAAGGTACTACGGGCGGGCAAGCCACTCATTGGAGGTTTCCTTAGGTAGGGAGAGAGCAAGGGTCTCTCTAAGCTTCTGGGAGCTTTGCTGATGGAGATCCCCAAGACGGAGATGTGAGTGCTGATGGTCGACCATGTGAGGGGGTGAACTAGGCTCAAAGGTCAAGAAGATGATGTACAGTATTTGGAGTGTTGAGTGCTACTTTGTGTGTTCGGACTTACTGTGTTCGTTGTATCCTTTCTTTTGAGTCCCCCGGGTGAGGGCTTTTATACTAAGTGTAAAGGAGGACATGGTCGAACCACACTCCTGTTCGTCGTGGGTCGACCAACGACGGTTGAGGGCCTCACATGTCTCTGGTGCGAGAGCTTAAGAGGGGAGACATGGGTTCTGGCCACGTACAGGGCAAATCAGTGGTGCCACGTGTCTCCAATTAGCGTTCCTGCTAACGTTCTTCAAGGCTACTGCCACATGTCCCAAGGGTGAATATTCCGTAGTTAAAAGAGGGAAATATGTTTTGCATGAATTTTACACCTGCTAAACCCAAGCAAGTTGGAAAAGCAGGACACATATGTTTTGAATGATTTTCATAGTTGCTAAACCCAAGTAAGTTGGAAGAGCAGGAAAAACATGTTTTGCTTAATCTTTTGGACCTACTAAACCCAGGCCTACTAGGAAGCAGAAAAATCTTGTTAATCACCTGTGATACCTAGGCATACTACGAAACAAGAAATTCTTGTTAATCGCCTGCGATACCAAGGCATACTAGGAAACATGAAAATCTAGTTTTAAACCTGCTATACCCAGGCATACTGGGTAGCAAGAAGATCTTATAAACACCTGTGATACCCAGGCATACTGGGAAGCAAGAAAATCTTGTTAATAACTTATGATACCTAGGCATACTGGGAAATAGGAAGATATTGTCGATCACCTGTGATACCTATGCATACTGGGAAACAAGAAAATCTTGTCAATCATTTGTAATACCCAGACATACTAGGAAACAAGAAAATCTTGTCAATCACCTGTGATACCCAGGCATACTGTGAAACAAGAAAATCTTGTCAATCACCTGTGATACCTAGGCATACTGGGAAACAGGAAAATCTTGTCAATCATCTGTGAGACCATGGCATACTGGGAAACAAGAAAATCTTTTCAATCACCTGTGATACCCAGGCGTACTAGGAATCAAGAAAATCTTGTCAATCACCTGTGATACCCAGGCATATTGGGAAACAAGAAGATATTGTTAATCACCTGTGATGCCCAGGCATACTGGCAAACAGGAAGATCTTGTTAATCACCTGCGATACTCAGGTATACTGGGAAATAGGAAATTCTTGTCAATCACTTGTGATGCTCAAGCATACTGGGAAGCAGGAAAAACGTGTTAATCCGTTCTTCCCATTGTACCCTAAGGTTTTCTAGTTGTTTATTGGTCTCTATTCGTTGTTCTGCAAAAGCAACTTTTGTGGCCTTGAACCCATGGCAGAATAAATCCTTGAGTTCAGCTAGGTCATTTGTGAATGGGGATGAGAAGGTCCGATTTAGAGGGTTTATTAGACTTGGTGGTCCCCCAAGGAAATTAGAACTCCCATGGGAATTGCTTACCCCCCGAAATCTAATTCTTCAAAGAATTTGCTGAAACTTCCCGTTTGATGTCCGAACATTTGCTGATGCATGATCAGAACTTCTTCATACAATAGGGGTAGTAATCAGCCTCATATTCGTAGATAGGGCAGAAATATCTATCGATAAAGTTTTTATTTTCTTGAAAAGAAAAATATTTGACAGCCTGAGTATTTTTATTTCGAAGGAAAAATAAAAGACGAAAACAAAAATATATTTTTATATTCGCCGCAGCGAGCTGGTGGCGAATAGCCAAAAGTTTCCAGAGCTCGTTGCAGTGAGCTAGTGGCGAATGCAGAAAAATTTTAGGGCTCGCCGCTGCGAGTAGTGCAGAAACATAAACGAAAAATATAAAGAAAAAGCAACAAAGTAGACAAAAAGATCGAAATAGAAAATTGCGAATTTAAAAGAAAATTGAAACATATACCTATTAGTCGAAGATGTAACCAACCTTAAGATTAACCGATGATTCCCCAGCAATGACACCGATTTGATCTTGCATCACAAATTTGAATTACTTCAAATATGAGGTCTCGACCGGTTGTCACGATCATGATCAAATAGAACCTCAGGGTAGCATAGGGTGTAACCCAAGGGTCGAATCACTCGCAAAATCTTCGGATTAATCCTGCAATTGGTTAGTGATCCAAGAAAGCAAGTATTTGTAGAATGAAAGGGGCAAATGAAGATTGTAATAATAAGGATATAAAATGTATTAGGTTAAATAGGTCCCAAGAAGAATAGAACTCTAGCAATCATAGCCAATCTAAAGGTTTTTAGGTTCAACTAGTTCATTCTTAAATTCATCCTATTCAAGATAGTCAGGCATTACGAAAGCCTACCTAATGATTATGTGATCCCCGACCAGGAAAATCAATGACATGAACCAAGGGATTGTATGATATTACTAGACAAACAACCGCCCGACCGGGTCAATCAATTTAATGAAATATTATCGCAATAAGAGATGCATGCAATGAAGAACCCAATTAATAGATTTGTATTGAATTCCAAAACTTAGAATTCCTAAGTACTCTACCACATAATCAATGATTACCAACCCGATATGAAGGATCCAGCAGACTAAGTACACGCCTTTTCATTGAAGAATCAAATAAACTAATTACATGTGATACGAAGCAAATACAAACGTGAGAATTAGAGAGGATGAGTACAAAGGCAGAGTGAATTAATAAACCCTAATGAAGGGCCATCCGCTCATACCTACCCTAGTTCTTCTTAGAAACCCAAGAAGAACTTCGCCGCTCAAATTCTCTCTCTAAACTCTAAATGAATTTATGGAATGTCTAACGCCTTCTCTTCAACTTGATGAAGCATTTTTATAATGCTCCGTGAGTCACACTTTGATTGGGATTAAGATGGAGATGAGTGATAATTAACACGTGGTTTTACTTTTGAATTCAAACCAATTTGAATGCTTCTCCAACTCTTTGTAGGAATAGACCCCTTCTTATTTTCGTTCATTAAGTTGTTGTCCACATCATCTGCCATGTCAGTCTTGTCTCTCGTTGTGGCGAGTCAGTTGTACTCATCGTGGCGAGCCTCCTTGTACTCACTGCGACGAGTCTTCTTTTGCTTTTTGTGGCAAGCCTTCCTGCTTTGCCCTGGCGAATGCTCCGTTCTTTGGATGTCTTAGTCTCTTTTGTAACATCGCATATCCTATGGTCTATTTTTAGTGGATTAATAATATATATAAGTATAATTACAAAGGATAAGTGTGTTACTAATTCTTTTACCCGAGTAATTTTTAAAACTTTTACCAAGTTCTTACAAAATATTCATTTTGGTTCGGGTCATCACTTTCGAGTTCTATCCTGGTTCTTATAGCGGAAGAAAAATATAAAATCAGGAAACAAATAAAAACATTCATACACATGCAGGGCCATCTATAGAGATTATGTTTATGTGACTTTGAAAGGAGTACAAAAAAAAAAGAAAAAACTTATTATTCAGATCATTTATCCTATATCCCCTAAATACATGTATATTATTCATAAAGTTACCAATATGTCAAAATAGTTTAGGACCATATAATTAAAGAATAGTCGATTCATTTCAGGAATATTGTCAAATTCACTCTTTCATTCCTTCACCAGTCATAAAAAGATAAGAAATGCCAACATAAAAACAGTACAATCAAATATAACCTGTTTACCAACCATTTACCTTCGATCAAATCATTGGACTCCACTACTTCTTTACCCTTAAAACTATAAACTCTCACTTTGAACACTATGTGACCCTTACAATTCAACATAACAAAAGTTTCATATCGCCCAAGGGGCAACAACATTCAAAAACTTAGAGTTCAATGTAGTTTCTGGATGCATGGTTCTCCCATGATCCATTGGGGTTTAGCTTTGAAGGAGAAAAGGAGTTGGGTCCATCCCCCATCTTATAAAGTATTACCTTAATGAAGCTACAAGAATTCCATTTTTTCTTGTTCCTCAACAAGAAGATATTTCTTTAGGGATACCTTGTCAAGAGTATTCAAAGTAAGTTAGTCACCCTAGACATCCATCAACCACTTAAATCACTTCAAGCTATGTTCAACCTCTCAAACTAGTCTATAAATTTCAAACAATCTTCAAATAGTAACAACACAAGGATTACAAACATCTCGATCGCTTCCAATTCAACTCACTCCTATAGGGAAAAGTCTATTCTTTTGAAAATTGAGAATCAATCCACCTATGGTAAGTTAGGTTTATGTTGTCCTTCTTGGTTGTCATAACTAATACGTCCCACTTCTCAAAAACTGCTTGAGGACTCGGGTTATGGAATGCCACACCTTTTGGAGTCTACATCACTTCAACAAGGTCACCCATAGTTCCTCACTCCAGTTCAACATTCTTCCTAAGTGGAATCATATATCACTCTACAAAACAAAGATTATTGAGGTAGCTAATCTCAATAACACCTTGTTAAGTAATTAAACTTAACTCCAAAAAGAGATGTTGTCTACCCAAAACTAACACTTCATTCCTCAAGTCCAAACTCACTACAGGTTTAGCCAACTGCGTAGGTTCAGCTAATTAACCTGACTTGGTCCTTATCTTGAGGAAGACTACCTTTTCTACATAGGTTAGTGTATCCTCTGATACCATTAATGTAACACCCCTTATCCTAGGGGTCCTTTTTTAGTGAATTAATAATATATATAAGTATAATTACATAGGATAAGTGTGTTACCAATTCTTTTACTCGAGTAATTTTTAAAACTTTTAGCAAGTTATTACAAAATATTCATTTCGGTTCGGGTCATCACTCTCGGGTTCTATCCTGGTTCTTATAGCGGAATAAAAATATAAAATCAGGAAACAAATAAAAAATTCATACACATGCAGGACCATATTTTACATAAATATATATAGCGTGATACTAGTGTATATATATATATATATATATAAGTTAGTCAATTTTGGTAACCGGAGGCAACAATCCTGCCACTTAGTTTCCCTTCAAAAGACCATGTCAGAACAGTCATAATTCACATAAAGCCTATTTATCAAAGATTCCTAGGATGTATGTCAAAATAGCTAAACCTACAACATTCTATACCCATCTACTTCAAGTTCCACTCCCCATCATCCACCTATTCATCTGATACATGCCAGAACTAAGTGAGAATAAATCTCAGTAGGTATAGCAAACTAAGTTTGAAAACTACTGGCCAGTACCACCGTACTCTTTACAGAAAATCATTGCATTCTTATTCTATATAAAACATGAAAACTTTAACTATTGAATGTAATATAACTTTCATTTACCTAACGTCATGCTTATCTAGCCATGACTAAAACATATGTGATGTGCTTACTACGGTTGTACAAAGAAGAGATATAGAGAATTTCAAAGCAATTCATACATCATCTTGTAACATGATCCGTCTTACACGTATATGGAATTAAGAGAAACACATAATGACACATCAATGTCAAATCACAGAGAAAACAAGAGTCATCGAGAGCGCCGCCCAGCGAACAACTCCATATACCACTACAGCACAACATGAATAAAATATCCTCACTAGGTGGTAGCTAACCACACGTCATGTACTATTAGAGGCATCCCTTAACCGGATCCGTGTACTAACTGGATCAATGTATCCTAAAGGTGCCCTGACCATTGATCACAAATGGCCATTACCCAAATAGAAGGTTACCATTGCTTCCCAATGATTCGAGTCATTGTTTCCTGGATGACTACTTTTATCAAAAGATAGATCACACCCGCCCCGACTTATTGGGTTCATGGGATTCACCGCACCCTGTGGTGACAGTCATGCCCATCTCACCCCCTTGTTGGGTTCATGGGGTTCACCGCACCCTGTAGTGACAGTCATGCCCATCTCACCCCCTGTGGGTTCCTGGGGTTCACCGCACCCTATAGTAACAGTCATACCCATCTCACCCCCTTGTTCGGGCCATCAGGCTACGGAATCACCACCCTCTATAGTGGATCATCTCCTCAGTACGCTAAACACAAATACAATCACTAGGGAAGTGAGGCCTAAGCCATGATTATGCCTAATTCTAAGTACGTGACCTTCTAATCGGCCATGAGAGTTCACTAACTTAGAATTGGCAATCAACATGGGTTTCTAAAAAAAAAAGCAATTTAATTAGATTACTCAGCGTTGAATGACCGATGACCGTCCCATACCAGCCACCGACCGCCTAAACATAGGCTTCACCCCACCTAGAATTGTACTAGAACTACTCTCGTTGTTTCTCTATCATTCTTTCTCTAATTTCCTTTCTAAAGCTCATTGATACATGTTACCTTAACTTTAATCATGTCATTTCTTTACTAATGATGTTGTATTGGCCTTGAATTGGTGTGTAAATATGGCTTATAAATCATTGGGGAAGGGGTACCGTTGGAATAAGGGAAGAAAGGGGTTCAAAACATGATTTTTCATCTTTTTAAGTTGGTCTGCATGCTGCCAGGGTGCCAAATTGCACCCTGCCAGCGTGTAAAATAGTGGTTCTGCACTAGCTGCTATAATATCGCGATTTTTGGTCTTTTTTCCATGATTCCATGGATCCCAAGCCCCAAATTGTGTATTTGAGTGCTGGGTTTTAGTTTTCTATGTCCCAACACTATCTATTTCAAACAAAAACACCAAAACAAGTCCCAACAACATCAAATTAAGCCATTCATAAGAAGAAAATGATGAACACGATGAACTCTAATCTCAAATCATTTAACCAATAATTTCTAGCACAACAAACATGTAGAACATCCAATAGAAGTGTTGAAAATGTCAAGAATGCAAAATTTAATCCTCCATTGTTATCAAAATCAAGTTGTTTCACAAAACTTTCATGTATCAAGAGGTGGGTTCAAAAATAAAAAATGGAGGTAGAGAGCTAAACCTACCTTGAATGGATGAAGATGAAGCTTGAGAGGACTACTAAGTTGCTTTTCCAGTCATAAACCGCAAGATTCCGGCCAAGATGCATAACCAACACCAAGTTCTTCCCTTCCATTCTTCCTTAGGGCTTGAAGGCTCTTCTTTGTATTTTGTGAGTGTGTGTCGATGGTGAAGGGCTTTGGGAGGTTTAAGGGTGTTTTTGTGCTGTTTTGGCTATTATGCCCTCTTCATTAAATTCCCATTTCGTTTTGGTCGTTTTTTTAAATCTCCTTTATCAATTTGTTTTTCCACCACACCTTGAAAATTCCTTTTCTAATAGAGTCTCCAACACTTAATTAAATTTCTATATGCAACTAATATATCAAACAATGTCACACACAAACATTTTAAAATTAAATCACAGAATTAGCAACCATCTCTTTAATTAATTAATATAAAAGAAATGGGTGTTACATTTCTCCCCTCCTTAAAAATAATTTCGTCCTCGAAATTAGATCATGTTTATTCACTACACCCGTAAGGACTCCCTCATCAAAGAGATGACCTTATCCAGTAGGTATTTTACTTTTGTACTAATGATTTCCCAAAGGTCTAGAATGATATGAAAACTTTCCTTCAATTGCACTACACTGGCATTACGAACACTTGGACTAAAATTGACTTTTCTGAGTTGTGAAATGTAAAAAACATACTATGGTGAGTGTTTGACAATCTGACGGTAAAATGATTTAATAAAGGAATGAATCAACCTTTTTCAAAATATGAAATGAGCCTTTGTATAGAAATTGAAATTTCACGCCTCAACAAAGTTTACTAAATTCCCAAATTTAAAGAAATCTTTTGGAAAACATGATATGTTTCGTTAAACACAATTTGTGTGTTCCTCTTATCAGCATAGCCCCTCATCACAACATTTCGATCCCTTCACATTTGACTACCACGCTCCCATTGTGAAACTCCGATTTTTCCTTAAGGGATATTGGTACATCTTAACAAAACTAGGACATACAACACCTTTAAATCTATGTATTCCCACTAGTGCTTCACTCCCTTAGTCATTCCTTCTCCATAAATTACATTCTATCGTAAGCCATTATCACCTCATCAGGTGACCTATTCAATCCCTCAAGTCTTTTAGTGACTAAGAGGTTCATCCTCTAGTTTTACATTTATAACTCAAGGTCCTAGAGTACACTCTATCCTCAATTCATCTAGACAACACTTGTCAAGTAACACTAGCATAAATAAATTTACATTCCTAGATTCCTCTAGTAACCTTAATTCATCGATCACTATAAGAGCCATAAGTATGTCAACCGGAATTTTAATCCTCAATTGACCATCAACCTAAGTTTATAATCCTCATTTGGCTTAAGAGATCGTCAATCTAAGGGAGTTGATACTTACTCTCAATGGTTGATTAGTTCAATTGCCTAGAAACCATATGCAACCTCAAACTTCCATCTTTTTACTTTTAAACCATACTTACCTAGTACATACTTGATGAATTCTTTGAGTCCTTCTCAAACTTTTAGAATCCATCCCCTTATTGAGTTTCTAGAATATGAGCCCAAGGTCACATTCCATCATTGATTCCCTAAACAACTCCATTCTTTAATAGGGATGTTAACAGAATCAAAGTCTTAAATCCGTTTACTTCATATTCAACTCCTTTACTCGAAAGAAACCCAGGTTTTCATTGTCGCTAAACACCTCAAATCAATCTTAGATAACCCAAACATTTTTCTCCAATAAGCATTTGTTACCTGTTTGACTCTAAAGGGATTACCCAATAAAGTGTTCCAGAGATTGGTCTAATCCCTTAACTGACTCTTTTAGAGAATTCTACTTCTCTTCCCAGTGGGAAACTCAAAGTATTCTTTGGGGGCATAAGGAAATTCTCTAACTCCTGGGATCTATTGAGTTTATGCTGCTATGACTTTCAGAGGAGTACAAAAAAAACTTATTATTCGGATCATTTATCCTATACCCTGAAATACAGGTATAGTATTCATAAAGTTACCAATATGTCAAAATAGTTTAGGACCACATAATTAAAGAATAGTCAATTCATTTAAGGAACATTGGAATATTGTCAAAATCATTTGTGCATGGGGATGACGGGGGCTGATTAACCATAAATTAATTCAGCCAAACAGAGAAAAATACCCATATAAATAACACATTTACTCAAATACGATTAGGTGAAAATCCGCAAATTTTAGACTCATAAAAACCCACCCAAAAATTCATATTTTCTGGAGACTCCCTCACATGGTTTTTATTACATAGTAAAAATTCAGAGTCTCAGCAATTCTGAAAAAATAAATAAAATTCGAAGAACATAAAGAAGTCGAAACAGAGTTTTGTGTACATAATTCTAATTTTGAGCAGCACAACTCTTAATCTAACCGTTAGTTTTTGCGTAAAATTCACTTTTTGGAAAGGTATGAATGTCAGCTTTAAAATGCCTTCGGAATTACTTAAATCAATTAAGAATTGAGGTCGGAAAACATATTTGAAGCAAAGAAGGTCAAATCTGTTTCTGAACTGAACAACCGATTTGGCAAGCTTTCTTTAAAAATTCATTTCTTCCTCAATTCTCAATGAAATGAGTTGATTCCTTTTGCTAAATAAAGCTTAGATATATTATTTTCCAATTATTAAATTTTTACAGCAACTAATTGTGCCATATAAGTGCAACAACGTGAAAATAGTAGCGAAATCATGCAAACGTCAGCATTAGTTCACTGACAGAATAGTAAACTTTCGAAGACGTTTTAAGAAGATCTAACCGTTAAAATTTTGATTAAGAAGACAATCTGGAAAGCTTAAGATCTTAGCTATCCATAGGCTTTAGAATTGTTTCAATTGAAATTGTAACGAAGGAGAAAAATGAATTTGAACAAAGAAAGGTTAGGAAAACGCTAAACAGAACAGAAATAAACAAAAACGATTTTAACTGGTTAAACAACCTTAGAACGTGATTTAAAGCTTAGTGTGGGACTTCTAGGATTGAAGGAAAGGTAACTACCTTTCTTCTAGCAGGTGTAGATGATGAAGAAGACAACAAAATCTCTAATCTCTCTCGGTCTTAAGTTTGGATTTATGGCAAGTGTTGTGAGTTGTTGTCTCTTACTCTTAATGGCTGTCTTCTCTCACATTTCTAGCCCGAAATTCTCAGCTCTCTCTTTCTTCCCACTTCTGATGCTCTCTCTATCAAGCTTGAATGATGGTTTATGGTGCAAGGTGTATGGAGGCAAAGGTGGCTTAGTTGGCAAGTTGCATTCATGATGAGTATTTGCATGCCTTCCATTACGTGTCCGCCCCTCTCTTCACCTTAATTTGCTTTTGACACATGGGTAGGTGACTAAGGTAGGTACTAGGATGTGTTTGGGTGTGGGTTTTTCTTGGGTTTAAATGAATATTGCCTTATGGAATAGGTTGAAGGCTCATGATTGATTTTTGCAAGTGAAAATGAGGTGTCCAACCCTCATTTTTGCTTAAACATCATGGTGACACATATTATAGTGTGGTGGCATGGCTTAATGACGTGTTTGGCTAGCAACTTTAAGTATTGGGTCTTGGGAAAATCCCCCGAATACAAAAAACTTTAATTTACCCACATGCAGTTTCATCATGTCAAATCATCAAGAAAATAAATATGAAAGCGGAAACGAAAGTGTACTTGAATTCATCAGAGTTATTCAGTCTTGCGGCTATAGGTCTTCCAAATTAGTAAGCATGATTTTTAGAGACTAGGGTTTCTCTCTTTTCCGGTGATGGGATTACAGAAAAGAATTATACTTATAATTTGGGAACCATAACCCTAATATAGTTGGAATCAATGTTGTAAGAACGGAACCGGACAAAGACTCGGACAAGTGTTCGGTTCATGGTTTGATCGGTGTAACCGGTCGAACCGAATGACGCAATAAATAATAAATAATAAATATTCTTAATATATAAAATGATATCACTCAAATTGTAGGTTTCAATATACATAATTTTGAAGTTTTAAATTACATGACTTCTCAAAGTTTAAATTTTTAAGACTTGTCAAGCTTTGAAAGAACTTAATCAAACCAAATATGAAATTATTGATAATCATGACCTTTAAATTTTAATTTTTAAGACTTTTCTAATTTTAATTTTTAAGATTTCTCTAATTTCTTTTTTTTATGTTATTTTTCCTTTTTATTTTTTAATTTTTTTAAGAAAATAAAATTGGACCGGTTGGACCACCGGTTGACCGGTCCAACTCCGGTTAAATCCGGTCCAACTGGAAAAACGGTTTTTTGGTCCAACCGACTCGCCTTTGTATTCGGTTGGCGGTTGAACCGGTCGGACCATCCGGTCCGGTCCAGTTCTTACAACATTGGTTGGAATCCTAATTGGATTAGGAGTCTCAATTTCTAATTTAGCCCATCATAAAATTAGAAATCATATGAGAGTATCTACACATATAGGCCCATACTTTACCACATTATTTAAACCCAATAATATTTAACCAAATTAGATCACTTTAATTTGGGCCAGACACTTTTCTAATGATAGCATTTGACAAACGATATCTTATTTAAGATATATAAGTCCATAAATACCTAACAATATCCCACTTGGACTATATATATAAATATTACTTTATAATTGTATGTCACATTATAACCTTATGAGCTCAAGCTTTCGCTATCAAAATCAAAAGTATTCCGAACAATCTCGTCCATCAATTATGCCAACATAGAGCCAAGGCGACTTTTGTCACATATATCGTAATGTAGCATGGAAAAGTACATGCAGTGTGATCTATACATGTCTATTCTCAACTGGTCCACCTTAAACCTTATCAAACCATACCAAAATCAAAGTGTGAATAATCCAAAATAAACTTTATTTCTACAGAACCTCAAAATATCCATTAATCGAAATAACTAAAAACCATGTCTATAACCGAAAAGTATAATTACAAACTCGCACTGAAACTGAATATCTTTAATTGACATAACACTCATGTGAGCAGTATGCTCATGAAAGACCTTTGGTGTTATAGTCCCTTAGTAAGCGGATCCGCAATCATGGAGTTTGTCCCAATATGCCTTTTAGACAACTGTCCACTTTGAACTCATTCTTTAACAATTAGGAACTTCATGTATATGTGTTTAGACTTTGTTAAGCTCCTATTGTTATTGAAATACAAGACTATTGATTTATTGTCTCTAAATATCTTAAGTGGTCTTTCAATTCCATCTAAAATTAGTAGCCTAGTGACAAACTTTCGCAATTATATTCCATATATAGATGCCTCATAAGACGTTATCAACTTAGCTGGTATTGTGGAAGGAGTTACAAGTGTCTGTTTAGCACTCTTTAAAGACACTGCTTCTCCAACCAGCAGATAAATATAGCCCAAAGTAGATTTCATACTATCTTGGCATCCCACAAAGTCAGAGTCTCTAAATATCCAGTAATCTCTGACTTAACTAATCTCCTATATGTGAGCAAGTAATGTTTTGTTCACTATAAATACCTCAAGGATCATTAGGCTGCTTTCCAATGATCCATACCCGAATTGTTTAAATAGCTTCCTAACATGCCAAAAATATATGCGATTTTGGTCGCATACAAAACTGTGCATACATTAGACCCCTTCTTGCTAAAAGCAAGAGAAATCTTTTGTATGTCCCTATTTTGGGGCATAGATTAAGTTTCAACAAGTTTCCTTTATCCATAGGGGCATTACCTAGTTCGCAATTATGCATACCAAAATTCTTGGAATTCGTGGCCTCCAGAACGATTAAGTGGGGAGGATATCTTCAACAGAGTGGCAAGACTTAAGCCTGTAAAATTTGGCTTGAAGTCAGGTAAGCAAAAGCAAACTGGGTTCGCTAAAGATCACAACTGGGTGAAGAAGAGCATATTTTGGGATTTACTTTATTGGTCAACTAATTTGATACGACATAACCTGGATGTCATTAATGTAGAGAAGAATGTGTTTGATAATCTTTTCAACACAGTTATGGATATCAAAGGCAAGATCAAAGATAATGCAGCTGCAAGAGAAGATTTGAAATTGTACTGTAAACGCCCTTCATTAGAGCTAATACATGATAATGGTAAGGTGATAAAGCCGAAGGCAACCTATGTATTGAATGCGAATCAGAAGAGAATGGTCTGTGAGTGGATAAAACAGTTGGAATTTCCTGATGGTTATACAGTAAACATTACGCGTTCTGTTAATATTGCTGAAGGGAAGATATATGGAATGAAGAGTCACGATTGCCATATTTTTATGCAGCGATTAATTCCTATAGCATTTCGTGATGTATTACCGAGGCCTATTTGGGGAGCAATATCAGAACTTAGCTACTTGTTTAGAATGATTAGTGCAACTGAGATCCGTGCTTCTCTTATGGAGAATCTTGAAGTTTCTGTCATTGACATGATTTGCAAGTCAGAGAAGATTTTTCCACCATCGTTCTTTGATGTAATGGAACATCTCGTTATACACTTACCTTATGAAGCTAAGGTTGGAGGGCCTGTACAGTATAGATGGATGTACCCATTTGAGAGATGCATGTTGTACCTGAAAAGAAAGGTGCGCAATAAGGCAAGGGTCTAGGGATCTATTTCTGAAGCATATATATTAGAAGAAATTTCTAATTTCGCTTCCATGTATTTTGATCCACACTTAGAAACAAGGCGCACTAAAGTTCCACGAAATGATGATGGTGGGGAAGCATCAAGGGATGAATGTCTCTCTATTTTTCGACATCCATGCCGCCCCATTGGAAGAAGTCATAAGAAATGCTTCACTGATAAAGAACTTAAAATTGCGGAGACATATGTGCTTGTAAATTGCACCGAAGTGGACCTTATCTCCAATAAGTTCTCTCATTTATTATTTTTGAACTAGTTTTCTTTTATATATATATATATATATATATATATATATATATATATATATATATATATAAAAACTAACTATTACTCTAATTGTTAGACAATTTGAGGACTCATTAAGGGAAACAAATCCCAATATCACCAATGATGAAATTTTGAAAGTTCGGGATGAGAAGTTCCATAGTTGGTTAAAAGAACTTGTGAGTACTCCATAAAGTCATTTTTATTATGACATCAATAATTTTCTTTATATTGAATTTTTTATTGCCTTGTATTCATAGGTACAAGCTGGTAGGGTCGACGATCCAATGATTCGCCAGTTGAGTTATGGTCCTTCTAAGAGTGTAATGTCTTATAATGGCTTAATAGTTAATGGATATAGATTTCATACTAAAAAATACGGAGAAAATAAAACTACCTTCTAAGAGTGTAATGTCCTAGTGTCTTATCTTGTATTGGTGTATTTTATATATAGATAATGGTGACACAAGGTAGAGGTACCCGAGGCAGACGTAGAGGTGATGTTCCAGAAGGATCCCAAGGTGGAGGTAGAGGTGAGATAGGATCCCCATTAACAAATATTTTCATTATGTTTGATGTATTGGATTATGTCTTTTACTTTTTAATAACTATTTTCATTTGGTGAGACAGGATCCCCATTAGTTACAACCTCATCTGCTAGTGCCAGCCCTATAGATGCTAACAACTGACGTGATTTTGCTTCTCCATCACCAGAATTGCCGGGTGCAAGCACCGGCTATATCCTGGACTCTGTAGAGTCAACTGTGCCTTATGCAGGAGTTGATAGGAGGAAGGTCATAACTGTTGAGAAAAATGGGTAAGTAACAGTAATTTTATAATTTTAATTAATCTAACATGTTATTTAGTTTCTTATATTTCATATGATTTGGCATAATTGTAGCACACAATTTGGCCCTGCATTTGTGACACAGTCCATTATGTCTTCTGTGTTTGGGAGGATGCCCTTTGTAGCTGAGCGTTGGAGAGACTATTCTATTGAAGAGAATGAAGAGTTGTTTAAAGAATTTATGGTAATACCTTAATTAGGTTATTCTTATATGCTTGTAAACAATTGATATATGCAAACCCAAAATTTTTTTTGTAGGACAAGTATCAATTTCAATCAAATAATGACCGCAAAATGGCTAGAGACGTATGGGAGAAGACTTGCAGTGATCGATACTCAGACATATTGACAAAGCACAGGTTAAAAATCTTAGATGAGTTATAAACTAGAGACATGGCTAAGTTAAAGGGTCATGGGCCAGTGGGGATAAGAGCTGAAGTTTGGGATGGACTAGTTGACATTTGGTTGACCCCTGAGTGGCAGAAGAAGTCTGAAGCTGCTAAGAGGAGTAGAGCTACTGCACCCGATGCAATGTTGCACACAAGAGGTTCTATAAGTTTCGGTGCACACAAGAAGAAGATGGTATAACAAATTTCGTTATGTAATTATTATACTTATATTAATATATATATATATATATATTCATTCTAATGAATGTTGATTTCAGGAGGCTGAGCAAAATCAAAAGATTTCTTGGCGAGATGTATACCATAAAACCCACAAGAAGAAAAATGGTGAATTTGTATCTGAGCGCTCCAAGCATTTTGCTGCACGTGTCTTAAACTTCTGGTTTTTATTATTTTGCTGGTTTTTATCAAATAGTAACAGTTGTAGGGTTTTACAAATTTTGCTAGTGTTTTGGTGGTTTTAAACTTCTGCTCCTTGTTTATATGCTGCTTTACTTTCTGTTTTGGTTTTTTTAGTGTCTAAGTATTTATTTCCTTACTGTCTATGGTGTTGTGGAGTATATATGCAGAACCATTTCTTTTCTGATGCTTGCTTTTTTCTTAGATTTCTTTTTGACAGTTGTAGGGTTTTACAAATTTTGCTGCTCCTTGTTTATATGCTGGTTTACTTTCTGTTTTGTTTTTTCTAGTGTCTAAGTATTTATTTCCTTACTGTCTGTGGTGTTGTGGAGTATATATGCAGAACCATTTCTTTTCTGATGCTTGCTTTTTTCTTAGATTTTTTTACAGTTGTAGGGTTTTATAAATTTTGATGCTCCTTGTTTATATGCTGCTAATTAATTACAGATTTTGCAAATTTGCATCCTTGTTTATATGCTGCTAATTAATTATAGATTTTGCAAAACTTTGTTACATATATGCAGGAAAATCTTGATATAGCACTACTAGATAAATACGGTGAAGAACCTTCTTCTTATCATGAGGTTGATGCAAATTTGTGGTTAGATGTTGCCCTTCACTCCAAAAACGGACGAATTCATGGATTGGGTCAAGGTTTACAACTTTCAAGCGGATCCCTAAATTTAACAAGCTCAGCCTGCTCTACTACATCTACCACAACTCCTATCATACCGCAATCACAAATAGATGAGGCCGTAAGTAGAGCAATGACAACAATGTGGAGTACTCAGATGGCTCCAATGTTGCAAAGCTTCATGTCTCAGGTTAACCAAGCTCCAACACGATCCTCTCAAGGTGAAGAGCATCAGAGTAATCCAGCTAATGATGATAATAATGATGCTGATGCTGATGCCGATTTAGGAGTTTGAAATTTTATATTTGTCTATTGAACCCTACTTTTGTATGATAAGAAACTTCTCTAGTAGATGATGCTACATTATGTTAGATACCTGACTTTTGAGATATTCATGTTTTTGACAGTTATAATTCTAATATATGTATATAATATTGTACTTATTAGAGGATATATGTTTGAATATCAGGCAAGTAAAAAGAGCTTCGGATATTAGCAATAAATAGTTTCAGGATTAGCTAGGGAAATTAGCTATGGATTAGCTACGGAATAGCTAGGGAAATTAGCTACGGATTAGCTAGGGATTAGGTACGGATTAGCTACGGCTTAGCTAGGGAATTCAGCTAGGGATTATCTACGGATTAGCTAGGGAATTTAGCTAGGGATTAGCTACGGATTAGCTAGGGAGTTTAGCTAGGGATGAGCTACTGATTAGCTAGGGTTTGAGGATTGGAGTTAGGGTTTAGGATTTGCACTTCAAGGTTTAGGGTTTAGGATTTAGCGTTTAGGGTTTTGAGTTTAGTGTTTAGAGTCTAGGGTTTGGATTTGGAGTTTTGGGCTAGGATTTAGGGTTTAGGGTTTACGGTTTAGGGGTTAGGGTTCGGCGTATAGGGCTTGAGGTTTAGTGTTTATGGATTAAGATGTTTAGTTTAGGGTTTTGGGTTTAGGATTTGGGCTTTTAGGTTTAGTATTTAGGGCTTAGATTTATGAATTTATGGTTTAGGGTTTATGGTTTCGATTTTCACGTTTAGGGTTTAGGGTTTAGTGTTTAGGCTTGAGGATTTAGGGTTTAGGGTTAGCTTTTTGGGTTTAGTGTTTAGTGTTAGAGGCTTAGGGTTTGGGGTTTAGGGTTTAGGGTTTGGGGATTGGGGTTAGGGTTTAGGGTTTAGAGTCCAGGGTTTATAGTGCTTAGGAATTAGCATTTAGGGTTTTGGGTTTGGGGTTTTGGGTTTACAATTTACGGTTTCAGGTTTAGGGTTTGGGGTTTAAGGTTTGGGTTGACGGTTTACGGTTTATGATTTGGATTTTGGGGTTTTGGGTTCATGGTTTACGATTTGCAGATTAGAGTAAGGGTTTAGGGTTTAGGGTTTAGGTTATAGGGTATATGGCCTACGGTTTCGCATTTGGCTTTAAGGGTTTTGGGTCTAGGGTTTGGAGTTTGAGGTTTACGATTTAGGTTTAGGGTTTATAGTTTAAGGTTTCCAATTTGGTTTTTAGGGTTTTGGGTTTGGTGTTTGAGGTTTAGGGTTTAGTGTATAGGGTTTAGGGTTTGGAGTTCAGGGTTTAGAGTTTAGGATTTTGGATTTAGGTTTCAAGGTTTAGTGTTTGGTGTTTAGGGTTTAGGGTTAAGGATTTAGTGTTTTGGGTTTTGGGTTTATCATGTTTGGCTTTGGGATTGGGGTTTGGGGTTTAGAGTTTAGGGTTTATAGTTTAAAATTTTGGGTTTAGGATTTAGGGTTTGGTGTTTAAGATTTATGCTTTACAATTTAGGGTATAAAGTTTACGGTTTAGGATTTAAGATTTAGTGTTTGGGGGTTGGGGTTTATGGTCTAGGGTTTGGGGTTTGGAGTTTAGTGTTTAGGGTCTGGGGATTCGAGTTTCAACTTTAGGGTTTAAGGTTTTGGGATTGGGGTTTAGGGTTTGGGGTTTAGGGTTTAGGGTTTGGGGATTATGGTAAGGTTTTAGGGTTTAGTGTTGATGGTTTTGGTTTTAGGATTTAGGATTTAGGGTTTGAGGTGTGGAGTTTGGAGTTTAGGGTTTAGGGTTTTGGATTTAAGGTTTAGGGTTTGCGATTTAGGGTTTCAGGTTCGGGGTTTAAGATTTAGGAGTTAAGATTTTTATTTTAGGCTTTTGGGTTTAGTGTTTGGAGTTTAAGGTTTTGGGTTTCGGATTTAGGGATTGGTGTTTGGTGTTTGGGGTTTAGGGTTTGGTGTTTAGGGTTTACTGTTTAGGGTTTAGGGTTTAGGGTTTTGGGGTTTCTGTTAGGCTTTTGGGTTTAGAGTTCAAGGTTTAGGGTTTAGGATTTAGCATTTAGGGTTTAGGGTTTAGGGTTCAGTGTTTAGGGTTTGGGGTTTAAGGTTTAGAGTTTGGGGTTTTGGGTTTACAAATTATAGTTTCGAGTTTATTGTTTAGGGTTTAGGGTTTGGGGTTTCATGTTTAGGGTTTTGGGTTAAGGGTTTAGGGTTTAGGGTTTGAGATTTGGAGTTTGGGGTTTAGGGTTTGGGGTTTAGCCTTTACAATTTACAATTTCGGGCTTAAAGGTTAGGTTCTTGGGGTTTGGAGTTTAGGGTTTAGTTTCTAGGGATTAGAGTTTCTGGTTTTTGTTTAGTGTGTGGGGTTGAGATTTGGGGTTTTGGGATGAGGGTTTAGGGTTCGGGGTTTAAGGTTTAGGTTTTAGGAATTTGGATTTAGGGCTTAAGGATTAGATTTTGGGGTTTAGGGTCTAGGGTTTGGGGTTTTGAGTTTACGGTTCAGGGTCTAGGGTTTTGGGTTAGGAGTTTAAGGTTTACGGTTTAAGATTTAGGGTTTGGCTTATAGTGTTTAGGTTTTAGGGATTAAGATTTTTAGTTAAGGGTTTAGGGTTTGGTGTTTTAGGTTTAAGGTTTAGGGTTTAGGAATTAGAGTTTGGGGTTTGGTGTTTGGGTCTTTGGGTATAGTGTTTAGGGATTAGGGCTTAGGGTTTTGGCTTTCGGGGTTTGGGTTTCATTATTGGGATTAATGTTTAGAATTTAAAGTTCAAGGTTTAGGGTTTAGGATTTAGCATTTAGGGTTTTGGGTTTAGCGTTTAGGCTCTAGGGTTTGGGTTTAGAGTTTAGGATTCATGGTGTAGGATTTAGGGTTTGGGGTTTAGGGTTTGGCATTTTGAATTTATGGTTTAGGGTTTAAGGTTTTGAGTTTCAGGTTTAGTGTTTGGGGTTTAGGGTTTATGCTTTGGGGTTTAGGTTTATGGTTTAGGGATTTATGTTAGGGTTTAGGGTTTCAGTTCAGGGTTTATAGTGGTTAGGAATTACCATTTAGGGTAATTGGTTAGGGTTTAGAGTTTGGGGTCTAGTATTTAGGGTTTAGGGTTTGGGGTTTGGGGTTTACAATTTACACTTTCTGGTTTAGCGTATAGGGTTTTGGGTTTAAGGTTTAGGGTTTAGGGTTTAGGATTTGTGGTTTAGGGTTTATGATTTGGGTTTTGGTTTAGGGTATAGGGTCTACAATTTTGGGTTTAGGGTTTAGGGTATGGGATATAGGGTTTACAATTTCGTGTTTGGATTTTAGGGTTTAAGGTCTACGATTTGGAGTTTATGGTTTACGGTTTACGGTTTGGGGTTTGGCATATAGAGTTTTGGTTTAGGGTTTGGGGTTTAAGGTTTGGGGTTTAGGGTTTGGGGGTTAGTGGTTAGGGTTTGGGGTTTACAATTTAAGGTTTTGGGTTTGGTGTTTTGGATTTAGGGTTTACAATTTACGGTTTAGGGTTTCAGATTTGGTGTTTATGATTTAGGGTTTAGGGTATAAGGTTATTGGTTTAGGGTTTAGGGTCTGGACTTCTGGGTTAACGGTTTAGGGTTTAGGATTTAGGATTTGGGGTTTAAGGTTTAGTGTTTAGGGTTTGGAGTTTAGGTTTTAGGGACCAGGGATTCGAGTTTCAGGATTAGTTTTTAGGGTTTTCGTATTAGGGGTTTGAGGTTTGGGTTTTAGGGTTTAGGGTTTGGGGATAAGTGTAAGCATTAAGAGTTCTAGGTTTAGGGTTTAGGATTTAGGGTTTATGGTTTATAGTCTAGAGTCTATGGTTTGGGCTTTGGAGTTTAGAGTTTAGGGTTTGAGGTTTAGGGTTTAGGAATAAGATTTTTAGTTTAGGGTTTTGGTATAGGGTTTAGGGATTATGATTTAGAGATTTGTGTGCGGTGTTTGGGGTTTAGGCTTTAGTGTTTAGGGTTTCTAGTTCAGGGTTTAGGGTTTAGGATTTAGCATTTAGGTTTTCAGTTTAGGGTTTGGGGTTTAGCATTTAGGGTTTGGGGTTTGGGGTTTGGGGTTTTGGGTTTAAGGTTTAGGGTTTAGGGCTTTGGGTTTATAGATTACAGTTTCAAGTTTAGGGTTTAGGGTTTGGGGTTTATGGTTGAGGGTTAAAGGTTTCGGGTTTAGGGTTTAGGTATTAGGTTTTGGGGTTGAGGGTTTAGGGTTTACAGTTTACGGTTTCTAGTTTAGAGTTTAAGTTTTAGGATTTAGGCTTTCAAGTTTATGGTTTAGGGCCTACAATTTCGAATTTACGATTTAGAGTTTATTGTTTCGAATTTCAGGTTTAGGGTTCAGGGTTCAGGATTTAGGGTTTGGGGTTCACGATTTTGGGTTTAGGCTTTGGGATTTAGGGTTTAAAGTTTAGGTTTTCTAGTTTCCGTTTAGAGTTTAGGGATTAGTGTCTATAGATTCGAGTTTCAGGTTTAGGGTTTAGGGTTTGCGGATTGGGCTTTAGGGTTTTGGGATTAGGGTTAAGGGTTTAATGTTTGGGGATTAGGGTTAAGGTTTAGGGTTTAGAGTTCAGGGTTTAGCGTTTAGGATTTAGGGTTTAGGGTTTCTGGTTTCGAGTCTAAGGTTTGGGGTTTGGAGTTTAGGGTTTAGTGTCTTTGGATTCGAGTTTCAGGTTTAGGGTTTAGGGTTTAGGGATTAGGCTTTAGGGTTTGGGGATTAGGGTTGAGGGTTTAATGTTTGGGGATTAGGGTAAAGGTTTAGGGGTTAGAGTTCAGGGTTTAGCGTTTAGGATTTAGGATTTAGGGTTTAAAGTTTAGGGTTTCTGGTTTCGGGTCTAAGGTTTGGGGTTTGGCGTTTAGGGTTTATTGTCTATGGATTCGAGTTTTAAGTTTAGGGTTTAGGGTTTGGGGATTAAGGTTGAGGGTTTCAAGTTTGGGGATTAGGGTAAAGGTTTAGGGTTTAGAGTTTAGGGTTTAGTGTTCAGGATTTTGGGCTGAAGGTTTAGGGTTTAGGGTTTACGGTCTAGGGTTTGGGGTTTTGAGTTTACGGTTTAAGGTCTAGGATTGTGGGTTAGGAGTTTAAGCTTTACAGTTGAGGGTTTGGGGTTTGACGTATAGAGTTTGGGATTTAGGGATTAAGATTTTTTGTTTAGGGTTTTAGGTTTAGGGTTTGTGGTTTTAGGTTGAAGGTTGAAGGTTTAATGTTTGGAGTTTCGAATTTTCGGTCTAGGGTTTCGAGTTTCAGGTGTAGGGTGTAGGATTTAGGAATTAGGTTTTTGGGTTTTGTGTTTGGTGTTTAGGGTATAGTGTTTAAGGTTTAAGGGTTGGGGTTAGGGTTTAGGATTTCGAGTTCAAGGTTTAGGCTTTAGGATTTAGCGTTTAGGGTTTTGGGTTTAGCGTTTGCGCTCTAAGGTTTGGGTTTTGAGTTTAGGGTTTAGGGCTTAGGCTTAGGGTTTGGGGTTTACAGTTTGGGGTTTGGGGTTTAGCATATTGGGTTTGGGGTTTAGGGTTTAGAGATTAAGATTTTTAGTTTAGGGTTTGAGGTTTTTGGTTTAGTGTTTTGAATTTACTGTTTAGGGTTTATGGTTTCGAGTTTCAAGTTTAGGATTTAAGTTTTGGGGTTTAGGCTTTAGGGTTAAGGGTTTGGTGTTTAGGGTTTGGCGATTAGGGTTAGTGGTTAGGGTTTAGAAGGTTTAGGATTTAGTGTTTAGGGTTTTGGGTTTAGGGTTCTGAGTGTCAGGTTTAGGGATTAGAGTTTGGGGTTTGGGCTTTAGGGTTTAGGGTTTACAATTTAGGGTTTAGGGTTTGGGTTTTAAGTTTTAGGGTTTACAGTTTACGGTTAATGGTTTATGGTGTGGGTTTTGGAGTTTCGAGTTCAGGGTTAAGGTTTTGGGGTATAGGGTCTAGGGTTTGGGGTTTGGATTTAAGGCTTTAGGGTCTAGGGTTTGGGGTTTGGAGTTTATGGTTTACAGTTTAGGGTTTGGAGTTTGGCGTATAGAGTTTGGGGTTTAGGGTTTAGGATTTGGGGAATAGGGTTTGGGGTTTAGTGTTTAGTGTTTGGGCTTTAGGGTAAGGCTTTAGGGTTTAGGCTTTAGGATTTAGGGCTTAAGGTTTAGGGTTTGGGGTTTAGGGTCTTGGGTTTAGGGTTTCAAGTTTAGGGTTTAGGGTTTAGGATTTAAGGTTTAGGGTTTCTGGTTTGGGTTTGGGGTTTGGCATTTAAGGTTTCGGGTTTAGGGATTAAGATTTTTAGTTTAGGGTTTGGGGTTTAAAGTTTAGTGTTGAGTATTTAGGATTTTGTGTTTGGTGTTTGGGTTGTACGGTATAGTGTTTAGGGTTTAAGATTTACTGCTTAAGGTTTCGGATTGTTGTCAGGGTTTAGGCGTTAGAGTTCGGGGTTTCAGGTTTAGGATTTTGCACTTAGGGTTTTGGGTGAAGTGGTTAGGGTTTAGGGTTTACAGATTAAAGTTTGTTAGGGTTTAGAGTTTAAGGTTTAAGGTTTAGGGTCTATGGTTTACGATTTACGGTTTGAGGTTTGGGGTTTAGGGTTTAGGTTTTGAGGTTTAGAGTTTATAGTTTACGATTTCGGGTTTAGGGTTTAGGGTTTAAGATTTAGTGCTTAAGGTTTAGGGCTTAGGGTTTGGGGTTTGGGATTTGGGGTTTGGGGTTTGGGGATTTGGTTTAGGGTTTAGGGTTTGGAAATTAGCTTAATGGTTTATGGTTTAGGATTTGGGGTTTAGGGTTTAAGGTTTAGAATTTGGGATTTACGGTTTAAGGTTTAGGGTTTAGGTATTAAGAGTTTTAGTTTACTGTTTTGGGTTTAGGGTTTATGGTTTAGTGTTTCTGATTTAGGAATTGGTGCTTGGTGTTTGGGATTTAAGGCTTAATGTTTAGGGATTAGGGTTTATGGTTTAGGGTTTATGGTTTAGGGATTGGTGTTAGGGGTTAGGGTTTGGAGTTTAGGGTTTAGGGTTAGGGATTAAGATTTAGCGTTTAGAGTTTAGGTTTTAGGGTTTAGGGTTTAGCGTTTAGGGTTGCGGTTGGGGTTTGGGATTTAGATTTTAGGGTTTTGGGTTTACAGATTACAGTTTCTGGTTTAGGGTTTGGGGTTTAAGGTTTAGGGTTTAGGGTTAAAGGTTTAGCATTTAGGGTTTCGGGTTTCGAGTTTGAGGATTCGGGTTTGGGGTTTGGGGTTTACAGTTTACAGTTTATGGTTTTGGGTTTAGAGTTTAGGTTTTATGGTTTAGAGTGTTAAGTTTAGTGTTTAGGGCTTAAGGTTTCGAATTTACGGTTTAGTTTTTATGATTTCGAGTTTTAGGTTCAAGGTTTAGAGTTGAGGGTTTAGGGTTTATGGTTTAGGGTTTAGGGTTTAGGATTTAGGGTTTGGGGTTTTGTATTTAAGGTATAGGGTTTGGGGTTTGGATTTTAGGGTTTAAGATCTAGTGTGTGGGGTTTAAGGTTTTCTGTTTAGGGTTTGCAATATAGAGTTTAGGTTTTGGGTTTGGGGTCTAAGGTTTAGGTTTTAGGGTTTCGAGTTTCAGGTTTAGGGTTTAGGGTTTGCTGTTTGGATTTTAAGGTTTAGGGTTTAGGGTTTAGGGCTTAGGGTTTAAGGTTTTGGGTTTGGGGTTTTGGGTTTCGTGGTTTAGGGTTTAGGGTTTAGGGTTTGGGGATTAGGGTAAGGGTTTATCGTTTGGAGTTCAGGGTTTAGGGTTTAGGATTTATGGTTCAGGGTCTAGAGTTTGATGTTTGGATTTTAGGGTTTAGGGTTTAGGATTTATGGTTTAGGGTTTAGGGTTTCAAGTTTACAGTTTTGGGTTTAGGGTTTGAAGTTTCATTTTTAGATTTAAGGGTTCAGGGTTTAGGATTTAAGAATTCGGGCTTGGGGTTTGGTGTTTGCGCTTTAGGGTTTAGGGTTTAAGGTTTAGGGTTTCGGATTTAGGGTCTGGGGATTGAGGTTAGGGTTTAGGATTTGGAGTTCAATGTTTCGGGTTTATGATTTATCATTTACGATTGTGCGTTTTGGGTTGAGGGTTTCCAGTTTAGTGTTTGGGGTTGAGGGATTAGGGTTTAGGGTATGGGAATTAGGATTTATAGTTTACGGTTTGGAGTATAGAGGTTAGGGTTTAGGATATAGTGTTTAGGGTTTTTGCTTTAGGGTTTAGGGTTTAGGGATTGGGGTTTAGGGTTTGGGGTTTGGGGTTCAAGATTAAGGGTTTAGGATTTAACATTTAGGGTTTACGGTTTAGGGTTTGGGGTTCAGGGTTTATAAATTACAGTTTTGGGTTTAAGGTTTAAGGTTTGACATTTAAGGTTTAGGGTTTGGGGTTTAAGGTTTAGGGTTTAGGGTTTCAGATTTAGGATTTAGAATTTAGGGTTTATAGTTTAGGGTCTAGGGGTTGGGGTTTGGACTTTAGTCTTTAGGGTCTAGGGTTTGCGGTTTGCGGTTTGGGGTTTCGGAATTGGGGATACGGTTTAGTCTTTGGAGTTCAAAGTTTAGGGATTAGAATTTAGCGTTTAAGGTTTAGGTTTTATGGTATAGGGTTGGGGGTTTGGGGTTTAGGGTTTTGGGTTTACAGTTTACGGTTCGGGTTTTGGGTTTAAGGTTTAGGATTTTGGGGTAAGGTTTAAGGTTTAGGGCGTTGGATTTAGAATTTTGCGTTTAGGGTTTAGGGTCTAGAGTTTTGGGTTTGAAGTTCAAGGTTTACGATCTAGGGTTTGGGGTTTGGCGTACAGTGTTTGGGGTTTCAGGTTTACAATTTATGACTTAGGGTTTAGGTTTTAACGTTTAGGGTTTCGGGTTTAAGAATTAGGAGTTAGGGTGTAGGGTTTGGGTTTGGGATTTAGGGTTTAGGGTTTGTGGATTAGGATAAGGGTTTAGGGTTTAGAGTTCAAGGTTTAGGGTTTAGGATTTAGGATTTAAGGTTTAAGGTTTAGGGTTTTGGTTTTAGGGTCTAGGGTTTTAGATTTTGAGTTTAGACTTTAGGGTTTTGGACTTAGGATTTACGGTTTAGGCTTTTGGATTAAGGGTTAAGGGTTTGGGGTTTGGGGTTTAAGGTTTAGAGTGTAGGGTTTAGTGTTTAGGGTTTAGGATTTAGGGTTTAGGGTTTAGGGTTTCCAATTTACGATTTTGAGTTTAGGCTTTAGGGTTTAAGATTTAGGGTTTGGGTTAAGGGTTTGGGGTTAAGGGTTTGGGGTTTGGGGTTTGGGAATTCGGGTAAGGGTTTAGGGTTTGGAATTGAAGGTTTAGGATTTATGATTTATGATTTAGGGTTTAGGGTCTAGGTTTAGGGTTTGGAGTTTAGGGTCTAGGGTTTAGGTTTTAGGATTTGGGGTTTGGGGATTGGGGTATAGGGATTAGGATTTGGGGTTTAGAATTTAAGGTTTGGGGTTTAGAGTTTAGGGTTTGGCGTATAGTGTGTATGGTTTAGGGTTCAGGGAAAGAGCTTTTTAGTTTAGGGTTTTGTGTTTAGGTATTCGGATTTAGGATTTAGGGTTTGGTGTTTGGGTTTTAGGGTTTAGTGTTTAGTGTTTGGGGTTTCACTTTTAGTCTTTGGGGTTTAGTTTTTAGTGTTTAGGCTTTGGGGTTTTAGGGTTTATTGTTTAAGGTTTGGGATTTAGGATTTGGTGTTAAGGTTTAAGGTTTACAGTTCAGTATTTAGGGTTTAGGATTTAGGGATTGGGTTTAGGGTTTATGGTTTGGGGTTTAGGGCTTGAGGTTTAGGGTTTAGGGTTTAGGGATTAGGATTTAGGGTTTTGGTTTAGGGTTTGGGGTTTAGGGTTTACACTTTATTGTTTCGGGTTTAGGGTTTAGGGTTTAGGGTTTGGGGTTTAGGGTTTGGAGTTCGGGGTTTAGGGTTTAAGGTTTAGGGTTTGGGCTTTCGAGTCTAGAGTTTGGGGTTTGGCATATATAGTTTGGCATTTAGGGAATAAGATTTTTAGTTTGGGGTTTAGGGTTTCGAGTTTACAATTTAGGGTTTAGGGTTTTGAGTTTCAAGTTTCGGGTTTTGGGTTTAAGTTTTAAGGTTTAGGAGTTAGTGTTTGAGGTTTGGAATTTAGATATAGTGTTTAGGGTTTTGGGCATAGGGTTTAGTGTTCGTGGTTTAGGGTTTATAGTTTAGGATTCGGGGATTGGGGTTAGGGTTTAGGGTTTGTGGCGTCTTCTAACACTTCGGGTCCTTTTCCGTTCTAGTTCAAGAGTTCAAGTGGATCGTCCGACCTTTGTCTAGCTTTCTTAGGGTAAGAATATTTCAAATTGGTTGTGGGTTCGTGGGATCAATCCCTATCGGGTTCGCACCATTTGAATTTAGGAGTTGGGGTTAAGCTTTAGGGTTTAGGGTTTAATGTTTGGGATTTAGGGTTTAGGCTTTGCAGATTAGGGCAAGGGTTTAAGGTTTAGGATTTAGGATTTGTGGTTTAGGGTTTGGTTTGGGTTTTAGGATCTAGCGTTTAGAGTTTGGAGTATAGGGTTGATTGGGGTTTGGTGATTGGGGTTTAGGGTTTTGGGTATATGCTTTTGGGCTTGTGGTTTGGGGTTTAGGGTTTGGGGTTTGGGGTTTCCAGTTTACGATTTCGGGTTTTGGATTTAGGGTTTAGGGTTTGGGATTTAAGGTTTAGGGTTTAGGGTTTAGGATTTGGCGTACTGGGTTCTGGTTAGGGTTTGCAGTTTTAGGTTTGAGGTTTAGGGTTTAGGGTTTGCGGTTTAGGGTTTAGGGTTTCGAGTTTCAAGTTTAGGGTTTAGGTTTTAAGGTTTGGGTTTAGGGCTTGGGGTTTAGGGTTTAGGGTTTAGAGTTTCGAGTTGCAAGTTTAGGGTTTAGGGTTTGAAATTAAGGTTTGGGGTTTGGGGTTTAGGGTTTATGGATTAGCATTTAGTGTTTAAGCTTTGGGGATTAGGGTCAAGATTTAGGGTTTGGTGTTTAAGGTTTACGGTATAGGGCTGAGGGTTTAAGGTTTATGGTTTAGGGTTTAGGGTCTACAGTTTACGATATCGGGTTTACGGATTAGGTTTTAGGGTTTGGGGTTTATGGTTTAGGGTTTAGGGTTTGGCGTTTCGTGTTTAGTTTTTAGGGTTTGGATATTGGTATTTATGATTTAGGGTTTAGGTTATAGGGTATAGGGTATAGGGATTAGAGTTTAGAGTTTATGGTTTGGGGTTCAAGGTTTAGGGTTTAGGATTTAGGATTTATGGTTTAAGCTTTAGGGTTTGGGGTTTGGGGTCTAGAGTTTGGGGTTTGGAGTTTAGGGTTTGTGGTCTTGGGATTCGAGTTTCAGATTTAGGGTTTAGGGATTGGGGTTTGGGTTTTGGTACTTAGGGTTTGGGATTTAAGGTTTCCAGTTCAAGATTTAAGGTTTAGGATTTAGGGTTTGGGGTTTAGAGTTTAGGGTTTATGGTTTAAGGTTGAGGGTTTGGAAATTGGTGTAAGGGTTTTGGGTTTGGGGTTCCACGTTTAGGATATGGGGTTTGGGGTTTGTTGAGACAATATATTGTCCATACTTTAATTTGATTAGTTTTGATAATGTGTTACAAAAATACGATTTTAATGTTGAGTGATCTTGATTTGGTTGTTTAAGTTGTAACTTGAATATTTTATATATCAATCAATTAATTCAAATAAAGGTCTCGGCCAATTAAGGAAAGATTCTGATTTAGTCATATATTGATCATGCTCTTAAATGATTTATTATGGAATCTTATCAAAGACAAATAAGGAATGTTTTACTAGAATATTTTTATCAAGTAACATTGTCTTTTATTTTAGAATATCCATGAGTGATCAAATGACTATCAAGAGATTTAATAAAATAGCATTTATTACTTTGAGGACTCTTTCCATAAAAGGCTCCTGAGATCTTTGCTCGATTATTGACCAGAAGCTTGATTTAGAAACATATCAAAGATTGAAAAATAGCATATAAAATGATTGTGCATTCATGAATATATTCTCACATGTTTTATATGCAAATAAATCAAAGGGAGAATTGAAAAAGGAAAGATTTAGTCATAAGGCTAATTCTGCATTAAAAGCTGATTGAACAATGAATCATTGACTAAATACTTTAGAAAAGAAATTGAGATGACATCATACTTAATGAATATTTGATTTCGGTTTCTAAGCATATAAGTTGAATTATGGAATATTTTATTTTAATATATATATTGTCATTAAATGTTTTTATTGCTGACAAACCCGAAAAAGGAACTTAGGTTTATTTCAGGAAAATTGATATTGAGCAGATTCATTCAGCATTAACCTACTTTCCATATTGGGAGCCACCAGTAGGCTGTCAAGCATTGCCCCAGCCAAAATGGAAGATAACCTTGTCAATCAAGATAGCATTGAAGAAGGGAATAAAGACCAACTTAAATGAAGATGATATGCTTTCCAACGGTTAGAAACTTCAAGCCTATATAAACACAAGACTTGGACATTTGCACTTCAAGAGATTGATCGAGAAGCCTTAGTGTTCCAATAGAGTGTGATTCAGCCTTCAAGCATTCATTTGAATTTATTTATCTCTTAGTGAGAAGTTGGAGTTTGTATCCCTTTCATTTCACTTCTCAATCTCTTCCCTCTGTCTAGAGTCCAGGTAGGAACCTAGGACAGGGAGGCTAATTGATCAGTAGGCTACTGGTTGGATTTTAGTTTTGAGATTGTTGTAATTCACAGATTGGTTGTAAAAGCACTTGTGCTGAGCCTTCGGCTAAGGTTGGCTAGGTTAGGTTGTAAAAGCCTTAGAGCCTGATCCTGTCTTTAAGGGTTACCTGGGTTAGTTAGTAAAAGCCATTGTGGCTGATCCCTTGGTGTTTTGAAGGTTGCCTAGTTGTAATTCACGTTTCCCAAGCTAGTGAAGTAACTCCTCCTACTTGTTTAGTAAGAGGGAGTGAGAGGACGTAGTTTATTTGATTCGAACCTCTCACTATAATACTTGCTTGTGTTCTTTATTTATTTACTGCCTTTAACATTAACTTAAACTGTTTTTCAAATTAACCAGAACTAAACTTTTTATAATAGTAGCCTTATTTGAAAAACTGAGCATATTTTCCATTAACCAAAGTTTCAGTAACCTAAATTTTTAATAGCCAATATTTTTGTAGATTAACTAATTAAACTCCCCCTTCTTGGTTCTTTCAATTGGTATTAAAGCCAGGTCTCTGTGTTTTTAGGTTTAACTACCTTAGAGAGATCCACTAACCAAGATTTCCACATTTACCGAAGGTCAATCTACCCAAAGACCTCCGTTCTTCGATGGGAAAAACTAGAGTTACTAGAAGAATAGAATGCAGAATTGGATCCAAGGAACCGATATGAAAATCTGGAAAATTATTGAAAATGGACTAGTTGCTATAACCGGTAAATGATAAAACCATCCCTAAATCAGAAGATGAATGGACGGATGCTGATATTATTATAGCTGCACATAATTGTAGAGCTAAAACTTTTCTTTTTTGTGCAGTAAATGAAGAAGAATACAACAAGCTCTCTACATGTGAAACAACCAAAGAAATTTGGGAGAAAATGGAGCTAACCTATGAAGGAACCTCAGGTGTAAAGAAGGCTCGCATTGACAAGCTGATGAGAGAAAATGAAAACTTTTGAATGCAGCCTGATTAACCTATTGAAGAGGCTCTTGAGAGGAAGCTGAATGCAGAGGATGTGAACAGAAAAATTCTTCGGTCCCTGTCTGAACCATGGGATCAAAGGTAGCTGCTTTATCAGAAAGTGGAAAAGCAGAAACCATGTCTTTTGATGAGCTAAGAGGAAACCTGATTGCCTAGGTAGGAAGCTACTTGAGACATCAACCCAGCAGCAAGAAAGAAAAAGTAGTAGCCTTGAAGATTACTAATGAACATCCCGTCACTGATGACGAAGATGAATTTGCTCTGCGCGCTAAAAGAATGTAGAACATGTATAGAAAAAGATATGATGGCAAAAAAGAATCAACCTTTAGAAAGAGCAACCAAAAAGAAGTAACCTGCTTCAAATGCAAGCAACCTGGTCACATCAGGCCCAGTTGCCCTCAACTTAGCAAGAGTGACAAAAAGAAAGACAGGGCAAATTCCTCATGGAGTGATAATGATTTTGGCTTAGACAGTGATAGAGAGGAAGCTGACAATTTGTGCTTAATAGCAGACTCAGACTCTGATTCAGACAGTGAGGTAAATAATGAACCTTTTACTTTTGATGAATTGTCTGATGCTTTTGAGATAGCCATGGATGATGCTAGGTGAGTACAAAAAAATACAGTGATTTACAAAGAATACATAAGCAGCTGATAAAAACATGTGATGAGCTAAAAGGAGAAAGAGACAGTTTAATAGAAAAAGTAGATGAAATAGAAGATTCATCGGAGAGGCTAATCATTGAGAATAATGAACTAGAGAAAGTGAGTTATGAAAATAAGAAGGAAATACATTATCTCGAGAAGAAACTAAAAGAGTTAGAACAATCAAACGAGAAGCTAATGGTCAAAAATATAGAATTAGAAGAAAAAGGGGATAGCTTAAAAAGGGATCTAGCTAAAAATAAAGAATTAGAGGAGTTATTGGTTAAAAATAAAGAATTAGAAGAAAAAGTGGATAGCCTAAAGAAAGATCTAGCAAAATTTGTTAAAGGTCAAGAAAATCTAGATAAATTGCTTGGATCTAGAAAATGTTGCTTTGATAAAAAAGGATTAGGCTATGATCAAGAGAGCTATGAAAAACCCTATGGAAAATTATTTGCAGAACAGGATCCTCAACCTAGAAACACTAGTGTGTGCTATATTTGCAAACAAAGAGGTCATAAAGTAGGAACCTGTAAAAACAATAGGGTCATAGTTAAAAAAGTTTGGGTGCCTAAAGGATCTGTAAATGTAGCAAGGAATTATTTGACTAACCACTTCAGGACCCAACAGTCATTGGGTACCTAAGTTTAGTAACCTTGTAACAGGTGTGCCTCAAAGCCAGAATGAAGAAGGAGCACTGGATTCTTGACTCAGGCTGCTCCAGACACATGATTGGTGATGCATCAAAGTTCCTGTCCTTGACTCACAAAAGAATGGGAACAGTAACCTTTGGTCATAATAATAAAGGTAGAATTGTTGGCTATGGTAAGATAGGGGTTAATTGTACTTTTTCAATTGATAATGTTTATTTGGTTGATGGTTTAAAACATAACCTCATAAGCATCAACCAGTTTTGTGATAATGGTCACAAGATAACTTTTCAATCCTCAAAATGCATGATTCATGAAACGGATAGTGACAACATATTAATTGAGGGAGTAAGGCATAATAATGTTAACATTCTTGATGACTTACCTTTTCTTTCTCTTAAGTGTTTAGCATCTAATATTGATGAAAGCTGGCTTTGGCAGAAGAGGCTAGGACATGCTAGCATGAGACGATTAACTAAACTCTCTAAGGAAACTTTGGTCTATGGTCTGCCCAGCCTAAGGTATGTAAATGATCATATATGTGAAGCTTGCCAATTAGGAAAGCCAACTCGATCCTCCTTCAAACTAAAGGATTATGTAACTATTGAAAGACCTTTACAACTGCTTCACATGGACCTGTTTGATCCTCTATAAACCCGAAGCATGGGTGGTAAGTTCTATGGTATGGGAATAGTAGATGATTACTCCAGATTTACCTGGGTTTTGTTCTTGGCTTCAAAAAGTGACTATTTTAGAAATTTTAAATGTTTTCGTAATCGGATTCAAATTGAGAAAGGAGAAGTTATCGCAAGCATAAGAAGTGATCATGGAAAAGAATTTGAAAAGCATTTCTTTGAAAAATTTTGCAATGAAAGAGGCATTAGCCATAGATTTTCAACTCCAAGAACACCTCAGCAAAATTGTGTTGTTGAGAGAAAGAATAGATCACTTCTTGATATGGCTAGAACCATGCTCTGTGAAAATAATCTCCCTAAGAATTTATGGGCTGAAGCGGTTAGTACTGCTTGCTATTTTCTAAATAGGAAAACCATCAGGTCAATGTTAGTAAATACACCATATGAGTTATGGAAAGGAAGAAAACCTAACATTAGCTACTTCAGGGTTTTTGGATGCAAATGTTATATTTATAATAATAAAGAAAGCCTAGGGAAATTAGATGCTAGATCTGAAAAATTTATCTTTGTTGGTTACTCCATTAATAGTAAAGCATATAGGGTGCTTAATAAGAAATCTCTTATAGTAGAAGAAAGCATGCATGTTATATTTGATGAAACTGACCTTGTACTTGCAAGAATTAATCTGGAAGAGGGAGAACCTGAAACAGGTATCAGTAGCCAAATAAGGCAGGAACCACAACCTTTGGAGGAATAGGAACTTGAGAGCATTGAACCTATCTCCGAGAATGATGACAACCATCAAACACCAGAACCAGCAACCTCCAGTCATCAGCCTATGGATAGAGGCAAATTAGCTAGAGTATGGAGACACTTATCAACCTATCCAATGCAATATATTATGGGTAATCCTCAAGAAGGAATGAGAACCAGATCTTTGTTCAGTAACATGAACCACATGGCCTTCATGTCTCAGGTTGAACCTAAGAAGGTTGATGAAGCTTTGTTGGATGATTGCTAGATCATAGCAATGCAAGAGGAGCTTAATCAATTCGAGAGAAATCAAGTCTGGACCTAGGTTCCTCCTCCTAAGAATTAATCATTCATTGGCACCAAATGGGTGTTCAAGAACAAACTTGATGAGGCAGGTAATGTGGTAAGAAATAAGGCTAGGTTGGTAGCTCAAGGCTATAACCAACAAGAAAGTATTGACTTCGTTGAGACTTTTGCACCAGTAGCCAGATTCGAATCCATTAGAATGTTACTTGCATTTGCATGTTGCATGAACTTTAAGCTTTTTGAAATGGATGTGAAAAGTGCATTTTTAAATGGATACTTAAATGAGGATGTGTATGTTAAACAACCTCCTGGTTTTGAAAGTGATGAAAAGCCTAATCATGTTTATAAATTAACCAAGGCTCTCTATGGTCTGAAACAGGCTCCTAGAGCTTGGTATGAAAGATTAAGTGAGTTTTTTTATTAATAATGGTTTTCAAAAGGAAAGGCTGATACTACTCTTTTCACAAAAACTCACAAAAATAACATTGTCATTGTTCAAATTTATGTTGATGATATAATATTTGGATCAACTAATGAAAGCTTGTGCAAGGATTTTTCTAAGTTGATGACCAGTGAGTTTGAGATGAGCATGATGGGAGAGATGTCCTTCTTCCTTGGACTTCAAGTAAAACAAACAAAGGAAGTGATATTCATCAACCAAGAGAAGTACACCAAAGAGCTTCTGAAAAGATTTGGCCTAGATCAAGCTAAAGTCATTCATACACCAATTAGTACATCAACCAAATTAGATAAGGATGAAGCTCGTAAGTCAGTTGATCAAAAACAGTACAGAGGTATGATTGGCTCATTGTTGTATCTTACTGCTAGTTGGCCTGATATCATGTTTGTTGTATGCTTGTGTGATAGATTTCAATCTGACCCTAAAGAATCTCATCTTAAATCAGTGAAAAGAATTTTTCGATATCTAGTAGGAACCAAAGATCTTGGTCTATGGTACACTAAGGATAATGATTGCAATTTACTTGGGTATTTAGATGTTGACTTTGGGGGATGTAAAATTGAACAAAAAAGAACAAGTGGTACATGTCAGTTTTTAGGTCACTGTCTTGTGTCTTGGCATAGCAAGAAACAGACTTCTGTTGCCTTGTCTACTACTGATGTAGAGTATGGAGCTGCAGGTAGCTGCTGTACCCAACTCTTGTGGATGACACAACAACTTAAGGACTAAAACCTACATCTTAATCATGTACCAATTAGGTGTGATAACACCAGTGCCATTAACTTCTCGAAAAATCCCACACAACACTCAAGAACTAAGCATATTGAGATTAGACATCATTTCCTTAGGGATCATATTCAGAAAGGAAACATTAGCCTAGAATTTGTACCTACTGATCAGCAGCTGGCTGATATTTTTACTAAACCTTTGGCTACTAATGTCTTTTGCAAGATTCATGGAGAATTGGGATTAACCAGTTCTGGTTCCATTAATGACTGAGTATTTTGAAAATAAGAGGTTTAATCTACGTGCAAAAATAGCGGTGAAGATCGGTTGAGAAATTAAATGATTTGATATGATTGATTTGTCTTTTTTAAAATTATTTTCAAATCATCCCGCATTGGTTTGGTATTTAATGCTTGAGATTTGATTTTGGAAAATCTTCTCCGTATCTCTTTACATATCCCCAAATCAAATCCTCTCCATATCTCTCTTTCCTTTTCCAAAATTGCTTCTCTCAGCCTATAAAGCCAACCTGAAAAGCTAGGTCAGTGCTTTACTTCTATCCATCTCTCGAACTCATCTATCTTGTTCTCTAATTACTCCACTGCAATGGCATACTCTGCCCTAGTTACGAGCATGTCCTTAGATTCTAATGATACCATTTACTCATATAATGAATGTCCTACTCATCACTTCATCAAGGAGGAACCCAATGATGCTGATTCAAATGAGACTCCCTATTCTTCTGACAAAGAGGCTGCTCCAGAAGTAAATCCTAATAATCATCCTATAGCTACCTCACCACTTGCTCATATTAATGCTCAACTTGAAGAAATTCGTGGTGAACTTAGAGTTATTCAAAAAGAGCTTTATTAACTCCACTGTGCAATTGTTGACACTAGAGCTTTAGTTAAAATGGTGGAACATCCTGTTCAGCCTAAACCTAAGCCATATGTTCCTATTCAGGATCCTCCTGCTGAAGCTTAATCTCAATGTCATATGCTTTCTCAGTTCTTAATTCTCTACTTGATTCTGGATTACTTTGTTTTAATGCCCCTCTGGTTGGGTCTTTCTGGATTTTATGCCCTTGTGACGTGCTCACCATGGTTTTAATTTGCTTGTTTTGGTCACTATTGCTGTTTGCTTGATGATTCATTTTTGGCTACTACTTGCTCAGTTTGGTTAATGCGTGCTATAACTGCTATAATCTGCCATAAACTATTACTTTAACCAGTTTGTTCCCTTTTTGCTAATGCCAAAGGGGGAGAAATAAGTAAGCTAAGTATGCTCTATAAGCTACCTAATTAGGTTGCTTAATGTTGCGCTGTAAGTATTTCTTAACTTCACCATATTGCATCAATTGAGAGGGAGTTTATATATTGAGGGGGAGCTTTACTTACTCATTACGCTTACTTGAAGAATCGCATTTTTGTCATTATCAAAAAGGGGCAGAATGTTGGGACAATATATTGTCCATACTTTAATGTGATTGGTTTTCATAATTTGTTACAAAAATACAATTTTAATGTTGAGTGATCTTGATTTGAATGATGAAGTTATAACTTGAATATTTTATATATCAATCCATTAATTCAAATAAAGTTCTCGGCCAATTAAGGAAAGATTGTGATTTACTCATATATTGATCATGCTCTTAAATGATTTATTATGGAATCATATCAAAGACAAATAAGGAATGTTTTACTAGAATATTTTTATCAAGTATATTTGTCTTTAATATTAAAATATCCATGATTGATCAAATCACTATAAAGAGATTTAAGAAAATAGCATTTATTACTTTGAGGAATCTTCCCATAAAAGGCTCCTGAGATCTTTGGTCGGTCATTGACCAGAAGCTTGATTTAGAAACATATCAAAAATTGAAAAATAGCATATAAAATGATTGTGCATCCATGAATATATTCTCACATGTTTTATATTCAAATAAATCAAAGGAAGAATTGAAAAAGGAAAGATTTAGTCATAAGGCTGATTCTGCATTCAAAGCTGATTGAACAGTGAATCATTGACTAAATACTTTAGAAAATAAATCAAGATGATATCATACTTAATGAATATTTGATTTCGGTTTCTAAGCATATAAGTTGAATTAAGGAATATTTTATTTGAATATATATTGTCCTTAAATGCTTCTATTGCTGACAAATCCGAAAATGGAACTTAGCTTGATTTCAGGAAAGTTGATATTGAGTAGATTGATTTAGCATTAACCTACTTTCCATATAGGGAGCCACCAGTAGGCTGTCAAGCATTGAACCGAGCCAAAATGGAAGATAACCTTGTCAATCAATATAGCATTGATGATGGGAATAAAGGCCAACTTAAATGAAGATGATATACTTTCCAACGGTCAGAAACTTCAAGCCTATATATACACAAGACTTGGACATTTGCACTTCAAAAGATTGATCTACAAGCCTTAGTGTTCCAAGAGAGTGTGATTCGGCCTTCAAGCATTCATATGAATTTATTTGTCTGTTAGTGAGAAGTTGGAGTCTGTATCCCTTTCATTTCACTTCTTAATCTCTTCCCTTTCTATCTAAAGTCCGGGTAGGAACCTAGGACAGGGAGGTTAATTGATTAGTAGACTACTGGTCAGGTTTTAGTTTTGGGAGTGTCGTAATTCAGGGATTGGTTGTAAAAGCACTTGTGCTGAGCCTTCGGCTGAGGCTGCCTAGGTTAGGTGGTAAAAGCCCTAAAGGCTGATCTTGTGTTTAAGGGTTACCTAGGTTAGGTAGTAAAACCATTGTGGCTGACCCCTTTGTGTTTTCAAGGTTGCCTGGTTGTAATTCACATTTCCCAAGCTAGTGAAGTAACTCCTCCTACTTGTCTAGTAAGAGGGAGTGAGAGGACGTAGGACATTTGATCCGAACCTCTCACTATAATAATTGCTTGTGTTCTTTATTTATTTACTGCTTTTAACGTTAACCTAAATTATTTTTCAAATTAACCAGAACTGAACCTTTTATAACAGTAACCTTATTTGAAAAACTGAGCATATTTTCCATTAACCAAAGTTTCAGTAACCTAAATTTTTAAAAGCGAATATTTTTGTAGATTAACCAATTCAACACCCCTTCTTGGTCCTTTCAGGGTTTAGGATCTAGGGTTTGATTTTGAAGTTTAGGGTTTAGGGTTTAGGTTTATGATTTAGGGTTTAAGGTTTAGGGTTTGGGGTTTGGGGTTTGGCGTATAGGGTTTAGGGGTTAGGGATTAAGATTTTTAGTCTAGGATTTTGGGTTTAGTATTTAGGGTTTAGTGTTTGGTGTTTGTGGTTTAGCGTTTTGTGTTTAGTGTTTAGGGTTTAGGGTTTAGGGTTTAGTGTTTAGTGTTTAGTGTTTAGGGCTTAGGGTTTAGGGATTGGTGTTTAGGGTTTGGGGATTGGTGTTAAGGCTTTGGGTTTAGAGTTCAAGGTTTAGGGTTTAGGATTTAGCATATAGGGTTTTAGGTTTTGGGTTTAGGGTTCAAGGTTTAGGGTTGACTGATTAAAGTTTCGGGGTTAGGTTTTAGGGTTTAGGATTTAGGCTCTGGGGTTTGGGATTTATGGTTTGGGGTTTTGGATTTAGGGTTTAGGGTTTAGGGATTACAGTATACAATGTTGGGTTTAGGGTTTAGGTTTGGGTTTAAGGTTTAGGGTTTGGGGTTTGGGGTTTCCAGTTTAAGATTTAGGGTTTAGGATTTAGGGTTTAGGGTTTAAGGTTTAGGGTTTACGGTTGAGGGTTTGGATATTAGGTAAGGGTTTAGGGTTTGGAGTTCAACGATTAGGGTTTGGGGTTTATGGTCTAGGGTTTGAGTTTGGAGTTTAGGGTTTAGGATTTAGGATTTAAGATTTAAGGTTGAACGATTAGGGTTTGCAGTTTGAGGTTTGAGGTTTGGCGTATCGGGTTTAGGAGTTAGGGATTAAGATTTTTAGTTTAGGATTTTGCGTTTAAGGTTTAGGGTTTAGTATTTAGGATTTAGTATTTGGTGTTTGGGGTTTAGAGTTTAGTGTTTAGTGTTTAGGGTTTAGGGTTTAGTGTTTAGGGCTTAGGGTTTAGGGATTGGTGTTTAGGGTTTGGGGATTGGTGTTAAGGCTTTGGGTTTAGAGTTTACGATTTAGCATTTTGGGTTTTGGGTTTAGGGTTGACTGATTAAAGTTTCGGGTTTAGGTTTTAGGGTTTTGGGTTTGAGGT
The DNA here is from genome assembly GCA_014851425.1 of Senna tora. NCBI lineage: Eukaryota > Viridiplantae > Streptophyta > Magnoliopsida > Fabales > Fabaceae > Senna > Senna tora. Next base: position 22,479,417 of record CM026271.1, read on the forward strand.
TTAAGGTTTAGGTTTAGGGTTTAGAATTTAGGGTTTGGGGTTTGGGATTTAGGGTTTAGGGTTTAAGGCTTAGGGTTTAGGGTTTAAGGATTACAATATACAATTTTGGGTTTGGGATTTAGTTTTAGGTTTAGGGTCTAAGGTTTGGGGTTTAGGGTTTGGGGTTAATGGTTTAGGGTTTAGGGTTTAGGATTGGTGGATTAGAGTAAGGGTTTAGTGTTTGGAGTTCAAGGTTTATGGTTTAAGATTTAGGGTTTAGGGTTTAGGATTTAGCAGTTACGATATCAGTTTTAGCGTTTCGGGTTTAGGATTTAGGGTTTGGGGTTCAAGGTTTAGGGTTTAGGGTTTTATGGATTTGGGTTTATGGTTTAGTGTTTGGGTTTAGGGTTTAGGGTTTAGGGTTTCGGGTTTAAGGTTTACAATTTACGATTTCGAGTTTAGAGTTTATGTTTTGATGGTTTAAGAATTAAGGTGTAGGGTTTAAGGTCTTCGGTTTACGGTTTTGGAGTTAAGGTTTGGGGTTTGGGGTTTAGGATATAGGGTTTTCAGTTTACGGTATATAGTTTACGATTTCGGTTTTAGGGTTTGGTGTTTATGGTTTAGGTTTTAGGGTTTGGGGTTCAGGTTTTAGGGTTTAGGATTTAGGATTTAGGGTTTAAGGTTTAGGGTTTGAGGTTTAGGGTATAGTGTTTGGGTTTTGGAGTTTAGGGTTCAGGGTCCAGGGGTTCAAGTTTCAAGTTTAGAGTTTAAGGTTTGGGGTTTCGAGTTTTGGGTTTTGGGCTTAGGGTTTGTGGTTTCGCATATAGACTTTGGGTTTTGGGTTTAGGGTTTTAGATTTAGGTTTTAGAATTTAGGGTTTCGAGTTTACAGTTTAGGGTTTAGGGTTTCGAATTTCAGGTTTAGGGTTTAAGGTTTAGGGTTTAGGATTTAGGGTGCCGGGTTTGGTATTTATAGTTTAGGGCTTAGTGTTTACGGTTAATGGTTTAGTGTTTGGGGTTTGGGCTATAGGGTTTAGTGTTTAGGGTTTGGGGTTTATGGTTTAGGGTATGGGATTTAGGGTTTACAGTTTACGATTTCGAGTTTAAGGTTTAGGATTTGGGCTTTAAACTTTAGGGTTTATTATTTAGGGTTCGAGGTTTTGGGTTTAGAGTTTAGCGTTTGTGGATTAGGGTAAGGGTTTAGGGTTTAAAGTTCAGGGTTTTTGGTTTAGGATTTAGGATTTAGGGTTTGGGTTTTAGAGTCTAGCGTTTGGGGTATGGAGTATAAGGTTTAAGATTATGGATTTATTGTTTAGGGTTTAGGGTTTGGGATTTAGGGTTTACGGTTTAGGGTTTAGCGTTGAGGGTTGAGGGTAGGGGGTTTTTGATTTAGGGTTTCAGGTTTGGTGTATAGGGTTTTGGGTTTAGGGTTTAGGGATTAAGATTTTTTGTTTAGGGTTTTGGGATTAGGGTTTTGGGTTTAAGGATTAAGGTTTAGTGTTTAGGGTTGGCTGGTTGGTGTTTGGGGTTTAGGGTTTAGTGTTTAGGGTTTATGGTTAAGGGTTTAGTGTTTAAGGTTTAGGTTTTCGTGATTGGTGATAGCGTTTAGGGTTTGGAGTTTAGTGTTTAAGGTTTTGGATTTAGCGATTAGGGTTTTAAGTTTAGGGTTTAGGGATTAGGGCTTGGGGTTTGGGGTTTAGAGTTTAAGGATTAGGGTTTAGGGTTTTGGGTTGACAAATTACAGTTTTGTGTTTAGGGTTTAGGGTATAGGGTTTAGGGTTTAAGGTTTAAGGTTTAGGGTTTAGGGTTTGGGGTTTAAAGTTTAGGATTTAGGGTTTACAGTTTACAATTTACAATTTCGAGTTTAAGGTTTATTTTTTGGGGTTAGAGTTTGAAGTTTTGTCTTTAGGGCTTAGGGTTTCCAATTTAGGGTTTAGGTTTTATGGTTATGAGTTTCAAGTTTAGGGTTTTATGTTTCGCGTTTAGGGTTTAGGGTTTAGCATTTGGGATTTAGGGTTTAAGGTTTGGGGTATAGGGTTTAGGGTTTAGGGATTAGGGTTAGGGGTTAGGGTTTAGGGTTTTGAGTTCAGGGCTTAAGGTTTTTGGATTTAGCGTTTAGGGTCTACGGTTTAGGGTTTAGGGTTTGGGGTTTAGAGTTTACGATTTGGGTTTGGATTTGGGGTTTAGGGTTTAGGGATTAGGGTTTATGGTTTAGTGTTAGGGTTTAGGGTTTAGGATTTCGGGTTTAGGGTTTCGGGTTTTGGGTTTATGGTTTACAGTTTACGATTTCGAGTTTAGAGTTTAGGTTTTATGGTTTAAAGTTTCAGGTTTAGGGTTTAGGGATCAAGGTCTTGGGTTTAGGCTTTTGGGTTTACAGAAAACAATTTTCGGTTTCGGGTTTAGGGTTTGGTGTTTAAGGTTTAAGGTTTAGTGTATAGGGTACAGGGTTTAGGGTTTAGGGTTTAGTTTTTACAGTTTAGGATTTAGGATTTCGGGGTTAAGGGTAAGGGTTTGCGGTTTAAGGTCTAGAGTTTGGGTTTTGGAGTTTAGGGTTCAAGGTTTAGGGGTTCGAGTTTCAGGTTTAGGGTTTAAGGTTTGGGGTTTGGGGTTTGAGGTTTGAGGTTTGGGGGTTTTGGGTTTTGGGTTTAGGGTTTAGGGTTTGGGGTTTAGCATTTAGACTTTCGGTTTTGGGTTTAGGTTTTCATATTTAGGTTTTAGGATTTAAGGTTTCGAGTTTAGGGTTTAGGGTTTAGGGTTTCGAATTTCAGGTTTACGGTTTAGGATTTAGGGTTTGGGGTTTGGTATTTAAGGTTTAGGGCTTAGTGTTTAGGGTTAATGGTGTAGGGTTTGGGGTTTGGGATATAGTGTTTAGGGTTTGGGGATTGGGGTTAGAATTTAGAATTTGGAGTTCAAGGGTTCGAGTATAGGATTTAGCATTTATGGTTTAGCGTTATGGGTTTTGGTTTTAGGGTTTAGGGTTTGGGTTTGGGGATTAGGGTATGGGATTTAGGGTTTACAGTCTACCATTTCGGGTTTAGGATTTGGGCTTTAAACTTTAGGGTTTATTGTTTGGGATTTGGGGTTTTGGGTTTAGAGTATAGGGTTTGGGGATTAGGGTAAGGGTTTAGGGTTTAGTGTTTAGGATTTAGGATTTAGGGTTTGGGTTTTAGAGTCTAGGGTCTGGGGTCTGGAGTATAGGGTTTAAGATTTAGGATTTAGGGTTTTGGGTTTTGGGTTTAGCATTTAGGGTTTAGGGTTTAGCGTTTGGGGTTTAGGGTTTACAATGTGGGGCTTAGTGTTTTGGGTTTAGGGTTAGAGATTTGGGGGTTTAAGGTTTAGGTTTTAGGGTAAAGGGTTCGGGGTTTAGGGTTTGGTGTATAGGGTTTTGGGTTTAGGAATTAAGATTTTTCGTCGAGGGTTTTGGGTTTGGGTTTTAAGTTTTAGGGTTTAAGGATTAAGGTTTAGTATTTAGAGTTGGATGTTGGTGTTTGGGGTTTAAGGTTTAGTGTTTAGTGTAACGTCCAAGTTTCTTAAATTTCTTTTCTTATCGGAGTGTTAAAAGTCAAGTTCTACCCCAAGGATCACTTACTCTCAGTTTGGTTATTTAAACCTAAGAAACTAGAAGTTACGTGTTTGTTACTCTCGCGTTCTCCCAAACATCATTTTGCGCATACACGAACATTTAAATAAAGTGAGGTACTAACCTCAATGCATTTCTGCCAAGTACGTAAACTAGGTCTACCGTATACATCCATATATACATACATACATAAGTTTAATAGTTAGTGGCACGCATGTCTAAATAGTTAGCTTCATTGTCCCAAAATAAGTGTGACTCCCAAGTCAAAGCCAAAAAGTCCCAAGTAAAATACTCATTTTCTTTTGAAAGTATGCACATTTACCATCACATGTTCATAACAAATACCAGATCTCTCCTGGACCTGCACAACTGGCTAAACCATTACCATCAACAAAAGCAATCTAATGAAACAGGACAAAAACCGATTTACCAATATAAGTAAAGTCCGCCCATATAAGGCACAAGAATTACCTAACATCCCAGGGCGTCCCCCGTTGTGCGAACAAAGCTAGAACCTTAGGATCACCAGTCCCGGACTGGATTATTTCCTCACTAGTTGCTAGACAGCTATGTCCCGGTCGCATTCCTAGCCAGCCTAGTGTGTCCTTTCGATACAGATCATAATAATATAGCATAGGTTTTCACAGGTAATGTTTACTCAGTTGCCAATCACTTGCCTCTCCAGGGCATCTTATTTTTCACAGTTTTTGCCTCCCCTGGGCATATGCATTCATTCACAGATGCATGCTAAAATACCTACCTCTTTAGGGCATATCAGTTCACAAATGCATGCTAAATCTCAATTTCAGAGTTGGATGCCACACACTTAAATAGACTGCTTAAAACAGGTCAACTTTGCATTTAGTCAACTCAAAGTCAAACAAAGTCAACCACAAAGTCAAATATAACTTTTCTTGCAAGTAACATGGATAACTTCTTATACAGCCACTCAAATATCATGAAATTTCATTGGAGGCATCTTTATCATGCATTTAACAGATTTAGCTGGTTTTTCAAGAAAGAAAATTACACTTTGACCCTCAATTTCCTCAATCTTTATCAAAAAGGTCCTCTTTCCAAAACAATTGAAATAAAGACAATTCCAACCAATTTAATTGCATCCAGCCATACAAATTGATCATTTATGATCCACTACATACATCCAGAAGGTTTCCAGCAGAATTCAACCAGAAATTGAGTCAAAATAAGAATCTTGGGATTGTTTCAAGTTTTTCTTTCAAAATGGTCCCTATTAAGACTCAATTTCAATTCTGGGTTGTTTCCAGCTGAGATTAAGTTACAGCCAAATTCACAGGACTAAATATGACTTGCTTGCACACTTATGACAATCAAAAATAGTACAGAACCCATCTTTTTGCAGCAAAAACTCTTTCCTTTAAAATTTCTTAAGAAAAGTGATTTTAGTGTCTAAATACAGTTAGAGACCACTCTGGCCCCTTCCAACCTAGCACACAACACCCCACTATCACATAAAATCAAAATGATTAGGTGACTCCTCTCAAAAACTCAGATCTCCCAGTTTTTAACAAAAGGAAGGAAAATAGTGTTTTTGTTTCATTTTGGTCCCTATTACTAGCTCGTTTCTGTTCTGGCTTCTATGAAGCCCTAAATATCATTCCCTCTCCAAGCTAGGGTCATTTATCACTTGCACAGCAAGTGAGTGCAGCCATAGCAGTACAGAAGTGAAGTTTATGCAGTGATTTTGCCACTTTCTTATTAATTTTTCCACTTAAGGGATTTTGGTGTTCTAAAAACCAATCTAAGTCCTTTTAATCCCTTTTTCCTTCCTGGAAACACTCCCTTGGGGGTCTGGAAAGTGGGAGAAGTTGGCCTACCCACCCAGAACCAAAGTACCCAACTTTTATAGTTGGAATTCCCACTTCTTATTTAACTAAAGGTTCAACTAGTCTCTTTTGCATACTAAAGGTGTCCTGTCTCCACCACCACTCTTCCACATACTAAGTTTAGTTAGAACCCAACTTCCTACCCACCTCATAACTTAAAATACACTACCCCAAGTTCAGACAGTAGACCGTAGGCTTAATTAAAACCCATTTTCCAAAAACAGAAGCAATTGGGACTCTACCTTTACCATGTGAATCCTTATCTCAAACACAGGTTACATTTTGCAGATTTTTTAGTGCCTTGCTACATTCAAGATTTCCATAGATAATTCACAACAGCAGGTTTACCAGTAAGGTAAATTCTGCCAGCAAATTTCACAGCAACACAACCCAACCAGAATCATAAAAGAGTCCATTATGGTTTATTAAGCTAGTCAGTCAAATATTAGTAACTTCTTGAGTCAATTCAGAGCTATTTGAATATTTAAAAGCCAAACAATGCTTGTGACAGTACCAATATCAGCAAAACAGAAAGCTTAGTCATTTACCAACAAGTTCAAGGCAAGGTAAAAACACCATAAGTCCATTTTCAATGACTGGACTGTGTAACCAATTTCGACAGAGAATTACTTGTATAAGTTTAGAAATCTCAAGGCATTTAGAAACCCAGCAAGCACATGTGACAGATTAAACACCAAGGAAAAGAAGTCTCAGAAAAATGTCAGCACAAATCAAAAACAGAAACACTAGAGATTCAATTATGCCATCCTAAGCTTAGGCTTTGTTTTAGCAGATTTTGCTTCAGGAAATCTAATACCCCTATGGAATTCTGAGTTCACTAAACATATTTTATAGTTATGAACCTTAGTGGGCAAATTTGCAATTAGTTTGACAGCAACAAGTTCAAAACAAAAACTTAACAAAAGCAAATTTCTTTTCAACTCTTAAGTTTAAGAATTCTTCACTACTGACTTAGAACTTTAAGGAGGTGGTGAGTCCTAGTTTTTAGTATTCTAAAGTTCAATTATTCATCATTCAAGTTGCCTTAACCTTGCTCGAAGTCTAGCCTACTAGAAATCACAGAAAGACAGCAACACAAATTTTTACACTAGAAAACAGAGTTTTGACATTTTTCAGTAGACTTTCAAGGCCACGATCAGTTGTACGGAAGCCTTGGATGAAACATGCATTTGGGGGTTATTAAACTACATCCTCTTAGCTTTCTTTTGACACCTTATACGCTCAATTTGGTTAGGAATCGAGAGAGTTATGCTCTCTTGAAACAACACTGCCAAAAACAAATCTTCAAATGGCAGCATCGAAAAAGAAGGTGATAGAGCCTTATACCCTCACCATTGATGGATGCTCTTGACTCTGAGATGAAGAAGGAAGGGTAACCCTACGTTACCATGAATTTCCAGAAAAGAAAAGTGGGTTTGAGCCTCTGAAACTCTTGGGCCAAGCTTGGTGAAAGTAGTGTTCCTTGAGTATGTGGGTGTGACTAGAGTTTTCTGCTTCTTCCTTTGCTTCCATATGCCAAACTCAAGCCTCTAGCTTCTCTTTCCTGCCTCAGCTCTCTCTGAAACACACTCTCACTTCTCTCTTAGCTTCAATCTCAATTCTCCACCTGATGCCTCCCTCTCTCTCGAGTTCACTCAATTTATGGAGGTTTGAGGCATGTGTGAAGGAAATGATGAATGGGTGAGGTGCCCATCTCCCAGAAGCTGCTAATTTCCACTTAGACACCTAATGGTGTGTGCTGGCAGCGGGGTAAGGGCTGTTTGGATGGCCTAATTGCTGGTTAAGCCTCGGGTAGGGCTAGTTTAAGTGAAATGAGGAATCTGGTTCCTATGTGGCATCTTAGCATGTTAAATTTGGGTCTTTAAGTCTAAGTTTTTGTTATTCTTCTCTGTGTGAAATTTCCTAAGGGTATTTGCTGCAGCTAAGGTCATAATTATGTAATTTATTGGTTTTTAAATTTAATAAATTTCGGTTACCAAGCGTAGGGTACATTTAAGGGGTTAATTAAGTGTTTAGTTCCCATTTATTCTTACTTTTAAATTATCTAACTTGTCTTATTTCCTTAATTCTCTATCAAGTCTCATTGCTGGTACTTAATAGGGCAGTTCTGAGTGTCTTTAGGTGGCTAAATTGGGCTTGCTTATGCTTTAAGTAAGCTAGGGTGCCTTATTTGCAATTTTTCATTTCTATCTTTTTAGTCCCTGAATTTCTATTGGAGAAAATGTGTCAATTCAGGACTTGTCTTGAAGTTGGGGTTCCTTAGTTAAATCTTAGGGTGTCTCTGGATTGTCCTAGGGTACTTTTCTTGGATCAAATAGGTCTTCTCTACTCTTTTTAACTCAATAAAATAAAGAGGGCTAAAACCAAGTTTTTCTTTGAATTTAGTCCCTAGGGTTTGGGTTAGGATTCCTCTGGTCACTTTTCCCTGATTTTTTTGGGTCACTTTTCCTCTAACTAAGGTTTCTAATCCTATTTACAAGCAAAATAAAGTACAAACAAGTTTAGTCACACACACAATAGAAAGGCCAACAGAAAAATCTTGGTCAAAGTTAGGATTTGAATTTTCAGGATGTTACATTTAATGTTTAGGGTTAAGGGTTTAGGGTTTCGGGGTTGGTGATAGGGTTAAGGGTTTCGAGTTTAGGGTTTAAGGTTTAGGATTTAGCGTTTAGGGTTTAGGGTTTAGCGATTAGGGTTTGGGGTTTGGGGTTTAGGGTTTAAGATTTAGGGTTTGGGGTTTTCGGTTGACATATTACAGTTTCGAGTTTAGGGTATAGGGTTTAGGGTATAGGGTTTAGGGTTAGGGGATTAGTGTTTAGAATTTAAGGTATGGGTTGTGGGGTTTAGGGTTTACAGTTTACGGTTTCGAGTTTAAGGTGTAGTTTTTTGGGTTTAGGGTGTCAAGTTTAGTGTTTTAGACTTAGGGTTTCCAATTAAGGATTTAGGTTTTATGGTTCGACTTCCAGGTTTAGTGTTTGGGGTTTGGGGTTTAGGGTTTAGGGTTTAGGGTTTAGTGTTTGGAATTAAAGGTTTGAGGTTTGGGGTTTAGGGTTTATGGTTTGTGGATTGGTGTTAGGGGTTAGGGTTTAGGGTTTTGGGATTTAGCATTTAGGGTTTAGGGTTTACAGTTTTGGGATTGGGGTTTAGGGTTTTGGATTTAGGTTTTGGGATTTGGGATTTAGGGTTTAGGGTTTGTGGATTAGGGTAAGGGTTTAATGTTTAAGATTTAGTATTTAGGGTTTAGGGTTTAGGGTTTATGGTCTAGGGTTTAGGGTTTGAAGTTTAGGGTTGAGGGTTTAAGATTTGGTGTTTAAGGTTTAGGGTTACGGGTTTGCAGTTACAGGTTTAGGGTTTACAGTTTAGCGTTTGGGATTTAGTGTTTAGGGTTTGAGGTTTGGCATATAGGGGTTGGTGTTTAGGGTTTAGGGATTAAGATTTGATGTTTTGGGTTTAGGGTCTTGGGGTTCGAGTTTCAGATTTAGGGTTTAGGGTTTGGGGTTTGCCATTTTGGGTTTAGGGCTTAGGCTTTGGGGTTTGGCGTATAGTTTTTGGGATTTGGGTTTAGGTTTCAGATTTTGGGTTTAGGGTTTCGAGTTTACAGTTTAGGGTTTAGGGTTTCGAATTTCAAGTTTAGGGTATAAGGTTTAGGGTTTAGGATTTAGGGTTTGGGGTTTGGTATTTAAGGTTTAGGGCTTATTGTTTAGGGTTTATGGTTTGCAGTTTGGTGTATACAGTTTAGGGTTTGGGGATTGGGGTTAAGGTTTAGTACTTGGAGTTCAAGGTTTCGTGTTTAGGATTTAGTAGTTACGATTTTGAGTTTTGGGTTTAGGGTTTAGGGTTTACAGTTTACGATTTCGGGTTTAGGGTTTAGTGCTTAGGATTTGGGCTTGCTTTAAGGTTTCTTGTTGGGAGTTTCGGGTTTTGGGTTTAGAGTTTAGGGTGTGGGGATTAGGGTAAGGGTTTAGGGTTTGGAGTTTGGTGTTTAGGGTTTAGGATTTAGGACTTAGGGTTTGGGTTTTGTAGTATACGATTTAGGGTTTAGAATTTATGGTGTAGGGTTTAGTGTAACGTCCTACTTTTTTAATAGATTTTTATTGCAGAATTAGGTTATTTAACTTAACTCTTAAAATCTCGTTCCAATTTTTTTCTTTTCCTTTAGGAATATTAAAAGTTCAGTTCTACCCCCAAGGATCGTTTACTCTCGATTGGTTATTTAAACATATGAAACTAGAAGTTACGTGTTTGTTACTCTTTCGCTCTCCCAAAATCATTTTTAGCATATATACAGATATTCTAATCAGATAAGATAAGGTTCTAACCTCCATGCATTACGTAGCATATATATTCTAAGTCTACCTTATACATTCATATTTAAATATACAAGTTCAATAGTTAGTGGCACACAGGCCTAAATAGTTAGTCCGGCACGTAAGCCATAGTCCAAAAGGAGTGTGACTCATAAGTCACAGCCAAAAAGTCAGCTCCTTTGCTAGCTACCCGTCAGACATCCCTTTTAGGTCCCAGGGATGATCACATCCTCCGAGGGAAAGAAGAAGAGAATGTTGACTGTCTTCAGTACCTGGAAGTAACTCAAGAGTGACACTTCCAAAAACTCCACCTCTATCTGAAGTAGCAGGAGGTACCTGGGCATCTGAACACACTAACGTAATGAGATATATAATTCCAGTAATGTAGATTACTAGTTTTTAAACTAATTAGTGGTTCAGCTGCAGTACGAAGAATGCAGAAAAACCTCCTTCACATTTATTAGATTCATACAACAAATAAGTGCAACTGTTAACTATTTATTCACAATTACAAGATATTTCCACACATGGATTCAGGATATATATATTCATATTGAAAATTCTTTAACATAGCAAAGTCATACCATTAGGGCAATCATATAAAATACTCATTTTGTTTTAAAGGAATGCTCATTTTACCATCACATCTCTTTGGTCAGTCATGCCAAAGACTAGATCTCTCTAGGACCTGTACAACTGTTCTAAACCATTACCTTACCATCAAAAGCAATCTAATGAAACAAGACAAAACTGACTTGCCAATACAAGTAAGGTCCACCAATAAGGCACAGGCAATTACCTAATATTTCAGGGCATCCCCCGGCCTGCGCAAAAGTTAGAACCTTAGGATCACCAGACCCGAACTGGATTTTGTCCTCACTAGTTGCTAGACAGCTACATCCCGGAAGAATTCCTAGCTAGCCTAGTGTGTCCCTTTCATATAGATCTTATAATATATATATTTTCAGAGGTAATGTTTATTCAGTTGCAAATCATCTGCCTCTCTAGGGCATATCAAAATTGCAAAAATTGCATCTTAGGGGCATATTAGTATTTGACATATGCATGCTAAAATATCTGCCTATCCTGGGCATATCTGTACTCATAAATGCATGCTAAATCTCATTTCCAATATTGGATGCCACACACTTAAATAAGTTGCATTAATCAGGCCAACTTTTACATTTAGTCAACATAAAGTCAAACAAAGTCAACGACAAGTCAAACCTTACTTGTACAGCAAGCAACATCCATAATTTCTTATACAGACATCCAAATATCATGAAATTTCATCAGTAACACATTTATAACTCAATTAACAATTTCAACTAGCTTCTCAAGTAGGAAAATCACATTTTGGCCCCCAATTGCCTCAATTTTATCAAAGTAGTCCCCTTTCTTAAATCATTATAATTAGAAGGCAATTTTAACAATTCAATCACATCCAAGTACATACAATGGACATTTCACATTCCCTAAACATATTCAGAGAGTTTCAAACAGAAATTCACCAGAAATTGAGTCAAAATAAGAACTTTGGGAATTCTTTAGTTTTTCCTTCAAAATGGTCCCTATTAAGATTCAACTTCCATTCTGGACTTTTACTGCCTCAAAGAAAGTTACAACAAGCTTTCCAAGGTCAAACATGACTTGGTCAACCCCTTTCCTTAATCAAAAGCATATTAAAAACTAGATTTTTGCAGCAAAACTCCTATCTTTTGGAATTTTTCAAGAAAAGTCTCTCAAGTGTAAAAATGCAGTTAGAGACCCTTTTAGTCTCACCCAATCTTTTAGAAAGTATTCAGACACCTCATAGAGGATATAGAAATAGTCAGTCACAATTATTTGACATAGAATACCCAATTTCCCCTAATGGTAAGAAAACAGTAATATTTCTGCAGTTTAGTCCCTATCAGTATTTTTTTTCTGTTCTAGCTTCTGTTAAGCCTTAAAGAGCTTACCCCAGTCATGGTAAGGTCATTATTGACTTGCATAGTAAATTTGTGCAGTCATATCAGTAAAGAAGTGGATTTTTATGCAGCAATAGTTACTTTCTTTAGTCTTCTCTACAAATTAGGAATTTTGGTGCACCAAGACTGGTATAAGACATTTTTTGGGTTGTTTTACTTTCTGAAAACATTTCTTTAGGAGTCTAGAGGGTAGGGTAGCTACCTTATCCACCCTAAACCAAAGTACCCAACTCTTATAGGTGAAACCCCCAAATCGTAGTTCACTTGGTCCCCAATCTTGATCTTTTAGTTACTAAGTGTTTCCTGACTTTCTTATGCTGCCACAAAGTCTAAAAAGCTAAGTTATAAACTTACAAATATCTGGAGGCATTCCTAAATTAGTGACAGACCTGAACTCAACTTTTTATGAACCAAAATTGAACTTAGGCTTATCCTCAAACTACTCAATTTGTCTAGGTCTAGAACACCCTATTTTCAGTTCCTTCTGATTTTCTAACATGTCACAATCATCCCAAATTAGATTACTGCTTCCTTCTTACCCAATTCTCCAGAAATGACAAATTCTCCTAAGGTTTAGACTCTCTTCACTCCTTTAGGCTACTTTCAAAATTTTAGTGTATTTTCATTCTCACACTTCTGAGTTCACAGGGCATCACATTTCCCCCTATCAGCCATTAACTCTTATACTCTTGGCACAGTATATGACCCAAAAATCAAGCATCAAGTTACTTTGGGAGCAAGAATTTCAACACAAAAACAGTAAAAACCCCTTTTTCACTATTTTAAGCTGTGTACTCAATTTGATAGGTCTCAAATCATAAATTCCAGCACTTCCAATGCATATAGGGGTTCAATCAACAATATAAGACATCATATGTGACAGCAAGAAGAATATCAGCAACCATAACTGTCATTTGTAGTCACTTCCAAGGCCACGATCAGCAGTACGACAGCCTTGGATGACACATACACTTAAGGATTGTTAAAGTATGTTCTCTTAGCTTTCTTTTGACACATCACTTGCAACATTTGGTTCAGGATCGAAGAAGTTATGCCCTTTTAAAGAAGCACTGCCCAAAACAGGGCTCAGTAAAAGGCAGCAAAGGAAAAATGGTCATAAAGCCTTATACCATCATTCTGGATGGATGCTTTTGACTTTATGGAGTAGAAGAAAGGGTAACCCTATGTTACCTTGAATTTCCAGAGAAAGAAGAAAGAGTTGGAGCCTCTGAATTCTTGGGTCAAGCTTGATGGATGGTGGATTCCTTAGGGTGAGTGTGTGTGTGTCTGAGTTTTCTAGCCATTTTCCTGCTTTCCAGCTATTGGGTCTCGAGCTTCACCTTCTCCTTCTTGCCTTGCCTCTCTCTGAAACTCACTCTCACTTCTCTTTTCGGTTTAATGTTCAGTTGGTGGCTGGTGTCTTCCTCTCTCTCTCTCGGTTTCTCTATTTGTTGTGGGTTTGAAGCATGTGTATTGAAAGGATGGGATTTGCATGAGCTAGTGAGGAGTCCAGCTTTCAGACTTCATTAGTCCTCATTTAGACACCTAATAAGCTGAGTAAGGGGAGTATTAGAACGTGTTTAGCTGGCCATTTAGTTCCTTAGTCTCTGTTTAGCTTCAATTGGATATGGTGGGTCATGTGACTCTGTAAATTGGGTTGTAGCATGTCTTAGTTAGGTTTCTTCACTTATATTCTGATCAGCTATTGTGTATGTGGCTGCTAGATCTGTTGGCAGTAGTTGAGGTTACATTTGAGTAGTTAATTTAGCCATTTAAGTGGGTATGTCGCTTACTTTTCAAGGTGTGATACTTAATGATTTAATTGGGCTTTTAATTCTTTTATTTTGGTTTTAAAATATGTAACTTATTGAAATTCTTTAATTCTCTATTAGGGCATGTAGATGGTACTTAATGGGACAGGTTTAAGTGCTTTTGGGAGGCTTAATTGGGCTTCCTTGAGCTCTAAGTAAGTTAGGATGCCTTGTTTGAAGTTTTCCGTTTCTTTCATGTTATGCCCTAAATTTCTACTAGAGAAACATGAGATTTCATGACTTGTCTTGGGGTTGGGTTCCCTTGTTTAAGTCCTAGGGTGCCTCTAGAGTGTCCTAGGCTACTTTTCATGGGTCAAATAGGCGTACCCTACTTATTTTAACTCATTAAAACAAAAAGGGTGAAAGCTAAGTGTTTTTTTCAATTTAGTCCCTATTGTTTGGGTTAGGCTTTTCTCTGGCACTTTTCCTAAATTTTTAAGTCTCTCTTTCTCTAACTAGGGTTTCTTACCCTATTTACAAACACAATCAAACACAATCAAGCACAAACCATTTCAAACAGAAAAGTCAAACAGGAAATCCAGTCAAACATAGGTTTTGAATTTTCAAGATGTTACAACTCTCCCCTACTAATTAAAATTTTGTCCTCAACATTTTGAGATATACCTGTAAATAATGCTGGGTATTGTTGTCTCATGTCCTCTTCACATTCCCAAGTCATTTCCTGTGTCGAAACATCTTTCCATAACACCTTGACTAATGGAACGGTCTTACTCCGGAGTTGTCTTTTCTCAAACACTAGAATCTTTACAAGGAATGAGGGTAAGTCAAATTTTCTTTTAATTCAATTGGCTCAGTCTTGAGTACATGAGAAGGGTCAGGGATGTATTTTCGGAGTTGAGAGACATGAAAACTGTAACTTCGGAATATTCCACCTTGGGACACGTGGCACTGAAGTTCTAGAAGCGCGGCCCCAGCACCCGCTAGAGATACGTGGCACCATTCATCCATCCATTACTTGGCCATCGCCCACGTCACCACACGGAGTCTCCCCTCAACCAGACGTGGGATCTCCATAAGCCTCGTGGGACGACCCACGTCCCATGGACATATGGGTCGAGCACGATCTCCACAAACGCCAGTATAAATAGCCTATCACCCGGGGGACTAAGAGGAATCCATTCTCAACAGAATCACATATGACCCAAAGGGTTATCATACGTCATCTCCAATAATCCACACACTCTCGGTACCTGAGCGCCCTCAGATATCCCTCACGAGTACGTCCAGCATCTGGAGCCCCGTCATTGGCCCCCGTTTCGGCCAACCTCCGACCGGCTCACCTCCTCCTTGGAGCACACCGCTTACAGGGCTTCCAGCAACACTCAGAGACCATAGCTCTCTCCCACTAAGGCAACCTCCCAAAGAGCGGCTCGCCCACCCGGAGTACCTTTGGCACGTCTTAGCTGCGAATGGCCCAATACAGGTAACAACCCTGCCTAACGGCTCCGATAGACGTCACCATGACGAACTACGTCGACTTTGATCCCTCCCGAAGGGTACGTAGGCACCTAGGTGCATCACCTAAGGACAAGTCCCCCAAGGTTAAGACCCCTTGCGGTCCTAAATTCACATTACAATTGTTTGAGCCAAATATGACAGTTACAGTGGCGCCCACTGCGGTCTTACTCAGACCACAATGCCTTGCACACTCTGCCGCTAAACGGCATTTCTTTTTAGATGAGTAGGAGTATACACCTAACACTCAGAAACCCGTACTTGTTTTTTGTTTTGATCTCCAATACAGATACATAACACAATACATCATGATCGAAGGTCCACGCAACCACGGCTGACGCCAGCGCCCTGAGACGTAGGACGAGGAATCGACAGGGAACGGCCAAACCAGTCACAACTGAGGCAGGCGGATCAAACGCGACTCAGCCTCAGAGCTCCTCAATAACGTAGGTAGCCGTCACGGAAACCGTGGTCCAGAACCCAACGTCTAGAGAGGAAACTTGCCCTCAAGACCCGTATGGCATGCCGCACGTCCCTTGCCCCACAACTGGTGGTCAAGAGATGATGTAGCCAGCAAGTAACTCACGGGACGTTGAGATCGCCCGCCTCGAAGCAGGAGTAGCAGCTCTACGCCAATAGCGAGGGGAAGAGGACAAGAACCTCGCCTCGACAAATATGAGCGCTCAGCTACCCTTAGTGCCACACGGTGTGACAGCAGGGACCACTAGCGACCCTACCGGCTTGATCGCAATTCAATTTGGGACCTTACCAATGGAGTTCGCATGGTTGTCACTGACGGCGGCACCACCCCCAACGGTGATCACACCTGGACTAACCATGGTCGCCGGACAGGCAGCACGACCCGTCATGAACTATCCACGACCACCAGTCCCAAACTACCCTCCAAGATCCTACCTCCATATGCCATGGGCCGCAACCTACAATCCGTATGCAGCCGTCGGTGCAAATGCCTACCAGTGGCCCGCGATCGACTTACAGGGAAGGGGGAGACACCCCTTCACCCAGCAAGTCATGAACGAGCACGTGCCCATAGGCTTCGAGATGCCCTTCCACATAGAGCCTTATGGAGGAGAAACCCATCCGCGAGATCACCTGAACACCTTCAACTCGGCCATGTCGATACTGGCATGACAGACAGCCAACAGTGCTGGGTCTTCTCATCAACTCTGAAGGAAGCCGCTTTGAGATGGTTCTCCTTGCCGCCCACCAACTCTATCCACAGCTTTGAACAACTAGCTCAGAACTTCCTTACACAGTTCGCCAGCAGCAGAGAATACCAGAAAAACGAAGACTCCTTCATTGCTCCCTGCCAAGAGAAAGGAGAAACCGTATAAGTCGTCCTGTCTCGCTTTTTTGAGCAAGGGGAAACCCTGCAAGACTTCCTGGCCCGCTCCCCCAGACTCTCGCTCCAAGGCCTCCGGGACGCCATCGCCATCTCTGTCATAAGGCAAGGCCTCCGAAGCTCACAATACCATGAGGACTTGAACAGATGCCCCGTCTCGACCTTACAAGAGCTTATGGACCGTGCGAAACGGTTCATTCAAGAGGAAAACACCCAGATCGCCAAGGACGAGAAAAAAAATCCTAGTAAGCCAAACCGACACGAAGCGGGCAGAGAAGAAGAAGAGGAAAGCAGGGCCAATACCGAGCACCCCTGGGAAGCCGACGGTCAAGCGCCTACCCGTGGGGTCATCAACGTCATAGCAGGTGGACTACAGCGAGGGACCTCTTCCCTACTGCAAAACAAGAAGAGGATGAAACGCTCCATACTCGCCCTAGAATATGCTCCAAAGCACAAGAAGAGGAGCGAGACCAAGGGAGACCCCATCACCTTCGACCTCACTAACCTAGAGGGACCAGTCCACGATGACCCCATGGTAGTGATCGCGATTATTGCCAACTACAAAGTCAAGAGAGTCCTGATCGACCAAGGATCCTCAGCAGACGTTCTCTACTTTGACACATTCAGAAAGCTCAGGTTGAACGAGGCCAGTCTAAGGCCCTTCCCCAGCACGCTCATAGGGTTCTCAGGAGCCCAGGTTCCAGTAGAAGGAATCATCACTGCCCGAACAACAATGGGCAGTTTGCCAAACGTCGCGAGCCTTGATGTAGACTTCATCATTGTCTCAGCACCGTCAGCATACAATGCAATCCTAGGGCGACCGTCCGTAAACAAACTCAGAGCTGTAGTGTCTACCGCACAACTCACAATGAAGTTCCCAACACCCCACGGGGTTGGAGAAATCATGGCGGACCAGAAACTGGCGCGCGCATGCTACGCAGCTAGCCTAACCAAGACCGTCAAGGTTGCCCGCCTTGGTCCCAAACAATCACGTGAGGAACCCCCCGAGGCTAAAGAGTCAGGAGGAAAGAAGCCAGAGTCTGCCCGCCCGGACTTAACCTCCATTTAAGACTCCGAACGCACTTTGCATTATCACATTACCTTTAAGTCAAGTCATATGTGTCTCTACTTTGAATTTAGGATTTTCAGCCTGGCCAAGGCTCGCCTGACTTAGGCAATCTGAATGTAAACATTATCTTTACCTTCAGACTACGTAAGGCTAGCCCGACTGGGGCTGCACGAATGTATTCATTTTGTTAATTATTAAAAGCACTCCTTTTCAACTAGAGACAAGACTTCAACTTTGCAAAGTACTGGCGTAAGTCCTATCACAAGACGTCGGGCTCGACCGCCCCAAGAAAATGCTAAGCGCCCCTAGGGCCAAGCTAAAAGTTCCCTAAATGCGCGGTAACAAGACCCCTTTGGTGCGAAAACCATAAAACGAACGTTCGACGAGCCATGCTTGCAACACGCATACAAACCGTCTTGATCACACGGTGCTCATGCAAAAAATCTTTTTACTCAGACGTAAAGAGAAAACCACAAAGAGAGAAACTGCAAAAGACACAACTTTTTACCTCGAAGTGAAAAGGAAAGCAGGAAAAAACTCTTTGCAAAAATCATTCTCATTAATGACAAAAATGAGAGGGCGTCCGCCCATTACAAAGGGTCAACACCCTAAAATTTACATAAGACTAATCTTGGGCATCCCCAAGATCTACAAAAGCCCCGGCCCTAGCCGGCTCCACGTGGTCGACATCTTCCGACGACCCTCCCCTGGTCGCCTCAACCAGCTGCTGAGAAGTAGGTTCAATCCCTTGAGCTCGCTCGCCAATTCGGGACAACACTTGGTGATCCACCAAACAATCCATCAATCGACGAAGATAAGCAAAATTCAACGGAGGGTCCGTTTCCGTCCGACCACAAAGCTCACCCTAAAAAAACTCCAAGAAAGGATGCAAGGAAGCCACACACTCCACTGGGAATCTCTCCCCACGGAGATGCTCGAGCTGCTCGACCGCCAGGAGCATACCGTACATCCTCTGTGCAAACAGCTCCTCCTAGCGATCGGCAACATCGGCAACTTTGCCCTCAGCCGCTAGCCGACCAGAAAGGCTCTCAGCAGCACGAGCCTCCGCGTCCCGCAGGGCCTCACGGAGCAAATGCAGCTCCAGCTGACGCGTCTCAGCGTCATCCCGACGGACGACCAACTCCTTGCGAGTCCTCTCCAACTCTGAGCGAAGGAACGAAACCTCTGCAGGGTGACCAGCTTCGGCCCTAAGACAGTCGACCTCCTCAGTAAAGGACTTAACCTCGCGTCCTTGACCCTCACACTCTAGCTTCTTGGCAGACAGCTGCTCCTGCACGTCCGCTAATCGCTTCTGGGAGACCTCCAGAGCCCGTCTCTTAGAGGTTGCAACACCATAAAACTGATCCCGGTCGCGACGAATCTCCTCCTGTAAGAAGCGCGCACATGCACAGCGGAGTCAGGAGCACAAGCCTATCACAAAACAAGGAAAAAACCAAGACGAGGGAACTTACCACATGCTTCTCCCACTCAAGACCAGCTTGGTGGAAGTTGGCCAACGCCTTAGCAACCCAGCTGAAGCCTCGAACATCAATATTCACGGGCAAAGTGTCCAGCCCCCTAGCTTCCCTCTCCCGCATCTCCATGGGGGAAGCGCGTGCCCAATGCCACCAGCTCAAAAAGCCAATCCCCCCTCCGATGGCCCAAGGGGTTCAGAAGGGCCGACAGTCGACCCAGGAACAAGATCTCTCGTGGCAGCCGCTTGACTCGCCACTACATTCCCTCCATCTGCGAGGGCTCTGGCCTCCACGACCGCATCACCAGACTCCGTGACCTCCACAGCTGCAGGACCTCCCGTCACTGTCTGAGGCACGGAAGAGTCTCGGGAAGACTCCTCAACGACCACCCTAACCCTCTTAGTAGGAGGCTGATTCACCCCTTCAACGGGGCTGAGGACAGGAGGGCGGGTAGAAAGAATCACCCTCATAGGTGATTGACGAACGGTGGCAGAAGTGGTAACCGAGGTAGGAACATGGGCAGAAACAGGAACAACATCCCCTAACGGAGCCTCCGGCTGTGCATCCTCCCGGTTTGTACTCCGCCGTACGACCTGTGGAGACAGTCGCAAGTCAACCCCAGCAGAACGCTTCTTGGGACCACCTTTCCTGCTTTCGGCTAACTCCGCCGCAGAAGTTCCCCTCCTTTCCCCTTCCCGGGGTTCGCTCGCGCCCACCTTCCCGTCTTTCTTCCTCCTCTCCTTCGAAAGAACCTCTTAACGACGCTCCCCCTTGGAAGACGGAGGCACAGGAAGCCGCCTTTCCCTCTCGCCACCAGTAGGCACCATAGCAGGTACCACAACTGGGACATCGGCGGCTCCCCCCGATGACAGGCCTTGTTGACCATTCTTCCTCCCCTCGCTCTGGCCAGTATCGCGAGTCCGGATCATAGGAGGAGGAGGAGGGGAAGAGGAAGGAAGATCTTCCAAATCAGTGAAATCAAAGGGGTAGTGGCTGTAATCGTCACCTCCACCGGCCATTGCGGAGATCCAATTTGACAACAAGAAGGGAACAAAAAAGGCAAGAGCAGATGAAACAGAGGCAACGGAGAAAGGTGAATGCAAATGTAAACTCACAAACTTTCTAACGTTGGCCATTTATAGGGCACCCAGAGGCGTGTCGATTTAAAAACTTCGACCCCTCGAATCCCGCAACGGATAAAACCCCTTATCCTCTGCAATGAAACCCAGCTGCAACTGCTCACTTCAACCACACACGTGGAAAGAAGCAATGGACGGGATGCACAGCCAGGACAAAGGAGACGCAAAGACCAAAAAGCCCCCGAGAACCCAAGAGTCGCCTCTAGACACCTGAGGGCTTTTTCGCAAAACTCTCCACCCTGGCTAATGATGGCTACCCTCAGAAACGAACCCGCATTCAATGAGGGAGAAACGACGGCAAAACCCCTATCTTTTGGAATTTTTCAAGAAAAGTCCCTCAAGTGTAATAATACAATTAGAGACCCTTCTAATCTCTCCCAACGTTTTAGAAATTATTCAGACACCTCATAGAGTATACAAAAATAGTCAGTCACAATTATTTGACATAGAATACCCAATTTTCCCTAATGGTAAGAAAATAATAAAATTTTTGTAGTTTAGTCTTTATCACTACTCTCTTGCTGTTCTGGCTTCTGTTAAGCCTTAAAGAGCTTACCCCAATCATGGTAAGGTCATTTATGACCTACACAACAAGTTTATGAAGTCATATCAGTACAGAAGTGGATTTTATGCAGCAAAAGTTACTTTCTTTAGTCTTCTGTACAAATTAGGAATTTTGGTGCACCAAGACTGGTATAAGACATTTTTTGGGTTGTTTTACTTTCTGAAAACATTTCTTTAGGAGTCTAGAGGGTAGGGTAGCTACCTTATCCACCCTAAACCAAAGTACCCAACTCTTATAGGTGAAACCCCCAAATCGTAGTTCACTTGGTCCCCAATCTTGATCTTTTAGTTACTAAGTGTTTCCTGACTTTCTTATGCTGCCACATAGTCTAAAAAGCTAAGTTATAAACTTAAAAATAGCTAGAAATGTTCCTAACTTAGTGATAGACCTGAACGCAGCTTTTTATGAACCAAAATTGAACTTAGGCTTATCCTCAACTACTCAATTTGTCTAGGTCTAGAACACCCTATTTTCAGTTCCTTCTGATTTTCTAACATGTCACAATCATCCCAAATTAGATTACTGCTTCCTTCTTACCCAATTCTCCAAAAATCACAAATTCTTCTAAGGTTTAGACTCTCTTCACTCCTCTAGGCTACTTTCAAAATTTTAGGGTATTTTCATTCTCACAATTCTAAGTTCACAAATCATCAAGTTTTCCCCTATCAGCCATTCACTCTTATACTCATGAAATAGTATATGACCCAGAAATCAAGCATCAAGTTACTATGGCAGCAAGAATTTCAACACAGAAATTGTAAAAATCCCTTTTTCACCATTTTAAGCTGTGTACTCAATTTGATAGGTCTCAAATCATAAATTCCAGCACTTCCAATGCATATAGGGGTTCAATCAACAATATAAGACATCATATGTGACAGCAAGAAGAATATCAGCAACCATACTGTAGACTAAATTCAGAACAAAAACACATCAAGGTCCAATTTTACCGACTTAAAGTTAAGAGTCTTCACCAGTGATTTAGCAATCCAATTTGTTAATTAGCCACATTCTCTTATGTTCTCTCGTTCATTTATTAGTTAGCTAGTTGCCTTACACCTATTCAAAACATACCCTACCAGAAAACGCAAAAACAGAAACACAAATGTAGCTTGCAGAAAAATAGAGTTTCTGTCATTTACAGTCAATTCCAAGGCCACGATCAGCAGTACGACAGCCTTGGATGACACATACACTTAAGGATTGTTAAAGTATGTTCTCTTAGCTTTCTTTTGACACATCACTTGCAACATTTGGTTCAGGATCGAAGAAGTTATGCCCTTTTAAAGAAGCACTGCCCAAAACAGGGCTCAGAAAAGGCAGCAAAGGAAAAATGGTCATAAAGCCTTATACCATCATTCTGGATGGATGCTTTTGACTTTATGGAGTAGAAGGAAGGGTAACCCTACGTTACCTTGAATTTCTAGAGAAAGAAGAAAGGGTTGGAGCCTCTGAATTATTGGGTCAAGCTTGATGGATGATGGATTCCTTGGTGTTTGTGTGTGCCTGAGTTTTCTAGCCATTTTCCTGCTTTCCAGCTATTGGGTCTCGAGCTTCACCTTCTCCTTCTTGCCTTGCCTCTCTCTGAAACTCACTCTCACTTCTCTTTTCGGTTTAATGTTCAGTTGGTGGCTGGTGTCTTCCTCTCTCTCTCGGTTTCTCTATTTGTTGTGGGTTTGAAGCATGTGTATTGAAAGGATGGGATTTGCATGAGCTAGTGAGGAGTCCAGCTTTCAAACATCCTTAATCCTCATTTAGACAACTAATAAGCTGAGTAAGGGGAGTATTAGGACGTGTTTGGCTGGCCATTTAGTCCCTTAATCTCCGTTTAGCTTCAATTGGATGGGGTGGGTCATGTGATTTTCTAAATTGGGTTGTAGCATGTCTTAGTTAGGTTTCTTGACTACTATTATGATCAGCTCCTGTGTATGTGGCTACTAGATGCGTTGGCAGTAGTTGAGGTTACATTTGGGGTAGTTAATTTAGCCATTTAAGTGGGTATTTCGATTACTATTCAAGGTGTGACACTTAATTATTGAATTGGGCTTTTAATTGCTTTTATTTTGGTTTTAAAATATGTAACTTATTGAAATTCTTTAATTATCTATTAGGGCATGTAGCTGGTACTTAATGCGACAGGTTTAAGTGCTTTTGGGTGGCTGAATTGGGCTTCCTTGAGCTCTAACTAAGTTAGGGTGCCTTATTTAAAAATTTCCATTACTTTCATTTTAGTCCCTGAATTTTTTACTGGAGAAACATGAGAATTCAAGACTTTTCATAGGGTTGGGTTCCCCTGTTTAAGTCCTAGGGTGCCTCTAGAGTGTCTTAGGCTACTTTTCTTAGGCCAAATATGCCTTCCGTACACATTTTAACTGATTAAAACAAAAAGGGCTAAAGCTAAGTTTTCTTTCAATTTAGTGCCTAGGGTTTGGGTTAGGCTTTTCTATGGTACTTTTCCTAAATTTTTAAGTCTCTGTTTCTCTAACTAGGGTTTCTTACCCTATTTACAAACACAATCAAACACAGTCAAGCACAAACCATTTCAAACAGAAAAGTCAAACAGGAAATCCAGTCAAACTTAGGTTTTGAATTTTCAGGATGTTACATTTAGGGTGTAGGGTTTAGTTTTTGGGTTTAGGGTTCGGGATTTGGGGTTTAAGGTTTAGGGTTTGGGGTTTGGTGTATAGGGTTTTGGGTTTACGGATTAGGGATTAAGATTTTTTGTTTAGGGTTCTGGGTTTAGGGTTCGGGGTTTAAGGATTAAGCTTTATTTTAGGGTTTAGTGTCTAGGGTTTAGGGTTTAGGGATTTATAATAGGGTTTAGGGTTTATACTTCAGGGTTTAAGGTTTAGGATTTAGCGATTAGGGTTTTGAGTTTAGGGTTTAGGGTTTAAGGTTTGGGGTTTAGGGTTTAGGGTTTAAGGTTTAGGATTTCGGGTTTTGGGTTTATAAATTACAGTTTCAGGTTTAGGGTTAAGGGTTTGCAGTTAGGGGTTTAATGTTTAAGGTTTAGGGTTTAGGGTTTGGGGTTTAGGGTTTCAGGTTTAGTGTTTCGGGCAAAGAGTTCCCAATTTAAGCCTTAGGTTTTATGGTTTCGAGTATCAGGTTTATGGTTTGGGGTTTAGGGTTTAGCATTTGGGATTTAGGGTGTGAGGTTTGAGGTTTAGGGTTTACAATTTAGGGATTGCGGCTAGGGGTCAGGGTTTAGAGTTTTAAGTTCAGGGTTTAAGGTTTTGGGATCTAGCATTTAGGGTTTGGGGTTTGGGATTTGGGGTTTAGGGTTTGGTGTTTAGGGTTCGCAATTTACGATTTCGGGTTTACGGGTTAGGATTTTGGGTTTGGGGTTTAGGATTCACAGTTTTGGGTTTAGGATTCAGGGTTTCGAGTTCGAGGTTTAATTTTTAGGGTTTAGGGTTTAAGGATTGGGGCTTGCGTTTTGGGCTTAGGGTAAGGGTTTAGGGTTTGGGGATTAGGGTAAGGGCTTATGGTTTAGAGTTGTGAGTTTTGCGTTTAGGGTTTAGGGTTTAGGATTTAGGGTTTATGGCTTATGGTTTAGTATTTAACATTTAGGGTTTTGAGTTTAGGTTTTATGATTTAAGATTTAGGGTTCAGGGTTTCCAGTTTACAATTTCGGGTTTAGGTTTTATAGTTTAGGATTTCGTGTTTAAGGTTTGGGGTTTTAGGATTGGGTTTGGCGTATAGGGTTTAGGGTTTAAGGATTAAGATTTTGAGTTTAGGGTTTTGGGAATAGGGTTTGGGGTTTCAGATGAAGGGTGTAGGGATTTCAGTGTCGGGTTTAGGGTTTAAGGATTAGGGTTTAGGGATTGGAGTTTAGGGTTTAGGGTTTGTGATTTAGGGTTTATAGTTTACAATCTTGGCTTTAGGGTTTAGGATTTGGCATTTAAGCTTTAGGGTTTAGGGTTTGAGGTTTAGGCTTAGCAGATTAGGGTAAGGGATTAAGGTTTGGAGTTCAGGGTTTAGGGTTTAGGATTTGGGTTTAATGGTCTAGGGTTTGGAGTTTAGAGTACAGGGTTTAGGGTTTAGTGTTTGGGATTTTGGGTTTGACATTTGGGGTTTAGGGTTTGGGGATTGGGGTTAAGGGTTAGGATTTAGGGTTTGGAGGTCAGGGTTTAAGGTTTAGGGTTATGCATTTAGGGTTTAGGGTTTAGGGTCTGGGGTTTGGGGTTTAGGGTTTGAGGATTGGGGTTAAGGGTTAGGGTTTAGGGGTTGGAGGTCAGGGTTTAAGGTTTTGGGATTTTCCATTTAGTGTTTAGGGTTTAGGGTCTGGGATTTAGGGTTTAGGGTTTAGGTTTTGGCAATTAGGGTTTAGGTTTTTTGTTTAAAGATTACAATTTCATATTTCGGGTTTAGGGTTTGGGGTTTAAGGTTTAGGGTTTAGGGTTTAAGTTATTTATGGTTTAGGGGTTTGGGTTGGGGGTTTAGGATTATAGTTTACAGTTTCAGGTTTAGAGTTTAGGTTTTATGGTTTAAGGTTTAGGGTTTAGGGTTTATGGTTTAGGATTTAAAATTTTGGGTTTACAGTTTGGGGATTGGGGTTTACGGTATAAATTTACGGTTAAGAGTTTGGGGTTACAGGTATAGGATTTACAATTCAAGGTTTGGGATTTAGGGTTTAGGGTTTGGGGTTCGGCATATAAGGTTTAGGGTTTAGGGTTTTGAGACTAAGATTTTTAGTTTAGGGTTTGGGATTTAGGGTTTGGGGTTTAAGGTTTAGGGTTTGGGGTTTGGGGCTTCGGATATGAGGTTTAGCATTTGGATTTAGTGATAATTGTTTAGGGTTTAGAGTTTTGTGATTGGTGTTAGGGTTTAGGGTTTGTAGTTCAAGGTTTAGGGTTTAGGATTTGGGGTTTGGGGTTTTGGGATTAGGGTTTATTGTTTGGGGTTGAGGGTTTACAGATTTCAATTTTGGGTATAGGGTTTAGGGTTTAGGGTTTGGGGTTTGGGATTTAGTGTATACGATTTGGGGTTTAGGGTTTACAGTTTACGGTTTCGGGTTTAGTGTTTTGGTTTTAAAGTATAGGGTTTCAAATTTACAATTTAGGGTTTATGGTTTCAAATTTCAGGTTTAGGGTTTAGGGTTTGGTGTGTAGGGTTTAGGATTTAGGGTTTGGGATTTAAGGTTTAGGGTTTGGGGATTGGGGTTACGATTCAGGGTTTGGAGTACAGGGTTAAGTGTTTATGATTTAGCATTTAGAGTTTAGGGTTTGGGGTTTAGGGTTTGGGATTTAGGGATTAGGTTTTCTGGTTTAGGTTTTAGGGTTTAATGTTTTGGGTTTGCGTTTCAAGATTTAGGGTATAGGGTTTAGGGTTTGGGGATTAGGGTAAGGATTTAGGGTTTGAAGTTCAAGGTTTAGGCATTCGGGTCTAGGGTTCGGGGTTTTGATTTTAGAGTATAGGGTGTAGCATTTGGGGTTTTCAATTTAAGGTTTACAGTTTAGGGTTTGGGGTTTCAGGTTTTGAGTTTATAGTTTAGGTTTTCTAGTTTACGGTTGAGGGTTTAGGCTTTCGAGTTTCAGGATTAGTGTTTAAGGTTTACGGTTCAAGATATAGGGTTTAGGGTTTGGTGTTTGGGATGTAGGGTTAAGGGAGTGTTTAGGGCTTAGGGTTTGGGGTTTGGGGTTTAGGGTTTAGAGTTCAAGATTTCGAGTTTAAGATATAGCATTTATGGTTTTGCATTTTTGGTTTTCGGTTTAGGGTTGTGGGATTTGGGTTTTGGGGTATAGGGTTTAGGATTTAGGGTTTACAATTTACGGTTTAAGGGTTAGGGTTTAGGATTTAGTGATTATGGTTTTGGATTTGGGATTTGGGAATTAGGGTTTAGGGATTACAATTTACAGTTTTTTGTTTAGCATTCAGGGTTTAGGGTTCGAGGTTTCAGCTTAAGGGTTTAGGGTTTACGGATTGGGGCTTGGGGTTTTGGGTTTAGGGATTAGGGTAAGGGTTTAGGGTTCAATGTTCTGGGTTTTGGGTTTGGGGTTTAGGGTTTAGGGTTTAGGATTTAGAGTTTACGGCTTAGGGTTTTTGGCTTAGGGTTTCAGATTTAGGGTTTAGGGTTTCGAGTTTAGGTTTTGGGGTTTAGGGTTTCTAGTTTTTGATTTCGGGTTTAGGATTTATGGCTTAGGATTTGGGGTTTATGGTTTAGGGTTTAGGGTTTGGGTTTGGCGTATAGGGTTTGTTGTTTACAGTATAGGGATTATGATTTTGAGTTTAGCATTTTGGGAATTGGGTTTGGGGTTTAGAGTTTAGGGTTTACAGTTGACGGTTTCAGGATTTGGGCTTAGGAGTTGGGGGTTACAGTTTAGGTTTTAGAGTTTAGGGTTCGGGGTTTGGGGTTTAGGGTTTAGGGGTTGACGTTTAGGGTTTAGTGTTTATGATTTGGGTTTTAGGGTTTAGGGATTAGGGTTTACAGTTTACGGATTTTAGGTCTAGGTGTAGGGTTTAGAGTTTGGGATTTAAGGTTTAGGGTTATGGGTTTATGGTTTGGAGTTTACAGTTTACTATTTCGGTATTCGGGTTTAGGGTTTGGAGATTAAGGTTTCGAGTTTAGAGTTTAGGGTTCGGGGTTTAGGGTTTAGGGTTTAGGGGTTGGGGTTTGGGGTTTAGTGTTTATGGTTTGTGTTTTAGGGTTTAGGCTTTAGGGTTTGGGGTTTAAGGTTTAGTGTTTAGGATTTAAGGCTTAGGGTTTAGGATTTAGGGTTTGGTGTTTGGGGTTTAGGGTTTAGAGTTTAGGGTTTATGGTTTAAGGTTTAGGGTTTAGGTGTTAGGGTTTACAGTTTAGGGATTAGGGTTCGAACTTTGAGCTTTAGAGTTTGGGGTGTAGGGTTTAGGGTTTGTGGTTTAGGATTTGGGGATTAGGGTAAGGGTTTAAGGTTTCGAGTTAAGTTTAGGAGTTAGATTTATGGGTTTAGGATTTAGGGTTTGGGGTTTAGGGTCTATGGTTAGGGGATTAGGGTAAGTGTCTAGAGTTTAAAGTTCAGGGTTAAGGGTTTCAGATTTAGGATGTAGGGTGTAGGGTTTAGGGTTTGGGGTTTGGGATTTATGGTTTAGAGATTAGGGTTTCAGGTTTAGGGTTTACAGTTTACGATTTCTGGTGTACAATTTAGGGTTTAGGGTTTGAGATTTGGGGTTTCAAGTATAAAGTTTCGAGTTTTGGGTTAAGGGTTTAAGGTCTAGGGATTAGGATTTAGGGTTTGGTATTTCGTGTTTGGGGTTTAGGGCTTAGGGTCTAGGGTTTAAGGGATTAGGGTAAGGAATTAAGATTTAGGATTTAGGGATTTGGGTTTATGGTTTATGGTTTAGGGTTTTGGGTTTGCGGTTTGCGGTTTAGGGTATAGGGTTTAGCGTCTAGGGTTGTGTTTTGGGTTTAGGGTTCGGGATTGATGGTTTAAGGTTTAGAGTTTAGGGTTTCAGTTTATGATTTAGGGTTTGGGGTTTGTTGTATAGGGTTTGGGGTTTAGTGTTTAGGGATTAAAATTTTTAGTTTAGGGTTTAATACTTAAGGTTGGGTGTTTGGTGTTTGGGGTTTAGGGTTTAGGGTTAAGGATTTAGGGTTTAAGGTTTAGGGTTTAGGGATTAGGGATAGGGTTAAGGATTAGAGTTGAAGGTTTCAGGTTTAGGATTTAGCAATTAGGGTTTTCAGTTTAGGGTATAGAGTTTAGGGATTCGGGTTTGGGGTTTAGGATTTAAGGTTAAAGGTTTCGAGTTTTGGGTTTACATATTGCAATTTCCAGGATAAGGTTTAGGGTTTGGGTTTAGGGTTTAGGGTTTGGGGTTTAAGGTTTAGGGTTTAGGGTTTGGGGTTTGGGGTTTAGGGTTTAGGGTTCAGGGTGTGGGATTTAGGGTTTACAGTGTACGATTTCGGGTTTAGGGTTTACTTTTTGGGGTTTAGGGTTTCATGTTTAGTGTTTAGGGCTGAGGGTCTAGGGTTTAGGGATTATGGTAAGGGTTTAGTGTTTAAGACTTAGGATTTAGAGCTTAGGGTTTTGGGATTACGGTTTAGCGTTTAGGATTTGGGGTTTGGGGTTTAGGGTTTAGGGTGTAAGGTTTTGGGTTTTGGGTTTTGGGTTCGAGATTTGGGGTTTAAGGTTTTGGGTTTATGGTATAGGGTTTAGGGTTTAGGGTTTGGGATTTGGTGTATGGGGTTTTGGGTTTTGGGTTTAGGGATTAAGATTTTTAGTTTAGGGTTTTGGTTTTAGGGTTTGGGGTTTGTAGTTTTGGGTTTAAGGATTACGATTTAGTGTTTATGGTTGGGTATTTCGTGTTTGGGGTTTAGGGTTTAGTGTTTAGGGTTTAAGGTTGAGGGTTAAGGGTTTAAGGTTTCGGATTTAGGGATTGGTGATAGGGTTTAGAGTTCAGGGTTTAAGGTTTAAGATTTAACGATTAGGGTTTTGAGTTTGGGGTTTTGAGTTTAGGGTTTAGGGTTTGGGGTTTAGGGTGTAAGGTTTAGGGTTTCTGGTTTACAGATTACAGTTTTGGGTTTAGGGTTTAGGGATTGGGGTTTAAGGTTTAGGGTTAAGGGTTTGGGGTTTAGAATTTAGTGTTTAGGGTGTGGGATTTAGGGTTTACAATTAATGGTTTCGGGTTTACGGTTTACTTTTTGGGGTTTAGGGTTATAAGTTTAGTATTTAGGGCTTAGGGTTTCCAATTTACGGTTTAGGTTTTATTGTTTCGAGTTTCAAGTTTAGGGTTTTGGGGTTAAGGTTAAGGGTTTAGGATTTAGGGTTTCGGGTTTAGGGTTTAGTGTTTAGGGTTTAGGGTTTGAGGTTTAGGGTTTTGTGTTTAGGGTTTGGGGATTTGGGTTTGGGGTTAAGGTTTAGGGTTCGAAGTTCTGCATTTAGGGGTTAGGATTTAGCATTTAGGGTTTACGGTTTTTTGATTTAGGGTTTAGGGTTTAGGGTTTTGGGTTTGGGGTTTGGGGTTTAGGTATAGGGATTAGGGTAAGGGTTTAGTGGTTCAGATTTATTATTTAGAGTTTAGGGTTTGGAGTTTTGGGTGTAGGGTTTGGGGTTACGGGCTTAGGGTTTAGGATTTAGGGTTTAGGGTTTGGGGTTTGCTATAAAGGGTTTGGGGTTTAGGGAATAAGATTTGTAGTATAGGGTTTTGGGTTTAAAGTTCAGGGTTTTGGATTTAGGGATTGGTGTTTGGTGTTTAGGGTTTAGGGTTTGGGGTTTAGGGTATGGGGTTGAGGGTTTGGGAGTTAGGGTTTAGTGTTTACGATTTAGAGTTTGGGGATTTGTGTTAGGGTTTAGGGTTTGTAGTTCAGGGTTTAGGGTTTAGGACTAAGCGTTCAGGGTTTGGGGTCTAGGATTTAGGGTTTGGCATTTATGGTTTAGGGTTTGGGGTTTACATATTACAATTTTCGATATAGGGTTTAAGGTATTGTGTTTAAGGTTTAGCGTTTAGGGTTTACAGTTTCGGGTTTGGGGTTTAGTGTTTATGGTTTGGGGTTTAGGGTTTACATTTTACGATTTGGGTTTAGAGTTTAGGTTTTAAGGTTCGTGGCTTAGGGTTTTGAGTTTACGGTTAAGGGTGTATGGTTTCGAATTTTAGGTTTAGGGTTTAGGGTTTAGGATTTAGGGTTTGGGGTTTAGTGTTTGGTGTTTAGGGTTTAGACTTTATGGTTTAGGGTTTGGAGTTTGAAGTTTGGTGTTTAGGGTTTGGGGACTGGATTTAGGGTTTCGGATTTCGAGTTCAAGGGTTAGGGTTTAAGGTTTAGGGTTTAGGGTATGGGATTGTGAAGATCGCGCCTTCGACGGAGCTGCCAGCAAGTTTTCCATGACACTTGGAAAAGAAAAATAATTTCAAAGGTTGAAGTAAAAAAATGAGTTCTTAAAAGAATTGGGTTCAGGAGTTTGCTTGAGATGAAGGGAAGGTGTTAGGCCCCCTTCTTCTCCGTCCGAAGACGGTTACCCTAAAAAATTAATTATTCGAACTATTTGCCTTGCAAATTGATCAAAGATATGAATATAAAACGAAGGAGAAAATAAAGGTGGGCTTGACCTAGGGTGAGAGCATAGGGCCTACGTACCGTCAAAGAGGGATGAAATCCCACGTAGTTCGTGTGGCATGCAAGTGTGTGGGTGGAAGGGAGGTCCATTAGGCAATAGCCCAGATAGCCTCCCAGTGCGATTTGCCTAAAGAGGCAAAGGCCTCTTGGCACTTATCTACCATGCAATACATCCAAGCAATAACAAGAAAAAGTGCACGTGTGATCAGGTGGCATACCCAGATGGCGTGACGACTAGCACTCCGATAGAGGCAAGGGCCTCTTGGTGGTTGTGAAGATCGAGCCTTCGACGGAGTCGCCACCAAAATTTCAATCAAAATTTGGAAAAGGAAAATATAAGTTCAAAAGTGGGGTAAAAATGAATTTTCACAAAATGTTGGGTTCGGGAGCCTGATTGAGATGAAGGGAAGGTGTTAGGCACCCTTCTTCCCCCATCCGAAGACGGTTACCCTAAAAATTAATATTAAAATTATTTGGCCTTGAAAATATATACAATCATGGAAGAAAACGAGGGAGGGCTAGACCTAGGATAAAAGCCTAGGGCCTACGTACCCTTCAAGGAGGGATCGAAGCCCACGTAGTTCCTGTGGCATGCAAGTGTATGAGTGAGGGGAGGTCCATCAAGAAAAAGCTCAGATATCATACAATACATACAAGTAATGAAAACATACAATACATACAAGTAATGAAAACATCATAAAGGTGCGTGTGTGAAGGCTCATCAGGCGAAATGCCCAGATGGCATGAAGGCTAGTACTCCTATAAAGACAAAAGTCTCTTGGTGACACTAGGTTACATACAAATAGATTAAATTTACCAAGTAATTAAAAATTGCTTTTTCTCTCCAAAAAGAAAGGGGGTCGCAACGGGTAGTGTAATACGTCGCGACCCCTGATTACTTTGACAATGTGGTCGCGACGACTGAACTATTACGTCGCGACCCCTCTGTCATTTCACAGGGAGGGGGTCGCGACGGGTGTATCTACCCGTCGCAACCCCTTTTCGTTTTCTCAAAAAGAAGGAAAGGAGGACAAGACAGTGTATATGTGGGTGCTCGAGTCAAGTATAGGGTTGCAACACCTACACTAAGGGGTTGCAACCCAAAAGGAAGAAACTACATAAGCAAAAAGTACCAAGCAATAAAGGAAATAAGAGTGGATTAGTAAAAAAAATGATGGAATGTAATTGAAATATTTTTCTACCTCTTCTTCCTTGCAGCCTCTCGGTTTTCAATTTTTCGGTCCCCTTTAACTGTGAAACAACGTCCAATTTATAGTAGGCCGAAGGGAGCTATTCCGGGAATGAAATCCCGCCATTTATGACGCAGGGGGTCGCGACGGGTGACCTTTACCGTCGCGACGGGTATCAATCTCAAATTCGATCTTTATTTGTCATAAATGCTAGGGGGTCACGATGTAAGGTCTTATACGTCGCGACGGGTCCTTGATTGAAGATTGGGTTGATGCTACCATAAATGCGAGGGGGTCGCGACGTACAACAATATACATCGCGACGGAACCCGTAGGGAGCTAGGGGGTCATGACGGGGGGTAGCATCTGTCACGACTCCTTAGTTATTTTTATTTATTTATTATTATTATTATTATATTTTTTCCTTTATTTATTTTCTTACTTTTTCTATTGTCATTCTATCCTTTTTCCTTTATTTCTCCTCCATCCTTATTATATTTGTTTATTTTTTGCTTATTCGGGGCAGACAAAAGGCGGTGCTCACAGTGGTTCTAGATTACATACTTCATAAAAAATACTTGAGGAGTATAGTGAAAATAGTTGCTGCCATCATAGGATAGGGGGTCGCGACATAGAAAACGATACGTCGCGACCCCTTGCTGCTAATACAGAGGGGTCGCGATGTATTGGATGATATGTTGCGACCCATGGCTTCCGTGATGGAGGTCGCGACCCCTAGCTTCTAAGGCAGACGGGGGGTGGCGACGTATATAATCGCCCGTCGCGACCCCTACTTCGATTTTTCTAGAAAGCAAACAGCAAGGGCTTTTGGTGCTCAAATCAGAGGAAGGGTTGTAACACCAACACTAGGGAGTTACAACCCGTTTTCAAATATGTATATATAAAAAAAAGAAAAAAAGAAGATGAGTGACGTTGAGAAGGATCTAGTTCGAATGTAGGTTGGTGGAGTAGTGAAAAAAAAGATGGTTTCCCTTTTTCTTTGGTTTTCGCAGCCTTTCGGTTCTCTTAATTCTGGTTCCTTCAACTGAAGTGGAGCCTTCAATCTATAGGGCCCGAAAAAGGGTCTCTTCCGGGAAAGAAATTCGGCCATTTATTACGCAGGGGGTCGCAATGGGTAGGCTTGTACGTGTGTATCCAATCTCGGATCTGATTAAATCTGTTAGATTTGCTTATTTATGCCTATGGGTCGCGAGGTATAGGCCTATACATCGTGTTGGATCCTAGATTGAAGATCTGATTGGATCTGCCATAAATGCCATGGGGGTCACAACGTATTGCGTTCTACCGTCGTGACGGGTTCTTTAAAGGAGGAGTGGGTTATGACCCCTGGGGCTTATCCGTCGCGACCCCTAAGCTTACATTTTTTGTTTTTATTATTTTATTATATTTTATTATTTCCTTCTATTTTCCTTTTATTTTTCCTATCTCTGTTTATTTTTGGTGCATTTTGGGGCGTACAAAAGGCGGTGTTCACAGAGTCCCCTCTTTGCTTTTTCTTTAAACTAAAGGAGTAAGTAAAGATAAAATTGGAAATCGAATTTTGTGATATATTTTTAATTTTCAAGTACAAGCCTCAAACAAACACAAACAAACAAAAATAAGCACAAAAGATAAATAACTCCTAAGGCTCTCAATGGCCTCTCTCTCAAGTCACCCCGCCACCTTCCTCCTCACTGTCTGAAGGTACAATGGGTACTGGTCTCTGGATATCATCTTCGAAGAGATGAAAATGTCTGAGCAGCCACTACACCCCACCTTGCAGTTCGCGTACGTCCTCTCGCAGCTCCCTTATTTCCTCCTGCTGCTGCCTATTTTCATTCCGCTGCTCCATGATTTCCCTCCTCTGCTCTTGCATTTCTCGAGTCAGAGCCTCGATACGTCCCTCCTCTGGCCTGGCGGGAATATCCTGCCTCTATGGTTGACTCTACTAAGGCTCCTGCCGCTGCTCCGGTTGTGGCTCCGGAGCGTTAACCTCGAGGATTTGGTTCCAATCAAACTCATCGGGCGGAGGGAAATCATCCATGTTTTGATCCTCCTTCATGCAGTAGGCAGTGGCCGGCTCATAATAGTCTAAGGCCCGGCGAGGAACCAGATAACGCTGATAGAAGGCTGTCAGGAAATGGGGGAAGCTGATCGCGGTAGGCGTGTACTTCGGCCCAGGCTCCAGCTTGAAGTTGTTGGCGTTGCTGTGGAATTCTTCACACATGATGGTAGGGAAGCATAGTGGGGCCCTCTGCATGATGAGATAGATGAGTACACTTAATTTCTTCCTCAGTGATTCCCTGTGCTTCATAGGAATGACGTTGCTGGTCAGGAAGTTTTGCCAATTCTTGGATATGTGTTGGGTGCCCCTCCTCTTGAACCCACTCTTGGACTCCTATATGTCCTTCCTTGGGAAGGTGAGGGCTGCTGCAATGGCCTCCGTTGAGAATGGCTCTGCGAGGGTTCGCGCGTAAGCACAGTTGGGCTCCATACTCAGGTTATACATTTCTGCCAAATGCTGAGGCGTTACTGTTGGAAGGGTGGTCTCCCTCAGTATGAATGACCTGCAATGAGTACTGGCGTACGCTATGTGGTACTGGTAAACTAGAGGGATGTTCCTCTTATTTGTCACTTGCAGCACGTCCTGCAGGCCGTAGAATTCAATTCCTTCCATGAATGAAGGGCTCAACTCTAGCGTCTCCATGCTCCGTTCAAGATTTAGTGTCCTAGCTTAGATGACGACCCTGTACAGATTGAGATCTGTCGTGGGTTGAGAGGACAAGGAGGCGGTTGTGTGGAATCTCTTTGAGTGAACCATTTTCCTATAAGGATAAATTTATGGTTAGTTGTAGAAAGGAAAAATATGTACCCCTAAAAAATGCCTCATGGATGTCCCGGGTCGTGACGTATAACCCTATACGTCGCGACCAAGGAGACAGGGGGTCGCCACGTACACGGAGGACCGTCGCGACCCTTGTGCATATCTTACTTACTCGGGGAGCATTTGGCCGAGTAGAAAAATCTGGACCGGAGGGAATGGAGTGCGGCACGGGAATTTTCTCCTGATCGAATTGATTTCACGAAAAAGTGCTCGAGGAAGCAAGGATCTAAAAGAGAAGTGGGAGTAGTGGGTGGGTCGCGACGGACTCATTTATGAGGCCGTCATCCAGGGCCAACCGGATGCTGCCACTTGGCCCTATCCGGTCGTATGGGCACATACGTCGCGACGACCTTCAATCAACGATTGCCCGTTTGACTGCCCACCGAGGGGGGTCGCAACGGGAAGGTCATCTCGTCGCGACGCCAATCATTTATTTCCTCGGCATGTCTGCAACGGTATTATCCGTCCCGACATGCATTTCATGACATCGCGACCCCCTGGCCCTTTGGGACGCGACCTATCCCGAAAATATCCTCTTTATTTCTTGGGAGGATCTAATGCTTTCCATCGCATCCCGAAACACTGATTAGCGGGATGCATGCTATGTGAAAAGATGGTGGGCGTCAGATCCCGAAACACTTATCGGTAGGTTCTGATCCCTATATATAAAATAGGGGTGGTTGTTAGATCTCGAAACACTCATTGGTGAGAGCTGATCGTTATAAAAAAAATTAGCCTCAGATCCCGAAACACTTATCGGTAGGATCTGATCCTTATAAAAGTGGACGTCATATCCCGAAGCACTCATCGGTAGGATCTCATCCGTATAAAAATGGGCGTCAGATCCCGAAACACTCATCGGTAGGATCTTATCCCTATGAAAATGGGTGTCAGATCCCGAAACACTCATCGGTGGGTTCTCATTCCTATAAAAGTGGACATTAGATCCGAAAGCACTCATTGGTAGGATCTGATCCCTGTGGATGTCAAAACTTTGAAGCACTCGATGGTTATCCAAGAGTATCAGAGATCGATCATCATGAGGTTTTGACAGTTCTCCTAAAACTATTAGTACCAGGCTTCTAGAAGCTCTTACTCCAGAGATCTGAAAGTCCTCAAAATTTGGTGATAGCCAATTTTCTAAACACTCATTGGCGACAACTAGTTCCCCCCAAACCAAGTTTTCACAACCCATATTTGAAAACTTAGTGACCAAGAAAAATCAGGAATGTCAAGTTCTCGAAATACTTCGGCGGAAGCTTGACGACCAAGGAGATCGTGGCAGTCACGACCCCAAGAATAAAAAATGTAAAATTCCTTTTAGAAGGAGATTGTCTTGGCCAAGATAAAGACAGCTGATCCTCCCGTATATCCTTCTAATTTCTCGAGGTTACCTGGGGTCAATGAGTTGCTTACCTGATAATCTTCACAAGGACTTTGCTAGAGACGGCTGACCCTCCTGTATGGACTTCAAGTTTCTGGAAGTTGCGTGGGACAATGAGTTTCTTACCTGATATCTAGATCAATCAATCAGTTATAAGCTAAGAAGTGAACCATTTGATTAATGCATAATTTTTTATCTACTGTCCTAAATCAACAACACAATAAAATGAAGTTTGCATGGCTTCTAAAACAGGTTAATGAGATTTATTGAATGAATAATTCTGATTCTAATATTATGAGCCAAAACTGGTACAATTTTGAACATTCATAACCACTAGAAACTAACAGTGATTTTCTAGAAAAGTGTGAAAGGAAGTGCCTTGCGGTCCCATGGTAATTACTAGGGTACATAACATATACAATTCGAGTGCCCATTCCAAGAAGCAGACTTTCAAGCGTAGAATTTCTTTAGAGAGTCGGAATTGATCAAACGACCAACCTCTTGTCCGTCTAAATCTTCTAAGATGAGTGTATCGTCGGAAAATGAATGCATCATTCCGAATGGCCCTTCATATGTTGGGGCCCATTTTCCCCTAGGGTTATCTTGGTTTGGTAAAATTTTCTTTATCACCATGTCTCCTTCTTCAAATGATCATTGTCGTACCTTTTTGTTAAAAGATCGAGCCATTCTTGCTTGGTACAGTTTGTCCATGTCACATCGCCCTTAGGCGTTTCTCGTCAATCAAGCTAATTTGATCGTAACGGTCCTTCATCCATTGATTTTCGTTGATATTGGCTTCCGCAACAACTCATAGAGAGGGGATATGTATTTCTATTGGCAAAACAACCTTTGTCCCAGATGCCAATGAAAAAGGAGTTGCTGTTGTCGATGAGCGAGCAGTCGTGCGATATCCGAGCTGGGCGAAGGGCAGCATCTCATGCCAATGCTTATACGTGATTGAGATCTTTTCAATTATCTTCTTGATGTTCTTGTTAGTTGCTTCAACAGCGCCATTCATCAGGGGCGATATGGTGCTGAATTGTGGTAAGTTATTTTGAATTCTTCACAGATCTTTCAAACTTCAGACCCATTCAGATTAGACCCATTATCGGTGATTATTCTTTTTGGCACCCCGTATCTGCATATGATGCTGGGTTTTAGAAACCTCACAAATGCCTTCTGTGTTATATTGGAGTAGGACTTCGCTTCTATCCTTTTGGTGAAAATAATCAATGGCCACTAGGATGTAGGGAAGGCCACTGGATGCCTTGGGATTTATGGGGCCAATGATGTCAATTCCCCACATAGAGAAGGGCCACGGGGTGGTCATGTTGTGGACTGTGGCAGAAGGGGCATTAACCCTATATGCGTAAATCTGGCACTTGTGACACTTGCGAACATATTTAATGCAGTCACGTTCGAGTGCCATCGAAAATTATCTTATCCTTTGGATTTGGTGTGCGAAGGTGTGCCTATTGGAGTGGGTTCCGCATATTCCTTCATGTACCTCGGCAAAGATTTGGTTAGCTTCAGCCACCTCAACGCAACGGAGCAATACCCCATCTAGCCTTTTCTTGTACAGTGTGTCTCCACAAAGAAAGAAACTCATGACCAATTGCCGGAGGGTTCTTTTTTCATTTTCGCTGGTCCCATTGAGGTATTCTTGTTTATCTAGATACGTCTTGATGTCATAGAACTAGGAAAGGCTATCGGACTCTTGTTCTACCACCGAGAAATAGATCTCATTATTTTGATACTCCAGCTTGATGGGTTGGAGATGGACCCCACAATTAGTATCGAGTATCACTGCTAGGGTGGCCAGGGCATCGGCGAACAGGTTTTTGCATCGAGGCAAATTATGAAAGTCGATGGACTGGAATCGGCCAGTTAGCTCTGTGAGGAAGTTCTGATATGGGACCAATTTGGGATCCTTAGTCTGCCATTATGCTCTAGTCTGATAGATTATCAATGCAGAATCCCCGTAGACCTCCATTTCCTTCGTTCCTAATTTTACAGCGTCTTGCAATTCGCAAATACAGGCTTCGTATTCTGCCATATTGTCGGTGCATTCAAAATCAAGTTTGGTTGCGATGTGGAATTGTTTCCCATCTGGGGAGATGAGGATGTCTCCAATCCCATTTCCGAACATGTTAACTACACCGTCAAAGAACATTTCTTAGACATTTGTATGAGACTCCTCCTCTACAGCGTTTAATCCTTCATCGGGAAACTGGTAGTCTAGGGTATGCTCCTCATCTAGGGAATTGATGGCTAGGTAATACGCTATAGCACTTCCTTTAACTGATTTCTGCGTCATATGCTTGACATCATATTTCTGCCAAAATCACTTGCCACTTAGAAACTCGCCTTGATACATGAGGACTTTGAAAGATACACTTTACAAGGTCCATTCGTGATATGAGGAAAGTTTCATAGTAGAGCATGTAGTGCCTTAAACGGCGTACTATCCATATTAGTGCGTGGCAAGTCTTCTCGATTAAAGAGTATCGAGATTCATTGGGATTAAGCTTCTTGCTCAAGTAATATATTGCACGTTGCTTCTTTGTCACTGGGTCATGTTGTCCGAAGATGGCTCCCGTTGACTCATCTAAGACTGTCAAATACAATAGCAAGAGTCTTCCTGGTGTAGGTGGTACCAACGCCAGTGGGCTTGTGAGGTATTCTTTCACTGCATCGAACGCTAGCTGACATTCTTCATTCCACTCTAGGGATTGGTTTTTCTTGAGAAGTTTGAAAAGAGGGGTACAAGTTGCTGTCAAATTGTGTATGAAGCGAGCAATGTAATTCGCCTTTCCCAAAGAGCTTCGTACTTGTTGTTATGTAGCAGGAGGTGGCATATCTCTGATAGCCCTAATCTTGTCGGGGTCAACCTCGATCCCTTTTCGGCTTACGATGAAACCGAGGAACTTTCCAGATTGCACCCCAAAAATGCATTTGCTGGGATTGAGTCGTAATTTAAACTTTCGAAGTCTGTTGAACATTTTCCTCAAGACTTTAACATGACTTTCTCCTTCAGCTAATTTGGCCGCCACGTTGTCCACATAGACTTCCACTTCTTTGTGGATCATGTCATGAAACAAAACCACCATGGCTCATTGGTAAGTTGCCCCAGCGTTTTTAAGCCCAAATGGCATGACCTTATAACAATAGGTCCCCCATTGCGTGATCAAGTGGTTTTAGCTTTATCTTCAGGATGCGTGGGTATTTGATTGTAACTAGAATACCCATCCATGAATTAATAATGGAAGCTGCTAGCGGTATTTTCCACCAAAACATCAATATGTGTTAGTGGGAAGTCATCCTTGGGGGAAGCTTTATTAAGATCTCTTTAATTGACGCACATGCGTACTTGCCCATCTTACTTAGGGACGGGGATTATGTTGGCCATTCACTTTGGCTAAACCGATTCTTCCAGGAAATTAGCGTCCCACTGTTTTTGTACCTCCTCTTTTATCTTGAGGGACATTTCTGGCTTCACATGCCTCAGCTTCTGTTTCTTTGGTTCCATGTGAGGAAAAGTGGGTATCTTTTGGGATGCAATTCCTTAGTCAAACCCAGGCATGTCTTGGTATGACCATGGAAACACGTCTATATATTCATTTAATAACAGGATTAAATCCTCTTTCTGGATTATCGATGATCTTTACTCCTCTCCTGGCTTTCTCAGTCCCCAGATTTATGAGCTCTATTATCTCTTGGTGAGGAACCATCCCTTTTTCGTCTTATTTGACCACTTTAGCAAAGATAGGAGGGGTCTTCTCATTATCGAAGGCGTACTCATTTTGCTAATGTTTATTACCCTAGGGTTCGTAAAAACCAGGGATTGTCGCATTAGGCAGGATCTCTGAGAATTCTAATTCCCTGAGGGCAAAGAAAATTGCAAATTAAGAATGTGAAATGAAATGGGAACAGAAAGAAGCACATATGAACAAAAAATTGGTAAAATATGCAAGCCACTTTTATTGCAGAGTTGATAAATAACAATAGGTAAGCTCATAAATGCATTATTCTTTGGTCTAAGCCTAGAGCTTGGCTTTAGACCTATTACAATTCATGCTTTACTTGGAACTATGGACTGATATGACCCAGTCAGCTTCCCAGTTGTCCAGGCTACTTTACTCCTCTAAGCCCTATGTGAGGGGGCCACCAATGTTAGCTTCCTCCTCATCAATTGCTGAGATTTGGTCGCCTTTTGCAGCTGCCCTGGCTAGCACGAATAGTTGTGTTAAGCGCAAATGTCCCTTATGACTGCTCATATTGCGTATCGCCTTAGTGTAGCCTAACCCGAATTAAGCCTCTCGCTCTTTGGGTTCGATGCATCTAGGCATTTCGGCCAAGGCGGGACCAAAGCCACGTCCTTGTTGATACCGCTGCTTTCCCATGATCTTCACGGCCACACTTTTGATCTGGAAAGTCTCTTTGGGTCCTTCTTCCATTTCTAACCCTTAGAAAGAAGATTCCAGGGCTTCTTTAGTGCTATCAATAAAAGGTACAGGAGAAGGATGGCTTATTAGTATACTTTCCTCTCCATTGATAGTGACAATCCTTCTATCTTTGAGGAATTTGATCCTTTGACGAAGGGTGGATGGCATTGGCTTCAAGCATCCAAGGTCTTCCCAGCAACATCGTATAGGCTGCGTCCACCTCCATAAGCTGGAATGGGATGCCGAAAGTGAAGGGCCCAATTTCAATAGGGAGGGTAACAACTCCCATGGCCTTCCTCCTAGTTCCATCGATCGCCTGAACAATCATATTGCTTGCGTCAATGCGTGTTGATTCAACTGGCAGTTGCTAGAAAGTGGCGACAGGAAATTCATTGAAGGCGGATCCCTCGTTTATGAGAACTTTTGCTATTGTAAAACCATAACATCTGAAGGTGATGTGTAAGGCTTTTGTACCCGGGGAAACCTCCTCTTCCGAGAAAGAAAGGATGGACGCATGCTTGGCAGCGTCAATTAGACTCACCACATTTTCTGGTGTAATCTCTTTTGGCACAGGTGTATCCGCCAACGCCCTTAGGAGAGCTGGGCGATGTCTGTCCGAGTTTAGCATGAGGGAGAGCATCGAAATTCTGGACGGTGTCTTCCTTAACTTCTCCACGATGTCGTAGTAACTTTTCTTGACTACACTTAGGAACTCCCTTTCAAAGTCTGCCTCTTCATTCTTTTGAGAATTCTCAGGAGCACCTTTCTCTTTCTCCATATCGGGAGTCCCCTTAGGTGCATCCAATAAATTCCTTGCGTATAATCTTTTGCTTCTAGTGAACCCTTGCCCCTGAGTAATGTTGGCGTTTGTAATAATTTTCGCGATCTGTACTTTCTTACCTCTGATATCTATGACTGCTTGATACCTCCAAGGGACTGGTTTATTAGTGGTATAAGGCATTGGCCCTAGTGGATAAATAGTTGTCTGGGGATGTGCAACGCCCAATGAACCGGGTTTGCTAATAGTGAAGAGAGGCGAGGACTTGGGAACTAATGGAGTTTTCATAGGAACTTTTGCCCCTAGAAAGTTTAGAGCGAAGGGTAATATCTTCTTGTATTCATTGCAAGCCGCGCACATGTGAGATTCAAATTTGCTCCCCTTTATAGTTACAATCCTGAAACCCATGTACTGTTGTACTTGCTTCTTCCAATGTTCACACGTGTTTGTAGAGTTCTCACTAGTTTGGTGGTAATGGCAGAAGTGTGTCTGGTATACCTTTATGCACGGAACGTGGCCAGCTTCGGTGAGGGCTGTGTAGATTTGCTCAAGAATGAAAGTCGTCTGTGTGAAGTCCTTACATGCAAATTCTTCTTCTTCCACAGCATTTGCCCCATGCTCAGGTAGGGGATTTTTGGTGTTATTTGGGAGATTAATCCACCTAACATCTATAATTTGTAGGACGTGCGTCTTAAAATGATTGCAGGTGTCAATTGAATGTCCTTTGGCACCTTGGTGGTAGACATAAGACAGCTCTGGTTTGTACCATGGTGGATAAGGACGTTCCCATGTCTTTCCAGGCTGGGCGCACATCATTTGCTATCCCTTCACGTATTCGAAAAATTCTGTCCTGGTGAGCCCTAGCTCAAGTAATTCTCTGTTCCTGTTATTCTCCCTATTACTGTTATTATTGCTTTTTTGAGCTTGATTTTGCTGTGAAGTCCGCTGATTTCCCATAGCATTAACAGAGAATGTTTTAGGGGTATTTTGTACGAAGTTTGTACTTTTCTCCTTCTTCTTTCCATAATTTGGAGTATAATTGCTTTTAGGCGGAGGTGCTTCCTTACTTCTGACGTCAATATCTTCTCTGATGGTGACCAGATCAGCGAAATCTTGATGCGGTAATATGGCTTATACATTGTAGGAGGGGTCGCTTAATGCCTTGACGAAATAGCGGCAGGTTTCTCTCTTGCTCATTAGAGGTTGGACTTCAACAGAGGCCTTTTTCCACCTAGAAGCATATTCTCAAAAGGTCACATTTGGCCTTCTTTTTAGAGCTACCATACTTTCCCTTGTCATTTAACTGTGAATATTCTGTTTCAAATTATTGCGAAAAGCTTTTATCATGGTCATCCATGACTTCATTGTCTCATTCTCCTGCCTCATAAACCATTTGTACGCGGCCCCTTTAAGGCTACTGTGAAAATGCGCGAGGAGAAAGGCAGGCTCCAAATTGTAGGTAGCCATGGTCGCACAGTATCCCTTGGCTTTTAGGGTTGCTAGGGCAGCAACAACGTTGATGGAGATTCCCTAATTGGTTTTAGATTCCTCCACTGGCATCTCCTCCACATACTCTTCTCTGTTGGCTTTAGGAATTGTGATATGAGGAAACTTCTTTCCCTTGACGACTTTGTCAGAACCTTCCCCATGGTCTTGATGGCTCCTTGCCAAGAAAGCCATGATTTGGTCAATTTTGTCATTTATCGTGGCCACCTAAGAGTTAGTCACGGTAAGGCCTTTCTCCATTTCAGCTAACTTGGCGGCGAATTCAGCAGCCTGAGATTCAATTCGCAATTTCTAGGTTCGAGTGTAATATTGGTGATTTGATTGCGCAATTTTGATAAAACCTATAAGGAGAGATTTCTTCAGTAATTTTAATTTATTTTAGTTGGGTTATTTTGTCAATATTGGTAACTTAGCACCTTTGAATCCCCCTAAAATTTCTCTTTGTTTGAGTACCCAATAGGACAAGAAGGTTGATATTTTGCTATGAGAACAAAGTTCATCATGCAATTATCATGACCATTAAGCCTTGAGTAAGAGATAAACACTGAGAAGAATTGAAAGAATGAAACTTATTCATTTATGGAAGTAACAATCTTACAAGATAAAAGCGCTTCTTCCAACATTTGTTTCCTTTAAGAAGCCATTTATATATTTTTCCTGCTTTTGAATTACAAAAGTAATCGTTTATCGATTTCTTGATGGCTTCCTTCTCAGCTTGCTCCTTGAGATATAGCTTTTGGAGTTTGGCTAGATCTACCCAGCGTCACATTTCACAGTATGCGTGGTGGAAGTTAGATGACAAGCGCTAATTTTAAAGGTTTTCTTGGCGATACTTCTCTGCCTGTTGGCAGAGCTCTTTCTCCTTCTTCAGGTGTGCACACTTTTGGTCTACCATTTCTACCTTGATAACTC
The DNA here is from genome assembly GCA_014851425.1 of Senna tora. Classification (NCBI taxonomy): domain Eukaryota; kingdom Viridiplantae; phylum Streptophyta; class Magnoliopsida; order Fabales; family Fabaceae; genus Senna; species Senna tora. Next base: position 22,523,162 of record CM026271.1, read on the forward strand.
TGTTCTCTTGCTTGAGCAATTCCAATTCCCGCTTATCCAATGCGCTCCTTCTTGCCTCCAGCTAAGCGCAAGCACTTTCAGGCTTTTTGGTCATATGGATTATGGTTGCCAGGTTACTGATATTAACGTAACCCTTTTTATTATAAGTTGAGCAAAAGACAGAAAACAAAATATTTATTTAATTTATTTGAAATAGCATTCCGAACTTCCTCATTCCCGTTCATAAACACAAGATTCAATGACGGGTGAAAGTTGATGAGATACTACGAAAGCTATGAGCCTATCGTGTACCTATCTTGGCCTTTTATTCAACCTATACTACATCTTCAGCATTTCGTTCCAACGGTTGATCAAGATGCGGTTGAATATCAAGAGCTCCTTTAATTTTGGCGGAACTTGTGGTACATGAATTTGCCATTCCACCTTCTTGAAAGCATCAATGAAAGAGGGTACAGATAGATTTACCAGGCACGCCATCTGCTCGATCTTATCGTGTACCCGAATTGCTTCCTTCTTCCATGGTTTTATCTCTCTTTCCAGTTCTTCTATGACTTTTTCCCTTGCTTTGCATTTTCTTGTAGACTCTCCATTGCCAGGCTCATGGCTTGTATTTGGTGGAGAGCCCTGTCCAATTGTTATTGAGTGGCCGAGTTATAGTTGACTATACAGGCTTGCATCTCTCAATTTTGGGCTTCTAACTCCCTGATACGGGCTTCTAGTGCCTGAACCCTTGAGTCTTTGACTTGGATTTCGGCGGTCATCTGTTCTTTCCACTCTTGTTCTTTCTGGACCAATTTGTTCCTCAAGCTTTGGTTTATTTCCTTGAGATTCTCGTTTTCCACCAGAATAGGAGAATTCTTACGAGTGTTCTCACTATCTGCTTTCACGCTAACATACTCCTTTTCAGCTTCTCGGATCGCCTTCATCTTCCTGCTTCTCTAGGCCTCAAGGTTTTCCAGAGCATCTTTGTGTTCATCATTTTTGCGCTTTACTACCTTTTCAATCTTCCTTTAAATAGCATGTGATCCCATGGTCTTGAAATTATTATTCCCTGTACGGCCTTGGGTCCTTTGAGGGAGTAAAACAACGGGCGCACCAGTTCTTCTGCGGGCACCTTTTGGGAAGATAACTAGCCCATAAACTGCCAGAGCAAGGGTCCTTTCAAAAGTCACGCAGTCCCCTTTCCTCCTCATAGCTTCCATATGATGCAAGTGGAATTTAGAGGATAAAACTCCCCCTTGAGCATCGTTCTTGATAATGGCTTTCTTTTCAGGCAGTCTAAGTAAGTTAGCAACCTTCCCTTGTGAAGGCAAAGACCCTGAGAACCGGTATACCTAGCTTGTTGGGATGAGAGGGTCTCTTAAGAGCCCAGCATACTCCTCGGGCACTAAGCACAAGATGAAATTTGGGAACACAAGTTCTCTTAATTAATTGTCCCAAAATATAAGAAGGGCTTAAAGTGCATCCTCCATGACCTAGATGTCTAAATGATCCAGAATATCCCTGTAGCGACCGCGAAACTTTCTTAGTTCCTCACCAGGCAAATGCTCCCTCATTCTGATCAACCCTTCCACAGAGTTGGCTTGTACCTTGACCTTGATTCTCCTTCCTGTGAGGGCGAGGCTTGTAGGTGAATAAAAGGCCGTATTATGCTCTCATGCCATTTCGATTTTTTAAAAAAAACAAAAAGTAATGACTTTTGGTAAGCAAAAAAAGAAGAAGAAGTGTTAGTGCAACTAATAAAGTGGAAGAATTTATAATATTGAAAGCAATGAAATGCATGCCTTCTAATGTGTGCAATGCAGGGATTTTGCTCCTTGTGTCCTAAAAGTTAGGCTCTTAGAGTCTTCTGAAATAGGCTGTCCGAGTACTTGTAGGCTCTTAGTCTCTTTTGTACGTGGTTAAGCTTGGGGTCTAAACACCCTAAAAGGCTCTTAGATTGTCTCCAACAAACGATGGAGACCTTGACTTATGAGAAGATCCAGTCACAGAAAAGTCTGCGCGTATCAACCCTTAAGCCAAGTTACAATCTAAGTAGGATAGATAGGTTAACCTCTATAGGCTGAAGCCCAACAGGGAAAGATTATAATATCACATTCTAACTTATTTGGACGTGCTCCGGGTATAGGAGCAAATTCTTGGGTGGGGGTAGAAATTTAAATAGTGCATTTGTGACTTTGGAGCATCCTAGCTACCCTTCCCTTCCACCTTAGAGTGGAAAAACTGCAAAAGCAAGAAAAATCACAAATACACAAGAATATGTACAAACAACCAACATTAAAGGCCAAATACTTTGAATATTAATTTTTATTTAAAGAGCTTGACTCTCTAAGTATAGTCCCCAGTGGAGTCGCCAACTGTGAAGACCGCGCCTTCAACGAAGTCGCCACCAAGTTTTCCATGAAACTTGGAAAAGAAAATAAGTTCAAAGGTTAAAGTAAAAAAAAAAAGAATTCTTAAAAGAATTGGGTTCGGGAGTCTGCCTGAGATGAAGGGAAGGTGTGAGGCACCCTTCTTCCCCCGTCCGAAGATGGTTACCCTAAAAAATTAGTTATTCAAACTATTTGACCTTGCAAATTTGTGAAAGATATGAATACAAAACAAAGCAGAAAATAAAGGTGCGCTTGACCTAGGGTGAGAACCTACGGCCTACGTACCCTCAAAGAGGGATCAAAGCCCACGAAGTTCGTGTGGCATGCAAGTGTGTGGGTGTAAGGGAGGTCCATTAGGCAAAAGCCCAGATAGCCTCCCAGTGCGATAGGCCTAAAGAGGCAAAGGCCTCTCGGTGCCTATCTACAATGCAATACATCCAAGCACTAACAAGAAAAAGAGCACGTGTGAGGGCTCATTAGGCGGCATACCTAGATGGCGAGACGACTAGCACTCCTATAGAGGCGAGGGCCTCTTGGTGGTACTACGTTACATACTTCATAAAAAATACTTGAGGAGTAAAGCAAAAATAGTTGCTGCCATCATCGAACAGGGGGTCGCGACGTATAAAATGATACGTCGCAACTCGTTGCTGCTAAAACACGGGGGTTGCGACGTATTGGATGATACGTCGCGACCCCTGGCTTCTGTGACGGGGGTCGCGATGCATAAAACGATGCGTTGCGACCCCTACTTTGATTTTTCAAAAAAGCAAAGAGCAGCTTTTGGTGCTCAAATCATAGGAAGGGTTGTAACACCAACACCATGGAGTTACAACCCATTTCGAAATATGTATATATAAAAAAAGAAAAAAAGAAGATGAGTGAAGTTGAGATGGATCTAGTTGGAATGTAGGTTGGTAGAGTAGTGAAGAAAAGATGGTTTCCCTTCTTCTCTAGTTTTCTCAGCCATTGGGTTCTCTTAATTCTGGTCCCTTCAACTGAAGTGGAGCCTTCAATTTATAACGGCCGGAAAATGGTCCATTCCGAGAAAGAAATTCGGTCATTTATTACGCAGGGGGTCGCGATGGGAACCTAATCTTGGATCAGATTAGATCCGTTAGATATGCTCATTTAAGGTTTAAGATTTAAGGGTTAGGGTTTAGGGATTAGGGTTTGGGGTTTAGGATTCAGGGTTTAGGGTTTACAGTTTACAATTTTGGCTTTAGGGTTTAGCATTTAAGATTTATAGATTAGGGTTTAGGGTTTAGGGTTTTGGGTTTGGGATTTAAGGTTTAAAGTTTACAGTTTATGATTTTGAATTTAGGCTTTAGGGTTTAGGGTTCGGGGTTTAAGCTTTAGGGATTAGGGTTTAGGGTTTAGGGTTTGGGGTTTGGGTTTGGGGCTTTTCATTTAGGGTTTGGCGTTTAGCGCTTGGGGTTTGGGGACTAGGTAAATGTTTAGAGTTTGGAGTTCAAGGTTTAGTGTTTAGGGTTTATTGTTTAGGGTTTAACATTTAGGGTTTATGGTTTGGGGTTTCCTGTATACGATTTCATGTTTAGAACTTTGGGTTAAGGGTTTAGGGTTTATAGTATAGGGTTTTTGGTTTAGGATTAAGGGTTTGGAGTTTAGGTTTTAAGGATTACGACTTTGAGTTTAGGGTTTGGGGTTTCAGGTTTAAGGCTTAGGGATTTGGTTTCGGGTTTACGATTTAGGGTTTAGGATTTCGAGTTCAGGGTTTAGCATTTAGGGTTTTGGTTTTATGGTATAGGGTTTAGGGTTTAGGGTTTTGGATTTAGGTTTTTGGTTTGAGGTTTAAGGTTTGAGTTTGGCGTATAAGGTTTGAGGTTTATGGATTAAGAGATTGAGTTTACTGTTTTGGGTTTAGAGTGTGGGGTTCCAGGTTTAGGGTTTAGCGACTTCAATTTTGGGTTTGGAATTTAGGGTTTAGGATTTTGAGTTCAGGGTTTAGGGTTTAAGATTTAGCATTTAGGGTTTTGGGTTTCTTGTATAAGTTTTAGGGTTTGGGGTTTAGGTTTCTGGGTTTAGGGTTTTCAGTTTACGATTTCATGTTTGGAACTTAGGGATTCGGGTTTGGGGTTAAGGTTTAGGGTTTAGGGGTTAGGATTTAGGCTTTTGTGTTTGGGGTTTAGGTTTAGGGTTTTCAATATGGGGTTTAGGATTTAGGGTTTAGGATTTAGGTTTTAGGGTTTAGGGCTTAAGGTTTATGGTTTTGGGTTTAGGGTTTAGAGTTTAGGCTTTAGGGTTTGAGGTTTAGGGTTTACAATTTACTATTTCGAATTTAGGGTTTAGGGTTTAGGGTATAAGCTTTAGGGATTAGAGTTTAGGGTTTGAGGCTTTGGGATCGTGGCTTAGGGTTTAGGGTTTCGGGTTTACCGCTTGGGTTTGGGGATTAGGGTAAAGGTTTAGGGTTTAGTGTTTAGGGTTTCAAGTTTAGGGTTTAGGGTTTAGGGTTTCCAGTTTAGGATTTCAAGTTTAGAACTTAGTGTTTAGGGTTTAAGGTTTCGGGTTTAAAGTTTAGGGTTTAGGGTTAAGGGTTTAGGCTTTAGTGTTTAGGGTTTAAGGATTAAGACTTTGAGTTTAGGGTTTTGGGTTTCACGTTTGGCTATTCAGATTTAGGGTTTAGGGATTTTGTTTCGGGTTTACGGTTTAGGGTTTAGAATTTGGTGTTGTGGGTTTAGGGTTTAAGATTTATCATTTAGGGTTTTGGTTTTATGGTATATGGTTTAGGGTTTAGGGTTTACATTTTACTATTCCAAGATTTGGGTTTAGGGTTTAAGTTTTAGGGTTTAAGGGTTAGGGTTTATGCTTTAGAGTTTTGGTGTTTCGGGTTTAGGGTTTACAGTTTATAGTTTTGAATTTAGGATTTAGGGTTTAGATTTCATGGTTTAAGGTTTAGGGTTTAGGGTTTAGGGTTTAAGATTTCGCATTTAATGTTTTAGTTTTATGGTATGGGGTTTAGGGTTTAGGGTTTAGACTTTGGGGTTTAGGGTTTATACTCAACTATTTCAGGATTAGAGTTTAGGGTTTAGAGTTTGCGGTTTGGGTTTGGGGTTTAGGGTTTATGGTTTGGGGTTTATGGTTTATAGTTCATCGTTGAAGCTTTAGGGTTTAGTGTTTAGGGTTTCGACTTTGGGGATTATGGTAAGGGTTTAGATTTTGGAGTTCAGTGTTTAGGGTTTAGGGTTTATGGTTTAGGGTTTGGGGTGTAGGGTTTAGGGTTTATGATTTAGGTTTTAGGGTTTAGGGTTTACATTTTACAATTTTGGGTTTTGGGTTTAAGGTTTAGGGTTTAGGGTTTGGGGTACGAGGTTTAGGGTTTAGGACTTAGTGTTTAGGGTTTAGGGTTAAGTTTTAGGGTTTAGGGTTTAGGTTTTAGGGTTTGGGGTGTAGGGTTTAGGGTTTATGATTTAGGTTTTAGGGTTTAGGGTTTACATTTTACAACTTCGGGTTTTGGGTTTAAGGTTTAGGGTTTAGGGTTTGGGGTAGGAGGTTTAGGGTTTACAGTTTAGGATTTCAAATTTAGGGTTTAGGGTTTAATGTTTGTGGTTTGGGGTTTGGGGCTTGGGGTTTAGTGTTTGGGTCATAGCGCTTGGTGTTTGGGGATTAGTGTTAAGGTTTAGGGTTTGGAGTTCAAGGTTTAGGGATTAGGGTTTAGTGTTTCGGGTTAAGGGTTTCTAGTTTACCATTTCATGTTTGGAACTTAGGGTTTTGGGTTTGGGGATTAAAGTTTAGGGTTTTGGGTAAAGGGTTTGGGGTTTACGGTTTAGTTTTTAAGGATTAAGACTTTGAGTTTAGGGTTTTGGATTTTGGGTTTCAGGTTTAGGGTTTTTGGATTTCAGTTCGGGGTTACAGTTGAGGGTTTAGGATTTGCAGTTCAGGGTTTAACGTTTAATGTTTAGCATTTAGGGTTTTGGTTTTATGGTATAGGGTTTAAGGTTTCGAATTTAGGGTATAAGGTTTAGAGTTTAGGGTTTAAGCTTTATGGTTTACGGTTTAGGGTTTATGATTTTGCATTTAGAGTTTTGGTTTTATGGTATAGGGTTTAGGGTTTAGCATTTGGAGTTTAGGGTTTACAGTTTTCTATTTCGGGATTAGGGTTTAGGGTTTATAGTTTACAATTTCGGATTTAGCGTTTAGGGTTTAGAGTTCATGGTTTATGCTTTATGGTTTAGTGTTTGGGGATTAGGGTAAGGGTTTAGATTTTTGAGTTTAAAGTTTAGGGTTTAAGGTTTAGGGTTTGAGATTTAGGGTTTAGGGTTTGGGATTTCCCGTTTACGATTTTGTGTTTCGAACTTAGGGTTTAGGGTTTGGGGTTAAGGTTTACAGTTTAGGGTTTAGGGGATAGGGTTTACTGGTTGGGGATTGGGGTTTAGGGTTTAGTGTTTAGGATTTAGGGTTTAGGGTTTAGGGTTTATAGTTTACAGTTTCGGGTTTAGGGTTTAGGGTTTAACGTTAAGGGTTTAGGGTTTAGGATTTTGGGTTTAGGGTTTAGGTTTTGAGGTTTAGGGTTTACAGTTTGCAGTTTCGACTTTAGGGTTTAAGGTTCAAGGTTTAAGCTTTATAGATTAGGGTTTAGGATTTAGGGTTTGGGGTTTTGGGTTTGAGGCTTGGGGATTATGGTTTGAGGTTTTGCGCTTGGGGTTTCGGGATTAGGGTAAAGGTTTAGGGATTGGAGTTCAACATTTAGAGTTTAGGGTTTAGGGTTTGGGGTTTCTAGTTTACTATTTCATGTTTAGAACGTAGGGTTAGGGTTTGGGTTTTAAAGTTTTGGGTTTTGGGTTTAGGGTTAAGGGTTTGGAGTTTAGGGTTTAAGGATTAAGTCTTTGAGTTTAGGGTTTGGGGTTTCAGATTTAGGGTTTAGGGATTTGGTTTTTGATTTACGGTTTAGGGTTTAAGATTTAGCGTTTAGGTTTTTGGGTTTCTGGTATAGGGTTTGGGGTTTGGGGTTTACGGGTTTTGGTATAGGGTTTAGAGTTTAGGATTTAAGGTTTCAGGTTTAGGGTTAAGGTTTTAGAGTATGGGGTTTAGGGTTTACAGTTTATGATTTTGGGTTTAGCGTTTATGGTTTAGAGTTTAGGGTTTGGGATTTAGCGCTTGCAGTTTACTATTTGAGATTTAGGGTTTAAGGTTTAGAATTCATGGATTAAGCTTGAGGGTTTAAGGTTTGGGGTTCAGGGTTTGGGGATTAGGGTAAGGGTTTAGATTTTTGAGTTCAGTGTTTAGTGTTTAGGGTTTTTAGTTTAGGGTTTGGGGTTTAGTGTTTAGGGTTTAGGGTTTGGGGTTTGGGGTTTCCAGTTTACAATTTTGTGTTTCGAACTTAGGGTTTAGGGTTTGGAGTTAAGGGTTTAAGGTTCATGATTTAGGTTTTAAGGTTTAGTGTTTACAATTTACGATTTCGGGTTTAGGGTTTAGGGTTTAAGGTTTAAGGTTTAGAGTTTAAGGTTTAGGGTTTAGGGTTTTGGGAGTTTGAGGTTTAGGGTTTACAATTTATGATTTCGAATTTAGGGTTTACGGTTTAGGGTTCGAGGTTTAAGCTTTAGGGATTAGGGTTTAGGGTTTAGGGTTTGGGGCTTGGGGCTTGGGGTTTAGGGTTTAGGGTTTAGTATTTCGGGTTTGGGGATTAGGGTAAAGGTTTAGGGTTTGGAGTTCAAGGTTTAGTGTTTATGGTTTTGGGTTTAGCATTTAGGGTTTAGAGTTTGGGATTTCCAATTTACTATTTCATGTTTAGAACTTAAGGTTTAGGGTTTGGGGTTTAAAGTTTAGTGTTTAGGGTTTATGGTTAAGGGTTTTGGCTTTAGGGTTTAGGGTTTCAGGATTAAGACTTAATTTGAGTTTAGGCTTTTGGGTTTAAGGTTTGGTGTTTCAGGTTTAGGGTTTAGGGATTTCGTTTTGGGTTTACAGTTTAGGGGTTAGGATTTGGTGGTCAGGGTTTTGGGTTTAAGATTTAGCATTTAGGGTTTTGGTTTTATGGTATATGGTTTAGGATTTAGGGTTTAGAGTTGGGGTTTAGGGTTTAAATTTTACTTTTTCAATATTAGGGTTTAGGGTTTAAGCTTTAGAGTTTTGGTGTTTGGGGTTTAGAATTTACAGTTTGCAGTTTCAGATTTAGGGTTTAAGGTTTAGAGTTCTTGGTTTAAGCTTTAGGGTTTAGGGTTTAGGGTTCAGGTTTTGGGGATTAGGGTAAGGGTTTAGATTTTGGAGTTCAGTGTTTAGTGTTTAGGCTTTGTAGTATAGGGTTTGGGTTTAAGATTTCGCATTTAGAGTTTTGGTTTTATGTTATAGGGTTTAGGGTTTACAATTTGGGGATTAGGGTTTACAATTTGGGGTTTAGGGTTTACAGTTTATTATTTAGGGTTTGGGGTTTGAGGTTTGGGGTTTAGGGCTTGGGGTTTAAGGTTTGGGGTTTATGGTTTATAGTTTACAATTTCAGATTTAGGGTTTAGGGTTTAGAGTTCATGGTTTAAGCTTTAGGGATTAGCGTTTGGGGATTATGGTAAGGGTTAGATTTTGTAGTTCAGTGTTTAGGGTTTACAGTTTGGGGTTTGGGGTTTAGGGTTTGCGCTTTGGTGATTTCAATTTACAGTTTCGTGTTTCGAACATAGGGTTTAGGGTTTTGGGTTTGGGGTTTGGGGTTGAGGGTTTGGGTTTAGGGTTTACAGTTACTGTTTCGGGTTTAGGGTTTAGGGTTTAGGGTTACAGGTTTGGGGTATGCAGTTTAGGGTTTATATTTTACGATTTCAAATTTAGGGTTTAAGGTTCGGGGTATAAGCTTCTTGGGATTAGTAGTTAGCGTTTAGGGTTTGGGGTTTCGAGATTAGGGTAAAGGTTTAGGTTTTGGAGTTCAGGGTTTAGTGTTTAGTGTTTAGCATTTAGGGTTTAGGCTTTGCGGTTTCCAATTTAGGAATTCTTCTTTAGAATTTAGGATTTAGGGTTTATGGTTTGTGGTTTAAAGTTTAGGGTTTTGGGTTTAGGACAAGGGTTTGGGGTTTAGGGCTTAAGGTTTAAGGATTAAGACTTTGAGTTTAGGGTTTTCAATTTGGGGTTTGGGGTTTCAGGTTTAGGGTTTAGGGATTTCGTTTCTGGTTTACAGTTTAGGGCTTAGGATTTGGAGATCAAGGTTAAGGGTTTAAGATTTAACATTTAGGGTTTTGGTTTAATGGTATAGGATTTACGGTTTAGGGTTTAGGCTTTAAGGTATACAATTTATGGTTTAGGGTTTAGGGTTTAAGGTTTTGGGTTTAGGGTCTACAGTTTACGATTTCGAGTTTAGGGTTTAGGGTTTTGGGTTTGGGGATTAGGGTTTACAATATATGGTTTCGGAATTAAGGGTTAGGGTTTCAGATTTAAGGTTTAGGGTTTAGGGTTTAGGGTTTAAGGTTTATGGTGTGGGGTTTAGGGTTTAAAGTTTCTAGTTTCGGGTTTAGGGATGGAGTTTTGGGTTAAAGTTTACAATTTTGGGATTAGGCTTCAGGGTTTGCAATTTGCAGTTTGGGGTTTAGGGTTTAGAGTTTAGGATTTAGGGTTTGAGGTTTAGGGTTTGCAGTTTAAGGTTTTGAGTTTAAGGTTTAGGGTTTAGGGTTTCGAGTTTAGGGTCGCCGATTTAGGACTTAGGGTTTGAGGTTTAGGGTTTAGGGTTTAAGGTTTGAGGCATAGGGTTTACGGTTTGAGGCGCAGGGTTTAGGGTTTCGGGTTTATAGTTTCTAGTTTTAGGTTTAGGGTTTGGGGTTTTGGCTTTATGGTTTAGGGTTGAGGATTTAGGGTTTGGGGTTTAGGTTTTACAGTTTACGATTTCGGGTTTTGGGTTTAAGGTTTAGGATTAAGGGTTTATGGTTTACAATTTAAGGTTTACGGATTAGGGATTAGGGTTTAGGGTTTGGAGTTTGGGATTCGGGTATGCGGTTCAGGCTTTACAGTTTACAATTTCGGATTTATGGCTTAGGGATTAAGGATCGCGGTTTAAGCATTAGTGTTTAGGGATTAGGGTTTAGGGTTTGGGTTTTGGGGATTAAAGTAAAGGTATGGGGTTTGGAGTTCCGAGTTTATTGTTTAGTGTTTAAGGTTGAGGGTTTTGGGTTTAAGGTTTCGGGTTTCTAGTTTAGGATTTCAATTTTAGGCTTAGGATTTAGGGTTTTGTGTTTAAGGCTTAGGGTTTAGGGTTTAGGGTTATGGGTTTGGTTTTTAGGGTTTAGGTTTGCAAAAAGGGTTTGGGATTTAGGGTTTAAGGATTAGGACTTTGAGTTAAGGGTTTTAGGTTTAGGGTGTGGGGTTTCAAGTTTAAGGTTTAGAGATTTCGAATTCGAGCTTACGATTTAGCATTTAGGATTTGGAGTTCAGGGTTTAGTGTTTAAGATTGAGCATTTAGGGCTTTGGGTTTCTGTTAAAGGGTTTACAGTTTACAGTTTACGTTGTCGAGATTATGTTTTTGGGTTTGGACTTAAAGGTTTAAGGTTTATGATTTAGGGTTTTGGGTTTGGGGTTTGGGCATTAAGGTTTATGTTTTCGGGTTGAGGGTATAAAGTTTATAGTTTTGGGTTTGGAGTTTAGGGTTTTGGGTTTGGGGTTCAGGGTTTACAATTTAAAGTTTCGAGATTAGTGCTTAGGGTTTGGTGTTTAAGGTTTTGGGTTCAGCGTTTAGGGTTTTGGGCGTGGGGTTTTTTGTTTAGGGTTTTGGGCGTGGGGTTTTTTGTTTAGGGTTTAAGGATTGGGGTTTAGGGTTTCATGTTTATGGTTTCCGGATTAGGGATTATAGTTTATTGTTTTCGGATTAGGGTTTAAGGTTTAGGGTTTGGGATTCAAGGTTTAAGGTTTAGGGTTTAAGGGTTAGGGTTTAGGACTTAGGGTTTGGGGTTTGGTGTTTAGGGTTTGAAGTTTACGATTTTGAATTTAGGATTTATGGTTTAGGGTTTAGGGTTTGGGATTTGCTGTTTTGGGTTTGCGATTTGGGGTTGGGGTTTAGGGATTACAATGTTCCATTTCGGGTTTAGGGATCAAAGTTTAAGGTTCGGGTTTAAGATTTAGGGTTTTCTATTTAGGTTTTAAGGTGTCATGTTAGGGGTTTTCAGTTTAGGGTTAGGGTTTGGGGATTAAGGTAAGGGTTTAGGATTTGTAGTTGAGGGTTTAAGGTATAGGATTTTGGATTTAGGGTTTAGGGTTCAGGGTTTGGGGTTTAGGGTCTAGCGTTTGCGGACTAGCGATAGGGTTTAGGGTTTGAAGTTCAGGATTTAAGGTTTCAAATTTAGTATTTAGGCTTTAAGGTTTAGGATTTCGAGTTTAGGGTTTGGGGTTTTGGGTTTAGGGTTTACAGTTTGGAGTTTAGGGTTTAGGGTTTCTAGTTTACGTGTTAGGGTTTAGGTTTGGGGTTTAGGGTTTGAAGTTTAGGATTTAGGGTTTATGGTGTAGAATTTATAGTTTAGGGTTTAGTGTTTAAGGCTTAGGGCTTAGGGCTTTAGTGCGTGGGGTTTAGGGTTTGGGGTTTGGGGCATAGGGTTTGGGTTTAGGGTTTGGGATTAGGGTAAGTGTTTAGGGTTTCGGATTTTAGATTTAGAATTTAGGGGTTAGGGTTTTGGGTTTAGGGTTTAGGGTTTGTGTTATAGGGTTTCCAATTTACAATTTTAGATTTAGGATCTAAGGATTAGGGTTTGGGGTTTAAGGTTTAGGTTTTAGGGTTTAGGGTTATGGATTTAGGGTTTAGAGTTTGGGTTTAGAGTATATAGTTTGAGGTTTCAGGAATAAGAATTTGAGTTTAGGGTTTCGGGTTTCAGGTTTAGGGTTTCGGGATTTCAGTTTCGGGTTTACGATTAGAGTTTAGGATTTAGCATTTAGGGTTTTCGGTTTATGAAATAGGGTTTAGGATTTAGGGTTTAGGATTTGGGGTTTAGGGTTTACTTAATACGATTTTGGCGTTAGGGTTTAGGGTTTGGGGTTTAAGGTTTAGGGTTTTGGGGTTAGGGTATTAGGGATAGGGTTTAGTGTTTAGGGTTCAGGGTTTAGGGTTTGGGGTTTAGGGTTTAGGATTTAGGCTTTGGGGTTTGGGGTTTACGGTTTATGTTTTCGTGTTTAGGGTTTAAAGTTTACAGTTTCGGGTTTGGAATTTTTGGTTGAGGGTTTGGGGTTTGGGGTTTCAATTTACAGTTTCGAGATTAAGGTTTAGGGTTTGGGGTTTAAGGTTTTGGGTTCAGGGTTTAGGGTTTAAAGTTTATGGTTTCCGGATTAGGGTTTAAAGTTTATGGTTTCCGTATTAGGGTTTAAGGTGTAGGGTTTAGGATTTCATGTTTAAGGATTAGGGTTTACGGGGTTACGGGTTTGAGTTTAGGGCTTAGGGTTTGCGGTTTGGAGTATAGGTTTTAAAGTTTACAATTTCGTGTTTAGGGTTTAGGGTTTAGTGTTTAAGGTTTAGGGTTTAGGGTTTAGGGTTCGGGGGTTTGGGGTTTGGGGTTTGGGTTTTGCGATTTGGGGTTGAGGTTTAGGGTTTACAGTTTCCGGTTTTTGGTTTAGGGTTAGGGTTGTAGGTTCGGGGTTTAAGCTTTAGGGTTTAGCGTTTAGGTTTTATGGTTATGGTATAGGGGTTTGGGCTTTAGGGTTAGGGTTTGGGGATTACGATAAGGGTTTAGGGTTTGGAGTTGAGGGTTTAACGTTTAGGATTTAGGGTCTAGGGTTTATCGTTTGAGGATTAGGGATAGGGTTTACAGTTTGAAGTTCAGTGTTTAGGGTTTCAGATTTAGAATTTAGGGTCTAGGGTTTCGAGTTTTGGGTTTCGAGTTTCGAGTTTAGGGTTTAGAGTTTAGGGATTAGAGTTTACAGTTTCAAGTTTAGCATTTAGGGTTTTGGGTTTTCGATTTAAGGGTTAGGGTTTGGGGTTTGGGGTTTAAGGTTTAGAGTTTAGGGTATAGGGTTTGGGGTTTAGGGTTTAAAGTATATTGTTTTGGGTTTAGGGTTTAGGCTTTAGCATTTGGGGTTTAAGGTTTAGGGTTTAGGGTTTAGGGTGTGGGGTTTAGGGTTTGGGGTTTAGGGTTTTTGATTTAGAATATAGGGTTTAGGCTTTGGCTTTAGGGTTAAGGGTTTATGATTTAAGGTTTCGAGTTTTGGGTTTAGGGTTTGGGTTTTACGGTTTCCAAGATTAGGGTTTGGGGTTTGGGGATTGGGGTTTGGGGTTTAGAGTTTAGAGTTTAGGTTTTAGGGTTTGGGGATTTGGTTAAGGGTTTAGGGTTTGGGGATTTGGTTAAGGGTTTAGGGTTTGGAGTTTAGGATTTTGGGATTATGTTTTGGAGTTTGGAGTTTAGGTTTTAGGGTCTAGGGTTTGTAGTTTAGAGTTTAAGGTTTACAGTTTGGGGTTTGGCGTATAGAGTTTGGGGTTTCAGGTTTAGGGTTTAGGGTTTAGGGTTTCACTTTTCAAGTTTATGGTTTAGGGTTTAAGATTTAAGGTTTAAAGTTTATGGTTTAGGGTTTGGGGATTGGGGTTTGGGGTTTAAGGTTAAGGGTTTGGGGATTAGGGTAAGGGCTCAGGGTTTGGAGTTTGGAGTTTACGGCTTAGGGTTTAGGATTTTTTATTTAGGGCTTAGTGTTTAGGGATTAGGGTCTAGGGTTTGGGGTTTGGGGTTTGGAGTTTAGGGTTTAGGGTTTGGGGTTTCAAGTTTAGGGTTTAGGGATTAAGATTTTAGTTTAGGGTTAGGGGTTTAAGGTTTAGTGTTTATTATTTTGGGTTTGGTCTTTGTTGTTTGGGGTTTAGGGTTTAGTATTTAGTGTTTAGGGTTTAGGGTTTTGGAGATTGGTGATAGGGTTTAGGGTTTAGATTTCATCGTTGAGGGGTTAGTGTTTAGAGATCAACGGTTAAGGTTTATGGTTTAGGGTTTACGGTTTGAAGTTTGGGGTTTAGGGTTTACGGTTTGGAGTTTGGGGTTGAGGGTTTAGTGTTTAGAGATCAAGGCTTAAGGTTTAGGGTTTAGGGTTTGAGGTTTAGGGTTTAGGGTTTAGGGTTTAGGGTTTGGGATTTAGAGTTTAGGGTTTGGGATTTATGGTTTAGGGATTAGGATTTTGAGTTTAGGGTTTTTGATCTAGGTTGGGAGTGTAAGGTTTTGGGTTGAAGAATTAGGCTTTATGATTTAAGGATTGGTGTTTTGGTGTTTGGGGTTTAACGTTTAGTGATTAAGGTTTATAGTTTATGGTTTAGTGTTTGGGATTTAGGGTTTAAGGTTTGGGGATTAGTGTAAGGGTTTATGGTTTAGAGTTCACGGTTTAGGGTTTAGGATTTAGCGTTTAGGGTTTGGGGTTTTGGGTTTACAGATTATATGTTCAGGTTTAGGGTTTAGGTTTAAGGTTTAGGGTTTAAGGTTTTGGGCTTAGGGTTTGAGGTTTCGGGTTTATGGTTTCGGGTTTGTGGTTTATGGTTTTCAGTTTACAATTTTGCATTTTGAGTTTAGGTTTTAGGGTTTAGGGTTTAGGGTTCATGGTTTAGGGTTTAGGGTTAGGAGTTTAGGGTTTAAGGTTTGGGGTTTGGCCTATAGAGTTTGGGATTTAGGGATTAAGATTTTTAGTTAAGGGTTTTGGCTTTAGGGTTTGGGGTTTTAGGTTTAAGGTTTACGGTTTACGATTTAGGGTTTGGGGTTTGCGGATTGGGATTTAGGGTTTGGGGAGAAGGGTTTACAGTTGGGGGATTGGGGATTGAGATTTGAGGTTTGGGGATGAAGGTTTGAGGTTTAGGGTTTAGCATTTGGGGATTGGGATTTGGGGATTAGGGTAAGGGTTTAGGGTTTGGTGTTCATGGTTTAGGGTTAAGGATTTAAGATTTAGGGCTTATGGTTCAGGGTTTGGGGTTCAGGGTCTAGGGTTTGGGGTTCTGAATTTACAATTTAAGGTCTAGGATTTTGGGCAAGGAGTTTAAGGTTTACGGTTTAAGGTTTAGGGTTTGCAATATAGAGTTTTGGATTTAAGGATTAAGATTTTTAGTTAAGGGTTTTCGGTTTATGGTTTGGGGATTTAGGTTTAAGGTTTAGGGTTTAGGGTTTCGAGTTTCAGGTTTAGTGTTTAAGGTATAAGGTTTAGGGTTTAGGAATTCGAGTTTTGGGTTTGATGTTTGGGGTTTAGGGTATCGTGTTTGGGGTTTAGGGCTTAGGGGTTAGTGTTTAAGATTTGGGGTTTTGGGTTTAGGGTTTAGGATTTGAGGATTGGGGTTAGGGTTTAGGATTTAGACTTCAAGGTTTAGGGTTTAGAGTTTAGTGCTTAGGGTTTTGGGTTTAGAGTTTAGGGTCTAGGGTTTGGGTTTTGAGTTGAGGGTTTAGGGTTTAGGATTTAGGGTTTGGGGTTTAGTGTTTAGGGTTTAGGGTTTGGGGTTTAAGGTTTAGGGTTTGGGGTTTGGCGTATATGGCTTGGGGTTTAGGGTTTAGGGATTAAAATTTAGTTTACGGTTGAGGGTTTCGGACTTGGGGTTTTAGGTTTAGTGTTTAGGGCTTAGTGTTTTGAATTTATGGTTTACGGTTTATGGTTTCGTGTTTCAGGTTTAAGGTTTACGGTTTAAGGTTTCGGGTATAGGATTTAGGGTTTTCGGTTTGTTCTTTTAGGTTTAGGGGTTAGTGTTGAAGGTTTGGGGTTTAGGGTTTAGGGTTTAGGGTTTGGGGATTGGCGTTTGGGTTTAGGGTTTGGACTTCAAGGTTTATAGTGCTTAGGAATTAGCTTTTAGGGTTTTGGGTTTATGGTTTAGAGTTTGGGGTCTGTTGTTGACGGTTTACAGTTTAAGATTTCAGGTTTACGGTTTAAGGTTTAGGGTTTGTGGCTTAATGCTTAGGGTTTACGGTTTACGGTTTACGGTTTACAATTTAGGGTTCATGATTTGGGTTTGGGGTTTGGGGTTCAGGGTTTGGGGATTGGGTTAGGGTTTATGGTTTAGGATATAGGGTTTAGGGTTTAGGGTCTACAGTTTCGGGTTTGGGTTTTAGGGTTTAGGGTCTAGGGTTTGGAGTTTGAGGTTTATGGTTTATGGTTTGGGTTTGGCGTGTAGAGTTTGGGTTTAGGGTTTGGGATTTTCGACTTAGGGTTTAGGGTTTAGGGTTTATGTCTTAGGGTTTGGAGTTTAGGGTTTGGGGTTTAGGATTAAGGTTTTACGTTTTAGGGTTTAGGGTTTGGGGTTTAGGGTTTAGGGTTAAGGGTTTCGGGTTAACAGTTTACAGTTTACAAGTTCAAGTTTAGGGTTTAAGATTTAGGGTTTAGGATTTTTGGTTTTGGGTTTGTGGTTTGGCGTTTATAGTTTGGTGTTAATGATTTAGGGTTTAAAGTATTAGGTTTAGGGTTTTGGGTTTAGGGATTAGGGTTTAAGGTTTGGAGTTTATGGTTTAGGATTCGGGGTTTAAGGTTTAGTGTTTGGGGTTTAGGGTCTAGGGTTTGGGGTTTAGAGTTTATGGTCTAAGGTCTAGGGATTCGGGTTTCAGGTATAGAGTTTAAGGTGATGGGATTGGGATTTTGGGTTTGGGGTTTAGGGTTTAAGGTTTGGGAATTAGGGTTTAGAGATCAGGGTTTAGGGTTTAGGATTTTGGATTTAAGGTTTGGGGTTTATGGTCTAGGGTATAAGGTTTAGGGTTTGGAGTTCAGGGTTTAGGGTTTGGAGTTTAGGGTTTAGGGCTTAGGGTTTTGGATTTAACGTTTAGGGTTTGGGGTTTAGGGTTTAGGAATTAAGATTTTTAGTTTAGGTTTTTGGGTTTAGGGTTTGGAGGTTAAAAATTAGGGTTTAAGGTTTAGGGTTTGGGGATTGGTGTTAGGGTTTAGGGTTTGGGGATTGCTGTTAGTGTTTAGGGTTTAGAGTTCAAGGTTTAACGTTTAGGATATAGCGTTTAGGAATTTAGGTTTAGCATTTAGTGTTTGGGGTTTGGGATTTTGGGTTTTGGGTTTGGGGTTTTGTGATTACAGATTACAGTTTCGGCTTTATGGTTTAGGGTTTAAGGCTAAGCGTTTAGGATTAACGATTTAGAATTTATGGTTTAGAGTTTGTGGTTTGGGGTGTGGGGTTTAGGGTTTAGGGTTTAAGGTTTACAATTTACGGTTTCGTGCTTAAAGTTCAGGTTTTAGGGTTTAGGCCTTTAGGTTTAGGGTTTAGGGCTTAGGATTTCGAATTTACAGTTTAGCATTTATTGTTTCGAGTTTCAGATTTAGGGTTTAAGGTTTAGGGTTTAGGATTTAGGGTTTGGGGTTTATGATTTAGGGTTTAGAGTTCAGGTTTTAGTGTTTAGGATTTACACTACAAGTAAACACGCTATTTGTGACGGAATTTTTGTGACGGAATTTTTGTGACGGAATTTTTGTGACACAAGATCGTCACTAATCTGTCCCAAGACCGTCGCAAGAGGACAAAAGAAAAGGCGGGGATCGACATATGTATTTGTGACGGGCTTTTGTGACAGTGTACGTGTTCGTCACAAGAATTCTGTCACAGTCTTGAGACGGACTTGTCATTCGTCTCAAATTCGTCACAGATTTACGACAAAGTTCATTCCAACACCAATCCGTCCCAAATCTGAGATGGATTAGCATCCGTCGCAAACAAGTACGTCATCTATTTGTGATGGATAATCATGCGTCACAAACATGTCGGTCACCGATTGCTAACCCGTCGTAAATCCGTCACTTTTTTTGACTAATTTCTTCTTGACACTAATCCGTACAAAGTATGTGACGGATAATCATCCGTCACAAAACATATCCGTCGCCAATTTCAGACAAGATGTTAACTTGTCATGAACCCGTCACAAAGATGTGACAAATCTTTATTGTGTCACAAATGCGTCACAAAAACTTACATTGGTGTGTTTCTATTAATGTTTTAAAAATTGGACCGGTAATTAAATCGAAAAAACCTTCAGCGTTATTACTAGTTCAATCGGTTGAATGAATAGTCGAACCAGATGATGTCTTAAACAATATAAAAATATTATTAATTAAAAAACTTTAATATCAATAATATATTTTGTATTAAACAAATATTATGAAATTGCATGTTTTTATTGTTAATGTCATACTCCTAAATGACGACCATAGAATACTAATAATTACAAAATATTTAAAGACAAAATATGCCAATTATAGAAAATCATAAAAATTGTAATTTGCATTAAATGAGCTTCTTTATTTTTCTTAAAGACATAAGTGTCCTTAATCTATTTTCTAATAAACGTTTGTAATTACTTCTCAATTTCTTTTTTTTTTACCATTTTATTATAATACTTATTATTTAATTTATTCATATTTATTTATCTAATTTATTGTTTATTTATTGCTTTTATTTTCTATTTACTATTACCATGTGACGCTAAAATTTAAAATTTTTGTTTCAAATCGCATAACAAATATTCTATGTCTTTTTTATGTCAGGTAAATAGTTTTTTTAATTGTTGTTTTACTTAATTATAATAATTAATCATATAAATTAATGATTAAGAATTATAGCTATATGTATATATATAAAATATTTTACATTAATAAATCAAAAACTGATAAATGGCCTAGTGGTTGGTGTAAATGTTATCATCCTTGATGTTCTGTCTTTGAGTCCTCCTAGGGCCATTTTTCAAAAATAAAAAGTGGTTGCCGGAGGAGGTCGCTGGAGGATGTCCCCGGTGGAGGTCGTCGTCGGAGGTTGTTGGAGGGGGCCGCCGGTGGAGGATGTCGTCGTCGTCGATCGTCGGATGGGGCCGTCGGTGGAGGTGGTCGCCGGCGGCCGTTGTTGGAGGGGGCGATTTAGTTAGGGAATTGCTACAAAATGTTGGCTGTCACAACTTTGTGACAGCCAACTGTCACAAATTGGTGATGCCGGATAAGCGATCACGGAAGTCTGTCACCAATGTGTGACAAACACACCGTCATGAACTTGTGATGAAAAAATTTCATCACAAACCTGCCATAAATTTGTGACGATTTTCTATCACAAATTTGTGATGCTTGCAAGCGTCACAAACGTCTGACACAATGTGTGACAGACATGCTGTCACAAACGTGTGACAAAATAAACCCATCACAAATTCGTCACAATTTGGTGACTATAATACACCGTCACAAAATTTGTGACAGAGTTTCACAGTCACCAATCCGACTTTGATGTGTGACGGGACAAAAAGTCTGTCACAAAATCTTTTGCGACAAACAAAATGGTGACAGACCATTGATTGTCACGAATCCGTCACAAATTTTTTTTTGTGACGGGAACGCCTTAATATGTGACGGATTTGTCCGTCACAAACACCGGTTTTTCTTGTAGCATTAGGATTTTGGGTGTAAGGTTTGGCGTTCGGGGTAAGGGTTTTAGTATTTTGGGTTAGGGATTAGTCTAAGGGTTTACGGTTTAGAGTCCAGGGTTTAGTCTTTCGAATTTAGGGTTTAAGGTTTAGGGTTTAGGGTTTGGGGTTTGGGATTTAGGGTTTAAGGTTTGGGTTTTAGGGTTTCCAATTCACGATTGGGGGTTTAGAATTTAGGGTTTAGGGTTTGGGTTCAACATATAGGGTTTGGGGTTTACCGTTTGGTGTTTAGGGTTTGGAGTTTACGATTTACATTTTACGATTTCGGGATTAGGGTTTAGGATTTAGCATTTTGCATTTGACATTTAGGGTTTAGGGTTTAGGGTTTATGGTTTGGGGTTTAGGGTTTGGAATTTAAGGTTTAGGGTTTAGGGTTTAGGGTTTTCTGTTCACGATTTCAGGTTTAGGGTTTACAAATTAGGGTTTTAGGTCTATGATTTGGGGATTAGGGTTTAGGGTTTGGGCTTTGCGGGTTAGGGTTTCGAGTTTATGGTTCAGCGTTTAGGTTTACAATTTACGATATCGAGTTTAGGGTTTAAGATTTACGGTTTGGGATTAGGGTTTAAGGTTTAGGCTTTACTGTTTACAGTTTCAGCAATAGGGTTTAGGGTTTACATTTTACGATTTCGAGATTAGGGTTTACTGTTTGAGTTTTAAGGTTTAGGGTTTACGGTTTGGGGTTTGGGGTTTAGGGTTTAAGGTTTGGCATTTGGGGTTTACAGTTTTGGGTTTCGGGATTAAGCTTGAGAGTTTAGGGTTTGGGGTTTACAATTTATGCTTTTGGGTTTAGGGTTTATAATTTATGGCTTAGGATTTAGGGTTTAAGGTCTAGGGTTTGATGTTTGGAGTTTCCGGTTTAGGGTTTTGAGTTTACAGTTTAGGTTTGGGGTTTAGGTTTAGGGTTTACAGTTTACAATTTTGAGTTTAGGGTTTGCGATTGAAAGTTTAGGGTTTAGGGTTTGAGGTTTGGGGTTTAGGGTTTAAGGTTTAGGGTTTAGGGTAAGGGTTTAAGGTTTGGTGTTGAGGGTTTAGGGTTTACGATTTAGGATTTAGGGTTTAGGGTTTTGGGTTTAGGGTCTAGGGTTTGGGGATTATGACTAGAGTTTAGTGTTTAATGTTCAGAATTTAGTGTTTGAGATTTAGAATTTAGGGTTTAGGGTTTAGAGTTTAGTGTTTGGGGTTTGGGGATTAGAGTTTAGAGTTTAGGGTTTGTGGGTTAGGGTTTATAGTTTACACTATTAGGTTTAGGGTTTTGGGTTTTGGGTTTACTGGTTAGAGTTTAGGGTTTAGGGTTTGCGATTTAAGGTTTAGGGTTTAGGGTTTAGGTTTTGGGATTACAGTTTACAATTTTGGGTTTAGGGCTTAGGGTAAAAGGATTATGGTTTAAGGTTTTGGGGTTTGGGGTTTAGGGTTGGGATATAGGGTTTAGGGTTTAAGGATTAATATTTTGGGTTTAGAGTTTTGGGTTTAGGGTTTGGGGTTTCAGCTTTTGGGTTTAAGGATTTCAGTTTTCGGTTTTGTGTTTAGCGTTTACGATTTGGATTTCTGGGTTTAGGGTTTAAGATTTAGCATTTATGGTTTTGCGTTTATTGTAGAGGGTTAAGTTTTATGTTTTAGGGTTTACGGTTTAGGGTTTTAGATTTAGGGTTTGGGGTTTGGCGTATGGGGTTTCGAGTTAAAGTTTACGATTTTCGGATTAGGGTTTAGGTTTTGGAGTTTGCCATTTGGGGTTTAGGGTTTAGGATTTAGGGTTAGGGGTTTAAGGTTTCGGGTTTATGGTTTACGGTTTATGGTTTAAGGTTTAAGGTTTAGGGTTAAGGTTTGGGGTTTGGTTTTGGGATTTTGGGTTTAGGGTTTAGGGTTTCCAGTTTGGGGTTTAGGGTTTATAGTGTACAGTTTCGGGGTTAGGGTTTATGGTTTAGGGTCTAAGGTTTAGGGTTTAGGGTTTAGGGTTTAAGGTATAGGGTTTAGGGTTTAGGATTTTGGGTTTGGGGTTTAGGGATTAAGATTTTGTTTTTAGGGTTTTGGGTGTTGGGTTTAGCATTTGTGGTTTCAAGTTTAGGTTTTAGGGTTTACGGTTTATGGTTTAGGGTTTTAGATTTAGGGTTTGGGGTTTAGGGTATGGGGTTTCGAGTTAAAGTTTACAATTTCCAAATAAGGGTTTAGGTTTTGGAGTTTGCCATTTGGGGTTTAGGGTTTAGGATTTGGGGTTTGGGGTTTAAGGTTTCAAGTTTAAGGTTTAGGGTTGATGGTTTAAGGTTTAGGGTTTAGGGTTTCCAGTTTGGGGTTTAGGGTGTACAGTTTACGGTTCCGGGTTTAGGGTCTAAGGTTTAGGGCTTAGGGTATAAGGTATAGAGTTTAGGGTTTAGGATTTGGGGTTTGGGGTTTAGGGTTTAGGGTTTAGGTATTAAGATCTTGTTTCTAGGGTTTTGGGTTTGGGGTTTATGATTTGTGGTTTCAAGTTTAGGTTTTAGGGTTTACGGTTTAGGGTTTAGGGTTTAGGGTTTTAGATTTAGGGTTTGGGGTCTAGGGTATGGGGTTTCGAGTTAAAGTTTACGATTTCTGAAATAGGGTTTAGGTTTCGGAGTTTGCCATTTGGGTTTTAGGGTTTAGGGTTTGGGGTTTACGCTTTACAATTTAAGGTTTCGGGTTTAAGGTTTAGGGTTTGTGGTTTAAGGTTTAGGGTTTGGGTTTAGGGTTTAAGGTTTGGGGTTTGGGTTTGGGATTTTGGGTTTAGGGTTTATGGTTTCTAGTTCGGGGTTTTGGGTTTACAGTGGACGGTTCCGGGTTTAGGGTTTATGGTTGAAGGTCTAAGGTTTAGGGTTTAGGGTTTAGGGTTTAATGTATAAGGTTTAGGGTTTAGGATTTGGGGTTTGGGGTTTAGGGTTTTGGGATTAAGATTTTGCTTTTAGGGTTTTGGGTTTTGGGTTTACGATTTGTGGTTTCATGTTTAGGGTTTAGGGATTTAGGTTTCGGGTTTACGGTTTGGAGTTTATGATTTCGGGATTAAGGTTTAGGGTTTGGGGTTTGGGGTTTAAGGGTTAGGGATTAGGATTTAGGGTTTGTGATTTCGTGTTTGGGGTTTAAGTTTTATTGTTTAGGCATTAGGGCTTAGGGTTTAGGGTTTAGGGTTTGGGGTTTGGGGATTAGGGTAAGGGTCTAGGGTCTGAAGTTCAGCATTTAGGGTTTCAGATTTAGGATTTAAGGTTTAGGGTTTAGGATTTAGGGTTTACAGTTTATAGTTTTTGGTTTAGAGTTTATGGTTTAGGGGTTTAAGTTTTATGGTTTGGAGTTCAAGGTTTAGGAGTTAGAATTTAGGATTTAGGGTGTAGGGTTTGGGGATTAGGGTAAGGGTTTAAGGTTTGATATTCAGGGTTAAGGGTTTCAGATTTAGGATTTCCGTTTTAGGGTTTAGGGTTTAGGGTTTGGGGTTTAAGGTTTAAGGTTTAGGGTTTACGGTTTACGGTTTAGGGTTTGCGGTTTAGTGTTTATGGTTTGGGGTTTAGGGTTTACATTTTAAGATTTCGGGTTTAGGGTTTCAGGTTTAGGGTTTAGGGTTTAGGGTTTACAGTTTTACAGTTTCAGGTTTAGGGTTCGGGATTTAAGGTTTAGGGTTTAGGGTTTGGTGTTTACGGTTAACAATTTACGATTTCGGGATTCGGGTGTACGGTTTGAGGATTAAGTATTAGGTTTAAGGTTTGGGGTTTGGGGATTAGGGTTTGGGGTCTCGGGTTAAAGTTTACAATTTCGGGATAAGGGTTTAGGGTTTGAGGTTTGCGATTTATGGTTTATGTTCGAGGGTGTAGCGTTTAGTATTTAAGGTTTTGGGTTTAGGGTTTTTAGTTTGGAGTTTGGTGTTTCGGGTTTAGAGTTTAGGGTTTATGGTTTAAGGTTTAACGTTTACGGTTCAGGGTTTGGGGTTTAGGGATTGAGTTTTGAGGATTAGGGTTTATAGTTTACGGTTTTGGGTTTACGGTTTAGGACTTACAATTTACGATTTCGGGTTTAAGGTTCAAGGTCTAGGGTTTGAGGTTTAGAATTTTGAGCTTAGGGTTACGGTTTGCGATTTGGGGGTTAGGGTTTAGGGTTTAGGATTCAGGGTTTGGGTTTAGGGTTTAGGGTTTGGGGATTAGAATTTGGTGTTTAGGGTTTATGGTTTAGGGTTTATAATTTACAATTTCAGGTTCAGGGTTTAGGGTTTTGGGTTTACAATTTAAGGGTTAGGGTTTAGGGTACAGGGTTTGGGGTTTGGGGTTTAGGTTTTGGATTTTGGGTTTAGGGTTTAGGATTTAGTGTTTAAAGTTTACAGTTTGGGGTTTTGCATTTAGGGTTTAGGGTTTGGGGTTTAGGGTTTAGGGTCTAGGGTTTAGGGCTGGGGATTAGGTTAAGGGTTTAGGGTCTGGAGTTCAGGGTATAAGGTTTAGGATTTACAATTTAGGGGTTAGTTTTTTAGGTTTAGCATTGAGGGTTTAGGGTTTGGGGTTTAGGGTTTAAAGTTTAGGGTTTGGGTTTTAGGGTTTCCAATTTACGATTTCGGGTTTAGGTTTTACGGTTTAGGGTTTGGGGTTTAAGGTTTAGGGTTTCGGGATTAGGGTTATGGATTTTGGGTTTAGGAGTTGGGTTTGGGTGTCGGGTTTGGTATTTAAAGTTTAGGGTTAATGGTTTAGGGTTTACAGTTTACAGTTTTGGAATTCGGGTTTACGATTTAGTGTTTAACGTTTACGGTTTAGGGTTTAGGCTTTAGTGTTTGTGGTTTAGGGTTTACGGTTGAAGGTTTACAATTTAGGGTTTACCGTTTAAAGTTTCGGGTTTGGGGTTTCATGTTTGGGGTTTAGGGTTTAGGGTTTTGGTGTTTGGGGTTTGGGGTTTGGGGTTTAGGGTCTAGGGCTTGGGGATTGGGGATTGGGGTAAGGGTTTAGGGTTTCAGTTCTAGGATATATGGTTTAGATTTAGGGTTTGAGGTTTAGGGTTTGGGGTTTAGGGTTTAAAGTTTAGGGTTTGGATTTCAGGGTTTACATTTTACAATTTCGAGTTTAGGTTTTTGGGTTTGGGGATTAAGGATTAAGCTTTAGGGGTTACAGTTCAGGGTTTAGGGTTTGAGGTTTAAGGTTTAAGCTTTTGGGGTCAGTGTTTAAGGCTTAGGGTTTCGAGTTTGGCGTTTAGGGTTTAGGGTTTATAGTTTACAGTTTCAGGATTAAGGTTTATGGTTTAGGGTTTAGGGTTTAGGGTTTAGGGTTTAAGGTTTAAGGTTTAGGGCTTATGGTTTAGGGCTTTAGTTTTGGAGTTTGGGTTAGGGTTGAGGTTTAGGATTTAGGGTTTAAGGATTATGATTTTAAATGTAGTGTTTTGGGTTTAGGGTTTGGTGTTGCATATTTAGGGTTTAGGGATTTCGATTTCGGGTTTACAATTTTGGGTTTAGGATTTGGAGTTCAGGGTTTAGGGTTTATGATTTAGTATTTAGGATTTTAGGATTATGGTATAGGGTTTTGGGTTTACAGTTTACAATTTAGGGTTTAGGATTTAGGGTTTGCGGTTTAGGGTTTTGGTTATGGGGTTTTGAGTTAAAGTTTGCGATTTTGGGATTAGGGTTTAGGTTTTGGTGTTTGCATTTTGGGGTTTAGGGTTTAAGATTTAGGGTTTGGTGTTTAGGGTTTACAGTTTAAGGTTTCGAGTTTAACAATTAAGGTTTACAGTTTAGGGTTGTGATTTAAGGTTTAGGGTTTAGGGTTTATGGTTTAGGGTTTGGGGTTTGGGGTTTAGAGTTTACAGTTTACGGTTTCCGGTTTAGGGTTTAAGGTTTAGTGTTTATTCATTAAGGTATACGATTTAGGGTTTAAGGTTTGGGCTTTGGGGTTTAGGGTTAAGGGTCCAAGGAATAATATTTTGAGTTTGGGCTTTTCGGTTTACGGTTTGCGATTTGAAGTTTAGAGTTTAGAGATTTCGGTTTCGGGTTTGCGGTTTAGAGTTTATGATTTGGAGTCCAGGCTTTAGAGTTTAAGATTTAGCATTTAGTGTTTTGGGTTTTTGGTATAGTGTTTGGGGTTTTTGCAGTTACCTTTTACGGTTTTGGGATTACAAATTAGGGTTTGTGGTTTGTGGTTTACGATTTATGGTTTGGGGTTTAGGATTTACAGTTTTCAGTTTCGGGTTTAAGGTTTAAGGTTTAGGGTATAAGGATTAGGGTTTGGGGTTTAGACTTTAAGTTTTGTGGTTTATGGTTTACAATTTACAGTTTTGGGTTTAGGGTTTCAGTTTTGTGAATTAGGGTTTACAATTTCGGGTTTTGAGTTTAGAGTTTGGGTTTGAGGTTTAGAGTTTTGGGTTTAGGGTTTAGGGTTCGCGGTTTAGGATTTAGGTTATAGGATTTGGGATTTAGGGTTTATAGTTTAGAGTTCCGTGTTTAGGGTAAAGGTTTGGGGATTAAGGTAAGGGTTTAAGGTTTGTAATTCATGGTTTAAGGTTTAGGATTTAGAATTTAGGGTTTAGGGTTCATGGTTTAGGGTCTAAGGTTTGGGGTTTAGTGTTTCATATTTAGGATTTAGGGTTTAGAGTTTATGGTTTAGGGTTTAGGGTTTGCAATTTGGGGTTTATGGTTTATGGTTTACTATTTACGATTTCGGGTTTAGGGTTTAGGGTTTGGTATTTATTGTTATGGTATAGGGTTTAGGTTTTAGGGTTTAGGGTTTAGGGTTTTACGTTTATGGTATAGGGTTAACGGTTTACACTGTACGGTTTGGGGTCTAAGATTTAGGGTTTGGGTTTTGGAGTTTGGGGTTTGGTGTTTAGGGTTTTGGGTGTGGGCTTTCTTGTTAAAGTTTACGATTTTTATATTAGGGTTTAAGGTTTGGAGTTTGCGATTTGGGGTTTAGGGGTTAGGATTTATGGTTTGGGGTTTAGGGCTTACAGTTTAAGGTTTCGGGTTTAGGGTTTATGGTTTACGGTTTAGGGTTTAAAGTTTAGGGTTTAAGGTTTAGGGTTTGGCGTTTAGTGTTTAGGGTTTACAGTTTACGGTTTCGAGTTTAGGGTTTATGGTTTAGGGTTTAAGGTTTAAGGATTAGCCTTTAACGTATAGTGTTTAGGGTTTATAGTTTGGGGTTTGGGGTTTAAGGTTTTAGGATTAAAATTTTGAGTTTGGGGTTTTCGGTTTACGGATTGGGGTTTAAAGTTTAGGATTTAGGGATTTCAGTTTGGGGTTTACGGTTTAGAGTTAATGATCAGTTGTATTGGGTTTAGGGTTTGGTGTTTAAGATTTACATTTTACGGTTTCGGGATTACGGCTTAGGGTTTGAGGATTAGGGTTTATGGTTTGGGGTTTGGGGTTTAGGGTTTATGGTTTGGGGTTTAGCATTTACATTTTACAGTTTCGGGTTTGGGTTTTGGGTTTAGGGCTTAGGGTTTAGGCTTTACAGTTTTACGATTTCGGGTATAGGGTTTAGGGTTTGGGATTTAAGGTTTAGGGTTTAGGGTTTAGGGTTTGGTGTTTAGGATTTATAGTTTACGATTTTAGGATTCTTATTTAGGGTTTAGGGTTTAAGGATTAGTTCTTAGGGTTTAGGGTTTGGGGTTTTGGTTTTATGTTTTGGGGTCTCGGGTTAATGTTTACGATTTCCGGGTTAAGGTTTAGGGTTTGAGGTTTGCGGTTTGGGGTTTAGGATTTAGGGTTTGGGGTTTCGAATTTACAATTTGCTGTTTCGAGTTTAGGGTTTAAAGTTTAAGGTTTACGTTACAGGGATTAGGGTTTGCGGTTTGCGGTTTAAGGATTAAGGTTTGAGGTTTAGGGTTTATAGTTTTCGTTTTCGGGCTTAAGATTTTGTGTTTGTGATTTAGGGTTTAAAATTTATGATTTCAAGTTTCAGGTTTAGTGTTTGTGTTTAAGGTCTAGGGTTTGAGGTTTAGGGTTTGCGTCCTGGGTTTAGGGTATACGGTTTGGGCTTTGGGGTTTACAGTTTACAATTCCGTGTTTAGGGTTCAGGATTTAGGGTTTGGGGTGTGGGATTTAGGGTTTACAATTTACGGTTTATGGTTTACCGTATATAGTTTGCAGTTTCGGGTTTAAGGTTTTGGGTTTTGGGTTTACTATATAGGGGTTAGAGTTTAGAGTTTCGGGTTTGCAATTTACAATTTCGGGTTTAGGGTTCAGAGTTCAGGGTTTGGGATATGGGTTTTGGGGTCTAGGGTTTAGGGTTGGGGATTAGGGTAAGGATTTAGGGTTTCTAGTTTAGGGTTTAGTGTTTAGGATTTAGAATTTTCGGTTTAGTATTTTGGGTTTAAGGTTGAGGGTTTGAGGTTTAGGGTTTTGGGTTTCTAATTTATGATTTCGGGTTTAAGATTTACGGTTTAGGGTTTGGGGTTTAAGGTTTAGGGTTTAGGATTAGGGTTATGGATTTGGGGTTTAGGGTTTGGGTTTGGCGTATCAGTTTTGGGTTTAGGGTTTATGGATTAAAATTTTGAGTTTAGGGTTTTGGGTTTTTAGGTATGGGGTTTCAGCTTTAGAGTTTAGGGTTTAAGGTTTAGGCTTTAGGATTTAGGGTTTGGGGTATAGTGTTTAGAGTTTATGGTTTGCAATTTACAGTTTTAGCTTTAAGGTTTAGGGTTTGGGGTTTAAGTTTTACGGTTTCAGGGTTAGGGTTGACGGTTCAGGGTTTAGGGTTTGAGGTTTAGGGTTTAGGGTTTCCAGTTTAGGGTTTACAGTTTATGGTTTCGGGTTTTGGGTTTGGGGTTTGGCATTTATGGTTTGGGGTTTCAGATTTAGCCTTTATAGTTTGTATTTTCTGATTTACAATTTGGGGTTTGGAATTGGGGTTTAGGGTTAAGGTTTAGGGATTAAGGTAAGGGTTTAGGGTTTGGAGTTGCGGGCTTAGGGTTTAAGATTTAGGATTTAGGGTTTAAGGTTTGGGGTTTAAGGTCTAGGGTTTGGGTAAGGGTTTATGGTTTAAGGTTTCAGATTTAGAATTTAGGGTTTAGGGTTTCGAGTTTAGGGTTTTGGGTTTACAGTTTACAGTTCCGGGTTTAGGGTTTGGGATTTAGGGTTTGCGGTTTAAGGTTTTTGGTTTACAGTTCCGGGTTTAGGGGTTGGGTTTTAGGGTTTAGTGTTTAGGGTTTCTGGTTTAGGGTTTAGGGTTTAGAGTTTGGGATTTGGGGTTTGGGGTTTGGAGTTAGTGTTTACAATTTAAGATTTACGGTTGAGGGTTTAGGGTTCGGGGTTTAAGCTTTAGGGTTAAGGGGTTAGGTTTGAGGGTATGGGTTTGGGGATTGAGTCAAGAGTTTAAGGTTTGTAATTCAAGGTTTAAGGTTTAGGAGTTAGAATTTTGGGTTTAAGAGTAAGAATTTAGGGTTTAGGGTTTGGGGTTTAGGGTCTAGTGTTTGGGGATTAAGGTAAGTGTTTAAGGTTTTGGGTTTAGTGTTTCGGATTTAGGATTTAGGGTTTAGGGTTTTGGGTTTGGGTTTTAGGGTTTACTATTTACGGTTTCGGGTTTAAGGTTTTGGATTTAAGGATTAGGATTTAGGGTTTCGGGTTAAGGGTTTTCGGTTTACAGTTTATGATTTCGGTTTTAGGGTTTGAAGTTTAATGTTTAGGGTTTAGGCTTACAGTTTCTGATTTCGGGTTTAGGGATTAGGATTTACTGTTTTGGATTTAAGAATTAGGGTTTATGATTTAGGGTTTGGGGTTTAGGGTTTACAGTATACGGTTTCAAGACTGTGGTTTAAGGTTTGGGGTTTAGGGTTTAGGGTTCGGGCTTTGAGGTTTGGGGTTTAGGGTTTAAGGTTTGGGGTTTGGGCTTTACAGTTTACAGTTTCGGGTTTAGGGTTTACAAGTTACAATTTCGGGTTCAGGGTTAAGGATTTTAGGTTTAGAATTTCGAGTTTAAGGCCTAGGTTTTGAGGTTTAGAGTTTTGGGTTTACTGTTTCGAGTTTAGAGTTTAGGGTTTAGGGTTTGGGGATTAGGGTTTAGAGTTTATAGTTTTAGGTTTAGGGTTTAGGTTTTGCGATAAAAGGTTTAGGGTTTTGGGTTTGGGGTTGGGGTTTGGGGATTCGAGTTTGGAATGAGGGGTTTACGATTAAACATTTCTCGTTTAGGGTTTCGGGTTTAGTATTTAATGTTTACAGATTACGATTTAGGGTCTGTGGTTTCGTGTTTGGGGTTTAGGCTTTAGTGTTTAGGGTTTAGTGGTTAGGGTTTAGGGTCTAGGGTTTGGGGATCACGGTAAGGATTTTGGGTTTCAAGTTCAACAATTTATGATTTCAGATCTAGGATTTAGGGTTTAGGCTTTAGGGTTTGGGGTTTAGGGTTTTGGTTTGGGATTTAGGGTTTACATTTTATAGTTTCGGGTTTAAGGTTTAGGGTTCGGGGTTTATGTTTTAGGGTTTAGGTCTTAGGGTTTGGGGTTTAAGGTTCAGAGTTTGGGGTTTTAACTTTAAGCTTTGGGGTTTAGGGTTTTGGGTTTAAGCATTAGGGTTTGGGGTTTAAGTTTTAGGATTTCGGTTTTAGTGTATGGGCTTTAGGGTTTGGGGATTAGGGAAATGGTTTAGGTTTGTAGTTCAGGATTTAGCAGTTAGAATATAGGGTTTAGGGTCTAGGGTCTAGGGTTTGGGGAATTGGAAAAGGGTTTAGGGTTAGATGTTAAGAGTTAAGGGTTTCTGATTTAGGATTTAGTGTTTAGTGTTTAGGGTTTGGGGTTTCGGGTTTGGGGTTTGGTTTTTAGGGTTTAGAGTTTAGGATTTAGGGTTTAAGGGTGTACAATTTACAATTAGGGGTTTAGGGTTTGGGTTTTAAGGTTTAAGGTTTTAGGTCTTGCGGTACGGGTTAGGGTTTGGGGTTTGGGATTTGAGTTTTATGTTTTAGGGTTTAGGATTTAGGGTTTAGGGTTTAAGGTTTAGGTTTTAGGGTTTAGGGTTTGGCGTTAGGGTTTATAGTTTGTGTTTTAAGATTTAGGGTTTAGGGTTAGGGTTTGGGGATTAGGGTAAGGGTTTAGGGTTTAGGATTTACGATTTAATGTTTAGTGTTTAGGCTTTGGCGTTTAGAGTCTAGGGTTTGGGGATTCAGCCAAGGGTTTTGGGTTTAATGATCGGGGTTTAGGGTTTAGGGTTTGGAGTTTAGGGTTAGGGTTTAGGGTGTAGGGTTTATAGTTTACAGTTTCGGGTGTAGGGTTTACTATTTAGGGGTTAGGGGTTAGGGTTTAGGGTTTGATGTTCGGGGTTTAAGGTTTAGGGTTTAGGGTGTTGGAATTTGGGGTTTACTATTTACAGTTTCGAGTTTAGGGTAAGTGTTTAGGATTAGGGTTTAAGGTTTAAGGTTTAGGGTTTGGGGTTTGGCATTTAGTATTTAGTGTTGGGGATTAGGGCAAGAGTTTGGTGTTTGGAATTCAGGGTTTACGGTTTATGATTTCGATTTTAGTGATTAGTGTTTAGGGTTTATGGTTGATGGTTTAGGATTTAGGGTTTGCGATTTGGTGTTTAGGTTTGAGGGTTTAAGGTTTGGGTTTTTGGATTTTCAATTTACGATTTCGGGTTTAGGATTTAGGGTTTATGGTTTAGGGTTTAATGTTTAGGTTTTAGGGTTTAGCGTTATGGATTTGGGGTTTAGGTTTCGGTTTGGCATATAGGGTTTGGTGTTTTGCGTTTAGGGATTAATATTTTGAGTTTAGGGTTTAGAGTTTCGGGTTTAGGGTTTAGGGATTTTAGTTTCAGGTTTACGGTTTAGCGTTTTGGATTTAGCATTTTCCGATTTGGGGTTTATAATATATGGTTTACGATTTAGGGTTTAGGGTTTATAGTTTAGGGTTTACGATTTACGGTTTCGGGATTAGGGTTTAAGATTTGGTTTTTACGGTTTACAGCTTACAGTTTGGGGTTTAGGGTTACAGTTTATGATTTCGAGTTTAGGGTTTAGGGTTTAATGTTTGGTATTTAAGATTTACGGTTTAGGTTTTAGGGTTTAGGATTTAGGATTTGGTGTTTAGGGTTTACTGTTTACGATTTCGGGTTTGGTGTTTAATATTTAACATTAAGTGCTTAGGGTTTAGGGTTTACGGTTTGAGACGTAGGGTTTCGAGTTTAGGTTTACAATTTATAGTTTAGGGTTTAGGGTTAAGGGATTGGTGTTTAAGGTTTAGGGTTTAGGTCTTAGGGTTTAGAGTTTAGGGTTTATGGTTCAGGGTTTAAGCTTTAGGGTTTGGGGATAGGGTTTAGGGTTTAGGGTTTGGGGTTTTCGTCTTAGTGGTTAGAAAAGGGGTATATGGTTTAGAGTTCAGTGTTTACGAGTTAGAATTTAGGTTTTCGGGTTTAGGGTTTGGGGATTAGGGTATGGTTTTATGTTTTGAAGTTCAAGGATAAGGGTTTCAGATTTAGGATTTAGGGTTTAGGGTTTAGGGTGTGGAGTTTAGGGTTTAGGGTTTACAGTTTAGAATTTCGGGTTTAGGATTTATGGTTTAGGGTTTAGTGGTTAGGGTTTGGGGTTTAAGGTTTAAAGATTAGGGTTTACTGGTTACAGTTTACGTTTTAAGGTTTAGGGTTTAGGGTTTAAGGTTTAGGGTTTAGAGTTTGGGGTTTGGGGTTTGGGGTTTAGTGTCTATGGCTTGTGGTTTGGGGTTGTGGGTTTAAGGTTAGGGTTTGGGAATTAGGATAAGGGTTTAGGGTTTGGCATTTAGGTTTTAGGGTTTAGGATTTAAGATTTTGGCTTTAAGGTTTAGGGTTTGGGGTTTAGGGTCTAGGGTTTGCGGATTAGGGCCAAAGTGTAAGGTTTGAAGTTCAGGGTTTAGAGTTTTCAATTTACAATTTAGGGTTTAAGGTATAGTGTTTAGAGTTTAGGGTTTAGGGTTTACAGTTTTGGGTTGAGGGTTGAGGGTTTAAGGTTTTGGGTTTAGGGTTTAGGGTTTAGGGTTTATGGTTTATGGTTTAGAGACCAAGGTTTAGGGTTTAGGTTTTACGGTTTGCAATTTAAGGTTTCAGGTTTAGGGATTACAGTTTAGGGTTTACAGTTTAGGGTTTTGGGGTTTTGGGTTTACGGTTTATGGTCTGTGGTTTGGGGTTTTGGGTTTAGGGTTAGTGTTTAGGGATTAGGGTAATGGTTTAAGGTTTAGAGTTGAGGGTTTAGGATTTAGGATTTAGTGTTTAAGGCCTTGGGTTTTGGGTTTAAGGTCTAGGGATTGCGGATTAGGGCTAAAGTTTAGGGTTTGAAGATCAGGGTTTAGAGCTTCGGATTTAGAATTTGGGGTTTAGGGTATAGGGTTTAGAGTTTAATGTTTAGGGTTAGGTGTTTAGAGTATAAAGTTTAGGGTTTGGGGTTTATAGTTTAGGGGTTAGGGTTTAGGGTTTAGGCTTTGGGGTGTATGGTTTAGGGTTTAGATTTGACAGTTTACAATTGCAGGTTTCGGGTTTGGGGTATAAGGTTTAGTGTTTGGGGTTTCAAATCTAAGGTTACCAAATTACGATTTCGGGTTTAGGTTTTAGCGTTTAGGGTTTAGGTTTATGGTTTAGAGTTTAGGGTTTAGGGGTATGGATTCAGGATTTAGGGTTTATGATTGTCGTATAGGGTTTAGAGTTTGAGGATTAAGATTTTGAGTTTATGGTTTTGGGTTCAGGGTTTGGGGTTTCAGATTTAGGGTTTAGGGATTTCAGTTTCGAGTTTACAGTTTTGGGTTTAGGATTTTCATTTAGGGTTTTGGGTTTATGATTAAGGGTGTTAGGTTTAAAGTTTGGGGTTTAGGGTTTAAGGTTTGCGGTTTAGGGTTTACAGTTTCGGGATTAGGGTTTAAGGTTTAGGGTTTCGCGTTTAGAGTTTAGGGTTTAAGGTTTGCGTTTTAAGGGTTACAACTCAGGATTTGGCGTTTAGGGTTTATAGTTTACAGTTTCGAGTTTAGGGTATAGGGTATAGGGTTTGGGGTTTAGGGTTTACTATTTACGGTTTTGGGTTTAAAGTTTAGGGTTTGGGGTTCAAGAATTAGAATTTAGGGTTTAGGGTTTAGGGTTTACTGTTTACGATTTCAAGTTTAGGGTTTGGAGTTGAAGGTTTCGAGTTTAGGTTTACAATTTACAATTTCGGGTTTAGGGTTCAGGATTTAAGGTTTAGGGTTTAGGATTTAGGATTTGAGGTTTAGGGTTTACAGTTTACGGTTTTCAGGATTATGGATTAGGGTTTAGCGTTTAAGGTTAAGGTTTGGCGTTTAGGTTTTAGGGTTTATGGTTTGGGTTTAGGGTTTACAATTTACGGTTTGGGATTTAGGGTTTGGCATTTAGAGTTTACAGTTTATGTTTTCGAATTTAGGGTTTAGGGTTTGGTATTTATGGTTAAGGGTTAAGGGTTTGGGATTTAGGGTTTACCGTTTACGGTTTCGGGTTTAAGGTTAAGGGTTTAGGATTTATGGTTTAGGGTTTGGGTTTGGGGTTTAGGTTTTACAGTTTACGATTTTGGGTTTAAGGTTTTCAGTTTAGGGTTTGGAGTTTATGTTTACAGTATACAGTTTTGGGTTTAGGGTTTAGGATATATGATTTGGGATTTAAGGTTTACGGTTCAGGATTTATGGTTTGGGGTGTAGGGTTTACAGTTTACGGTTTCGGGATTGGGGTTTCGCGTTTGGAGTTTAGGCATTAGGGTTTAAGCTTTACATTTTACGATTTCGGTTCTAGGATTTAGTGTTTGGGGCTTAAGTTTCAGGGTTTATGGTTTGGAGTTTGGGGTTTGGGGTTTAAGGTTTGCATTTTGGAGTTTACAGTTTACGTTTTCAGGTTAGGGTTTAGGGTTTGGGGTTTAGAGTTTGCAATTTAGGGTTTCGGGTTTAGGGTTTAGGTATTAAGATTTAGGATTTAGGGTTTAAGGTGTAGGGTTTGAGGTATGGAGTTTGGGGTTTAAGGTTTCAAGTTTAGAGTTTAGGGTTTAGGGTTTGGTGTTTAAGGTTTAGATCTTAGGGTTTGGGATTTAGGGTTTACAGTTTGCAGTTTTGTATTTAGTGTTTAGGGTTTAGGGTTTGCAATTTAAGATTTAAGGTTTACAGTTTGGAGATTGGGGTTTAGGGTTTAAGATTTGGGGTTTAGGCTTTAATGTTTCAGATTCGAGTTTAGGGTCTAGGTTTTAACGATTAGGGATTTGTATTTATGGTTTGGGGATTCGTGTTTGGGAGTTAGGGTTTAGTGTTTATGGTTTAGCGCTTAGAATTTAGGGTTTGGGCTTTGGGGTCCAGGGTTTGGCGATCAGGATAAGGGTTTAGGGATTGAAGTTCAGGGTTTAAGGTTTCATATTTTAGGACTTATGGTTTAGGGTTTAAAGGTTTGGGTTTGGGATTTAGGGTTTACAATTTCGGGTTTAGGATTTAGGGTTTGGGGTTTAAGGTTTAGGCAAAGGGTTTAGAGTTTGGAGTTCAGGGTTTAGGAGTTAGAATTTAGGGATTAGGGTTTGGGGTTTAGGGTTTAGGGTCTACGATTTGGACAATAAGGTAAGGGTTTAGTGTTTGAATTTCAGGGTTTAGGGTTTCATATTTAGGATTTAGGTTTAGGGTTTAGTGTTTGGGGTTTAGGGTTTATACTTTACACTTTATACTTTCGTGTTTAGGGTTTTGGTTTTACTATTTAGGGTTCAGGGTTTGGGGTTACGGGTTTTGGTTTTAGGGTGTAAGGGTTAAGCTTTAGGGTTTAGGGTTTGGAGTTTAGGGTTTAGGGTTTGGGATGTACGCTTTACAATTTAAGGTTTTGGGTTTAGTGTTTACGGTATAGTGTTTAGGGATTATGGTTTAAGGTTTAGGGTTTGGGGTTTGGGGTTTGGGGTTTAGAGTTTGGGGATTTGGGGTTGGAGTTTTGGGTTTATGGTTTAGGATTTAGGATTTAGGGTTTAATGTTAAGGGTTTAGGGTTTATGGTCTTCGATTTGGGGATTAGGGCTAAAGTTTAGGGTTTGAAGTTCAGGAATTAGGGTTTCAGATTTACAATTTTGGTTTTAGGGTTTTGAGTTTAGTGTTTGGGATTTGGGGTTTAGGGTTTAGAGTGTAGGGTTTGTGGTTTAGGGTTTAAAATTTACAGTTTTAGGTTTAGGGTTTTGGGTTTACTTCTTGGTGGTTAGGGTTTAGGGTTTGGGGTTTAGGGTGTAGGGTTTGGGGCTTACTAGTTGGGGGTTAGGGTTTAGGGTTTGGGGTTTGGGGTTTGAGTTTAAGGTTTAAGGTTTTGGGTTTAGGATTTAGGATTTAGGGTTTAGAGTTTAAAGTTTACGGTTTCGAGTTTAGGGTTTAGAGTTTAAGGTTTAAAGTTTAGGGTCTAGGGTTTACCGTTTAGGGTTAGGTGTTTGTTGTTTGGGGTTTGGAGTTTAGGGTTTATGATTGAGGATTAGGGTAAGGGTTTATGGTTTGGAGTTCAGTGTTTAGGGTTTAAGATTTAGAATTTAGGGTTTGGGGTTTAGGGATTGGGTTTTATGGTTTCTAAATTACGATTTATAGTGTAGGAATTAGGGTTTAGCATTTGAGGTTGAAGGTTTCGAGTTTAGGGTTTAGGGTTATGGATGTGGGGTTTAGGGATTGTGTTTGACGTGTTGGGTTTAGGGATTATAATTTTGAGTTTAGGGTTTTCAGTTTGAACTTTAGGATTTAAAGGATATCAGTTTCGGGTTCACGGTTTTGGGTTTAGGATTTAGCATTTACGGTTTTCGGTTTCTGATATTGGATTTATGTTTTGGGGTTTAGGGTTTAGAGTTTAGGCTTTGTGGTTTAGCATTTATAGTTTATGGTTACTGGATTAGGGTTTAGGTTTTAATGTTTAAGGTTTTGCGTTTAGGGTTTAGGGTTTAAGGTTTGGCGTTTAGGGTTTACAATTGTGGTTTGGGGTTTAGGGTTTATAGTTTTGGAATTCGGGTTTACGATTCGATATTTAACATTTAGGGTTTTGGGTTTAAGATTTAGGGATTAAGGTTTGGGGTTTAGTGTTTAAGGTTTGTGATTTTGGCTTTATAGTTTATAAGTTCGGGTTTAGGGTTTAGGATTTAAGGTTTAGGGTTTAGGATTTAGGGTTTGGGGTTTCGTGTTTGGGGTTTAGGGTTTAGTTTTTATGGTTTACCGTTTGGGGTTTAGGGCCTAGGGCTTAGGGATTCGGGTAAGGGTTTAGCATTTGGGATTTGGGGTTTAGTGTTTAGAGTTTATAGCTTAGGGTTCAGGGCTTACATTTTACAATTTCAGGTTTAGGTTTTAGGGTTTGGGGTTTAAGGTTTAGGGTTTAGGGATTACGGTTTGGGGTTTAGGGTTTGGGGTTTGGGGTTCAAGGTTTTGGCTTTTGGGGTTAGGGTCTAGAGCTTAGGGTTTACGATTTATGGTTTAGAGTTTGGCATTTAGGGTTTATAGTTTACGGTTTCGGGTTTCGGGTTTTGGATTTATGGTTTAGGGTTTATGGTTGGGGTTTAGGGTTTGGGGTTTGGGGTTTGGGGTTTAGGATTGGGATTTATGGTTTAGGGCTTAAGGATTAAGATTTTAATTTTAGAGTTTAGTGTTTAGGGTTTGAGCTTTCAGGTTTAGGGTTTAGGAATTTCTGTTTCGAGTTTACGGTTTAGGCTTTAGAATTTAGGGTTCAACGTTTAAGATTTATCGTTTAGGGTTTTGGGTTTATGGTTTAGGGTTTAGGTTTTAGGGTTTAGGGTTTAGGATTTAGAGTTCAGGGTTCAGGGTTTACAGTTTACGGTTTCGGATTTAGGATTTAGGGTTTTCGGTTTATGGTTTACAGTTTACGATTTCACGATTCGGAATTAGGGTTTTGGTTTGGGGTTTAGGGTTTAGGGTTTGGCTTTACAATTTAAAGTTTCTGGTTTAGGGTTTAGTGTTTGGGGTTTAAATTTTAGGGTTTTGAGTTTAGGGTTTATAGTTTACGGTTTCGGGATTACGATATGGGGTTTAGGGTTTAGGGTTTGGGGTTTGGGGTTTATGGATTAGGGTTTCTGGTTTATGGTTCAGAATTTAAGCTTTGCAATTTTGAATATCGGCTTTAGGGTTAGGGTTTGGGGATTAGGGTTTGGAGTTGTGGTCTTACGGTTTAGGATTTATGATTTATGGTTTAGGGTTTAGGGTTTGGAGTTTAGCATCTAGGGTTTCGGGATTAGGGTAAAGGTTTAGGGTTCGAAGTTTAGGGTTTAGTGTTTCAAATTTTGGATTTAGGGTTTAGGGTGTACTGTTTAGTGTTGAAGGTTTACGGTTTATGGTTTCAGGTTTAGGGTTTTGGGTTTGGGGTTTGCGTTTTAGGGTTTACAATTTATAGTTTAGGGTTTAGGGTTTAGGATTTAGGGTTCATGGTTTAGGTTTTGGGGTTTAGGGTTTACAATTTACAGTTTTAGGTTTAAAGGTTTAAGCTTTAAGGTTTAGAGATTGGGGCTTGGGATTTTTGGTTTAGGGTTTAGGGTTTGGGGATTAGGGAAGGGTTTAGGGTTTAGAGTTCTGGGATTTTGGTTAAGGGTTTAGTTTTCAGGATTTAGGGTTTATAGCTTAGGGCATAGGGTATAGGATTTTGGGTTCAAGGTTTGGAGTTTAGGTTTTATGGTTTTGGGTTTGGAATTTGGCGTTTAAGGTGTAGGGTTTGGGGTTGGCGTATAGGGTTTAGCATTTAGGATTAAGCATTTAGCATTTTGGGTTTTTGATATAGGGCTTAAGGTGTCGTGCTTAGGGTTTATGGATTAGGGTTTGGGGTTTAGGGTTTAGGGTGTCAAGTTTAGGTTTTACAGTTTACGATTTTGGGATTAGGGTATAGGGTTAAGGGATTAAGTTTTAAGTTTTAGCATTTAGGGTTTAGGGTTTGGTCTTTGGGCTTTGGGGTTTAAAGTTTGGGGGTAACAGTTTATAGTTTACAGTTTAGGGTTTACGGTTTACGGTTTTATGTTTAGGGTTTAGGGTTTGTATTTGGCGTATAGGGTTTGTTGTTTAGGGTTTAGGGTTTAGGATTTAGCATTTAGGGTTTTGGGTTTATGATTTAAGGTTTAGGGTTTAATATTTTGGATTTAGGGTTTAGAATTTAGGGTTTGGGGTTTAGGGTTTACAGTTTATAGTTTCAGGTTTAGGGTTTGGGATTTAAGGTTTAGGGTTTGGGATTTAGGGTTTGGCATTTTGTGTTTGGGGTTTGGGGTTTAGTGTTTAGGATTTTAGGCTTAGGGTTTAGGGTTTATTGTTTGGTGTTTGGGGTTCAAGGTTTAGAGTTTAGGATTTGGGTTAGGGTTTACAGTTTTGCAATTTCGGGTTTAAGGTTTGGGGTTTATGGTTTAGGGTTTGGTTGGTCAGGTTTACAATTTTCGGATTAGGGTTCCAGGTTTGAGCTTTAGGGTTTGGGGTGTAGGGTTTAGGGTTTGGAGTTCGGGGGATGGAATTTATGGTGTCGAGTTCAAGGTTTTGGAGTTAGAATTTAGGGTTTAGGGTTTGGGGACTAGGGTAAGGGTTAAGGGTTTCAGATTTAGGATTTAGGGTTTATAGTTTAGGGTTTGGGTTTTAGGGTTTTGGGTTTTGGGTTTTGGGTTTAGGGTTTATAGTTTACGGTTTCCGGTTTACAATTTAGGGTTTAGGTTTTGCGAGTTAAGGTTTAGTGTGAAGGGTTTATGGTATGGGGTTTACATTTTACGGTTTCAGGATTCGGGTTTAGGGTTTAGGGATTACGATTTTGGGTTTAAGGTATAGGGTTTGGGGTTTAGTGTTTGAGATTAGGGGTTTAGGGTTTACAATTTATGGTTTCGGGTTTCGAGTTTAGGGTTTAGGTTTTAAGGTTTTGGATTTAGGATTTAGGGTTAGGGATTTCGTGTTAGTGGTTTAGGGTTTAGTGTTTGGGGTTTAGGGCTTAGGGTTTAGAGTTTGGGGTTTATTGTCTAGGGTTTGAGGATTAGGGTAAGGATTTAGGGATTGAAGTTCAGGGTTTAGCGTTTCAGATATAGGATTTAGGGTTTAAGGTTTAGGGTGAAAGGTTAGGGGTTTAGGCTTTATAGTTTAGGGTTTGGGATTTAGGGCTTACAGTTTTCAATTTCGGGTTTAGGTTTTAGGGATTGGGGTTTAAGGTTTAGGGTTTAGGTGTTCGGGTTTATGGGTTAGAGTTTAGGGTTTGGGGTTTGGGTTTCCAATTTACGATTTCGAGTTTACGATTTATAGTTTAGGATTTGGGGTTTAAGGTTTAAGGATTTGGGTTTAGGGTTTGGGTTTGGCGTATAGGGTTTGTCGTTTAGGGTTTAGCATTTACGGTTTTGGGTTTATGATATAGGGTTTAGGGTTTAGGGTTTACGGTATAGGGTCTGGGCTTTAGGGTTCAGTGTTTGAGGTTTAGGGTTTATAGTTTAAGGTTTCAGGATAAGGGTTTAGGGTTTGGGGTTTAAGGTTTAAGTTTTAGCGTTTAGGGTTTAGGGTTTGGTCTTTTGGCATTGGGGTTTAAGGTTTGGGGGTTCAGGTTTACAACTTACAGTTTAGGGTTTAGGGTTTGCAATTTACGGTTTCAGGTTTAGGGTTTAGGGTTTGGGTTTGGCGTATAGGTTTTGTTGTTTAGCGTTTAGGATATAGCATTTCACTTTTAGAGTATTGGGTTTATGGTATAGGGTTAAGGGATTAAGGTTTAAGGTTTTGGGTTTGGGATTTAGGGTTTAGGGTTTATAATTTACGGTTTCAAGTTTAGGGTTTAGGGTTTAGGGTTTGAGATGTTAGGTTTAGGGTTAAGGCTTTATGGTTTGGGGTTTACAATTTAAAATTTCGGGTTTCGAGTTTAGTGTTTTGGCATTAAGGTTTAGGGTTTAAGTGTTAGGGTTTATGGTTTAGGGTTTAGGGTTCGGGGTTTAGGGTTTAGAGTTTGGGGTTTACAATTGAGGGTTTTGGGCTTAGGGTTTAGGGTTTATGGTTTGGGGTTTGGGTTTAAGGTTTAGAATTCATGGTTTTGGGTTTAGGATCAGGGTATAGGGTTTCGGGTTTAAGCTTTAGTGTTTAAGGTTTAGGGATTGGTCTTGGGGTTTTGGGTTTAGGGTTTAGAGTTCTAGGTTTTGGGTTTAGGGTTTAATGTTTAGGATTTAGGGTTTAGAGCTTAGGGTTTAGGGTTTAGGGATTAAGGTAAGGGTTTAGGGCTTAGAGTTCTAGATTTTGGGTTTAGGGTTTAGGGTTTAGGATTTAGCGTTTAGGGTTTGGGGTTTAGGGTTTAGGGTTTCCAGTTTACCATTTTCGGTTTATGATTTATGGTATAGGGTTAGGGATTTAAGGTTTAGGGTTTATAGTTTACGGTTACAGGTTTGGGGGTTTAGGGTTTGGGTTTGGATTATAGGGTTTGCGGTTTAGGGTTTAGGGATTTAGATTTTGAGTTTAGAGTTTTGGGTTTATGGTTTGGGATTTCATGATTAGGGTTTAGGGATTTCGGTTTCCGATTTAGGGTTTAGGGTTCGTAGTTCAGCATTTAGTGTTTACGGTTTAGGGTTTATGATGTAGGGATTAAGGTTTAGGGTTTACAATATAGGGTTAGGGAATAGGGTAAGGGTTTGGAGTTTAAGGTTTAGGGTTTAAGGTTTGGGTTTTGGGGTTTGGGGTATAGGGTTTATAGTTTACAATTTTGATTTTAGGGTTTAGGGTTAATAGTTTATGTTTTCAGGTTTAGGGTTTAGGGTTTGGGATTTAAGATTTTGGGTTATGGGTTTATGGTTTGGGGTTTACAGTTTACGGTTTCAGGATTCGGGTTTAGGGTTTGGGGATTAAGGTTTTGGGTTTAGAGTTTGGGGTTTGGGGTTAAGGGTTTAGTGTTTAAGATTTGGGGTTAATGGTTTACAGTTTTCGAATTCGGGTTTAAGGTTTATGGTTTAGGAATTAGGATTTAGGGTTTGGGGTTTCGTGTTTGGGATTTAGGGTGTAGTGTTTAGGATTTAGGGCTTAGGGCTTAGGGTTTCTGGTTTAGGGTTTGGTGTTTGGGGTTAAGGGTTTAGAGTTCAAGGTTTGGGTTTAGGGTTTACAGTTTACAGTTTCAGCATAGGGTTTGGGTTTGTGGCTTAATATTTAGGGTTTAGGTGTTAGGGTTTACAGTTTAAGGATTAGGGTTGAGGGTTTAAGCTTTAGAGTTTGGGGTGTAGGGTTTAGCGAATTGGGTTTGGGGGTTGGGATTTAGGGTTTCGAGTTCAAAGTTTAGGAGTTAGAATTTAGGGTTTAGGGTCTACGCTTTGGGGACTAGGGTAAGGGTTTAGGGTTTGAAGTTTAGGGTTAAAGGTTTCAGATTTAGGATTTAGGGTTTACGGTTTACGGTTTGGGGATCAGGGTTTGGGGTTTGGGATTTGGGGTTTCGGGTTTCGAGTTTAGGGTTTGGGGTTTAGGGTTTATAGTTTACGGATTCTGATTTACAGTTTAGGGTTTGCGAGTTAAGGTTTAGGGTTAAGGGTTTATGCTATGGGGTTTGCAATTTACGGATTCAGGATTCGATTTTATGGTCTGGGGATCTGGGTTTCGGGTTTGGGGTTTCGGGTTTGAGATTTAGGGTTTAGGGTTTATAGTTTGCAATATTGGGTTTCGGGTTTAGGGTTTAGGGTTTAAGGTTTATGGATTAGGATTTAGGGTTTGCGATTTCTAGTTTGTGGTTTAGGGTTTAGTATTTGGGGTTTAGGACTTAGGGTTTAAGGTTTGGGGTTTATTGTCTAGGGTTTGGGATTAGAGTAAGGGTTTAGGGTTTGATGTTCAGGGTT
Source organism: Senna tora (assembly GCA_014851425.1). Lineage (NCBI taxonomy): Eukaryota > Viridiplantae > Streptophyta > Magnoliopsida > Fabales > Fabaceae > Senna > Senna tora. The sequence continues at coordinate 22,565,446 of CM026271.1, forward strand.
TATAGTTTCAGATTTAGGGTTTAAGGTTTGGGGTTTAGGATTTAGAATTTTTGGTTTGGGATTTAGGGCTTACAGTTTACAATTTCGGGTTTACGATTTTGGGTTTAGGGTTCGGAGTTTAAGCTCCAAGGTTTGAGGTTTAGGGTTTGGGGTTTAGTGTTTATGGATTAGGGTAAGGGTTTAGTGTTTAAGATTAAGGATTTAGGATATAGCGTTTTCGATTTACGGTTTAGGGTTGAGGGTTTAGGCTATGGGGTTTAGATTTTAGGGTTTTGGATTTAGGGTTTAGTATTTTGGGTGTAGGGTTCTAGATTTGGGGTTTAAGGTTTAGGGTTTCGGGTTTGGTGTTTATAAATTAGTGTTTGGGTTTGGTGTATAGGGTTTGGAGTTTCGGGATTGAGATTTTTAGTTTAGGGTTTGGGGTTTAAGGTTTAGGGTTTACGTATTATGGTTTAGTATTTAGGGTTGGGTGTTTGGTGTTTGGGGTCTAGGGTCTAGGGTTTAGGGTTTGGGGTTTAGTGTTTGGGGTTTAGTGTTTGGGGTTTGGCGTTAGGGGTTTAAGGTTTAGGATTTAGGGTTTATTGTTTAAGGTTTAGGGTTTGGGGATTGGTGTTAGGGTTTAGGGTTTAGAGTTCAGGGTTTAGGGTTTATTGTTTATGGTTTAGGATTTTGGGTTTGGGGTTTAAGGTTTAGAGTTTGGGGCTTAGGGATTACATATTATAGTTTGAGGTATAGAGTTTATTGTATAGGGTTTGGGGTTTATGGTTTTATGTTTAGAGTTTAGGGTTTTGGGTTGAAATTTGGCGTTTAGTGTTTATGGTTTGTGGTTTAGGGTTTACAGTTTACGATTTCGGGTTTAGAATTTACGTTTTAAGGTTTAGGGTTCATGGTTTCGAATTTCAAGTTTAGGATTTAGGGTTTGGGGTTTGTTGTTTGGGGTTTAAGGTTTACTTGGGTTTAGGGTTTAGGGTTTGGGATTTAGCATTTAGGGTTTGGGGATTGGGGTTACAATTTAGGGTTTGGAGTTCGAGATTTAGTGTTTAGGATTTAGCATTATGGTTTGGGGTTTGGTTTTAGGGTTTACAGTTTACAGTTTCGAGTTTATAGTTTAGGGTTTATGGTTTGGGTTTTCGAATTTACTGTTTGCATTTTTGAGTTTGGGGTTTGGTTTTTGGGTTTGGGGTTTGGGGTTTGGAGATTAGGGTTAGGGTTAGGGTTTATGGTTTAGGATTTAAGGTTTTGGGTCTACGGTTTGGGTTTTGGATTTAATTGTTTAGGGTCTAGGCTTTGGGGTTTCGAGTTTAAGGTTTAGATTTTACAGTTTGGCGTATAGAGTGTGTGTTTAGGGTTTGGGTTTTCAGGTTACGGTTTAGAGTTTATTGTTTCAAGTTTACAATTTCGAGTTTACGATTTAGGGTTTCGTGTTTTGCGTTTATGGTTTAGAGTTTACGTGTTGCGATTTGGGGTTTGGATTTAGGGCTTAGAATGTGGGGTTTAGGGTTTCAAGTTTAGGGTTTAGGGCTTAGGGTCTCGAATTAATGATTTAGGGTTTACAATTTCGAGTTTCAAGTTTAGGATTTAGGGTTTCAAATTTAGGGATTCAGGTTTATTGTTTGGGGTTTAGGGTTTGGGGTTATTGTTTAGGGTTTGGAGTTCAGGGTTTAGGGTTTACAGTTTACGGTTTTAGGTTTAGGGTTTCGGGTTTAGAGTTTAAGGTTTAGGGTTTATGGTTTTGGGTATAGGGTTTATGATTGAGGGTTTGGCGATTCGGGTAAGGGTTCAGGGTTTTGGGTTGAGGGTTTAGGGTCTTTGGTTTGGCTTTTGGATTTTAGGATTTAAGGTCTAGAGTTTGGGGTTTGGATTTTATGGTTTACGGTTTAGGGTTTGGGGTTTGCGTATAAAGTTTAGGTTTAGGGTTTGGGGTTTCATGTTTAGGGTTTAGGGATTCAAGTTTACGATTTAGGGCTTATGGTTTCGAGATTCAGGTTTAGGGTTTAGTGTTTATGGGTTAGGGTTTAGGATTTAGGGTTTGAGGTTTGGTTTTTAGGGTTTAGTGTTTAGAGTTTAGGGTTTAGTGTTTGGAGTTTAAAGTTTGGGGTTTAGGGTTTCGAGATTGGGGTTAAGGTTTAGGATTTCGAGTTCAAGGTTTTGTGCTTAGGATTTAGCATTTATGGTTTTGCGTTTAGGGTTCTAGTTTTAGAGTTTGGGGTTTCAGGTTTAATCTTTAGGGTTTAGGGTATGGGATTTAGGGTTTACAGTTTACAATTTTGGGTTTGAGGTTTAGGGTTTTGGGTTTAGGGTCTACAATTTAGGAATTAGAATTTAGGGTTTTGGACTTAAGGTTTAGGGTTTAGGGTTTTGGTGTTTAGGGTTTAAGGTCTACGGATTGATGTATGGCGTTTTGGGTTTCGCATTTGGGGTTTAAGGTTTTTGGGGTTAGGGATTGGGGTTTGGGGATTAGGGTAAGGGTTTATAGTTTATGGTTTAGGGTTTAGCATTTAGGATTTGGAGTTCAGGGCTTAGGGTTTAGGGTTTAGGGAATAGGGCTTGGGCATTAGGGTAAGGGTTTAGTGTTTCAAATTCAGGGTTAATGTTTCAGATTTAGGATTTAGGGATTTAGGTTTAGGGTTTAGGGTTTTAGGGTGTTGTGTTTGTTGTTTAAGGTTTAAGGTTTAGGGTTAGGGTTTGGGGTTTAGGGTATAGGGTTCTGGGTTTTGGGTTTAGGGTTTATGGCTTATGATTTAGGATTTAGGGATTAAGGTTTAGGGTTTAGGGTTTTAGGGTGTTGTGTTTGTTGTTTAAGGTTTAAGGTTTAGGGTTTAGGGTTTGAGGTTAGGTAATGGTTTGGGGTTTGGGGTTTGGGGTTACGGGTTTAGTGTTTAAGATTTGGCGTTTAGGGTTTGCAGTTTACAGTTTGGCGTTTAGGGTTTAGGGTTTAAGATTTAGGGACTAGGATTTAGTGTTTGGGTTTTCGTGTTTGGGGTTTAGCATCTAGTGTTTAGGATTTAGGGCTTAGCATTTTGGGTTTGGGTTTTGGATTTAAGGTTTACAATTTACCGATTTCGGTTTAGTGTTTAGGGATTAGAGTTCGGGGTTTAAGCTTCAGGGTTTGGGATTTGTGGTTTAGGATTTAGGGATTAGGGAAAGGGTTTAGGGTTTCGAGTTCAAGGTTTAGGAGTTAGAATTTAGGGTTTAGGGTTCAGTGTTTAGTGTCTAGGGTTTTGGGAATTAGGATAAGGGTTTAGGGTTTGAAGTTTAGGGTTAAGTGTTTCAGATTTAGGATTTAGGCTTTAGGGTTCAGTGTTTAGGGTTTGGGGTTTAAGGTTTACAGTTTACGATATCAGGTTTATAGTTTAGGGTTTAGGGTCTATGATTTAAGGTTTACGGTGAAGGGTTTATGGTTTGGAGTTTACATTTTAGGTTTCGAAATTTTTGTTTACGGTTTGGGGATCAATGTTTCGTATTTAAGATTTAGGGGTTTCGGGTTTACAGTCTAGGGTTTACAGTTAACGATTTTGGGTTTATCGTTTAGGGTTTAGGGTTTAAGGTTTACCATTTCGTGTTTATGGTTTCGGGTTTAGGGTTTTGGGTTTAGGGTCTATGGTTTGGGGATTAGGGTAATGGTATAGGGTTTGAAGTTCAGGGTTTTGGGTTTCAAATTAAGGATTTACGGTTTAAAGTTTAGGGTTTTGGCTTTAAGGTTTAGGGTTTGGGATTTAGGGCTTAGAGTTTACAGTTTCGGGTTTAGGTTTTAGGGTTTAGGGTTTAAGGTTTTGGGTTTAGGAGTTAGGATTTATGGTTTAAGGTTTAGGGTTCGGGGTTTAGGATTTAGGGTTTAGGGTTTAAGGTTTAGAGTTTGGGGTTTGGGGTTTGGGGTTTTGGATTTAGGATTTACAAGTTAGGGTTTAGGGTTTAAAGTTTAGGGTTTTGGGTTTGGGGTTTAGGGTTTACAATTTATGGTTTTAGGTTTGTGATTTCGAGTTTAGAGTTTGGGGTTTAAGCTTTAGGGATTGGGGCTTTGGGTTTCGAGTTTAGTGTTTAGAGATCTGGGCTTAGAGTTTCGGATTTAAAGCTTAGGGTTTAGGGTTTGGGAATTAGGGTAAGGTTTTAGGGTTTAGAGTTATGGGATTTGGATTTAAGGTTTTGGGCTTAGGGTTTTGGGTTTAGGGTTTGGGGTTTACGATTTAAGGTTTTGGGTTTAGGATTTCCAGTTTACGATTTATGGTTTAGGGTTTGGAATTATGGTTTAGGGTTTGGGCTTGGCGTATAGGGTTTGGGTTTCGTGATTAAAATATTAAGTTTAGCGTTTTGGGTTTAGGGTTTAGGGTTTCCGATTTAGGGTTTAGGGATTTCAATTTCGGGTTTAGGGTTTGTAGTTCAGCGTTTAGATTTTACTATTTAGCATTTCGCGTTTTGGATTTATGATATAGGAATTATGGTTTACAGTATACGTTTTTAGAAATAGGGTTTTGGGTTTGGAGTTTAACGTTTGGGGTTTAGGATTTGGGGTTTGGGGTTTAGGGTTTACTGTTTACATTTTCAATTTTAGGATATAGGGTTTAGGGTTTGGGATTTAAAGTTTAGGGTTAAGGGTTTATGGTTTTGGCTTTACAGTTTACGGTTTTGGAATTCTGGTTTAGGGTTTCCGTGTTTGGGGTTTAATTTTTAAGAGTTGGGGTTTTGGGTTTACAATTTAAGGTTTAGGGATTAGGCTTTAGGATTTGGGGTTTTTTGTTTGGGGTTTATGGTTTACAGTTTATGGTTTTGGGTTTAGGGTTTGGGGTTTACGGTCAAGGCTTTGGGATTAGGGTAAGCGTAAGGGTTTAGGGCTTGATGTTTAGTGTTCCCGATTTAGGATTTAGAGTATAGGGTTTATGGTTTAGCGTTTGGGGTTTAGGGTTTAGAGTTTAGACTTTGGGGTTTAGGGTTTACAATTTAAAGTTTCGCTTTTAGAGTTTAGGGTTTGGGGTTTAAGCTGTAGGGTTTTAGTGTTAAGGATTACGATTTAGGGTTTAGGGTCCGGGGTTTAAGCATCAAAGTTTGGGGTTTATGGTTTGGGATTTGGGGTTTTTGGGTTGGGGTCTAGGGTTTGGGGATTCGGGTTTAGTGTTCAGGGTTTAAGAGTTAGAATTTAGGGTTTAGGGGTTAGAGTTTGGGGTTTATTGCCTAAGGTTAAGGGTTTCGATTTCTAATTTATGGTTTAGGGTTTAAGTGTATGGGATTAGGGTTTATGGTTTAGAGTTTAGGGTTTAAAGGTTAGGGTTTACAGTTTCGAGATTAGGGTTTAGAGTTTCGGGGTTTAGGGTTTAGGGTTTAGGGTTTAGGGTTTACGGTTTAGGGTTTAGGGTTTAGGGTTTTAGGGTTTTAGGGTTTATGGTTTAGAGTTTAGGGTTTAAGGGTTAGGGTTTACAGTTTCGAGATTAGGGTTTAGAGTTTCGGGGTTTAGGGTTTAGGGTTTGGAGTTAAGGGTTTTGGGTTTAGGGTTTACCATTTACTATTTCAAGTTTAGGGTTTATGGTTTGGGGTTTGAGGTTTAGGGTTTAGGAATTACGGTTTAGTGTTTAGGGTTTAGGGTTTACAATTTACAGTTTCGGGTTTAGGGTTGAAGGTCTAGGGGTTTTGGGTTTAGGGTCTGGGGTTTTAGGTTTGGGGTTTCGAGGTTAGGGTTTGGGTTTTAGGGTTTACAATTTACTGTTACAAATTAAGGGTTTGGGATTCAGGGTTTAAACTTTAGGGTTTAGGGTTCAAGGTTTGGGGTTTAGGGTTTCCAATATACGATTTCGAGTTTAGGAAATAGGGTTTAGGGTTTAAGATTTAAGGTTTAGGGTTTAGGGTTTAGGGTTAAGGGTTTGGGGTTTAGGGTTTAGGGTTTAGGGTTAAGGGTTTGGGGTTTAGGGTTTGGGTTTGGCGTACAAGGTTTGAGGTTTAGGGTTTAAGAATTAAGATTTTGAGTTTAGGGTTTAGGGTATAGGGTTTACAGTACACTGTTTAGGGTATAGGATATAGCTTTTAGGGTTTTTGGTTAATGATATAGGGTTTGGCGTTTGGGCTTTGGGATTTCAGATTTGGGGTTTATGGTTTTGGTATGGGGTTTTGGGGTTTGGGATTTGGCGTTTAGGGTTTACAATTTACGATTTTGGGATTAGGGTTTAGGGTTTAACGTTTATGGTGTAGCGTTTCGGGTTTGGGGTTAGGGGATTAGGGTTTAAGGTATGGGGGTTTTGGGTTTATAGTTTACAGTTTGCTTTAGGGCTTACGGTTTGGGGTTTCTAGTCTACCATTTCGAGTTTAGGGTTTAGGCTTTAGGGTTTTGGATTTAAGGTTTAGGGTTAAGAGTTTACAGTTTGGGATTTAGGGTTTATAGCTTACGATATCAGGATTCGAGTTTTGGGTTTGGGGTTTAGGGTTTACGATTTTGGGATAGGAGTTTGGGGTTTAGGGTTTACGATTTCGAGTTTAGGGTTCAGTGTTTAGGGTATAGGGTATTAGGGTTTAGGGTTTAGGGTTTTTGATTTAGGGTTTGGGGATTAAGGTTTACGATTTAGGGTTTAGGGTTAAGGGTTTCGAGTTTAGGGTTTGGGTTTGGCATATAGGGTTTTAAGTTTAGGGTTTAGAGTTTGTAATTCAATCTTTAGGGTTTAGGATATAGCCTTTAAGGTTTTGGGTTTGTGATATAGGGTTTGGGGTTTGGGGTTTGGGGTTTACAGTTTACGATTTCGAGAATGGGGTTTAGGGTTTGAGGTTTGGGCATTAAGGTTTAAGGATTGGGGTTTTGGGTTTATAGTTAATGGGTTTGGTTTAGGGTTTACATTTTTTGGTCTACAGTTTATGGTTTAGGTTTAAGGGTTTAGGGTTTGAGGTTTAGGTTTTATAGTTTACGATTTCGGGATTCGGGTTTGGGGTTTAGGGTTTAGGGTTATGGGATTGGGGTTTGGGGTTAGGGCTTTAGGGTTTACAGTTTAATATTTCGAGTTTAGTGTTTCAAATTTCGGTTAAAGGTTTTGTGTTATGGGTTTAGGATTTAGGACTTAGGGTTTAGGGTTTAGGGTTTAGGGTTTCATGAATGGGGTTAGGTTTAGGGATTAGGGTTTAAGGGTTTGGAGTTTTGGGTTAGGTTTAGGGCTCGGGTTTTGGGGTTAGGTTTAGGGTTTAGGGTTTGGGGTTTGGGGTTTATGGTAAGGGTTTAGGGTTTACAGTTTACGGTTTTGGGTTTAGCATTCAAGGTTTTGGGTTCAGGGTTTAAGAATTAGGGTTTAGGGTTTAGGGATTGAGGCTTGGGGTTTTAGATTTAGGGTTTAAGATTTAGGGATTAGGGTAACAGTTTAGGGTTTAGAGTTCTGGATTTTGGCTTTGGGGTTTAAGATTTAGGGTTTAGGGCATAGGGATTATGGCTTAGGGTTTAGGGTTTAGGGCTCAGGGTTTAGGGTTTGGGATTTAGTGTTTCCAGTTTACGATTTCAGATTTAGGATTTATGGTTTAGGGTTTGTGATTTAAGGTTTAAGGATAAGGGTTTAGGGTTTAGGTTAGATGTAGAGGATTTTGGATTTAGGCTTTAGGGATTAAGATTTTGAGTTTAGGGTTTAGGGTTTAGGGATTTCAATTTTGGGTTTACGGTTTGTAGTTCAGGGTTTAGGGTCTACAATTTAGCATTTAGGGTTTTGAGTTAATGATATATGGTTTTGGGTTTACAGCATATGGTTTCGAGATAAGCGTATAGGGTTTGGGGTTTGGGGTTTCAGGTTTCAGGTTTAGGGTTTACAGCTTATAATTTCAAGATTGGAGTTTAGGGTTTGGTGTTTATTGTTTACAGTTTAAGGTTTCAAGTTTAAGGTTTAGGGTTTGGGATTTAATGTTTAGGGTTAAGGGTTTATGGTTTGGGGTTTACAGTTTACGATGCATCATTCAGGTTTAGAGTTTGGGGATTAAGGTTTAGGGTTTAAGGTTTAGGTTTTTGGGTTTGGGGTTTAGTTTTTATGATTTTGGGTTTAGGGTTTACAGTTTTCGGTTTAGGGTTTAGGGTTTAAGATTTAGGGATTAGGATTTAGGGTATGGGGTTTCGTGTTTGGGGTTTAGAATGTAGTGTTTAGGGTTTTATGGCTTTGGTTTGAGGGTTTAGAGTTTGGGGTTTAGGGTCTAGGGTTCGGGGATTAGGGTAAGGCTTTGGGGTTTGATGTTTAGAGTTCAAGGTTTCAGATTTAGGATTTAGGGTTTACGGTTTATGGTATAGCATTTGGGGTTTAGGTTTTAGAGTTTAGAGTTTAGGGTTTAGGGTTTACAATTTAGAATTTTGGGTTTAGGGTTTAGGGTTTAGGGTTTAAGATTCGGGGCTTAGGGTTTAATGTTCGTGGTTTATGGTTCAAGGTTTGGGGTTGAGGGTTTAGGATTTTGGGTTCAGGGTTTAGGGTTTGCAGTTCATGGTTTAAGAGTTAGTATTTAGGGTTTAAGGTTTAGGGTTTGGGGTTTGGGGTTTATGGTAAGGGTTGAGGGTTTATAGTTTACCTTTTGGGTTTAGCATTCAAGGTTTTGGGTTCCGGGTTTATGATTTAGGGGTTAGGGATTGAGGCTTTGGGTTTTAGATTTAGGGTTTAGGGTTTGGGGATTAGGGTAAATGTTTTTGGTTTAGAGTGATGGATTTTGGCTTTGGGGTTTAAGATTTAGGGTTCAGGGCATAGGGATTAGGGCTTAGGGTTTAGGGTTCAGGGTTTAGGGTTCGGGGTTTAGGGTTTCCAATTTACGATTTCAAATTTAGGATTTATGGTTTAGAGTTTGTGGTTTAAGGTTTTGAGGTTAAGGGTTTGGGGTTTAGGTTTTGTGTTAGACGTAGAGGGTTTGGGATTTAGGCTTTAGGGATTGACATTTTGAATTTAAGGTTTAGGGTTTAAGATTTAGGGTTTAGGGATTTCAATTTCAGGTTTAAGGTTTCTAGTTTAGGGTTTAGGGTCTTGAATTTAGCATTTAAGGTTTTGAGTTTATGGTATAGGGTTTAGGGTTTACAGTATATGGTTTCGAGATTATGGTAGAGGGTTTAGGGTTTGGGGTTGAAGGTTTCAGCTTTAGGGTTGACAGTTTATAGTTTGAAGATTAGGGTTTAGGGTTTGGTGTTTACAGTTTACAATTTAGGGTTTCAGGTTTAAGGTTTAGGGTTTGGGATTTAAGGTTTATGGTTAAGGGTTTGTGGTTTAGGGTTTATAATATACAGTTGCGTGATTCAGGTTTAGGGTTTGGGATTTGGGGTTTAGTTTTTATGATTTCGGGTTTAGGGTTTACAGTTTTCGATTTAGGGTTTAGGGTTTAAGATTTAGGGATTAGGATTTAGGGTTTGGTGTTTCGTGTTTGGGGTTTGCAGTGTAGTGTTTAGGGTTTTATGGCTTTGGTTTTAGGGCTTAGGGTTTGGGGTTTAGGGTCTAGGATTTGGGGATTAGGGTTTGAAGTTCAGGGTTTATGGTTTAAAATTTAGGATTTAGGGTTTTGGGTTTATGGTTTAGCGTGTGGGGTTTAGAGTTTAGAGTTTAGACTTAGGGGTTTAGGGTTTACAATTTAGAATTTTGGGTTTAGGGTTTAGGGTTTGGGGTTTATGGTTTAGGGTTTGGGTTTAAGATTTCGGGTTTAGGATTCGTGGTTTAAGGTTCAAGATTTGGGGTTGAGGGTTTAGGATTTAGGGTTTAGGGTTTGAAATTCATGGTTTAAGAGTTAGAATTTAGGGTTTAGGTTTTAGGGTTTGGGGTTTAGGGTTTAGGGTTTAGGGATTAGTGTAAGGGCTTATGGTTAAGGGTTTCAGTTAGAGGATTTAGGGTTTTGGGGTTGGGGTTTATGGTTCAATGTTTAGGGTTTAAGGTTTAGCGTTTACAGTTTATAGTTTCGGGTTTAGGATTTAGTGTTCAGGGTTTAAGGTCTAGGGTTTAGGGTTTGCGATTTACACTTTACAGGTTACGGTTTAAGGTTTAGAGTTGAGGGTTCAAGGTTTAGGGTGTGGTGTTTGGGGTTTCGGGTTTAGGGTTTGGGGTTTGGTGTATAGGGTTTAGGATTTAGGGTTTATCAGAAGGGTTTAGGGTTTGCAGTTTAGGGTTTAGGGTATAAGATTTAGGATTTAGGGTTTATGGTTTGGGGTTTAGGGTCTAAGGTTTAGGCCTTAGGGTAAGGATTTAGGGTTTGAAGTTCAGTGTGTACGGTTTTAGATTTAGGGTTTAGGGTTTGGAGTTTACAGTATACAATTTACGGTTTCAGATATAGGGTTTTAGGTTTAGGGTTTACCATTTACAATTTCAGGTTTCGGGGTTATGGTTTAGTGTTTAGGGTTTAGGGTTTAAGGTTTACATTTTATGATTTTGGGTTTAAGGTTTCGGGTTTAGGGTTTAGAGTTTGAGGTTTCTTGTTTTGGGTTTAGGCTTTGGGGTTTGGGTTTTGGAGTTTAGGGTTTACACTTTATAGTTTCAAATTTAGGATTTTGGGTTCATGGTTTAAGGTTTAAGGTTTAGGGTTTTGGTTTTGGGGTTTAGCATTTCCAATTTATGTTTTCGGGTTTAGGACTTAGGGTTTAGGGTTTGGTGTTTTAGGTATAGGGTTTAGGGATTTCAGTTTCCGGTTTACGATTTAGGGTTTAGGGTTTGCAGTTCAGGGATTAGGGTTTAGGATTTAGAATTTAGTGTTTTGGGTTTATGATATAAGGTTTAGTGTTTAGGGTTTGGGGTCTGGGGTTCAGGGTTTCGGGATTAGGGCTCACAGTTTTTGATTTCGAGATTAGGATTTGGGGTTCAAGGTTTAGGGTTTAGCATTAAGTGTTTAGGGTTTAGGGTTTGGGGATTACAGATTAGGGTTTAAGGTTTGGGGTTTTGGGTTTACAGTTTTCGATTTCAGGTTTGGGGTTTGGGATTTAAAGTTTCGGGTTAAGGGTTTAGGGGTTGGGGTTTAGGATTTATAGTTTTCAATTTTGGTATTCGAGTTTAGGGTTTGGGGTTTTGCAGTTGGGGTTTATAGTTTACAATTTCCATTTTACGTTTTAGGGTTTAGGATTTATGCTTGGGGTTTCGTGTTTGAGGTTTAGGGTTTAGTGTTTAGGGTTTAGAGCTTAGGCTTTAGGGTTTACGGTTTGTAGTTTAGGGTTTAGGGTTTCAGGGTTATTGTAAGGGTTTAGGGTTTAGGGTTTCAGATTTAGGATTTATGGATTAGGGTTTCGGGTTTTAGACTTCATGTTTAGGGTTAAGGATTTAGGAATTAATATTTTGAGTTTCGGGTTTGGGGTTTCAAGTTTAGGGTTTAGGAATTTCAGTTTCGGGTTGACGCTTAAGGGTTTTTGATATAGCATGTATGGTTTGGGCTAATGATATAGGGTTTGGGATTTAGAGTTTACGGTTTGGGGTTTAGGTTTTAGGGTTTGGGTTTAACGTTTACAGTTTGTGGTTTAGGGTTTACAGTTTACGGTTTAATGATCAAGGTTTAGGGTTTGGGTTTGAGGTTTAGGGTTTAGGATTTGGCGTTTGGGGTTTAGGGTTTACAATTTACTATTCCGGGTTTATAGTTTACAGTTTCGAGTTTAGGGTTTAGGGTTTGGGATTTAAGGTTTAGGGTTAAGAGTTCAGTGTTTGGAGTTTACTGTTTACGGTTTACATTTTCAGAATTCAGGTTTAGGGTTTAGGGTTTGACGTTTAGGGTTTAGGGTTTAAGGTATAGGGTCTTGGATTTGGGGGTTTGGGGTTCAAGGTTTAGTGTTTATGGTTTGGGGTTTAGGGTTTACAATTTCGAGTTGAGGGTTTAAGGTGTAAGGTTTAGGGTTTGGAATTTAGGGTTTGGGACTTTGTGTTTAGGGTTTAAGGTTTAGAATTTAGGGTTTGAGACTTCGTGTTTAGGGTTTAGGGTTTACTATTTAGGGTTTAGGGCTTAGTGTTTAGGGTTTGGGGTTTAGGGTCTAGGGTTTGGGGTTTAGGGTTTGTAGTTCAGGATTTAGCGTTTCAAATTTTGGCTTTATAGTTTATAGTTTACAGTTGTGGGTTTAGGTTTTACAATTTAGGGTTTGAGGTTTAAGGTTTTTGTTTTAGGGTTTAAGGTTTAGGGTTAAGGGTTTGGGGTTTGGGTTTTTTGGTTTAGGGTTAAGGGTTTAGTGTTTGGGGTTTAGGGTTTATGATTTACAATTTACACTTTTGGGTTTAGGGTTTAGGGTTTAATGTTTAGGGTTTAGGATATAGGGTTTGGGGTTTGGGGTTTAGGGTCTAGTGTTTACGATTTTAAATTTCAGTTTAAAGTTTTAGGTTTAGGGTTCTACATTTAAGCTTTAGGGTTTAGAGTTTAGGGTTTCGAGTTTAGGGTTCGCATTAGGGAATTAGGGTAAGGGTTTAGGCTTTGGAGTTGAGGGTTTAGGGTGTAGGATTATTGATTGAGGGTTTAGGTTTAGGGTTTGGGGTTTAGGGTCTATGGTCTTGGGATTAGGGTAAGAGTTTTGGGTTTGACGTTCAGAGTTTAGGGTTTCAGATATAGAATTTATGGTTTAGGGTTTGGGGTTTGGGGTTTAGGGTTTAGGATTTAGAGTTTAGAATTTAGGGTTTACAGTTTATAGTGTAGGGATTACGATTTTGGGTTTGGGGTTTAAGGTTTAGGGTTTCGAGTTTCGGGTTTATAGTGTGTGCAATTTACGATTTCGAATTTAAGGTTTAGCATTTAAGGTTTAGGGTTTAGGGTTTAGGATTTATGGTCTAGGGTTTGGGGTTTGGAATTTTGGGTTTAGGGTTAGGAGTTTAGGATTAGGGTTTAGGGTTTACTGTTTAGGGTTTAGGGATTCGGATTTAGGGTATATAGTTCAGGGTTTAAGGTTTAGGATTATCGGTTTAGGGTTTAGGGTATAGGCTTTGGGGTTTAGGTTATAGGGTTTGGGGATTAGGGTAGGGGTTTAGAGGATTAAATTCAGGGTTTAGTGTTTCAGATTTAGGATTTATGATTTAGGGTTAGGGTTTAAGGTTTGGAGTTCAGGATTTATTGTTTCAAATTTAGGATTTAGGGTTTTGGGTGTAGCGTTTAGTGTTTAAGGTTTAGGATTTAGGGTTGGGGTTTGGTCATTAGGGTTTATAGTTTACGGTTTAGGGTTCAGGGTTTATGGTTTAAGATTTAGGGTTTATGGTTTAGGGTATGGGGTTCAGGGTTTAGGGTTTACAATTTACAGTATTGGGTTTAGGATTCAGGATTTAGGGTTCGAGGTGTAAGCTTTAGGGTTTAGGGTTTAGGGTTTAGGGATTATGGGTTGGGGTTTTGATTTTCGGGTTTAGGGTTTGGGGATTAGGGTAAGGGTTTAGGGCTTATAATTCTGGGTTTTTGGTTTAGGATGTAGGGTTTAAGGTTTATTGCTTAGGGTTTAGGACTTAGGGTTTAGGATTTAGGGTTTAGGGTTTGGGGTTAAAGGTTTAGGTATGAAGATTTTGAGTTTAGGGTATTGGGAATAGGGTTTGGGGTTCCAGATTAAGGGTTTAGGGATTTCAGTTACCGATTTAGGGTTTGTAGTTTAGGGTTTTGAGTTTTTGGTTTATGATATAGGGTTTAGGGTTTATGGTTTTGGGTTTGCGGTTTAGGGTTTTCAGTTTCCAGTTTCCGGATTATGATTTAGGGTTTGGGGTTTAAGGTTTAGGGTTTAGGGTTTACAATTTACAGTTTAGTGTCTAGGGTTTACAGTTTACGTTTTCTAGTTTAGGGTTTAGGGTTTGGGAATTAAAATTTAGGGTTAAGGGTTTATGGTTTGGGGTTTACATTTTACGGTTTCGAGATTTGGATTTACGGTTAGGGATTTAACGTTTAGGGTTAAGGGTTTATGGTTTGGGGTTTACATTTTACATTTTAGGGATTTGGGTTTAGCGTTTGGGGATTAATGCTTAGGGTTTAGGGTTTAGTGTTTAAGATTTACGGTTTAGGCTTTACAATTTATGGTTTCGTGTTTAAGGTTTAGGGATTAGAATTTAGGATTTGGGGTTTCGTGATTGGGGTTTAGGGTTTGGTGTTTAGGATTTAGGGCTTAGGGTGTAGGGTGTAGGGTTTAGGGTTTGGTGTTTGGGGTTTAGGGTTTAGAGTTTAAGGTTTGGGGTTTAGAGTTTAGGGTTTACTGTTTTCAGTTTTGAGATTAGCGTTTAGGGTTTGGGGTTTATGGTTTAGTGTTTAGGTGTTAGGGTTTACAGTTTATGGATTAGGGTTTGGGGTTTAAGCTTTGGGGTTTTGTGTGTAGGGTTTAGGGGTTGGGGTTTGGGGTTTAGGGTATGGGTTTAAGGTTTCGAGTTCAGGGTTTAGGAGTTAGAATTTAGGGTTTATTGGTTATGGTTTGGGGTTTAGGATCTAGGGTTTGGGGATTAGGGTAAGGTTTCAAAATTTGGATTTAGGATTTAAGGTTTAAGGTTTTGGGTTTAGGGTTTAGAGTTTAGGGTTTAGTTGTTAGGATTTAGGGTTTAGGGCTACAGTTTACGATTTTAGGTTTACAATTTAGGGTTTAAGTGTTCGGATTTAAGGTCTAGGGTTTTGGGTTTTAAAGTTTAGGGTTTAGGGTTTACAGTTTACGTTTTCGGGTTTAGGCATTAGTGTTTATTGTTTAAGGCTTAGAGTTTAGGGTTTAGGGCTTATGGTTTTGGGTTTGGGTTTAGGGTTTAGGGTTTCGGTTTGGGGATTAGGGTATGGTTTTAGGTTTTGGAGATGAGTGTTTAGGGTTTAGGATTTAAAATTCAGGGTTCAGGGTTTAGGGTTTGGGCTTTAGAGTCTAGGGTTTGAAGATTAGGGTAACGGTTTAGGGTTTGGGCTTTAAAGTCTAGTGTTTAGGGTTTACAATTTGTAGTTACAAATTCAAGGTTTATGGTTTAGGGTTCAGGGTTTAAGCTTTAGGGTTTAGGATTTTGGGTTTCTAGTTTACGATTTTGTGTTTCGGACATAGGCTTATGGGTTTGAGGTTTAAGGTTTAAGGTTTAGGGTTTAGGGTTTACAGTTTACAGTTTAGGGTTTATGGTCTAGGGTTTATTGTTTAGGGTTGAAGGTTTAGTCATTAAGGTTTAGGGTTGGGGTTTGGTCATTAGGGTTTATTGTTTACGGTTTAGGGTTCAGGGTTTATGGTTTAAGATTTAGGGTTTATGGTTTAGGGTATGGGGTTCAGGGTTTAGGGTTTACAATTTACAGTATTGGGTTTAGGATTCAGGATTTAGGGTTCGAGGTATATGCTTTAGGGATTAGGGTTTAGGAATTATGGGATGGAGTTTTGGTTTTCAGGTTTAGGGTTTGGGGATTAGGGTATGGGTTTAGGGTTTACAGTTTTGGGTTTTTGGTTTAGGGTGTAGGGTTTAAGGTTTATTGCTTAGGGTTTAGGACTTAGGGTTTAGGATTTAGGGTTTCGGGTTTGATTCTTAGGTTTTAGGGTTTGGGGTTTAGGGTGTCCAGTTTACGATTTCAGTTTTAGGATTTATGGTTTAGGATTTAGGGTTTAAGTTTTAAAGTTTAGGGTTCAGGGTTTGGGTTTTGATTATATATAGGGTTTGGGGTTTAAGGTTTAGGTATGAAGATTTTGAGTTTAGGGTATTGGGAATAGGGTTTGGGGTTCCAAATTAAGGGTTTAGGGATTTCAGTTACCGGTTTAGGGTTTGTAGTTTAGGGTTTTGGGTTTTTGTTTTATGATATAGGGTTTAGGGTTTATGGTTTTAGGTTTGGGGTTTAGGGTTTCCAGTTTCCAGTTTCTGGATTATGATTTAGGGTTTAGGGTTTATGGTTTAGGTTTTAGCATTTAGGGTTTAGGGTTTAGGGTTTAAGGTTTAGGGTTTAGGGTTTACAATTTACAGTTTACTGTCTAGGGTTTACAGTTTAAGTTTTCTAGTTTAGGGTTTACGATTTGGGAGTTAAAGTTTAGGGTTAAGGGTTTATGGTTTGGGGTTTACATTTTACGATTTCGAGTTTAGGGTTTAGGGTTTGGGAATTAAAGTTTAGGGTTAAGGGTTTATGGTTTGGGGTTTACATTTAACGATTTCGGGATTTGGGTTTAGGGTTTGGGGATTAATGTTTAGGGTTTAGTGTTTAAGATTTAAGGTTTAGGCTTTACAATTTATGGTTTCGGGTTTAAGGTTTAGGGATTAGAATTTAGGATTTGGAGTTTCGTGATTGGGGTTTAGGGTTTAGTGTTTAGGATTTAGGGCTTAGGGTGTAGGGTGTAGGGTTTAGGGTTTGGGGTTTGGGGTTTAGGGTTTAGAGTTTAAGGTTTGGGGTTTAGGGTTTACAGTTTTCAGTTTCAAGATTAGGGTTTAGGGTT
This sequence comes from Senna tora, assembly GCA_014851425.1. Lineage (NCBI taxonomy): Eukaryota > Viridiplantae > Streptophyta > Magnoliopsida > Fabales > Fabaceae > Senna > Senna tora. The sequence continues at coordinate 22,581,689 of CM026271.1, forward strand.
TAGGGTTTAAGGTTTAGTGTTTAGGTGTTAGGGTGTACGGTTTATGGATTAGGGTTTGGGGTTTAAGCTTTGGGGTTTTGTGTGTAGGGTTTAGGGGTTGGGGTTTAGGGTTTAGGATATGGGTTTAAGGTTTCGAGTTCAGGGTTTAGGAGTTAGAATTTAGGGTTTATTGGTTAGGGTTTGGGGTTTAGGATCTAGGGTTTGGGGATTAGGGTAAGGTTTCAAAATTTGGATTTAGGATTTAGGGTTTAAGGTTTTGGGTTTAGGGTTTGGAGTTTAGGGTTTAGTTGTTAGGGTTTAGGGTTTAGGGCTACAGTTTACGATTTTAGGTTTACAATTTAGGATTTAAGTTTTCGGATTTAAGGTCTAGGGTTTTGGGGTTTAAAGTTTAGGGTTTAGGGTTTACAGTTTACATTTTCGGGTTTAGCCTTTAGTGTTTATTGTTTAAGGCTTAGAGTTTAGGGTTTAAGGCTTATGGTTTTGGGTATGGGGTTTGGGTTTAGGGTTTAGGGTTTCGGTTTGGGGATTAGGGTATGGTTTTAGGTTTTGGAGATGAGTGTTTAGGGTTAAGGATTGAAAATTCAGGGTTTAGGGTTTAGGGTTTGGGCTGTAGAGTCTAGGGTTTGAAGATTAGGGTAACGGTTTAGGGTTTGGGCTTTAAAGTCTAGTGTTTAGGGTTTACAATTTGTAGTTTCAAATTCATGGTTTAGGGTTTAGGGTTCAGGGTTTAAGCTTTAGGGTTTAGGATTTTGGGTTTCTAGTTTACGATTTTGTGTTTCGGACTTAGGCTTCTGGGTTTGAGGTTTAAGGTTTAAGGTTTAGAGTTTAGGGTTTACAATTTACAGTTTAGGGTTTATGGTCTAGGGTTTATTGTTTAGGGTTGAGGGTTTAGTCATTAAGGTTTAGGTTTTACAGATTAGAGGTTTAGGGTTTGGGGTTTACAATTTACAGTTTCAAATTTAGGGTTTTAGTGTTCCGGGTTCAAGCTTTAGGGA